>CM061545.1:89050282-90362782 GCA_030864215.1 Capsicum pubescens
GTGGTATCGCGTTGCCACTTTGTTTGTGAACTGGAAGTGCACCACGATGTGGTGGAATTGCGTTGGTACACTAGAAATTGACTATTGCTATTTTAACACACTCCACGACACGCTACTGGCCCGAATGATGATGTTTAACGACTGGAACTTAAAATCGCCATAGCTTCCTACCCGGTTGTCGGATTTAGGCGAATTTTATATCGTTGGAAAGCTAATTGAATTTTCTACGTAATGGAAGGAGCAAATATGAAAATTATTAAGTATTCCAAAAATTTTATTTGGGATAACCCATGTACTGAGGGTTAATCTAGGCTAGGGATATACAGGGTATTATAGAAGCACGACGTAGTCTAGAAATAAAGTCCATAGTAATCTGCTCCCATTTCCACTCGGGAATAGGCAATCTTTGAATCAAACCACTAGGTCACTGATGCTTGGCCTTCACCTGCTGACAACATAGGCGGCGAGCTACAAAGTCTAACACATCTCTTTCACAACACTCCACTAATAATGCTCTCTCAAATATCTTTACATTTTAGCTATACCTGGGTGAGTAAACTATTTGGAGTTGTGAGCCTCATGTAAAATCAACTAAATTAGGTCATCAACCCTCAAACACAAATGCGACTACCAAATCTTAAGACACCTTCCGAATATATGATATCCCTCTTGGACTTACCACTCAACACCTGACTACGGATGGTGCAAAGTCTCAAATCAAAAAACTGGTGATCACGAATCTACTTAAATTGTAAGGACCTCACCTCAACACTGGCAAAAATCCTCCTAGGGTCTGAAATATCAAGTTGTACTATCAAGTTGGCTAAGGACTGAATGTCCTGTGCCAACAACCTCTAAGAAAAGGAAATACTAGCCAAGCAACCTATACTCACTGCCTTTTGGCTCAAGGCATATGCTACTACACTCTCCTTGCCTAGATAATACAAGATTGAGATATTATAATCCTTAAAAAACTCCATCTATCTACGCTTCCTAACATTAAGCTCTCTCTACGTCATAAGATTTTGAAAACTATGATGATCTATTAAGATCTCACAATGCACCCCATAAAGATAATGCCTCCAAATCTTAAGTACGAAAACTGCCATCGCAAACCCCAAATCATGAGTAGGGTAGTTGTGCTTATAAACCTTCATCTGCCTTGAAGCATAAGTAATAACATGACCTTGCTGCATCAATACACAACCCAAACTAACAAAAGAAGCATCTTAATATATAGTAAACCCCTCACCCTCGATGGGAAAAGCCAAAATAGGAGCTTAAGTGAGAAACCCCTTGAGCATTCCAAAGCTCAACTCACACTCTTCGTACCATCAGAAAGGTACCTCTTTCCAAGTCAATTTGATCATCGATGCTGCAATAGTAGCAAAACCCTAAATGAAGTGCCTATAAATACTTACCAAACTAATGATGCTACAAACCTTAGCCAGAGATGTAGACCTACCCTAATCACAAATAGCCTCAATATTCATCGGGTCCACCATAATCCCATCCTTAGACACCACATTCCTAAAGAATGTCATTGACTCAAGAAAAAACTCACACTTGGAAAATTTGGTGAAAAATATATGGTCTCTCAAAGTCTACAATATAATCCTCAAATGTTGCTCATGCATTTTTTGACTCCTTGAATATACAAGGATATTGTCGATAAATACAATCATGAAGGAATCCAAATAAGGCCTAAACACTCGGTTTATCAAATCAATAAATGTGGTTGGGAGCTTTAGTCAACCCAAAAAACATCACTACGAACTCATAATGACCATAATGGGTGTCTGAAAGGCTAGCTTTGAGATATCCTTAGCCCGAATCCTCAACTGATTATAATTAGACCTCAAATCAATCTTAGAGAACACCATTACTACTTGAAGTTGGTCAAAAAAGTTATCAATATGAGGTATAAGAGATCAATTCTTCACCACTACCTTATTAAGCTACATATAATAAAAAAACATACACATAAAGCCATTCTTCTTCTTCACAAGCAAAATAAGATCTCCCTAAGGAGACATACTCAGTCTAATGAAACCCTCACCAAGAAAATCCTAAAGCTAAGAATTTATCTACTTGAGCTCGATAGAATCCATATGGTAAGGTTTCATAAAAATAGGTCGGGTGCCCGACTCAAGATCAATAACAAACTCAATACTACTGTAACGCCCTGAGATCCCATCCTGATACGTCACACGGTGCTTATGACCCCGAAGGACCACAAACTAACCTTTTACTAATATATGTATCTCTGCAGTGCATAATATCTAAAATAAATTCGGCAACTAGCCATAAGGTTCAACACGTCTATAATACTCAAAACTGAAAATTGAATACAAATACATTCATCTGAAAAGACTCTAAACTGTCTGAACTGTGGAGTTGATGGGAAAGGTGCCTAACTAATTTCGTCTAATAGAAATATAAATAAAGTCTGATGCAATAATATTAAACTGAGATTTGTCCTCTAAAGAAGAGGACTCACTGCTACGACTACTGCTACTGACTGGGACTGAACAACTGAGGAAACTCTGGGTCTTGTACCTCTGAACCTATGGTGCCAAATAAAACACCATAGGGAAAATACGTCAGTACAGGGATGTACTAAGTATGTAGATGGGGTAAGGATAAATGCAAGGGCTCATGCATGCATAATATCTAAACTGAATATTCATGAAAATGCCGCACGAGAACACATACACATACATAAATGCATAGACCATAGTCATAATCATCACAAATCTAGAGACTAAAACTCGGATACTGCTTTACTGCAGACTGAACTCACTACTGAAACTTGAGATATTAAGACACTGACTCATCTGATACTGATGACTGAGACACTGGATATACTTACATCGATGACTGAATTCTAAGCTTACTGTTCTCAACTGACAAGATTAAAGATCAACCTCTCTAACGGATGATTAAGGAAGCTATTATCAATGGTAAGGAAATGATCATATCTAAATTTGACAACAAGAATACTCAATAGAATCTAAGACTGTGATCAAGCCTGTCTGGTGGTATATCTCTGAATATGATATCAAATAACTGTATATGAGACCAAGCCTATCTGAAGGATGGTCCATGAATCAATGGAACTATCTGAGTTCCTCATAGAGATAGATGACTGTATCTGACAGTCCTGATTTCTGAAGATTGATACTGAGACTGAGACTAAATCTGAAACTAAAACTGAAACTGTGAGAAGTAGTTACTTAATCAACATTCCCCAACCTACCACAGGTGGGGTCCAACCTATAACCCCAGCTGGAAGGGTGTCAATATCGTTCCATGGGTAAAGACCTCTCTCTGGTCAATCCTCTCTAGCAGATGACCCTTACCAGAAAGTCGACCTAAGGAAATATAATAGTCAAATACTCTCTCTCTGGAGGTGACAGCCTTTTCCTGATGGTGACTCCTGTATCCTATACTGTCTACGTAGTTCTGGAGGTCAGGGATTGCTACTAACGACTCTGACCTTTCTCTCACTGAGAGAGGAGCCGCCATCCCTTCCCTCGCTCGATGCTAGTTTCTACTCCTAACTAAAAGACTCTGATTGAATTCTTAATTGAACACAACTGAACTGAATCTGATACTGATCATGTTTATCAAAAGATCTGACTGATCTATGTTGAGATCACTTAGTTCTGTATCTGACAGAAATGGTATTGAATCACTATATCTGACTGATGATACAGAGCTTGAATAGATTATTCGGTCGCCACTGAGATTAGAATTGAACACTTGCATACTGTTAGATCCGAGTTAAGTACAAAGTTGAGCTAGATTACAAGCGATACAGAGATTACAGAGATTACTAAGATTACTGAGATTTCTTAAGATCTATAACTATCTGAGGATACATCATTTTATAATTCACTGAGTTCTTAGTTTCATGGATCGACTGGAATTATCGTGAAACTGACACGGGCTCTAGACAACAACTAAATTGTCGGGTATAAATACCCCCAGGACTCGATAACATAAAATAAAGCATAATCATTTCTCCATCATCACAACCATTTATTCATCATCATCATCATAATCATTTATTCATCATCACAGTTATTCATTCATCATCATTATCATTAAAGTATTTTTTCAAGTATTTAGGAAACATAACATACCTTCACCTTTACAATCATTAAGGCATCGCGTCAAGAAGGAAACATGAACATATACTAGCGTAGGGAAACATGCTACTAGATTATACTTCCTTCAACAAGGTCTTACCTCAATACTTCACACCTAATTCAGTCTTGACATGTATTTGGATATCACATGATTTGGGAAAAACTTCATACTATCATGTCTCAACTTACTTGCTAACCACTTGGCATGTATTAAAAGCTTAACATATATCAGAGAGCACATAATTGGGGAATTTACAACCACCATATCTCGACTTATTCACTAAGGTATTTCAACGATACTAAGTAAGTAAGGGTTTACACCTGCTTAGGGATTTCATACTATCATGGCACATTTCACTCACTAAGGAGTTTTATCAAACACTAGGCATGCATAGACTAGCTCCCAATTTGGGGGTTTCCTGTTCAAGATACTATAATGGCCGTTATGCTTCACCTAAGCTCTTTATCAAACTTATGGGGGATATGTTTCTCTTATTCAACCATTTCTACTCCTATTTAACATGAACACTTCATATAGGAAGCATCATTAAGAAAGTTCATCACCACCCCTCACAAGAATTCCACATACTAGGGTTCATCACCACCAACATAAGAATTCAACATACTAGGGTTCATCACCACCAACATAATAATTCCACATATTAGGGTTCATCACCACCAACACAAGAATTCCACATACTAGGGTTCATCACCACCAATACAAGAATTCCACATACTAGGGTTCAAGTTCATAAATCATGTAGACAAACATGAATCAAAGCTCAAAAACACATGGAACATCAATTTCAACTCACATGAATCATTAACAACTCATAAACATAAAATTTTTGAGTTTTAGAAAATGGTACTTGAGCTTCTTGGATGAAAGGGACCTAAGAATCAACATCTACATACCTAGGGAAACTCTTTTCTTGAAGCTTCTTAGAAAGATTTATTAATTCCTCTTGATTGTCTCTTGATTTTTGTTGAAGAAAAAAAGAGGGTTTTAATTTTGGAAACCCTAGTTTTTGGATTGGAAGGAGAGAAAATGAGGCCAAATCCTGTGTAAGGGAGTATATATAGGGGTTGGGAAAAGCCCTTTTTTGCCCTTGGAATTAAACTAAAAAATCCTGATTTTACATGCTGGCGCGACGTGCCAGCTCACTGGAATTTGGAAAATTGGGAAACTGCATGACGACACGACGTGGTGGAAATCACATTGCCCCCTTAGTTGTGAACTGAAACTATACCGCAACGCGGTGGAATCGCGGAGGCTTCATGGAAATTGACAAATTCTGAAATTAAGCCTTGGCGTGACACGCCATAATTGCGAAGGCTCACTAGATTTTGATGATTGCCATTTTGGCTGGCTCCGCGACGCGCTAAAGTGCCAGGTGGCTCACTGTTTCACTAAAATGGCTCTAACTCTTTACCCGAGTGTCGAATTTGGTTGAATTTGGTATGGTTGGAAAGCTTATTCAATGATCTACTTGAAAAATATTTAAAATTAGAGAAATTCCACATGATCCAAAGTATTTCATACCTAGGGAGATATTTTTAAAACTTTTACACTCAGATTCTCGCTTTATTGAATACGCTCTAAGGCTCAGACTGAAAGAGAATTTTGTGGGGTGTTACAACTACACTCGATAAGAAATCCAAGTAGATCAATAAGGGAAACATCAGGAAACTCACTGTAACGACCCTTCAATTTATTTTCTATTATCCCACTTATTTTTACCGATAGAGCTTTTCAATAGCTGTCCTAAGTTATTTATGACTAACTAGAATTGATAGTTTGATTACCTGGTAGTTCGTTTGTTTTTTAAAAAATATTTCCCCATCTAAAAGTCTTCATTGGTTCCAAATGGCCTCCAAGCGAAACCTTTAGTAACATAACATCGGATGGAAAATTCAACTTTGCCAATACGTCTAGAATATTGATATCAGTGTGGTTTCATATCTTATATACCCATATTGGACTTTGGATGCATCCTGAAATTCAAATTTTTAGCCAGCTCTCAGTGGATCAAATACCGCGATCTTGTGGGGTTTGGTGAGATTGGGATGGCCATGATTACGGCTAATGAATGTGCATGATCTCCACTCTTGATGGCCTAGGATGGGATATTTAAAGTCTTTCCTTGGTAAAAATTTGGCCATTCCTTCATTGACCTGAGCCTCTAAAACTCTAATAGAGAGAGTAGTCTTGATAGTCTTGATAGGTAAAAAATTGGCCATTCCTTCATTTCTATTCATGATTAGCATCGAATCTAAGGTGAGATTCCTTTAATTTTAGTGTTAAATTCTTGATTATTAGACCCAAAACCCCAATAGCTTAAGGCTTGATTTTAGCTACAAATTTAGTTGTTTTTCACTAATTTATTAAGGGTTATAACTCCCTAATGGTATTTGAATGACAGGTTGGCCTCGAAAACTCATTTTCCATATATGGGACCCACTTAGGGGTTTTTGGTATCATTTTGGAACCGAAGTATAATGGTGCAATATGGGTGTTGATATTCTCATACTAAAGTTTAGATTATGTTTTCGATAGCTTGGCTCATTGAAAAAGCTTTGAGGAAAGGAATAAAAAAGATTGTTAGTTCGTGAGCTATTTGAATTCAATGTAGGTTAGGCTTACTTATAGTTAGATTGAGATTTATTATTGTATGACTTTGATATCTTGATAGGATTGGGCGGGGTCTTAGATGTTGAAATAGTATATGGTAAGGTCTGGGTTTAGTTGAATCACTTAGGCCTTTGAACACATTAAGTGAGATAATTGACCCATAGTCCAGAAACTTGGTTTGTTAGACTTGTTATCTCATGAATAGAATGAGAACACTCTAGTTTATCTTGTTAGACAAAAGCAACTTATTCACTTATCCTAAGAGTAGGCTGACCTAGATATGCCTGGTATGGGAATTGGCCTTCGAGGTTTGGATAACTTAAGAGGAATACATGATGAAGAATTTTCCTATAGAACTTGTATGGGTTGATAAGTCTTTGAGACATGATGTAGATAACCTAGTCTAATTTTAGGTCAAAGTTAGACTTGAAGAAAGTAATTTGGGTTATTAGAAGTAAAACTTGACCCTCATTCAGGTTGAACTATGTAACTTTATTCGTGACTTAGATACTTGAGAAATTCCTAGAATGTGCTTTTGGCAATAGGATAGCTACACCCGATAAGTGGGTTATTCGTGATGTTGTTTTGGAAGTAATGTGTATGCTTGATTGTGATCTCATTATCACTGTTTGCATAGCATTGAGATAACGTTGTAAATTGAATCCATGACTATGCTATCATTTTATTTATTATCTAGTTAACTATATGGACCTTGAATTATGTTACCACTTATATTATGCTCAAGCCTAGTGACATACTTATGTTTGTGCAAAAGAGCCCTTTTCTACTAGTATTGCAAATTATGATAATAAAGAGGGGTTCTAGAAAGTATAATCATGACTTGTTATTGACCATGCTAATAATCATATTAAGCCAAACAATGTGTGAAATGTTCCCATAATATACATATGCATGCTCATGCACCTACTAATGTATTGCATTGATAATAAATTTTAAGGATAATGCTATGTCTTTTCTTACTTCTTTCCTACTCTATTCTTTGTTGGGATTGCATTTGTTACTGATTTAACTATATATATATAGGAATGTGCATATTGATGTAATGATGGATATTAATGTTATATTGATTCCCAGTTAATCAAGAGGATATATTGATGTTATGTTGATGCCCGACAAGGCCGGAGGATACATGAATGTTATGTGAATGCTCGACAAGGCCAGAGGAAATATTAATGTTATGTTGATTCCTGATAAGGCCGTAGGATATATTGATGTTATGGTGAAGCCCGATGAACCCAAAATAGGTATTGATATTCTGATGATGCCCTGTATATCCGAAGGATATATTAATGATATTATAATACCCAGTATATCCAAAGGATATATTGATGTTATGTATTGTAAGCATGTGTATGCATGTTTATGTGTGATTATGCCTTTATAAGATTCTATCCTTGTGCTGCAACTATCTGTGATGAGGGTCCCGAGACCTAGCCTAAGGATTTTTACCTTGATCAAGCAAAACCTCGAGATGTGTCCCCAGTTAGGGATCAAGATGGACCTCCACCAAACCCTATTTCTGTACCTGAGCCAGAGATTCCTTTTCCATAGCTAGTGGTGGGATAGGGACCAACACAGGATCCACTAGGTTTTATTCCCTCTTCCTTTCTTAGAGATACCTTGGTTCAGCTATTGGTTATTGTTAATGGTACGCAGACTACTAGGGCAGAAGTGCAGCCTATAGTTGTTGCTCTTGGAGTTAAGGTTCCCCCTATACCGGTAGTTGTTCAACTGATTGTTGCTCAGCCAGTTGTGACCCAACTTTTTATGTCTGCTGCAAAGCAAAAGATATTGGGTAGGTTTTTGAGGTTGGCTCTGACTAGCTTTCCTGGTTCTCCTGGAGAGGATGCATTTGAGTTTCTGACTACCTGTGAGGATAGGCTTTGTGGTTTAAACCTTATTGAGACTCATGGTGTGGATTACACCATATTTTAGTTAGATTTGTTTGCTTGACACTGGTGGAGAGGTTTTATGAGTTCTAGGCCAGTTGGATTTTTCCCTCTTTCATGGACTCAGTTCTCCGGGATATTCTTGGAGAAGTATATGTCATGCAGCCTTAGGGATGAATTGAGAGATAAGTTTACTAGATTGGAGAAAGATTCTATAACAGTAGTATGAGGCTCATTTCCATGAGTTGGCCAGGCATACGACTTTTACTTTGGATATAGAGTATAAAAGAGTTCGCTGCTTTATGAGAGGACTGAGACTCTCTATTCGGATGGTTACTCAGAGTTTAGTTGCCGCATGTAGGACTTTTGCTGAGGTTTCAGATCATGCTAGAGTGATAGAGGACATATATCATGAGAGTTGTGATAACAGGCCCAAGTATCAAGGCATATTTGATGGGAGTAGTATTAGTTCCCAAATTAGAGGTGGTAGTTCTTATGTTGGGCATCCTCTGCGTCTATATTTTCAGCCTCAGAGTCATACTAGTAGACCAACTGAGCCAGCTCTTTAGACTACTGATAGAGGTTAGTTTGGTAATAGTATTCTCCCTGGTAAGGGCGGTGATTAGTCTTTGAGAGGTTCTTCTGTAGGCCATGCTAGAATTGATGGTTTCTCTGATTTGGCCAGATCTGCGAGTTCTAGTTTTGCTTATGATTCTTGTTTTCCTTGTGGGTTTCCCAGTCATTTATTGAGAGATTTCCCTAGTCATGGGCGCTGGTTGTTTCAGGCTTGGGCGCTAATCTTATTAGTGATGTTTATCCCTCAGGTAGGGGTGGTTCGTGAGTTCACAGGGATGGTTACTAAGGTTCTTAAGGTGGTACTTAGGCAGGTAGTAAAGGAGGAGGGTTAGGTGCCTATCCAGGTGGCGAGCATCATCAGTTGTATACAGTACCTGCTAGACCCGAGTTTGAGACTTCGGATGCAGTTGTGACAGGTGCAGTTTTGGTGTGCCGCAAGTCGACTATTGCTTTATTTGATTCTAGATCCACTTGTTCTTATATGTCTGCTTATTATGCACCACGATTGGACTTGACTAGTGATTTATTATTTGTGTCATTGCGCATATCTACTCCCGTGGGTGATTCTTTAGTAGTGGATCAAGTATTCAGATCATGTGTTGTGACAGTCAGTGATGTTGATACTTATGCTGATCTTATTGTTCTGGATATACTGGATTTCAATGTAATTCTGGGCATGGATCGGTTATCCCACTATCATGCGGTCATGGATTATTTTTCCAAGACCATTACCTTACCCATTCCTGGTGTACCCCTAGTCATGTGGCAGGGAGTGGTTAGACGCAAGTCGATGGGGATTATTTCTTATGTTTGGGCTAGAAGGCTTATATCCAGAGGCTACAAGTCTTTTCTCGCTTATGAATGTGATACTCATGTAGACAGTCCATCTCTTGACTCTGTTCCTATTGTTTGTGAGTTTTCTGATGTGTTTGCTATCGACCTATCTGTTATTCCACCTGACCGTGAGATTAAGTTTTCTTTTGACCTTTAGCCTGACACCAAACCTATTTCTATGACACCTTATCATTTGGTTCCTATTAAGCTTAAGGAGATGCATTCTCAGATTTAGGATCTTCTCAGTAAGGGTTACATTAGACTAAGTGTGTCCTTATGGGGAGACCTCATTTTTTTGTAAATAAGAAAGATGCTTTGATGCGTATGTATATTGATTATAGGAAGCGTAACAAGGTGACTGTGAAGAACCACTATCCTATGCCTCGCATTGATGATTTGTTTGATCAGCTTCAGGGCACAACCATGTTTTTTAAGATAGATTTGAGGTTCAGTTATCATCAGTTGAGGATTAAGGATGAGAATGTCCTGAAAATAGCTTTTAGGACCCGTTCTCTCCAATATGAGTTTTTGGCGATGTTGTTTGGGTTGACTAATACCCCAACCGCATTCATAGATTTGATGAAACATGTGTTTAAACTATATCTAGACTCTTTCATTATTGTGTTCATTAATGACATTCTTGTGTATTCGAGGAGTAGTGAGGATCATGTGCAACACTTGAGGATTGTGCTTCAAACTTTGAGAGACCATGTACATTTTTTCAAGTTCTCTAAGTGTGAGTTTTGGCTTGAGTAAGTGTTATTTCTTGGACATGTGGTGTCCAAGGCGGGTATTATGATAGACCCAGCTAAGATTTTGGCGATTCGTAATTGGGGTAGACCTACGTCTCCAACTGAGGTTCGCAGTTTCATTCATTTGGCTAGTTATTATAGATGCTTTGTTGAGAGCTTTGCTACTATTTCAGGCCTTATGAATAGATTGACTCGAAAGAAAGTTCCTTTTCGATGGTCCGAGGAGTGTGAGCTGAGCTTTAGAAAGCTCAAGGATTGTCTTACTTAAGCTCTAGTGTTAGCTTTTCTAGTTGAGGGTGAGGGATTCACTGTGTTTTATGATGCTTCTGGTGTTGGTCTTGGGTGTGTTTTGATGTAGCAGGGTTGTTTCATAGCTTATGCTTTTAGACAACTTAAGGTACATGAGCGCAGCTACCCCACTCATGCTTTGGCATTAGTGGTGGTAGTTTAGTGCTCAAGATTTGGTGGCATTATTTGTATGGTCTGCATTGTGAGATTTTCACCAATAATTGTAGGCTTCAGCACTTTATGACCCAGCAAGAGCTTAATGCTCACTAATATAGATGGTTGGAGTTATTAAAGGACTATGATATTTCCATATTTTGTCATCTGAGTAAGGCAAATATAGAAGCTAATACCTTGAGTCACAAGACAATGTGTATGGGTAGCTTGTCTTGTATAGCAGTCTCTCAGAGGCCCTTGGCATGGGATATTCGGTCCTTAGCCAATTTGATAGTTCACCTTGATAATTCGAATCCTGCGAGGATTTTTGCTTGTGTAGATGTGAGGTCCTTCTTATTTGAGCAGATTATTGATCTTCAGTATAAGGATAGCAAGTTGTGTTTTTTCTGTGATTAAGTGGTAGTCTGAGAGGCATACTGTTGATTCCAAGGGTATTTTGAGGTTTCAGGGTCGTATTTGTGTTCCTCGGCTTGATGACTTGATTTCTATGATTCTTTATGAGGATCACAGATCTAGATATTCCATTCATCTACAACCAATATGTATAGAGATTTGAGGCAGCATTACTGGTGGGACTGTATAAAGAGAGATATGGCAGATTTTTAGCTCGTTACCTATGTTGCCAGCAGGTTAAGGCTGAGCATCAGCATCCAGGTGGATTGATTCAGAGATTTCCCATTCCCTAGTGGTAATGGGAATGAATTACTGTGGACTTCATTAGTGGTTTACCCCGTACTCCCTGTGGTCTTGATGGTATTTGGGTTATTTTGGACCGTTTGACCAGATTAGCATATTTTATTCCTATTTAGGTGACCTTTATTGTTAAGAGATTATCCCAGATTTATGTTCGAGATATAGTTCATTTGCATGGGGTTCCTGTTTCTATCATACCGTGGTTCTGTATTTACTTCGTGATTTTGGAGAGAATTCAAGGAGGACTTGGGTACTCGAGTGGATTTGAGTATAGCCTTTCACCCGCAGACAGACGGTCTATTTGAGCAAACTATTCAGGTGCTTGAGAATATTCTCCAAGATTGTGTTATGGATTTTAGAGGATAGTGGGATCATAACTTAGCATTGGTAGAGTTTGCCTTCAACAATAACTATCATTCAAGTAGATGGCACTTTATGAGGCTTTGTATGGTAGGAGATGTCGTTCTCCAATCGGATGGTTTGAGACTTCTGAGGTGAGACCTCGTGGTACAAATTTGCTTCAAAACTCATTAGATAGAGTTAGGGTGATTCAGGATTGGCTGAGAGCAGGCCAGAGTAGGCAGAAGGCTTATACCGATCATAGGCTCCATGCCTTGAGATTGGGAGTTAGAGACCGTGTGTTCCTTCGTGTTTCGCCTATGAGGGGTTTGTGAGGTTCGGAAGGAAGGGTAAGATTAGCCCTCGTTATATTTGACCCGACCCAACCTGACCTGGGGCCTTGTTGTAATAGGCATCCCAAGTCCAACCAAGACCGGAGACCACCCCCGATACCTAACCCCACCAACCATGTATAAACCTTGAGTCAGATGAATTCCAAACATATAACAAGATAGCGTATTTTATACAACTTCCAAACTCTGGGATAGGTCTATGATCGTGACCGACCCAAATGAGTACAACTGCCCAAACCCTACCAATAACCAGATTACCAAACAAAAACCATAAGCCAACAACCAAAACAATAACAAAGTTCCTGTCCATAACATAATATAAGAGGATGGAGCAATCATAAATTTAGTCCAACGGTATCAGCCCCAATACCAATGCCAATACTAAGGCTAACACCAATACCAATCCCGCCCATTCCAACCTATAGTAGTCACACAAGCGTCTAACTAAAAGATAAATGGTAAACAAGTGGGACATGGCCCCAACCATAGTCAAAACCAATATCCATAAAATAAACAAGTATGTAAAGTCATCCATGATATGAAATGGAGCCTATCGGAATATGGAATCTTACCACTTTAATCCAATAGCTGATCCTGAATCCAATCACTAAGCAGGAGGAGTAGAATAGCCGATTCCTACTCGTGTGGGACTATAGCCACCCAAAAATGGGTTAGCAGGTGAACGCTAGTATGAACTCAGGAAAAGGATAAAATAATACCATCCAGTAAAACCAAGTAAACAATCTATATGCATACAAACCATACAAATATATATAACCATGCCTAGAAAGGGAGCCAGGTTTAGCATGCCTTTTAAACATTAACCAAGGTATGTGTATCTTAACCGTCCTAGAACCACCCATGGTCTATATAGGTCTAGTGTAACCACCTGAACAGGCCCCGATGCGTGTAGCCATACGAACTAGAGATACCATAAGAGTAGGGTATTCCTAAGTACCCTTCGCTATCTATGATAAATATGTACCGTGTAGTTAGAGGATTCCCATGTACCTCATAGTATCATATAAGGTCACTATGACCACCCCTCATATCGGAAAACATGTGTTTCCAGTGTCCGTTCATTGAACTCGTATCTTCATGGTTAGATATCACACCTCACCATTATTTCCCAATTAAAACCATTACTATCCAACCAAACCCTTATTCCATTATTATTAACCAAGGCCCAAAGTAGTGGTATCGTCATACCGACTATAACTTGCAAGAAATGTCCTTAGCCAACCTTTTTATGTAAAGGAATTCCCATGTACCCATAGATTACATTATCAAGTTAACTTGGAGGAATACCGTGTACCCTGCAAGTGTTCCATTACTATATTTTCTTGGGGGAATCCCATGTACCCCACAAGTTGTTCATTAACATACTTACTTGGGGGATTCCCTAGTACCCCATAAGGAAGTTTTACTAACCATAACCATGACCTCCAAACCTGACCATTTAACCATTCTAAACCATTAAACAATTTATACCATTTAGTGTTCCTTTACCAAACCATACCATGCAATAGGTCCATTAAAAGTCTAATAGTATATTAAAAGCATTATTATAGGCATTTTATCAAATATATTGGGGGAATAGTGTTTCATAAACCAAATCCAATTACCAATCAACCATTCCCATGCAACCAATTGTCCAAACCACTATTAAAGCATGTAAAAGGATAATTAAAACATAGGAAAACCATAACCAAGAATTTAATACCAAAACCCCAATATATATTTGAAAACCCCAAAACCATACAATAATCATTCCATGAAAACATCGTATACTAAAAATGATGGAGGAGTACATGCCTTAGATTACAAAGATGATAGAGAGAAATCACTGTACAAGCCCCAAATTGATTGTTTTGATAAAACCCTAGCCTTTCTTTCCCCGAGAGCATTAGAGAGAATTAGAGAGAGTTTCTAAGTACTTAAGATTAGAATAATAAGGCAAATAACCTCCCAAGTATTATATAAGTAGTGGGCTCTTAATAGGTTAAGTAGGGAAATGTCCAGATTACCCCCACTTAAACTGTATAAAATCCCCACCATAGGGTATGACCATCCCATACTGGTCATATCCTCCAATATGAGTGGTACCCATCACTCATACCTAAGGCCTCCCCCTTGGAACCTACACTGTCCAACATATGACTTACTCGAACCAAGTCATACCCAACTATATGACTAGTACACCTAAGACGTATCAATGGCATAATATAATAAAAGGAAGTTTGAACACTGCCTACCATACGAGTTAATGGTAAGACTCGTACCCAACCATACGAATCAAATCCACCAAGTAGTACCCATTTAATAAACCAATCCAACCCACAAACCAACACTGGTTAGTGTACGACCAAACTTTACCAATCGTACCTTAAAATACGACCTGTACCCCCTAGTCATATCTTGTCCAAAACCCAAAAATAAATGAAATTTTATGTGTTTCAAAAAACCAAGGTGTTTTCATATTGGTGCTTTTGTTATTCTTCACGCAGTTGACAAAGTGTCTTATAAGTTAGCTTTGCCTCCATATTTTACTATTGTTCATTCGGTTTTCTATGTCTCCATCTTATAAAAGTATATTCCTTATTCATCTCAAGTGCTTAGGTGGGAGTCAATCTAGATAGATGAGTAGTTGATCTTTATAAAGGAGCCCAAGCTTATTTTGGCTAGTGATATGAGACAGTTGCGTACCAGAGAGATTCTTATTGTTAAGGTTTAGTAGAAGCACCACCTAGTGGAGGAAGCCACTTGGGAGATCGAAAGCGATATGTGGTCCTAATATCCTCATTTTATGTAAAGAAATTACCACATACCCATATATTACATTATTAAGTTAACTTGAGGGAATGCCATGTACCCCGCAAGTGTTCCATTATTATATTTTCTTGGGAGAATCCCATGTACCCCACAAGTTGTTCATTAACATACTTACTTGGGGGATTCCCTAGTACCTCACAAGGAAGTTTGATTAACAATAACCATGACCTAAAAACCTGACCATTTAACCATTCCAAACCATTAAACAATTTATACCATTTAGTGTTCCTTTACCAAACCATACCATGCAATAGTTCCATGAAAAGTCTAATAGTATAGTAAAAGCATTATTATAGGCATTTTATCAAACATATTGGGGGCATAGTGTTTCCTAAACCAAATCCAATTACCAATAAACCATTCCCATGCAACCAATTGTCCAAACCACTATTAAAGCATGTAAAGGGATATCAAAACATAGGAAAACCATAACCAAGAATTTAATACCAAAACCCCAATATATATTTGAAAACCCCAAAACCATACAATAATTATTCAATGAAAACATCGTATAAAACATCCCTTTAGTTGGAACTAAAAATGACGGAGTAGTACATGCCTTAGATTACAAAGATGATGGAGAGAAATCATTGTACAAGCCCCAAATTGATCCTTTAGATAAAACCCTAACTTTTCTTTCCCCGAGAGCCTTAGAGAGAATTAGAGAGAGTTTCTAAGTACTTAAGATTAGAATAATAAGGAAAATAACCTCCCAAGTATTATATAAGTTGTGGGACCTTAATAGGTTAAGTAGGGAAATATCCAGATTACCCCCACTTAACCTGCAAAAAATCCCCACCATAGGGTATGACCATCCCATACCGGTCATATCCTTCAATACGAGTGGTACCCATAACTCGTACCCAAGGCGTCCCCCTTGGAACCAACACTGTCAAACATATGACTTACTTGAACCAAGTTAAACCCAACCATATGACTAGTACACCTAAACCGTATCAATGGAAGAATATAATCAAAGAAAGTTTGAACACTGCCTACCATACGAGTTAATGGTAAGACTCGTACCCAATCATACGACTCATACCTACCAAGTCGTGCCCATTTAAGAAACCAATCCAACCTACCAACCAACACTGGTTAGTTACAACCAAACCTGACCAATCGTACCCCAAAATACGACCTACACCCCTTAGTCGTATCTTGTCCAGAACCCAAAAATACATAAAATTTTATGTGGTTCCAAAACCCAGGGTGTTTTCGTATTGGTGCTTTTGATATTCTTCGCGCATTTGATGAGGTGTCTTATAAGTTAGACTTGCCTCCATATTTCACTATTGTTCATTTGGTTTTCTATGTGTCCATGTTATGAAAGTATATTCCTTATTCATCTCATGTGCTTAGGTGGGAGTCAATCTAGATAGATGAGCAGTTGATCTTTGTAAAGGAGCTCGATCTTATTTTGGCTAGTGATATGAGATAGTTGCATACCAGAGAGATTCTTATTGTTAAGGTTCAGTAGAAGCACCGCCTAGTGGAGGAAGCCACTTGGGATATTGAGAGTAATATGCGGGCCCAATATCCTTATTGTTTTGAGACTTTAGGTATTTTTTTCATCTTTAACACTCGAGGATGAAATTTCCTTAGTAATGGATATTATAATGACCCTTTAGGTCATTTCTTATTATACAACTTATTTTCACTGATAGAGATTTCCCATAGCTGCCCTAAGTCATTTATGACTTTCTGGAATTAATAGTTTGATTACTTGGCAGTTTGTTTGAATTTTAAAGCCATTTTCCCATTTACAAGTCTTCATTGGTTCCAAATCACCATCGAGCGAAACCTTTAATAAAATAACCTTGGTTAGAAAATCCAACTTTGCCAATGCATCCAAAACATCAAAATAAGTGTGGTTGCATATCTTATTTACCTATATTGGGCTCTGTATGCATCTTGAGGCTTTGTCCAAAACTTGGAATCAAATTCCAAGTTTCAGCTGTCTCTCACTGGAGCAAATACCGCGATTGTGTGGGGTTTGGTACGATCTTGATGGCCGCAATAATGTCTAGTGCATGTGCATGATCGCCACTCCTGAGGGACTGGGATGGTCCATTTAAAGGATCTTCTTTGAAAAAAATTGGTTATTTCTTTATTTTCTTAAGCCTCTAAAACCTTAAAGGAGAGAATAGTCTTTATAGTGTGTGTTGGGTATTGATTGGGAGCTTAAACAACTTGCATATTTGTGATTAGAATTGAATATAAGGTGAGATTCCTTTAATTTTAGTGTTAAATTCTTGATTATTAGATCCAAAATACCTAATGGATTGAGGCTTGATCTTAGCCATAAGTATGACTGTTTTGAACTAATTTATTGAGGGTTATAACCCCCTAATGGTATTTGAACGACGGGGAGGCCTTAAAAACTCATTTTTAGTATATGGGACCTACTTGGGGGGGGGTCGGTGTCATTTTGAACTCGAAGCATAATGGTGCAATATGGGTGTTGATATTCTTGTAATAATGTTTAGATTATGTTTTTGATAGCTTGGCTCGCCGAAGAAGCTTTGAGGAAAGAAAAAGCAAAGATTGTTGATTCATGAGCTGTTTGGATTCAAGGTAGGTTAGGCTTACTTGTAGTTAGATTGAGCTTTATTATTGTATGACATTGATATTTTGATAAAATAGGGTGGGGTCTTAGATATTGAAATGACATATGGTAATGTTTGGGTTGAGTTGAATCACTTAGGCCTTTGAACACATTAAGTGTGATAATTGATCCATAATCTAAAACTTTGATTAGTTGGACTTTTTATCTCATGAATAACATGAGAATGCTCTAGTTGCTCTAGTTAGACGAAAGTGACTTGTTCACTCATCCTAAGAGTAGGCTGACCTAAGATATGCCTAGTTGGGGAATTTTTCTTAGAGGTTTGGATAACTTAAGAGGAATACTTGAGGAAGAATTATCCTATAGAACTAGTGTGGGTTGATAAGCCTTTGAGACATGTTATAGATAACCTAGTCTAATTTCGTGTAGAAGTTAGACTTGAAGAAGGTAATTTGGGTTATTAGAAGCAAAACCCGACCCTCATTAAGCTTTAACTATGTAACTTTATTAGTGACCTAGATACTTAAGAAACACCTAGAATGTGCATCTGGTAATAGGATGGCTACACCCGGTAAGTGGGTTATTCATGATGTTGTTTTGGAAATAATGTGCATGCTTGATTTTGATCTCATTGTATCTATTTGGATAACATTATGATAACCTTGTAGATTGAATCCATGACTATGATATCACTTGATTTATTGGCTAGTATACTATGTGAGCCTTGGATTATATTATCACTCATATTATGCTCATGCATAGTGACTATACTAATGTTTGTGCAAAAGAGCCCTTTTGTTCTAGTATAGTGAATTATGCTAGTAAAGAGGGTTTATAGAAAGTATAACCATGACCTATTGTTGACCATGCTAATAATCATGTTAAGCCCAGTAATGAGTGAAATGTTCCTATAATATTCATACGCATGCTCATGCACCTACTAATGTATTGCAATGATAATAAATGATAAGGAGCAATGATATTCCTTTTCTTACTTCTTTCCCACTCCATTCTTTGTTGGGTTTGCATTCATTATCGATTTGACTATATATATATTTATGAATATGCATATTGATGTCATGAAGGATATTGATGTTCGGTAAACTTAGAGGATATATTGAGGTTATGTTGATGTCCAGCAAGGCTGGAGGATATATGGATGTTAGGTGGATGCCCGATAAGGACGGAGGATATATTGATATGATGTTGATGCTCAGTAAGGCTGGAGGCTATATTGATGTTATAATAATGCCCGGTGAACTCAGAAGAGGTATTGATGTTATAATGATGTTTGGTACATCCGGATGATATATTGATGATATTATGATGCCCAGTACATCCAGAGGATATATTGATGATATTATGATGCCCAGATTATCCAGAGGATATATTGATGTTATGTATGGTAAACATGTGTATGTATGTTTATATGTGATAATGCCTTTATAGGATTCCATCCTTGTGTGCCTTGAAGACTTGATGTTAATCTTGGGAGGTTTGTTATAATTCTTTAATCCTAATCAGTTGTTTAGTGGTATGATTCTCACTAGTGTTAAATGGTGAGTAGATATAGGATATGGTGGATACAGAGTTAAGGCTAATTAGTAGTGGAATCTTGTGTAGAAATAAGCCTTCACCTAGTGGATATATTTGGCTTGAATAAATGGATAAATTGTGGAATTTTTCCTAGTAAAATGGGTCATGTGATAACTAGCTATCTATGTAAAGTTGATATATTACTTGATGGATAGAAGGCTAGAATACTAGTTGGTGTACCTTGCATAGTTAAAATGAGGTAACTAGTTATTATGGTTGATAAATGACTAATGATGATAATAGACTTAACACTGTTGATGGTTAGTGATATTGTTGTCCATTAGGTAATTCTGTTGGTTTCTTAAATGAGGACTTAGACATTTATGGTTTTAACTAGTGAGAGGCGTTGATTACTAGATAGGTAAGGGTGTTTTATAATATGTAACCTTTTCCTACATAATGACTAGTGCACCTATGATAACTAGGAATGAGCTTTGGTTAAATGGTGATAATGGCTTAATTGTACATCTTTACTAGAGGTGGATGTTGGCTACTAGGTAGATAATAATTAATTACTATTTCATGAAGGAGGATTATATAAAGAATTGGTTATACTAATGATTGGAGGCCTTGTGATGTCTAGCATACTAGTAGTTAAATAATAAATGTTGGTTAGTTAATAGTGAGTAGATAGAGTGTATTTGAAGAGTTAGATGTCAAATTGTCTATATGACTTTGGTTATCATCTCCTTCGTGCATGTTATATCAATTATGGTAATTGATGATTATTATGGATCTTTGAAAATGACCGTTGATGGGAAATATGGAACCGTGGATAAATGTGAGTTAGTTATACATATATCTTTATATGTTGATGATTTGATCTATTGATGCACTCTCTGGTGGTATGGGACACTATGATGAGTTCTTTATTTTATGTTCTTTTGGGTGTACATCCTGGTGGTATGGGACACAGTGGTAAGTTCTTTTACTTTATGCTTTAATGGTTATATGTGTATTGAACTTGGTATTAATGCAATTGAAATTGTATATACGTTGCTGTAGGCTTCCGAATCGATAGTTCATTTTATGTATGATGGTTTCGGTATGTATTTATATGAGATGTCATTCTATTGTCCTAGTTGGTTAGTTGTTTTGTACAGTGATGATGAAGATGATTTAAGTTCAATTCTGTACCTTGACTTAGATATATTGTATTACTTTATATCATCTTTATATCATAATTTAGCTTAGTCGTCCGATGATGCTTACTGAGTACCCGTTGTTTTGGTACTCATACTACACTTCTCTAACTATTTGGTGCATACCCGAGTACTAGTTGTTGCCGCTGAGTTGAGATCATGCAGTATTAATCTTCTAGAGACAGGGTGAGCTCTTGGAGTTTTGAGTAACCCGTTTCCCTCTTATCTTTATTTAGTCTTTTTGTATTCAAGATGGATGTATAAGATTATCTAGACTTTGAGTTGTATTTCCTATTGTTGAACTTAGATGCTCTTGTACTGATATTTCTAGGTCATGGGAATTGGTATCTGTAGTTGATTATCTATTGTGGAACATTGTTATTTATGATGATGTTCATCTATTGTGGCCCTTGTTGGGCATTTCTACCAAAGTAACCCATTGCCTTAGCTCCGGGTTACGGTGTTGGTTTACCTACTGGTGGGTCTTAATAAGTGCCATCACGACTTGTGAATCAGGTCGTAACTCTCACGAACTAAAGGAACATAGTCAAGCGACAGACTCTTCACACTAACATCGGGAATATAAGCGAGATAAGACTTACAACCCCTCAAAAAAAGCCTCGTAGCACACATATAAGAAATAATCCCCGTCTACTCGCGGCTAATAGCTCCCTGCCACACAATCAGGGGTATGCTGGGCATGGCTAAGGTAAAGATATTGACAAAATAATCTAGGACTGCATGATTGTAGGATAACTAGTCCATGCTCAGAATCACATCAAGATCCATAATGTCTAAAATAATAAGATTAGCATGAGTGTCAAGCTATCGAACCATCACAACACATGATCTAAAACCCCTATCCACTTATAAAATATCACCCACGGGAGTAGATATATGTAATGACATAAATAATGAATCCCAAGATAACTCTAACTTTGGAGCATAATAAGAAGACACATAAGAATAAGTGGATCTTGGATCAAATAAAGAAAAAACCGACTGATGGCACACCAAAATCATACATGTAATAACAACATTCGAAGACTCATCCTCAAGTCTAGAAGGTACTACGTACAACTCATCACCTCCACCACTTAGCTGGGCTCATGACCGACCTCCTATCTACCTGACTGAGAATCTTCATGAACACCCTGGGGACCACTCCAGCGACCATACAAGCCACCTCTAGCTGAGGGATGAACCTCCTAAATAGGTGGAACACTCTGAGCTGAAGGAATAAACTGACGCAACCCGACCCGGGGCCTTGTCGTAATGGGCGTCCCAAGTCCGACCGGGACCGGAGATCACCCCCGTAACCCAGCCCAACCTCCAGCCTCCTTCCCCGAGTTAGATGAATTTCGAGCATATAACAAGATAGTGTAACAGCTCACATGAAGACTCAGGGATAGGATCATAATTGTCACAAACCCAACCGAGTCCAACCATCCCATACCAACAATCCAACCATACCAAACAAATACCGAAACAGGGGCTATAAACCAGGCCATAACCAAGGATGTTCTAAAACATGGTATAATTAATCCCAAAATAAAATACAATGGAACAACCAACAATATCATCTAATGATGTCAGCCCTCCAGCGTATTCCAATGCCAATGCCGACAAAATTACCAATCTCGTCCATTCCAACCCATAGTAGTACCACAAATTCTCTAACCAAAAAGTTATAAAATCCGGTTAGGATATGCCCCCAACTATGGATAAGACCAATATCCAAAATAAAATCATGTTTCTGGAAAGATCTATAACATGAAATGAGCCTTCTGAAAAGATGGAAGCTCACCACTTCAGTCCAAATGTTGATCCCCTAGTCAATCACTATATAGGAAGAGTTGAATGGTCGGTTCCTGAATAACGTGGGTATACAGCCGCCAGTAGACGAGTTAGTGGGTGAATTCTAGTAAGCTCTCATAATAAGGATAAAATAATGCCATTTATAAACCCAAATAAAACCATCCATATGCACACAACCATACATATATATATAACCATGCCGGGAAAGGGGACCGGGTTTAGCATGCCTTTAAAACCTTTACCTGGGCTGTATAGCTTTGTCTTTCTAAACCACCCAAGGGCTATATGGGTTTAGATCCCCCTGCTGAAAAGGCCCCACTGCGTGATGCCACACGATCTGGGAAGAAAACCTGGGATGACTAGTACATCCCCCAAAATATAGTGTGACACCATGCACACGGTCACCAAGACCAACCTCACATTAGCAAATATGAGTTTCTAGTTTTGGTCTCCCGGGACCTCCACCTTCCATGACCTTGCTATACATTCCGCCATTATTTCCCAATTAAAACCATTACCAAGCAACCAAATAATCCATTTAGCATTTATTAACCAAGGCTATTTAGTGGTGGAATCATCATACCGACCATACTTGCAGTACTATCCATAGCCAACCAAATATAGGTTTAATGGGACTTCGAAGTGCCCTTCCATTTTCCATATCAAACTATACTTGGGCGAATCCATGTACCCCACAAGCATAACCATTTATCCCTTTATCTTTCCAAGCCATTTAAACCATGCATAATTCCTTTACCAAGTTTTAAAACAAGCAAGAGTTCCATTAAAAGTACTCAATGCAATGAAAACATTATTATAAGTATTTTGTCAAACACATTGGGTGCATAATATAACCAAAACCAATTCCAATTACCATTAAAACATTCCCATGCAATCCAATTATCCAAAACCACCATTAATACATATAAAGCATAATTAAAATCCTGGGAAAACCAAAACCAACCATTTAATATCAAAACCCCCAATTCATATTTGAAAACCAAAAATCATACAATCAATGAAGTCATGAAAACATTTATAAAAACCATGATTTTAGATAGAATTAACATTGAGGGAAGAGAACATGCCTTAAACAAAGATGATGATGGAAATAAATCACCAAGACAAGCCCCAAATCAATCCTCTAGTTAAAACCCTAGCTTCCCTTGACCAAAAGCTTTTGAGAGAATTATAGAGTGTTTAGAAGAGTTTCTAAGTGTTAATGAATGGAATAATAAGGTAAATAACCACCCAAGCAGGTTAGAAGTTATGGGACCATATTAGGATAAGTGGGGAAATGTCCAGAATACCCCACTTAAATTGCACAAAATCCCGTCCCAGGGGTACGACTGACCTTCACGAGTCATACCCTTCAGTACGAGCGGTACCCTCTACTTGTATACTAGACTCAACCTTTGGATCCAAAACTGTTCAGCATACGACTCATCCAACTAAGTCGTATCCAAAGCATATGATTAACACCCTTTATCCGTACCCCTGGTAGATTAAACCCAAGGATGATTTAGACACTGTCTATCATACTAGTCCTAGATACGACTCGTACCCTAGCTTACGGCTCGTGGTGAGCCACTTATACTCAAATCCAACCTAAGTAACCACATCTAAGATTAAGTTAAGAAACCAAATGATCCATACCCACCTATACAACTCGTACTCCTAAGTTGTATCCATTCCAGTATCCAAAATCCATCCCACCAACCAATATTGGTCAGCATACGAATGGACCATACCATCCGTACCCCAACATACAACTCATACCCATGAGTCGTATTAGGTTCAAAGACCAAAATTCTAGGAAATTTTCTAAGGACCAGAAACCAGGGTATTTCTGTCTCCACTACTAGGAACATTCGTCCACAAATGACGGACGAGGTAGAGGTAACCACACGCATGAGTCATTTGCACTATCAAATATATTTCCGATCCTTAATAAAGTTTGAAAACAAAAGGGAAAGGTATTAATCTCTCCTATAGCAAACTCTAAAAATAAAGATGTGTTGAAGACACATACCTACCTCACGAATCCCAAGAGTATAAAAAAATATGGATATTTGGACTTCATGTCCTCCTCCACTTCCCATGTAGCTTCTTCCACCTAATGGTTCCGCCACTGAACCTTAATCGAAGCCACATCCTTGGTCTGCAACCGACGAACCTGGCTATCTAAGATTTCAACTGAGACTTTTTCATAAGAAAATCTATGATACCCAGTCCTTCCAAAGGAACAACCAAAGAAGGATCACCAATGCACTTCCTCAACATGGAAACATAAAAGACTGGATGAACCAAGCTCAAGATAGAAGGAAACTCCAACTCATAAGAAACATTACCAACTCTCCGCAAAATCTCATAAGGACCAACATATCGGGGAATGAGCTTCTCCTTCTTACCAAACCACACTACTTCATTCATGGGAGATACCTTAAGGAAAACCTTATCCTTAAAATCAAACTCCAAGTCTTTACACCTAACATCTGCATAGGACTTTTGGCGACTTTGGGAAGCCTTAAGACTCTCCGAAATCACCTTCACCTTCTCCATTGCCTGGTAATCCAAGTCAGGACAAAATATATCCGCTTTACCAAGCTCAAACCAACCAATAGGAGATCTATACCTCCTACTATACAATACCTCAAATGGGGCCATACCAATACTTGAATGATAGCTATTGTTGTGAGAAAACTCCACCAAAGGTAGATGCTCAACCCAATTGCAACCATAATCAATCACACAAGCCCAAAGCATATCCTCCAATGTCTGAATAGTTTTCTTCGCTTGACCATCCTTCTGTGGGTAGAAAGCAGTACTCAAACTAACCTTAGTCCCCAAACCTTTCTAAAAATATCACCAGAAGTGAGATGTAAACTGCATGCCGTGACCAGAAATAATTGAAACAGGTACCCCATGCAGCTTCACAATCTCCTGAAGATATAACTTCGCATAATCCTCCATCGAGAAGGTAGTCCACACTAGCAAACAGTGGGCAAACTTAGTCATCCTATACATGATGACCCAAATTGAATCATATTGATTCTGACATCGAGAAAGACCGATAACAAAGTCCATATTGATCACTTCCCATTTCAACTTAGGCAAATAAATTTCTTGTTACAACCCTTTCGGCCTTATGTGCTCAACCTTAACCTGTTCACACACCATGCACTTGGCTACAAACTCTACCACATCCCTCTTCATTTCATTCCACTAATAGATTTCCTTAAGATCATGATACATCTTAGTCGAGCCGAGATGAACAACATATCATGACTCATGCGGCTCAGCCAAAATCCTTTACCATAAACCGTCGACATCAGGGACACACAACCTTCTTTGGTACCATAAAGTACCATCACCATCAATCTCAAACACCATTACCTTTTGCCTACCAACGCCACCCTTTTTTTCATCAAGATAGGATCTAGCACTTGCTTCTCCTTAATCTCTACACCAAGAGACAATCAAACCACTTCTTTCACCATCACACCACCATCCTTGGAGTCCAAGAGGTAAACTCTAAGATTACCCAAGCAGTGAATATCCTTCACAAATTCTCGCTTTTCTTTCTCTACATGATCCAAACTCCTTATGGATAACCTTTTAAGAGAATCAACAACCACGTTAGCCTTACCTGGGTTATAGTGAAGACTCATATCGTAGTCTTTGAGAAGTTTAAGACATCTCCTCTTCCTGAGATTAAGATCTTTCTGAGTGAACACATACTGTAGACTCTTATGATCAGAAAAGATATCCACATGCATACCATATAAATAATGCCACCATATTTTAAAAGCAAACACAACTGCCAACAACTCGAAATCATGAGTAGGATAATTCCTATCATGCACGTTCAACTGCCTGAAAGCATAGGCAATCAACTTCCCAAGCATCATCAAAACGCAACCAAGACCTACTCGAGATGCATCATAATAATACCATGAACCCCTCATTGTCTACCGGGAAGGTCAGAATTAGAGCCAAAGTTAAATTATCTTTTAACTTCTCAAAACTCCCTTTACAATCATCTGAAAATGAAAACTTGACCTTTTTCTGAGTTAACTTAGCCAAAGGAGCATCTATCGATGAAAAGCTTTCCACAAACTGCCTATAATACCCGGCTAAACCTAAGAAACTCTGAATATTAGATGGAGTCGTGGGTCTAGGATACCTCTTCACCATAACAACCTTTTGTGGATCCACCATGATTCTTTCACTAGAAATAATATGTCCCAAGAAAGTTACAGTGTTCAACCAAGAGTCACACTTGGAGAACTTGGTGTACAATTGTTGTTCCATTAAGGTCTGCAACACCACATAGAAGTGGTTAGCATGATCCACATCACTCATCGAATAAACTAGAATGTCATCAATAAACACAATAACAAAGAGATCCAAATACTGATGAAAACCCCAGTTCATCAGATTCATAAATGCCACCAGAGCATTAGTAAATCCAAATAACATTACCAAAAACTCAAAGAGCCATACCAAGTACAAAAATATATCTTAGGGATATCCACTTCCCTAATCTTTAGCTGATGGTACCCAGACTGAAGATCTATCTTAGAAAAGAACTAGACATCTTGCAACTGATCAAATATATCATCTATCCTTGGAAGAGGGTACTTGTTCTTGATTGTCACCTAATTTAACTACCTATAGTCAATGCACATCCGAAGGGAACCATTCTTCTTGCACAAAAATAACACTGGTGCACCCAATGGTGATACACTAGGATGAATAAACCCCTTATCCAAAAGATTCTTAAGTTGCTCCTTAAGTTCCCTCAGCTCAGCTGGAGCCATTCTATACGAAGGAATAGAAATTGGATAAATGTCCAGAACTAGATCGATACCTAACTCGATTTTCCTATTCGGAGGAACACCAGGAAGATCAACCAGAAAGACCTATGGAAACTTATTAACTACAGAAACTGACTAGAAAAAAGGACCTTCCGAGTTAGAATCTTTAACTCGTACCAAGTGGTTAAGACAACCTTTAGAGATTCACCTCTAAGCTCTAAGATAAGAAATAAATCTCCCTCTAGGAGCTAAAGAACCACTCTCCCATTCTATCATCAGTTCACCAGGGAACCTAAAGATAACCCAATGGGTCCGACAATCCAAGGACGCGTAACAAGAGTGTAACCAATCCATCCCCAGAATGTCATCGAAATCAACCATACTCAACTCAAACAGATATACCAAGGTCTGCTTGCCACCAACAGATACCGCACCCCTCTTATAGACTATCTTAGCAATAACAAAGTCACCTACTGGGGAAGAAATAGAAAAAAGATCTAAAATAACTTTTGAATTAAAACCAAAAGATACAACCATATACGGAGTCATTAGGAGAGAGTGGACCCCAGATCAAGAAAATAATATATGTTATGAGAGAAAATTTGTAATGTACTAGTAACGACATCAGGTGATGCCTCAAATTCCTGTCAGGATGCCAAAGCTTACAACTTATTCCGACCAACACTAAAACCACGAATAGTAATATAAGTATATGCAACACGACCAGGTGTAGGAGCAGAAGATGAAGCCACAGGAATATTATTCACCCCCGTAGCAACCTTATTAATTGAAAAATCCTTGATCCGATGGCCTACCTGGCCACACTTGAAGCATTTTTCCTTCTTTCATTGAGATAACCCCAATGAGGATGAACACAGAACCGATAAGAAGGGAGTGAAGAAATTAACTGACCTCCACTTGCCTAAGATTGGACACCCTGTACCCGAAAATTATCACCACCTTGATGATACTTGTCTCCCGCCTGGTTAGGAGCAATAGCAGAAGAGTAGGAACCAGAACTCCCCCATATATTTTTCTGCCATTTGCCACTATCTTAACCACCCTAAGACTGAGCTTCTTTCTGGTTAGAAAACCTGTTCCTCTTACTCTGTCTATCTCTAAACTTTGCCTGCTTCCTATTTTCATCCTCTATTTGCTGGATATGAACAATCAACCTAGAGATGGCCATATCATTAATCAGCAAGGCAATCTTGCTCTCCAAAATAAGAGCTCGATTCAACCTAGAAGTGAACTTCCTCATTCTTTCCTACATATCAACAACTAAATTAGTAGCATACCTAGACAATTGGTGAAACTTTAAGGAATATTCCATGACAGTCATCCTTCCCTGCTTGAGGTTCACAAACTCCTCCATCATAGCTTCCCTCAACTCATGGGGAAAGAACCAATCTAAGAAGGCCTTAGAAAAAGTATCCCATAAGACCAATTTTTCTACACCACCCTTATCCCTGCCCCACTCTTGATATCACTGATATGCAATATCTTTGAGATGATAAGCTAAAAAATTTACCCTCTCCATATTAGTAGCCTGCAAAACCCAAAATATCTTTTCCATTTCATCCAAGAAGCCCTGTGAATCCTCTTCCACCTTTACTCTAGAAAAGGTGAGAGGACCCATCTTTATAAATTGGCCAACCCTTGTGGCCTAAAATAATAAAGCACCAGTCGCACCCCGCTCAGCCTAAGCAGCGACCATCTGAGCATTAACATAAATAAACTGACAGAATTCTAAATTAGTCACCTCTCCTTGAGGAGGACTAGTAGCAACCGGTGGAACTCCAGAACTATCAGGGACAAAACCATGAGATCAGAGATAAGCCCCAAAAGTAGGATACACCCCTTCAGCATTACCCCCAGATAGGATAGAAGAATTTTCTTGTGTTCCATATCTATGAGGCATGATCTGAAAGACGAACAAACAAGGATTAGAGAAGATTCCAGGACTGAGACTCCAGGCTTGAAAATAAAATTCCAAGAAAGTGAAACATTTCTAAATGCCTTGTAGCCTCTCCTTTATGAGCGTGGTGCGTTACACACCCTTAAAAGAGACTCTACTCGACACGACTTTATGTACTCCTAATCGACCATGAACATAGGTTCTGATACCAAGTTGACGCGACCCGACCGGGGGCCTTATTGTAATGGGTGTCCCAAGTCCAATCGAGATCGGAGACCACCCCCATAACCCAACCCAACCTCCAGCTGCTGCCCTGAGTTTGATGAATTTTGAGAATGTAACAAGATACTGTAATAGCTCACATGAAGACTCTGGGATAGGATCACAATCATGACCGGTCTAACTGAGTCCAACCATCCCTTACCAATAATCCAACCATACCAAATCAATACTGAAACAAAGGCCATAAACTAGGCCATAACAAAAGATGTTCCATAACGTAGTATAATTAATCCCAAAATAAAATATGATGGACAACCAACAATATTATCCAATGATGTAATCCCTCCAGCGTATTCAAATGCAAGGACCGACATTAATAATGATCCCGCCTATTCCAACCCATAGTAGTACAACAAAGCCTCTAACCAAAAGAGTAATAAAATCCGCTTGGGATATTCCCACAACCATGGCCAAGACCAATATCCAAAATAAAATCAAGTGTCCAGATATATCCATAACATGAAATAGAGCCTTTCGAAAGGATAGAAGCTCACCACTTTAGTCCAAATGTTGATCCCCGAATCAACCACTATGTAGGAAGAGTAGAACGGTTGATTCCTACATAGTGTGGGTATACTGCCGCCAGTAGATGAGTTAACACTAAACGCTAGCATGATCTTAGGATAAGGATAAAATAATGCCATTTATAAAACCAAATAAACCATCCATATGCACACAACCATATATACATACACACATATATATATCTATATCTCTCTCTCTCTCTCTATATATATATATATATATGTGTAACCATACAGGGAAAAAGGATCGGGTTTAGCATGCTTTTAAAACCTTTACCTGGGCTGTGTAGCTTTGCCATCCAAAACCACCACGAGCAATATGAGTTCTGCTTCCCCTACTGAAGGGCCCCAGTGTGTGAAACTGCACGACTAGGGAAGAAAACCTGGGATGACTAGTGATAATGCTCAACATACATGTCAATTTAAGTGCAAGACAGTCGTCATCAATATATTTACCCAACTTTTGAGTTGAGGTCAAATCCACGAAGAATAATGTGGGTGGCTATCAAATTAGTCCATAACAATGGATACTTACTAAATTCAAACCTAGAGTACAAGAAGATAAAAATGGGTGGTTTGAAAGGTATCACACTTAATATTTCTTTTTGGGTTTTTTGAGTACAAATTTGGGGCTACGAATACTTAGAGTCTAAATAATTAGGCACGAACCTTCAGATTATGCTTTCCTAAGGGAAAAATATGCATGCAGACATGATTATTCAATTTATGTTCTAATTGATGATGATGTGGTAGGCTAGGTTGTAAGTCCTTGGGGATGGTTTGTCAATATAGCCTCAAAGATTTCTCTCATTAACTCTTTTAAGTACCTAACGAGTGTGTCAAATAAAGCCATCCAATACCTTAATTAGGCATCCCTATTTTCTAGGATGATACCTAAGGAATAGTCAACTTCACAATTGCTCTTATGTCAAAGATAGTGAAAATTGAGCAAACTATGCCAACAATTATCTACTATTTGTTTGGTTCCCATAACCCTCTTTCAAGGATGATGTAGGTTCCTAATGTTCACCAAAACCCCTCTTTTAAGGTAGTTTAAGATTTCAAGAGCTTAGGATTTTCATCAACAAACCCATTTGAGTATTTAGGGTTTTCACCCATAAATCCCAACTAATTTAATCAAGCAACAATAGAACCCATCAATCAACACATTAACATATGCATAAATAAATCACAACCCCTATGAAATTGCACCATATTCTAGAATAATCCCAAGAGGAAAAACTAGCTACTCATAAGATAAATAAGTAAAGATTTTACCCAAAATCTCCATTGATTTGATTTGAAAAAATCTAAGTGAATGCCACTTCAAACTATGAGATCCGACAAATCTTCAATGGAAGTTCACTAATTCTTCACTTGGAAGTGACTCCAAAGTATTTTTTACCCAAAATTTATACAATATTATCTTCTCAAAAAATGAAGGCTATAACCCTAGAACAATATCTAAAAATTTGGGGAAGATGGAATATAGAATGAATGATTAGGGTTTGAGTCTTCCTTTTTGTCAAATTTGGGATTAGCTACGTACATTTAAATTTTTGCCCTTAGGCTACATTTTTTTGCTAGACCGCAATTGCATAGGCTTGGTCGCGACCGCAATTAGCTCATGTGACGGCAGTAGGTTGACCTTATTGACTGACCTTGACCGCGATCATCAAACTACGATTGGGGTAACTAAAGCCATGTCTACTCCAGGTCTTCGGTTGAAAATTCTTTCTTCCTTTTGATCATTTTTAGCTCCAACACACATATTTCTATCTCTTCAACTATGTGCCGGCAAAATGTGGATATTAGTGACTTCAATCATAATTATGTCTCATTTATTTATTTAAAACATGGTAATGTGTATGAATGTTGAATGAAAATGAATGGTAAAATCACCACTCATCAAAACACCCAATTTAAAGCTTTACTTGTCCTCAACCAACACTAACCCTTATCATGAGACATTACACTTTTATGCTTAATTTTCATCCCTCAAAGATCACAACGACTTCAAGCTGAAACACTACCACAAGTAGCTCATTGCACCTGGTCTAAGGTATTCTTACTAGAACCCTCATCCTAAAATGTAATATCTAAGGATGCTTAAGACTTTAGAGAGCAACCAAGCAACAAAAACCAATACTCTAAAAGTGACTCACTTTTGATCAAATCTAAGCTATACTCCATTTGCCTTGCTCGGAAGTTGAAAAAATTACCTACCTTAACTCGTTCACATGTCTCCTCACAAAAAAGAAAATTCATACACCAAGCTACCAAATATGCAACAAGGAATTTAAGTGCAAAACCTGTCTCCCTCACAAAAGAACTCTTTATGTCAACAAGTGTCATACCATAGGCTCTCCCCTATTTAAAATCTCCGCTACAAAGAAAGTAAATGGTGGAATATATCAAAGGAATTTTGAGCTTGCAATGTAGGTTCAGGTTAGGTTAGGATATCATTTGGGAAAAACATGGCTACACCCATCCTTGAACATTTTCATCACACTATTTAATCCACCTTTTTACTATGGGCCACTCCTCGTTGATCTTTTCTCTTTTCATATGCCTATTTTTTGCTTTTTTTGTTAATCCATTTTCTTCCATTTCCTTTTCTTGCAATTTTCATGCAATTCATTCCTTTGTTGGACCTTATCTTTTTCTATTCATTTGTTTTAGTGCTTAGGCACTTAGGCATTTCACTTACAACTTTGTGTCCCCACTCTTACTTCCATAAATCATTACAACCCCCAACATAGTCTTTTAGCCTCAAGTTGCAATTTCAAGTTCAAGGAGGGTATGGTTCAAAAGAGGGATAAAGAGAATGGCTCACGACTTGTAATGTGTTTGCCAAAGAAAGGTCCAAAGGATCAAAGTGGGTAACTAGGGATTACATTCATGCATGGGTAGTTTTTTAGAATATAGTGGTTTACAAAGTCACAATGATGGCCTAAGATCATTTCTCCAACTAAATACAATCCAAATTAGTCTTGAGAGACTAGTGGGGCAAGTTTTAGATAACACAAGTATACAAGATATGAATGAAAATAGCTCACCACACATGGCATGCAAAATTTTCCAAGGAGGCTTAATTGCCCCTCCTGCTAGAGAAAAAATTGGAGTATCTATAACTATTAACAAGTCAAACATTTGTGGAGTCACAAAAAGATAAAGAGTTTTGTTACAAGGTTGCTCATGTCCATGTCCTTGATTTTTGAAAAAAAAATATTTTGGATAGAGGAGGTTGTCTTTTTTGTATTTGAACCACGCTCAACTTGCTAACCTATGGCTACAACCAAAGCTTTAGTCTCATATTTTGTCTTAACATAGGCAAACAAACCATATGTCTACTCAGACTTCGCCCATGTGCATAATCGGATCCCAAATTTACAATGCCTCAAGTACTCAGACTTCCCTTGCATTAATGACTTAGATGCCACGGGTACTAAGAATTTCCCTGCATCTATGGATCAAAACCCAAACACGATGCATTACCCTTAAGAATGTCATCACTTAATCTATCATAAGTCAAGGCTCGTCATACATCATTATAATCAAAATAAAACTAAAGTAAAAGAAATACCAAAAATAAAACTACAAGATAATCTAGGAAAATGTAGGCACCATTAAAGTACCCAAATATATCATCCTAAAATCAAAATAAAAAAAACATACAGAATGTCATCAGACCAACATAAAAAATATCCGGCAACACATCAAAATAGTACAATTATAGGGAAAGGCACCCCCAACTGAAAGCCTAGAAGTGTCCCCACTGCATAATTAATAAAATCATAGGCAAAAGGTAAGGGTACTCCCTGAATATGCATCAGGAGATGCTCTCTCCCGATGACTCTCCACTATCACCACCGGCATCATCAGCTAACCAATCCACAGTGGCCTTATCATCACTCTCCACCCTGGGAGAAGGTAGTCTATCATGGGGTTTTAGGACCTTCCACAGGCCCTTTACCCTTTTCCACATCTTGCTGAAGAATTTGTTCCTCTTCTTCTCCCTCTTCTTCATATTCTCATGGGAGTCCCTGAGGTCCTTGTGTGATGAAACAAAGGATGACTAAGAACTCTCTAAGCTGGCAACTGTGTTTGATTACTTCTTCTACTCCTCCTGGTATATCTCATAATCAGACTGAGTTAGGTATGAATGGAACAGAGTGGAGGACTTTCCTGGTCCCTGAGACAATATAGAAAATTGATCTCTAACCACCCGTATCTGATCTGAGATATCATTGAAGGGGTTGGCTGACGAAGGTCTACAAGATTTTGTGTCCTCCTGAGTCGACTTACCTAAGTCCACTTTCATTTTCTTTCTCTGACAAGGGGAACCCTCACCCCAAAATTTGAGATGGAAGACACGGGGGCCTAGGTGCACCCAGGTATCTGTAGCATACTTTTTTACCTCCGCCCTCTTACAAAGCTCAGTGATAAGGAAAGAAAAGAGAATAAGTGTACCTCTATGGTTCTTGAAGTGCCGCCACTCTGAGAGCATAATCTTGCCCACATTCAGAGTTATGCCTGAGAGAATACTAGCCACCATCCATACTCTCACATCTGTGGCAATAGTCATGTCAGTGCACGACGACACTCTGTTGCGGATGATATTCACCCAAAGCCTGGCCTCAACTTTGAAGTCATTCATCAAGATATCTCTCTTGGTGGTGGCCCAGAGAAATTCTTTGCCCGAACATAATATGTTTTCCATCCAGGTTCATGGATCGCATCCTTTGGCCTAGAACTTCTCCATGTCAGCATCCGAGAGCCTACATATTTCATTAATCCGCTTCGCTCCAAAGTTCACTTGCTTACCCTGAATTGTCATCACTAGGATTTTGAGAGAAACTATGGTAATAATTGCATAGAACTCATGTACCCAATGCTCATTCACATAGCAGGGGTCTGAGACAAAGCCCATCCACCTGGTGGTAATGAGTTGGATATGGAATCCTGGGAGATTGTCCTCTACTTTATCAAGGCAAATAACCCTCTCCAATAATAATTGTCCTTGGTAGATCACCGTAGTAGGGGTTTTGGTATTCGGCGGCCATGAACCTGGTGTTGTCAAAATCATCTATTTTTATGGCTTAGCACCAGTAAGCAATACAATTCAGACCATCATTAGCATTATCACACCAAAAGTATGCTAGATTATTGGGATAAACTTATATGGTAGTGTTATAGAAGGTTTTAGGGTGAGAAATGTGTCTGCAAAAATTTTGGTTTCTGTAGACAACTGCCCTCAGGTATGGCGATTGTGGAGAAATGACTATGATCACGATCATCAGGACTACGATCGCGGTACTTAAAACCATAGTTGACAGTTCTTCACGTCACTCAAAACACATAATTTCAACCCTAAGTTTGTGTCCCAACTAGGCACATCAACATTACAATTAGAGAACTTAAGTCTATAATGCGTGATTATAGCCCCAAACACGAAGGATTTTACATTGAACTCATTGGGGAATTGAATCAAACACATGGTGTACACGTTAAGTTCTATAGTTTTACGCCTAATTCTGGGTACTTAACACTTCCCCATTAGTGTGTACACCAACTACAACATCTAACAACCACAATACGCATAAACAAACATGCATTTTGTATTGAAAATGATACTTCAGTCCTTTCCCTTATCACAACCCAAACCAAGTCCTAGACTTAATGGGTATCCCAAGTCCCACCAGGACCAGGGACCACCTCCATTACCCAACCCAACTACCTCATACTGCCTTAGATGAACTGAATTTTGAGAATATAACAAAATTGTGCAAATGCTCTCATGGAAAGTCTAGGATAGGGTCACGACTATGGCAGACCCAACTGAGTCCACCCACACTAAACCAACCATCCAACCATACTAAACCAAACCAAAGAGGATAACAAAACATAATATGATAATCAATCCCAAAATATAATACAATGGAACAACGAGAAATTATTTTCGATGATGCCAGCCTCCCAGTTTATTCTAATGCCAAGGACGACACCAATACCGATCCCGACCATACCAACCTCAAGAAGTACCACAAAGCCTCTAACCGAAAAAGTAAAAATATCCGACTGGGACACGCCCCCAACCATGGCCAAAACTAAATTCCAAAAAAAGTCATAACGTCTAACAATATCCATAACATGAAATGATGCCTTTCAAAAGGATGGAAGGTAAACACTTTAGTTCAAATGATGTCCCCAAGTCAATCACTATGTAGGAGAAGTTGAAAGGTCGGTTCCTGCATAACATAGGTATACAGCCGCAAGTAGATGGGTTAGAGAATAACCGCGAGCATGAAACTCATGGTAAGGATAAAATAGTGCTAGTTATAAAGCCAAGTAAAACCATCCATAAAGCATACAACCATACATATATATATATAATTTCCGGGAAAGGGAACCGAGTTTAGAATGCCTTTACAACCTTTACCTCGGCTTTGAAGCTTGGACGTCCTAATCACCCACGGGCAAAATGGGTTCAACTCCTCTTGCTAAAAGGGTCCCAGTTCGTGTAACCGCATGACCAGGTAATATCTCATGGGATGAGTAGTACATCCCCCAATATAAAATGTGACACACACACATGTTCATCAAGACCCCTCATATCGACAAATATGAATTTCCAATTTTTGTCCCCCCAGGACCACCACCTTCCATGGCTTTGCTACACAACCTGCCATTAATGCCCAATTAAAACTGTTTCTAAGTAATCAAACCAATCCATTTACCCTTTTATTAATTAAGGATAATATCAGTGGTATCGTCGTACCAACCCATTACTTTCGAGCAATATCCATAGCCAAACCATTAAGGATAAGGGGACCTTCAAGTGCCTTTCCATATACCGTACTAAACCACTTGGAAGACTTCCATGTTACCCACAAGCATAACCATTTAGCCTTTAGCCTTTTCAAAACCGTTTAAATTATTTAAAGCTTTATAATCTAAGCTAAAAACAAGCAATAGTTCCACTAAAAGAAGTCAATACAATGAACATACCTTTATAAGTATTTTATCAAACGCCTTGGGGGCATAATATAACCAAAACCAATTCCAAAGAACATTAAACCATTACCATGCAATCCAATTATCCAAAACCACTATTAATGCATATAAGAGCCTAATTAAAACCATGGGAAACCATATCCAAGCATTTAATATCAAAACCGCCAAATAATAGTTGAAAACAATAATCATGAGATAGTAAAACCATGAAATCAATCATATAAATCATGAATTTAGTTGAAATTACAATGAGGGAAGTGAATCATGCCTTAAACCAAGATAGATGACAAAAGAAAATCACTAAAGCAAGCCCCAAAGTAATCCCTTAGTTGAAACCCTAGCTTTCTTGCCCCAAAATCTCTTGAGAGAATTATCGAATGTTTAGGAATAGTTTCTAAGTGTTAATGAATAGAATAAAAGGGTAAATATCCTCCTAAATGTATAAGAAGTCATGGGTTCTAATTAGGGTAAGTAGGGAAATATCGAGAATACCCTCACTAAAGTTGCATAAAATCCAATCCCAGGGATACGACAGACCCTTACGAGTTGTATCCTTCCATACGATTAGTTTCCACCACTTGTATGCAATCCTCAACCCGTGGATCAAACACTGTCTAGTATACAAATCATCCAACCAAGTCGTAACCATAGCATATGATCTGCACCCTGAAAGAATGAAATAAAAAGAGGACAAACATTGTCCACCATACGAGTCCATGATACGACTAGTACCAATCCCTAAGACTCATACCCCTAAGTCATAACCATTCCAGCTACCAAAAATATCCCACCAACTAACTCTTGTCAGCATACGACAGGACCATATCACTAGTACCCCAACATATACATCATACCCTTGAGTCGTATTGGGTCCAGAGAATGGGAATTCTAGGAAATTTTCCAAGGCCAAATCCCAGGATGTAACATTTTCCCCCACTAGGAATATTTATCCTTGAATGACAGACTAGGTAGGGGTAACCACACACAGAGTCATTCGTATTATCAAACATATTCCCAATTTTTATCAAAGTTTGAAAACAAAGAGGCAATGATATCAATCTTTCCTTTATTAAATTTAGAAAATAATGATGTGTTCAAGAACACAAACCTTCTACACGAATCCCAAGAGAAGAAAATAGATGCGGATACTTGGAATTCATGTCCTCATCAACTTCTCACATAGCTTCTTCCACTTTATTGTTCTGCCATAAAACCTTAACCAAAGCCATATCCTTGGTCCACAACCGATGAACTTTCCTATCAAATATCTCAACCGGGACTTCTTTATAAGATAGAGAATCTGAGATATCCAACCCTTCCAAAGGAATCACCGAAGAAGGATCAACAATGCACTTCCTCAACATGGAAACATGAAAGACCGGATAAACTAAACTTAATCTAGATGGCAACTCTAACTCATAAGAAACATTACCAACTCTCTAAAAAATCACATAAGGACCAATATATAAACGACTGAGCTTTCCCTTCCTGTCAAACTGCACCACTACCTTCATTGGAGATACCTTTAGGAAGACCCTATCCCCAACCACAAAATCTACGTCACTACGCCTAACATTTGCATAGGATATTTGGTGACTCTAGGCAGCTTTAAGACTATCCCAAATCACTTTCACCTTCTCCATAGCTAGATAGAAAAAATCAGGACCAAACATATCTGTCTCACCAAGCTCAAACCACCCAATAGGAGATCTACACCTCTTACCATGCAATGCCTTAAAAGGAGCCATACCGATACTAGAATGATAGATATTATTGTAAGCAAACACTACTAAAGGCAGATGCTCAATCCAATTACTTCCATAGTCAATCACACATGCTCGAACCATATCTTCTAATGTCCGAATAGTTCTCTCTGCTTGCCTATCCAATTGCAGATGAAAAGTAGTACTTAGACTAACTTTAGTCCCCAACCCTTTCTGGAAAGACTGCCAGAAATGAGAAGTAAATTGCGAACCACGATAAAAAATAATTGAGATAGGTACCCTATGCAACTTCACGATCTCCAAAGGTATAGCTTCGCATAATCTTTTGCCAAAAAAGTAGTCCTTACCGGCAAAAAGTGAGCAAACTTTGTCATCTAATCCACAATGACCCAAATTGAATCAAATTGGTTCTAAGACCGAGGAATACCGATAAAGAAACCCATATTAATTACTTCTCACTTTCATTCATGCAACCTAATTTCTTGATGAAATCCACCAGGCCTCATGTGCTCAACCTTAACCTATTGACACATCCCGCACTTGGCCATAAAATCTGCCATATCTCTTATCATGCCATTCTACTAATAGATCTCCTTGAGATCATGATACATATTTATCGAGCTAGAATGAACAATGTAGCGCGACTCATGTTCCTCGGCCAAAATCATTTGCTATAACCTGTCGATATTAGAAACACACAACCTCGCTTGGTATCGTAAAGTACCATCATAACTGATCTCAAACACCACTACCTTTTGCCTACTAATGTTACTCTTGATTTTTATCATAACTGATCTCTACACCAAGAGAAGATCGAACCACTTTTTACACCATTACACCACCATCCTTAGATTCCAAAAGATGAACTCCAAGATTGTCCAAGTGGTGAATATCCTTCACTAATTCTCGCTTTTGCTCTTCTACATGAGACAAACTCCATATAGATAACCTTCTAAGAGCATTAGACCACATTAGCCTTACCTTGGTGGTAGTAAAGACTCATATCATAATCCTTGAGAAGCTCAAGCGATTTTCTTTGCTTGAGATTAAGCTCTTTCTGTGTGAACACATACTGAAGACTCTTTTGATAAAAAAAGATATCCACGTGAACACCATACAAATAATGACACCATATCTTAATTGTAAATACAACTACAAATAACTCCAAATCATGAGTAGGATAATTCCTCTCATGCACCTTCAACTGCCTGGAAGAATAGGCAATCACCTTCACATGCTGCATCAACACATAAACAAGACCCACCCGAGATACATCAAAATAAACCACGAACCCATTATTTCCCTCTGACAAAGTCAAGATTGGGGCTAAAGTCAACTTATCCTTCAACTTCTCAAAACTCTCTTCACAAGCATCCGACTAAGAAAACTTAGCCTTCTTCAGAGTAAACTTAGTCAGAGGAGTAGCTATCATAGAAAAGCTTTCCACAAATCGTATGTAATACCTGACCAAAACCAAGAAGCTCCGGATATTGGATGGAGTCGTGGGAATAGGCTACCCTTTCACCACACCAACCTTCTACGGATCCACCTTGATCCCTTCACTAGAAATTATATGACCCAAGAATGTCACCACGTTTAACCAAAACTTACACTTAGAGAACTTGGCAAATAACCATTGTTTCTTTAAGGTGTGCAGTACCACACAGAGGTGATTAGCATGATCCACCTCACTCTTTGAATAAACTAGAATGTCATCAATAAAGATAATTACGAAGAGATCCAAATACTGCATGGACACCCTATTTATCATATCCATAAATATTGTTGGAGCATTGGTCAACCCAAATGACATCACCAAGAACTCAAAATGCCCATACCGAGTACGAAAATCCATCTTAGGGATATCTACCTCCCTAATCTTAAGCTGATGGTACCTAGACCTAATGTCTATCTTAGAAAAGAACTTGGCAACCTGTAACTAATCAAACAGATCATCTATCCTTAGAAGATGATACTTATTCTTAATGTTACCTTGTTCAACTGCATAGTCAATGCACATCTGAAGGAACCATCCTTCTTGCGCACAAACATCAATCAACACATTAACATATGCACAAATAAATCACAACCCCAATGTAATTGAACCCTATTCTTGCATAATCCCAGGAGAAAAAACTAGCTACTCATAAGATAAATAAGTAAAGATTTTATCCAAAATCTCCATTGATTTGATTTGAGAAAATCTAAGTGAATGCTACTTAAAACTATAAGATTCGACAAATCTTCAATGGGAGTTCACTAATTCTTCACTTGGAAGTGACTCCAAAGTATTCTTCACCCAAACTTTATACAATATTTTATTCTCCATAAATGAAGGCTATAACCCTAGAACAATGTCTAAAAATTTAAGGAAGATGGAATATAGAATGAATGATTAGGATTGAGTCTTTATTTTTCTCAAATTTGGGATTATGTACGTGTATTTACATTTCTTCCCTTGGGCTGCAATTTTTTGCCAGACCGCAATCGCATATGCTTGGCCGCAACCGCAATTAGCTCACACGACCGCAGTAGGTTGACCTTATTGACTGACCATGATCGTGATCATAAGACTACAATTGGGGTAACTGAAGACATGTCTACTCTAGGTCTTTAGTTGAACATTCTTTCTTTCTTTTGATCATTTTAGCTCCAACGTACATATTCTTATCTCATCAACTATGTACCTGTAAAATGTGAATAATAGTGCATTCAATCATAATTATGTCTCATTTTTCATTTAAAACATGGTAATGTGCATGAATGTTGAGTGAAAATGAGTGGTAAAATTACCACTCATCAACACCCTTAATTTAATGCTTTGCTTGTGCTCAACCAACACTAACCCTTATCACGAGACATTACACTTTTATGCTCAATTTTCATGCCTCAAAGATCACAATGACTTCAAGCTTAGTCACTACCACAAGTAGCTCATTGCTCCTGGTCTAAGGTATTCTCACTACAACCCTCATCCTAAAATGTAATATCTAAGGATGCACAAGACTTTAAGGAGCAACCAAGCAACAAAAATCAATACTCTAAAAGTGACTCACTTTTGATCAAAATTAAGCTATACTTCATTTGCCTCATTGCTCGGAAGATGAAAAATTACCTACATCAACTCGTTCACATGTCTCCTCACAAGAAAGAAAATTCATACACCAAGCTACCAAATATGCAACGAGTAATTTAAGTGCAAAAACTCTCTCCCTCACAAAAGAACTCTCTATGTCAACAAGTATCATATCAAAGTCTTGCCCCTATTTCAATTTCCACTACAAAGAAAGTAAATGGTGGAATATCTCAAAGGAAATTTTGAGCTTGCAATGTAGGTTCAGGTTAGGGTAGGATATCATTTGGGAACAACATGGCTACACCCTTCCTTGAACATCTTCATCATACTATTTAATCTGCCTTTTTGACTATGGACCACTCCTTATTGATCTTTTCTCTTTCATATACCTATTTTTTGCTTCCTTTGTTCACCTATTTTCTTCCATTTCCTTTTCTTGCAATTTTCATGCAATTCATTCCGTTGTTGGACCCTATCTTTTTCTATTCATTTGGTTTAGTGCTTAGGCACTTAGGCATTTCACTTACAACTTTGTGTCCCCACACTTACTTCCATAAATCATTACAACCCCCAACTTAGGCTTTTAGCCTCAAGTTGTAATTTTAAGTTCAAGGAGGGTATGGTTCAAATGAGGGATAAAGAGAATGGTTCACGACTCGTAATGTGTTTTCCAAAGAAAGGTCCAAAGGATCAAAGTGGGTAACTAGGGATTACATTCATGCATGGGTAAGTTTTTTAGGATAAAGTGGTTTGCAAAGTCATAAAGATGGCCTAAGATCATTTCTCCAACCAAATACAATCAAAATTAGCCTTGGGAGACTAATGGGGCAAGTTTTAGATAACACAAGTATACAAGAGATGAATACAAATAACTCACCACACATGGCATGTAAAATTTTCCAAGGAGGCTTAATTTCCACTCCTGTTAAAGAAAAAATTGGAGTATCTATCACTATTAACAAGTCAAACATTTGTGGAGTCACAAAAAGATAAAGAGTTTTGTTACAAGGTTGCTTATGTCCATGCCCTTGATTTTTGAAAAAAAATTAGATGGAGGGGGTTATCTTCTTTGAATTTGAACCACGCTCAACTTTCTAACCTATGGCTACAACCAAAGCTTTAGCCTTATATTTTTGGCTTAATATAGGCAAACCAAATAGATTGCTACTCAGACTTCTCCAATGTGCAAAATCGAATCCCAAATTTACAATGTCTCAGGTACTCAGACTTTTCTTGCATTAATGACTTAGATGCAACGGGTACTAAGAATTTTCCTGCATCTATAGCTCAAAACCCAAACACGATACTTTACCCTTAAGAATGTCATCACTCAATCTATCATAGGTCAAGGCTCGTCATACATCATTATAATCAAAATAAAACTAAAGTAAAAAAAATACCAAAAATAAAACTAAAAGATAATCTAGGAAAACGTGGGCACCATTAGAGTGCCCAAATGTAACATCCTAAAATCAACATAAAAACAACATCCAAAATGTCATCAGACCAACATAAAAAATTATCCGGCAATATATCAAAATAGTGCAGTTATAGGAAAAGGCACTCGCAACTTAAAGTCTAGAAGTGTACCTACTGTATAATCAATAAAAGCATAGGCAAAATGTAAGGGTACTGCCTGAATAAACACAGGAGATGCTCTCTCCCGATGACTCTGCACCATCACCACCGACATCATCAGCTGACAAGTCCAAAGTGGCCTCATCATCACTCTCCACCCGGGGAGAAGGCAATCTATCATGGGGTTTTAGGACCTTCCACAGGCCCTTTACCCCTTTCCACATCTTACTGAAGAATTTGTCCCTCTTCCTCTCCCTTTTCTGCATATTCTCATTGGTGTCCCTGAGGTCCTTGTGTGATGAAACCAAGGCTGAATAAGAACTCTCCAAGCTGTCAACTGTGTTTGCTTACTTATTCTACTCCTCCTGGAATATCTCATAATTAGACTGAGTTACGTATGAATGGCACACAGTGGAGGACTTTCCTGGTCCCTGAGATAATATAGAAAATAGCTCCCTAACCACCCGTATCTGATATGAGATGTCATCGAAGGGGGTGGCTGTGAAGGTCTAAAAGATTTTGTGTCCTCCTGAGTCTCCTTGCCTAAGTCTACCTTTCTTTTCTTGCTCTGACAAGGGGAACCCTCACCCCAAAATTTGAGTAGGAAGATATGGGGGCCTAGGTGCACCCAGGTATCTACAACATACTCCTTCACCTCTACCTTTTTGCAAAGCTCAGTGATAAGGGAAGGAAAGAAAAGAAGTATACCTCTATGGTTCTTAAAGTGCCTCCACTCTGAGAGAACAATCTTGACCATATTCAGAGTAATGCCATAGAGAATACAATCCACCATCCGCGCTCTCACATCTGTGACAATAGTTATGTGAGTGAACGATGATACTCTAATACAGATGATATTCAGCCAAAGCCTGGCCTCAGCTGTGAAGTCATTCATAAAAAAATATCTCTTGGCGGTGGCCTAGAAACCTTTTTACCCGAACATAATATGTTTGCCAACCAGGTTCATGGCTCGCATCCTTTGTCCTGGAACTGCTCTATGTCAGCATCCAGGAGCCCACATATCTCATTAATCTGCTTTCGTCTGAAGTTCACTTGCTTACGCCGAAATGTCATCACTAGGTTTTTGAGATAAACTATGCTAAGAATTGCATAGAACTCACGTACCCAATGCTCATTCAGATAGCAGGGGACTGGGACAAAGCACATCCACCTGGTGGCAGCGAGTTGGGGATGGAATCTTGGGAGCTTCTCCTCCACTTTATCAAGGCAAATAACCCTCTCCGATAGTAATTTCGTCCTTGGCAATTCACTGTAGTAGAGGTTTTGGCATTCGTCGGCCATGAACCTGGTGTTGTCAAAATCTCCTATTTTTATGGCTTAGCACCTATAAGTAATACAATTCAGACCATCATAAGCATTATCAAACCAAAAGCATGCTAGATTATTTCGATAAACTCATATGGTAGTGTTATAGAGGGTTTTAGGGTGAGAAATGGGTGTGTAAAAATTTTGGTTTTTGTAGACAGCTGCCCTTAGGTATGGCGATCTCGGAGCAATGACTACGATCGCGGTCATCGGGACTGCGATCGCGGTACTTGAGACCATAGTTGACAGTTCTGTACATCCCTCAAAACACATAGTTTCAACCCCAAATTTGTGTCCCAACTAGGCACATCAACATTATAATCAGAGAAATTAAGACTATAATGCGTGATTATAGCCCCAAACTCAAAGGATTTCACATTGAACTCTTTGGGGAATTGAATCGAACACATGGTGTACACGTTAAGTTCTACAGTTTTAGGCCTAATTTTGGGTACTTAAGACTTTCCCATTGGTGTGTACACTAACTACAACATCTAACAACCACAATACTCATAAACAAGCATGTATTTTGTATTGAAAATGGTACTTTAGGCCTTTCCCTTGTCACAACCCGAACTACGACCTAGACATAATGGGTATCCCAAGTCCTACCAGGACCGGGGACCACCTCATTTACCCAACCGAACCACCTTATGCAGCCTTAGATAAACTGAATTTCGGGCATATAACTAGATTGTGCAAATGCTATCATAAAAAGTCTGGGATAGGGTCACGATCGTGGCAGACCCAATTGAGTCCACCTGCACCAAACCAACCATCCAACCATACCTAACCAAACCAAAGAGGATAAAAAAACATAATATGATAATCAATCCTAAAATGTAATATGATGGAACAACGAGAAATTATGTCCAATGATGCCAGCCTCCCAGCTTATTCTAATGCCAAGGCCGACACCAATACCGACCCTGCCCATACCAACCCCAGAAGTACACAAAGCCTCTAACCAAAAGAGTAAAAATATCCAATTGGGACATGCCCCCAACCATGGCCAAAACCAAATTCCAAAATAAAGTCATAACGTCTAACAGTATCCATAACATAAAATGATGCCATTCAAAAGGATGAAAGTTAACCACTTTAGTTCAAATGTTGTCCCCAAATCAATCACTATGTAGGAGAAGTAGAAAGGCTAGTTCCTGCATAACATAGGTATACAACCGCAAGTAGATGGGTTAGAGAATGACCGCGAGCATGAAACTCAGGGTAAGAATAAAATAATTCCAGTTATAAAACCAAGTAAAACCACCCTTAATGCATAGAACCATACATATATATATAAGTGCCGGGAAAGGGAACCGAGTTTAGCATGCCTTTACAACCTTTACCTGGGCTGTGAAGCTTGGCCGTCCTAACCACCTACGGGCGAAATGGGTTCAGCTCCTCCTGCTAAAAGGGTCCCAGTTCGTGTAGCCGCATGACCAGACAATATCCCATGGGAAGACTAGTACATCCCCTAATATAAAATATGACACATACACATGGTCATCAAGACCCCTCATATCTGCAAATATATCCAGTTTTGGTCCTCCCAAGACCACCACCTTCCACGGCCTTGCTACACACCCCACCATTAATACCCAATTAAAACGGTTTCCAAGTAATCAAACCAATCCATTTACCATTTTATTAATCTAGGCTAATATCATTGGTATCGTCATACCAACCCATTACTTATGAGCAATATCCATAGCCAAACCATTAAGGATAAGGGGACCTTCAACTGCCCTTCCATATAACATATTAAACCACTTGGGAGACTTCCATGTTCCCTCCAAGCATAGACATTTAACCTTTAGCCTTTTCAAAACTATTTAAATTATTTAAAGCTTTATTATCTAAGCTAAAAACAAGTCAATACAATGAACATACCTTTATAAGCATTTTATCAAATGCCTTGGGGGCATAATATAACAAAAACCAATTCCAAATATCATTACACCATTACCATGCAATTCAATTATCCAAAAGCACCATTAATGCATATAAGAGCCTAACTAAAACCATGGGAAGCCATATTCGAGCATTTAATATTAAAACCACCAAATAATAGTTGAAAACAATAATCATGAGATAATAAAACCATGAAATCATTCAAATAAGCCATGCCTTTAGTTGAAATTACAATGAGGGAAGTGAATCATGCCTTAAACCAAGAAAGATGACAAAAGAAAAACACTAAAGCAAGCCCCAAAGCAATCCCTTAGTTGAAACCCTAGCTTCCTTTCACCAAAATCTCTTGAGAGAATTATCTGATGTTTAGGAATAGTTTCTAAGTGTTAATGAATAGAATAATAGGGTAAATAACCTCCTAAATGTATAAGAAGTCATGGGTTCTAATTAGGATAAGTAGGGAAATGTCTAGAATGCCCTCACTTAAGTTGCATAAAATCCCATCCCAGGGATACGACTGACCTTAAGAGTCGTATCCTTCCATACGATTGGTTTCCACCACTCGTATGCAATCCTCAACCCTTGGATCAAACATTGTCTATTATACGAATCATCCAACCAAGTCGTAAACATAGCATACGATCTGTACCCATTACCCATATCCCTGACAAAATTAAATACAAGGAGGATCAAACATTGTCCACCATTCGAGTCCATGATACGACTAGTACCAATCCATACAACTTGTACCCCAAAGTCATAACCATTCCAGTGACCAAAACCATCCCACCAACTAACACTAGTCAGCATACAACAGGACCATACCACTAGTACCTCAGCATATGGATCGTACCCTTAAGTCGTATTGGGTTCAGAGAATGAGAATTCCAGGAATTTTTCTAAGGCCAAAACCTTGGATGTAACATTGTCCCCCACTAAGAACATTCATCCCCAAATGGCAGACTAGGTAGGGGTAACCACACACAGAGTCACTTGAATTATCAAACATATTCCCAATCATCATCAAAGTTTGAAAACAAAGAGGAAAAGATATCAATCTTTCTTTTATTAAACTTAGAAAATAAAAATGTGTTCAAGAACACATACCTTCCGCACAAATCCCAAGATTAGAAAACAGATGCGGATACTTGGAATTCATGTCCTCTTCCACTTCCCACGTAGATTTTTCCACTTTATGGTTCCGCCTTAAAACCTTAGCCTAACCCCTATCCTTGGTCCGCAACCGATGAACTTGCCTATACAATATCTCCACCGGGACTTCTTTATAAAACAGAGAATCCGAGATATCCAACCCTTCCAAAGAAATCATCGAAGAAGGATCAATAATGCACTTTCTTAACATGGAAACATAAAAGACCGGATGAACCAAACTTAATCTAGATGGCAACTCTAACACATAAAAAACATTACGAACTCTCCAAAAAATCACATAAGGATCAATATATCGAGGACTGAGCTTCCCCTTCCAGCCAAACCGCACCACTACCTTTATTGGAGATACCTTTAGGAATACCCTATCCCCAACCACAAACTCCAAGTCTCTACGCCTAACATCTGCATAAGACATTTGGCGACTATAGGCAGCTTTAAGCTTATCCAAAATCACTTTCACCTTCTCCATAGCTTGATAGACCAAATCAGCACCAAACATATCTGCCTCACTAAGCTCAAACCACCCAATAGGAGATCTATACCTCTTACCATACAATTCCTTAAAAGAAGCCTTACCGATACTAGAATGATAGATATTGTTGTAAGAAAACACTACCAAAGGTAGATGCTCAATCAAATCACTACCATAGTCAATCACACATGCCCGAAGCATATCTTCCAATGTCCAAATAGTTCTCTCTGCTTGCCTATCCGATTGTAGATGAAAAGTAGTACTTAGACTAACCTTAGTCCCCAATCCTTTCTGGAAAGACCGCCAGAAGTAAGATGTAAAATACGGACTACGCTAAAAATAATCGAGACAGGTACCCCATGCAACTTCACGATTTCCAAAGGTATAGCTTCGTATAATCTTCTACCAAAAATATAGTCCTTATCGGGAAAAGTGAGCAGACTTTGTCATCTAATCCACGATGACCCAAATCGAATCAAATTGGGTTTGAGGCTGAGGAATACTGGTAAAGAAATCCATATCAATTACTTCTCACTTTTATTCGTGCAACTCAATTTCTTGATGAAATCCACCAGCCCTCGTGTGCTCAACCTTAACCTATTGACACATCATGCACTTGGCCATAAAATCTATCATATCTCTCATCATGCTATTCTACTAATAGATCTCCTAGAGATTATGATACATATTTATTGAGCTGGGATGAACAATGTATTGTGACTCATGTGCCTCAGCCAAAATCCTTTGCTACAACCCATCGATATTAGAAACACACAACCTCCCTTGGTACCGTAAAGTACCATCATAACTGATCTCAAACACTACTAACTTTTTCCTACCAACGTCACTCTTGATTTTCATCAAGACAGGATCCAACACTTACTTCTCCTTAATCTCCGTGCCAAGAGACGATCGAACCACTTTTTGCACCATCACACAACCATCTTTAGAGTCCAAAAAATAAACTCCAAGATTGGCCAAGCGGTGAATATCCTTCACTAATTCTCTCTTTTCCTCTTCTACATAAGACAAAATCCTCATGGCAACCTTCTAAGAGCATCAACAACCACATTAGCCTTACCTGGGTAGTAATCAAGACTCATATCATAATCCTTGAGAAGCTTAAGCCATCTTCTCTGCCTGAGATTAAGCACAAACAACATCGATGCACCCCATGGTGGAATAGATATTGGACGAGTGTCCTAAAGAAAATCAATGCTAAAGTCTATTTCCCTATCTAGAGGAATTCCAGGAAGATCATCTGCAAAGACCTCTAAAAACTCATTAACCACAGGAACCGAGTTTAGAGAAGGACCTTTCAAGTTAGAATCTTTAACCTGAACCAAGTGAAAAAGACACCTTTTAGAGATTAACCTTCAAGATCTAAGATAAGAAATAAACCTTCCCCTAGGAGCTAAAGAACAACCCTTCCATTCTATTTTTGTCTCTGACGAGAACCTAAAGATGACTTTACGAGTCCAATAATCTAGAGATGTATAACAAGAATGCAACCAGTCCATACCTAAAATTATATCATCATCCACCATTCCCAACTCAAATACATCTACCAAGGTCTACCTATCACTAACAAATACCATACACCCCCTATAGACCCGTTCAGCAATAACCAAGTCTTCTACTGGGGTAAAAACAAAAAAAAAAAACCAAAATAATTTCTGGATTAGAACCAAAATACACCGCTATATAAGGAGTCACGTAAGATAAAGTAGACCCTGAATCAAGAAAAAAATTTATGTCATGAGAGAAAAGCTATAATATACCAGCAACGACATCAGGTGATGCCTCAGATTCTTATCGGTACGCCAAAGCATATAACCTATTTTGACCAACACTAGAACTAGGAGCAATAACATAAGCAGATGCCATACCACAAGGTGCAGGAGTAGAAAATGAAGCCAAAAAAATCTTATTCGCCTTCGTAGAGACTTTACTAACCAGATAATCCATGAGTCGATGTATTGCCTGACCGCACTTAAAGCACTTTTCCCTTTCTTTCTCATAATAACCCCAATGAGGAAGACCACATAACCGACAAAGAGGACACAAAGAAACTAATTGACCTCCGCTCGCCTAAGATTGGGAAACCTGTGCCTAAGAATTATCACCTCCTTGATGACGCCTGCCTCACGACTATTGTGGGTAATGAGTACTTTCCACTATCTCTACTTCCCTAAGATTGTGTACCTTCCTGGTCAGAAAACCTGCCCCACTTTCCCTGCTTATCCCTAAACTCTTCCTATTTTCTTTTCTCATCCTCGACCTGCTGCATATAAATATTCAACCTCAAGATGTCCATATCTTTAATCAACAAGGCAGTCTTGCTCTCCTGAATCAAATCCCTATTCAGCCTGAAAGCGAACTTTCTTATTCTCGACCTCATATCAGCTACCGAATTAGGAGAATACCTGGACAACTAATGGAATTTCAAGGCATATTCCCTTAAAGACATCCTCCCTTGCCTGAGGTTCACAAACTCCTCCATCTTTACTTCCCTCAAATCTTGAGGAAAGAAACAATCTAGGAAGGCATTAAAAAAGCCTCCCACAACCCTTCCTCTTCCATGTCACCTTTATCTTTGTACCACTCTTCATACCACTGATAAGCAACATCCTTGAGCTGATAACCACAAAGTTAACTCCATCCGCATTAGCAGCCTGCATCACCCAAAATATCTTCTCTATTTCATCCAAGAAGCCCTATGGGTCTTCCTCCATCTTTACTCCCGTAAAAGTAGGAGGACCCATCTTTATAAATTGACCAACCCTTGTGGTCTCAGTAGACAAAGAACAAGTCACACCTCTCTCATCTTGAGCAGCGACTATTTGGGCAATAACATAAATAGACTAAAAAAACTCTATATTTATCATGTTTCCCTAAGGGACATGAGGAGTAGTTGGAGGGATAGGAGGAACTATAGAACAATTAGGAATAAGACCCTGAGATTGAAGATGTACTCCAAACGTAGGACGTACCCCTTTAGCAATTTCCCAGATGGGACAAAAGAATTTTCTTGTGTTCCAGATCTAGGAGGCTTGATCTGAAAGATGAAAAACAAGGATTAGAGAAGATTCTAAGACTGAGAACTCAAACTTAAAGATAGAATACCAAGAAAGTGAAACATTCCTAAATGTCTTGTAGCCTCTCTCTTATGAGTGTGGTGTGCTAGACACTCCTAAAAGAGACTCCACTCGACACAAATTTGTGGAATCCTAGTTGACCATGAACCTAAAGCTCTGATACCAAATTTTCTTTACCCAAATCAGGGCGTAGAAGTAATAAGCATCCCAAGTCCAACCAGGATCGGGGATCTCCCCCTTTACCCAACCCAACCACCTCATACAATCTTAGATGAGCTGAATTTCAAGCATATAACAAGATTGTGCAAATTTTCTCATGAAAACTCTGGGATAGGGTCTTGACCGTACCGACCCAACCGAGTCCACCCGCACCGAACCATCCAACCATACCAAACCAAATCAAAGAGGATAACAAAACAAAATATGATAATCATTCCTAAAATGTAATATAATAGAACAGTGAGAAATTATGTCCGATGATACCAGCCTCCTATCTTATTATAATACCAAGGACGATACCAATACCGATCCTGCCCATACCAACCCGCAGAAGTACCACAAAGCTTGTAACCGAAAGAGTAAAAATATCGAAATCGGACATGCCCCCAACCATGGCCAAAATAAATATCCAAAATAAAGTTAAAACATCTAATAATATTTATAACTTAAATAATGCCTTCTGAAAGGATGGAAGATCACTACTCTAATCCCAATGTTGTCCCCGAGTCAATCACTATGTAGAAGGAGTCGAACGGTCGGTTCCTACATAGCATGGGTATACAACCACCAGTAGACGGGTTAGCGAATGACCGCTAGCATGAAACTCAGGGTAAGGATAAAATAATGCGAGTTATAAAACCAAGTAAAACCATCCATAATACATACAACCATACATATATATATAAGTGTCGGGAAAGGGAACTAGGTTTAGCATACCTTTAAAACCTTTACCTGGGCTATGTAGCTTGGCCGTCCTAACTACCCACGGGAGATATGGGTTCAGCTCCCCCTACTGAAAGGGTCCTAGTGTGTGTAGACACACGGCCATGCACTATCCCATGGCATGACAAGGACATCCCCCAATATAAAATGTGACATACACATATGGTCATCAAGAGCCCTCATATCGACAAATATGAGTTTCCAATTTTGGTCCCCTCGAGACCGCCACATTCCATGACCTTGCTACACACCCCGCCATTAATGCCCAATTAAAACCATTTCCAAGTAATCAAACCAATCCATTTAGAATTTTATTAATCAAGGCTAATATCAGTGGTATTGTCATACCACCCCATTACTTGCAAGAAATATCCATAGCCAAACCATTAAGGATAAGGGGACCTTCCAGTGCTCTTATATACCATATTAAACCACTTGGGAGACTTCCATGTTCCCTAAAAGCATAACTATTTAGCCTTTAGACTTTTCAAAACCGTTTAAATTATTTTAAGCTTTATTAAATAAGCTGAAAACTAGCAATAGTTCTATTAAAAGAAGTCAATACAATAAACATACCTTTATAAGCATTTTATCAAACACCTTGGGGGCATAATATAACTAAAACCAATTCCAAAGACCATTAACCCATTACCATACAATCCAATTGTTCAAAACCACCATTAATACATATAAAAGCATAATTAAAACATAGAAAACCATATCCAAGTGTTTAATATCAAAACCCCCAAATAATAGTTTAAAACAATAATCATGAGATAGTAAAACCATGAAATCAATCATATGAACCATGAATTTAGTTGAAATTAAAATAAGGGAAGAGAATCATGCCTTAAACCAAGAAATATGATAGATAAAAATCACCCAAGCAAGCTCCAAAGCAATCCCTTAGTTAAAATCGTAGCTTTCTTTCCCCAAAAGCTTTTAAGAGAATTATTGGATATTTTGGAATAGTTTCTAAGTGTTAATGAAAAGAATAATAGGGTAAATAACCTCCTATGTATATTAGAAGTTATGGGTTCTAATTGGAGTAAGTAGGGAAATAGCCAAAATACCCCCACTTAAGTTGCACAAAATCCCATCCTTGGGATACAACTGACCCTTACGAGTCGTATCCTTTCATATAATTGGTTTCCAACACTCATATACAAGCCTTAACTCTAAGATCAAACATTGTCCAGTATACGACTCGTCCAACCAAATCGTAACCATAACATACGATCCGTACCCATTACTTTTATCCCTGGAAGAATGAAATTCCAGGTGGATCAAACATTGTCCACCATACGAGTCCCTGGTACGAATCATACCAAGCCCTATGAATCATACCCCTAAGTCATAACTATTCCAGTGACCAAAAAACATCCCACCAACTAACACATGTCAGTATACGATAGGACCATACCACTCGTATCCCAGAATATGGCTCGTACCCTTAAATCATATTAGGTCCAAAGAATGGGAATTCCAAGAAATTTTCTAAGGCCAAGACCCAGGATGTAACATCCTTAAACTACAAGCTCTAAGAATATAATTATACCAAAATTAAGAAAATTCAGACAGCATACAAAGTTAGAGGATTCAAAGAGTTGAGATGAATACTTGGATACTCTATATAATGCCAATAATTTTCAGAGAATTTGAGAAAGGTGCATCGAATAAATGATAGATAAATGGTCATTTAAGCTGATTCGACCGCGATCGCGGTCCTAGTTCTGCAATCTTAGGCACGCGGCCTCTACAATTATGGTGGAATGAACCACAATTGCGGTAACTGAGACAAAAATTTTGGTCCTCTGCACTCCTCTATTCAATCCAAACATGCCAATTTCACAGTTTTCTTTTTCAATTTCAATCAAAATTCCTCATAGCACTACCTTTTCATGGATTATAAATGAACAAATACAAAAATAAAATCTACTCTATCATGCATAAAATAAAAGGATATAGGCCACTTTTAGTGGCTTGATGGTGTGCCTCCCATAGAGCGCTAGGTTTAACGTTTTGTCATTATGCCTTCTCAACTCCAATTTATGCTTTTACTTAGAAGATTTGAATCTCTTTCCTAATTCTTATTCATGATGCATTGAGCGATAGAGGGACAGAAGATTCAAATCTTTCAAGATGAAACTTAGAATATGTGAGGATATGACGAGGGAGCTTCTATCTTGCTATTTTGAAAACTTAAACCTTTTACCCAACTTCACATCACTATTCCTATTTGGCTCCTTAGGTAAACATATGTACATCAATAGGCCTTCCTTAGCCATTGATGGTAGGGATTCCATGTGCTCTTTTGGAGTGTCAAATCCCAAAATGTAAGGATGGTCCTTCTTCTACCCATAATCCATCATTTTCTTAGGTGGATAGATCTTCATCACATCCTCTAAGCATAATGTTGAAAAGTGGTTTGAGTGAGGTCTATCCCTAACTTTCGGAATTGTTTCCTCATTAGCACCTTCACCCTAAAATGAGCTAGAGTCATCATAAGAGATTTGATTGGCTTTTTCTTTTGACTCTAGCCTTATTTCCTTTATTTCGACATCTTCAAAAACATATTGTTTGGTTTATTGGGAAATCACCAAGGATTCTTTGCTACCAAACTCATCATCATAGCTTGGTTTCTCTTCTTGGTCGACCTCTTCTTTGAAAGTGGGAAAGGTAGTTGTATTTGCAAAGTTTATCTCCTTGACCACTTCCTCCATATTGACAATCTCCCTTCCAAATGCCTCATTAAATCGGTCTATGTCTTGCATATTCACCCACATTATAGTTACCCGATCCAAAATAGTTTAAAGTATTACTTCAAAATTATTGGACTTGGTATGTTGCTCTTCTTTATTCTCCTCATAAAACCTATCAAACTCATAAGAAGAACTAGAAACTCGTTTAGCATAATAAGGGGAGGGGTATTTGGACAATCACTCCAATGTCCATCTTGACCACTACATAAAGAACAACCATACTCCCAATAGGATCAAGATGGTATTTCCATTTCTCTCCAGGGAGCATATATGCAATCTCTTCCAAAGTAGGGTCCATCACAATATGGATATGGATCGTCAAGATAGAACTTTCAACTACCAAAATCATATTTGTCAAAAGATGCCATAGAAAAAAAAGTGAAAATCTACCTAACACAAGAAATAAAAGATAATCACAAACAAATATTTACATGTTTGAATTCAAGCAAGTAAGATAGAATTCAAAACTAACTCAATACACCAAATTGTTCACTGGCAAAGATGCCATTTTTGATAACGCTCAACTTACACATCAATTTGAGTGCAAGGCGGTCATTGTTAATATATTTACCCAACTAAGAGTCGGGGTTGAATCCACAAGGAACAATGTGAGTGACGATTAAGTAAATTCAAAATAAAAGTTACTTGTTAAGTTCAAGCCTATGGTACAAAATGGTTTGGGGGTTCTCAATCTTTTCAAATGTGAAAGTAATTCTTAGGCTTCTAAAGGACTAATTCGAGAAAAAGATATTTAGAGTATAATAAAATAAAATTGATCTTGGGACTATACTTTACTTGGGGCAAATTATACATGGGATTATGACGATTCTGTGCAAATTTGAATCTTTGATGATGTGGTAGGCTAGGTTTAAGGTCTTTGATGTAAGTTTTTCAACAAAACCTCAAAGATGTCACTCATTTACCCTTTCAAGTACCTAACAAGTGTGTCAATTAAAGACACCCAAAACCTCAATTACGTATCCCTATTTCTAATATGATACCCATGGTATAGTCAACCTCCTAATCACCCTTACGTCTAAGATAGTGAAAAATTGGCAAGACATACCCATAAATTATCTACTATTTTTTTGATTCCCATATCCCTCTTTAAAATATGAGATGGGATCCTAAAGTTCACCCAAAACCCCTCTTTCAAGGATGATTTGAGCTTTCAAGAGCTTGGAATTTTCATCCATCAAACCCATTTAGGAATTTGGGGCTTTCACCCACAAATCCCAAACAATTTAATAAAGCAATAATAGAACCCATCATCAACAAACTAAAATATTCATAAATATATCATAACCCTCACACAATTGTATCCTATTCTAGCATAATTCCAAGAGGTAGATCTAGTAAATCATACTGAAAATAAACACAAATAAACTAATATTTCCATCAAAGTTGTCCATAAGAAAATAACGAGAGGGAAAACTACACTTTAGAATCCAATGAATCTTCAATGGTTGATGCCAAATCTACACTTAAAAGTCACTCTAATGTTTTTTAGCTCAAGATAAGTACAAGTTTTGCTCCAAGCTCAAGGAAATTACAAAAACCCTAAACTAAATAAGGTAGGTAGGGTTGTAGAATAATGATTGATGCCTAGGATGAATGGGTATTAAGACTTAAATGGAATTTGGGGTCAGCTGGCCAAATAACCTTTTTGCCCCTGGGTCATTGTCTGCTCTCACATAATCTCGGATACTTGATCGCAATCTCACCTACTGTGATCATGGAGGAATAATCGTAATCACTATTGGTTGACTAGCTAGATTGATTACAATTGCGGCCCTCATCCTGCGATCGTGGTAACTGAGGGCCAGATCCTACTCTCTTTTTCAGCTTGTCCAGCTCTTTCACTTCTGTTCCCTTTTTGATCCTTTTTAGCTCAAAGTTTCTTCTTTTATTCTAGGCACTTGTATACCATTAAAATATGGGAATTAGTGCATTTAACCAAAAATATGTCTCACTTAGACATTTAAATCATAGTAGTATGCATGAATGTTGAGTGCAATTGAGTAGTAAACTCACCACTCATGGTTTGGGGGGGTTCTCTATCTTTTCAAGTGTGAAAGTATTTATTGGGCTTCTAAAGGATTAATTTGAAACTAAGAATAATTATAGTATAATAAATTAAAATGGATCTTGGGACTATGCTGTCCTAGGAGAAAATTATGCATCGGATCATGATGATTCTATGTAAATTTGAATTATTGATGATGTGGTAGGCTAGGTTTAAGGTCTTTGAGGATAGTTTTTCTATAAAACCTCAAAGATGTAAATCATTGACCATTCAAGTACCTAACGAGTGTGTCAATTAAATCCACCCAATACCTCAATTGGGTATCCCTATTTCTAGGATGATACCCATGGTATAGTCAACCTACTGATGTTAGGCGTATTTACACGCCTAAAGCACCTTAATTTACCCATATTTTAGCTAAGTTTTAAAGGACAAAGTATATAATTCCTGCACTTTTAGTCCTTTTTCCTGTAAGTGAGCTAACCAACGTGATTAGAAAGTTTTCAGGAATAAATGATGAAGATTTCAGCATTCTATGGACTGTTGGACGCCAAAGGAAACTTCACGTAAGAAGGAAGGCAGCTTCTGGAAGCTTATGGACTGAAAGTGATGCATGGAGAACTTGTCCCGGGCAAAAACAGCATTTCTAAAGACTTGGGGGATCAACAGTAACTTAGTAGGATTAGGACAAGTATGCATTAACCCAGTAGGACTAGGACAAGGATAAAAATCCTATTTCAGTAGGACTAGGACAAGGATGTTATAAAAACCCTATTTGCTGAATTTTTCAGCAAGCTTTTTATTATTCACTCATTCTCTTTCAATTCATTCTTACTCTCTTCTATTCTTAAATTCGTTGTTGACATTATTCTTCATCTATGCGACTTTTAATTTTCACAACAAGAGAAACACTACTAGCAAGGAATTCACACCACAAGTGACGCCAATACTTCCTTATCGTGATATTGTTATTGCTTTGGTATGATGATATCCTCGTGGTTTTCCTTCACAATTATGAGTAGCTAAACTTCTCTGTTAGGGTTATGGAAGCCTTATGAGATACTATCTATTGCTATGAGTTTGTGAATTCTTGATACGTATGCTGCTTATATCATTACTCTCTTCATCTTAATTGAATTCTTGTGGTTGCAAACATATAGAATACGCTAGTATAGCATTAACTTGTTCGAAAGAAAAGTTACATGTCTCGAAAAGAGAGAATAACAAGGAAATAGGGCTACCAACCCCTGTTTAAAAGTTAGTGTCGTAACTGGATTAACCTCTTGGAGAATTCGTACCATTAGTATACGCTTTAAGCTCAAAAGAGTTAAAGTGATATAATCATTGATGGTCGAAAGACACTAGGATTTACCATAGAATACGAATCTCTATAAGCGCATGCATGTCTGAATTCCGCATAACTCATAGCCAATAGATACGTAAAACTCATAAGGTGGACATAACCCTAACTTACAATTCTCATTGATTAAAACCTACTAAACATTCCGTTTTTCTTTATAACTTTGATACTTTTAATTCACGCTACAATTAAATCCCCCCTTTTTCGTAGAATTTTCGATCAACAGTCTATTAATCGTTGCATACTTAGTGACCAAGTATTCCCTATGGGATTCGACACCCAACCCAATTGGGTTCTATATTTGACAGCGACCGCTTACACTCTTACGAGAGTTGTAGTTTGAGCGTTATCAAATTTTGGCACCGTTGTCGGGGAATACGGTTGTCAACTAAGTTTGTGATAGTTACTAGACCCTTTGGTCAATGATTCTCGTACTTTACTTTTAGTTGTTGTTTTTGTTTTCTGCAGGTTTTGTTCAGTGCATGCTAAATACTCAAAGTTCTGGTCAACCATTATTACCCATAAACCCTGAACCGCAACTTATTGGCAGAATGGATGCACAACGTGACATTGACAGAAGGGCGGCTCAACAGGAGCAGGCTAGACTAGCTGCACTGGCAATTGCTCAAGTGCATCAACAGAATATTGATAACCCAGGTCGTGTAAAAAATCCTGATGATGAGGACCTGGGTGATGAGGAGCTACTGAATCCTAGGCGTACTGATGAAGTGGCGGCACCTATGCATAGGAGAGATCGTTAAGCTAGAATGAGACCTGACCGCCGAGCTGTGCAAGCTTCTTTTGATGATAATGATGATGATCTTGATGGAGCTGGTGCCACAGGGGCTATTATTCCTCCGCCCTTGGCACCTGGAGCCAAGTTCAATATCACTAGCACCATGATTCAGCTATTGCAGCTCAAAGGTTTATTTGGTGGACTTGCAGGCGATGACCCAAATATGCATCTGGTCAATTTTATTTCAACATGCAAGTCGTTTGACAATCCAGGAGTTAGGCAGAATACAATTCGGCTGCGCTTATTTCCATTGTCTCTGTCTGGGGAGGCAACTCTATGGCTGAACGAGCTAACTCCTGATTCTATTACTAATTGGAGGCAACTGAAAGACGTTTTCCTAGAAAGATTCTTTCCGCCATCCAAGAGAGCACAGTTGAGAGATGAGATCAGCAATTTCCGACAGCTTCCAACTGAAGCTCTCCACGAAACATGGGAGAGGTTCAAGAAAAAGCTTATGCGGTGCCCAAATCATCATATGACCAACATCCACTTGATGAAGATATTATACAAGGCTTTGAACTCAGTGACTAAGCCAGTGGTTGATAATGCTGCAGGTGGGTCATTCATGGACCTTACTTTTCTTGAGGCAAGTGATATGCTAGATCGTATGACAAAGCAGAGTAGAGCTTGGCATACTAGGGATTTTGAGGTAGCAAGCTCTACCGTATCTATTAGCTTGACTGCAGAGCAGAGGCGTAGACAAGAGGAACGTGACCAAGATATGGCTCACATGAAAACGCAGATGGATCTTCTTACCAAGCACTTATTATCAGGAAAGACCGAAAAGGTTAAGGCCGTTGTATCACAGGGAAGAGATGAAATCGACTCTGAGGAAGAAGTGAACTACTTGAATAATCAGGGGGATTCCGAGGCAATGCCCAAGGAAACCAAGGTCGGAACTATTATGATAAATCTGGATACAAGGACCGCGATCAAGGTGGTTGGAAGAATAAGACTGACATGAATGGTTTGTATGTTCCTCCTGGAAATCGTAAGGCTGTGGCATCTGTCTCTGGGAAGATGTCCATGGAAGATATGATGGCTAAGATGTTGAAAGGAGTGGAGGCAACCAACATGGGTGTAACCGAGGTGAAGAATGATTTGTCTTCAATAAATCAATTGGTTGACTCGCATTCTACTGCAATAAAATAGCTGGAGCAACAATTGAGTCAATTATCAGCGGTATTCAACCAAAGAAAGGCTGGCACGCTACCCAGTGACACTGTGCAAAACCCAAGAAATGATGGATCGTGTATGGCTATTACTACTCGGAGTGGTAAAGTGTTGGAAAATCCATCCAAAGGTAAGCAGGTGGTTGATGATATAGCAGAGAATGTTGATGAAGCAGATTTTAAAGATGCCATAGAAGCTGAAGTGAGTGCTCATGATGTTACACCTAGACATCACCAGCCTGAAAAGAGTGATAATCGGAAGCAAGATAAAAAGGAAGTGGTGGAGAAAATGATTCCTCTTCCACCACCACCTTTTCCTCAGAGACTGAAGAAGAAGGCTGATGACACTCCTGAAAAGGTTGATAATCGGAAGCAAGATAAAGAGGAAGTGGTGGAGAAAACAATTCCCCTTCCACCACCACCTTTTCCGCAAAGACTGAAGAAGAAAGCTGATGATACCAGGTTCAGTAAATTCATGACTATGTTGAAGCAGCTGACTATTAATGTTCCTTTGGTGGAAGCGCTAGAGCAGATGCCCGGATACGCTAAATTCATGAAGGACCTTTTGACAAATAAGCGGGCAGTAAGCTATGAGCTGGAAGATAATGTTCATCATTGCAGTGCAATCGCTATAAGATCGCTAGTTCAGAAAAAGGTAGATCCTGGTGCTTTCACTATTCCTTGCACAATTGGATCGTTGGATTTTGCTAAGGCGTTGTGCTATTTGGGAGCTAGCATCAATTTGATGCCTCTATCCGTGTAAAGAAAGTTGGGGTTGGGTGACCCTACACCAACCAATATGTGGCTTGTGATGGCAGATAGGTTGGTAAAATGACCTGTGGGTATCTTGAATGATGTGTTGGTAAAGGTTTCCACCTTCATCTTTCCTGCAGACTTTGTTATTTTGGATTGCGAGGTGGATTCTGAAGTTCCCATAATCTTGGGACGCCCTTTCCTCGCAACTGGAAGTGTACTTATCGACTTAAGAGCTAATGAGCTTTTATTTCGGATGAATGACGAAGTGGTCCGTTTTGATGTATGCAAAGCAATGAAGCAGCCCAGCGATATGAATGTGTTCTCTGTAGATGATGTTTATTATGAGGATGAGAAAGAATTATCTGTAGAGAAGCAGCTTACTGTTGAGTCACTATCTGATGTGCTACTGAATTTTGAACGTGAGGAGGCTGAAGAACTAGAAGAAATCATTCGTGCTCTAACAGGAATAAGGTCCTATTCTCATGATCCTAAGAAGTTGGGCCTTGATCTTAAGAATCAATCTTCACCAACAGCGAAGACTTCCATTGAAGAGATACCAGCGCTAGAATCGAAAGAGCTCCCCAGTCACCTAAGGTATGCGTTCTTGGGAAGTGAAAATACACTTCCGATGAGTGTTGCGGCTGATTTAGGTGAACAGAACGTAGAGGCTATCATCTCTACTCTGAAGAGGTACAAGAGAGCTATGGGTTGGACTATTAATGATATAATTGGTATCCCTCCTGGGATATGTATGTACAAGAGTCATCTCGAAGAAGATTGCATGCCCACAATTAAGCATCAGCGTCGTCTGATTCCATTCAGAAAATGATGCACCAAATATCTCGATGAAGTCTAAGTAATCGAGATAACTATGTCGTGCTGCGACAATAAATCAAGCGCTTGGTGGGAGGCAACCCATCGTTTTTAATTATTTTTGCTATTTTTTTTTTCCTAGGATTTTGTCGAGCCACGACCAAAACTAAGGCGCTTGATGGGAGGCAACCCATCGTTCTAATCGTTTTTGTTGTTTTTGAATAAGTGTAGGTGCAAGAGGTGTAAAGGAGGAGATTGGTTTCAAATTTTGATTTGGAAGTATTGCATGTTAAAGGTGGTAAGTTAGGAATAAAGAAGCAAAAGGATATGGGTTAGGCATTGCCTATGAAAATATAGGCAAAGAACAAGGCAAGGCCTATGTAAATCTAGGCCACGAACAAGGCAAGGCCTATGCTATGGCCCAAGCTCTCGGATTCTACAATGCCATGGCATAGGCGCCGCCTATGCAAAAGCCTTTTGTCTCTGAATCTAGTATGCCATGGAATAGGCGCCTCCTATGCCTAACAATGCCATAGAATAGGCGCCGCCTATGCTCAACAAGGCTTTGCAAAAGGCGCCTCCTATGCCAAGCATAGGCAAAGCATTAGGCGCCGCCTATGGTCACTTTTGGTCTCCAAATCCGATTCCAAATGGGTCAAAACCCGACCCAAGCTTGTCCTATAAATAGAACCTTAGTCTTAGAACAAAAATGCATTGCAACTTCAACCTAGGCGCCGCCTACCTCTCCAAAATCTCTCAAAAATTTTCCTTTTGCTCTTTTACTTTGCAAGAACATCTTCCGAGGCCATCAACCAAGTAAGCACTTATTTGTTCTTCTTTTATATTTCGTAAGTACTACACTACTACGCCTATAATGAATTGTAAATCTTGAAGTAGTATTGGTGATTTGAATGTGGTTGATTTGTTGTGATACAACTAAGTGAGTGAAAGAATACGTAAGGATGATCTTTACTTGTTTCCAACTTGTATTTGATTTTGATGCACTGTCATATTTTTGCGGAATTGACATGGTCAAGAAAATTCCATAATCTTGTAACTAGAATACTTACATGTTGGAATGACTTGTTCATCGAGATGAAAATCATGGTTGACTACAAACATACGATGTTGTGATTATTTCTAATGCCATAACTTGATTCATTCTCTATGTAGTAGTCTTGCTCAAAAGGTGCATTAATCCACACATAAAAGTATAGTCAAGATTACATGAAATAGAGTTGGAAAGGATAGTAAGATGACATGTAAGTATGACTGTGCTGAACATATTGTTGGAACATATCACCTAAATGTATGTCGATGAAGTCTGAGTAATCGACATCATTCACTTAATTAGTTTGTCACAACAAATTAAGTGTGGGGTGGTACCTCTACTGATTGTTTGACGATTGTATCTACCGAGATGAAGCTAACATGACTATTATTTTAATCTCAGGTACAATGGCACCAAAAGCAAGACAAGGAAAAAAAACAACCACTTCACAAAAAGGCCAGAAAAGGGGACGAAAAGAGCAAGGTGAATCCTCCTCGCTGCCAATACCTCGACGCATGTACGGGATAAAATGGGTCCTAGAGGAGGAAGGAAAGGAGTGGTACAAGAATAATAAAGTAAAAAAATATGTTCATGTGGAGTTGATACAAAAGGAGAACCTAGCAAAGAAAGAACCCCGCATTTTGGCTAAAATCATGGCGCTTCATCTTGATTTTATTTTCCAAGATATGGGAGAATGCAATCATGATCTAACGCGAGAATTCTATGCCAATTGGTCCCCAAAGACCACCGGAAGTGAAGTGAAGATTCGGGGCCAAGTCTTGCAACTGAATGCGGAGTTCTTCAACTCTTTTCTGGGTCTTCCATCTGTGGATCCATCACCACTCAAGGAGATTTATCGCAGACCTCCATACAGGGCAATTAGACACACACTATGCGGAACAAGATCAATGGCACGGTGGAGTCGTCACAAGGATACCGGTCGTCACAATACCTTCCCGTATGCCTCCTTGAACAGAGAAGCTCGGATATGGTTGCGGATAGTCAATTATTACCTGATTCCAGGGTCACAGTACACAAAGATCACACGTGATAGAGTGTGCTTGGTGTACGCTTTGATGACGAACATCCCCATCAACATTGGGGCGATTATTCGATCTTCAATGCGTAAGGCCAGGCTGCACAAGAGGTCCCACTTCAGCTTTGTCAATCTGTTGACCGTGATATTGAGGAAGGAGGACATCGAAGAGGAACCTGCAGATCATAAGCTTCCACACAACCCGAAGAAAGTTGACCTCACAAAGGTTAAAGATGCTGAATCCATGCATGGCGTCAACCTAACCACTGCAGAAAGACATGCTCGCGACGAAAGCTTCTCCCGCCATTTATATGGCATGATGAAGTTTACCATGATGAGCGGGGGTCGTGTTCCAACTTCTGCAGAGCTCCAATAGTTGGATTATGACTACCCAATGAATGAGCATGCGAGGGCGATGTGTGGAGTAGGTGTATATTTTGAGGAACCTCTTGATGACGACATGCCAACCGATGATGATCGACGAATGCCAGACTCTGACGTGGAGGAGAACTCTGATGACGACGACTCTGATAATGATTCTGATGCAGGGGGTATGACCCCAGACATAGAGGATGAGTCTGACTAATCAGGTTCTTCTTATTTATTTTCCACTGGGGGCAGTGTGTCCCATCTAAGTGTGGGGTTCTGGTATTTGTATGCTATACTTCTTTGTCTGCATTTGCATTTATTCTAGTTCTTGTTTTTTTTAATTAGTCATAATTAGTTAGTTTAATTTTAAATTTTTTAGATTTTGCATAAAATTGTTCTGATAGACGGCATGGTAGTATAACAAGAGTTTGTGCTAAATCATTACTATTGAGACATTTAGGATCTACATGTGACTCACTGTGTGATATTTGTGTGGTTTAATTCATTCATCTGTTGGGTCAAGAGTCTATACTGCTCCCAATAAAGTTAACCATGTGCCTTGAGTGTGTGAGGTTATAGTATAGTCTGTGTTGTGACTAATGCTAGAACTTGCCTGGTGTGTGTGTAAAGCGAAATAAAGAGTGTGAGTTTAGGAGATGATTTAGGCATTTCTTTGGCAGCCTGTGATTTTTTACCTTCTTTTTACCTACCCGTGGACATTATCCTAGTCAACCCTTTTGAGCCTTTAAGCCATTTTCTTTGACAGCCTCATATGTAGCCTAATCCATTTTTTTAAGACCATAATTTGATCCAAATTCCTAAGCGCTTTAAATTGTAAAGTCATGTGACAAAATAAAAGGAAATTGGGTGAGAGTGATGCCTTAAAGTGAATTGGTACTTGAATTTGTTATGAAAAAAATGGCTATTATAGAGGTGTGTTATAAAAAAATGAAAAATGAAATGAAAAAGAAAAATACAAAGTTGATTCTATTTAAAATTGAATAACAAAAGAGGTGAGAAGGGGTGGTAGATTAAAAGAAAGTAGAAAGGTCGTTTGAAAGAAAGTGTAAATGGCATAATGTGATATATTAAAGCGCTTAGGGAACTTAGTCACTATTTCTGGCCAAAATAGTCCTACCCGTCCCTTAGCCTACATTACAACCTGTAAAGACCTATTTGATAACATTCTAATATTAGTAGAGCATTACACTAAGGGCAAGCCTATGGTCATCAGTTGCAACATATGAATTCTTTGTGAGAGTGAGAGCAAGGATAATCTTATACCCATGTTTTGAAAAATGAAATACTTATGAGTAATTATGGGTGATATATTGTGAGACACACATGGTTGATGAGTTTTGGGTAGTCTTGTATGATTCTTTGTGCCTTAACTTTTGAATACAAATTAACCATCATCACGAGTCTATATTAGAGGTTGAATTGTTTCTAGAAGTGATTAGAAAACTACTCTTTGTTAATAATTGTTGTGCCTGTCTTGATGAATATTTTGTGCTGTTACTGTGAAACCCTAAGTATATGTTTATATGGACATGATATATTGTCCGAGGATGAACAAAGCTTTAAGTGTGGGGTGTTGATGTTAGGCGTATTTACACGCCTAAAGCACCTTAATTTACCCATATTTTAGCTAAGTTTTAAAGGACAAAGTATATAATTCCTGCACTTTTAGTCCTTTTTCCTATAAGTGAGCTAACCAATGTGGTTAGCAAGTTTTCAGGAATAAATGATGAAGATTTCAGCATTTTATGGACTGTTGGACGCCAAAGGAAACTTCACGTAAGAAGGAAGGCAGCTTCTGGAAGCTTGTGGACTGAAAGTGATGCATGGAGAACTTGTCCCGGGCAAAAACAGCATTTCTAAAGACTTGGGGGATCAACAGTAACTTAGTAGGATTAGGACAAGTATGTTGTAACCCAGTAGGACTAGGACAAGGATAAAAACCCTATTTTAGTAGGACTAGGACAAGGATGTTATAAAAACCCTATTTGCTGAATTTTTCAGCAAGCTTTTTATTATTCACACATTCTCTTTCAATTCATTCTTACTCTCTTCTATTCTTAAATTCGTTGTTGACATTATTCTTCATCTATTCGACTTTTAATTTTCACGACAAGAGAAACGCTACTATCAAGGAATTTATGCCACAAGTGACGCCAATACTTCCTTATCGTGATATTGTTATTGCTTTGGTATGATGATATCCTCGTGGTTTTCCTTCAAAATTATGAGTAGCTAAACTTCTCTGTTAGGGTTATGGAAGCCTTATGAGATACTATCTATTGCTATGAGTTTGTGAATTCTTGATACGTATGTTGCTTATATCATTACTCTCTTCATCTTAATTGAATTCTTGTGGTTGCAAACATATAGAATACGCCAGTATAGCATTAACTTGTTCGAAAGAAAATTTACATGTCTGGAAAAGAGAGAATGACAAGGAAATAGGGCTACCAACCCCTGTTTAAAAGTTAGTGTCGTAACTGGATTAACCTCTTGGAGAATTCGTACCATTAGTATACGCTTTAAGCTCGAAAGAGTTAAAGTGATATAATCCTTGATGGTCGAAAGACACTAGGATTTACCATAGAATACGAATCTCTATAAGCGCATGCATGTCTGAATTCCGCATAACTCATAGCCAATAGATACGTAAAACTCATAAGGTGGACATAACCCTAACTTACAATTCTCATTGATTAAAACCTACTAAACATTCCATTTTTCTTTGTTACTTTGATACTCTTAATTCACGCTACAATTAAATCCCCTCTTTTTCGTAGAATTTTTTATCAACAGTCTACTAATCGTTGCGTACTTAGTGACCAAGTATTCCCTGTGGGATTCGACACCCAACCCAGTTGGGTTCTATATTTGACAACGACCGCTTACACTCTTACGAGAGCTGTAGTTTGAGCATTATCACCTACTAATCACCCTTATGTATAAGATAGTGAAAAATTGGCAAGACATACCCATAAATTATCTACTATTGCTTTGATTCCCACATCTCTCTTTAAAGGATGATATGGGATCCTAAAGTTCACCTAAAACCCCTCATTTAAGTATGGTTTGAGCTTTCAAGATCTTGGGATTTTCATACATCAATCCATCTGGGCATTTGGGGATTTCACCCACAAATCCCAACCACTTTAATCAAGCAATAATAGAACCCATCATCAACAAATTAAAATATCCACAAATATATCACAACACACACACAATTGTATCATATTCTAGAATAATCTCAAGAGGTAGATCTAGCAAATCATAATGATAATAAACACAAATAAACCAATATTTCCATCAAAGTTGTTCATAAGAAAATAAAGAGAGGGCAAACCACACTTTAGAATCCAATGAGTCTTTAATGGGTGATGCCAAATCTGCACTTAAAAGTCATTCTAATATTTTCTTAGCTTAAGATTAGTACAAGTTTTGCTCCAAGATCCAAGAAATTACATAAACCCTAAATTAAGAATGGGAGGTAGGGTTTTAGAATGATGATTGATGCCTAGGATGAATAGGTATTGATCCTTAAAAAGGATTTAGGGTTGGTTGGCCAAATTATATTTCTGCCCTTGGTTCATTTTTCGCCCTCACGCGATCGTGGAGGCTTGATCGTGATTGCAGTAGGTGTGATCGTAGAGGACTGATCGCAATTGCCGTTGGTTGACTATCTTGACTAAAAAAAATTGCGGCCCTTATCTCGCGATTGTGGTAACTGAGGTCCAGATCCTGTTCCCTTTTTTAGCTTGTCCAGCTCTTGCATTTATATTCCCCTTTTGATCTTTTTTAGCTCAAAGTTGCTTCTTTTTTTCTCGACACTTGTATACCTAAAAAATATGGGAATTAGTCCATTTAACCACAAATATGTCTCACTTAGACCTTCAAATCATAGTAGTGTTCATGAATGTTGAGTGAGAATGAGTGGTAACTCACCACTCATCAACAACCCTAACTTAAAGCTTTGGTTGTCCTCAAGAAACACTACATTTTACAGTGAGACAATGCACTTTTATGCCCAAATTAGATGACCCAAATGATCATGATGACTTCAAATTGATTGCTACAATAAATAGCTCTTCTAACATAGGCAAAACTATTTTTATGACACCCTTCAACATAACATGTAATTTTAATGGATGCAAAAGACTTCAAAGAGAAATCATGCAACAATGACTAATAGTCAAGAAATGACTCCTCTTTAACCTCAAATACATTATACTCCTTTTACCTCATTTTTTGGTAGATGACATAATCACCGACATCAATTTGTTTACATGCCTCCTCACAAGATGGAAAATTTCACACACCAAGTATCAAATATGCAACAAGGAATTTAAGTACGAAACTCTCTTTCTCTCAAGAACTCTCGATGTTAACAAGTACCATGTCATAGGCTTACCCCTATTTTTAATTTCCACTACAATGAATGGACTTGGTTGGAGATCTCAAAGGACTTTTTGAGCTTGTAATGTAGGTTCGTGGTAGGGTAGTATATTATTTTAGGAACAACGTGACTATACCCTCCTTGAACATCTACATTATACTTTTTTATCCAACTTTTAACTATGGGAAACTTTTTTTGTTTTCACTCTTTAAACATGTGCCCACTTTTACTACTTTGATTCACCTATCTTTTGGACAACATCTTCTTTCACCTATTTGTCTTGTACATTCCATGCTTTTATTTCCTTTCTTGGGTCCCTTCTTTTTCCTATTCATTTGATCTCAAAAGTTATCTCTTAGACACTAACTTATATTCTCGTGGACCAAAGTTACCTCTTCAAATCTTGACCACCCTTGTAAGACCCTGCAAAACTTCTAAGCTTAATTCAGTCCTTTAAGCTTGTCAAGAGGTCCCAAACTTAGAAAGTTCTAATCAAGTTCCCAGAATTAGCCTATTTTGTCCTTTAAAAGTTGGTAATCTCATCTCTCAATCTTAATGTCCTTTAATGGCCTGTATTTTTATTAATTCAGGATCAGAAAGGTCAATAGGTATTCCCGCACAAGTTTCAGATTTTTTGAAACACGTTTAGATCATGTTTGGAGTCCCAAAATAGTGAACCAACGCGATCTTGGCGCACCGCATCACCAATTGGATTGGTCAACATTTGTGCAGGCTGCCAAAGCCAAAACTTCTGAGGCTCGACATGATCTTGGCGCAATACGTCGAGTATCACATCACAACCATCAATGCACCACGTCACTTGTAATGTCGGCACCCAGTTTTAGTCATTAAATGATCGCGTCCTCAAGGAAAAAGGGTTAATTTCCCACCCCTATATAAGTCACAAACACATAATTTAGCCCTATTTCACCCAAATTATAGTGGCTTCTCTCTCAAATCCATCAAGAACAAGCTTAGGGTTTCCAATTGAGGATCCAATTTCAAGAATTTCACCATTTTTTTTTAAGAATCTTCCATCCAAGGTATGCATAGTGTTGATTTATAGATTCCTTTCATCCATAAATCTCAAGAACCCTATTTCAAATTATAAATCATGATGTTTATGTTTTGGGTTGTTTTGTAACCATGTTTATCTTGTTGTATGATTCCCAAGTTGGAATCTTTGCATGTTTTTCATGAAACTACGTTAACATGCAAGTTGAAATCCATGAATGTAATTGTTCATAATATGTAATTTGATGATTACACCTATGCCTTAAGTTGTGCATGTAAGGTGTTTGATAAAATGCCTAAGAGGATACAAATTGTGTATTGTAGCTCAATTGTAACCCATATGATAAATGCATGTCTTACCCTTATGTTCAAATGACTCCCATGCTATTGATGTGAAATGTAGATATTTGTTGGAATGCTCATGATGTTAGAGTATGAAATTATGATACTTATTATATACATTCCTACCATGTACAAGTTTATGATAACCATGTGCTTCATGAAATCCCTAACTTATTATATTGTGGATTGTTGATGTTGGTCATGTATTCAAGAATGTCATGTCTTGCCAGTTTCCTTATATTGAGTCCTGGGGGTTTTTGTACTTGATAACTTAGCTGTGTGCCTAGAGCCAGTGTCATGTTTTCATGATACTCTCCGTCAATCCATGGTCAATAGAATTCAGTCAGCCATGTGACTCAGAAAAGCTCAGTAATTTAGTAATCTCATTAGTATTCCGTCAGTCAATGGAACTCAGTTAACTCATTCCAATTTAGCTCAGTTAATCATATTCAGTGTCTATTCGGATGGGAGTAGGATTTAGCATTAAGTGAACCTAAGGATGGGAACTCACCTGCTAGTAGAGGGTATGATTCTTAAAAGCAATCCTTGCATTACAGAACTACATAGCCAACGTAGGTTGAGATATCTAACCTACCTGTTGAGGTTTGATGAGGTAGCTTACCTGCCAGTTAAGGGTTCCCACCATTCTCATTTGAGTACTTGCCAGATGAGGGTCACTGATCTTGAGTGTATTTATACGCCTAAGCACCATAATTTATCCATATTTTAGCTATGTTTAGAGAACAAAGTGCCTAGTTTCTTATGTTTTTACTCTACTTCTATGTAATTGAATACATTATGGGACTATGGAATGCGGATGGCATATGACATAAGAGAAAGTAGCAATCTGGACCAAATGTGGCACCTAGAAACTATGCCCAAGACTAGTTTGTCATTTATAATTAGTTCAGGGACTTAGAAGGCACTTATGAGAGAAAAGATTATTAAAAGGCTTAATACTGAATTTTTATTCATTATTGATTATTCTATTTTAGTTTTTAAAGAGGGAGAGTGGTGTCTTAGCTTGAGGAGAGGGAGAAATATTTCTTCTCTCTTACTTTCACTATTCACACACCAAGATCGTCTTCTAGTTTTTGGTATGATGAATATATTTATGATGATTTTCGTTTTATTCATGAGTAGCTAAGTTTATTAGTTAGGGTTATGGAAACCTTGTAGCATACAATCTATCACTTTGGATTTTGAATTCATTATGCATTGATTAGTTTACATCATACTCTCTTCGCTTATCTTGAATTCTCGAGGTTGCAAACATAGAGGATATGCCTTAAAATGCAACTTTTTTGAAAGAAAGGTTGATGTTTGAAAAAGAGAGTAGTGACAAGAAAATAGTATTACCAACCCCTATTTCATAAGTTAATGCCTTAGCAGGATTAACTACTTGGAGATTTCATATTGTTTTTGGTAAATGCTTTTGATTCGAGAGAACTAAAGTGAATTAGTCCTTGATGGTTGAGAAACACTTGGATTATGTTATTAAATACAATACATTTCTCTGTAAACACGATACATGTATGAATTCATAAAGCCCATAGTTAGAAAGTATTGAAAACTACAAGGTGGACATAACCCTAGCTTTCTATTTCTCTAAATTTGAATACTACTATACATATTTCTTCTCGTTAAACTGAAACCATTAATTTGTGAACTGAATCAAATCCCCCTATTTATTTTACGGAAATGAATGATTAAAAGTCAACTAATCTTTATAAAACTTAATTAGCACCATATTCCCTATGGGATTCGACCCCAACCTAGTTGGGTTATATATTTGACAATGACCGCTTACTCTCTTGTAAGAGAGGTGTAATTTGAGTGTTATAAAAAATAGCGATGTTTCTGGGGAATACGATTGTCGATTGAGTTTATGTGTGTTAATTGACTGCTAGTCAAGTTTCTTAATTTTATGTTTAAAAGAGTTGGTTTGGAATTTTAGACTACTTGCTTGAATTCAAACTTGTAAATATTTGTTTTTAGTTTTCTTTTATTTCTTGTGTTAGGTAGATTTTTATTTTATTTTACTTATTACTATGGCATCGTGGAATGAACATGAGCTTGGTGGTTGGAAATCTTATCATGATGATCCATGTCCATATTGTGATGGACCTTACTTTTAGCAAGATTGTAGATATGCTCCCCGGAGAGAGATATTTGCACCATCTCCATCCTACCAGGAGTATGATTGTTCTTTATTTGGTGTTCAAGATGGACATTGGAGTGATTTTCCTAATGCACCCTCCCCCCATTGCGCTAACCCAAATTCTAGTTCTTTTTTTGAGTTTAACAGATCTTATGGTCAAGAAAAGAAAGAACGAAGCACCGGAAGGAGTGGCATTGAAGCTATGTTTCAATCAATGTTGGATCTTCAGGAAGAAACATACGATATCGTATGTCATATGCGTCAAGGCATGAGGCCAATCATTCATGAAGATATGGATAGAGAGGTCAATCACTCAAAGCACTCTTCTACAATATACTTAGATGATATCTTGTATGTGGAATCATTTAACATAATGGAAGAGTGTGAAGATGAGGAGATAGAACCCTATATTGATGTTGAGCAACCCTCGGTGACTTCCCAACCAACCAAACCAACCATTAGAAGATGATTCCAAGATTGAGGACTTGGTGCTAGAGGAAAAAGAAGAAACCAACAAAATCTCTAATAAAGACTCTATCCCAATTCCAAGAGAATATGTCGAGAAGGTGAGTAAAAGTGAGTGTGTAGTAGATAGTGTAAATTTTGAAGTAGAATTAGTTGGGCCTCACTCAAAGCATTTTTTCACATTATGTTCAGATGATATCTTGTCCGTGGAATCATCTAAAATAGTGGAAGAGTGTGAAGATGAGGACCAAGAATCCTATATTATTTATTTTAAACTTGATAAGTAATATAAAAACACACCTCACTTTAAGACCGAGTTGTTTACCATGCATCATCCATTACTTGATTTCTTAATTTTTGCACCACCCCCGTATGAGCGAAGCAAAAAGATGGATGCGATATTGGGGGTGAAATTCATATCCTCAAGGTGGAGAACAAAGTTGATTAGGTCGTGCCGCAATACTAAATTAGTCGCTTGGTGGGAAGAAACCCATCCTTCTAATCATTTTTGTTGTTTTTGATTAAGTGTAGGTGTATGAAATACTAAGGAGATGATTGGTACCAAAGTCGATTTTGAATTGAGCCACAGCAAAGGTGGTAAGTTTAGATGTAATGGGAACATTACAGGTAAATTGGAATGGTCAATTTTTAAGGCTCGAGTCATGATTTGTATTAGAGTTGTGCCCCGAATTATGTTAATCCGACCCCAAATTTTTTGCGGTGCGACTTATTTTTGAGACTTTCAATGAGGTCTATGGTGGTAGCGTAGGGACCAGGACGAAAGGCCTAATCTCGAAGCCCAGCACTGACCTCGATAGGGGTGCAGGGGAGAAGCCCCCACGGTATGTACCTTTCTAACCAAGAGTGTGTTGCACATCCCATCGCACATGCACACTGGACCAACTATGGGATGCATAATTCACCGCACACCTTGATGCGTGAGATAACGTATGCATCACACACTTTAACATGTGCAATAAAATTTGCATCGCACACCTCTCCGCATATGCTCACTTTCTCAAGTGTGCGATACCCTATGCGCCGCACTCTTAAAGTTATGCGATAGGGTATGCATCGCATACCTCTTCACAGATGCCCATTATATCAAGTGTGTGATATATTATGTGATGCACACTTAGTCCAAACAACATAAATCCGACCTTAAATTGGGTTAACCTAACCTAAATTTCATCCTTTAAAAACCATGCCTTCAACACACTCTTTGTCCCACAAGCTCCTCACCACTTTCAAAACCCAAGAACATCGACTCACTTTCTTCAATCCTTCATCTTCAAGTTAAGTGTTCTTTTATTAATCCTTAGGTGTTGTGACTTTATGCTGTAGTTATTAATTGATCACTTGAGGATTATGAATTAAATTCTTGCCATGGCTATGTTGGGAAAGTGATGGTGTTTTGTATATCTTGATATGGTTGAAAGTGTAGGGTATGATTTTGATCAAAAAATGTTTCATTGAAATAGACATGGGGAAATTGAAGTGGTTGAATTATATTGTGACTAACGTGGTGCACCATGTCAAAGTGTATGTCGGTGAAGTCTAAGTACCCGACAATAACACTTAATTAGTTGATACTAACAAATTAAGTGTGGGGTGGTGACTTCACCACCCTTATCTTAATTATAGTTAGTTTCATTATGTGTGGCTGACATGGATGATAGGATGAATACAGAAAAAATGGCTCCAATGATGATCTCCATGCAGGTGGCATGACTCCTAATGTGGATGAGAAGTACTACTATCCAAGTTATTTATCTTGTTATTTGCACTAGGGACAGTGCTGAGCTTAAGTGTGGGGTGGCTGGTTACTTTGCTACTTGTTTTGTAAGAAAATAAGACCTTCTCCTTAGTATACTTCTGGATAGGATTAGTTATTTTGTTCATTTTGTTAGTTATTTAGTCATAATTAGGTTTTTTTCTCGATGATGGATGGATGACGACCGTCTGAAGAGAAAAGTAGTCTTTCAATTACATGTAACTGCTCTTGTGGATCACATGACATTATAACATAAGTATGTGATGGATCATTATGTTTGAAACACCTAGGCTCTAGTTATGACTCTTGTTGTGATTGTTGGCTTTAATTGAATTCATGTAATTTTTTGGTCGAGAATCTATAATGCTCCTAATTGAGTTGACCATGTGCCATGAGTATGTAAGACTGTTGTATATTCCTTATTGCAACTGATGCTAGAACTTTCCTAGTGTGTATGCAAAGCAAAATAAAGATTGTGATTTTAGGAGATGATTTAGGCATTTCTTTGATAGCCATTGTTCATACCTTCTTTTGACCTACCTTTGTACATTATCTTAGATAGCCCCATTGAGCCTTTAGCTTTTTCTTTTGTTAGACTCATATGTAGCCTATTCTGTTCTTTAATAGACCGTAATTTGATCCAAAATCTCCTAAGCGCTTTAATGTAAAATCAATTTGAGTTAGGAGTTTGATAATTAGAGGAAAAAGGTGAAATTGATGCCCCAAAGTCTAGTTATTGGCATGTGAAATTGATGTGGTTGGGAGTAGCAAAAATTGTTTAAAAAGTTCCAAATTTTATCCCGAACATGTTACAATGAACCTATTTTAGCCCTGGTCCTTCTTGGATATTGTGCACCTCAACTAAGGCAAATTGCTTAAGTTGAGGGTGGCTATTATAGGGGTGCGTAACGTGAAAAGGGTTCTAAAAAAAATATTTGAAAGGGTTGCATACTCCCACCATAGTGTTATTAATTAAGCTTAATGAGTTGAGGTGAAAAGCAAATCTGTGAAGATAGCAGAAGTGGAAATTGGTTGTTAGAGATTGATCTTAAGTGCATAATATAGTGTATTAAAGCGCTTAGGGAAGATAGTCACTATTTCTGGCCAAAATAGTTCCTACCCATCCTTTAGCCTGCATTACAACCCGTAAAAGACCTATTTGATCCTAATCTTAGCATTCTGATATTAGCGGAGTATTACACTAAGGGAAACCATATGGTCATCAGTTGTAATTTGAGAATTCTTATTGAGAGTGAGCACAACTTGATTCTTGTACCCATTTTGTTAGAAATTGCATGATTGTGAGTGATTATGGGTAACTCTCTTGTTGTGAGGGCACATGGTTGATGAAGGTTGGGTAATTTATATGATTTCTTTTCTTGAACGATATGCATGAAATTGACAACTTAATGAGTCTATTCTTGAGGGTAGGTTGTATCTAGGAATGATTCCTGAAGCTACTTCTTGTTCATAATTGTTGTGTGAGCCTATTTGAGCATCTTGTTTTCCTTTGTGGGTGCTAAGGCTTGTGTAGTATGCATAAATAGATATATTGTTTGAGGACGAACAAAGTTTTAAGTATGGGGTGGTGATCCTGAGTGTATTTATACTTCTAAGCACCATAATTTATCCATATTTTAGCTATGTTTAGAGAACAAAGTGCCTAGTTTCTTATGTTTTTACTCTACTTCTATGTAATTGAGCTAACCAATGTGATTAGCATGATTTTAGGTATTAATGAGGTAGATGAATACATTATGGGACTATGGAATGCGGATGGCATATGACACAAGAGAGAGTAGCAATCTGGACCAAATGTGGCGCCTAGAAACTATGTCCAAGACTAATTTGTCATTTATAATTAGTTCAGGAACTTAGAAGGCAATTATGAGAGAAAAGATTATTAAAAGGCTTAATGATGAATTTTTATTCATTATTGATTATTCTGTATTAGTTTTTAAAGAGGGAGAGTGGCGGCATAGCTTGAGGAGAGGGAGAAACGTTTCTTCTCTCTTACTTTCACTATTCGCACACCAAGATCGTCTTCTAGTTTTTGGTATGATGAATATATTTATGATGATTTTCGTTTTATTCATAAGTAGCTAAGTTTATTAGTTAGGGTTATGGAAACCTTGTAGCATACAATCTATCACTTTGGGTTTTGAATTCATTATGCATTGATTAGTTTACATCATACTCTCTTTGCTTATCTTGAATTCTCGTGGTTGCAAACATAGAGGATATGCCTTAAAACGCAACTTGTTTGAAAGAAAGGTTGATTTTTGGAAAAGAGAGTAGTGACAAGAAAATAGGATTACCAACCCCTATTTCATAAGTTAATGCCTTAGCAAGATTAACTACTGGGAGATTTCGTATTGTTTTTGGTAAATGTTTTTTATTCGAGAGAACTAAAGTGAATTAGTCCTTGTTGGTTGAGAAACACATGGATTATGTTATTAAATACAATACATTTCTCTGTAAACATGATACATGTATGAATTCGTAAAGCCCATAGTTAGAAAGTATTGAAAAACTACAAGGTGGACATAACCCTAGCTTGCTATTACTCTGAATTTGAATACTACTACACATATTTCTTCTCGTTAAACTGAAACCATTAATTTGTGAACTGAATCAAACCCCCCTATTTATTTTACGGAAACGAATGATTAAAAGTCAACTAATCTGCATTAAACTTAATTAGCACCATATTCCCTATGGGATTCGACCCCAACCTAGTTGGGTTATATATTTGACAACGACCACTTACTCTCTCGTAAGAGAGGTATAATTTAAGCGTTATCAGTCACTCATAGCTTGTCCTTACCGGTTGTGCGATATTGACACCCTTCCAATTGGGGTTACAGATTGGACCTTAACTCAGCTATATTGCTTTATTTGGGGCATATCGGTTAGATGACTACTTCCCACAGTTATAGTTTTAGTCTCAGTCTTAGGAACAAAACTCAGATAGTTCTACAGAATTTAGAACTGTCAGATACAGTTAACTCAGAATAGTACAAAAATCAGCTAGTTCTATCAGAACCTAGACTATCAGATACAGTCGCTTAGTATGAATTATTAGTAACCCATCTTATCAGTATTCAGACTCAGTAGATAGTATCATCACGAATTCAATTACAGTTATTTATTCATGCATGCATTCTCACGTTCATGTTATATAGTCAGTTACCATTGTTCATGCATTTGAACCCTCAGCATTCAGCCTACCTCACATGCATACCAATATACTCAATTATACTGACGTATTTACACTATGGTGTTTTATACCATATGTCCATAAGCATGAGTTCCAAAGCATCAGTAGCACTCCAACTTTCAGCAGCTAGATTTCGCAGTGAGTCCTCATCATTCGAGGATGATATTATTATTTATTTCATTATTTTAGTTTAGCTTGCAATAGATAGATTTAGTTGGGTACATGTCCCATTAACTCCTTATTTAGACCATTCAGTCAGTTAGAGGCTTTTTAGACTACAATATGTTCAGACAGTTTATTTCATTTCATGTTTTGGTATTGATATACCATACTCTCAGATATTATGTTTTATCCATTTTGAACCTTATGGCATGTTTCAGTATATTATTTCCACATTTTACATTATGTTATGCAGTATTCAGGTAAAGATATCAGTCATGGGTTAGATTGTGGTCCTTCGGGATCATAAGCACCATGTAGCTTTTTGGGTACCAGATTCGGGGCATTACAAACTTGGTATCAAAGCCTAAGGTTCAATAGTGTCCTAGGAAGTTTGAAAGCCGCATCTAGTAGAGCCTTTTATATGGGTGTATTGTGTCCACACTTATGTGCAGGAGGCTATAAGATGTTTAGGAATAGTTTCCTATTTTTTAGTATTCATGTCATGCCAATGAGCATAATCTTAAGTTAATCTCTCAGTTTAATCCCTTTCTTTTCCATTTACATAATATGCCTCCCAAGAAGAGAACTAGGAATCAGTCAGCCCCTCAGCACGAAGATGCTTTGGGAGAGCATGTATCTAATGTAGAGTTTAGATATATATTCACTACTCTTTGTCAGTCAGTTGTTGCTCAGAATGAACGACCAGCTGTCGTTCCGGCCAATCGAGTGGCCAATTCAGCTGTAGCCAGGATTCGGGACTTCATCCAGATGAATCCTCCATTCTTTTTTAGGTCTAAGTCAGAAGAGGATCCTCAGGAATTCCTTGACCAGGTTTAGAAAGTTACAGACATCATGGGGGTATCAACTATTGATAGTGCTGAGCTAGCTGCATATCAGTCTCAGGATGTTGATCACACTTGGTTCAAGTAGTGAAAATCAGATAGGTCAGTTGATGCAGGATCCATAGAATGGGAGGATTTTGTCACCGCATCCTTAGATAGATTATTTCCCCTAGAGCTGACAGAAGCTAAGGTGTTAGAATTTATCAACCTCAGACAGGGAAACATGACGGTGAAAGAGTATTCTCTTAAGTTTACTCAATTATCCAGATATGCTCCTCATGTGGTTGCAGATAGCAGGGCCAAGATGCGTAAGTTTATTTCTAGGGTGAACGATAGTATGGTCAATGAGTGTAGGTCTGCTATGTTGAATAGTGACATGAACATAGCCAGGCTTATGACTCATGCTCAGCAGATAGAAAAGCAAAAGATTAAGATGAGGGAGAAGTAGAATAAAATAGCAAGGACAGGCAGTTTCAACTTTGCTCAGCCTAAGTCAGAGGGAGGAAACCATTCTTAGTTTCTTCCTAAGTCATCAGTTCCAGCTCCTTATTTAACTAGTGCTCCAACTCCTAAGTTCAGGGATGGTAATACAAATAGGGTGCCAGGCTCTAATTCTCTGGCTAGCATTAACTATGCCGAACTAATCCTCTTTGTCAGACTTATGGAAAACACCATCAGGTTTTTTGCAGAGATGGCAGCGATATTTATTTCAAATATGGAAAGCCAGGACACAAAATCATATATTGTCCTCAGATAGGTTCCCAGAGTCAGCAGAAACATTCCTTAGCTCAGTTTAGTCACCTAAATCAATAGGGTACCACTTCCAGTGCTACTAGTGGGCAACTTCCAAATATACTTTATGCTCTCCAGTCCCGGTAAGATCAGGAAAATTATCCTGATGTGGTTACTGGTACGCTAAAGATTTTTCACTTTCATATTTACGCTTTGCTAGATCCAGGAGATTCCTTGTCTTTCGTTACTCCTTATGTAGCAGTTGATTTTGGATTCAGTCATGAGATTCTAGCAAAGCCCTTCTCAATCTCTACATCAGTGGGTAAAACCATCATAGCCCGACGAGTATACAGGAACTGTCTGATTATGATATTTTAGAAAGTCACCTCAACAGATTTAGTCAAATTAGAGATGACTGATTTTGATGTCATTCTTGGCATGGATAGACTTTATTCCTGCTATGCCACAGTCGACTGCAGAAACACAATTGTCCAGTTTCAGCTTCTAAATGAACTCGTCCTGGAGTAAAGGGGTAATACTTTAGATTTCAGAGGTCAGCTTGTTTCCTACCTTTGAGTATGGAAAATGATATCTAAGGGATGTGTATATCACCTTGTTCATGTTAAGGACTCTAGTTCTGAAACTCCCAACCTTGAACCAGTCCCAGTCATGAATGAATATTCAGATGTCCCCTCTCATTTAGTCTCATTCGAGGTCAAATATTCTCAAGAGGGATATATTGTAAGACTCCAAAAAACGTCTAAGATTAATTCAGTCCTTTAATCTTGTCAAGGGGTCCCAGACTTAGAAACTTCTAACCAAGTTCCCAGACTTAGCCTATTTTGGCCTTCAAAAGTTGGCAATCTCATTTCGCCATCTTAATGTCCTTTGATGGCCTGCATTTTGATTAATTCACTATCATAAAGGTCAATAGGTGTTCCCGGATAAGTTTTGGATTTTTTGAAACACGTTTAGATCATGTTTGGAGTCCCAAAATAGTGGACCAACGCGATCTTGGTGCGCTGTGTCGCTAATCGCATTGGTCAACATTTGTGAAGGCTACTAAAGCCAAAACTTCTGAGGTTCAACGCGATCATAGAGTGACACATCGAGTATTTCATCACAGCCATCAACGCGTCTTGTTGCTTGTGGCGTCCGCACCCAATTTTAGTCATTAAATGACCACATTCTCAAGGGAAAAAGGGTCAATTTCCCACCCCTATATAAGTTACAAACATGTAATTCAGCCCTATTTCACCCAAATTGTAGTGGTTTCTCTCTCAAATCCATCAAGAACAAGATTAGGGTTTCCAATTGAGGATCCAATTTCAAGAATTTCACCATTTGTTTTCAAGAATCTTTCATCCAAGGTATGCATAGTGTTGATTTATGGATTCCCTTCATCCATATAGATTAAGAACCTTATTTCAAATTATAAATCATGATGTTTATGTTGTGGGTTGTTTTGTAACCATGTTTATCTTGTTGTACGATTTCCAAGTTGGAATCTTTATGTGTTTTTTATGAAACTACATTATCATGCAAGTTGAAATCCATGAATGGAGTTGTTCATAATGTGTAATTTGATGATTACACCTATGCCCTAAGTTGTGCATGTAAGATGTTTGATAAAATGCCTAAGAGGATAGAAATTGTGTATTATAGCTTTTTGTAACCTATATGATAAATGCATGTCTAACCCTTATGTTTAAATGACTCCCACGCTATTGATGTTCAATGTAGATGTTTGTTGGAATGCTCATGATGTTAGAGTATGAAATTATGATACTTATTATATGCATTCCTACCATGTACAAGTTTATCATAACCATGTGTTTCATGAAATCCTCAACTTATTATATTGTGGATTGTTAATGTTGGTCATGTATTCAAGAATGTCATGCCTTGTACGTTTCCTTATATCGAGTCCTGGGGATACTTGTACCCGACAACTTAGCTGTGTGCCTAGAGCCAGTGTCATGTTTTCATGATACTCTCAGTTAAGCCATGGTCAATAGAACTTAGTCAGTCATGTGACTCAGGAAAGGTCAATAATTCAGTAATCTCAGTAGTATTCCGTCAGTCAATGAAACTCAGTTAACTCAGTCCAGTTCAGCTCAGTTAATCATGTTCAGTGTCTATTCAGATGGGAGTAGGATTTAGCACCGAGTGAACCCAAGGATGGGAACTCACCTTCCAGTAGAGAGTGTGATTATTAGAAGCAATCCTTGCATTCCAGAACTACATAGCCTGCATAGGTTGAGACATCTAACCTGCCAGTTGAGGGTTGATGAGGTGGCTTACCTACCAGTTGAGGATTCCCACCATTCTCATTTGAGTACCTGCCAGTTGAGGGTCACTCACAGCTTGTCCTTACTAGTGGCGCGGTATTGACACCCTTCCAATTGGGGTTATAGATTGGACCCCAACTCAGCTATATTACTTTATTTGGAGCATGTCGGTTAGATGACTACTTCCTACAGTTATAGTTTCAGTCTCAGTCTCAGTAACAGAACTCAGATAGTTCTATAGCATTCAGGATTGTCGGATATAGTCAACTCAGAATAGTACGAAACTCAGTTAATTCCATCAGAACCTAGACTGTCAAATACAGTCTCTTGGTATCAGTTATTAGTAACTCATGTTATTAGTATTTGGACTCAGTAGTCAGTATCATCATGAATTCAGTTATAGTTATTTATTTATGCATGCATTCTCACGTTCATGTTATATAGTCAGTTAGCATTGTTCATGCATTTGAACCCTCTGTATTTGGCCTACCTCATATGCATACCAGTACATTCAATCGTACTGACGCATTTGCACTATGGTGTTTTATATCTTAGGTCCAGAAGCACGAGTTCCAGAGTATCAGTAGCACTCTAAATTTTAGCATCCAGATTTCGCAGTGAGTCCTCATCATTCGAGGATGATATTATTATTTATTTCATTATTTTAGTTTAGATTTCAGTATATGGAGTTAGTTGGGGATATGTCCCATCAACTCCTTATTTAGACAGTTCAGTAAGTTAGAGGCTTTTTAGAATACAGTATGTTCAGACAGCTTATTTCAGTTCATGTTTTGGTATTGATATACTGTACTCTTAGATATTATGTTTTATCCATTCTGAACCTTATGGCATGTTTCAGTCTATTATTTCTACATTTTACATGATGTTATACAGTATTCAGGTAGAGATATCAGTCATGGGTTAGCTTGTGGTCCTTTGGGGTCATGAGCACCTTGTAGCTTTCCGGGTACCAGATTCAGGGCATTACAACCCCAACTTAGGATTTTTAGCCTCAATTTTCATTTTTAAGTCCAAAAATGATAGGGTTCAAAAGAGGGATAAGAATTGAAAGGATCACTACTTGCAATGTGATTATCAAAGAAAGGTATAAAGGCTCAAAGTGGATGACTAGGGATAATATCTATCAAGGGTAGGCTTTTTAGGTTTAAGTAGACTTCTAATGTCACAATGATGGTCTAAGATCATCTCCCCAACCAAATACAATCAACAATAACTTTGAGAGACTAATGTGAAAAGTTCTAGATGGGACAAGTATACATGAGATTCAAATAGATAAGCTTACCACACATGGCATGCAAATTCGCCAAGGAGGCTCAAATACCCCTCCCGCTAGAGACAAAAATGAAGTATCTACCAATTTTCATAAGTCAAAAATTTGGAGTCACAAGAAGAGAAAAAGAATTATTACAATGTCTCTCACGTTCATGCCCTTGATTTTTTAAAATTTTTAGATAGAGGAGGGTGTTTGCTTTATATTTACACCATGCATAATTTGCTAACTGTGGCAACAACCCAAGTCTCAGTCTCACATTTTGTCTTCATATGGGCAAACCAACCATATGGCTACTCAAATTTCGCCAATGGTATGAATGCAGTTCCAAATCCATAATGTCACAGGTACTCAGATTTCCCTTGCATTTATAGCCTTAATGCTATGGGTACTGAGACTTCCCCTGCATCTGCGGTTCAAAACCCAATCATGATGTTTTTTTCTTAAGAATGTCTTCAATCAATCTATCATACAGAAAGTCTCATCCAACATCTTTATAAAAAAAATTAGAAAACTAAACAATGAAAACAATCAATTCAAAAAATTTCTATGCTTTGAGTAAACTAAGTTCGAGTATTGAAAACTAATGAATACACGCAAGGGTAGGGCTACATCCCTAACTATATGAATTTTAGAGACCTCACTACATAATACAAAAACATAAAGAGGGTGAAAGGGATCCCTGAAACCGCATTGATAAACATGTTGAAAGATGGCATAGTACCGCGATCGCGGCATGGTTGGTGCAATTGCGATGCTGTGATCGCGGCCCTCGGCCCGTGTTGCAGTAATTAAGGCCATTTTCTTCTCTGTTTTGCCCTATTTTTTTTTTTTGCAAGGCTGCTACACTTCTAATCTTTGTAACTCCCTATTTTTGGCTTCCAATCTGTTCAAAGCACTTACAAAGCATTTAAAATTTATGACGTATTTAAAAAGAAATAACATAAACATAACAATGATGGGTTGCCTACCATCAAGCGCTTGGTTTAACGTCGTGGCACAACACTTTTCTAATCCTCATTTGTGTATCCCTTTAGAGGATTTGAATCTTTTTCCAAACTTTTGATCAGTCAATCTCTGAGGCTCTTGGGGTAAAAGTAATGGCACGGTGATACATGCTCGATCGCTCCACTTTGAAGACTTAAACCATTTTCCCACTTTTGGATCAAACTTTCGTACAGGCTCATTGGGAAACGGTGAAAGCATTATAAGGCCACTACTTGGGCGTAGATCTTTAAGCTTCTTGGCCTTCAAAATTGGGGCTTTAGCATGCCCATTTGGAAGGTCAAACTCCAAAATATAAGCAAAATTTCTCCTTATCTCCGATATTTATCACTTGGTTGGGTGGATTGACTTTTATCAAATCCACCAAGCATAATGTTGAAAAATGGATAGAATGGATCTTTTCACTTAATTTTGGAGTTGCATTTCGTTGGTTATCTTCACCTCAAAATAGGATAGAGCCATCATAAGGAATTTTCTCGACTTCTTCTATCGACTTTAGAACTATTTCCTCAATCTTGGCATCCTCTCTCATGTTTTGTTTGGTTGGTTGGGAAACCACCAAGGATTTTTCAGCATCAAGCTCATTTAGAGGCATGGGCATGGTCATTGTCCTTGCATGATGGACCTTCATCCCCATCTATTCTATCCTCTTTCTTTTCTCATTATATACCTCCATGGATTGATGCATTCCATGTATGTTATCCCCCATTAATGTCACCCGATCCAAGATAAGTTGAAGCATTACTTTAACACTATTACTTATGATGTTTCATTCTTACTTTTCTTAATCATAAGACCTATCAAAGTCATAAGGAGAAATAGCACTTGGGTTAGCTTAATGGGGGTAGAGGAAATTTGGACAATCACTCCAATGTCCATCTTGACCACCACATAGAGAACAACCATACTCCCTATAAGATCGAGATGGTGCATACATCTCTCTCTGGGGAGCATATCTACAATCTTACCAAAAGTAGGGTCCATTACAATATGGACATGGATTGTCACGATAGGATCTCCAACCACCGAACTCACGTTTATTCCATGATGCCATAGTGAAAAACAAATAAAAATAAAAACCTACCTAAGACTAGAAATAAAAGAAAATCACAAACAAATATTTACAAGTTTGAATCAAAGTAAGTAGCCTAAAATTTCAAACTAACTCAATACGCCAAATTGTTCCCCGATAATGATGCCATTTTTTATAACGCTTAACTTACACTTCAATTTAAGTGCAAGGCGGTCATCGTCAATATATTTACCCAACTTTTGAGTAGGGGTCGAATCCATGAGGAACAATGTGAGTGGCTAGCAAATTAGTCCGGAACAATGGATACTTGCTAAATTCAAACATAGGGTGCAAGAAAATAAAAATAGAGGGTTTCAAAGATATCACACTTAATATTTCTTTTTGGGTTTTTCGAGTACAAATTCAGGGCTACGAATACTTAGAGTCTAAACAATTAGGTATGGATCTTGGGATTATGCTTTCCTAGGGGCAAAAAATATATGGAGACATGATAATTCAGTGCATGTTCTAATTGATGATGATTTGGTAGGATAGGTTGTAAGTCCTTGGGGCTAGTTTGTCAACATAGCCTCAAAGATTTCACTCATTGACTCTTTTGAATACCTAACGAGTGTGTCAAATAAAGCCACCCAATACCTCAATTAGGCATCCCTATTTCTAGGATGATACCCAAGGAATAGTCAACTTCACAATCAGTATTATGCCTAAGATAGTGAAAATTTAGTAAACTATGCCAACTATTGTCTACTATTTCTTTGGTTCCCACATCCCTCTTTCAAGGATGATGTGGGTTCCTAAAGTTCACTCAAACCCCTCATTCAAGGATGGTTTAAGATTTCAAGAGCTTTGGATTTTCATCCACAAACCCATTTGAGTATTTGGGGTTTTCACCCACAAATCCCAACAAATTTAATCAAGCAACAATAGAACTCATCAATTAACATGTTAACATATGCACAAATAAATCACAAGCCAAATGCAATTGCACTTTATTCTAGCATAATCCCAAGAGGAAAACTAGTTACTGATAAGATAAATAAGTAAAGATTTTACCCTAAATCTCCATTGATTTAATTTTAAAAAATTTAAGTGAATATTACTTCAAACTATGATATCCAACAATCTTCAATGGGAGTTCAATAATTCTTCACTTGGAAGTGATTCCAAAGTATTCTTTACCCAAAATTTATACAATATAGTCTTCTCTAAAAATGGAGTCTATAACCCTTGAACTATATCTAAAAATTTGGGGAAGATAGAATATAGAATGAATGATTGGGGTTTGAGTCTTTCTTTTTGTCAAATTTGGGATTGGCTACGTGCATTTACATTTTTTCCCTTGGACTGCATTTTTTCGCTAGACCGCAATTGTATAGGCTTGGCCGCGACTGCAATTAGCTCACACAACCATATTAGGTTGACCTTACTGACTGACCGTAATCACAGTCATCAGACCTCGATCGTGGTAACTGAAGCCATGTCTACTCCAGGTCTTTATTTGCACATTCTTGCTTCTTTTTAATCATTTTTAGCTCCAACCCACATATTTCTATCTCATTAACTATGTGCCTGCAAAATGTGGATATTAGTGATTCAATCACAATTATGTCTCATTTGTTCATTCAAAACATTAGAATGTGCCTGAATATTGAGTGAAAATGAGTGGTAAAATCACCACTCATCAATTAGTACATCGCCCAAAATACAGTGTGACATCATGTACACGGTCACCAAGACTAACCTCAAATCGGCAAATATGAGTTTTCAGTTTTGGTCCCATTAGGACCTCCACCTTCCACGACTTTGCTACACATTCCGCCATTATTTCACAATTAAAAATATTACCATGAAACCAACCAATCCATTACCATTTATTAACCAAGGCCATTTAGTGGTTGTATCTTCATACCGACCATACTTGCAAGTACTATCCATAGCCAACCATATATAGCTTTAAGGGGATTTCCAAGTGCCCTTCCATTTACCATATCAAACAACTTGGGGATTCCATGTATCCCACCAGCATAACCATTTATCCATTTACCTTTCCAAGCCATTTAAACCATGCATAATTCCTTTACTAAGTTTTAAAACAAGCAAGAGTTCCGTTAAAAGTACTCAATGCAATAAAAACATTATTATAGGCATTTTGTCAAACACATTGGGGGAATAATATAACAAAAACTTATTCCAATTACCATTAAACCATTCCCATGCAATCCAATTATCCAAAACCACCATTAATAGTATAAAGCATAATTAAAACCATGAGAAAACCATAACAAACCATTTAATATCAAAACCCCCCAATTCATATTTGAAAACCAAAATCATACAATCAATGAAGTCATGAAAACATTCATAAAAACCGTGCTTTCAGATAGAATTAACAATGAGGAAAGAGAGCATGCCTTAAACCAAGATGATGATGGAAAGAAATCACCAAGACAATCACCAAATTAATCCTTAAGTTGAAGTCCTAACTTTCCTTTCCCAAAAGCTTTTGAGAGAATTATAGAGTGTTTAGAAGAGTTTCTAAGTGTTAAGGAATGGAATAATAGGGGAAAATAACCTCTCAAGTAGGTTAGAAGTTGTGTGACCTTATTAGGATAAGTGGGGAAATGTACAGAATACCCCCACTTAAGTTGCACAAAATCCCATCCTAGGGGTACGACTAACCCTCACGAGTCGTACCCTCTAATTCAAGTTGTACCCTTCACTCGTATCCTAGCCTCAACCTTTGGATACAACACGGTCCAGCATGTGACTCATCCAACCAAGTTGTATCCAAAGCATACGATTCATACCTTTTATCCGTACCCATGAAAGATTAAATCCAAGGAAGATTTAGACACTGTCTACCATACGAGTCTGGGGTACGACTCGTACCCTAGCTTACGGCTTATGGTCAGCCTCTCGTACTTAGATCCAACCTAAGTAACATAGTATAAGATTAAGTTAAGGAACCAAATAATTCATACCCATCAATACGACTCGTACCCCTAAGTCAAATCCATTCCAGTAACCAAAATCTATCCCACCAACCAACACTGGTCAACATACATATGAATAGACCATACCATCCATACCCCAACATACGGCTCATACCCATGAGTCATATTGGGTCCAGAGACTAGAATTCTAGGAAATTTTTTAAGGTCCAAAAACCAGGGTGTTTCATAATCGCTCCACGACTGGGGTAATCCCTCAAGAAATGACTAAAAGATCTAGAACCATAACATAACCCAGGCATTGGACTAGTATCAGAAGATCTAGCTAACCTGAAATAACTACCACGACTAGAATATACAGAAGATGAACCCCCCGAATACTGACCATGACCTTGGCAAGGTTAATCACTAAAGCTAGACTGGCCTCTATCGGTAAAATAAAGTGTAGCATAAATTAGTCTATTAGACTGGCCCTAATGCTAAAATGGATAACATGGATGGTACCTACCTTGGGAACCACTACCTCTAAATCAGGAGTTACTACAACTCCCACTAAAACTACTCTGATATCGCGACCTCTTATTGTTGCCCCCTTGGACCTCATGATACATCTCCTTCTTAATTTTAGCATGATTAAAAACCTCAGCAATTGACCTACCCGCAGCAACCAAACTCTTCAAAGACATGCGAAGGGGAGGTATCAATCCCCAGTCAAAGAAATGAACCCTCTTATACTCAATAGTCAGAATAGAAGTAGCATGCATATCTAACTCATGAAATTGAGCCCCATACTTCACAACTGCCATGTATCCCTACTCCAACCTTAAGAAACGTTCTCTCAATCCTTAAGTTTACGAGGCATGTACTTCTCCAAGAAGATCTCAGAGAACTGAGTCCATATCAAAGGGGGAGATCCAACTGTCCTGGAATCAAGATGACCTATCCATCAATGTCAAGTAACCAAATCCAACTAAAAAGTATTATAATCCACACCACGAGTCTCAGCTAGGCCTAAATTATGGAGCTTATTCTTACAAGAAATACAAAACTCATACGCATCCTCAAACGATGCACCAGAAAACCTAGGTAAAGCTAATCTCAAGAATCTAGGTAACATCTTCTACTCCTCGATAACAAGCAGGTTGGGCAACTACTAGTGCAGAAGGGACCTCAACTCTAGAAGACATAGTTATAGGCTGCTCCCCTACCTCAATACCACTCTGATCTGTAGATTGTGCACCACTGGATGACGTACCACCAACCAATCCCAAAATTTGAACCAAAGCATCCTGAATATTGAAGAAAAAATAAATCCTGGTGGATCCTAGGGTGGGCCTTAGACTATCGCTTGATGTGGCGAAAGAATCTCTTGTTTGAGAGTAGGAATAGGGTATATGGAAGTCCCTCTATACTAACCCTTACCTGAGAACACATCTTAAGGTTTTCCATGGCCTTTAGGTCATCCATAAATAGCGATATGATCCCTAGGCTCAGTCTTAGGACCCTCATCTCGTGTAGTGCTACTAAGTGTCCTAGCCATCTGCGAAAGAGTGAAACCAAAGAAATATTTTAGAAATCAAGTAATAAACTTAGCACGAAATGAGTGAAAGAAGTGAAGAACTCCTAAGAGTGTCCTATAGCCCCCCGAAGATAAGAAGTAAATGATTTTATTTTGATCTGCAGGATTCTACTAGATATTTACTCATGTACCAACAATACATGTGAAACCTAATCTCTGATACTAATTTTTCATGATCAAATTTATGAGTCATGATAGCACCTACTCTTTCCTGCCAGTAGATAAGCCAAACCATAGCCTGAAGCTAGATGCAATGGGCTAACTTTATGGAAAATGGACTAAAAGCCAAAATTTAACAATTAAAGTCTTAAACAACAATAATATAGTCATAAAGGTCTAATAAAAATATAGAAAACCAACAAGCATCCTAAGACTTGGTAATATCGGTACAAGAGCTACTACAAAAGAGCCATGAGTACCAAATAGTCAAATACAATCTATCTCAAAGATGAAATACTAGACAGAGATAAATTGAAGGAAAAATAGTAACTTTGACTACAAGATCTAACCTAATCTCCAAAATCAACTCTACACGAATGTTGACTTAGAAATGGCAACTAGTACACGGATCTAAACCAAAAGGTACAAAAGTGTAGTATGAGTACCAAAACTATGAGTACACAGTAGGAATCATTGTCTGACTGAGATAAATCATGATATAAATTTGATAACATACAAGACAAATTATGCTAAGTTATATACGAGGGAAAACCTGTAAATAAGCTTCGACACTGATGTACATAGATGAATAAATATGTAATACCCCATATTTTCCTAGCTTAATTTAAGTCTTAGTACATGAGTAATCCTATGTAAAAAAATTTAAATACTTAGTATTTTTCAGTTTATAGCCTGCCCTTGCTTAAGAAATTCAATTAGCTTTCCAACGATATAAAATTTTCCCAAATCCAATACCCAGGTGAAGAGTTAGAGTCACTTTAGTGAAACAGTGTACCACCTGATGCTTCAGCGCGTCACAGAGGTAGTCCAAATGGCAATTGCCATTTTTAGTAAGCCAACATGATACCACTGCATCGCGCCTCTAGCCAATTTCCCAATTATTACTTTTCCAGTGTTGTTCCACGATAATGGTGCATCGCGCTAAGGCCCAATTTCACATTCAGTGAGGCACCGCGATGGAGCGCATCATGCCATTTGTCCAGTTCCTAGTTGTCCACTTTCCAGTGAGTCGACGTTATTGTACCGCATCATACCAGCGGGTAATTTTGAAAATTATTGATGGAAATCCAAAGTTTCATCCAGAGTTAAATTAGTCTTTTCCCATGGTTGCACTAAAAAGGTTTTAAGTCATTCATTATTCAATTTTTCCCCAAAGTCAAGAGCTTTCTCTCTACAATACAAAACCCAAACTTCAAGAAACCAAGAGCAATCTTAAGAAATACTCCAAGAACATTCAAGAACTCTTCTTCTCAAGTATGCTAGGTGTTCAGTCATGGGCCCCTTTCACCCATAAAGTCCAAGAACCCTTTTTAAACATACAAGATCTGAGATTCATGATTTCCATGTTTGAATTAGATTGAATTCATGTTCATGATATTAGATAGGTTTCAATCCATGAATTAATTGCAAGTTTCATAAATATTGAATAGCATGTGTTATGAATATGTGATTATCTTGATAAACCCTTGAATTTACAAATTGATTAATGTATCATGATGTTCATGTGTTGGCCATTATCATGTAAATAATCCATTCCCCTTAAGTGTTTGCTAAATTGCCTATGTGAAGTAAATAGTGAAATCATTACATATTATTATGTGGTCCCAATCATGTACAAGCTTATGCCCTACAAGTCTTTGATGAAATGCTTATGTGATTTGACTAGTGAAAGCATGACATGTTATTATATAATCCCATTCATGCACAAGTTCATGTATATCAAGTGTTTGACAAAATGACTAAATGAGTGCATTTTTAGCAAGCAAGTATTGTTATGCCTTTATGATCATGTTATGACTTTCTTTTATGCTATCAAGTTCTGGGGGTATTTAATACCCGACAATCTAGCTGTTTACCTAGAGCCAGTGTCAGTTACAAAATAGTATCAGTCTTTTCATGATCAGTAGAACTCAATCAGTTACTAAACTTAGGAAAACTCAGTAGACTCAGTATCAATCCAGTCCAGTTCAGTATAATTAGTTTAGTGTCTATTTAGTTAGGAGTAAGATTCAGCACCGAGCGAGCCTAGGGATAGGGTCTCACTCATTTGTTAGGACTGGGTCTCTAGAAACAATATTTAAGTTCTAGAACTACGTAGCCAATGTAGGTCATGAGATGTCACCTGTTAGATAGGACTGACCTACTCAGGGATCACCCGCTAGTTTAGGACTGATCTTAGGGGTTACCCATTAGATAGGACTGACTCCACAACAGATGTTAGTACTCTTGGCATGGTATTAGCACCCTTCCAATAGGGGTTACATATTGAACCCTAACTTAGTTACCTTATCTTATTTGGGGCTTGTTGGTTAGATGATTACCTCCCACAGTTTTAGTTTTCAGTCTTCAGTTTAGAACTCAGTTCATTTTACAGAATCAGGACTGTTAGACACAGTCAATCAGTATTAGTAAATCATTTATTAGTAACTTCAGATATCATCTACTCAATTATCAGAACTCAGTGCTCAACTTCAGAAAATCTTAGTTTCAATCTATACGTATATGTATTGTATTGCATACTCAGTGATTTCCATAGTATCAGTTATCCACGTACTCTTATATTCAGTTACTCTAGATCATTCAGTCAGTTATTGTTCATGTATATAAACCCTTGTATTCAAACTTACCTCATCTATCATACCAGTATATTCCACGTACTGACCGTATAGTTTTTCTTTGCTCTATGATGTCTCATATCATAGGTTCGGATGCTCAGGATCCCAACCATATTTAGACAGATCCAGTTAGCAGTTGCAAATTTAGTAGTGAGTCTTCTTCTATCGGGGATATGATTTATTTTAGTTTATCTGTAGTTCAATAGTTGGAGTTAGTTGGGGTATTATCCCATCAACTTAATATTCAGACAGTTTAGTTAGAGGCTTTCAGACTAGACCAGTTCAGACAGTGTTTAGTTTTCAGATGTCTTTACCAGATGTTATTATTTATTAGTATTTAGAATTGAACCTTATGGCAATTCAACCTAATTTCGCATTTATTTTTGTATTACTATTTAATGTTTATAGTAGATATCAATCATGGGTTAGCTTGTGGTCCTTTGGGGTCGTAAGAACCATGTGCCATCTAGAGTATACTCTAGGGGCATTACAAACTTGGTATCAGAGCCTAAGGTTCAACAGAGTCCTAGGGGAGTCTGAAAGCCGCATCAAGTAGAGTCTTGTGCATGGGTGTGTAGCGCACCACACTTATGGACAGGAGGCTATGAGATATTTTAGGATAACTTTCCCTTCTTTCAGTATTCATGTCGTTCAAGTGATCATGATCTTAAGTTAAACTCTTAGTTTAATCCGTTTCTTCCTTTTATTTATAGAACATGCCTCGCAGAAAGACTAATGAAAGGAGAATCGGAAATCAGTCAACACCTTAGCCCATTTAGGCAGATTCCCTGGATGAGCATGTCTCCCATGCAGAATTCAATGTTGCATTCACTACTTAAGCTAATTTCATAACAGCTCAGAATAAATGGCCAACTATTGTTTAGGCCAACCCAGTGGCCAATACTGCAGCAACCAGGATTTTGGACTTCACCTGAATGAATCCTTCCCTATTCTCAGGCTCTAAGTAAGAAGAGGATCCATAGGAGTTCCTCGATCAGGTTTAGAAAGTCACAGATATTATGGGAGTGACTTCCAGTGAAAGTCCTGAGTTAGCTTCCTATCAGCTACAAGATATAGCTCATACGTGATTTAAGTAGTGAAAGGTAGATAGGGGCACAGATGCAGGGCCCATAGAGTGGGGAGAGTTTTCTACTACTTTTCTAGATAGATTCTTTCCATTAGAGCTAAGAGAAGCCAAGGTATTAGAGTTCATCAATCTCAGTCCGGGAAGTATGCATGTGAAAAAGTATTCCCTTAAGTTTACTGAGTTAGCCAAGTATGCTCCCCATGTAGTAGTAGACAATAGGTACAGAATGAGCAAGTTCATGTCTGGGGTGTCAGATAGTGTGGTTAAGAAGTGCAGAACTGTGATGTTGATTAAGGATATGGACATCTCTAGGCTTATGGTCCATGCTCAATAGATTGAGGAGCAGAATCTTAAGAAGAAGGGGAGATAAAACAAGAGAGCTAGAACAGGTAGTTTCAATTTCAATCAGCCTAAGTCAGAGAGCGGTAACAGTTCCCAGTTTTATCAAAAATCTTCAGTTCTAGCTTTGTCCTCAGCTAGTGCTCTAATACCAAAGTTCAGGAATGGCAGTCAAGATGGGGTGCTAGGCTCCAAAACCCAGGGTAGTGTGAGCAGTGGTCGTACCCATCTTATTTGCAAAGAATGTGGTAGACATCACCTAGGTTCATGTAGAGCTGGCAGTGATATATGTTTTGGATGTGGTAAGCCAGGCCACAGGAGAGTGTAGAGTTATGTCTCAGAGGGGAAAAGATTTGTGCCAACAGGGTCAGTACAATCGTCCTTCAGCTTAGTCCAGTTGTCTGAATCAGAAGGGTGCTACTTCCAGTGCCGCCAGTGGGAAACGCCCAAATAGGCTTTATGCACTTCAGTACAGACAAGATTAGGAAAGTTCTCCTGACATAGTTACTGGTATGTAAAGAATCTTCCATTTACATGTTTTGTTTAATTAGATCCAGGAGCTTCTTTGTCTTTTGTAATTCCTTGCATAGTAGTGATTTTAAAGTCAGACCAGAAACCTTAACAGAACCTTTCTCAGTCTCCACCCCAGTGGGTCAGTCTATCATAGCCCGATAGGTATAGAGGAACTTTTAAGTTATGATATCTCATAAAGTTAGGCCTTTATATTTTAGTAGTAATGTCAGCATGTGTAGAAAATTAGTGGGAGAGACTGATGCCCAACTCATCCTTACCTCAGTGCAAAGTATTGCACTTTAGCTATCACGATATCTAATAACATAGTACATATCAGTTCTATGATCATAGCTCTTATTCGTGCACGTTATCAAAAATTATGTACATTTATAGTTCCTAGTATGAGCAGTTCCAGTTCACTCAGTGTTACGAATCATATTTCCTGAACACAAAAACTCCAAACTCAGGTCATGCAGCTCATGACTCATGTACTCATGCCTTATAGTGTGCTCAGTTTCCATTACTTATGCTATACTCCTAATGATCAGTTAAATTTGGATTACATCATGTATATCCTTATTTTAGATCTCTTGATAAAGCCCAGGATGTTGATGTTCTACTCCTCAGGCCTCAGTTAAGTGTCAAGTTCAGTATAGTGTCCATTCATGCTTTAGGTCCCCATGTTTTAACCTTTAGTGAACTCTCCTTATGAAATGATGTAGTGATGAGCAGTTGCTTAGAAGGGAGAGAGTAAATGTTTCATGTTAAGAAAAGATAGTTGCATGCTAGTTTTACATAAGGTTGTAGTTATAAAGATAGGCTTGAATGTCATGATGATGTGTAAGGGGCTAAATACATTTCAGAGATTTAAGTAGGCTTAAACATAGTGGAAGAATTCAGTACAGATTAGACCTCAGTAGGTAGAGTTATTAGTACCCAATTACAAATATTTAGCCTTGTTGTGATTTCTTATTCAGATGTCTCATTCAGACCATGCCAAGATTTTCTTGCTCCCTAAAGACAGTAAACTTTATAGAAATAGTTTCAAGAAATGCTCCAGTTGAGTATAAGTTTTCAGTATGAGTTAGTCCATAAATCCAGGAATTCAATTTAGCAGTTAGGCAGATAAGTTCGTATGGTTTCCCATCTTTCCACCCAGTTACCCTATTCGAAGTCTCTCAAATATGCCCATTCCAAGATAGAGCATCCTAGTAGTTATGAGTTTATCCCAGTTAATGTGTCGTGCCTCAGTTTTAGATCTCAAATACTCAGTCACGATTCAGTTTATAAGTGCCTCGTGCATCATCTTATCTTTTCCTCAGTATCTTAACCAAGTCAGCACTCTTCGAGGGACATAATATCCCAAGGGGGAGATACACTATAACCCCCAATCTTTCATGTCCTAAACCTTTCAGTTACTCTTCGCATAATGAATCCAGTTTGGAGTAATGGGTACTCATAAGTTGACTGTCTCATTCCAATCTTAGTTGTATAAACATTACTATGGCATGACATATATATATTCAAGGAATCAGTTCAGTTCATGATATTCAGTTCGTGTATCGTGTTTCAGAATTAGACATGTTATCATGTTCCCGTTCATACATGTTTAGTCAATCATGTTAGGTTTATTAGTATTCTCAGCTTAAGGTGATGGTATTCCTTAGATTTACTCAGTTCCATGATCCAGTTACAGTTATAAACTTAGTATCCAATACTGTTGTATATTCAGTCATGCATTTATGAATCAGTTCAGTCATGTATTTCATGCACCAGATATGCATGGTTAGTATGTAAACTCAACATATTAGTAGTTCTGTCAAGTAGTCATGTTGCAGTCGTGCATGTTTAATGTGTTAACTCAATCTATTAGAATTTCTTACCTTGATTAGTCTTATTCGAGGATGAATGTTCTCAAAGGGGAGATATTGTAATACCCCGTATTTCCCTAGCTTAATTTAAGTCTTAGTACATGAGTAATACTATGTAAAAATTTTGAAATACTTAGTATTTTTTAGTTTAGAGCTTGCCATTGCATAGGAAATTCAATTAGCTTTCCAACGATATAAAATTCGTCCAAATTCGATACCCGGGTGAAGAGTTAGAGTCATTTTAGTGAAACAGTGTACTACCTGGTACTTCAGCGCATCACGGAGGCAGTACAAATGGCAATTGTCATTTTCCAGTGAGCCAACGTGATACCACCGTGTAGTGCCACCAGCTAATTTCCCAATTATCATTTTTCCAGTGTTGCTCTACAATAATGGAACATCACGCCAAGGCCGAGTTTCCCATTCAGTGAGGCACCGCGATGGCGCTGCATCATGCCATCAGCCCAGTTTCCAGTGATCCAGAGCAATTGTACCATGTCACTCAAGGGGGTAATTTTGAAATTTTTTAACGGAAATCCAAAGTTTTGTCCAGGGTTAAATTAGTCTTTTCCCATGGTTTTATTACGTCCAGATATGTTATTAAATCCCTAAAAATGTTTTAAGTTATTCATTACTTAATTTTTCCCCAAAATCAAGAGCTTTCTCTCTAAAATACAAAACACTAACTTCAAGAAACCAAGAGCAATCTCAAGAAATCCTCCAAGAACCTTTAAGAACTCTTCTTCTCGGTTTTGTTAGGTGTTCATTCATGGTTTCCTTTCACCCATGAAGTCCAAGAACCCTTTTTTAAACATACAAGATCTCAAATTCATGATTTCCATGTTTGAATTGGATTAAATTCATGTTCTTGATATTAGTTGGGCTTCAATCCATGAATTAATTGCAAGCTTCATGAAAATTGAATAACATGTGTGATGAATATGTGATTATCTTGATAAACCCTTGAATTTACAAATTGATTAATGTATCATGATATTCATGTGTTGGCCATTATCATGTAAATAATTCATTCCCCCAAGTGTTTGCTAAATTGCCTATGTGAAGTAAATAGTGGAATCATGACATATTATTATGTGGTCCCAATCATGTACAAGCTTCTGCCCTACAAGTGTTTGATGAAATGCTTATGTCATTTGACTAGTGAAAACATGACATGTTATTATGTTATCTCATTCATGCACAAGTTCATGTATATCAAGTGTTTGACAAAATGTCTAAATGAGTGCATTGTTAGCAAGCAAGTATTCTTATGCCTTTATGATCATGTTATGTCTTTCTTTTTATTCTATCGAGTCCTAGGGGTATTTAATACCCAACAATCTAGCTGTTTACCTAGAGCTAGTGTCAATTACAGAATAGTATCAGTCATTTCACGATCAGTAGAACTCAGTCAGTTACAAAACTTAGGAAAACTCAGTAGACTCGGTATCAGTCCAGTCCAGTTTAGTGTCTATTCAGTTGGGAGTAGAATTCAGCACCGAGCGAGTCTAGGGATGGGGGATCACCCTTTAGTTAGGACTGGGTCTCTAGAAATAATCTCTAAGTTACAGAACTACGTAGCCAGCGTAAGTAATGAGAGGTCAGTTGTTAGATAGGACTGACATACTCAGGGATCACCCGCTAGTTTAGGACTGATCTCAAGGGTCACCCGTTAGGAAAGACTGACTCTACAACAGATATTAGTACCCGTGGCACAGTATTAGCACCCTTCCAATTGAGGTTACATATTGGACCCCAACTCAGTTACCATATCTTATTTGGGGCATGTCGGTTAGACGATTACCTCTCATAGTTTTAGTTTTCAGTCTTCAGTTTAGAACTCAGTTTATTTTACAGAATTAAGACTGTCAGACACAGTCAATCAATATCAGTAAATCAGTTATCAATAACTCCAGATATCAGTTACTCAATCATTAGAACTCAGTGCTCAGCTTTATAAAAGTTCAGTTACAGTCTATATGTATATGTACAGTATTTTATACTCAGCGATTTTTGTAGTATCAGTTATCTACATACTCTTATATTCAGTTACTCTATATCATTCAGCCAGTTATTGTTCATGCATATGAACCCTTGCATTCACCCTTACCTCATCTAGCATACCAGTATATTCCATATACTGACCGCATACTCTTTCTTTGTGCTATGATGTATCATATCATAGGTTCGAACACTCAGGATCACGACCGCATTTAGATAGATCTAGTCAGCAGTTTCAGATTTAGTAGTGAGTCCTCATCTATTGGGGATATAATTTATTTCAATTTATCAGTTTTCAGTAGTTGGAGTTAGTTGGGAGCTTGTCCCATCAACTCCATATTCAGACAGTTCAGTTAGAGGCTTTCAGACTAGACCAATTCAGATAGTGTTTAGTTTTCAGATGGTTTTACCAGATGTTACTATTTATCAGTATGTAGATTTTGAAATTTATGGCAATTTAGCCTAATTCTGCATTTATTTTAATATTACTATTCAGTGCTCACAGCTAATATCAGTCGTGTGTTAGCTTGTGGTTTTTTGGGGTCGTAAGCATCGTGTGGCGTCCAGGGTATACTCTCTGGGCGTTACAAAATACATACATAATAGTAACATAAATATCATACCATTATAACTAAAAAATTATCCCCCATAAGCCAATAAGTGTGGAAAAGTAAATAACCCAATAAAGGCCCTCATAAGCCTGGAGGGTACAATGAAGGAAAGTCAACAACTGAGTAACTATAATTTACCAACTGTCTTCCCATAAAAAAGAATCAATCCATCCTATATAACATCATAAACAACCCTCAATGCCGGATTCAAAATAGAACTCAATAGAATCATCAATTTTACCAAACCTATATTTGAACTCATATCATCAATAACATCAGCAATTGTCAAACTTGAACCAGAACTCATATTTAAAAACCGTATCAGTGAACCATATTAGTGAGCCATTTATATAAGCTAAACTCAATAGATTATACTAATAAATCATAAATATAAACCATCCCTTTACTCATATCTACACACCAGACTAACAATCATAACCCCAAGTCTCATCCATAATCACGTCTATAAGCCTTATTATTAGTCATATCGGAAATCTCTATCAATACTAATATTCATAAGAAATATTATTAATCATATCCAAAATTTATAACAATAATCATATTTGTAGGCCACCAATCATATCTATAGTCCGTTAATCGTATCTATAAGCTATATCATATCTATGAGCCATATCCTATGCATAAGCCATTAGTCATCTCTATAATCCATATCATACATATAAGTCATATCATGCATATAAGCCATATCATATTTATAATTCATTTACCATTAATCATGACAATGTATAAAGCATTTGACATATTAATAGACCATGTCATTAGTTATAATCGAGAGGCATACCAATAATCACACTTACAAATTATATTCTTAATCATGCATATGAGCTATATTATTAGTGATACTCAGAATTATCATCAATCCTTCAATATACCAACTAACATACTCAATAAATATATTCAACACGTAAGTGTCAAACCTACCATTCATAAGAGTATAACATACGTAAATAAGTATAAAAGGCTATCATAAGTCTTAGCCAAAGGTGCATTGAAGGAGCCCACTTCTAATCCCCAAAAGTCCATTTAAGCAACTTCTATCCCGGACTGGGGTAAGGTATCTAGGTTCATTTCTAGATGTAAAGTAAACCCTAATTATCCCTAAGATAGTAATCCTTCCCAAACATGAGCAGCTAAAGTAATCCTACCTAAAACAATAGCAACTAAGGTAATTTCCCTTAAATTTAAGAAACTAAGGACAATTACACCCTAAACATGATTGACTAAGACAATTTCACATGCTTGAGTAATTAAGGCATTTCCATTCTAAGCATATACCATGGCACCCAATTCACCTAAGACATGAATAACTACACTAGCAACTCAAAGTCTACTGTTTCAAGATAGCCTAATGGTCCAACTAAACCAAACATTTTCTATTATACCTCCAACACCTAAATCCCACCCCATATCTACCATAATATCATAAGCATAATATGAAATAACTCAATCTATGAAGATAGTAAATATAGCCTACCTGGGCGTTGAAAAAAAACTTGAAGAACCCATTAAATCATCGATTTCCCCTTTTGAGAAGCTTCTGCAAGGTACTTGTAATGCCTCGAATCTGGTACCCAGAATGCTACCCGGTGCTCATGACCCCGAAGGACCACAAGCTAACCCATGACTGATATTTATACCTGTATACTACATAATATATTGTATAATACGGAAACATGAACTAAAAGGCCATAAGGTTCAAAACTGTAACATAACTAATAAAAATATAACATCTGGATGGGGTATGAAATATCCAAAACAACTAAAATAATTGTCTAAACATTATAGTCTGAAAAAACTCTAACTGACTGGACTGTCTGAATAAGGAGTTGATGGGACATGTCCCCAACTAACTCTAACTAATAAATTAACTAATGAGATAATAAAGTAATGATCATGTCCTTGAAAAATAAGGACTCACTTCTAGCTCTGACTGCTAAGACTGGAATCTACTAATGCTCTAGAGCTCATGTCTCTGAACCTATGGTATAAGACACCATAAATGCATTAGTACTTTGAATATACTAGTATGCATATGAGGTATTCTGAATGCATAGCATTCATATATATGAGAAATACTGACTAACTGACTAATATGAATGTGAGAATACATGCATGCATATATAGTAACTATATCTGAAATCGTTATAACACAAGTTTAATGATAACTAACATGACTAATGATTGAGTTTTGATAACTGATAAGATGAGTGACTGTATCTAACAGTCCTGAATCTGATGGAACTAGCTGAGTTCCGTACTGTATCTGAGTTGACTGCATCTAAAAGTCTTGAATTCTGTAATATGAAACTATGGGAAGTATTCATCTAACCAACATGCCCCAAATGATGCATTATAGATGAATTTGGGTCCAATCTATGCCCTGATTGGAAGGGTGTCAATATCGTGCCACTGGTAAGGACAACATGTGAGTGACCCTCGACTAGTAGGTTACTCTAATGAGAATGGTGGGAACCCTCAATTAGCAGGTTAAGCCACCTCATTTACCCTCAACTAGTATGTATGATGTCTCAACCTATGCTGGCTATGTAGTTCTGGAATGTAAGGATTGCTTCTAAGAATCACACCCTATACTAGCAGGTGAGTTCTAATCCCTAGGTTCACTCGGTGCTAATTTCTACTCCCATCTGAATAGACACTAAACATGAATTAACTGATCTAAACATGAACTGAGTTTACTGAATTTTGTTAAATGACAGAATACTACTGATATCTGGCAACTGACTGAGTTTGTGAGATTACTGAGGGTACTGAATTACTGATCTTTCCTAAGTCACATGACTAACTGAGTTCTATGGATCATGGATTGACTAAGGATATTGATGTGTGAGCAGATGCTAACACATTTGAGGCTTTAAATGGAGAATAATTGCAAAGTCGTAAGTAACTTTTATCATTTTTGATTGTTTTCTCTTTGATATTGTTGTAAAAGTAAGATGCAAGAGAACCAGTAATAAGGGAATTAAAAGAGTTGATTTCTGAAGCAAGTCAAAACTTTTATCAACCATTAAAAACCCCCCATTTTATCTTTTCATATCATTTTTTTGAATTCAACTTATAGCTATAGTTTCAAATTAGTTTAATCTCCACTCAAATTGTTCCTTGTGGATTCGACCCCGACTCCAAAGTTAGGTAATTATATTGATGATGATCGCCTTGCATTAAATTGACGTGTAAGTTGAGCGTTATCAGATATCTTGAAAAAACATGACACTGGCTCTAGGCATACAGCTAAATTGTTAGGTACAAGTACCCCCAGGACTCGATGGAAAGAAACTGACAAAGCATGACTTTCTTGAATACATGACCAACATTGTAATCCATAATTCATTTATTGAGGAAATTCATCAAACATGTGATATGCATAATCTTGTACATAGATGGGGATTTCATAAGATCATAATAGTTGGGCATTTTTTTTCTTCACATAGGCATTTAGTCAAACACATGGTAGGCATAGTATATGTAGACAACATTATATAACAAATAAACATCATAATTCAACTCTAATTTCATCATTGAAGGGTTTAATCATAGGTCCACATGAATCTACCTTTATACAAATCAATTCCACATAAAATTGATCACCCAACATAGATTAAAATTCAATTGGTCATTATCAACAAGAACAAAAGTAGCCCAACATAAAATTCATAAAGAAATCCATACAGTTGAACTTTGAAAAGAGATTCTTGGGATCCATGGAAGAAAGGAGTCCATGAATGAACACTATGCATACCTGGGTTGAGTTTCTTGAACTTGAAAAATTTGAATCTCTTAGTTCTTGAAGAAGATTTGGATTTTGTTCTTGGGGATTAATCTTAGAGAGAAAACCCTAATTTTGTTATTGTAGATGGTTAATAAATTTCTGAGCTTTGTTCGGATATAACTAGGTATATAAACGGGTGGTAAAATACCAAAAAGCCCCTTTAAAAATGGCTTTAAAATAACTGAACGGAACATGCGACGGTCCGTCGCTGGGTCGACGGTCCATCGGACTGACCATAGCACTGGACCAGAACTGGAACTTACTGTTGTGGTTCGATGGTGGGGTACGATGGTCCATCACTGTCAGTCCTGACCGTCGCTTCTAGGCAGAATAGGGCCTCACTATTTCCCTTACGACGGCCTGAGTGACAGTCCGTCGCTAGTCCGAAGGTCCGTCGGCCTAGGACATCGATCCAAGGCATAAGGTAGTCACACTGCATTACTAAAATGGTCATGGGAGATGGTCTGTCACTATTCCTATGGTCCGTCGGCCTCACCGTCATACCTGGGCGATTTTACTGCCTTCTGTATTTCGGCTATAACTTTCTCTTCTGATGACAAATTTTGATGAAATTGGTATCTATGAAAAGCTTATTTAATTTCCCACATGAAAAAAAGTGAAAATATAAAAAATACTATGTGTATAAAAGTGGATTCATCTTTCAAAGAAAGCTTCTAATATTCTTGGGATAATTTCAAGCTAGGAAAAAGTACGGGGTATTACAATATCTCCCCCATGAGAACATTCATCCTCAAATGAGACTGAGTGAGGGGAAAGAATATAAACTAACGTACATACTGAACATGACTGGCTGGAACATGATTTCATGACTGATATGACTGATAACTAAATATATCATACTGAACATGCATATCTGATGCATGTGTAACTGATTCATGAATGCATGACTGGGTGTTCTAATGAACTAAATTTCTCACAATGAGAAGTCATGTCTAATGTATAATTATATAACTGAGTTGATACATGAATGCATGACTGAATATGCAATGGCACTTGGTACCAAGTTTGTGATGAACGCTAAACATGAAACTAAGTAATCTTATGGAGAACTGTTACCTTGAGCTTAATATGAGTTTACGGAGAAGAGGTGAGGATACTTGGTACGCATGTATGCTTTTTCTTCCTAAGTAGCTCACTCGACGGAATGATTTCACCAAAGAACTTTAACTAGTGATTTCTTTATTCCTCGATTGACGAGTCTGATAGTCTAGGATTTCGACTGGAATCTCTTCATAAGAGAGGTTGTTCTGAACATCTATGCTCTGAATAGGGACTAAAAATGTTGGGTCACCTATGCACTTCTTGATCAAGGAGACATGGAAAACTAAATTAACTGAAGCTAGATATAAAGGAAATTCGAGCTCATAAGCTACCTTGACAAAGCGACTGAGAATCTTGAAGGGACCTACATATTGGGGACTGAGCTTTCCCTTTTTGCCGAACCTCTTTACTCCCTTCATGGGAGAGATATTTTGATAGACATGATCACCTATCTTGAACTCGAGATCCTTTCTACGAATATCTGCATAAGACTTCTGTCGGCTCCGAGCAGCCCGGAGTCTTTCTCTAATCAACTGGACTTTCTCTAAGGCGTCGAATACCAAGTCAGTCCCTATGACTAAAGCCTCACTAACTTTGAACTAACCAATTGGAAATCTATATCTCCTACCATAGATATCTTTTAATGGAGCCATATGAATACTGGAATAATAGTTGTTGTTATATGCAAATTCAATCAAAGACAAGTGGTCATCCCAACTTCCCTAAGATATCTTCTAAAGTCTTAATGGTCCTTTTTTATTGACCATCTATCTGAGGATAAAAGGTTGTACTAAGATGAACTTGGGTACCAAGACCCTTTTGGAATGCTTTCCAAAAATGAGAGATGAACTGGGTATCTCTGTCTGAGATAATAGATAACAGAACACTGTGCAATCTAACCAACTGTCTGATGTAGAGTTTGGCATAATCTTCGGTTGAATAAGAGGTATGAACTAGAAAGAAATGAGATTATTTGCTCATCCTATCTACAATGACCCAAACCGAATCATGTTAACAACGAGATCTTGGCAAACCCATCACAAAGTCCATGTTCACTTCTTCCCACTTCCAAGTAGGAATACTAAACTCCTGCATGGACCTATTAGGCTTTTTATGCTCTATCTTAACCTGCTGACATATAGATCACTTAGACATAAACTTTGCAATGTCTCTCTTCATCCCACTCCACCAATAGATTTCTCGTAAATTATGGTACATCTTTATGGCCCCTGGATGAATAGAGTAGCATGCACCATGCACTTCTGCAAGAATTCGCTACCCTAAGTCATCTACAAATAGAACACACAGATGACTCTGACAACGCAGAACACCATTTCCCCCTTGGAAGAAAAACTCTACTTTCTGATCCTTGACTGACTCTTTTAACTTGACAAGGCTAGGATCCCTATCTTGATTTTCTTTCACCTCGGAAACTAGAGATGATTCTGAACTACTCTGAACCCATATATCACCCTCCTCTATATCGACTAAGCAAACGCCTAGTCTTGCAAGCTGATGGACTTTCTGGTCTAACTTCTTCTTATTATCCTCGATATGAGCAACACTACCCATTGACATTTTACTAAGAGCGTCGGCCATTACGTTGGCCTTTCTCGGATGATAAAGGACACGCATGTCGTAATCTTTCAAGAGCTCTAACTATAAGATCCCGCAACAATTTTCTCAGAGAATGAGACTTAGGGCATGTCAAGTGAGGCATGATTCCGACCCTAAAAGATTGATAAGTGACTTCCTAAGTGAGTATCGTGTTAACCATATAGAATTTCCCTAATTTTCACTTTTTATCACATGGGGAAATTTGATAAGTTTTCCGTTGATATAAGATTCACCCAAATCCAATACCCGGGTAAGAAGTTATGGCTAATTTAAGTCCTAGACGTTAAAAAGTGTCATTTTAGTGCTCGGCGCGTCGCGGAGAGGGTCTATTTGACAATTGTCAAATTTCAATGGAACTCCGCGATAGTGGTGCATTGCGGAGGACCCTAATTTCTCAATAGTCAATTTCCAGTGGCCTAGCACAATTGTGATGCATTGCACTGAAGTTCTAGGTCCCAACTAGTGGGACAAAGCGATGGCTCCACGTCGCGGTGACTCCCAGATTCCTATTTGTCAATTTCCAGTGAGCTATCGTGATAGTGGCGCATCGCGGTGGCCCATAAAATTGGGTTTCCAGTTTAATTTTTCCAGCTTCGTACAAAAGTTAAAAAGGGAACTTTGGACTTTTTCCAATCCTCTTAAACCATGCAAACACCAAATTGAAGTCAATTACAAGCATTCTATGAAGTTTTTCTCAAATTTTCTGTCAACAAGAACCCTAAGTATCCAAAACCTCTTCCAAGAATCTCAAGAATCCACCATAGATTTTCTAAATTGAGTCAAGATTCAAGGTTCCCAAGTCAAGGTCTTCAAGAACCCTCATTCAAGAGTACGAATAGAGTTCCAAAAGAGAGAGTTCATCCAAAGCTTCTAATTCAAGGTATGTAGGATTTTGAACATGGGTAATCCTTTCACCCTTGTGCCCAAAGGCTTATTTAAACTACAATTCTCTGCAATTTATGATATTTTACATGAAATTGAATTGGGGGTTTTCACCCATTGTTATTGGTTGCAAGCTTTTGATGCTTCCCATGTATTGAGAGTCTAATGGCATGATTTCATATGTTTTCTTGAGAAATTGCAGTTGGGTCTATACCCCATGATTTAAATCCTTGAGAAGTTAATAGTTGAAATGTTTTAAATATTAAAGTATATGAGTATGTTGAGATTTTGAGACAAAATGCTGAAATTTCCAGATTTCTACATGAGTTATGAATCTATATGCTATCTATTATGCTTTTGAAGAGTTCTAACTTGATATTGAATTATGGGTTATTAAGCCCTACTTGAGACTTGAGATTGTATGAACTATTGTTCTATAAGCACCCATGATTTGAGTATTTTGAGATTATTGAGAAATGTTTTGACCTAATGGTCATTGAGTTTTGAAATCCACTCAACTACATGAGATTACAGATTTGATTATTGGGTTCTTATCGAACCATAAGATTATTCTAAAGTGGATTTTCATGAGATGAGCAATATAAACTAAAGGGAGTAGCATTTAGAACTGAATTGGGTAAGTTACCATGGTTTTTTACCGCAGAACTACGTGCCACCATAGGTTGGGCCTACAACCGACCTAATTGTTGGGCCTAAGGCTGAGATATTAGGCCCGAGGCCAAAATAAATAATCACTGAATTGAGGTTATACGCCCTAGCAAAGAGTATGACACTTTTCCCCAACGTGGGGTCTCTTTCTTAGAAGGACAAAACATTGAACTCCATGTAGCTCGCATGGTTTATGTTGGTTAAGAGAATCTCCCTTAAAACTAAAGCTTTGAGATAAGATATTTCTGTTAAAACTAAAATACTTTCCCTTGATATGAGTATTTTTCCCTAAAGCTTGAAATGAGATATTTTCCTAGCATGAATGAAATGCCTTCAAGTATATTCCAAAGTTATATGATTTCGAATTCCAAGTATTTGAGTTTAAAAGAGTTATGAGTTCTTGAGCATTGAAGAAGTTTTACTCTCCATGAGACATATGCATGAGTTGAAAGTATTTCTTAAAGTTTCCTTTAGCCTTGAGTAATGAGAATAAGAGAAGAGTACAAATTTCAAAGCTAAAAGTATAGTGACTCACGGGATTGTGTTACAGGTTCCATTTTACATGATTCATGAGCTTTGAATTTTATGCTTATTCAAGCCATGTGAGTCATTACTTATTACATGCATGATTTGATTAAAGAGTATTGATGTTGTTTTATATATATGCATGCCTCCGACATACTCAGTACATTCTAAAGTACTGATCCACATATACGTCTATCTGCTACATTGTCTTATAATGTAGGTTCAGGTGCTCAGTCACAACCTCGTCAGTGATTTTGAGTACCTCTATCTACATTTCTACAGTGGTGAATCCTCATGGTTCAAGTACCTATATTTAGACATCTCCATATTTTAAGAGACTATGTTGTTATTTCTAGTTTATTTCGAGTCAGTTGGGGACCTGTCCCAACGACTCTATAGTTCAAGGATTAGTAGAGGCTTTGTCAGACTAGTTATCAGATTGTGGTTGTGTTGAGGTTTCCAGTATTATGGTCGGTTGGACCAAGAATTTTCTCGGTATTTCCTTTCATATGATATGACTATGCTAGTGTTTTCATCTTGAAATGAGTGTTATTAGTTGAAACAGGCTCAAAGGGTTATCCTTGGGCTACTTGTAGCCTTAAGCACCATGTGATGACCCAGGAGGCGATTTTGGGTCGTTACAAACTTTGTATCAAAGCCAAAGGTTTTAAAGGAGTCCTAGGGAGTCTGACAAGTCGCGTTGAGTAGAGTCTTGATCATCGGTGTGTAGCGCGCTACATCTATGAGCAAGAGGCTACAAGACATTTTAGGAAAAAGTTGTTTCTTTCTTTGAGATTTCATTGTGCTTGCAGTTCTCCCTCTAATCTAATAATTTGTGCTCTTCTATTTCAGAAAATGCCTCTCTAAAGAGCGGATGCCCACAGAAATGATAATGAGCAACTCCAACCTATTGATCCTTTGAATAAGACAGTGTCTCATGCTGAGTTTCGGGCGGCCTTTCAGGCATTAGCCCAAGAAGTCATCACTAATATTCAGGCTAATAACCAGGCCACAGTTTCTAATCAGCAGAGAGGTGATGTAGCCATGGATAGAATCCGTGATTTTATACGGATGAAACCGCCAGAGTTTTATGGGTCCAAGGCAGGTGAGGACCCACAGTTGTGCCTTGAGGAGGTAAGAAAGATCACGCAGGTGATGTATATTTCTAAGAAAGAAAGTGTTGAGTTGGCATCTTATAGGTTGAAGGACATAGCTTATGACTGGGTTGTATCGTGGATGAAGGGTAGAGGTGATGATGATGCTCCTATGACTTGGCAGGTGTTCTAAGATACATTCTTGGACAAGTTCTTTCTTCTTGAGATGAGGAAAGCAAATATTAGGGAGTTTATAAACTTGAGATAGGGATCCATGACTGTTAAGAAGTACTGCTTGAAGTTCAATCAGTTGGCCAAGTATGTTCCTAATTTGATTTCTGACACCCAGCTAGTATGAGGAAATTTGTGACTGGTGTTTCTGGGTTAGTACTGAAGGAGTGTAGTACTGTGATATTGCATAGGGATATGGATCTGGATAGGTTGATGACGCATGCCCAGCAGATAAAGGCGGATAAGATTAGAGAGAGAGACAGAATGAGGGGTAACAAGAGGGCTAGATTTGAGCAGCATGAGTATAGATAGCCTAGGTTCCATGGAGGAAACCTCCCTCAGTTTCAGAGGTATCCATCTATGCCAGCACCTTCGTCAGCTAGTGCTCTCGTGCCTAGAAGCAGGCAGGAGCAAGGGGCATATCTTTTATATTTAGGTTGCAGAACAGTATTGGTAACAGGCCCCATTATCTTCCTTATGCTAAGTGTGGTAGGGATCATCCCGGTGAGTGTTTTGTAGATCTGAGGGGTTGTTTTGGTTGTGGCAAGTAGGGCCATAGACTTAGAGATTATCCTCATGCTAGAAAGAGGAACAGAGATGCCCGACCTCAGGCACCAGCTCCTGCACCTCGTCCCTCCCTTGCTCAGGGTGCTTCATCTAGCACTGCTGGCGTTCAGTGCCAGAACAGATTCTATACCTTACCATCCTATCAGGAGCAGGAGGACTCTCCTGATATTATTACTGGTATGCTCTGCATCTTTTTTTTGATGTTTATGTGTCGTTGGACCCCGGGTCAAGTCTCTCCTATGTGACCCTACTTGTGGCTGTGAATTTCAAAATGAGTCCCAAAAAGATTACTGAGCCTTTCCTAGTCTCCATACCAGTAGGGGAGTCATTTGTCGCTAAACAGGTGTATAGAGATTATCCTGTTACTGTTCTTCATAGAGTCATACTTGCAGATTTGATAGAGTTAGACATAGTGGATTTTGACCTTATTCTGGGTATGGATTGGCTTTATTCTTGTTATGCTTCTATAGACAATCATACCCGTGTGGTCAAGTTTCAGTTTCCTGATGAACCAACTTTTGAGTGGTTTGGGAGTTCGGTATCTCCCAAGAGTCATTTTATCTCCTATCTCAAAGCCAGAAAGCTAATATCCAAAGGTTGCATTTATCACTTAGTTAGAGTCAAAGACACTAAGTCTGAGGCTTCAACTATTCAGTCAGTCAACATTGTTAATGAGTTTCCTGATATTTTTCTGGAGGATCTCCTAAGGATACCTCCTGATAAGGAGATAGAATTTGGGATTGACCTTCTTTCTGACACTTGTCCCATTTCTATTTCACCATACCATATGGAACCTATGGAGCTTAAGGATTTGAAAGATCAACCCAAAGATCTTTTAGAAAAAGGTTTTATAAGGCTCAGTATTTATCCTTGGGGCGCACCTATTTTATTCGTGCAAAAGAAAGATGATTCTTTGCGTATGTGCATTGACTATCATTAACTTAACAAGGTCACAGTTAAAAATAAATATCCTCTTCCGAGAATTGATAACTTGTTTGACCAGTTGCATGGTGCAAGTTATTTCTCCAAGATAGACATTAGATCTGGCTATCATCAACTTAAAGTGAGGGAGTGTGATATTCCAAGGACATCCTTCCGAACCCGCTATGGTCACTTTGAGTTTCTAGTCATGTCCTTCAGGCTAACCAATGCCACAACCGCCTTCATGGACCTTATGAATTGAGTGTTCAATCAATATCTCGATATGTTTGTCATTGTTTTCATAGATAATATCCTTGTGTACTTCCGTAATAATAAATGACCATACGAATCATCTTAGAATTGTCTTGCAAACCCTCAGAGATCATCAGTTGTTCGCTAAATTTAGTAAGTGTGAATTTTTCCTAAGGTCTATAGCCTTTCTGGGTCATATCTTTTCAGCCGAAGGTATTAGAGTTGATCCCCAAAAGACAGAAGCTGTGAAAATTAGCCTAGACCTATTTCCCCATCTGACATTAGGAGTTTCTTGGGTCTAGCTATCTACTACCGTCGTTTTGTTGAAGGTTTCTCTTCTATTGCGTCTCCCATGACCCAGTTGACCCAAAAGAAAGTTAAGTTCTAGTGGTCAAATTCATGTGAGAAGAGTTTTTAGGAGTTGAAAACTCGACTTACTTCAGCCCCTGTGTTGACTTTGCCTGGTGGTAAAGATGGTTTTATGGTGTATTATGATGCCTCTAGAATTGGTTTGGGTTGTGTGTTGATGAAAAGAGGTAAGGTTATAGCCAATACCTCTAGACAGTTAAAGCCTCATGAGAAGAATTACCCAACCCATGATCTTGAGTTAGTTGCTATGGTCTTTGCTTTGAAAATCTGGAGGCACTATCTTTATGGTGTACATGTTGATGTGTTTACTGATCATAAGAGCCTGCAGTATATGTTTACTCAGAGAGAGTTAAATCTTAGGAAAAGGAGGTGGTTGGAGTTGTTAAAAGACTATGATATGAGTGTATTGTAACACCCGGGCAAGGCCAACATAGTGGCAGATGCCCTTAGCAGATTGTCTATAGGTAGTGTTGCTCATGTAGAGGAAGGTAAGAAAGAGTTAGCTCGCGATGTGCATTGTCTGGCTAGATTGGGTGTTAGGTTGCTTGATTCAGCTGAGGAAAGTACGTTGGTGCAGAGTAGTTCCAAATCCTCTTTGAGTTTTAGAAGTAAAGGAAAAGCAAGATAGGGATCCTAGTTTGGTCAGACTGAACGGGTCAGTTAAGGGCTAAAAGGTAGAGGTTTTCTCCCAAGGGGGAGATAGCGTGTTGAGATTGCAAGGTAGATTGTGTGTTCCTTTTGTTGATGATCTCAGGTAGAGGATTATGGCTGAAGCACTGGCGCGCGGTATTCTATTCATCCCGACACTACCAAGATGTACCGCGACTTGCGAGAAATCTATAGGAGGAATGGTATGAAGAAGGATATAGCCGAGTTCGTAGAAAAGTGTGCAACATGACAATAGGTTAAGGTAGAGCACCAAAGACTTGGTGGTGTGATGCAAGAGTTTGGTATACCCACTTGGAAGTGGGAGGTGGTGAATATGGACTTCATAATCGGGTTTTCTCTTTCGCGTCGTCATCATGATTCTATTTAGGTTGTGTTAGACAGGCTGACTAAGTCTATGCATTTCTTGGTCATGCATACGTATTATACAATTGAGGATTATGCTAGATTATATATCCGAGAGTTAGTCAGGCTGCACGAAGTTCCCTCATCTATTATTTTGGATAGGGGCACTCAATTTAATTCACAGTTTTGGAGGGCGTTCAAGCTGGGTCTTGGTACCCAAGTCCTTTTGAGTTTCGCTTTTCATCCACAGACATATGGTCAGGCTGAGAGGACCATTTAGACCCTGGAAGATATATTGAGGGCATGTGCTCTTGATTTCAAAGGTAATTGGGATGAGCATTTGCCATTGATAGAGTTTTCCTATAACAATAGTTACTATGCAAGTATCGGGATGGCACCATTTGATGCCTTGTATGGTAGGAGATATACATCACCCATAGGTTGGTTTGAAGTGGGTGAAGTTGTCGTGACTGGGCCTGATGAAGTATTTGAAGCTATGGAGAAAGTTAAGTTGATTAGAGAGAGGTTGAAGACCGCCCAGAGTCATCAAAAGTCTTATTCCAATGTGAGGAGAAGAGATCTTGAGTTTGAAGTGGGTGATTTGGTATACTTGAAGATTTCACCCATGAAAGAGGTGAAAAGGTTTGGTAAAAAGAGAAAGCTTAGTCCCTGTTATGTTGGCCCGTATAAAGTCTTGAGCCGTGTTGGTAAGGTAGCCTATGAGGTTGAGTTGCCCATAGAGTTTTCAGCTGCTCATCCTATTTTCATGTCTCCATACTTAAGAATCATATTGGTGATTCTGTTGTAGTAGATCCTTTAGAGAATGCCGATATTCAGAACAGTCTTTCCCTCGATGAGATTTCTGTTGAGATCTTAGATTTTTAGATCCATAGACTAAGGAACAAAGAAGTTCCCTTGGTCCAAGTTTTGTGGCGGAACCAGTCTGTTGAGGGTGCTACTTGGGAGGCAGAAGCAGACATACGAGCCAAGTACCCTCACCTCTTTTCCGCAAGTTTTGATTAATCCGAAGGTATTATTCTTCCTTAATTCAGCCTTTCTAATCTAAAGATCATCTATATGCATCTATCTTTGTATGAGTTCTTACAATTTCCGAGGTATTTAAGAGTTTAGAGAGATTTTGAGCCCGTTTAAGCAACTTGCTTCAGCTATGTGTACTCAGTTTTCCTGTGTTCTTATTCTAACTAGCTACATTCGAGGACGAATGTTTCCAGGGGTGAGATATTGTAAGACCCCACAAAAATTCTCTCATAGAATGAGACTTAGGGCATTTCAAGTGAGGCGTAATTTCGGCCCTAAAAGATTTATAAGTGACTTCCTAAGTGAGTATCGTGTTAACCATATAGAATTTTCCTAATTTCAACTTTTTATCACATGGGAAAATTTGATAAGCTTTCCGTTGATATAAGATTCTACCAAATTCGATACCCGGGTAAGAAGTTATGGCTAATTTAAGTCCTAGTCATAAAATAGCATTATTTTAGTGTGTGGCACATCGCGGAGAGGGTCTATTTGACAATTGTCAAATTCCAGTGGAACTCCACGATAGTGGCACGTCGCGGAGGACCCCAATTTCTCAATAGTCAATTTCCAGTGGCCTAGCGCGATTGTGACATGTCGTGCTGAAGTTCTAAGTCCCAACTAGTGGGACAACGCGATGGCTCTGCGTCGTGGTGACTCCCAGATTCCCATTTGTCAATTTCCAGTAAGCCACCGCGATAGTGGCGCGTCATGGTGGCCCATAAAATTGGGTTCCCAGTTCAATTTTTCCAGATTCGTACAGAAGTTAAAAAGGTCACTTTGGACTTTTTCCAAGCCTCTTAAACCGTGCAAACACCAAATTGAAGTCAATTACAAGCATTCTATGAAGTTTTTCTCAAATTTTCTCTCAACAAGAACCCTAAGTATCCAAAACCTCTTCCAAGAATCTCAATAATCCACCATAGATTTTCTAAATTGAGTCAAGATTCAAGGTTCCCAAGTCAAAGGCTTCAAGAACCCTCATTCAAGAGTACGAATAGAGTTCCAAAAGCGAGAGTTCATCCAAAGCTTCTAATTCAAGGTATGTGGAGTTTTGAACAAGGGTAATCCTTTCATCCTTGTGCCCAAAGGCTTATTTAAACTACAATTCTCAGCAATTTATGTGATTTTATATGAAATTGAATTGGGGGTTTTAACCCATTGTTATTGGTTGCAAGCTTTTGATGCTTCCCATGAATTGAGAGTCTAATGGTATGATTTTCACATGTTTTTTTGCGAAATTGCAGTTGGGTCTATACCCCATGATTTTAATCCTTGAGAAGTTAATAGTTGAAATGTTTGAAACATTGAAGTATATGAGTATGTTGAGATTTTGAGATATATTGCTGAAATTTCCAGATTTTTACATGAGAAATGAATCTATATGTTATCTATTATGCTTTTGATGAGTTCTAACTTGAGATTGAATTATGAGTTATTAAGCCCTACTTGAGACTTGAGATTTTATGAACTATTGTGCTATAAGCACCCATGATTTTAGTATTCTGAGATTATTGAGAAATGTTTTGACCTAATGGTCATTGAGTTTTGAAATCCACTCTACTACATGAGATTACATATTTGATTATTAGGTTCTTATTGAACCAAGAGATTATTCTAAAGTTTATTTTCATGACATGAGCGAGATAAACTAAAGGAAGTAGTATTTAGCACCGAGTTGGATAAGTTACCACGGTTTCTTACCCCAAAACTATGTGCCACCGTATGTTGGCCCTAAGGCCGAGATGATTGTTGGGCCTAAGGATGAGATTCTGGGCTTGAGGTGAGATAAGTGATCACTGAATTGAGGTTATACTCCCTGGCTAAGAGTATGACGCTCTTCCCCAACATTGGGTCTCTTTCTTAGGAGGACAAAATGCTGGACTCCATGTAGCTCGCATGGTTTATGTCGGTTACGAGAATCTCCCTTAAAACTAAATCTTTGAGATAAGATATTTTCCTTTAAAACTAAAATACTTTCCCTTGATATGAGTATTTTTTCCTAAAGCTTGAAATGAGATATTTTCCTAACGTGAATGAAATGCCTTCAAGTATGTTCCTAAGTTATATGATTCCGAATTCCTAGTATTTGAGTTCAAAAGAGTTATGAGTTCTTGAGCATTGAAGAAGTTTTACTCTCCATGAGACATATGCTTGAGTTGAAAATATTGCTTAAAGTTTCCTTTAGCCTTGAGTAATGAGAATAAGAGAAGGGTACAAATTTCAAATCTAAAAGTATAATAACTCACGAGATTGTGTTACAGGTTCCATTTTACATGATTCATGAGCTTTGCATTTATGCTTATTCAAGCCATGTGAGTCATTACTTATTACATGCATGATTTGATTAAAGAGTATTGATGTTGTTTTATATAAATGCATGCACCCCTACATACTCAGTACATTCTCAAGTGTTGATCCACATATACGTCTATCTTCTACATTATCTTATAATATAGGTTCAGGTGCTCAGTTCTAACCACGTCAGTGATTTTTGAGTACCTCTATCTACATTTCTACAGTGGTGAGTCCTCATGGTTCTAGGACCTATATTCAGACATCTCCATATTTTGAGAGACTATGTTGTTATTTTCAGTTCATTTCGAGTCAGTTGGGGACCTGTCCCAGCGACTCTCTAGTTCATGAATTAGTAGAGGCTTTGTCAGACTAGTTATCAGCTTGTGGTTGTATTGAGGTTTCCAGTATTTTGGTCATTTTTTCCGAGCATTTTCTCTGTATTTTCTTTCATATGATATGATGCTACTAGTGTTTGAATTATATCATCTTGAAATGAGTGTTATTAGTAAAAACAGGCTCAAAGGATTAGCTTAGGGCTACTTGTAGCCTTAAGCACCGTGTGACGTCCCGAGAGGAAATTTTGGGTTGTTACACTAACCACCTCCTCTGACGAAGATTGAGATCTTTTTGAGAAAAGACATACTGAAGGATCTTATGATCTGTGAGCACATCTACATGAACACCGTATAGGTAATGCCTCCAAATCTTCAAGGCAAATAGTACGACGACTAACTCAAGATCATGAGTAGGATAATTCTTCTCATGGGTTTTAAGTTGTCTGGAGGCGTAGGCTATGACCTTACCATGATGCATGAGGACACAACCCAAACCTACTCTAGATGCATCACAATACACTATGAACCCATTTGAACCATCTGGAACAGCTAGAACTAGAGTTGAGGTGAGTCGAGTCTTCAACTCCTGAAAACTCTTCTTGCAAGGATCTGATCACTGAAACTTGACTTTCTTCTGAGTCAATCTGGACATAGGGGATGCAATAGAAGAAAATCCCTCAATAAACCATCTATAATAGCCAGCCAAACCCAAGAAACTACAGATATCTGATGGAGAGACAGGGTGAGGCCAGTTTCTTACTGCTCAGTCTTTTGAGGATCTACTCTAATGCCATCACCGAAAATGATATGTCCAATGAATACTACTGACCTCAGCCAAAATTCACACTTACTGAATATGGCGAATAGCTGATGATCTCTGAGAGTCTGAAGTAATGTTCTGAGATGGTTTGCATGATCACGCTCACCGCGCGAATAGACCAGAATATCATCTATGAAGACTAAGACAAACATGTCCAAGTACTTCTTAAACACACGGTTCATCAAGTCCATGAAAGCTGCTGGGGAATTTATGAGACCAAAGGACATGACTAGGAATTTAACGTAACCATACCGAGTATGAAAAGTTATTTTTGAAATGTCACATTCTCTGACTCTAAGCTGATGATAGCCGGATTTGAGGTCTATCTTAGAGAAATAACTGACACCCTGAAGTTGATCAAACAAGTCATCGATTCTGAGAAGATGAAACTTTTTCTTGACTGTGACCTAATTAAGTTGACGGTAGTCTATACACATTCTGAGAGAACCATCTTTCTTGCGCACGAATAATACAGGAGAGACCCACGGGGACATACTGGGCCTAATGAATCCCTTATCTAAGAGTTCCTTCAACTTCTCTTTCAATTCTCTAAGTTCTGCTGGTGCCATTCTGTATGGTGGAATAGATATAGGCTGAGTATCTGGAAGAAGATCAATGCCAAAGTCTATTTCCCTTTTGGGAGGAATTCCTGGAAGATCTTTGGAAAAGACATCTGAATATTCATTCACTACTGGGGAGTTTCGAAGTGTCCTTAACTCGAACAAGATGATAGACACATCCTTTAGATATCATTTTCTGTGCCCGAAGGTAGGAAACAAGCTGACCTCTGAAAGCGGATACTCTACCCTTCCACCCTAGGATGGGTTTGTTCAAAAATTGAAAATGAACTATTCTATTTCTGCAGTCGACTGTGACATAGCAGGAATGAAGCCAATCCATATCGAGAATGACATCAAAATCAGTCATCTCTAATTCGACTAAGTCTGCTGAAGTGACTTTTTGAGATATCATAACCGGGAAGTTCCTATATGTCCACCGAGCTATGATGGTTTTACCCACTGGGGTAGAAACTGAAAAGGGCTCTGCTAGAATTCGGGACTAACTCTGAAATCAACTGTTATATAGGGAGTAATAAAAGACAAAGAAGCACCTGGATCTAGCAAAGCGTAAACATGCACATGAAAGATCTGTAATGTACCAGTAACCACATCAGGAGAATTTTCCTGATCTTGCCAGGACTGGAGAGCATAGAGTCTATTTGGGCATTGCCCACTAGTAGCGTTGTAGGTGGTATCTTGCTGATCCGGGCGACTGGACTAAGCTGAGGAATGGTTTTATTGACCCTGTGGACCTGACTGGGAACAATCTCTAACTCTGTGGCCTGGATTGACACACCCAAAATAGGTATTACTACCATCTCTGTAAGTATCCTGATGGTTCTTGCCATAAGTCTGACAAAGGGGATAGGTGCGGGCCCTGCAAATACTGCCCTGAGACTTAGAGACTAGCGCTCTATCTCTAAACTTAGGCACAGGAGCACTAGATGAAGAAGGAGCTGGAACTGAGGACTTAGGATGAAATTGAGAATGGTTTCCTCCTTCTGATTTAGGTTGAGCAAAGTTAAAATTACCTGTCCTTGCTCTCTTACTCTACTTCTCCCTCATCTTAATCTTCTGCTCCTCTATATTCTGAGCATGTGTCATAATCCTGGCTAAAGTTATGTCACTATTCAGCATGGCGGGTTTGCACTCATTAACCACGCTATTATTTACCCTTGAAACAACTTACTCATCTTGGCCCTGCTATCTGCAACCACATGAGGGGCATATCTGGCTAATTGAGTAAACTTAAGAGAACACTCTTTCACCATCATGTTTCCCTGCCTGAGGTTGATAAATTCTAACACCTTAGCTTCTCTAAGCTCTAGGGGAAAGAATCTATCAAGGAAAGCAGAAGCAAACTCCTCCCACTCAACTGACCCTGCATCAACTGCCCTCTCTAACTTTCACTGCTTGAACCAAGTATGAGCAACATCCTACAACTGATATATATCTAACTCATCACTCTCACTAGAAGTAACCCCCATGATGTTTGTAACCTTCTGCACCTGATCTAGGAATTCATGAGGGTCATCATCTACCTTAGACCCGAGAAAAGATGGAGGATTCATTCGGGTGAAGCCTTGAATCCTGGCTGCAGCTGAATTGGCCACTGGGTTGGACGGAACGACAGTTAGTCATTCATTCTGAGTAGTAACTGACTGAGCAAGAGTAGTGAATGCAGCTCTGAACTCTGCATGAGAAACATGTTCATCCAAGGGATCTTCCTGGACAGGCTGAGTTCTTCTCTTGGGAGGCATGTTCTAAAATAAAGAGAAGAAACAGATTACACTGAGAAATTAACTTAATATTAAGCTCACTGGCAGGACATAAATACTGAAAGAAGGGGAACTATTCCTAAAACATCTTTTAGCTTCCTGCACATAAATGTAGCGTACAACACACCCATACATAAGACTCTACTAAATGCTTCTTTCAGACTTTCTAGGATTTTATTGAATGTTAGGCTCTGATACCAAGTTTGTAATGCCCCAAATATGGTATCCAGAATGCTACACGATGCTCATGACCCCAAAGGACCACAAGCTAACCCATGACTGATATTTGTATTTGTATACTGCATAATATACTGTATAATGCGGAAATATAAACTAAAAGGCCATAAGGTTCAAAAATGTAACATAACTGATAAAAATATAACATCTGTATGGGGTATGAAATACCCAAAACAACTGAAATAACTGTCTGAACATGATAGTCTGAAAAGCCTCTAACTGACTGAACTGTCTAAATAAGGAGTTGATGGGACATGTCCCCAACTAACTCCAACTAATAAATTAATTAATTAGATAATAAAGTAATGATTATGTCCTCAAAAGATGAGAAATCACTTCTATCTCTGACTGCTGAGACTAGAATCTACTGATGCTCTGGAGCTCGTGTCTCTGAACCTATGGCATAAGACACCATAGCGTAAATGCATCAGTACTTTGAATGTACTAGTATGCATGTGAGGTAGGCTGAATGCATGGGGTTCATATGCATGAACAATACTGACTAACTAACTAATATGAATGTGAGAATACATACATGCATACATAGTAACTATATCTGAAATCGTGATAACATGAGTTTACTGATAACTAACATGACTGAGTTTTGATAACTGATAACATGAGTGATTATATCTGACATTCCTGAATCTCATGGAACTACATGAGTTCTATACTGCATCTGAGTTGACTGTATCTGACAGTCCTGAATTCTGTAACATGAAACTGTGGGAAGTAGTCATCTAACCAACATGCCCCAAATAACGCATTATATCTGAATTAGGGTCCAATCTGTGCCCTGATTGAAAGGGCGTCAATACCGCGCCACTGGTAAGGACAATATGTGAGTGACCCTTGACTAGTAGGTTACTCTAATAAGAATAGTGGGAGCCCTCAACTAGTAGGTTAAGCCACATCATCTACCCTCAACTAGTAGGTATGATGTCTCAACTTACGTTAGCTATGTAGTTCTGGAACGCAAGGATTGCTTCTAAGAATCACACCCTCTACTGGCAGGTGAGTTCCCATCCTTGGGTTCACTTAATGCTAATTTGTACTCCCATCTGAATAGACACTAAACATGAATTAGCTGATCTGAACATGGACTGAGTTTACTGAATTTTGTTAACTGACAGAATACTACTGATATCTGGCAACTGGCTGAGTTCGTGAGATTACTGAGGTTACTGAATTACTGAGCTCTCTTGAGTCACATGACTGACTGAGTTCTATGGATTATGGCTTGACTGAGGATATCATGAAAAACATGACACTGGCTTTAGGCATAGAGCTAAATTTTCGGGTACAAGTACCCCCAGGACTCGATGGAAAGAAACTAACAAAGCATGACTTTCTTGAATACATGACCAATATCACAATCCATAATTTATTTATTGAGGCAATTCATCAAACATGTGATATGCATAAGCTTGTACATAGATGGGGATTTCATAAGATCATACTAGTTGGGCATTTTTTTTCTTCACATAGGCATTTAATCAAACACATGGTAGGCATAGTATATGTAGACAACATTATATAACAAATAAACATCATGATTTAACTCTAATTTCATCATCGAAGGGTTTAATCATAGGTCCACATGAATCTACCTTTATACAAATCAATTCCATATAAAATTGATCACCCAACATGGATTAAAATTCAATTGGTCATTATCAACAAGAACAAAAGCAACCTAACATGAAATTCATAAAGAAATCCATACAGTTGAACTTTGAAAAGATATTCTTGGGCTCCATGGATGAAAGGAGTCCATGAATGAACACTATGCATACCTGGGTTAAGTTTCTTGAACTTGAAGAATTTGAATCTCTTAGTTCATGAAGAAGATTTGGATTTTGTTTTTGGGGATTAATCTTAGAGAGAAAACCCTAATTTTGTTGTTGTAGATGGATAATAAATTTTTGATCTTTGATCGGATATAACTAGGTATATAAACGGGTGGTAAAAGACCAAAAATCCCCTTTAAAAATGACTTTAAAATAACTGAACGGAACATGCGACGGTGGGTGCGACGGTTCGTCGCTGGGTCGATGGTCCGTCAGACTGACCATCGCACTGGACCAGAACTGGAATTTACTGTCTTAGTGCGACGGTAGGGTGCGACGTTCCGTCGCTGGGTCGATGGTCCATCGATCCTGACCGTCGCTTCTAGGTAGAATAGGGCCTCACTGTTTCCCTTGCGATGGCCTGAGCGACGGTCCGTCGCTAGTCCAACGGTCCATCGGCCTGGGCTGTTGATACAGGGTAGAAGGTAGTCACACTGACTCACTGCTACAGTCGTGGGCGACGGTTCGTCGCTAGTCCGTCGGTCCGTCGGCCTCAATGTCGCACCTGGGCAGTTTTACTGCCTTTTATATTTCAGCCAAAACTTTCTTTTACAATGTCAGATTTTGATGAAATTAGTATCGATGGAAAGATTATTCAATTTCCCACGTGACAAAAAGTGAAAATCTTAAAATGCCACATGTACAAAAGTTTATTCATCTTTCAAAGAAAACTTCTAACATTCTTGGGATTATTTCAAGCTAGGAAAAAGTACGGGGTATTACAGTACCAAGCTATCAAAATCACAATTTACTCATTAACACAAGAATAATGATACCTATATTGCACCATTTTTCTTTAGGTCTAAAATTACGTAAAAAAATCCCATGTGGGGCCATTTTATGGAAATCAAAATTTTGAAACCCACTCGACATTTGTTTATGCTCAAGGAATATTTAACCCTATAATAATGGGTTAATTCTAAGCTATAATGGTGCTAAAATTGAGTCACCAAGCTTTTGGAAATAGAAATCGAGAAACCAACCATGAAAAAAATGAAAATCTTACCACAAATTTGATGGGAAATTGCATAATTAATGATGTTAAAGCTTCGCAATCACCCACAACCAATTCTCTTAAGAACTCTCACTTTTTAGGATTTAAGATTCAAGATAATGGATGAAAATGGTGAAAAGTCGGGCTAACAGGGTATTTATAACCTTCCCAGGCACGCGGGTGTCGCTAAGGCAAAAACTTAGCCGCTTTAGCGGTCATTACTAAAGCGCCTGGTACCACTAAAGTGGTACACTCCCCCCACAAGTCAGGCCACTAAATCAGACCATGTGTCATTTTAGCGTTAGCCGCTAAAGTGCCCATGTACCGCTAAAGCGGTAGATGTTAGTTGGGCAGGGCCATTTAAGAGAACCAAGGGTTGCTAAAGCGCCCTCCGCTAAAGCACCCAAAGGGCCACTTTATTTGTCGCACTAGGTATCAGGCACCAATTGAAACTTCGAGAAATTCTAAGTCTCTTCCAACTCATCGGGATTCATCCGTACGCGCAAACGAACTATGCTACCCTATCAAATTTAATATTTTGAACTCAATGGCGTAGATGAAATTTCCATGCGGGATCGTTTGCATAAAAAGTGGGTTCCACACCCACTTGCCATTTTCTTAACTTCTGGATAATAGTTCAAAATGAGTTTGGGAGTCTCAAGACCCGAACCAAGGGTCCACCTAACCTAAAGTCAATGTTTCAGAGTTGTTGGAATAGTTAGAATTGGCATACGAAGTCGTTTAGCTGTAGTTTTTGCTCGGTAACAAATTTGAACTAGCGAAGGTTTAAAAATAGAAAGTTGACCCTGAAAACCAAACGAACTGCCCGATATCCAAACTATCAGTTCCAACAAGTCATAAATGACTTGATATAGCTATAGCAAAGCTCTAAATGAAAAAAAAATAAGCGAAAATACAAGAAATGACCTGGAGGGTCATTAAAGTACATCCTACCCTTCCCAAACTCTACTTATGATATTACACTGCGTATATTTTTATTTTGTCAAAGAATGAAACTTTTGTTACTAACCCATTAAAAATTAAAGTTCATTTGTTGCTTAAGGTGTCTGTGAGGTCAATTTGTGCGGAAAAAAATTATTCCAAAGGACTAGAGAAAATGGTATTTGTACAATGCATATATTTTATCTCAACAATTCTTTTTTTTTTGATATATTACTTGGTATTGAATATTTATTTAGTAGTTATTTCACATATATAATTTATTTATCTTCTTTCATATATTCTAATCCAAGTCTTGGATGTTTGAAGATGTCAACCCTTCTTAAAGTTGAGTAGAGAATGTTATTTAATTTTTATGGTTATCTTATTCTTATATGAGGGTTTGGCGACCTGTCTTAAGGTGTTAGAGTTAGGTTGGAAAATACTAAAGTTAAATAGTTTGGACTAATAATCGACTCAAATCAACTCGTGAACATCGTAACCTAAGAAGACACTTGCACCATCAATACAACCTCTCACATGTAGAAAAAGATAATAACTTGGTAATTCTTGAAAAAATCATTCATAAAATAAAGAATTTTTAGTTTATAGCGTAAATTCATTTATCTAGCTATACACACGTGCAAAGCACCTACCATAAATTAGTTATATTAAAAGTGTGAAGGGCCTTAAAAATGTTGTTTGAACTTTTTGTCCTTTTTCTAAAGACACTGAAATAGAAAAAATCATCTTTTCACTTTTTTTAAAGACTTACCTCTAACTGAGCAAAATGCTCTCTATTTATAATCCTAAGAAAGCGCGTAAACTATTAACACACTTTACACGTTTCCTAATTTACAAAGAAGTATTTACATTCTGAAAAGAAAATACTTAAAGCTAAGACAAAGCTACTCAAACTGATTTACCAATGGAAGAAGTTGATGTCAAAGATATCCAAACAGACTTAATATTACAAGTGTTTGAACAAATGAAGTTATTACAAGAACGAGTTATCACATTAACTACTGAAGTTACAAATGTAAAATGCAAGTTGAGCACTATAAAAAAACAAGAAGCTATTAGCAAAGATATTGTGCAGGAAGAGCACATTAAAAAACTAGACCTAAAAGGTGACGATGAGAAACACCTAAAAACTCAAATTACTAACGAAATTACAGTTACAGCTACAGGCGCAGGTCATGTATCCAAGGGAAAGAATATAGTCACTCAAAATAAACCTGAACCACCAAAGAAAAAGAATTATAACCTCAACCAGATATTCTCAAAACCATATACACCAAATATACAAAAATCAGAGTCATCTATACCTCCCCAGATACACACATATTTCGAATCACTCAATCAACAAAAGCATACTTATAACTATATCACTCGTACATATATTGATAATATTTATACCTTACAAAAATTGTTAAATACAAAACCTATCAAGAATAAAGATTTAGCAAAACAACACCAAGGATACATTACACAAAAATGTCAGAACTATAACAAACTTATTGCTTTGCCTGGCACCAGTGCAAACTTAATTTCTTCATGTTACTATTATGGACTATTATCTATAATTTACACAATTACTGGAGAAGAGTTAACAAGAATTCCAGCTATTCACAAAAAATTTATGGATTATAAAAGGATAACAAAAGGACAGTTATTTTATATCTGTTTCTACTCAGCACCAGCAGAAATATTATTTGATAAAATAAAATAGACAATTACTGTTGTTAAGATAGGAATGACACGAGATTATATTATCCCTGAAGATATATGCGAACAAGAAGAGATAACCAAAAATCAGATACCGGACTTCTACCAAAACAAGAGAGTTATTGGACTTAGCAGTATATTGACTGAGTTAGCAAATAATTATATAAATCAAAGACCAGTTTGGATTTACTATAACAGAAATCAATTATTGGTTTTCTCTACTTGTAAAAATATTAGAGAAAATGACAGAGAAGAGATAAAAAAATGGGTCATGACGATCCTAAAACCATAAGAGTTACCAGTCACAAGATCTATTACGAAAGGAGTTATTTCAGAAGAAGCTATGGATCAATTCTGTAAACAAGTTGGACAAAGATACGATGACCACATATGCAGCAAATGTAGTGGCAAACACAACTTTATTCCAGATGTGATGCTACAATAACAAGAAGATAAGAAAGTAGCAGATACGACAAGGAGAAGATGAAAAAAAGATAACAACGGGGAAATAATGGAAGAGAAAAGGATAATAAGAGATAGAAAGCGACATGTGAATTATTGTATAGCCTTTTAAATCTTGTTACGTAAATAAGTTGTATAGTCATTATTATTAGGAAGACTTTTTAGTAAAAGCCATTAATAGTTTTAACTTTTTAGGCATAGGCTTTTTTACTTTCTTGTATAATAATTATTAGGTAGATATCATAATTTTTTGAAGACTTTTTGTAAAAATCTAGGGATACGTGTAAAGAATAGGAACAATGTAAAATATTCATTTTCCCTTTATAAATAGAGAAACCGAAGGCAGATGGAGGACAAGTCTTCATGAGTTGAAGCAAAACCCTCTCTTGTACACAAAAAACTTTTGAATTATTTAATAAAAAACAGGTATATTTCCAAGGAAAACTATGAATCAGACAGCTATGGAAAATCTAGAATTATCAGATTTACCAGAACGGGTATTTATATTTATGATTATGAATAGATAAATTCATAAATTCCTAACAATCATGATATGATAAAATAAGTACATGTTAGTTACTTTATAGTAGAATTATTCAAAGAATAACATGTTAAGAAGCTTATTAGCAAAGTGGAAAAGGAGAAAAATCCCTAAGAACTATGCCATCCTAAAGGTGAAACCGGTGAGGCAAGAAAGCCGTGATAGGGGAGTAGCCAGAGTAGAGGCACTGTTTAAGAGAAAAGTATCCAGACTACCATGCTAATAGTGACCGAATAACATGTTATTTAAGAATAATCTAGTATATAGTAATCTAAAATGATCATATTTTGTTATGTGTATAATTGAAGGAAATATTTTGAAAAAGCATCATATGAAAAATGAATACTTATTTATCAGACGAAATGATAGATAAATTTAAAATACTTGTTTTGTAAATACTTAAGGATATAGAAATTGTAGATATAAGAAAAATCACATTGGAAAAAATATTTGATAAATATTTTATGACTAAAATAAATTACATACCACACCTACCTACCTACTCTTACAAATACTTACATACCAAACCTACACATCAACCATGATAAATTACGTATATTTAGAATATTGGAAAATGGATATGAAAAATATATAATTAAAAGAAAAACTAATAAAAATAAATTTAGAAGAATATATGAGAACTAAAGATATAAAAAATATAGAATTCCTTAATGAAAATATAAAGAAATTATTAAGATTAAAACAAACAACTAATAAATACTATGATAAAGCATTTAATTACTAGAATCCAATTCCAAGTTATCCAAGTTATTCGTAGAAACCTTAGCATAAAATAAATAATATGAGAAGATATATATCTGATGAAACTAAGATACTGGTTTTATATATCATAAAAGACTTAGAATTAGAAGGCATAAAGAAAATAATATGGGATAAAATATTTGATTATGAAGATGAGTTACTAAGTACTAATTGGATAGAAGATGAATTAGAAAATATAGATTTCTATGGTAGAAATAATTCAGATAGTTATTCATCTGTATAATATCCATCTGAATAATAACTATCTGAATTATTTCTACCATAGAAATCTATATTTTCTAATTCATCTTCTATCCAATTAGTAATTAGTAACTCATCTTCATAATCAAATATTTTTTTCTCATATTATTTTCTTTATGTCTTCTAATTCTAAGTCTTTTATGATATATAAAACCAGTATCTTAGTTTCAGCAGATATATATCTTCTCATATTATTCATATTATGCTAAGGTTTCTACGAATAACTTGGATAACTTGGAATTGGATTCTAGTAATTAAATGCTTTATCATAGTATTTATTAGTTATTTGTTTTAATCTTAATAATTCCTCTATATTTTCATTAAGAAATTCTATATATTTTATATCTTTAGTTCTCATATATTCTTCTAAATTTATTTTCATTAGTTTTTCTATTAATTGTATATTTTTCATATCCATTTTCCAATATTCTAAATATACGTAATTTATCATGGTTGATGTGTAGGTTTGATATGTAAGTATTTGTAAGAGTAGGTAGGTAGGTGTGGTATGTAATTTATTCTAGTCATAAAATATTTATCAAATATTTTTTTCAATATGATTTTTCTTATATCTACAATTTAAATATCCTTAAGTATATACAAAATAAGTATTTTAAATTTATCTATCATTTCGTCAGATAAATAAGTATTCATTTTTCATATGATGTTTTTTCAAAATATTCCCTTCAATCATACACATAACAAAATATGATCATTTTAGATTACTATATACTAGATTATTCTTAAATAACATGTTCTTCGGTCACTATTAGCATGGTAATCTGGATACTTTTTCCTTAAACAGTGTCTCTACTCTGGCTACTCCCCTATAACGGCTTTCCTGCCTCACCGGTTTTACCTTTAGGATGGCATAGTTCTTAGGAATTTTTCTCCTTTTCCACTTTGCTAATAAACTTCTTAACAAGCTATTCTTTGAATAATTCTACTATAAAGTAACTAACATGAACTTATTTTATCATATCATAATTGTCAGGAATTTATGAATTTAGCTATTCATAATCATAAATATAAATACCTGTTCTGGTAAATCTGATAATTCTAGATTTTCCATAGTTGTCTGATTCATAGCTTTTCCTTGGAAATATACCTGTTTTTTATTAAATAATTCAAAAGTTTTTTGTGTACAAGAGAGAGTTTTGCTTCAACTCATGAAGACTTGTCCTCCATCTGCCTTCGGTTTCTCTATTTATAAAGGAAAAATGAATATTTTACACTGTTCCTATTCATTACACGTATCCCTAGCTTTTTACAAAAAGTCTTCAAAAAATTATAATATCTACCTAATAATTATTGTACAAGAAAGTCAAAAAGCCTATGCCTAAAAAGTTAAAGTTATTAATGGCTTTTACCAAAAAGTCTTCCTAATAATAATGACTATACAACTTATTTATGTAAAAAGATTTAAAAGGCTATACAATAATTCACATGTCGCTTTCTAGCTCTTATTATTTTTTTCTCTTCCATTATTGCCCCGATGTTATCTTCTTTTCATCTTCTCCTTGTCGTATCTGCTGCTTTCTTATCTTCTTGTTATTGTAGTATCACATCTGGAATAAAGTTGTGTCTGCCACTACACCTGCTGCATATGTGGTCATCATATCTATATATATATCAACATAATCTATATATATTTAAATAAATAGAAAAAAGAAGAATTTATAATAGATGAAAAAACATATGGAAATCACGAATGATCAAAAATAAAAATAGTATTCTCTAATTTAGGAAGAAGATATAAGAAAATAGGTGAACATTTATATTTAATGTTAGAAAAAGAAGAATTAAAATTAGAAGATAAGTTGGCAGCTATGGTAACAATAGAAAAAGAAAATGAAGAGATAGACAGAGAAAAGGAAATAGATAAAATAAAACAACAAACTACAGAAGAAATACGAAAAATAGAATAAACTAAAAATAGTAGGATTGCTGAATTAGAAAAAGAACTACAAATGCTAAAAGACCTGTATGAAAAAAGACAGAAAGAAAAAGAAGAAAAGGATAAAGAACAAAAATTATTAAACGAGATAAATCAATTTAAAGAAAAATTAAAAAATAAAGAATTAGAAACCAGTGAATTAGAAATAAATACAATAGATGCTGAAGAAACGGATAATTATAACTCGGAAGATAGTGAAACATATACAGAAATTCTAGAAAACATTGGAAAACTAGAAATTAATGAAAAATAAGAAGTAATTAATAAAGAAAATCTAGAACTAATAAATACAGAAGTAAATACTCTAGATAAAAATATAATACCTAGTACACCAGAAATAAGAAAACCAACCTATAATTACAAAACTAAGTTTAAAAGGTATAATCCAAAGGATGAATATAATAAATAGACACCAAAATAAATAATTAATTACAACTTTTTAGATTTAGACTGTGTAATAGACACAAATAAAACAATACAACTATGGGTAGGATATATGTCAAAACAATTATTAGATAATAAAATAGATACAACAAACATACCAGAATATATAGAAAAGACATTAATAGGAACAGTAAAATTATGGTTTTTAAACCTAGCCGAAGCAAGTAAAAAAGTATTAAGATCTGATAATAAAACAGAAGGAACATCAACAACTACTAAAATACTACCAACAAAAATATTAAAAAAATATGAAATAGCTATAAGAGATGAATTTAACAGTGTAACAACAGAAGAAGAAGAGCAAAATAAAGAAAAAGATACAAATAGAAATTTAATGTTAAAACTAACAATATGTAATATGTGCTATATAGATGAGTATACGTGCGTATTTAAATAATATTATTATAAAGGAACATATAATATAGAAGTAAGTACAGAAATAAGAAGATTATATTTTAGTAAATTACCCGAACCATTTAGTTCAAAAATAATAAAGAGTTGGGATGAAACAAAAATAGTAGATACCCTAGGAGCAAGAATAAACATTTTACAACAATGGTATAGAAATCTATGTGAAAAATATAGAGAAGAAATAAAAATAGAAAAAACATTAATAAGAAATTTAGCATGTTGCAAAGATAAAATAGCACCTCAATTTGGATGTGAAGAAAGATATTATAAGAAAAGAAAAAGACATAAGAAATATAAGAAATACAAAAAATCAAAATATAAATATAAGAAACCAAGAAAAAGATATTATGTAAAAAATTATAAACATAAAAGACTGTATAGGAAAAAGAAATCTATAAAAGAATGAACTTGTTATAATTGTGGAAAACTAGGACATTTAACTAGAGATTGTAAATTACCTAAAAATCCCCAAAAGAAACAAATATCAGAAATAAAAATAAAAAATATAGAATATATGCAGATAGATTACATAGATTATGAATTAGAAAGAGAAGATAGTATATATGAAATTTCGGAGAATGAAACAGATAACGAAATAGATAGTGAATTAGATGAATCAAATGACTGAAGAAGATATAAAAATGAACCAAATAACTGAAGAAGATATAAAAATAATAAAAAAGGAAGAATATTTAAATGAAGAAGGAACAGATCAAAAAATAATATTTGACAGTAATATATTGAGAAAATGGTTTGTTACCCCCCAACCTTTAGTCGAAATCTCAACTACACACTCAACCTTTTAATGTGACCTATTACCCCCCTGAACTTATTTTTACCGAATTTATTACCCCTCAGTTGCTGACGTGTCACTGGACGTGACTACACGTGCCCATAGGCGCGTCAGTTGACTTTTTTCAATTTAAAATCATTATTTTTTTATTGCCACATCATTATTTTTAATAATTATTATTTTTTCTTAATAAATATTGGTTTCTTCTTCTATTCTTCTTCTTCAATGGCTTTTTCTTCTCCTTCTTCTTCTTTTTCTTCTTCTTCTATTCTTCTTCTTCAATGCCTTCAATGGTGCAGCTTCAATGGTGAAATGTTGATGAACAGTGACGGCGCCGAAAAATTCAAAATTTCATCGACTTTTTTTTTTATGAATTTCATGTAATTCGATTCAACATTTACACGTTGATTCAACATTTGATTCAGCATCACGTAATCAATGACATTCGACTTTTTTGATTCAACATTCTTACATAATTCGAGTTCTTGGATGCCATTGAAGAAGAAGAAGAAGAAATGCCATTAATGAGTCCTCACTTGAACTAAGAACTTCGATTCAAAAAACTTGAGAAAAATTAAGAACTTGAATTCTTAAATGAGGAGATGAGGAAGATGATAAATTAATCTTGAATGTCATTGATTAGTTCTTGGATGCTATTGAAGAAGAAATGTCGTTGAACCCGAATTAACTTGAAAAAAATTAAGAACTTGAATTCTTGAATGAGGAGATGATGAAGATGATAAATTAATCTTGAATGCCATTGATGAGTTCTTGGATGCTATTGATGAATAAATGTCATTGATGGGTTCTTGGATGCCATTGAAGAAGAAGAAGAAGAAGAAGAAGAAGAAGAAGAAGAAGAAGAAGAAGAAGAAGAAGAAGAAGAAGAAGAAGAAGAAGAAGAAGAAGAAGAAGAATTGAAGAAGAAGAACTGGAAAAAAAATGAAGAAGAAGAACTGAAAAAAAAAATGAAGAAGAAGAAAGAAATAATAATTGTCATTGATGGGTTCTTGGGTGCCATTGAAGAAGAAGAAGAATTGGAGAAGAAGAAGAAATAAAGAAGAAGAATTGAAGAAGAAGAAAGAAAAATGATAATTGGGAAATAATAATGTTAAATTATTATTTTTTTAGAGTAAAAAAATAAAAAATGACATGGCATGACGTGGAGGCACGTGCATCACACCATATTTGCAATGACTGGTTGTCAGTTTTGGAGGGTTTAATAATTCCACTTTAAAATAGTTCAGGGAGATAATAATTCCACTTTAAAATAGTTCAGGGAGGTAATAGGTCACCTTTAAAGGTTGAGTGTGTAGTTGGGATTTGAGGTAAACGTTGGGGGGGGGGTAACAGACCATTTTCTCTAATATATTTGATGAAATAAAAGGAAAAGAGTTAGACTTAGGTGTAGAAAAATTATTTAAAATACTAACAATAAAAATATATTTAGTAGAAAAAAGGACAAATACTACGTAGTAAGCCAAAAAGAACATGTAATAGACTGTAGATATGCAAAAGGAAGAGTTAGAATACCACTAGTAACAAAAAGAAAAATTAATAAGGAAATAAACGATATAAAAAGTAAAGACCCAATAAAATATGTACACCTTGGAGAAACCGAGATATCAATAAAAGCATGTTTTAGAGAAGGAATAGATACACCAATAGAATTATATTTAGAAGATGATAGAATTGTAAAATCTATAGAAAAAGGTATAATAACTGCTATAAAAGGAAATTTAATATACCAAAAATTTAAATTTATAATAAGTGCGAATTATTCAGTAGAAATAAAAAATAAAAATATAGATAAATCATTAGTATTATATTGAAAAATATCAGGAATAGAACTAACCCCAGGAAGTAAAATATTTACAGCAAGATGTAAAAATCTATATGTATTAACAACAAAACATAAAATAACAGGAAAAAATAAAATTAATAAAATACAAATAGAAAGTCCTTTTGAATAATTCGTAAAAACAATTGATAATAATGATTATAGTTACAAAAATATAGACATAGAAGAAGATTTAGAAATAATAAATGATAAAATAAGTACATCAAAAAGAATAGCTCATGAAAAAATAGAATCATCAAACTCATCAAAAAGAACAAGTTATGAAACAACTTCAACAACTAATTTAAACCAATATTACATAACAGGAACAATAAATGAAAAAGAATATTTAATATTCTTACACACAGGACAAGAAGAAAATTATATAGCAAAATATCTAGTAAAAAGTGAAGAAATAAAATCTAATATCAGTATATGCGCAGATCTACCAAGGAGTCTAATAAACATTAAGGATACAACAGAAAAAGAAATAATAATAGGAGTTAGGAAAATAAAAATAGAATTTGAAATAAAGGAAGAAATGCAAAAGGCAGATATAATATTAGGAATAAAATGGTTAGAACAAATAAAACCATACAATATAGAACATACACAATTATCTATAACATATAATAAAGAAAAATTATTCATAAAAAGAACTTTGACATGACATGAAAATATATGTACTTGTAAAAATAATAGTAGAAAGATATTATAATAGGTATTATACACCTATGATAGATACAGGAGCAGAAACAAACTTATGTAGATACAACTGTTTACCAGTAGGTAAATGGGATAAGCTAAAAGTACCAATAGTAGTCAAAAGATTTAATAATGAAGGAAGCTTAATTACATATAAAGCTAAGAATGTAAAAATACAAGTATGGGATAAAATAATAACGATAGAAGAAATCAATAATTATGAACTAACATCAAAAGATATGCTTTTAGGAATGCCATTTTTAGATAAACTATAGCCACATATAATAACTAAAATAGATTGATGGTTTACAACACCATGTAAAAAAAAAAGTAAGAGCAAAAAGAGTTATTAATAAAATAAGAAAGAAAACTGATTGGATAAAAGGAAGTGAAAAAATTAGACAAAAGTTAGAAAATATAAAAAATACAGAAGACACAAAAGAACTAGTTGTATTTTCGATAAATAAAAAAGAAATAACTATATTTTCAATAGATAAGGTAGAAATAATAAAGAAAAGATTAAGACAATTATATAGTGAAGATCCATTAAAAGGATGGGAAAAACATAAAACTACTATAAAAATTGAATTACTAGATAAAAATAGCATAATAACTCAAAAACCATTAACATATAATTTTGATGATTTAAAAGAATTTAAAATACATATAGATGAATTATTAGAAAAATAGTATATACAAAAAAGCAATAGTAAACATAATAGTCCAACATTTATCGTAAATAAATATAGTGAACAAAAAAGAGGTAAAAGTAGAATGGTTATTGATTATAGAAATTTAAATCGAAAAACTATGACATACAATTATCCAATATCAAATAAGATATTGAAAATAAGACAAATACAAGGATATAACTACTTTAGTAAATTTGATTGTAAATCAGGATTTTACCACTTAAAGTTAGATGAAAATTCTAAAGAATTAACCGCATTTACGGTAACACAAGGATTTTATGAATGGAATGTATTACCATTTGGATATAAAAATGCACCAGGTAGATATCAATATTTTATGGATAGTTATTTTAAACAATTACCTAATTGTATTACCTAATTGTATAGTATACATAGATGATATACTACTATATACAAAAACTAAAGAAGAACATTTAAAATTACTAGAACAATTTACAGATATAATAGAAATATAAGGAATAAGTTTAAGCGAAAAGAAAACTGAAATTATGAAAACCAGATAGAATTTTTAGGAATACAAATAGATAAAAGTGGAGTAAAAATGCAACAACATATAGTACAAAAACTAATAAATTCAAAAGAAGAATTAGATACAAAAAAGAAATTACAATCATTTTTAGGATTAGTAAACCAAGTAAGAGAATATATACCAAAATTAGCAGAGAACCTAAAGCCTTTACAGAAAAAATTAAAAAGGGATGTAGAATATAATTATAACGAAGAAGATAAAAAACAAGTTCAGAAAATAAAAAAACTTTGTAAAGAATTACCAAAATTACAATTCTCAGATGAAAACAAATTTTTTACATATATAGTAGAAGCAGACGCAAGTGAATATAGTTATGGAGGAGTACTTAAATATAGGTACGAAAATGAAAAAACAGAACATCATTGTAGAAATTACTCAGGTATATTTAATGAAATAGAAATAAAATGGGAAATAAATAGAAAAGAATTTTGTTCATTAAATAAATGTTTATTAGCCTTTGAACCATATATTGAATATAACAAATTTATTGTGAGAACAGATAATACCCATATTCGATGGTGGTTAACAAGAAAAATACAAAACTCAGTTACGACGAAGGAAATTCAGAGATTAGTATTGAATATATTAAATTTTACATTTACGATTGAAGTAATCAAGACTGACAAGAATGTTATTGCAGATTACATATCAAGACAAAGCTATTCAGACTGTTTTACCAATGGAAGAAGCTGATGTCAAAGATATCCAAACAGACTTAATATTACAAATGTTTGAACAAATAAAGTTATTACAAGAACGAGTTATCACATTAACTACTGAAGTTACAAATATAAAAGTGCAGGTTGAGCACTACGAAAAACAAGAAGCTATTAGCAAAGATACTGTGCAGGAAGAGCACATTAAAAAACTAGACCTAGAAGGTGACGATGATAAACACCTAAAAACTCAAATTACTAACGAAATTACAGTTACAGCTGCAGGCGTAGGTGATATATCCAAAGGAAAGAATATAGTCACTCAAAATAAACCTGAACCACCAAAGAAAAAGAATTATAACCTCAACCAGATATTCTCAAAATCATATACACCAAATATACAAAAATCAGAGTCATCTATACCTCTCCAGATACACACATATTTCGAATCACTCAATCAACAAAAGCAGACTTATAACCATATCACTCGTACATATACTGATAATATTTATACCTTACAAAAATTGTTAAATACAAATCCTATCCAGAGTAAAGATTTAGCAAAACAACACCAAGGATACATTACTCAAAAATCTCAGAACTTTAATAAACTTATTGCTTTTCCTAGCACCAGTGCAAAGTTAATTTCTTCATGTTACTATTATGGACTATTATCTACAGTTTACACAATTACTGGAGAAGAGTTAACAAGAATTCCAGATATTCACAAAAAATTTATGGATTATAAAAGGATTACGAAGGGACAGTTATTGTATGTCCATTTCTACTCAGCACCAGCAGAAATATTGTTTGATGAAATAAAATAGACAATTACTGTTGTCAAGATAGGAATGACATGAGATTATATTATCGCTGAAGAAATATGCAAACAAGAAGAGATAACCAAAAATCAGATACCGAACTTCTACCGAAACAAGAGAGTTATTGGACTTAGCAGTATATTGACTGAGTTAGCAAATAATTATATAAATCAAAACCCAGTTTGGATTTACTATAACAGAAATCAATTATTGGTTTACTTGTAAAAATATTAGAGAAAATGACAGAGAAGAGATAAGAAAATGGGTCACGACGATCCTAAAACCAGAAGAGTTACCAGTCACAAGATCTATTACGAAAGTAGTTATTTCAGAAGAAGCTATGGATCAATTCTGTAAACAAGTTTTCAAAGATACGATGACCACATATGCAACAGATGTAGTGGCAGACACAACTTTATTCCAGATGTGATGCTACAATAGCAACAAGATAAAATGCAGCAGATACGACAAGAAGAAGATAAAAAAAAGACAGTAAAGGAGCAATAATAGAAGAAGACAAGGCATTAAAGATAGAAAAATGACATATAAGAAAAAGCTAAACTTTTTACGTAAATTATTGTAAAGTTTTAATAGCCTTTTTGACTTTTCTTTTCATAGGCTTTTTGACTTTTTGGACAAAAAACTATTATTAGTTTTAGTTAGCTTTAAGTTTTTTCTTTTCAGAATGTAAAGACTTCTTTGTAAATTAGGAAACGTGTAAAGTGTGTTAATAGTTTATGCGCTTTCTTAGGATTATAAATAGAGAGAATTTTGTTCAGTTAGAGGTAAGTCTTCATGAGTTGAAGCAAAACCCTCTCTTATACACAAAAACTTTTGAATTATTTAATAAAAAACAGGTATATTTCCAAGGAAAAGCTATGAATCAGACAACTATGAAAAATCTAGAATTATCAGATATACCAGAACAGGTATTTATATTTATGATTATGAATAGCTAAATTCATAAATTTCTGACAATCATGATATGATAAAATAAGTTCATGTTAGTTACTTTATAATAGAATTATTCAAAGAATAGCGTGTTAAGAAGTTTATTAGCAAAGTGGAAAATGAGAAAAATTCCTAAGAACTATGTCATCCTAAAGGTGAAACCGCTGAGGCAAGAAATCCGTCATAGGGGAGTAGCCAGAGTAGAGGCGCTGTTTAAGGGAAAAGTATCCAGATTACCATGCTAATAGTGACCGAAGAACATGTTATTTAAGAATAATCTAGTATATAGTAATCTAAAATGATCATATTTTGTTATGTGCATGATTGAAGGGAATATTTTGAAAAAGCATCATATGAAAAATTAATACTTATTTATCTGAAGAAATGATAGATAAATTTAAAATACTTATTTTGTATATACTTAAGGATATAGAAATTGTAGATATAAGAAAAATCATATTGGAAAAAATATTTGATAAATATTTTATGATTATAATAAATTACATACCACACCTACCTACCTACTCTTACAAATACTTACATACCAAACCTACACATCAACCATGATAAATTACATATATTTAGAATATTGGAAAATGGATATGAAAAATATACAATTAATAGAAAAACTAATGAAAACAAATTTAGAAGAATATATGAGAACTAAAGATATAAAATATATAGAATTTCTTAATGAAAATTTAAAGGAATTATTAAGATTAAAACAAACAACTAATAAATACTATGATAAAGCATTTAATTACTAGAATCCAATTCCAAGTTATCGAAGTTATTCGTAGAAACCTTAGCATAATATGACTAATATGAGAAGATATATATCTGATGAAACTAAGATACTGGTTTTATATATCATAAAAGACTTAGAATTAGAAGACATAAAGAAAATAATATGGGAAAAAATATTTGATTATGAAGATGAGTTACCAAGTACTAATTGGATAGAAGATAATTAAAATATATAGATTTCTATGGTAGAAATAATTCAGATAGTTATTATTCAGATGGATATTATACAGATTAAGAATGCTAGAATATATTCAAAAAGTTAGAAAAAACAAAGTTGGCTATATGAAGAAATTAATTATAGAAACCAGCTTAGAAGAGGAAGAGAACAATTAAAAGAAAGATTAATTTGGATAAATAAAACCATAAAACAACTAGAATTAAAAGACAATTTAAAATATGATTTAGACATGGAATTATTCATTGACGAAAAAGACAGGATAATTAACGAAATAGATAACCTAGAATTTAATATCAGATATAGTACAATTAGAATAAATTATTACAAAGAAATTTGCAGTATCACAACTACTTTATGATAAAATGATAGACTATGAATATTTAACATATTGGAGACAAGATATGGAAGAAATAAGATTAACAGAAATACTTATGAAAGAGAATTTAATTGAATATTTTAGAACAAAACATAGAGAATATTTAGAATACCTCCAAAATAATATACAAGAATTATAAAGACTAAGAGAAAAAACTAAAGAATATTACAGTAAAGCATTTAATCAAATACCACCCAATCACCCCCCAAGATATGAACATTAATAAAATTAAAATAAATAAAATAAAAATAAAAATGTTTAGAGAATTTAAGAAATATCCACGCACAAACAAAAATAGATCTATTAGAGTTATAATAGATCTATTTAAGTTATCCAATTTATCCACACCCCCTACAATTGGTATCAGAGCCTTGTTATTTAAAGTTTCGAAAGTAGTGTATATTTGGATTTATTTGATTAATTAATTAATTATGATTAAATTAGTTTTAGATATCCACCAAAATATTATAAATATTGCTTAGATGAATAACGAACAAAAATTATAAAAATATAAAGAATTAAAACAAATAATATCTGAAAAATGTAAAGAATTAAAAATAAGGATAGAAATACTACAGTATAACATAGTTGTCGGAGTTAGTAAAAACTCAATAAATTCACAAAAAAAAAGAAATATCAAATTTAGAATCAACAATAGATAGTCTAGAATATATATATATCAACATAACCTATATATATTTAAATAAAATGAACAAAGAAGTATTTATAATAGATGAAAAAACATATGAAAATCACGAAGGATCAAAAATAAAAATAGTATTCTCTAATTTAGGAAGAAGATATCAGAAAATAGGTGAACATTTATATTTAATGTTAGAAAAAGAAGAATTAAAATTAGAAGATAAGTTGACAGCCATGGTAAGAATATAAAAAGAAAATGAAGAGATAGACAGAAAAAAGGAAATAGACAAAATAAAATAACAAGCTACAGAAGAAATACGAAAAATAGAATAAACTAAAAATAGTAGGATTGCTGAATTAGAAAAAGAACTACAAATGCTAAAAGACCTGTATGAAAAAAGACAGAAAGAAAAAGAAGAAAAGGATAAAGAACAAAAATTATTAAACGAGATAAATCAATTTAAAGAAAAATTAGAAAATAAAGAATTAGAAACCAGTGAATTAGAAATAAATACAATAGATGCTAAAGAAACAGATAATTATAATTTGAAAGATAGTGAAACATATACAGAAATTCTAGAAAACATAGGAAAACTAGAACTAATAAATACAGAAGTAAATATTCTAGATAAAAATATAATATCTAGTACATCAGAAATAAGAAAACCAACCTATAATTACAAAACTAAGTTTAAAAGATATAATTCAAAGGATGAATATAATAAATGGACACCAAAACAAATAATTAATTACAACTTTTTAGATTTAGACTGTGTAATAGACACAAATAAAACAATACAACTATGGGTAGGATATATGTCAAAATAATTATTAGATAATAAAATAGATACAACAAACATACCAGAATATATAGAAAAGACATTAATAGGAACAGTAAAATTATGGTTTTTAAACCTAGCCGAAGCAAGTAAAAAAGTATTAAGATCTGATAATAAAACAGAAGGAACATCAACAACTACTAAAATACTACCAACAAAAATATTGAAAAAATATGAAATAGCTATAAGAGATGAATTTAGCAGTGTAACAACAGAAGAAGAAGAGATAAATAAAGAAAAAGATACAAATAGAAATTTAATGTTAAAGATAGCAATATGTAATATGTGCCATATAGATGAGTATACGTGCGCATTTAAAGTATATTATTTTAAAGGAACATATAATATAGAAAAATGTAAAGAAATAAGAAGATTATATTTTAGTAAATTACCCGGACCATTTAGTTCAAAAATAATAAAGAGTTGGGATGAAGCAAAAATAGTAGATACCCTAGGAGCAAGAATAAAATTTTTACAACAATGGTATAGAAATCTATGTGAAAAATATAGAGAAAAAATAAAAATGAAAAAAACATTAATAAGAAATTTAGCATGTTGCAAAGATAAAACAACACCTCAATTTGGATGTGAAGAAAGATATTATAAGAAAAGAAAAAGACATAAGAAATTTAAGAAATACAAGAAATCAAAATATAAGTATAAGAAACCAAGAAAAAGATATTATGTAAAAAATTATAAACATAAAAGATCATATAGAAAAAAGAAATCTATAAAAGAATGTACTTGTTATAATTGTGGAAAACTAGGACATTTAGCTAGAGATTGTAAATTACTAAAAAACCCAAAAAAGAGACAAATATCAGAAATAAAAATAGAAAATACAGAATATATGCAGATAGATTATATAGATTATGAATTAGAAAGTGAAGATAGTATATATGAAATTTCGGAGAATGAAACAGATAATGAAATAGATAGTGAATTAGATGAATCAAATGACTGAAGAAGATATAAAAATGGACCAAATAACAGAAGAAGATATAAAAATAATAACAAAGGAAGAATATTTAAATGAAGAAGGAACAGATCAAAACATAATATTTGAAAGTAATATATTGAGAAAATGGTCTGTTACCCCCCCAGCCTTTAGTCGAAATCTCAACTACACACTCAACCTTTTAATGTGACCTATTACTCCCCTGAACTTATTTTTAGCGAATTTATTACCCCCCAGTTGCTGACGTTTCACTGGACGTGACTACACGCGCCCATAGGCGCGTCAGTTGACTTTTTTCAATTTAAAATCATTATTTTTTATTGCCACATCATTATTTTTAATAATTAATATTTTTTCTTAATAAATATTGGTTTCTTCTTCTATTCTTCTTCTTCAATGGCTTCTTCTTCTCCATCTTCTTCTTTTTCTTCTTCTTCTTCTTCTTCTATTCTTTTTCTTCAATGCCTTCAATGGTGTAGCTTCAATGGTGAAATGCCGATGAACAGTGACGACGCCGGAAAATTCAAAATTCTGTCGACCTTTTTTTTGATGAATTTCACGTAATTCGATTTAATATTTTGATTCAACATGTTGATTCAATTCAGCTTCACATAATCAATGGCATTCAATATTTTTGATTCAACATTCTCACATGATTTGAGTTCTTGGATGCCATTGAAGAAGAAGAAATGCCATTTATGAGTTCTCACTTGAACTAAGAACTTCGATTCAAAAAACTTGAGAAAAATTAATAACTTGAATTCTTGAATGAGGAGATGAGGAAGATGATAAATTAATCTTGAATTCCATTGATTAGTTCTTGGATGCTATTTAAGAAGAAATGCCATTGAACCCGAATTAACTTGAAAAAATTTAAGAACTTGAATTCTTGAATGAGGAGATGATGAAGATGATAAATTAATCTTGAATGCCATTGTTGAGTTCTTGGATGCTATTGATGAAGAAATATCATTGATGGGTTCTTGGATGCCATTGAAGAAGAAGAAGAAGAATTGAAGAAAAAAAATAAGAAGAATTGAAGAAGAAGAAGAACTGAAAAAACAAGAAATGAAGAAGAATAATTGAAGAAGAAGAAGAACTAAAAATAATAATTGTTATTGATGGGTTCTTAGGTGCCTTTGAAGAAGAAGAAGAATTGGAGAAGAAGAAGAATTGAAGAAGAAGAAATAAAGAAGAAGAATTGAAGAAGAAGAAGAAAGAAAAATAATAATTGGGAAATAATAATGTTAAATTATTATTTTTTAGAGTAAAAAAATGAAAAATGACGTGGCAATGACATGGCAATGACGTGGCATGACGTGCATCACACCATATTTGCAATGACTGGTTGTCAGTTTTGTGGGTTTAATAATTCCACTTTAAAATAGTTCAGGTAGATAATAATTCCACTTTAAAATAGTTTAGGGGGTAATAGGTCACCTTTAAAAGTTGAGTGTGTAGTTGGGATTTGAGGTAATGGTTGGAGGGGTAACAGACCATTTTCTCTAATATATTTGACGAAATAAAAGGAAAAGAGTTAGACTTAAGTGTAGAAAAAATATTTAAAATACTAACAATAAAAATATATTTAGTAGAAAAAAGGAATAATACTACATAGTAAGCCAAAAAGAACATATAATAGACTGTAGATATGCAAAAGGAAGAGTTAGTATACCATTAGTAACAAAAAGAAAAATTAATAAAGAAATAAACGATATAAAAATAAAAACCCAATAAAATATGTACACCTTGGAGGAACAAAGATATTAATAAAAGCATATTTTAGAGAAGGAATAGATACACCAATAGAATTATATTTAGCAGATGATAGAATTATAAAATCTATAGAAAAAAGTATAATAACTGCTATAAAAGAAAATTTAATAATAATTGTGAATTATTCAGTAGCAATAACAGATAAAAATATAGATAAATCATTAGTATTATATTGAAATATATCAGGAATAGAACTAACCCCAGGAAGTAAAATATTTACAGCAAGATGTAAAAATCTATATGTATTAACAACAAAACATAAAATAACAGGAAAAAATAAAATTAATAAAATACAAATAGAAAGTCCTTTTGAACAATTCGTAAAAACAATTGATAATAATGATTATAGTTACAAAAATATAGACATAGAAGAAGATTTAGACATAATAAATGATAGAATAAGTACATAAAAAAGAATAGTTCATGAAAAACCAGAATCACCAAGCTCATAAAAAAGAACAAGTTATGAAACAACTTCAACAACTAATTTAAACCAATATTACATAACAGGAACAATAAATAAAAAAGAATATTTAATACTCTTAAACATAGGACAAGAAGAAAATTATATAGCAAAATATCTAGTAAAAAGTGAAGAAATAAAATCTCATAGTAATATATGCCCTGATCTATCAAGGAGTCTATTAAACATTAAGGATACAACAGAAAAAGAAATAATAATAGGAGTTAGGAAAATAAAAATAGAATTTGAAATAAAGGAAGAAATGCAAAAAGCAGATATAATATTAGGAATAAAATGGTTAGAACAAATAAAACCATACAATATAGAACATACACAATTATCTATAACATATAATAAAGAAAAATTATTCATAAAAAGAACTTTGACATGACATGAAAATATATGTACTTGTAAAAATAATAGTAGAAGGGTATTATAATAGGTATTATACACCTATGATAGATATAGGAGCAGAAACAAACTTATTTAGATACAACTGTTTACCAGAAGGTAAATGGGATAAGCTAAAAATACCAATAGTAGTCAAAAGATTTAATAATGAAGGAAGCTTAATTACATATAAAGCTAAGAATGTAAAAATACAGATATGGGATAAAATAATAACAATAGAAGAAATCAATAATTATGAACTAATATCAAAAGATATGCTTTTAGGAATGCCATTTTTAGATAAATTATAGCCACATATAATAACTAAAACAGATTGGTGGTTTACAACACCATGTAAACAAAAAGTAAGAGCAAAAAGAGTTATTAATAAAATAAGAAAGAAAACTGATTGGGTAAAAGGAAGTGAAAAAATTACACAAAAGTTAGAAAATATAAAAAATACAGAAGACACAGTAGAACTAGTTGTATTTTCGATAAATAAAAAAGAAATAACTATATTTTCAATAGATAAGGTAGAAATAATAAAGAAAAGATTAAGACAATTATATAGTGAAGATCCATTAAAAGGATGGAAAAAACATAAAACTACTATAAAAATTGAATTACTAGATAAAAATAACATAATAACTCAAAAACCATTAACATGTAATTTTGATGATTTAAAAGAATTTAAAATTCATATAGATGAATTATTAGAAAAATAGTATATACAAAAAAGCAATAGTAAACATAATAGTCCAGCATTTATAGTAAATAAACATAGTGAACCAAAAAGAGGAAAAAGTAGAATGATTATTGACTATAGAAATTTAAATGCAAAAACTATGACATACAATTATCCAATTTCAAATATGATATTGTAAATAAGACAAATACAAGGATATAACTACTTTAGTAAATTTGATTGTAAATCAGAATTTTACCACTTAAAGTTAGATGAAAATTCTAAAGAATTAACCGCATTTACGGTACCACAAGGATTTTATGAATGGAATGTATTACCATTTGGATATAAAAATGCACCAGGTAGATATCAATATTTTATGGATAGTTATTTTAAACAATTACCTAATTTTATAGTATACATAGATGATATACTACTATATAAAAAAACTAAAGAAGAACATTTAAAATTACTAGAATAATTTACAGATATAATAGAACAACAGGAATAAGTTTAAGCGAAAAGAAAGCTGAAATTATGAAAAACCAGATATAATTTTTAGGAATACAAATAGATAAAAGTGGAGTAAAAATGCAACAACATATAATACAAAAATAATAAATTCAAAAGAAGAATTAGATACAAAAAAGAAATTTCAATCATTTTTAGGATTAGTAAATCAAGTAAGAGAATATATACCAAAATTAGCAGAGAACCTAAAGCCTTTACAGAAAAAATTAAAAAAGGATGTAGAATATAATTACAATGAAGATTATAAAAAACAAGTTCAGAAAATAAAAATACTTAGTAAAGAATTACCAAAATTACAATTCCCAGACGAAAATAAAAACTTTACATATATAGTAGAAGCAGACACAAGTGAATATAGTTATGGAGGAGAACTTAATTATAGGTACGAAAATGAAAAAATAGAACATCATTGTAGATATTACTCAGGTACATTTAATGAAACAGAAATAAAATGGGAAATAAATAGAAAAGAATTTCGTTCATTATATAAATGTTTATTAGCATTTGAACCATATATTGTATATAAAAAATTTATTGTGAGAACAGATAATATCCATATTCGATGGTGGTTAACAAGAAAAATACAAAATTCAGTTACGACGAAGGAAATTCGGAGATTAGTATTACGTATATTAAATTTTACATTTCCGATTGAAGTAATCAAGACTAACAAGAATGTTATTGTAGATTATATATCAAGGCAAAGCTACTCAAACTGATTTACCAATGGAAAAAGCTGATGTCAAAGATATCCAAACAGACTTAATATTACAAGTGTTTGAACAAATGAAGTTATTACAAGAACGAGTTATCATATTAACTACTGAAGTTACAAATATAAGAGTGCAGGTTGAGCACTATGAAAAACAAGAAGCTATTAGCAAAGATACTGTGCAGGAAGAGCACATTAAAAAACTAGACCTAGAAGGTGACGATGAGAAACACCTAAAAACTCAAATTACTAACGAAATTACAGTTACAGCTGCAGGCGTAGGTGATGTATCCAAGGGAAAGAATATAGTCACTCAAAATAAACCTGAACCACCAAAGAAAAAGAATTATAACCTCAACCAGATATTCTCAAAATCATATACACCAAATATACAAAAATCAGAGTCATCTATACCTCTCCAGATACACACATATTTCGAATCACTCAATCAACAAAAGCAGACTTATAACCATATCACTCGTACATATATTGATAATATTTATACCTTACAAAATTTTTTAAATACAAATCCTATCCAGAGTAAAGATTTGGCAAAACAACACCAAGGATACATTACACAAAAATGTCAGAACTATAACAAACTTATTGCTTTGCCTGGCACCAGTGCAAAGTTAATTTCTTCATGTTACTATTATGGACTATTATCTACAGTTTACACAATTACTGGAGAAGAGTTAACAAGAATTCCAGATATTCACAAAAAATTTATGGATTATAAAAGGATTACGAAGGGACAGTTATTCTATGTCCGTTTCTACTCAGCACCAACAAAAATATTGTTTGATGAAATAAAATAGACAATTAATGTTGTCAAGATAGGAATGACACGAGATTATATTATCGCTGAAGAAATATGCGAACAAGAAGAGATAACCAAAAATTAGATACCGTACTTCTACCAAACCAAGAAAGTTATTGGACTTAGCAGTATATTGGTTGAGTTAGCAAATAATTATATAAATCAAAACCCAGTTTGGATTTACTATAACAGAAATCAATTATTGGTTTACTCTACTTGTAAAAATATTAGAGAAAATGACAGAGAAGAGATAAGAAAATGGGTCATGACGATCCTAAAACCAGAAGAGTTACCAGTCACAAGATCTATTACGAAAGGAGTTATTTCAAAAGAAACTATAGATCAATTCTGTATACAAGTTGGCCAAAGATACCATGTCCACATATGCAGCAGATGTAGTCGCAGATACAACTTTATTCCAGATGTGATACTACAATAACAAGAAGATAAGAAAGTAGCAGATACGACAAGGAAAAGATGAAAAGAAGATAACAACGGGGCAATAATGGAAGAGAAAAAGATACTAAGAGCTAGAAAGCGACATGTGAATTATTGTATAGCCTTTTAAATCTTGTTACGTAAATAAGTTGTATAGTCATTATTATTAGGAAGACTTTTTAGTAAAAGCCATTAATAGCTTTAAATTTTTAGGCATAGGATTTTTGACTTTCTTGTACAATAATTATTAGGTAGATATCATAATTTTTTGAAGAATTTTTGTAAAAAGTTAGGGATATGTGTGAAGAATAGGAACAGTGTTAAATATTCGTTTTACCTTTATAAATAGAGGAACCGAAGGCAGATGAAGGATAAGTCTTTATGAGTGGAAGCAAAACCCTCTCTTGTACACAAAAAACTTTTGAATTATTTAATAAAAAACAGGTATATTTCCAAGGAAAAGCTATTAATCAGACAACTATGGAAAATCTAGAATTATCAGATTTACCAGAACAAGTATTTATATTTATGATTATGAATAGCTAAATTCATAAATTCCTAACAATCATGATATGAAAAAATAAGTTTGTGTTAGTTACTTTTAGTAGAATTATTCAAAGAATAGCATGTTAATAAGTTTAGTAGCAAAGTGGAAAAGGAGAAAAATTTCTAAGAACTATGCCATCCTAAAGGTGAAACCGGTGAGGCAAGAAATCCGTGATAGGGAAGTAGCCAGAGTAGAGGCACTGTTTAAGGAAAAAGTATCCAGATTACCATGCTAATAGTGACCGAAGAACATGTTATTTAAGAATAATCTAGTATATAGTAATCTAAAATGATCATATTTTGTTATGTGTATGATTGAAGGGAATATTTTGAAAAAGCATCATATGAAAAATAAATTCTTATTTATCTGACGAAATGATAGATAAATTTAAAATACTTGTTTTTTATATACTTAAGGATATAGAAATTGTAGATATAAGAAAAATCACATTGGAAAAAATATTTGATAAATATTTTATGACTATAGTAAATTACATACCACACCTACCTACCTACTCTTACAAATACTTACATACCAAACCTTCACATCAACCATGATAAATTACGAATATTGGAAAATGGATATGAAAAATATAAAATTAATAGAAAAACTAATGAAAACAAATTTAGAAGATCATATGAGAACTAAAGATATAAAATATATAGAATTCCTTAATGAAAATATAGAGGAATTATTAAGATTAAAACAAACAACTAATAAATACTATGATAAAGCATTTAATTACTAGAATCCAATTCCAAGTTATCCAAGTTATTCGTAGAAACCTTAGCATAATATGAATAATATGAGAAGATATTTATCTGATAAAACTAAGATACTAGTTTTATATATCATAAAAGACTTAGAATTAGAAGACATAAAAAAAATAATATGGGATAAAATATTTGATTATGAAGATGAGTTACTAAGTGCTAATTGGATAGAAGATGAATTAGAAAATATAGATTTCTATGGTAGAAATAATTCAGATAGTTATTATTCAGATGGATATTATACAGATTAAGAATGCTAGAATATATTCAAAGAGTTAGAAAAAAACAAAGTTGGCTATATGAAGAAATTAATTATAGAAACCAGCTTAGAAGAGGAAGAGAACAATTAAAAGAAAGATTAATTTGGATAAATAAAATCATAAAACAACTAGAATTAAAAGACAGGTTAGAATATGATTTAGACATAGAATTATTTATAAACGAAAAAGACAGGATAATTAATGAAATAGATAACCTAGAATTTAATATCAGATATAGTACAATTAGAATAAATTATTACAAAGAAATTTGCAGTATCACAACTACTTTAGGATAAAATGATATACTATGAGTATTTAAAATATTGGAGACAAGATATGGAAGAAATAAAATTAACAGAGATACTGATGAAAGGGAATTTAATTGAATATTTTTGAATAAAAGATATAGAATATTTAGAATACCTCCAAAATAATATACAAGAATTACAAAGACTAAGAGAAAAAACTAAAGAATATTACAGTAAAGCATTTAATCAAATACCATCCAATCACCCCCCCAAAATATAAACATTAATAAAATTAAAATAAATAAACTCAAAATAAAAATGTTTAGAGAAGTTAAGAAATATCCACGCACAAATAAAAATAGCTCCATTAGAGCTATAATAGATCTATTTAAGATATCAAAGTTTATCCGCACCCCCTACAACTATGATAGATCTATTTAAGTTACCCAATTTATCCGTAACCCCCTACAATTGGTATCAAAGCTATGTTATTTAAAGTTACGAAAGTAGTGTATATTTGGATTTATTTGATTAATTTATTAATTATGATAAAATTAGTTTTAGATATCCATCAAAATTTTATAAATATTTCTTAGATGAATAACGAACAAAAGTTACAAAAATATAAAGAATTAAAACAAATAATATCTGAAAAACGTAAAGAATTAAAAATAAAAATAAAAAGACTACTGTATAACATAATTGTCGGAGTCAGTAAAAATTCAATAAATGCACAAAAAGAAGAAATATCAAATTTGGAATCAACGATAGATAGTCTAGAATATATATATATCAACATAACCTATAATCATTTCAATAAAATGAACAAAAGAGGATTTATAATAGATGAAAAAACTTATGAAAATCACGAAGGATCAAAAATAAAAATAGTATTCTCTAATTTAGGAAGAAGATATAAGAAAATAGGTGAACATTTATATTTAATGTTAGAAAAAGAAGAATTAAAATTAGAAGATAAGTTGGCAGCCATGTGATGTTCCGGCTTTTGACAGAACATTTAACATCATCTTCTTGGGAAAATTGTATGTTTTCAAGCAACCAAAGTGGTATTTAATGAGTCTTTTTAGTGTTTCAGAGAAAGGAGTGAATCACAGAAGAAACTTGGAAAAAGTAGCAATTAAAAGAATTTGACGGTCAAAATGGTGGACCGTCAGACTTGCGACGGACCACAAGTTGGACCGTCAGGCCTTATCTAGAACATGGCCTCCCGAAGGACTTTGTGATGGACCAAATGGTGGACCGTCAGTATTGCGACAGACCACCAGGTGTGCCGTCAGGCCTTATCCAGAAGCCACTCTTCGAAAGGACTCAGTGACAGACAAAATGGTGGACCGTCAGTCTTATGACAGACCACCAGTTGGATCGTCAGACCTTATCCAGAAGCCACTCTTCGAAAGGACTCAGTGACGAACAAAATGGTGGACCATCAGTCTTATGAAGGACCACCCGTTGTATCGTCAGACCTTATCCAGAAATAACTTTTCATGAAGAGTTAGTGACGGACCAGATGGTGGACCGTCAGACTTTCGACGGACCACCACTTTGGCCGTCAACTTAAACGCGGCTTTTATGATTTTTAAATTTTAAATTCCTTTTTATCTGGGAACATATAAATACCAAATTTAGGGTTAGCATTGGAATATTTTATTATCTTTGACAAATTTATCATCTATTGAAACTCTCTGTAACCTAGTACCTTAGGATTGAAAGATATCTTTGGGGAAGTTAATCATTCAATTCATTATTGAAGATTCAAGAACTGATTATTGAGATTTTTGTAAGTGAATTCTAAATCTATTTATGAATAATACAAGAATTATTTCTTCTTCTTCTATGGAATTTTATGGCTAGTTCCCATAACTAGGGTTATGGGATCCTTAATGTGAAAAACATCTATGGGTTGTGAATCAAATTGAGTTCCATGAATAACTGATATTGTATAAACCTTTCTTCAATTTAATGGCTTTTCTTGGTTGCAAACTTGAAAAGTGAGCCCAAGAATATCACTTGTCTGAAAGGAAAGTGTTTGTTGGGAAAAGAAAGTGTTTACATGAATTCTAAGGGCTTTAACCTTTGGATTAATGGCAAATTCCCTAACAAGATTAGCTTACATGAGAAAATGGTTGAAAGAACAATGTATCCTTTGAGTTTGAGAGAATTAGAGGATAATCTATCCACTTAGGTTGAGAGGCTAAGGGATAAAGAATAGGATTCAACCCTTCTTGCAATTGAATTTGCTAAATGGAACTCTTAAGTGATTCACAACCCTAATTGAGCTAGCATTTTGGTAACCATAGCCCTGGTTTGTTTAATCTCATTAAATTACTAATTAAAAAGAGAATCATTAGTTGGAATACTCTTGTTACCCTTATTCAGGAACCTCTGATCAACAGTCCAGTAATGATTATAATATTTAGTGAGCACAGTATTCCCTGTGGGATTCTACACCCAACCTAGTGGGGTTCTATATTTGACAGCGACTGATTACACTTTCTAATGAGAGTTGTAATTTGGGCGTATCAAATTTTGGTCAAAGATTCCCAAATTTTATTTTTTATTTGTTGTTTTTGTTTTATGTAGGTTGAGTGTCTTGTATGACAAGTACGCGGAGATCAGGTCAACCATTATTACCTATTCATCCAGAACCGCATCTCATTAGCAGAATGGACGGTCACCAGGACCCGAAAAGAATAGTTGCTCAGCAGGAGCAGGCTAGATTAGCATCCTTGGCAGCTACGGAAGTAAACCAACAGAATGCAGAAAATAATGGTCGGGAAGTAAACCCAGATGATGAGGACATGGGAAATGATTAGTTATTAAACCCAAGACGTGCAGATGATGTAGACGCACCAGCAAATAGGAATATCAACAGAAATTGGCATGCATTGATGAGACCTGAACACCGAGCTGTTCAGTTTGCTCTAGACGATGATGATGATGACCTAGATGGGGCTGGTGCTACAGGGGTATTATTCCTACACCCCTATCACCTGGATCTAAGTTCAATATCATGAGTACCATAATCCATTTATTGCATCTTAAGGGACTATTCGGTGGACTTGTGGGTGATGACCCGAATATGCATTTGATTAACTTTATCTCGACATGCAAATTGTTCGACAATCCAGGAGTAGGAAGAAATGCTATTCGGCTGTGATTATTCCCATTGTCTCTTTCTAGAGAAGCAATTTTATGGTTGAATGGGCTAACCCCCAATTCTATTACAAATTGGAGGCAATTAAAAGATGCTTTCTTAGAAAGGTTCTTTATGCCATCCAAGAGGGCACAGTTAACAGATGAAATCAGTAATTTTAGGCAGCTTCCAACTGAAGCTCTCCATGAAACTTGGGAGAGGTTAAAAAAGAAGCTCACTCAGTGCCTGAATCATCAGATGACCAACATCCACCTGAAGGAGATATTATATAGGGCCTTGAATTCGTTGACTAAGCCAGTAGTGGATAATGCTGTGGATGGGTCATTCATGGACCTCACTTTTCCCGAGGCATATAAGATGCTTGATCGTATGACAAAGCAGAGTAGAGTTTGGCATACTAGGGATTCTGAGGTAGCAAGCTCCACTGTATCTATTGGTATGACTGTAGAACAGAGGTGAAGGAAAGAAGAACATGACCAAGACATGGCTCACATGAAGACACAGATGAACCTTCTTACTAAGCATTTATTATCAAGAAAGATAGAGAAGGTTAAGGCTGTGGCATCATAGGGTAGAGCTAACTCTGATTCTGAGGAGGAAGCCAATTATTTGAACAATCAGGGGGTTTCCGAGGCAGTGGCCAAGGAAACCAAGGTCAGAACTACTATGATAAATCTGAATACAAGGACCGAGACCAAGGAAATTAGAAAAACAAAAATGACAGGAGTTGGTTATATGTGCCTCTTAAAAATCATGAGGCTACTACAACTAGCTCTAGGAAGATGTCCATGAAAGATATAATGGCTAAATTATTGAAAGGGGTGGAAGAAACCAATACTGGAGTAGCAGAGATGAAAAATGATTTATCCTCAATGAATCAATTGGTTGACTCACACTCTACTTCAATAAAACAGTTGGAGCAGCAAATGAACCAACTTTCTGCTGCGTTTAATCAGAGGAAGGTTGGCACTCTACCAAGTGATACATTTAAAAATCCAAAGAAGGATGGTTCATGCATGGCAATTACCACTAGGAGTGGTAAAGTACTGGCAAGCCCATCTGTGGGTAAGCCTGTGGTGGATACTATGGTAAAGAATGTTGATGAAGCAGATATTAATCATTCGGTAGAGTCTAAAAAATCGGACGAGATCATTAATGATGTTGTATCCAATAGTCAGCAGGTTGATGAGTGGAAAACAGAGAAACACAAAAAAAAGAAAGTAGTGGTGAATACTCTCCCAAAACCACCACCTCCCTTTCCTCAAAGATTGAAGAAGAAGGTTGAGGATACAAAGTTTAGCAAATTCTTGGCCATGTTGAAGCAGTTGATGGTAAATGTGCCCTTGGTCGAGGCACTTGAGCAAATGCCAGGGTATGCCAAATTTATGAAGGACCTTTTGACAAAGAAAAAAGCGGCGACCTACGAACCGGTGGATAATCTCCATCATTGTAGTGCTATTGCTACAAGGTCCTTGGTACAGAAGAAGGCAGACCCAGGAGCGTTCACTATTCCTTGCACGGTAGAGTCTTTGGAATTTGTTAAGTCTTTATGTGATTTGGGAGCTAGCATTAACCTAATGCCACTAGCTGTTTATAAAAAGTTGGGTTTGGGAGACCCCACACCCACTAACATGCGACTCATGATGGCGGATAGGTCGGTAAAATAACCTGTTGGTATTTTGTATGATGTGCTGGTGAAGGTAGATACCTTCATATTTCCTGTGGATTTCTTAATTCTGGATTGCGAGGTGGACTTCGAGGTTCCCATAATCTTGGGTCGACCTTTCCTCGCAACTAGAAGTGTGCTGATAGATTTGCGAGCTAATGAGCTTTTATTTAGGATGAATGATGAAGTGGTGCATTTTGATGTGTGCAAATCAATGAAACAACATAAAGAGATGAGTGTGTTCTCAATTGTTGATGTATATTATGAGGACGAGCAGGAAATACCAATAGAGGAGCAGCTTGGTGTTGAGCCATTAGCCGCAGTGCTTATGAATAGTGATTGTGAAGATAGTACGGATTATGAAGAGACTGTTTGTGCTTTGACAGGAATGGGATCATATTCTTACACTCCTAAGAAGCTTGATCTTGATCTCAAGAATCGACTAACACCATCGGCAAAGCCATCTGTCGAAGAGCACCGGTATTGGAATTGAAAGAGTTACCTGGTCATTTGAGGTACGTATTCCTGGGTAGTGGTAATTCACCACCCATCATTATTGCTGCTGATATGGGTGAGCAATAGGTGGAAGCTCTCATCTCTGTTCTTAAGAGTTATAAGAAAGCTATTGGTTGGACTATTGCAGATATCATCGGTATTTCTCCTGGAATATGTATGCATAAAATTTAGTTAGAGAAGGATTGTGTACCTACTATTGAGAATCAGCGTCTCCTGAACCCACCTATGCAAGAGGTGGTAAATAAATAAATCATCAAGTGGTTAGATGCAGGGGTGGTATATCCTATATCAGATAGTAAGTGGGTGAGTCCTGTGCAATGTTTGCCTAAGAAAGGGGGCATGACAGTGGTAGCCAATGAAAAGAATGAATTGATCCCACTCAGGCCTGTTATTGGGTGGAGGGTGTGTATGGACTATCGAAAGCTCAACTCGTGGACGTTAAAAGATCACTTTCCAATGCCCTTCATGGATCAAATACTTGATCGATTGGCAGGAAAGGGATGATATTGCTTTTTGGATGGTTATTATGGATATAACCAGATTTGTATTTCTCTCGAAGATCAGGAGAAGACCACTTTTACATGCCCGTATGGCACTTTCGTATTCAAGTGGATGTCGTTTGAGTTATGTAATGCACTTGCCACCTTCCAAAGGTGCATGATGTCTATTTTCTCAGATATACTTGAAGACATCTTACAGGTGTTTATGGATGATTATTCGGTTGTAGGAGATTCATTTGAGTTGTGTTTGGAAAACAAAAGTATGGCCTTGCAACTATGTGTGAAATTCAATATAGTGCTTAATTGGGAGAAGTGCCACTTTATGGTTAAGGAGGGCATTGTTCTCGAGCATAAAATTTCAGCAAAAGGGATTTAAGTTGATCGATCCAAGGTTGAAGTTATTGAGAGACTACCACCTCCAGTTTCTGTGAAGGGCGTTCGCAGTTTTCTCGGCCATGCTGGTTTTTATTGTAGGTTTATTAAAGACTTCTCCAAGATAGCAAACCCACTCTGCAAATTTTTGGAGAAAGAATCTAAGTTTTTCTTTGATGAAGATTTCTTGAAGGCATTTGAATGCCTTAAAGGGAAACTAGTGGAAGCCCCTATCATTGTAGCACCAGATTGGTCAAAGCTGTTTGAGATCCTGTGTGACGCAAGCGGTGTTGCCCTTGGAGCCGCTTTGGGGTAAAAGAGGGACAAATTATTTCATCAATCTATTATGCCAGCAAAGCTCTGAATGGAGCTTAAAAGAATTACACTGTCATTCAGAGCTTAAAAGAATTACACTGTCACCAAACAAGAACTCCTTGTTGTAGTGTATGCTTTTGAGAAGTTTAGAGCTTATCTTCTAGGTACCAAGGTGGTGGTACACACTGACCATGCAGCCTTGAGATATTTGATGACTAAAAAAGACGCAAAGCCAAGGTTGATTAGATGGGTGTTACTACTCCAAGAGTTTGACTTTGAAGTCAAAGATAGAAAGGGATGCAAAAACCAAGTGACGGATCATCTGTCTAGGATTGAAGGTGAGCGAGAAGTTAGAGATGAGATAGAGATCAATGATGCATTTTTGGATGACGAAATATTAGATGCTACTTTAGAGAACCTACCTTGGTACGTTGATTTTGCGAATTATGTGGTAAGCGAGGTGATTCCAGAAAATCTTTCTTTCCATCAAAGAAAGAAGTTTCTTCATGATGTGACACACTACTTTTGGGATGAGCCATATCTTTTTCGGCGATGTGCTGACAATATAATAAGGAGATGTGTTCCAGAGGTAGATGTATTAAGCATATTGGAAGCATGTCATGCTTCCACAATCGGGGGTCGCCATACAGGTGATCGAACTACAAGAAAGGTATTGCAGAGTGGCTACTATTGGCCATCATTATTCAAGGATGCTCACGAGTTTGTGCTGAAATGTGACCAATGTCAGAGGCAGGGGTCTATCTCTAAGAGGCATGAAATGCCTTTAACCAAGATGCTTGAAGTAGAATTATTTGATGTATGAGGCATTGATTTCATGGCCCGTTTCTAAGCTCGTATGGAATAAAGTACATTTTAGTTGTTGTGGATTATGTATCCAAATGGGTTGAAGCTGTTGCCTTGTCTGATAATGAAGGAAAGAGAGTTGTTGCGTTTCTTAAGAAGAACATCTTGTCTCGCTTTGGACTGCTACGAACTATTATAAGCGATAGAGGATCCCATTTTTATAACAAAGTGTTCTGGGCAGTTTTAGTGAAATATGTGGTGAAACAGCATAGAGTAGAAACTCCATATCACCCATAAACTAGTGTAAAAGTGGAGGTGTCGAATCGGGAGATTAAAACCATCCTAGCCAAAATAGTGAATGCTAATAGGCAAGATTGGGCTCAAAAGCTAGATGATGCTTTTTCGGTGTATCGGACTGCTTTTAAGACCCCTATTGGTATGTCACCGTATCAGCTAGTCTATGGAAAAGCATGCCATTTACCGGTTGAGCTGGAACACAAGGCTTTGTGGGCTAAGAAAATGTTAAATCTGAATTAGAAGGAGACAGTAGAGATAATATTGGGGCAACTGAATGAGATGGATGAATTCTGTCTCGAGGCTTACGAAAGAGCAGACCTTTACAAAGAGAAGATGAAAAAGTATCACGACCGAAGACTTAAAAGCAGAGACTTTCGGAAAGGTGATTTGGTACTTCTGTTCAATTCCAAGCTCAAATTATTTCCAGGTAAACTCAAGTCTAAGTGGTCAGGACCATTTAAAGTTAGTCAAGTCTACTCATCTGGAGTAGTCGAGCTTGAAAATAAAGACGGTAGTTTCTTCAAAGTGAACGGGCAATGAATCAAACTTTATATCGGTCCAAAAGACTGGATAAGAAGTGTTGATATCTTTTATCTTGATGAAGTCTGAGTAATCGAGATAACTGAGTCATGCCGCGATGATAAATCAGGTGCTAGTGGGAGGCAACCCACGACATGTTGTTATAACCATAGTTAGAGTCCCTTTCATGTTTTTGTGCAATTTTGATGTGTTTGTGAAGTGTGCAGGACCAGAAATACAAAAAAAAAGGAAAAGAGGGATACAAGTGAGCCACTGGAACAAGGTGATGGATGACTTGGTGGACCACCAATCTCCTGACAGACCACCACTTTCATCCATCAAGAAATAACAAGAAAGTTTATTCACTGGATAAGCCACGACAACCTAAGTGGCGGACCGTCACAAACCTGGTGGGCCGTCATAAGAGCCATAAAAAATAAGATCAGTGATCTACATTCTGGTAAGAAGTGACGGCTGAATTGGTGGACCATCAGATTTATGGTGGACCTTCCCACTCACCGTCATACCGAAATAGAAACACCCAAACCCTGGTGATGAGTGACGTTCAGAGTGGTGGTCCGCCATCTTTATGACGTACCGTCAATATCACCATCACTTTAACCCTAATTCCAAATTAGGTCGGGTTAAATCGGTACTCTTTATAAGTACTCCGTATTTGACCCAAAGTGAGATTTAAGGATAAAATTGAGCGGGTACATTCATTGTAACTATTGTAACCGTTCCATGACCGTTAGCTGTTCCACTTTCTTAAGATTCGAAGAACCTGAAGGGAGTTATCCCATCTGAGACTCCCTATCTTCTTTATTTTTACCTTATTTAAACTAGCTCACTCCTTTCCTCTCTTCATCATAAATAAAGAGAAACGCAAGAGCTAGAATTTGTAAGTTAGCTTTGTCTCTGAGGTTTCAAGCACGTAGCGTACCTGCATAATCTAGGTATGTGCATACCCTTCTCTTCTGGTTGTCCATATTAAGTATAAGAGCATGATTTGTTTTCTTGGGTTGTTCTTATTGTGTTGAGTTTGAATGACTTGAGTTAGACTTCAATATGCCAATTTGTGTGAAATCTGAGTAGAATAAGTTGTAAAATTTGAAGAATGTGCTTAAAATATGAGTTTAGTGCTGTGTTGATGGTTGGAAATCAATCTGATATGCAATTTCTCGACAAAAAGGGTCGAACCCAAAATTGAGGCTGAAGACAAAGGTGAGACGGTTAAATTGGTGGACCGTCAACTTTTTGACGGACCACCAACTTGACCGTCACAAAGCACTCTGAGATGGTACATTCTGGATAAGAAGTGACGGCTGAATTAGTGGACCGTCAGATTTATGACGGACCACCAACTTGACCGTCACAAAGAAATTTGAGATGACACTTTCTGGATAAGCAGCGACGGTTGAATTGGTGGACCATCAACTTTTTGACGGACCACCAACTTGACCATCACAATGCAAAATTACATGATGTAGCTATTTTTGAATTTTGAACTAATTCATTACTTCTTTTTCAGGTGTTATGGCCCCTAAACTTCCGCAAACCAGAGGAGGAAGATCTCAACGAGGTAGAAATAATTCCGCACTATCTTACAACACTAGACAAAATAAAAGAGAAGCTCTCATACTCTCCCAGTCTGAGGAAGAGAGTGAGAGTACATCTAGCAGTACAAGTTCAAGCCCCGATGAGGCAACTGTTGCTGCAGCACAACCATTGCCTGTAGAGGGTGATACTGAAACTGTTAACATAGAGGATCAAATGGGAGTTCCTGATGCTGTAGCTGAACCTGAGGGTGATAATGTTATCATGCAAAAAGATCCATAAATTTGAGAAGCTATCAGGTGGCAGATAGAGGGGGCACAAAAAGAGTTCTATGATGGGTTGACACCCACAGCTCGAGGGATCAAAAGATCATTCATAGAAGAACATCAGATTGTGACAACAGAACTTCATGAATATCCCGAGTTAGAGCGACGTTTCAACGAATATGGACTGGCATGGGTGAACAAACCAACAGGAGAGTACCAATCGAATTGGGTAAGGGAATTCTTCACAAATTATCTATGTTTGGTAAAAGCGGAATGCCCAAAGGGTATTCCAATCTCAAATAGACCAAATAGGGAGTCTGTCCTAGTTCGAGGGGTCACCGTTGATATCTCAGCCCGAACACTTAACAGGATGCTATTCAGGCCAGGATATGAGGCCCTACCCGCTGTCCCAGATTTTGAGTATAAAATGAGAAATACTTCTGGTCAAAGACATTGGGCCGCTTCTTTATTGACCGATGATGGAAATCCTTCGTGATTGACTAATTTCAAAGAGCGCATTGCAAAGTTCACCCTTAGCTTCAAAGCTAAGTTCTGGTGGGCTATTGTTCGGTTGAGGTTAATACCAACAAAAGGAGATGGGAACTTGGATCATCACAGAGCAGTAGCAGTAGCCAGTTTGGTTTCAGGGCTACAAATTAATTTTGGCTAGCTAATTGCAGACAAGATGTTTGTGCGGGCACATAAAGTAACCACTTCTATACCCTTCCCATGTTTGATCACTAAGTTATGCAAGCAAACCGGTGTGCCACTGATCTGTGGGGTTGACAATGAAGTACAGGCTACACATAGGCAGGACATTGAGAAGTTGAAGGATGAATTGAAATTCAAAATTCGTGTGACCAAGCCTCCAGTATATCAGCCTCAGTCTGTACTAGTTCTCGAGGCCCCAGAAATGCCTGAAGGTATGACTTTACCCATCACCACGTATATACCACCTGCTTATATGCCCCAGGGTACGTCTGTAGGGTTAGGTTCTACATAGTTTTCTGGTGGAGTGGAGTTTGCGGAATACGGGTTCAACCCACAAAATTTTGTTAAGGTGGTGAAGAATCAAAAGCGGTTTCAGAAACAGTTAGAAAAGTGGGATGGAGATTTCAAAACTTTTGTGGATGAAATTATGGACAAAGCAGTCAGGCCATTTCAAACTATTTATGTTTGAATGGATAACATGGAAGCCTACATCAATAAAAGGCTAGATTCACTGTCTCTCCCTGATCTTGCCAAGCTCATGGCAGAGTTTGAGCAGGAAAAGGCGGACATAGCAGAGTTAAAGGAGAAACAGTCACAGCCGCCTACATTTGACCTGACTTTAGTGGCAAATGATGATGAGGAGGGCATTCTGGATCTGATGGGAAGACCCGTGAAGGATAAAGGCAAGCAACAAATAGATAAAAAAACAGCAAGGAAAAAAAAAGAAGGAAGAGAGAAGCCATGTCACCTGAAGAGTTAGACCAACATAACCTAAAAAGAGCTACAAAGAAGTTAAAGAAAAAAGCTGAAAGAAAGCAAAGAGAGGCAGAAAATGAAGCGGCAGGAGTCTCTACTAGTGCTTCCCCAGAAAAGGGGCGAAATGCAGGATTAGTTCGGGAGACGATTCCTCCAATTGTGGAGGATGAGGTTGTGAGTGATCCTACCACCATAGGGGACAACATTTCACTGGGTGAGGACACAGGACCTGACAGATATGTGAGAGGAATAAGAGGCGATGTAAATATCCCAATCCAACCATGTACGGTAATTTATTGCTTTGAGGACAATGCTTATCTTTCTATGTGGGGCTGGGTGTATTTACATCATGGTTGGATGTTGTTTCCGATATTCTGAATCCAACCATGTACTATCTAGTAGAAGCGGCATGTCTAGGGTATTTTCATTATTGCATTTCAAATTCTGTAGCTTGTGATGTAAATATCTGTGTTTAGTGATTATCTATAAAATGTTTTTATTTCAGTACTTCGTTGTAAATATGGATAATGAATGATGTTGGCATAAGACTATGAGCATGTGTGTGTAATTATTTACTTTATTAATGCAAATATGTGTACATAACCTTCAATAAATCTACATTTGGCATTATTCTGTAAGAGGTGCATAAATCATGTGATGAACATTCCAAGAGTTGTAGAAGAAGTTTAGTTTAGTTGCCGGTGGATGTGAGGATTTACTTTCAGTTCTTGCATAGTCTAATGCCTAGAACTTGCCTGAGTCATTGATACGGCCTTCTAGTGGATTCAATAAGATAGGATAACAAGCCTCCTTGTACTTTTAGCCCACTTAGCCTAAATAAATAACCCCACCAAAAAGATTTTTATCTCATTTGAACCCGTCTTGTGCTTGTAGGACCCCTTTTTTCAATTCCAATAGCATTCATTTACTTTCCGTAGGGCGTTAGCGTCCTACTCTGGCCTTGGCCCAATATTTGGGTATTGTGCACTTTAACTTTGGCAAAACACCTAAGTTGAGGGTGACTTTTGTCAAGGTGCAAATGCTAAATAGAAGTTGAGTGTAAATTTCAGTCTAAAAGCTTTTTCCCCTAATCAGTTCAGAGATATTGTGCACCTTAAGTTGAGGGTGACTGTTGATGCTTGTCTTTTTCAATATATATATATATATATATATATATATATATATATATATATATATAAAGGGGGGGTTTATGTCTGAAGAAGAGCCTGTTATTAGAAGTAGTAAATGAGTTGATCTGGGTTACAGTAATGCAATGGAAAAGAGAGTTAAGTCTTAATGAGTCACTTTATCCAAAAGCATATCCTTACCTAACCTGAAGCCTCATTACAAGCCTTGAAAAGACCTGTTTGATCCTAGAGAGTCGACTTTGAGGAGGTGTCGTATGGCTAGGGCAAGCCTATGGGTATTTAGGACTATGCTTGTAACTTCTTTGATGAGTGTGAGAGATTAGATTACGTCCACATCATGTGATGAGTGGTGAATTTCATTGTTGTGAGGGCAACTGGAGTTTCACTGAGTTTTGCTGTTCTCTGTGGGATGTAACATCTATGTTTATGTGTTGAATTATGATCAATGCCGGGTGTAGACCTTGATGTGTTAAATTCATATAAGTGAAATGATGGGTGAATAGTTGCATCAAAATATTTTAGTGGTTGGTTGCAGGTCATTGTATTGTTCATGTTCGCAATAAGGTGCTGAGTTGCTTGAGGACAAGCAATTATCTTAAGTTGAGGGTGTTGATATTCCGGCTTTTGATGAAACATTTAGCATCATCTTCTTGGGAAAATTGTATGTTTTCAAGCAACCAAAGTGGTATTTAATGAGTCTTTTTAGTGTTTCAGGGAAAAGAGTGAATCACAGAAGAAACTTGGAAAAAGTAGCAATTAAAGGAATTTGACGGTCAAAATGGTGGACCGTCAAACTTGCGACGGACCACCAGTTGGATCGTCAGGCCTTATCCAGAACATGGTCTCCCGAAGGACTCAGTGACGGACCAAATGGTGGACCGTCAATATTGCGACGGACCACCAAGTGTGCCGTCAGGCCTTATCCAGAAGCCACTCTACGGAAGGACTCAGCGACGGACAAAATGGTGGACCGTCAGTCTTATGACGGACTACCAGTTGGATCGTCAGACCTTATCCAGAAGCCACTCTCCGGAAGGACTTAGTGATGGACAAAATGGTGGACCGTCAGTCTTATGATGGACCATCAGTTGGATCATCAGACCTTATCCAGAAATAACTTTTCATGAAGAGTCAGTGATGGACCAGATGGTGGACCGTCAGACTTTTGACGAACCACCACTTTGGTCGTCAACTTAAACACGACTTTTCTAATTTTTAAATTTTAAATTCCTTTTTATCTAGGAACATATAAATACCAAATTTTAGGGTTAGCATTGGAATCTTTTATTATCTTTGACAAATTTATCATCTATTGAAACTCTCTGTAACCTAGTACCTTGGGATTTAAAGATATCTTTGGGAAAGTTAATCATTCAATTCATTATTGAAGATTCAAGAACTGATTCTTGAGATTTTTGTAAGTGAATTCTAAATCTATTTATGAATAATACAATAATTATTTCTTCTTGTTCTATGGAATTTTGTGGCTAGTTCCCATAACTAGGGTTATGGAATCCTTAATGTGAAAAGAATCTATGGGTTGTGAATCAAATTGAGTTCCATGAATAACTGATATTGTATAAACCTTTCTTCAATTTAATGGCTTTTCTTGGTTACAAACTTGAAAAGTGAGCCCAAGAACATCACTTGTCTGAAAGGAAAGTGTTTGTTGGGAAAATAAAGTGTTTACATGAATTCTAAGGGCTTTAACCTTTGGATTAATGGCAAATTCCCTAACAGGATTAGCATACATGAGAAAATGGTTGAAAGAACAATGTATCCTTTGAGTTTGAGAGAATTAGAGGATAATCTATCCACTTAGGTTGAGAGACTAAGGGATAAAGAATATGATTCAACCCTTCTTGCAGTTGAATTTGCTAAATAGAACTCTTAAGTGATTCACAACCCTAATTATGCTAGCATTTTGGTAATCATAGCCCTTGTTTGTTTAATCTCATTAAATTACTAATTACAAAGAGAATCATTCGTTGGAATACTCTTGTTACAATAAATTACTTTATAAGTTACAAATAAAAAAAAACCTTATTTAGGAACCTCTGATCAACAGTCCAGTAACGATTACAATATTTAGTGACAGTATTCCCTGTGGGATTCGACACCTAACCTAATTGGGTTCTATATCTGACAGCGACCGCTTACATTTTCTAACGAGAGTTGTAATTTGGGCGTATCACCATGGTAAGAATAGAAAAAGAAAATGAAGAGATAGACAGAGAAAAGAAAATAGATAAAATAAAACAACAAACTACAGAAGAAATACGAAAAATAGAAGAAACTAAAAATAATAGGATTGTTGAATTAGAAAAAGAACTACAAATGCTAAAAGATTTATATGAAAAAAGACAGAAAGAAAAAGAAGAAAAGGATAAAGAACAAAAATTATTAAACTAGATAAATCAATTTAAAGAAAAATTAGAAAATAAAGAATTAGAAACCAGTGAATTAGAAATAAATACAATAGATGCTGAAGAAATAGATAATTATAACTCGGAAGATAGTGAAACATATACAGAAATTCTAGAAAACATAGGAAAACTAGAAATTAATGAAAAACAAGAAGTAATTAATAAAGAAAATCTAGAACTAATAAATATAGAAGTAAATACTCTAGATAAAAATGTAATACCCAGTACATCGGAAATAAGAAAACCAACCTATAATTACAAAACTAAGTTTAAAAGATATAATCCAAAGGATGAATATAATAAATGGACACCAAAACAAATAATTAATTACAACTTTTTAGATTTAGACTGTGTAATAGACACAAATAAAATAATACAACTATGGGTAGGATATATGTCAAAACAATTATTAGATAATAAAAAAGATACAACAAACACACCAGAATATATAGAAAAGACATTAATAGGAACAATAAAATTATGGTTTTTAAACCTAGCCGAAGCAAGTAAAAAAGTATTAAGATCTGATAATAAAATAGAAGGAACATCAACAACTACTAAAATACTACCAACAAAAATATTGAAAAAATATGAAATAGCTATAAGAGATGAATTTAGCAGTGTAACAACAGAAGAAGAAGAGCAAAATAAAGAAAAAGATACAAATAGAAATTTAATTTTAAAACTAGCAATATGTAATATGTGCTATATAGATGAGTGTACGCGCGCATTTAAAGAATATTATTATAAAGGAACATATAATATAGAAAAAAGTAAAGAAATAAGAAGATTATATTTTAGTAAATTACCCGGACCATTTAGTTCAAAAATAATAAAGAGTTGGGATGAAGCAAAAATAGTAGATACCCTAGGAGCAAGAATAAATTTTTTACAACAATGGTATAGAAATCTATGTGAAAAATATAGAGAAGAAATAAAAATGGAAAAAACATTAATAAGAAATTTATATGTTGCAAAGATAAAATAACACCTCAATTTGGATGTGAAGAAAGATATTATAAGAAAAGAAAAAGACATAAGAAATATAAGAAATACTACAAATCAAAATATAAGTATAAGAAACCAAGAAAAAGATATTATGTAAAAAATTATAAACATAAAAGACCATATAGAAAAAAGAAATCTATAAAAGAATGTACTTGTTATAATTGTGGAAAACTAGGACATTTAGCTAGAGATTGTAAATTACCTAAAAATCTAAAAAAGAAACAAATATCAGAAATAAAAATAGAAAATACAAAATATATGCAGATAGATTATATAGATTATGAATTAGAAAGTGAAGATAGTATATATGAAATTTCGGAGAATGAAACAGATAATGAAATAGATAGTGAATTAGATGAATCAAATGAATGAAGAAGATATAAAAATGAATCAAATAACTTAAGAAGATATAAAAATAATAACAAAAAAAGAATATTTAAATGAAGAAGGAACAGATCAAAAAATAATATTTGATAATAATATATTTGACGAAATAAAAAGAAAAGAGTTAGACCTAAGTGTAGAAAAAATATTTAAAATACCAACAATAAAAAATATACTTAGTAGAAAAAAGGAAGAATACTACGTAGTAAGCCAAAAAGAACATATAATAGACTGTAGATATGCAAAAGGAAGAGCTAGTATACCACTAGTAACAAAAAGAATAATTAATAAAGAAATAAACGATATAAAAAGTAAAGACCCAATAAAATATGTACACCTTGGAGGAACAGAGATATTAATGAAAGCATGTTTTAGAGAAAGAATAGATACACCAATAGAATTATATTTAGTCGATGATAGAATTATAAAACCTATAGAAAAAAGTAGAATAGCTGCTATAAAAGGAAATTTAATATACCAAAAATTTAAATTTATAATAAGTGTGAATTATTCAGTAGCAATAACAGATAAAAATAAAGATAAATCATTAGTATTATATTGGAAAATATCAGGAATAGAACTAACCCTAGGAAGTAAAATATTTACAGCAAGATGTAAAAATCTATATGTATTAACAACAAAACATAAAATAACAGGAAAAAATAAAACTAATAAAATACAAATAGAAAGTCCTTTTGAACAATTCATAAAAATAATTGATAATAATGATTATAGTTACAAAAATATAGACATAGAAGAAGATTTAGAAATAATAAATAATAGAATAAGTACATAAAAAAGAATAGCTCATGAAAAACCAGAATCATCAAGCTCATAAAAAAGAACAAGTTATGAAACAACTTCAACAGTTAATTTAAATCAATATTACATAGTGGGAACAATAAATGAAAAAGAATATTTAATACTCTTAAACACAGGACAAGAAGAAAATTATATAGAAAAATATCTAGTAAAAAGTGAAGAAATAAAATCTAATAGTAATATATGCGCAGATATACCAAGGAGTCTAATAAACATTAAGGATACAATAGAAAAAGAAATAATGATAGGAGTTAGGAAAATAAAAATAGAATTTGAAATAAAGGAAGAAATGCAAAAAGCAGATATAATATTAGGAATAAAATGGTTAGAACAAGAAAAACCATGCAATATAGAACATACACAATTATCTATAACTTATAATAAAGAGAAATTTTTCATAAAAAGAACTTTAACATGATATGAAAATATATGTACTTGTAAAAATAATAGCAGAAGGATATTATAATAGGTATTATACACCTATGATAGATACAGGAGCAGAAGCAAACTTATGTAGATACAATTGTTTACCAGAAAGTAAATGGGATAAATTAAAAACATCAATAGTAGTCAAAGGATTTAATAATGAAGGAAGTTCAATTACATATAAAGCTAAAAATGTATAAATACAGCTATGGGATAAAATAATAACGATAGAAGAAATCTATAATTATGAACTAACATCAAAAGATATGCTTTTAGGAATGCCATTTTTAGATAAATTATACCCACATATAATAACTAAAACAGATTGGTGGTTTACAACACCATGTAAATAAAAAGTAAGAGCAAAAAGAGTTATTAATAAAATAAGAAAGAAAACTGATTGGAAAAAAGGAAGTGAAAAATTACACAAAAGTTAGAAAATATATAAAATACAGAAGACACAGTAGAACTAGTTGTATTTTCGATAAATAAAAAAGAAATAACTATATTTTCAATAGATAAGGTAGAAATAATAAAGAAAAGATTAAGAAAATTATATAGTGAAGATCCATTAAAAGGATGGAAAAAACATAAAACTACTATAAAAATTGAATTAATAGATAAAAATAGCATAATAACTCAAAAACCATTAATATATAATTTTGACGATTTAAAAGAATTTAAAATGCATATAGAAGAATTATTAGAAAAACAAAATATACAAAAAGGCAATAGTAAACATAATAGTCCAGCATTTATAGTAAATAAACATAGTGAACAAAAAAGAGAAAAAAATCGAATGGTTGTTGACTATAGAAATTTAAATGCAAAAACTATGACATACAATTATCCAATACCAAATAAGATATTGAAAATAAGACAAATACAAGGATATAACTACTTTAGTAAATTTGATTGTAAATCAGAATTTTACCACTTAAAGTTAGATGAAAATTTTAAAGAATTAACTGCATTTACGGTACCACAAGGATTTTATGAATGGAATGTATTACCATTTGGATATAAAAATGCACCAGGTAGATATCAACATTTTATGGATAGTTATTTTAAACAATTACCTAATTGTATAGTATACATAAATGATATACTACTATATACAAAAACTAAAGAAGAACATTTAAAATTACTAGAACAATTTACAGATATAATAGAAAAATCGGGAATAAGTTTAAGCGAAAAGAAAGATGAAATTATGAAAAAACAGATATAATTTTTAGGAATACAAATAGATAAAAGTGGAGTAAAAATGCAACAACATATAGTACAAAAAATAATAAATTCAAAAGAAGAATTAGATACAAAAAAAAAATTACAATCATTTTTAGAATTAGTAAACCAAGTAAGAGAATATATACCAAAATTAGCAGAGAACCTAAAGCCTTTACAGAAAAAATTAAAAAAGGATGTAGAATATAATTACAACGAAGAAGATAAAAAACAAGTTAAGAAAATAAAAATACTTTGTAAAGAATTACCAAAATTACAATTCCCAGAGGAAAATAAAAAAATTACATATATAGTAAAAGCAGACGCAAGTGAATATAGTTATGGAGGAGTACTTAAATATAGGTATGAAAATGAAAAAATAGAACATCATTGTAGATATTACTCAGGTACATTTAACGAAACAGAAATAAAATGGGAAATAAATAGAAAAGAATTATGTTCATTATATAAATGTTTATTATCCTTTAAACCATCTATTGTATATAACAAATTTATTGTGAGAACAGATAATACCTAGGTTCGATGGTGGTTAACAAGAAAAATACAAAACTCAGTTACGCCGAAGGAAATTCGGAGATTAGTATTGAATATATTAAATTTTACATTTACGATTGAAGTAATCAAGACTGACAAGAATGTTATTGGAGATTACATATCAAGACAAAGCTACTCAAACTGATTTACCAATAGAAGAAGCTGATGTCAAAGATATCCAAACAGACTTAATATTACAAGTGTTTGAACAAATGAAGTTATTACAAGAACGAGTTATCACATTAACTACTGAAGTTACAAATGTAAAAGTGCAGGTTGAGCACTATAAAAAACAAGAAAAAGCTATTAGCAAAGATACTGTACAGGAAGAGCACATTAAAAAACTAGACCTAGAAGGTGACGATGAGAAACACCTAAAATCTCAAATTACTAACGAAATTACAGTTACAGCTGCAGGCGCAGGTGATGTATCCAAGGGAAAGAATATAGTCACTCAAAATAAACCTGAACCACCAAAGAAAAAGAATTATAACCTCAACCAGATATTCTCAAAACTATATACATCAAGTATACAAAAATCAGAGTCATCTATACCTCGCCAGATACACACATATTCTGAATCACTCAATCAACAAAAGCAGACTTATAACCATATCACTCATACATATATTGATAATATTTATACCTTACAAAAATTGTTAAATACAAAACCTATCCAGAGTAAAGATTTAACAAAACAACACCAAGGGTATCAGAACTATAACAAACTTATTATTTTGCCTAGCACTAGTGCAAACTTAATTTCTTCATGTTACTATTATGGACTATTATCTACAGTAGGGGTGTACAAACCGAACCGTTAAGTCAAACCGAACCGATGAATCAAACCAAACCGAGAAAAAAACCCGACTTATGGTTTGGTTTGATTGGTTTGGTGTTGGCAAAAAAACCCCGATCATTCTTGGTTTGGTTTGGTATTAGCAAAAATAAAATCAAACCGAACCCAAACCGAACCGACATAATATATATATATAATTTTAATTTTTTATACGTAAAAAAATATTACTTATAATCTACTTTCTAATTATTTTTATTACTTTTTTATATCCAGAAAATAGATATATATTCTTGGGCCTTTAATTATAATTTGTATCCATTAGTAACAAATTAATATAAAGCCCAATATTAATATAAAAAGGAAAAATTATATATTATAGACAAAATACTATATTAATTACATGGTATGGTTAATGTTTTAAAAAATTACAATTCATAGTTATTTGGTAGTTTAAATTTTTTTTTTTTGTTCTATTGGCAAAAAAAAGGCAACAATGAGAACATTAAAACGCACGATTATTGAAGATATCTTCTTCAACTTTTTTTTTTCTTATTTTTCTCTCAAAATCACTCTAATATTCTTGATTTTACATTGAAGAAACAACACCATTGGCAACATCATAATAGTGTTCTTCAAGAGACCTTCTTCAACTTTTTTTCTCCTTATTTTTCTCTCAAAATCACTTTAATATTACAAGATATCATCCTTGATTTTACTTTGGATAACTTTTTTTTGCGGATTTGTCACCACATAAAATCCGTTTAGAATATTTATTGAAGATTTGAGGTAATTTTCAGTATTTTTGATATTAGATTTAATTTTTTTTATATATATTTTGCAATCCTTTCTATCATAAATTTTGATTGAGATAACTTAGTTCAATCATTATTTTCTCAATTCAACTAAATTGTTATCAATTATATATTATGTGTCAATTATATATGCGTATATGTATAAGTTGTATATTAATTGTGTATATGATGTAATTGTATAAGTAGTATATGTCAATTGTATAAGTCATATATGTCAATTGTATATGTCAATTATATAAGTCATATATGTATAAGTTGTTAATTATATATGTATATAAATATGCACATATATATAAATTGTATATTAATTGTATATATGATATAATTGTATAAGTCGTATATGTATAAGTCAATTGAATAAGTCGTATATGTATAAGTCATATATGTCAATTATATAAGTCATACATGTATAAGTTGTTAATTGTATATGTACATTTATTTATTTTTCAATTGTATAGCTGAATGTTTGTATATTATTATAGTGTATATTAAATAACTATATATCTGTATATATACAGTTTGCAGAATTTATATTGAGTATGTACATATACATTTTGCATAATTTATATACAAATATACAATTCTTGAAATTATACAAAATAAAAGAATGAGAAAGAAGGGGGGGACAAATAGAGGGAGGGAAATGGAGGAAGGGAGAGAGAAGGAGGAGGGGAGAGAGAAGGAGGAGATCGAGAGGTGAGAAAAAGTGTGAGAAAGAGAGGAATTTAAGGTATATCTATGTTTTGTAACTATGCAAACATTAACCATGTCTTGTAATTATGGACTAAAAGTTACCTATATCTGAATTTTTGCCATATAAAAACCTAAAACTCTTCATTGCTTCACTTTACATTTTGTTCATTCGTTCGTCAAGTTGTGATTCAGGTTTGTTTCTCTTCTTTCTCTTTTTTTTTTTTATGGAATTATGTTATAGTTAATTACTTTATGGAGTTAAGTTTTTAATAAGTTGTCTCCAATTCTTCATTCTTTTGTATGCTCACATTTTATGTGAAGAAAACTTTCAGACAAGCTACTGTGACTAGTGACTAAGAAATTGAACCATTGGGTATCCACATAATATTACTTTGAGAGATAGTAGTTTAGACGTCTTAGTAATTTGTCAACTTAATTTTAATTGAAACTACTCTATGACCATTTTTTTTATCTTTTTAGTGAAAACATTTAATTTTTTTCTTTAATCACATTATAATTGTAAAAAATCGAGAAAATCGAAAAACCAAAAAAAATTGACTAAAACCAAAATTTAAAAACCAATTGTACATTGGTTTGATTTGGTTTATAGATTTAGAAAACCGACATTATTGGTTTGGTTATATTTTAATGAAAAACCGAACCAACCCGACCTATGTACACCCCTAATCTACAATTTACACAATTACTGGAGAAGAGTTAACAAGAATTCCAGATATTCACAAAAAATTTATGGATTATAAAAGGATTACGAAGGGACAATTATTCTATGTCCGTTTCTACTCAGCACCAACAAAAATATTATTTGATGAAATAAAACAGATAATTACTGTTGTCAAGATAGGAATGACACGAGATTATATTGTCCCTGAAGAAATATGCGAACAAGAAGAGATAACCAAAAATCAGATACCAGACTTCTACCGAAACAAGAGAGTTATTGGACTTAGCAGTATATTGACTGAGTTAGCAAATAATTATATAAATCAAAACCCAGTTTGGATTTAGTATAACAGAAATCAATTATTGGTTTACTCTACTTGTAAAAATATTAGAGAAAATGACAGAGAAGAGATAAGAAAATGGGTCATGACGATCCTAAAACCAGAAGAGTTAACAGTCACAAGATCTATTACGAAAGGAGTTATTTCAGAAGAAGCTATGATCAATTCTGTAAACAAGTTGGCCAAAGATACGATGACCACATATGCAACAGATGTAGTGGCAGACACAACTTTATTCCAGATATGATGCTACAATAACAAGAAGATAAGAAAGTAGTAGATACGACAAGGAGAAGATGAAAAGAAGATAACAACAGGGCAATAATGGAAGAGAAAAAGATAATAAGAGCTAGAAAGAGACATGTGAATTATTGTATAGCCTTTTAAATCTTGTTACATAAATAAGTTGTATAGTCATTATTATTAGAAAGACTTTTTAGTAAAAGCCATTAATAGCTTTAACTTTTTAAGCATAGGCTTTTTGACTTTCTTATACTATAATTATTAGGTAGATATCATAATTTTTTGAAGACTTTTTGTAAAAAGCTAGGGATACGTGTAAAGAATAGGAACAGTGTAAAATATTCATTTTCCCCTAATAAATAGAGGAACCAAAGGCAGATGGAGGACAAGTCTTCATGAGTTGAAGCAAAATTCTCTCTTGTACACAAAAAACTTTTGAATTATTTAATAAAAAACAGGTATATTTCCAAGGAAAAGCTATGAATCAGACAACTATGAAAAATCTAGAATTATCAGATTTACCAGAATAGGTATTTATATTTATGATTATGAATAGCTAAATTCATAAATTCCTGAAAATCATGATATGATAAAATAAGTTCATGTTAGTTACTTTATAGTAGAATTATTCAAAGAATAGCATGTTAAGAAGTTTATTAGCAAAGTGGAAAAGGAGAAAAATTCCTAAGAACTATGACATTCTAAAGGTGAAATCGGTGAGGCAAGAAAGTCGTGATAGGGGAGTAGCTAGAGCAGAGGCGCTATTTAAGGGAAAAGTATCCAGATTATCATGCTAATAGTGACCGAAGAACATGTTATTTAAGAATAATATAGTATATAGTAATCTAAAATGATCATATTTTGTTATGTGTATGATTGAAGGGAATATTTTGAAAAAGCATCATATAAAAAATGAATACTTATTTATCTGACGAAATGGTAGATAAATTCAAAATACTTGTTTTGTATATACTCAAGGATATAGAAATTGTAGATATAAGAAAAATCACATTGGAAAAAATATTTGATAAATATTTTATGACTATAATAAATTACATACCACTCCTACCTACCTACTCTTACAAATACTTACATACCAAACCTACACATCAACCATGATAAATTACGAATATTGGAAAATGGATATGAAAAATATACAATTAATAGAAAAACTAATGAAAACAAATTTAGAAGATCATATGAGAACTAAAGATATAAAATATATAGAATTCCTTAATGAAAATATAGAGGAATTATTAAGATTAAACCAAACAACTAATAAATACTATGATAAAGAATTTAATTACTAGAATCCAATTCCAAGTTATCCAAGTTATTTGTAGAAACCTTAGCATAATATGAATAATATGAGAACATATATATCTGATGAAACTAAGATACTAGTTTTATATATCATAAAAGACTTAGAATTAGAAGACATAAAGAAAATAATATGGGAAAAAATATTTGATTATTAAGATGAGTTACTAAGTACTAATTGAATAGAAGATGAATTAGAAAATATAGATTTCTATGGTAGAAATAATTCAGATAGTTATTATTCAGATGGATATTATACAGATTAAGAATGCTAGAATATATTCAAAGAGTTAGAGAAAAACAAAGTTGGCTATATGAAGAAATTAATTATAGAAACTAGCTTAGAAGAGGAAGAGAACAATTAAAAGAAAGATTAATTTGGATAAATAAAATCATAAAACAACTAGAATTAAAAGACAATTTAGAATATGATTTAGACATGAAATTATTCATAGACGAAAAAGACAGGATAATTAATGAAATAGATAACCTAGAATTTAATATCAGATATAGTACAATTAGAATAAATTATTACAAATAAATTTGTAGTATCACAACTACTTTAGGATAAAATGATAGACTATGAGTATTTAAAATATTGGAGACAAGATATGGAAGAAATAAGATTAACAGAAATACTTATGAAAGAGAATTTAATTGAATATTTTAGAACAAAAGATATAGAATATTTAGAATACCTTCAAAATAATATACAAGAATTACTAAGACTAAGAGAAAAAACTAAAGAATATTACAGTAAAACATTTAATCAAATACCATCCAATCACCCTCCAAGATATGAACATTAATAAAATTAAAATAAATAAACTAAAAATAAAAATGTTTAGAGAAGTTAAGAAATATCCACGCACAAATAAAAATAGATCCATTAGAGTTATAATAGATCTATTTAAGTTACTCAATTTATCCGCACCCCCTACAATTGGTAAATTGGATATATGAAAAATTCTATTAAAGTATAAGTAGTAATTAACTAAAATTTTACTTAATAAATTTTCCTACTAACAATCCAATATTCCACCCCCCTTCCCACCCTAAACCTACCCGATGGCCGATATAATTTTTTTTTCTTACATACGCCTACTAAAAGTAAATTGATAATACCGACTTTGATTCAATATATTTTGTATCTTTGGTGCACTGCTACTATATTTTATGTAGATTTAAACAAAATATCTCTTTGTGCAGCTCTGAAAGTATAAATCAAGCTCTTATTTTTCTTTATAAAAAGGGGGATTGCAACACTAGGTCTCAATTCCTTAATTTTTTGTATTACCTTTATTTGCTTAGTTTAGTTGTTTAGAATTTTTCTTGCTACGACTTGATTAGTGAACCATGAGGCAATTTTCTTGTGTTCCTATCTATAATGTCCACTTTTATGCTTTGATTTTTTTTTCGAAATTAAGTAATGTTGGGCTTAAATTTTGCAGGAATAAGGTTATGTTGAACTTCACATTTTAAAGGAACATTTTGATGAACGCAGCAAAAATCAGGTAAAATTTGTGTTCATGTATATACTTTAATGTTTTCAATGTGTTTTTTGTGTTCATTATATAAAAAGGAATGACTTTTTACCATAATTTTTTAAAGTTTATATAAGGATTTATATAGTTTTATACATATATTATTGAAATGTGTTGATTTTTTTATGCAAGCAGTTTTAACTTTTTCTTTCTTTCTTTTGATCTTGAGGAATCACCTTGCACCAACTGAATTAATTGTGGTTGTTAAATCTTCAACTTATTTGAGTTTGGTATGAAATCTTAACACTTAGAAATGCAAGTTGACTAAAATTTTATCTTATATAAATTATTTACTTTTTAATTATGTAAAACAATTATAATGCCTTTAGTATTAAATTGCTAAAGTATTACATACTAACTTGCAACGCCGACTTCAAAAAAGAAAAGATTTTTTCATTTAAAGAGGATCAATTAATATAAGGTTTGTTATTTTTCTTTTTTCTAATAGCTTTTATTTTTATTTTTATATGTCATATGTAGCTCAATCGATCAAACTAATTTAATATATTTCTTTGTTAGCTTTCGCACAATGTCTTATTATTTCTTTCCCAACAACATGCTGTGACAATTCGATTTACGAGCCATGATGGCACCTACTAAACTCCGCTAGTAGGCAAGTCAAGCTATAACCCGGAGCTAATGCAATGGGTTAATTCGGTAGGAAATACCCATCAAAGGCGAAATTAAACAACACACTTTATAAATAATAGAGATGCTAGATAGAATAAACAGACAATACAAGATACCAATCCCACGACCTGGTAGAACCAATATAAGAGCATCTAATAGTATCAATACAACTTCAAAAGTCTAGAATAATCAATATATCTGTGTCGAAACAGAAGACTGAAAATAAATATAGAGGAAAATGGGCGACTCGAACTCCAAGAACTCACCCTATCTCTGAAAATCAGTCACAACACGAACAACGATCAACGACGACAGCTAGTACACGGATTTGCACCAAAAAAGGTAAAAAAATATAGTATGAGTAACAAAACAATGGGTACTCAATAGACATCATCGTCCGACTAAGTTAAATCATGATATAAGTGTGATAAAATGCAAGATAATATAACTAATTCAGGGTACGGAAATGAACCTGAATTATCTCCAACATTGTTGTACATAATTAGTAATTAAACCGGAATAACAAAAAAATATAAGGCATCACCACATGCCAATCACCGCTCGAACATAATAAGTAAATAATTCGGAATAATAATGTATCATAAAGCTTTAACATAAGCAACTACAAACTACAAAATTGGATCCTATATGCCAATTGATGTAGAAAAGTAAAGAACTCGTCACAACCTCACATACGACTGGAAAGTACACTCGAGAAAAGAATAAAGCAATCAACTAACATTACATCTAAATTTCATCATCATTTAACCATCATCTCACAATTATCTTCAATCAGTCATTTATGACATTTCACAATTTACCAACATTTGACAATATACCCATATCCCATAATGCTACCATCATTTAACAAAATCGTCATTGACACTAACTAGTTATCGATTTATGAGCTAATCATCTCTAATTAACTAATACCTTTGATTACAAATCATCATTTAACAACTATTCTCCACATATCTACTAATCATCATACATTAGATAACCATTATTTATCTACTAACACCATTTATCGACCAACATCATTCATTATCTAATCACCATTTACTAACTAATCCGCATTTACCAACTAGTCATGATTAGTAACTTAACAATATCCACCACTAATCCTTATTCATCACTAAGCATCAACTATATCACTTTATAATCATTTATCATTAACTAACAATTATCATTAAACCTCACAAGGCTACTAATTATCATAATTACCATATTTGGGCTACATCCGACATCTTTAACATCAACATCATACCCAAACTACATATAAACATATATATATACACACACACACACACACACACACACAAGTCCAATAAAAATTAAGGTAACCTTCATTAGTATAAGCCACCAAGGCCAATCTTACTCTAACCATGAGCAACTAGAGCATTTTACCTAATTTTAGTAATCGAAGGTATTCTCATGATAAACATGATTAATGAAGTCCAATTCACCTAAGGCATAAGGAAACAAGCTAAGTATTCCAAATTTACGATTTCAATATAGCCTAAAAGGTCCAACTAGCCCAAATCTTACGTTTCATCAATCCAACACCTAAAAATCATCAAATTTAACAAGGTATCATAAATATACTATGACATAGCTTAATCTAACAAGGAATAACCTAGCCTACCCTAATGCCAAAGAAAGCTCAACGAATCACTAAACCTTCCCTTTTACCATCCGAGATACCTCCTCAAGATTCTAAGCTATCAAAAACACATTCTAATCATCAATATGAGAATATCGACACCCATATAGCACCATTGTGCTTTGGGTCCAAAAATCACATAAAAAATCCCATGTGGGTTGCACTTACGAAAATCACATTTTGGAGATCAACCCAACATTTATATATGTTCAGGAATCATAAGCCTAAAAATTGGTGAAAACCAAGATACTTTGTGGCTAAAATTAAGCCCTATAGGTTTTGGGGTTTTGAGAATTAAATAAAGAAATTTCACTAAGAAAAGGATGAATTCTTATCTTAAAATCGGATTATAATCACAAAACTAGGCATTAATCAAGCTCCCAAGTCACCCAAAAGTCTTAATTTTAACATAACACACTATTTTAGGGTTTTTGATTATCAAGACATAGGTGAAAATGAGTAAAATCGTGGACTAAGGGGTCCTATTATACCAAGTCTAGGCCTTCAAAAGTCGCTATCGTGACCTGTAGGTATGCAATCGCAACATCTTGTGGTCTGCACAACTTATCGCGATAGCGACACCTACGTGCGATCACATCATCACGACCGCAGCTCAAAAATGGTGATCGCGGCTGCATCAATCATCAGCTGAAACTTGGAAAGTCTTTCAAGTTTCAGTCAAGCCCTCGAGATTCATGTGAAACTCCATATACGCAAACAAATTATATAACCACACTAAATTAGGCATTCCAGATGCGATGGTGCACTTAAAATTTCTATCTGAGGTTGTTTCGATCAAATATGGACCCCACACTTATATTTCATTTTCTTAACTTTCCGACCAATAGGTTGAATTGAGCTCGGGTGCCTCAGGACCCAAACTAAAGGTTTACCCAGCCTAAGATCGATATTCTAGAGAAGATTGAGCAGTCAAAATTTGCATTCGAGATTGTTTTACTGAAGTTTTTGTCCCATGGCCATTTAGAACCAGCAAAGATTTCTAAACATGCAATTGACTCTAAAAACCAAATGAACTGTCCGATAATAGAACTGTCAGTCCCTGTAAGTAATAATTTATTTGGGGAAGCTATTGTAAAGATCCAATGGCGATAATATACGGAAATATTAAAAATAATCTGAAGAGTCATTACAATATCCACTACTAAAGAAACTTTTCTTTGCGAAAGTTAAGAGTTAGGATATACCTTATGTCTCGAACAGATAAGGATACTGAGTTTGTATCTCGCTCTCAATGTCCCAAGTGGCCTCCTTCACTGAGCGATGCCTCCACTGAACCTTAACTACAGGAATGTAATGCCCCAAAAATGTGCCTCGAGACGTCACACGGTGATCGGGACTATGAGTAGCCCCAAGATAAACCTGTAAGCCTTCTACAAGTTCTGACACTTAAAATAAGGACAATCTAGACATATGTTAACACTAAAATACTGAGTACTGTCTGAACTGAACTAAATTTAACTGAATATAATTTTTGAAAGTATTTAACTTAAAAGTCTAAGCAATCAACACTTGAAATTTGAAATATAACTGACCCCCAATTGACTCAAACTGAACTGAAAGCAATTGATCAACTATAGTAATAAGCTGAAAATCTGAATAACGAGGTCCTCGAACTATGACGACCCACCAACTGTCGAGATATATAGAGAGATGCTCGCGGTCGATCACGCTGCTGGAATTGAGCACCTAAACTTATATTATTAAATAATGTAGAACATAGACGTATATGTAGATCACTATTTTTGGAATGCACTGAACATATAGGGGTGGATGCATAAGTAAAACAAAAGTTCAGTATTCATACAAAACTTTCAAAGAATGCATGCTAAGGGTAAATGGTTCACCTTGGCTCGAATAAAACGTGTACTGCAAAATAATAAAACATGAGTATGTAAAACATAGATAATCTTTGTGAGCCATAACACTTAATTCTAAAAGTTGTACTTTTACTCTTTCAATTGGGAGTTTCTTCTAATCGACATAATCCATGTGAGCCGTTAGGGAATCCAATGTCTTACCCACATTGGGGAGAGCTGTTCTACCCTTGCCATCGGAATAGAACCTTATCTTGAGTGATCACTAACTTAGCCCACTGAGGGGATTTAAACCTATGGTGGTACGTAGTTCTAAGGCATAAGATCTTTGAAATCATACCCAACTCGATGCTAAAGACTACTCCCATACTTATCGCTCAGACTTTAGGAAATTCACCTTAAAATACCACAAGTGTTTGTAAGGAAAAACCAGTTATGCTTCTCTCTTTTCTTTAAATCATAAACTATATGAATATGTGGATTCCATATCTTAGTTTAGGATAAAAAATCAATTCTTTCTTAAATCTTGGTAAACAACTTATAAAAGAGGCTTAAGATCATAGTTTTCTTGAAATCTCATAACTCATTCATAGGTTTAAGGCATATGTACTTAAATTTTTAGAATTCCATAATAAAACTTCTTTCTCAACAATCATCTTAAAATCATTTAACAATCTCAATTCATGATAAGGAAGTGCAATGCATGACATAAATCTTCAAGTCAAAGCATTAATAGATGAGATAAACATGCACTCCGATACTTAAACCACTTGTAAACTCGTAAATTCAAAATAAAATAGTTTGGGTATGAACCCTAATTCACAAATCATGAAATGTTAAGTTAAAAGAAATTTTTGGGCACAAGGATTAAAAAATATCCTTGTTCATAACCCACATACCATATTAGGTTAATTTAATGATGAAACTTGACTTTGGATTCCTATTGATGTTCTTGAAGCCTTCTTCTTGAACCCGAAAACTTGGATTCTTGATTATCTTGAAGAGGGTGTGATAAAGCTTTGGATTTCTTGGAGTTAAATTAGGGTTTCTTGTAGAGAAAGTTAATGAATGATAAGTGTAATTTGCTTAGAATAACGTCTAATCTTCTATTTTTATGACTTGGGGTGGGGGCAAATGACCTAAATGCCCTTCTGGGGTTTAAAGTCACAACATAAATGCCATTTATGGTCTTGGAGTGATGCAGTGACCATCTCACTGCTATTACAAGCGTGACACAGGCTAATCGCATTGTGCTACTGGAATTGCAATCCATACACGACTTAAACATCATTTGAAAATTCTGAAACTTCCCCGTGACATGATCCTTACACCCCTGAACATGAATTAACTCAAAAACCATTGTCTCAGAGCCTGAAAGATCAACTTAAAAATCCTCGAAGTTAAGAGGTCAAAAATGAGACTAAGTCCCCAACACTTAGTTTTATTTTCAGGTTCTAAGTGTCTTAAGTAAGTACTAAGGGCTGAGCTGAACTAGAAACGTATGGGGTATTACAACATCTCCACCTTGGGAATATTCATCCTTAAATGAGATTGGCTAAACTGAGAATATTGAGAGATTGAGATTATACATTAAATCAGCATGGCTCAAAATATGTCTGCATGATTAAACTGATTTGTGAATGCATGAATTATCATGAGAGTAACTATATAAAGCTAGAACTGAGAATGGAAAAGAGATAATCTGAGGAAACTTGCTAACTTAAACTGAGTCTGTCTTTGGGGTGAAAAGACGAGGGTACTTGATTTGCATATCTTCTTCTGTTTGCCAAGTGGAACCCTCAACGAACTGATTTTACCAAAGAACTTTGACCAAAGGAACTTCTTTGTTCCTTAGTCTACAAATCTGGTGGTCAAGAATCTCCATTGGAATTTTTTCATACAAAAGGATATCCTAAATATCTGTGTTTTCTAAAGGTACTACTACATCTGGATCATCAATACACTTCTTTAATATAGAGACATGAAACACAAGATGAACGGATGACAACTCAACAGGAAATCCAAGCTCATGCACTACCTTCCCAACACGTCTCAATAACATATTATGGACTAAGTTTACTCCTTTTTCCACATCTCTTCACCCCCTTCATGGGTGAAACCATAAAATAGACTAAGTCATCGACTTCAAACTCAAGATCTCTTCTCCTCACATCTGTATAAGATTTATGATGACTCTGAGCTATTTTCAACCTCTCTCAAATTAATTGGACTTTTTCCATGGATTCAAATACTACATTTGGCCCTATCAAAGAAGCCTCACCCACTTCAAAACAATCGATGGGTGACCTACATCTCCTTTCATAAAGATCCTTAAATAGGGCCATATTAATACTAAAGTGGTAACTGTTATTGTAGGCGAACTCAATCAACGGCAAGTGATCATCCCAACTACCCTTGAAGTCAAGAACACACACCCTCAGCATATCCTCTAGGGTCTGAATGGTCCTCTCTGCCTGACCATCTATCTGAGGATGAAAAGCTGAATTGAGATGAACTTGGGTACCAAGACCCTTCTAAATGGATTTCCAATAGTAAGAGGTAAACTGAGTACCCCTATCTGAAATAATAGACAAAGGAATTTCGTGCAATCTGACTAACTCTGTAATATACAAATTAGCATAATTTTCGGCTGATTCGGACGTATGAACTGACAAGAAATGGCCTGATTTGGTCAATCTATCTACAATAACCTAAATCAAATCATGTTGACGACGTGAATGGGGTAACCCTATCACAAAGTCTATGTTCTCCTCTTCCTACTTCCAACTGGGAATACTAAATTCCTGCAAGGTGCCACCTCGCCTTTGGTGCTCCACCTTAACCTGTTGACAATTAGCGCACTTGGCCATAAATTTTGCAATATCTTTCTTCATACCACTCCTCCAATAGACTTCCCACAAATCGCAGTACATCTTAGTGGTGCCTGGGTGAATGGAGTAATGTACACCATGCACTTCTTCCATAATTCGCTGCCTCAAACCATCAATGCATAACACACATAGTCTACTCTGGTATCTAAATACACCATCTCCCCCTTGAGAGAAAACCTCTACCTTCTGATCTCTAACTGACTCCTTCAGCTTAACTAAACTAGAGTCCTTATCTTGCTTCTCTTTTACTTCAAAAACTAAAGAAGATTCTAACTACTCTGAACCCAAACATTCCCCTCAGCCGAGTCAACCAACTGCATACCTAATCTAACCAACTAATGAAATTCCCAAACTAATTCTTTCTTATCACTTCCCACATGAGCAACACTGCCCATCAACAGTCTACTAAGGGAATCCACCACAACGTTGGCCTTGACCGGATGATACAAAACACTCATGTCATAATTTTTCAACAACTCCAAAAACCTTTTGATGGAGATTTAACTCTCTTTGGGAAAACACATACTGCAAGCTCTTGTGGTCCTTGAACATATCAACATACACCCCAAAGAGATAGTGCCTCCAGATTTTTAAGGCAAACACACCAACAGCTAACTCAAAATCATGGGTAGGATAGTTCTTTTCGTAAGGCTTAAGCTGTCTAGAGGCATAGGCTATGACCTTACCTCTCTGCATCAAAATACAACCCAGGCCAACTTTAGAAGCATCACAGTAGATAACAAATCCATATGTACCATCAGACAATGCTAAAATTGGGGCTAAAGTGAGTCGAGCCTTCAACTCCTGAAAACTCTTCTCATAGGAATTTGACCACTAAAACTTAACTTTTTTTAGTCAATCCGGATATAGGGGACACAATAAAAGAAAAACCCTAAAAAACCCATTGGTAATAGCCAACTAAACCCAAAAAATTCCTGATGTCTGATGGAGAAATGGTTCTAGTCTAGTTTCTCACGGCTTTGATCTTTTGGGGATCAACTCTAATACTATCACCGGAAATAATATGACCAAGGAAAGCTACCGATCTTAGAAAAAATTCACACTTGCTGAATTTCATGAACAACAGGTGATCTCTAAGAATTTGAAATACAATTCTAAGATAGTCTGCATGGTCATCCTCACTATGAGAATAGACAAGGATATCATCGATAAAAACTATGACAAACATGTCCAAATACTGTTTGAACACTATGTTCATGAAGGCCAATAAGGCTGCTGGGGCGTTTGTCAGCTCGAAAGACATGACTAGAAACTCAAAGTGACCATAATGGGTTCTAAAAACTGTCTTTGAAATGTCATATTCTCTTACTCTAAGTTGGTGATAGTCGGATCTAAGGTCTATCTTAGAGAAGTAACTTGTACCTTGGAGTTTGTCGAATAATTCACCAATCCTAGGAAGAGGATATTTATTTTTGATTGTGACTTTATTCAACTGAAGGTAATCAATGCACATTCAAAGAGAGCCATTTTTCTTACGCACAAACAGGATGGGAGCGCCCCATGGAAAGACACTGGGCCTTATGAAACATTTATCTAAGAGGCCTTTAAGCTGCTCTTTTAGCTCTTTAAGCTCGGATGGAGTCATACGATATGAAGGAATGGAGATAGACTGAGTAACAGAAAGGAGATCAATACCAAATTCTATTTCTCTATCAGGAGGTTCCCTAGCAGATCTTCAAGAAAAACTTTAGGAAACTCATAGACTATATGGACTGACTGAACTGTTAGAGTCTCAGACTTAATATCCTTGACTCGAACTAAATGATAAATGCACCCTTTTGATATCAACTTTATGGACTTAAGATAGGATATGAAATGACTCTTGGGAGACACCAAATTACCTTCCCACTCAAACACTATCGCATCAGGGAGATGAAACTTCACTACTCGAGTGCGACAATCTATAGATGCATAACAGAATTGGATCCAATCCATGCCCAAAATAATATCAAAATTTACCATGTCTAATTCTATTAAGTCTGCTAATATAATCGTATGAAGGAAAATGATAGGACGCTTTGTATAGACTTGTTTGGAAACAACTGACTGACCAATTGGGGTGGAAACTAAGAAGGGCTTAGAGAGATTTTTAAGACCTACCCTAAAATTTACCGCAACCAATAGAGTCACATAAGAGATATTTGACCTTGGGTTCAACAATACATAAAAATTAAGATGAAAGACACGAAACATACCAGTAACAACATCTGGTGAACTCTCCTGCTCCTGATGGGATGGTAAAGCATAAAACTAATTCTAGCGCTGATCACCACAGGTACTAGAGAATGCGCCCTAAGGAGGGACTAGACGACCTAGTCGAGCTAGTGCGCTAGTAGCCTGAGTCTGGGGAAGAACATCCCTGTTTCCTTGCTTAGGTTACATGCACTCTTTAATTCTGTGACCCAACTTGCCACATCTATACCAATCTTTTTGTCCCCACAAATATTCACCAGGATGATTTTTACCACACTTAGCATATGTTAGATAATTGGGAATTCTACCCACACTATTTTGAGACCTGGACATAGAAGTCCTACCCCACTACTCCTGCTTGGTTCTGTGTGCGGGGGCACTGGATGAAGATGGCACTAACATATGTGAGTGAACCTGAACCTGTAAATAATTTCCCCCTCTAGACCTTGGTTGGTCATACTTAAATTGTCCAGTTCTAGCCTTCTTATTTTCCCTCTATCTCCCCTTCAACTTCTTCGCCTCAATATGTTGAGCATGAGTCATCAGTATAGAAAGATCTATGTCCCCAATAAGAATGGTAGTCCTATACTCCTTGACTACCAAACCAGATACTACAGTAACAAACTTACTCATACTAGATCTAGGGTCAGCTATCAAATAAGGAGCATAATTAGACTACTATGTGATCTTATGGCAATACTCCTTCACTGTCATCGAGCCCTACCTCAGGTTCATGAATTACTCGACCTTAGCTTTTCTTATCTCATGTGGAAAGAACCTATCCAGAAATATATCCTGAAATACCTGCCAACTCATATGAGTTGCATAATCTCCTCTACCATTCTTCCATGTAACAACCCAATCATTGGCAGTATCCTTCAGCCTATAGGTTGCCAATTCTACGCTTTCCTCCTCAGTAACATGCATAACTTAGGTGATCTTTCTCACCTCATCAATGTAGAGTTGTGGGTCCTTACCCACTTTTGACCCAAAGAATTCAGGAGGATTCATTCTCATGAAGTCATGAATCCTGGCTACAGCTAAATCACCATTCTATTGAAGTAGGACTATAGCCTGATGGTTGCCCTGAACATTAGAGTCACAGCTTGGGACAACGCCTAAAAGGTAGCCCAAAATTCAGCATGGGACACATTCTCATTCAGAGAATCAGCAGGATAGGGTGGCTGGTTATTATTTCTGTGGGGATTAGCTCGATGATAAGGCATATTTTGTCACATAAGATCACGAGTTAAAGAAAATAGAGACAACTATAAGAACGGTAGCTTCATGAAAGAAAATAATGATTTCCTAAATCATTCCATAGCTTCTTGCTCATAAATGAGGCGCGCTTCACATCCATGATCAAGACTTTATGTAACACGGCTTGTCTGACTCCCTAGGACTCTTTAACCTTAGGATCTGATACCAAGTTTGTAACGTCCCAAAAATGTGTCCCGAGACGTCACACAATGCTCGGGACTATGAGAAGCCCTAAGCTAACCTTGTAAGCCTTCTACAAGTTCTTAAACTCAAAACAAGGATAATCTACACATGCGATAACACTGAAATACTGAGTACTATCTGAACTGAACTGAATTTAACTGAACATAATGTTTGAAAGTATTTAACTTAAAAGTCTAAACAATCAACACTTGAAATCTGAAATATAACTGACAGTCGAACAAGCCTCTACTTCTACTAGCTAGAGAGCCACTGGGACAGACCCCCAATTGACTCGAACTGAACTAAAAGCAACTGATCAAATATAGTAATAATCTAAGAATTTAAATAACTGGGTCCTTGAACTATTAAAACCCACCAACTGTTGAGATATAGAAAGAGATGCTTATGGTCGGTCATACTGCTGGAACTGAGCACCTAAACCTACATTATTAAATAATGTAGCACATAGACATATATATGGTTCAGTAATTTTGAAATGTACTAAGCATATGGGGGTGAATGCATAAGTAAAACAAAAGTTCAATATTCATATAAAACTTTCAAAGGATGTATGTTAAGGGTAAATGGCTCACCTTGGCTCGAATAAAATGTGTGCTGCAAGATAATAAAAAAAGAGTATGTAAAACATAGATAATCTTTGTGAGCCATAACACTTATTTCTATAAGTTATACTTTTACTCTTTCAATTGGGAGTTTCTTCTAACCGACATAAACTATGTGAGCCGTCATGGAGTCCAATGTCTTACCCATGTTGGGGAGAGTTGTTCTACCCTTGACATCAAAATAGAACCTTATATTAAGTGTTCACTAACTTAGCCCACTAGGGGAACTTAAACCTACATTGACACATAGTTCTGGGGCATAAGACCTTTGGAATCATACCCAACTAGGTGCTAAATACTGCTCCCATACTTATCGCTCAGACTTTAGGAAATCCACCTTTAAATAGTACAAGGGTTTGTAAGGAAAAACCAGTTATGCATGTGTTTTTGCTTTAAATCATAAACTATATGAATAATGTGGATTCCTTATCTTAGTTTAGGATAAAAAATCAATTCTTTCTTAAATCTTGGTAAACAACGTATAAAAGAGGCTTAAGATCATAGTCTTCTTGAAATCTTAAAACTCATTCAGGGGTTTAAGGCATATGTACTTAAATTTTTCAGAATTCCATAATAAAACTTCTTTCTCAAAATCATCTTAAAATCATTTAACAATCTCAATTCATGATAAGGAAGTGCAATACGACATAAATCTTTAAGTCAAAGCATTAATAGATAAGATCAACATGCACTCCAATACTTGAACCACTTGTAAACTCATAAATTGCAAATGAAATAGTTTGGGTATGAAGCCTAATTCGCAAATCATGAAATATTAAGTTAAAATCAAGTTTTGGGCACAAGGATGAAAATGTATCCTTGTTCATAACCCCACATACCTTATTATGTTATTTTGATGAAGAAACTTGACTTTGGATTTATATTGATGTTCTTGAAGGCTTCTTCGTAAAGTTCTTGAACTCGAAAACTTGGATTCTTGATTATCTTAAAGAGGGTGTGATATAGCTTTGGCTTTCTTGGAGTTAAATTAGGTATTCTTGGAGAGAATTTTGATGAATGATGAGTGTAATTTGCTTAGAATAATGTCTAATCTTCTATTTTTATGACTTGGCATGGGGGAATATTACCTAAATACCCTTCTGGGGTTTAAAGTTGCAACTAAAATGCCGTTTATGGCCTTGGCATGACTCGGTGATTGTCTCACCTCTATTACTATCACAACGTAGGCTAATCACATTATGCTACTAGAATTTCAATCCAAAATGGTTCAAACCTCATCCAAAAATTCTAAAACTTTCTCGAGACATGCATCTTAGACCCCTGAACATGAATCAACTGAAAAATAATCATCTCGGATCCCGTAAGGTCAACTTAAAAATCCTTGAAGTTAAGAGGTTAAAAATGAAACTAAGTCCCTAACACTTAGTTTTATTTTCCTGTTCTAAGTGTCTTAAGTAAGTACTAAAGGCTGAGCTGAACTAGAAATGTATGGGGTATTACAAGGTATCTCTCTAGAGTGAAATCGCCTTACATAAATAGCCAAAATAAGCATCGACATTTCTACAAAGGTCAAATAATCGTCTGTAATGCCCCAAATTTGGTACCCAAAACACTACATGGTGCTCATGACCCCGAGTACCAAAAGCTAACCCATGACTGATATCTATATCTGAACACTGAATAATATACTGTATAAATGTGGAAATAGAGGCAGTAAAGCCGTAAGGTTCAAAACTGATAAAAACAAAACATAACATTTGGATGGGGTATGAATACCCAAAACAACTGAAATAAACTATTTGAACATGACAGTCTGAAAAGCCTCTAACTGTCTGAATAAGGAGTTGATGGGACATGTCCCCATATAAATCCATCTAATGAATGCTAAACTGAATTAATGAAATAGCTAATAATATCGTCCTTGAATGATGAGGACTCACTGCTAATTCTGGCTGCTACTGATGATCTGGAGCTCGTGCTTCTGAACCTATGGTATAAAACACCATAGCATGAATATGTCAGTACGTTTGACTAACCTAGTATGCAAGTGAGGTAGGCTAAATTCAAAGGGCTCACATGCATGAACTATACTAACTGACTGGATAACATAAACATGAAAATGCATGCATGATTACATAATAACTGTAACTGAGTTCGTGATAACATGATTTTTGAGTCTGAGTACTGAAAACATGAGATACTAATAACTGTATAACTAATACTAAGTGACTGTCTCTAACAATCTAGGTTCTGATGGAACTAGCTGAGTTCCGTATTGTTCTGAGTTGACTGTGTCTGACAGTCCTGAAATACTGAAGAACTATCTGAGTTCTATTACTGAGATTGAGTCTGAAACTGTAACTGTGGGAAGTAGTCATCTAACCGACATGCCCCTAATAAGCTATAATAGCTAGATTGGGGTTCAATCTATAACCCTAATTAAAAGGGTGTCAATACCGCACCTATAACACCCCACATTTTGGGCTAGAACGAAAACTGTCATTTTTACGTGTAGATGCTCCAAAAGCCATAAATCCTATACAAATTTGGTATGTTAATCAATTATGTAGTATGGGAAGCTATTTGAGCATGAATTGAGATCATAGATATGCCCTAGATCAAGGTCAAGTGGAAAGCTTTCCTATCGTTCGAGTTTTAGTGAGCGTCGAAACTTGAGTCAAATTCAATGGAACATAACTCTTTGAATATGAAGAACTGGGTGTCCTACTATATATCAAATGAAATATCTTCGAATTATCTTTCCAACGATATCAATTTTGTCTAAATCTGATCTTGGAGAAAAAATTTATGCCTATTTTGTTCCAACATGTCAGCCTGGAAAACTGAGTGATGAAATTTCTGATAACTTATCACGTCTGTGATGACTTTTCATAAAATGTCGTCAGCCTTAGGCAGAATCCATCCCCCAGTGATGAAATTTCTGATAAGTTATCACAAGTGTGATGACTTATCACGAATGTCGTCAGCCTTAGGCAGAAATCCATCAATTCCACCCCCCAGTGACGATATTTGTGACGACTTATCACAAGTCTAATGGCCTATCATAAATGTCGTCTGCATTAGATTTTCAGCAACTGGGAAGCGGTTTAGTAAGGTTATTTTGTTTTTTTCCTTCACTTCCCACTACTTATAACCCTCAAGGAGCGTATTATCTTCCATTTTCTTTAGTTAAACATCTCAAAATTCTCTTCACACCTTCAACCATAAGGTTAGGGTTTCAACATAAAAACCCAATTATCTAGAGAGTCAATCGTGAGAATTTGATAATTCTTGCATATTTGAATTTTCCATTAAGAGGGCTACGAGGGACACCCAATAGTTCGTGAATAACCTTTCAGAATTTTTGAAGTCATCCAAAAGCTCCAAGTTTAAGGTATGTGGGTTTTGAAAAAGAACACCCTTTCATTCTTGTGCCCAAAAGTTTTATTTTTTCTTAAAGAATTTTGTATTTCCAAGATGAATTCATATTATTTTTCTATATTTCAAGTTTATGAGATTATGAAATTATTCAACTCTGGAATTTCATGATTATCTTGTTTAATTATGATATAAATTGAGATTTCATGATATAAATTGCACATTCCTATATTGATTTCATATTTTCAAGTATTCCCAAGACTTGTTGTCATGAGTTGAGCCTTATTGTTGAATTATGAGTTTTGAGAATGAGTTGTTGATGACTTTTAAAGAATTGCAAGAAGTATGGTCATATTTCCATTATTATGAGATATTTAAAGCTTTAATGATAAGTCTATCAAGATTTCAATAAAGAAGTAAGTTTTGACCCTAAGTTAAGAAATAAATCCACATTCTTGATTTTGAGATAAAGGGGATGCGTTTTGGCTCCCATTACATATTATTGAAATGTTTTAAGGTGGATTTTCTAAAGTTCTGAGCTAAGGGAGTAGTATTTAGCACCGAGTTGGGCTTGATTCTGAGGTCTCATGCCCCAGAACTACGTGTTCCCATAGATTTTTGATATACCCCAAGTGGATTAAGATAGTGATCACTAAAGTTAAGGTTCTATCCAATGGCAAGGATAGAACAGCTCTCCCCAATGTGGGTAAGACGTTGGAATCTATGTAGCTCACATGGTTTAGGTCGGTTAGAAGAAAAGTTCAAAGATGTCCCCCACTCTTGAAATAGTTTTATTGATTTAAAGTATTGAGATAAAGAGTTTACTATACATAATGAGTTTTATATTTTATCTAGCTTATAAATTTTGAGAATAAGTGGAAAATACAGATTTTAGAAGCAAGTTAAATGACTTATGAGATTTATACATATTTCATTATTCATGATTTATGAGATTTATATTTAAGATATTATTCAAGCTATGTGAGTCATTTATGTCAGCATACATAATTTTATAAGCTATGGTGATATTGAGATACTGTTTACTTATTGCATTGCACCCCTATATACTCAGTACATTCCCAAAGTGTTAATCCACATATACGTCTATGTGCTATATTGTCTCATAATATAGGTACAAAACTTAGTATGCATATTCATATTCAGTCAGCTCGTAGCTTCTAGTCAGCAGGTGATGAATCCTTTTAATTCAAGGGTTTGAGCCAGATAGATAGTTTGAGTAGTTCTTTATTTTCCTATTTCAGTCGTATTGAGTTGGGATAGTTAGGAGTCATGACCCGTCTATCTAAAGTCAGTACTAGTAGATGCTTCATAGACAGTCAGTAGAAGTTGATGTATTCAATTTTAGTTTTGATTTGTAATATTGTAAATTCAGTTTTGTATTGATCAGATTCAGAAAAGAGTTGTTTTCCGCTAATTTTTATAGACTTATACTTTTTATTCTTTTTCTTATGAGTTATACCAGTATAAGGGTTAGCTTGAGGTCATTTTTGACCCTAAGCACCGTGTGACATCTCGAGACTCGATTTTGAGGCGTTACAAACTTGGTATCAGAGCCCAGAGTTTAAGAGTCCTAGGGTGTTTGTGAAGCCATGTCTAGTAGAGTCTTGCAGAATGGTACAGAGATGTTTGTACTTTTCTTCGAGAGGCTACATGGCATTTAGGAAATATCTCCATTCTTTCAAGTCTCAGATCGTGCTATAGAAATGTTCTTTAAGAAAATTATACAGATTCTCATCTTACTCTATCCGAGCCATCTCTATTTTATTTTCAAGGTATCAGAAATAGTCAAGCTTAAATCTTTACCGATAGTGCTTTCTCAGACAACCTCCATAGATAGTTATCATATTGTAAGTGAGTTAGAAAGTATCCTATCAGTGCTTTTGAGTTCTGATGATTAAAGTGCTTTATTCATGATTTATAAAAGTCGTGCACTAAGCCCAAGTAAGATGTACTATCAGATTTTTCCTTAGAATCTATAATGAAAAGCTATACTTCCCTATCCATGTATTATTCTTGAGATAGCATGATTAGTAAGTTCCAGTTCCTCCCCAGATAACGCTCTCAGATTGTCTATCAAGAAGCTTTAGAAGTCACACAAAGAGGCTTAAGAGTAGCATTCTAGTGAGTTATAAGTTTCTCAAGATAAGAGTTATGTCCTCACTCTTATGAGTCATGCATGTAAGACAGAATAAGATGTGTATTCTTAGATCATTGAATATTGTGTGTCAAGTTTCTATCTCTTGTAACCTTGTTATTATTGTTTTGTTGAAAAATCAAAGTCTAGTGAAGCCGTGTGAGGCCTATTTTGATTAACTAGAAACTTGTTGTGCATCTTGTTGTTTTTGTGTTGGTTGAAACTTATAGAGCTACGAAAGAAGTTTAGGTGTATAGATAGGTAGATATTAATGATGTGTAGAAGTACAATGTGGCAATGGATTGTAAATAAGATAGGCCATATAATTATGATCGATTATCATTATTATGAGGTTCAAGTGGGCTAGTTATTCTTGATGTTTTATTTTATAGCTTCCAAGTGAGAACATCACTATGTATTAAGTTTGAACGATTGGTGGTCATAAAGGTGGATGCGATGATTTCTTGTCTAATAATACTAGTTATAGGGAAGTAATATAATAGGCTTGAACAGTGTATGCAAGAGCATAAGTTTACTTGATTCGTAATCAAGTTTGATGTTGTATGTATGATGCAGAAATATGCCCAAGGTGCTATGGGGCTGCATTATTTTTTTTGAGGATTATTGCATGTTGTGGGGTTGGTAGTACCGTTGAAATGTTAGGTAGAGAAAGACTAGTTAGATAATGAGTAATGTTCTTGATAGCTAAGTTAAGGAGTTTGATTGAAGATGTTGAGCCTTTTTAAGTATGAATGTGATTCTCATGGTTTAGAAACATAAGTTTACAAGCATGATATTGGTAGACTATGACAGAAGTTGTATGGTCCATCAAAGGTTTGGAGATACCCATGTTAAGCGTTAGAATCTAAGTTTGAAATTTTGAAGATTTAGCTAATAGGAATAAGAGTTGAAGCACTAGATGGTGTGCACTCCAACTATGGGGATGCTCATGTAGATTCAAAGTTAGTAAGTGTTCAAGTGTTGTATAATGACTATTGGGGCTATAGAAAGATAAGGTGTAGCTTAGAAGTGAGTATTAGAAGTTGGTTTTACACTTTCAGGTGTAGTCATTCGGGTTAAGTTCTTTTGTTTATATGCGTTGCTATATCCCAGACTCTAGAGTAAAGTGATTGTAGTTAGACTAGAGTTTATATAGTGGTTCACAACCTTAGAGTGATGGATTATATCTAAGGGGGAGATGATAGAACAAGTAACCAAGTCAATCCTTCAGATTCTAGTAGATGTACCAGTAAGTTGTAGAATAGCTGTGAGAAAGATTAATGCTTGACCCAATCTTATTTCAGTATTTTCAGTTGTCCCAATACCTACTCATGCCTTACGTTCAGTTCCATGAAATTAATTCATGTTCATCCATATGATGGAGAATTATGTACTCTCCTAGTTCCAAAAAATGAGGAGTTCCAGTTCTTTCAGCAGTTGGAATCACATTCCATAAGTTATGAACTCCAAATTTAGGTCATGCAGCTCATGACTTATGTACTCAAGCTTTACAGTATGTTTAGTCCAAGTACTCAAGCAATACTTTTAATGATCAGCAAAATTTAGATTTATATCTTGCATGTCCTCAGATCATACTTCTTTGATAAGTCCATGATGCTATATATTCTATTCCTCAAGCCTCAGTTGAGTGTCATGTTATTCATAGTATCCTATTATATTTTGGGCCCTCATGTTCTAACCTTCTATTACTTTTTCTTTAGTCAAGATAGTGATGATAATCAGTTGTCTGGATGGGAGAGAGCAAACATTTCTTGTTACTGGAAGATTGTTGTATGCTTATTTTAGCTAAGGCAGTAAAGTGTGAAGTAAGATTGAAGCCAAGTCTTTAATACCCATCATGGTTAGTCGAAGTTTTATATGAGATGTTTGTGTAGTTAAAATCTTATGTATGTCTTCTTAGGAGTAGTGCATGGAAGTTGTTCTTGATAGAGGTTTGTAAGTTGTGACAAAGGTATTTTGGGGGAGTGTGTTCATGTTTGTATATTTAGATGAATGCACTGCACATTAGTAAAATGTCTAGTATGAGGTTGAATGTGGTTGTTGGAGTAGTAATGAGGATTTTCATGAGATGAGAAGTTGTGAAGTGCAGGGTGTGTTGAATTATGGTTCAGACTAGTAGTACAGTGTTATGTGGTATACCCTATAATTGTGGGTTAGGCTTGAAGATGGTGAGGGAATTTAGTTCAGTTTAGACATGAGTAGAAGGAAATATCAATGGCCTGGTTAGAATTAGAAGATGAATCAATAAGTATGGTTTTTAAGGTAAAGAATTAGTTGATAGAATATTTTAGAAGTGTGTCTAAATTTTAAGTAAGGTGTTGCATTGCCTAAAGCCTAGTAAATTCTACCCCAGTCTATGATTCAAAGGTCTATGATTCCAAGCTATGGAATTGTAGCAATATTGTAATCCCTTATTCAGATGTCTTGTTTAGATTTTGACCAAAATTCTTAGCTCCTTCAAATCGTTAGAACTCCTTAGAGGGGTGTTGAAGAAACCCTCCACTTGAGCATGAGTATATAGTATTATTCAGTTTGGATAGACAACAGTTCAATTTAACAATCAGGCACATAGATTTCTATGGATTTCCATTTTTTTGAACTAGCCTAGTTTTACTATCTGAAGTTTCATAAGTACAGTAATTCCAAATAGTTTCTCAATTGTGAATTCAACTCAGTATATGTATCAGGCATCAGTTTCAGAATTCGAATATCTAGTCATGCTTCAGTTCATAAATATTCACCGAACGATCTTCGTTTTCCAAGTATTCCAGCTCAGACACTGTGACACCCATTGTGTGATCTTAGCCTTGTTTTCTCATGATTTGTGCCTGCATAAACTATCACCTCAGAGTCTATAAGTATGATCGCACCATGAGTACATCAAGGAAATTTTAAACCCTCAGCATAAGTCAGCTCTTCAAAAATAAGTAAAAAGGGCAAGTTAGCTCAGATTCAGACGAAGGTAACAGCCTTCCGTCATTCAGCCTCTCTCTAATCAAAGATTCAGTTAGATAGCTATTCTTATCATGAGTATATGCATTCATCGAAGTATGCCAAATTTTAGAAAGATATAAATTCAGTTTAATAAGTTATTTCAACTGTGTATCCTCAGTTTTCTCTGTATTCTTAACCTAAAGAGCAACATTCGGGGATGAATGATCCCAAGGGGGAGATAATGTAACACCCCGCATTTCGGGCTAGAACGAAAACCATTATTTCTACGTGTAGATATTTGAAAAGCCATAAATCCTATGCAAATTTGGTATGTTAATCAATTATGTAATGTGGGAACCTATTTGGGCATGAATTGAGATCATAGAGATCCCCTAACTCAAGGTCAAGTTGAAATATTTCCTATCATTCGAGTTTTAGTGAGCGTCAAAACTTGAGTCAATTTCAATCGATCATAACTATTTGTATATGAATAAATGGGTGGCCTACTATAAATCAAATGAAATCTCTTTGAATTATCTTTCCAATGATATCAATTTCGTCTGAATACGATATCGGAGCAAAAAGTTATGCCCATTTTACTCCAGCATGTCAGTTTGGAAAACTGAGTGACGACATTTCTGATAACCTATCACGTCTGTAACGTCTTATTACAAAATGTCATTAGCCTTAGGCAGAATCCAGCCCCCAGTGATGACATTTCTGATAAGTTATCACAAGTGTGATGACTTATCACGAATGTCATCAGCCTTAGGCAGAAATCCATCAATTCCAGCCCCATAGTGACGACATTTGTGATGACTTATCACAAGTCTGACGGCCTATCACAAATGTCACCAACCTTAGATTTTCAGCAACTCGGAAGCGATTTAGTAAGGGTATTTTGGTCCTTTTCCTTCACTTCCTACGGCTTATAACCCTCAAGGAGCGTATTATCTTCCATTCTCTTTAGTTAAACATCTCAAAATTCTCTGCACACCTTCAACCACTAGGTTAGGGTTTTAACATAAAAATCTAATTATCTAGAGTTTCAACCGTGAGAATTTGATAATTCTTGCTTATTTGAATTCCTCGTTAAGAGGACTATGAGGGACACCCAATAGTTCATGAATAACCTTCCGGAATTTTTGAAGTCATCCAAAAGCTCCAAGTTTAAGGTATGTGGGTTTTGAACAAGAACACCCTTTTATTCTTGTGCCCAAAAGTTTTAGTTTTTTCTTAAAGAATTTCGTATTTCCAAGATGAATTCATATTAGTTTGCTATATTTCAAGTTTATGAGATTATGAAATTGTTCAAGTCTTGAGTTGCATGATTATCTTGTTTAATTATGATATAAATTGGGAGTTCATGATATAAATTGCACATTCCTATTGAGATTTCATATTTTCACGTATTCCCAAGACTTGTTGTTATGAGTTGAGCCTTATTGTTGAATTATGAGTTTTGAGAATGAGTTGTTGATGACTTTTAAAGAATTGCAAGAAGTATGTTCATATTTCCATTATTATGAGATCTTTAAAGCTTTAATGATAAGTCTATCAAGATTTCAAGAAATAAGTGAGTTTTGACCCTAAGTTAAGAAAGAAATCCACATTCTTGATTTTGAGATAAAGGGGATGCGTTTTGGCTCCCATTGCATATTATTGAAATTTTTTAAGGTGGATTTTCTAAAGTTCTGAGCTAAGTAAGGGAGTAGTATTTAGCACCGAGTTGGGCTTGATTCTGAGGTCTCATGCCCCAAAACTATGTGCCCCTATAGGTTTCTGATATACCCCAAGTGGGTTAAGATAGTGATCACTAAAGTTAAGGTTTTATCCGATGGCAAGGATAGAACGACTCTCCCCAACGTGGGTAAGACGCTGGACTCCATGTAGCTCACATGGTTTATATCGGTTAGAATAAACTTTCAAAGATGTTCCCCACTCTTGAAATAGTTTTATTGATTTAAAGTATTGAGATAAAGAGTTTACTATACAAAATGAGTTTCAGATTTCATCTAACTTACAAGTTTTGAGAATAAGTGGAGAATACAGATTTTAGAATCAAGTTAAATGACTCACGAGATTTATACATGTTTCATTATTCATGATTTATGAGATTTATATTTCAGATATTATTCAAGCTATGTGAGTCATTTATGTCAGCATGCATAATTTTATAAGCTATGGTAATATTGAGATATTGTTTACTTATTGCATTGCACCCCCATATGCTCAGTACATTCCCAAAGTGCTAATACACATATACGTCTATGTACTACATTGTCTCATAATGTAGGTACTAGACTTAGTATGCACATTCAGATTCAGTCAGCTCGCAGCTTCCAGTCAGCAGGTGATGAATCCTTTTAATTCAAGGGTTTGAGCCAGATAGATAGTTTGAGTAGTTCTTTATTTTCCTATTTCAATCGTATTGAGTTAGGATAGTTGGGAGTCATGACCTGTCTATCTAAAATCAGTACTAGTAGATGCTTCATAGAAAGTCAGTAGAAGTTGATGTATTCAGTTTCAGTTTTGATTTGTAAAGAAGAGTTGTAATCTTGTAAATTCAGTTCTGTATTGATCAGATTAAAAAAAGAGTTATTTTTCGCTAATTTGTACAGATTTATACTTTTTATTCAGTTGCTTATGAGTTATTCTAGTAGAAGGGTTAGCTTGGGGTCACTTATGACCCTAAGCACCGTGTGACATCTCGGGACCCAATTTTAGGCCTTTACAACGCCATTGGTAAGGACAAGCTATGGGTGACCCTTATCTGACAGTGTCCCAAAAGAGAACGGTGGGACCCTCATCTGACAGTATTTATCCAACTCATCAAACCTCATCTGTTAGTGTTGATGTCTCAACCTATGCTGGTTATATAGTTCTGGAATGCAAGGATTGCTTCTAAGGATCACACCCTCAACTGTCAGTGTGTGTCCTCATCCTTGGGTTCACTCAGTGCTAAATCCTACTCCCATCTGAATAGACACTGAACATGATTAACTAAACTGAACTGGACTAAGTTCATTGAGTTCCGTTGACTGATGGAATACTATAGAGATTACTGAATTACTGAGCTTTCTAAGATTACTGGGATTACTGAGTTTATTGAATTTTCTTGAGTCACATGACTGACTGAATTCTACTGAACATAGCTTGACTGAGGATATCGTGAAAATATGACACTAGCTCGAGGCACACATCTAAATTGTCGGGTATTAGATACCCCCAGGACTCGATAGCATAATAGTAATTCATGGCATAAATTCTAAAGAACAACAATGGCTACACACATATCCATAATCCATTGACTAAGACATTTCATCAAATACTTGACATGCATGAACTTGTATATGAATGGAAATTTCATATTATCATACTAGTAAGACACTTTTCCTTTCCATAGGCATTTAATCAAACACATAGTGAGCATAGTATATGCAGAAAACATTATGCAACAAGTAAACATCATGATTCAGTTTTAATTTCACCATTCAAGGGTTTAATCATGGGCTCTCATGAATCTACACCTATAATAATTAATTCCACTTAAAATTTATCACCAAACATGGATTAGAATTCAATTGGTCATTATCAACATGAACAAAAGCAAACCCAACATGGAATTCATAAAAATCCATATGCTTGAAATTTGAAAAGAGATTCTTGGGCTTCATGGATGAAAGGAGTCCATGAATGAACACTATGCATTCCTGAGTTAATGAAGTTGGAAGGACTGATGGAGAGTTCTTGTGATTTGGCCCTTGAATTTAAGAGCTAGGGTTCCTTGGCTTGAGAGAGAGCAACTCAATTTAGGAAAAAGTAGAGTGAATAATGATATCCTTAGATCATGTAGGGTTAAATTTCGTGTTTAAGGCTGAACTAAAATCATGGAAAAGACCCATTTAACCCTGGATGCGTCCTTTGATATTTGTCAAAATCTCCCAATTTGGCAGGCTGGATGACATAATGCTATCGCTCCGTGTCACTGGAAATTGCCTACTGAGAACTGGGCTGACGACGCGATATGGTGAAATCGCGTTGCAATATTGGAAAGGACCTGGAAGTTTGGCACAACGCGGAGACATCGTGCTGAGACATTGGAAAAAAGGAAAATTCTGAATTTGAGCCCTACCGCGACACACCATAATCGCGGAGGCTCATTGGATTTTGACGATTGCCATTTTGTCCTGCTCCGCGATGCGTTGATGGCTCAGGTGATACACTGTCTCACTAAAAAGGCTCTAACTCTTCGCCCGGGTGTTGGATTTGGGAGATTTTGGTATCGATGGAAAGCTTAATCAATTTTCCACATGATAAAAATCGAAAATCTTGAAAATTCCCCATGGAATAAACATCTATCAATTTAGAAGATAATACTTGACATTCTTGGGATGAAATTAGTTAAGAAACTTTAGGGTATTACATCATCCAACTAGAATGAGTCCCATCTAAGCACATGAGAAAGATCAGGAACGTATCATCGGAACATGGAGACATGGAAAAATAGATGAATAATGACAAATATGGGGTAGATCTAACTCATAAGCCACCTCACCAACTGCGCGAAGAATCTCAAAAGGTCTAATATATCTAGGATTGAGCTTTCCCTTCCTTCCAAATCTCATCACCCCTTCATAGGCTATACATGGAGAAAAACATGATCAATAATTCCAAATATCAAGGCATGAAACCTGTGGTCTGCATAGGCCTCCTGCCTACTTTGAGTCTCTCTCAACCTATCCTGCATCACCCTGACTCTATCCAATAACTCATGGAGAAAATCTATACCACAAGGACTAACCTCAGAAGTCTCAAGCCATCAAACTAGAGAACGACATCTCCTACCATACAAAGCCTCTAAAAGTTCCATCTCAATACTCGAATGATAGATATTGTTATATAAAAACTCTGACAAAACTATGTGATGCTCGCATTGGCCTCCAAAATCCATAAAATAGGATCAAAGCATGTCCTTAAGCACCTAAATGGTCTGCTCCGACTGACCATCTATCCGTGGATGAAAGGCTATACTTAAATCCACTTGGGTACCTAACTCCTCCTGAAAATCTCTCCAAAATCTCATAGTAAACACCGAACCTCGGTCTAAAATAATAGAAATGGGCACACCATGCAAACAAACTATCTCGCAAACATAGATATGGGCTAATCTCTCAGCACTGAAGGACATCTGAATAGGAATGAAATGATCTAACTTGGTCAAATGATCTATAATGACCTAAATACCATCAGAACCATAGGAAGTGTGAGGTAAACCACTAATAAAATCCATGGTAAATAGCTCATATTTCCACTCGAGAATAGGAAACCTCCAAGTCAAACCACCTAATCACTGATGCTCGGCCTTCACCTGCTGACAGCATAGTCAACGAGCTACAAAGTTTTCCATATATTTCTTCAAACCACTCCACCAATAATGTTTCCTCAAATCTCTATACATCTTGGCTGTACTGGAATGAATGGAATATCTAGATCTGGGAGCCTCATGTAAAATCAACTAAATCAAGTCATTGATCTGCAAAACACAAATACAACCATCAAATCTCAAAACACCATCAGAATCTATTGTGTTCTTCTCAGACTCACCACTCAACACCTGCTCACGAAGGAAGCAAATCTTGCTGTCCTCAAACTGATGATCCCGAATCTGCTTAAATGATGAGGTCCTTGCCTTCACACTATCCAAAATACTCCTAGGATCTGAAATATCAAGGTGAACCATCAAGTTGGATAAGGATTGAATATCACATGTCAACAGCCTCTGAGAAACTAAAATGTAAAACAAGCTACCTATATTCATTTCCTTCCAACTCAAGGCATCTGCTACCGCATTTGTCTTACCCGGATAGTACAAGATCGAAATAGTACCCGGATAGTACAATATTGAAATATCATAGTCCTTAAGAAACTCCATCCATTTATGTTGTCTAGAATTAAGCTCTCTCTGGGTCATAAGATGATGAAGACTGTGATGACCAGTGAAAATCTCACAATGCAAGCCATTCAAATAATGCCTCCAAATCATAAGCTCAAAAACTACTGCTGCTAACTCTAAATCATGAGTGGGGTAGTTTCTCTCGTACAACTTAAGATTTCTAGAAGCATAAGCAATAACACGAACCTATTGCATCAATACATAACCCAGGCCAACACTAAAAGTATCAAAAAATTTGGTAAATCCCTCACCCTTAATAAGAAAAGCTAAAACAGGAGCTGAAGTGAAAAATCCTTGAGTTTTACAAAGCTCAACTTGCACTACTAGGACCATAAAAAAAGAACCTCCTTATAAGTCAATATGGTCATAGGGGATGAAATAGTATCAAAATCCTTGACGAATTGCCTATAATAACTGGCCAAACCAATGAAGCTACGAACATCAGTCGAAGATGTAGGTATAGCCTAATTGTGAATCACCTTAATCTTAGCTGGGTCTATCATAATACCATCCTTAGACACTACATGCCCAAGGAATATCACCGACTCAAGCCGAAACTCACACTTTGAGAACTTGGAAAAGAGCACATGATTTTGCAAAGTCTTGAGCACAATCCTTAAATATTGTGCGTGCTCTTCACTACTTCTCGAATACACAAGGATCTCGTCGATGAACACAATCACAAAGAAATCCAAATAAGTCCTGAATACTTGATTCATCAGATCCATGAATACGGCTGGGGCATTATTCAACCCAAAAGACATCAAAAGGAACTCATAATGACCATAATGGGTCCTAAAGGCTGTCTTAGGGATATCCTCGGCCCGAATACTCAATTATGGTAACCGAATCTCAAATCAATCTTATAAAACATAGCTGCACCCTGAAGCTGATCAAATAAATCATCAATACGAGAAATAAGATAATGGCTCTTCACCTTCCTTTTATTAGGCTGCCTATAATCAATACACATATTAATGAAACCATCTTTCTTTTCCACAAAAAATGTAGGAGCTCCCCAAAAGGACATACTCAGTCTAATAAAACCATTACCAAGAAGATCCTGAAGCTGAGAATTCAACTCTTTAAGCTTGGAAAGATCTATATGGTAAGGTGCCATAGAAATAGGTCAGGCGTAAGGCTCGAGATAAATAGCAAACTCAATCTCACAGAAGGGGAATACCAGGCAAATCGGTAGGGAACATATAAAAAAACACACAAACAATAGGGATAGAGTCAAACAACAGACTCTGCACACTAGTATCACAAATATAAGTGAGATAAGATTCGTAACCCATTGGAATAAGCCTCCTAGCACACATATAAGAAATAATCCCTATCAGCTCACAACTAATATCTCTATGCCACAGGATTGGGGGGTACATCGGGCTTGTCCAAGGTAATGGTCTTAGCAAAGTATATCATGACCGTATGATAGTGAGATTACTCGTCCATGCCTAGAATCACATCAAAATCCATCATATCCATAATAATAAGATCAACATAAGTATCAACATCACTAACAATCATAACATATGATCTGAAAGCCCATTCCACTACTAAAGAATCACCCACAGGAGTAGATACGTGTAATGCCATAGATAATAAGTCATACGACAACTCCAACCATGGTGAATAATAAAATGATATATAAGAATAAGTGGATCTTGGATCAAATAAAGAAAGAGCCAATTGGCGGCACACCAAAATTGTACCTGTAATTACAACATCCAAAGTCTCATCATCGGGTATAGTAGGTACTACATACAACTGACCACGCCTACCACCTGGATTGGCACCTGACCGACCTTTTGTCCTGCCTACCTGAGAACCTCCTTGAGTATCCTGGAAACCACCCCTGCAACCATGAGAACTACTTCTAGCCGAGGGATGAACTTCTCTAATAAGGGGAACACTCTGAGATAAATAACTAGTCTCCCCATAACTAGGGTAATCCCATTAATAGTGACTAGGAAGTCCACAAGTAAAACAGGAACCATGAGCTGAACTAGAATTAACAAATTCAACAGATGGCTCGAGTAGCGGTAGCACGTGTCCTGGCCATTTGGGAAAGAGTAAAGTCAAGGGAATATGAAAGACCCCATAAAATTCTCTCGTAGTCTGAGCCTTAGAGCATGTTAAGTGAAGCATAAATTCGGTCCTAAAAGGTTGAGAAGTGTCTTTCCAAGAGAGAAGTATTTTGAACCATGTAGAATTTCCCTAATATTGACTTTTTTCATGTAGAGAATTGAATAATATTTCCATCGATACCAATTTCATCAAAATCCGACATCGAAAGAAGAAGTAATGGCCGTTTTACTAAAAGCAGTCGGAACCGTCCAGGTGCGACGACCAGGTTAACGGACCGTTGCCCAGCCCATCGCAACCAAGGAAATGACTCCCTTTACTGGCCCAAGTGCGAAGGCCAAGACGATGGACCATCAAGGCTTCGACGGACCATTGCTAGGACCGTCGCGCTTAGGCAGTGTGACCTCATCCTGGCCAACGTGCGACGGACAGTCCGATGGACCATCGGTTTGCAACAGACCATTTTTGAGACCGTCGCATCGAGGCAGTGTGTTCTTTTTCTGACTGATATGCGATGGATGATCCAACGGACTATCAGACTGAGAGACGGACCGTCACTTCGACCATCACAGCCCCTGTTCAGTATTTTTAACTCGATTTTAAAAAAGCTTTTTGGTCCTTTTTCCACTCTTTTCAGCTTCTATTTATATTCAATCAAGGTTCACAACTTTATTTCTCATCCTTAACATCAAAATCTAGCGTTTTTACAAAATCAAAACCCTTCTTTCTTCTTCAACAAAAATCAAGAAAAATCAAGAAATCAAGAATCTCTCGAAGAGCTTACAAGAAAGAGTTTCTCTAAGGTATGTAGATGTTGATTCTTGGGTCTCTTTCATACAAGAAGGTCAAGAACCCTTTTAAAAAATTCAAATATCTTATGTTTATGGGTTTTAATGATTCATGTGTGTTGAAATTGATGTTCATGCTATTATTGAGTTTTGATTCAAGTTTGTTTGCAAGGTTTTCAAGCTTTGACCCTAGTATGTGATATTCATGTGAAGTTCATCATAAACCCTCTTCAAGTTGCTTGTTAAGTGATATGTTCATGTCAATTAAGTGAAGAAATTGTTGAATAAGAAAAGCATGCTCCCCATATGTTTTATAAAATGCTTATGTGAAGGAATTAGAGCCATTATAGCAAGTTGACTAGAAATCCCAAATTGTGTACAAGCCCATGCATGCCAAGTGTTTGTTGAAAAGCCTTAGTGAATGAATTGTTACATGATAGCATGAAATTCCGCAATTATGTGCTCTTCGATACATGCTAAGACTTTAATACATGCTAAGTGTTTGATGCAAGATCTTGTTGAATGAAGTATGAGCCAATAGCATGTCTCCCTATACTACCACATGTTTATGATTCCTAAAAACTTGAAGAGATGCTGTAGTGATTGTAATGGTGAATGAATGTCCATGGTCTTGATAATTCGAGCATGGTTATGCTTTACTTCTATGTTATCGAGTCCTAGGGGTACTTATACCCGACAATTTAACTACAGTCTAGAGCCAGTGTCAGTTTTCCCGATAATCTCAGTCAAGCCATGATTCTCAGAACTCAGTGAGTTATAGAACTCTATACTCTCAGACAGATATAGAACTTAAGAAATCTCAGTAATCTCCATAATCTCAGTATCACTAGTAATCTAGCCTCAGTTCTATACTCAGTAAGATCTAGTAGTATTCAAGTGTTCAGTTCAGTCCTTAGTAGTATTCGAGTAATCTATCCCGAGTTCAGTGTTGTTCTATTAGATAACGAGATTCAGTAGTATTCCGTTAGATACGGAACCAAGTGAATTTAGCATAACTCAGTTAGATCAGTCAAGAAACATGATCAGTATTAGATTCAGCTTAGTTTAAGTTTAGTTGAGAATCAGTTCAGAGTCTTTCAATTCTGAGTAGGAGCTAGCACCGAGTAAGTGCAGGGATGGAGGCTCCCCATTAGAGATGTAGAGTGGTTAGGAGCATTCCTTGAACTCCAAAACTGCGTAGCCAGCACAAGATGCAGAAGGCACCCGTTAGAAAAAGTCTTGCCACCCATTAGAAAATAGCTTGACTGTGATACTGACTTAGGCTTGACTTTCTGTGAGGGTCACTTGTTAGAGAGGCTTGACTAGAGAGGTATTTACCTGTGTCATGGTATGGACACCCTTCCATCTGGGGTTACAGGTTGGACCCTACCAATTTAGATTTGGGGCATGTCAGTTAAGTGAGTACTTCCACAGTTACATTTTTAGTATCAGTCTTTATAAAAGAACTCAAAAATTAGGACTGCCAGATACAATCATCTATCTCAGTGAGGAACTCTGATAGTTCCATTGATTCATTGTCCACCCGCTAGATAGGCATGGTACCATATAAAGTTATTCATTATTAATATTATCAGATCCAGAGATCACCCGCTAGATAGGCTTGATCTCAGATTCAGTTGAGCATTCTTCTTATCAGATCCTGATATCACCCATTAGATAGGCTTGATCTCAGTCTCAAATTCAGTTTAGTAATCTCATTATCAGATCTAGAGATCACCCATTAGATAGGCTTGATCTCAGTCTCAGATTCAGTTGAGTAATCTCATTATCAGATCCAGAGATCACCCGTTAGATAGGCTTGATCTCAATCTCAGATTCAGTTGAGTAATCTCATTATCAGATCCAGATATCACCCGTTAGATAGGCCTGATCTCATTCTTAGACTCAGTTGAGTATTCTCATTATCAAATTTAAATATCTTCCGCTAGATAGGTTTGATCTCAGTCATAATCTTTTCTTATCATTGATAGTAGATTCTAGGATCATCTATTAGAGAGGTTTGATCTCCAATTTAGCCAGTCTAGAGTGGCAAGTTCAAAATTCAGTCATTGATATGAGTAGATTAAGTTAATTAACTTCAGTATCATCAATTTTCGAGATCACTCACTAGAGAAAACTGATCTCAACTTTAGTACTCAATTATCAATATCAAGAGATTCAGTTGTTCGGTATCTCAGTATTAGTAGTGAGTTCAGATGACAGTAAAGTAGTACCCGATTTGCAGTATTTTGAGTCACGATGATTTCAGTTATGATTTGTGCATTCATGTATGTATTCTCATTCAGTACTCTCATGATTATTCAGTTAAGTAATTATTCATGCATAATCCCTTACATTTAGCCTAACCTCATATTCATACTTGGTACATTCTCGTACTGATGCATTTGTGCTATGGTGTTTTATTTGACACCATATGTTCACAGGTACGAGATCTAGAGTACCCTTAGCAACTCAGTCCCAGTCAGCAGCAGTAGACATAGCAGTGAGTCCTCTTCAGTCAAGGATGATCCTTATTTTTATTATCACATCAGATTTAGTTTATTTTTAGTAGACGGAGTTAGTTGGGGACATGTCCCATCAACTCCATAGTTCAGACAGTTTAGAGGCTTTTTGGATAGATGTATCCATACTTATTTTTAAATTTTGAGTATTTTTAGGTGTTTTGAACCTTATGGATAGTCTCCGCATTTATTATCTATATTATGCAGTGTACAAGTACAAATATCAGTAGAGGGTTAGCTTGTGGTCCTTCGAAATCATGATCATTGTGTGACGTTCCAGTTCTAAAAAAATTGGGTCGTTACAAACTTAGTATCAGAGCCTAAGGTTCAATAGTGTCCTAGGGAGTCTAAAAAGCTGTATCTAATAGAGTCTTGTGCATGGGTGTGTTGCACGCCACATTTATGTACGAGAGGCTATTAGATGTTTTAGGAGCAGTTTCCCTTTTTTCAGTATTCATGTCGTATGAGTAAGCATGATCTCAAGTTGATCCTTAGTATAATATACCTCTTTCTTCCATGTATAGAGTATGCCTCCTTACAGAGATAATTTCATAGGGTTGATGACCAACCACCTCAGCCAGTAGATCCTGAGAATAAAAATGTGTCACATGCACAGTTTTGGGAAGCTTTTCAGGCACTAGCCCAAGCTGTGACTAATGTTCAGAGTAACCATCAGGCTGTGGCCCTACATTAGTAAGATGGGGGTTTAGTCGCAACCAGAATTAGAGATTTTATGAGAATAAGCCCGTCAAAATTCTTTGGGTCAGTAGATGGTGAGGACCCATAACTTTATCTTGAAAAGGTGAGGAAGATTACCTAAATTATGCATGTTTCTAAGGAGGAGAGTGTAGAGTTAGAATCCTATAGGCTGAATAATATTGCTCATGATTGGGTAGTGATGTCGAAGAAGGGTAGAGGGGAGGATGCAGTTTCTGTGACTTGGCAGGAGTTTCAGGATGCCTTTCTCGATAAGTTTTTCCTACTAGAGATGAGAGAATCTAAGGTATAAGATTTCATGAACCTAAGGCAAATCTCCATGACAGTGAAAGAGTAAATTCTTAAGTTTCACCAGTTAGCTAAGTATGCTTCTGACTTGATAGCTGACCCTAGAGCAAGGATGAGTAAGTTTGTGACTGGTGTATTTGGGTTAGTATTGAAGGAGTGTAGGGCTGCTATGATCAATAGAGATATGGACTTTGCTATACTGATAATGAATGCACAACAGATTGTGGAAGATAGGACAAAAGAAAGAGAGAGTGAGTAAGAGAGCCAGAACAGGCAGCCATGGTTTCTCTCAGGCAGAATCCCAGGGTGGTAGCCATTTTCAGCATAGTCAAAAGTTTTCAGTCCCAGATCCATCCTCAGCTAGTGTACCCACACCAAAGTTCAGGGATGTCAGTCATGATGGGATGTCAAACCCTAAAGCCCAGAGTGGTGCTAGTGGTGTTTGTACCTATCCGCTTTATGGAGAGTGTGGCAAGAGCCACCTAGGCGTGTGTAGAGCCGGTAGTGGTGTGTGATTTGGGTGTGGTAGGCCAGGTCACAGAATGCAAGAATGTAGAGTGCTAGATCAGAGGGGTAGAGAGTTTCATCAGCAGGGTGCCCCTTCCGGTGCCAATAGTGGTCAGCATCAGAATAGACTTTATGCGCTTCATACCCACCATGATCATGAAAGGTTCCCTGATATAGATTTGGGTATGTTATGAGTCCTTGATCTTTATGATATGCATTTTTAGATCCTTTGCTCTCATTTTGAGCTTATATGTCAGCATGAGTCATGCATTAGTTTCAAATCTCAGTCGGTCAATCATGACCTAGTTCATAGGTGCCTCGTGCACCGCCCCAGTATTTCAGCGAAGTATTTTTAGAGGGACATAGAGTCCCAAGGGGGAGATACCCCATACTATTATGATTCTTTCATGTCCTTAGACTTATTCATTTGCATGTTCAGACTCTCCTTACGAAATTAATGTCAGTTATTATCATTGCATAGCAAGTCATGCTTTCGAGAGTCATTTCAGTCAGACATTCATGCATTAGATATGCATGTTCAGTAGAAAGAGTTCAGCTTTTTAGTGTGTTCAGTCATGCATTCATGAGATCAACTCAGTTATGAGTCCATGCATCAGATATGCTTGTCTATTATGATAATTCAGCATATGAGTAGCTTTAGTCAAGTATTCCATGCATCAGATATGCATGTCCAGTGTGAGAGCTTAGTATATCAGTAGTTCCAGTTGTATGATCATATTTATGATGCTCTCATTCCTTAAATAAGTTCAGTTGATCAGTATTCTTAGCATATCGAGAGACATTCGAGGATGAATGTTTCCAAGGGGGAGATATTGTAAGACCCCGCAAAATTCTCTCGTAGTCTGAGCCTTAGAGCGTGTCAAGTGAAGCGTAAATCCGGTCCTAAAAGGTTGAGAAGTGTTTTACCAAGTTAGAAATATTTTGAACCATGTATAAATTTCCTAATATCAAATTTTTTTCAAGTATAGAATTGAATAAGCTTTCCATCGATACTAATTTCATCAAAATCCGACATCGAACGAGGAAGTAATGACCGTTTTACTGAAAGCAGTCGGAACTGCCCAGGTGCGATGGCCGGGTTGACGGACTGTCGCCCAGCCCATCGCAACCAAGGCAGTGACTCCCTTTCCTGGCCCAAGAGCTATGTCCAGGACGACGGACCGTATAGGCTACGACAGACCGTTAAGGCTGCAATGGACCATTGCTGGGACAATCGAACTGAGGCAGTGTGACCTCATCCTTGCCACCGTGCAACGAAAAGTTCGACGGATCATCAGGTTTGCAACGGACCATTGTTGAGACCGTCGCATTGAGGCAGTATGTTCTTTTTCTGACTGATGTGCGACGGATGATCCGACGCACCATCAGACTGAGCGACGGACCGTTACTTCGACCGTCTCAGCCCATGTTCAGCAAGTTTAACTCAATTTTAAAAGGGATTTTTGGTCCTTTTTCCACTCTTTTCAGCCCCTATTTATATTCAATCAAGGATTACAACTTCATTTCTCATCCTCAACATCAAAAACTAGGGTTTCTACAAAATTAAAACCCTTCTTTTTTCTTCAACAAAAATCAAGAGAAATCAAGAATCTCTTGAAGAGCTTACAAGAAAGAGTTTCCCTAAGGTATGTATATGTTGATTCTTGGGTCACTTTCATCCAAGAAGGTCAAGAACCCATTTAAAAAATTCAAACATCTTGTGTTTATGGGTTTTCATGATTCATGTGTGTTGAAATTGATGTTCATGCTATTATTGAGTTTTAATTCATGTTGGTTTGCAAGGTTTTCAAGCTTTGACCCTAGTATGTGATATTCATGTGATGTTCAAGATAAACCCTCTTCAAGTTTCTTGTTAAGTGATATGTTCATGTCAATTAAGTGAAGAAATTGTTGAATAAGCAAAGCATGCTCCCCATATGTTTGATAAAATGCTTGTGTGAAGGAATTAGAGCCATTATAGCATGTTGACTAGAAATCCCAAATTATTTGCAAGCCCATGCATGCCAAGTGTTTTTTGAAAATCCTTAGTGAATGAATTGTGACATGATATCATGAAATTCCCTAATTATGTGCTCTTAGATACATGCTAATACTTTAATACATGCTAAGTGTTTGATGCAAGATCTTATTGAATGAAGTATGAGCCAATAGCATGTCTCCCTATACTACCACTTGTTTATGATTCCTAAATGCTTTAAGAGATGCTGTAGTGATTGTGATGGTGAATGAATGTCCATGGTCTTGATAATTCGAGCATGGTTATGCTTTACTTTTATGTTATCGAGTCTTGGGGGTACTTATACCTAATAATTTAGCTGCAATCTAGAGCCAGTGTCAGTTTTTCCGATAATCTCAGTCAATCCATGATTCTCAGAACTCAGTGAGTTATAGAACTCTATACTCTCAGACAAATATAGAACTTAAGAAATCTCAGTAATCTCCATAATCTTAGTATCGCTAGTAATCTAGCCTCAGTTCTGTACTCAGTCAGATCTAGTAGTATTCAAGTGTTTAGTTCAGTCCTCAGTAGTATTCGAGTAATCTATCCCGAGTTCAGTGTTGTTCTGTTAGATAACGAGATTCAGTAGTATTCCGTCAGATACGGAACCAAGTGAATTCAACATAACTCAGTCAGATCAGTCAAGAAATATGATCAGTATCAGATTCGACTCAGTTTAAGTTCAGTTGAGAATCAGTTTAGAGTCTTTCATTTGGGAGTAGGAGCTAGCACTGAGCGAGTACAAGGTTGGCGGTTACCTGATAGAGAGGTAGAGTGGTTAAGAGCAATTCCTAATCTCCAAAACTGCGTAGCTAGCACATGATGCAGGAGTCACCCATTAGAAAAAGTCTTGTCACCCGTTAGAAAAAAGCTTGACTATGATACAACCATAGGCTTGACTTTCTGTGATGGTCACCCGTTAGAGAGGTTTGACCAGAGAGGTCTTTACCCATGGAACGGTATTGACACCCTTCCAGTTGGGGTTATAGGTTGGACCCCACCAGTTCAGATTTGGGGCATGTCGGTTAAGTGAGTACTCCCACAGTTACAATTTTAGTATCAGTCTTCAGAAAAGAACTTAGAAATCAGGATTGCCAGATAAAATCATCTATCTCAGTGAGGAACTCAGATAGTTCCATTGATTCATAGGCCATCCGCTAGATAGGAATGGTCCCACATGAAGTTATTCAGTATCAGTATTATCAGATCCAGAGATCACCTGCTAGATAGACTTGATCTCAGATTCAGTTGAGCATTCTTGTTATCAGATCCCGAGATCACCTGTTAGATAGGCTTGATCTCAGTCTCAGATTCAGTTGAGTAATCGCATTATCAGATCCAGAGATTACCCATTAGATAGGCTTGATCTCAGTCTCAGATTCAGTTGAGTAATCGCATTATCATATCTAGAGATCACCCGTTAGATAGGCTTGATCTCAGTTTCAAATTCAGTTAAGTAATCTCATTATCAGATCCAGAGATCACCCGTTAGATAGGCCTGATCTCGTTCTCAGACTCAGTTGAGTAATCTCATTATCAGATCTAGAGATCACCCGTTAGATAGTCCTGATCTCGTTCTCAGACTCAGTTGAGTATTCTCATTATCAAATTTAGAGATCTTTCTCTAGATAGGTTTGATCTCAGAATTAATCTTTTCTTATCATTGATAGTAGATTCCGAGATCATCCGATAGAGAGGTTTGATCTCCTATTCAGTCAATCCAGAGTAGAAAGTTCAAAATTCAGTCATTGATATGAGTAGATTCAGTTAATTAGCTTCAGTATCATTAGTTTTCAAGATCACTCGCTAGATAAGACTGATCTCAACTTTAGTACTCAGTTATCAATATCAGGAGATTCAGTTGTTTGGTATCTCAGTATTAGTAGTGAGTTCGGATGACAGTAAAGTAGTACCCGCGTGTAATTTGAGTCACGATGATTTCAGTTATGACTTGTGCATTCATGCATGTATTCTCATTCAGTACTCTCATGGCTGTACCCTGAAGCTGATCAAATAAATCATCAATACGAGAAATAGGATAATGGCTCTTCACCTTCCTTTTATTAGGCTGCCTATAATCAATACACATATGAATGAAACTATCTTATTTTTTCACAAACAATATAGGAGCTCCACAAAGGGACATACTCAGTCTAATAAAACCCTTACCAAGAAGATCCTGAAGCTGAGAATTCAACTATTTAAGCTTGGAAAGAGCCATACGGTAAGGTACCATAGAAATAAGTCAGGCGCAAGGCTCGAGATAATAGCAAACTTAATCTCACAGATGGGGAATACCAGGAAAATCTAGAATTCAAGTTCTGACACATACTTTGGTCACATATGCTCGGTAAATGGCACATACACCCAGAATTGCCATGATAAGTATCCAAAAACTTCAATTTTCATCTTTTTCTTCAGTTTAGCATCAAAAACCTAATTTCCTATAAAATATACCCAAAATACATCATATCTCACAAAACAACCTAAGAAACTTGCATATTTTCATAGTTTTAAGCATCGAAAGTTCTATAAATCCATAGCACATCAAGAAGGAAATAAAGTATTTCACGTTACTAACATGATGCTTCATTTGCTTGGGTTGTTTAAGTTTTGGAGCATTCTACTGTGATCTCGGAGGAGAAACAATTATATACCTTCATCATTCTGTAAGTTATCATTAATTAAATCATTAATTCAGTATGTGTTGTTGCTTTTTACATCATGAGTAGCTAATTTCCTGAACCCAAATTGTGGGATCTATAGGTTTAGTCTTGTACCTTCACTAGTCAAGCAAGATTCTTAAGGCAGTAGGAACTTCTTGGTAATTCTTCTGTTATGTATGTTGTCTGTTGGTTGCAAATATTAGACCACACTGAAGTATTGACTTTTTTGAAAGAAGAAGTTGATGTAGTAGGAATCGAATTATCAATAGGGACTTGAAAGGGTTAAACTTCCATTTAATAGTAACGCTGTAACAAGGTTAATTAACCTGAGATAGAATCTGATTAATTAGATGGATTTCCTAAGTTCGAAAGAATTAGGTAGCCGAAAGTCTAAATAGGTTAAGAGACATTTAGACAACACTTTGATATTGATAATTTGTTGTTCCTGTCTGTCACATGAGTATTGAATCACCATTAGTGCACGTCAAGTATCAACACCCATAGTGAACACAATTATGGTTTTCCCATAATATTGATCTAAACACTGAAACACTAGTTGCAAGTAGTAAAATTAAAGTGAGAAATAACATTCTAATTAATCTCATAAAACCCCCATTTACCGAAAACTATAAACTATCAGTTGATTGACTCACAAGTAACTTAAATTAACACCATATTCCCTGTGGGATTTGACCCCAACCTAGTTGGGTTATATATTTGAAAATGACCGCTTACTCTCTAGTAAGAGAGGTGTAATTTGGGCGTATCGAAATTTTGGTGCTGTTGCCGGGGAATCGGTTGTCAATTAAGTTTATGTATGCTAATTGATGGTTAGTCAGGTTTCCTAATTTTACGTTTGCTTGTTGATTTTGTTTGTTCAGGTTTAGGGTTGCTTATGTTAAGAACTAGAAGTTCAGGAGAACCATTATGACCTTTCAATTCGGAACCTCAACTGATCGGCAGAATGACAGACCCATGGAAATCGAAAGAGTAGCCACTTTGGTTAGAGCCCAACTTAATCAACAGAATAATGGGCCTTAAGCTCATTATCCAAATCTTGATGATGATGATTTGGGAGATGAAGTATAGCTGGATCCTACCAACCCAAGGCGCGCTGAGAATGTAGCCACACCACTGAACCAGAATGTGAATAGAAATCATCTATTCCGAGAGAGACTAGATCGCTAACCTGTGTAGTATGATCAGAATAACGATGATGACAAAATGGATGAAGATGGTTCTACTGGAGCTATTATTCCTGTACCTTTAGCACCAGGATCAAAGTTCAACATTACTAGTACAATGATTCAACTCCTCCATTTGAAGGGGCTATTTATTGGGTGGTCTGCCAGGAGATGATCCTAACATGTATTTGGTGAATTTTGTTACCATTTTCAAGTCATTTGATAACCCAGGAGTGGGACAGAATGACATCCATCTGCTCTTATTTCCTTTGTCTCTGTCTGGAGAGGCAACATTGTGGCTAAATAAGCTGACACCCAATTCTATAACCAATTGGAGGAAGTTGAAAGAGGCTTTCTTAAAAAGGTTCTTTCCACCTTCTAGGAGGGTACAACTGAGGGATGAGATCGGCAACTTTAGGAAGCTCCCAAATAAAGCCCTCCATGAGACATGGGAGAGGTTCAAAAAGAATTTGATGCAGTACCCGAACCATAATATGACGGATATTCATCTATTGAAGACCTTTTATCGGGCTTTGAACTCTATTATGAAGTCAGTTGTTGATAATTCTGCAGGGGGATCATTTATGGATCTCACTTTTCAATAGGATTCAGAGATGCTTGATCGAATGACCAAACAAAGTAGAGCTTGGCATACCAAGGATTATATGGTAACGAGCCCTACTGTGTCTATTGGGATAAATCCAGAACAATGTAAGAAAGAGTAAGAACGCGATCAAGACATGGTACACTTGAAGACGCAGATGGATTTATTGACCAAGCACTTATTATCTGCAATGATTGAAAAAGTAAAAAATGTTGCATCACAAGGTAGATATGACTCTGATTTGGAAGAATAGGCTAACTATTTGAATAACCAGGAGGTTTCTGAGGCAATAGCCAAGGAAATCAAGGTCGAGCTTATTATGAAAAGGCTGGACACAAGGATAAGGATCAAGGAAACAGAAAGAATAAGAATGATAGGAGTGGGCTATATGTACCTCCCAGAAGCAGAGATAATGCTGCAACTAGCTCTAGTAAGATGTCCATGGAGGACATGATGGAGAAATTTTTAAAGGAATTTGAGGCTACCAACAATGGGTTGACTACTATTAAAACCGATTTTTCCTCTATGAGTCAGTTGGTAAACTCACACTCCGCTTCGATCAAATAGTTTGAACAATAAATGAGCCAATTTTTTGCAGTATTGAATTAGAGAAAGAGTGTAACACTGCCAAGTGATACAATTCAGAACCCTCGGAATGATGGTTTGTGCATGGCTATTGCTACACAGAGTGGTAAAGTATTATCAGGCCCTTATTTGGGCAAAAATATGAATGATGAGGTGACCGAAGAAGATGTTGATCTTGAAGAAGGTAATCCAGTGGAATCTGAGAAGCTGGATGGCATTGATATCCCTTCTGATCATCACCAGGTTGATGAGTTGGAAAAAGAGAAAGAAAAAAAAGGAAGTAGTGGTTAATACTTTCCCAAAACCACCACCTCTCTTTCCTCAGATTTTGAAAAAAAAGGTCGATAATATAAGGTTTAGTAAATTCAATGCAATGTTGAAGAAGCTGACAACGAATATGCCTTTTGTAGAGGCACTTGAACAAATGCCAGGATATGCTAAATTTATGAAGGATCTTGTGATTAAGAAAAGAGTGATGAGCTACGAACCGTCGGACAATCTCCATCATTGTATTGCTATTTCTACAAGTTCCTTGGTATAGAAGAAAGTATATCTTGAAGCATTCACTATTCCTTATACGTTTGGGTCTCTGGAAATTGATAAGGCCTTATGTGATCTAGGAGCGAACATCAATCTAATGTCGCTAGCTGTTTATAAAAAGTTGGTATTGGGAGACCCCACACCCACCAACATGTGACTTGTGATGGCGGATAGGTCGGTAAAATATCCTGTTGGTATTTTGTATGATGTGTTGGTGAAGGTGGCTAGCTTCATATTTTCTGCAGATTTTGTCATACTAGATTGTGAGGTGGACTTCGAGGTGCCCATAATTTTGGGTCAACCTTTCCTCACAATCAGAAGTGTGTTGATTGATTTGTGAGCTAATAAGTTTTATTTAGGATGAATAATGAAGTGGTACGATTTGATGCGTGCTAATCAATGAAGCAGCATAAAGAAATAAGTGTGTTCTTAATTTTTGATTCATATTATGAGGATGAGTAGGAGGTGTCAATAGAGGAGAAACTTGTTGTCGAGCCTTTAGCCATAGTTCTGATGAATTTTGATCAAGAAGGTATTGAAGAGTACGAAGAGACAGTTTGTGCTTTATCAAGAATGGGTTCTGATGTTCCGTCTTTCGATGGAATATTTTGCATCATTTTCTAGAGAAAGTTGTATGTTTTCAAGCAACTAAGGTTGAATTTAATGCTGGTTTTTAATGTTTTAGGGTAAGGATCTAGTTGAAGAAAAAGTTCCAGAGAAGTGGCAGAAAAAAACACTTCTGACGGTCAAAATTATGGATCGTCAGTCTTGCGATGAATCACCAACTTGACCGTCAGGCCTAAACAGAACCCAAGACTTCAGGCCTTGCAGTGATGAACCAAATGACGGACCGTCAGTCTTGCGATGGACCACCAATTTGGCCGTTAGTGTCATCCCGAACCAGTCTCCCTAAAGGACTCAACAACGGACCACCAAGTTGGCCATTAAGTTCATCCAGAACCTGGACCGCTGAAAGACTTAGCGACGGACCAAATGGTGGACCATCACCATTGCGATGGACCACCAATTTGGCCGTCACTTTGGACGCAAATTTTATGATATTGAATTTTTAATCCTTTTAGCTGGGGACATATAAATACCAAGTATTAGGGTTTAGTAGGCATCTTTGTCTTCAATTTCATACTAACTCCTCTATTGAGAGCTTTGTACTACTTTTCATTGAGATTTGAATCTAGAGATTGAGACGTGATTATTGGTTTTCATATTTTCCATCGAAGATTAAGAGATAAATATTGTAACTTTTGTAAGTACTCTTATGAATTTATTTATGAAAATCAATATAACTTTGATTTATGACATGGAGATGAGTAGCTAAATTCCCATAACTAGGGTTATGGGAGACTTGATGTAGAGAACTACTTTGGGGTTGTGAATGGGTTGTTTTCTAACATCTATCGAAATTTCATGAATCTTTCTTCATTTTAATAACATCTCTTGGTTTCAAACATGAGAAGTGAGCCCATGGACTCCACTTGTCTAACAAGAAAGTGGATGTTGGGAAAAGAAGTAATTCACATAAACTCCATAGGTTTACCCATTGGGATTAACGGATTGATTCCTTAACAGGATCAACCCTCATGAGAGTTATATCGAATAATGCATGAAACATTTAAGTTTGAGAGAAGTAAAGGGTGAAATACTCATTAGGTTGAGAAATATTTTTAAAGCCTCGCTAACTCAGGAGGCAAGATTTTGGTGAGGTGGGGTGCGCACTCACTTGATGCCAACAACGGGGGACAATATTCTTGGTCATGATAGAGAAGTCTTGGTTGAAAGTCTTATGTATAAGATTTCCTTAAACTTTGGGGAAATTATTGCTGATGAGATTAAGATTTGGGTATCAAGACCCGACACTACATATCCATTCCCATATCTCATCACGAAGCTGTGCTAGGCAGCTAATGTACTGGAGATTGCAGGGGTAGATCAAGAACTCCCAGATAAGAGGACCCACAACCCTATGAGGTATGATGAAAACCACCCTAGGCTGGTGCTAGACAAGGAGGCAGGGGAAGTACCAGATCCGATTGCTGAATTGCAAATATCTATTCCGGATACTAACTTAGCACCAGATATGGAGGTGCAAACTTCCAAAGCTTCTCATCCAACTTTTTCTATGAGGGCAGACCTAGTGCATGAGAATGAAGCAATCCCCACAACAACATGTCAGGTATCAGAGTTTACATTTAACGCTCTAAGTTTTAGAAGGGTGGCGAAATAAGCAAAAAGGTGCGAGGCATAATTGAAATTATTTTCCGATTAATTTTATCTACTATAGACAAGAGTATTAGAGTGGCCCTTGAGCCTTTACAATCTTTTCACGGAAGGGTTGAGGCAGTGGAAAGTCGTCTGGATGAACGGTTAAGGGAGATGTCAGCCCCAGATCTCGCACTTTTGAAAGCAACATTGGACAAGGTAAAAGTTGATGTTGTAGCACTGCAGCAGCATCAACTCATGATCTCTGCAGACCCGGTTATTGATGAGTCTGAAGATGAGATGCCACTGTTTGATATCACTGGAGAACCAATGAAGCAAAGGAAGAAGAAGGGCGAGAAGAAAGATAAGGGTAAGTGAAAAAAACATGATAGCGACGAAGAAAAAAAAGAGAAAATAAGGCGGGAAAGAAGGCTGAGAAAGAAGAGATGAAAAAGGCGATACAAGTGTCCCAAAAAAAAAAGAAATGGGAGGAGGCCCTACAATTGAGGGATCTAGGTGCCTTAACTAGTGGGCCACCAACAACTACTAGGACAGATGTGTCAGAACGGAGGAAGTCTCCCGATGGGGATGATGCAGTTGATGATGCAGCAGTAGGATCATCTACCCATGATTTGTGTATTTGATCTACTATAGGTATGTCCTAACCCCTATGATTTTAGTTTTTTTTAGATATGCATTGGGGACAATGCATGTTTTTTTCTGTTGGGGGTGGGATATCTGTTTGTTGGTTGTGTTGGTGGTTTGATCAGTGTTATGTTTAACTAGGAGAGTTAATATGGTAGTCATCATTGTTTTTAAGCTTGAACACCTCTCTGAATGTTTATAGAGCAACTGCGTGATATGTGTCGACATGCGATGATTGTGAATCTTGGTTTGGCATTAATACTAGGGACATAATAATCAATAACAATAACAATTGCATGAACTGGATAGGTAGCAGCTTCTGATTTAACTATGTTCCATGTGTGTGTAAGATACTACCTAGTTCCCACTATATGTTTATCTAGAACATGCCTGGTTGGTCTTGTCTTGGTCGTAGGAGAGCAGTTAGGAAAGGATCATAGGGTACTTTTGATATTAGTCCACTGTTAGTCTAAATGACCTTCCATGTATGAATAACATCCCTTGATCTCGATTTTGAGCCTGAATGCCTATTTTTTTATTATACCTATCACCTTCCCATTTGTACCACAATGAACCTGTTTTGGCCCTGGTCCTCCTTGGGCATTATGCACTTTGACTTAGGCAAATTGCCTAAGTTGAGGGTGGCTATTATAGGGGTGTGTGGTGTAAAAATAAGTGCGGAGAAAGGTAAAATAAGAGAAAAGAGAGTAAAGCTGGGTGTGGTTGAAAAAGAGCAAGAAATGAAAAGTTGTGAACATGGGAAAATGAAAGACTTAAAGAACACACCCATCTTGAGTTTATTGCGATAAAGAAAAGGAGAAATAAAAAAAAGGTCAATAAGTAGGACCCCTGAAAATTTTGTAGTGTCAAGGAGTCTTAGCCACTTTAAATATCCTTACATATCATACCAGCCCCAAGCCTATATTACCAGACAAAGAAAAGACCTATAGTGCTCTTAACTCAGCAGTCTAAAAACCTCGATATCAAAAATAAGGGTAAGCCTATGGTATTTGGCATACATTGATTGGAACTTCTTTCTGAGAGTGGGTGTCTCCTAGTTGTCCCTATAATGATATACTTAATTTCATCTATGAGTGAAGAGGGACTTTGTTGTTATAAGGGCACAAAAGTTGTATTTATAGCTGTTTGCTTATTTGGATAGTGTAACTTGTGTATATACATGGTTATTATTTCTAAGTTGATGTCATATGTTTATTCCTTTATGTCGCATTGTGGATCTTCAATACTATACACAGTTAAGGTTAAAGTTCTTGAACTTGGAGAGGGTGATATGTTTTGACCTAAAACTGATGATTGACTTCTATATGTTCTTTACATTCTCTTGGTTAAAAACCATGGTACTATAATGTATTAGTTGCTTGAGGACAAGGAATTTTTTTAAGTTGAGGGTGTTGATATGTGAGCTTGATTCTAGCACATTTAAGGCTTTTAACTAGGAATAATTATATTTTCTTAAGCAACTTTTGTTGTTTTTGATTGTTTTCTCTATGATAGTGTAGATCAGCTAAAATGTATGAAAACCAATGACAACTGAGTAAAAAGAGATAGATTTTAAGTAAGCATCCATGAAGAGTACAATTGATGACTTATCTGATAGGCCGTCAACTTTGTGAATAGCCGTGAGGAATATCATAAGCCAAAGATAGTGCATGGGAGTTAGAGTGGAGAATTGACGACATTTTCTAATAAGCCATCAAAATCCTGATAAGCCGTCAAGCCTTGTCATCAGCCGAAGGCAACAAACATGGAATTTGAAGAGGAGTTGACGACATTGTCATGTAAGTCATCAGACTCCTGATAAACCATCACATTTGGTGTCACATGTGCGAGAGATTTTTTGTGAACTATAATTTGATTCCAAAATTAGACTAGGTATTTAAGGACAAGTTCTAGATTTTTATTAAGGGGGAAAAACTCATGAAAGAGAATAGCTCTGAGTAGCTTTTCTCTGCATTTTTTGCAAATTAAGTTTTGGGGAATTCTACTGTGATCTCGGAGGAGAAACAATTATATACCTTCATCATTCTAGAAGTTATCATTTATTGAATCATAAATTTAGTATGTGTTGTTGCTTTTTACATCATGAGTAGATAATTTCCTTAACCCAAATTGTGGGATCTATGTTTTAGTATTGTACGTTCACTAGTCAAGCAAGATTCTTAAGGCAGAGGAACTTCTTGGTAATTCTTCTGTTATGCATGTTGTCTGTTTGTTGCAAACAATAGACCACACCAAAGTATTCACTTGCTTGAAAGAAGAAGTCGATCTAGTAGGAAGTGAATTATCAACAGGGACTTGAAAGGGTTAAACTTTCATTTAATAGTAATGATGTAACAAGGTTAATTAACCTGAGATAGAATCTAATTAATTAGACAGATTTCCTAAGTTCGGAAGAATTAGGTAGCCAAAAGTCTAAATAGGTTAAGAGACATTTAGACAACACTTTGATATTGATAATCTGTTGTTCCTGTCTATCACAAGAGTCTTGAATCACCATCAGTGCACGTTAAGTATCAACAACCGTAGTGAACACAATTCTGGTTTTCCCATAACATTGATCTAAACACTGAAACACTAGTTGCAAGTGGTGAAATTGAAGTGAGAAATAACATTCTAATTAATCTCATAAAACTCCCATTTAATGGAAAATACTAACTATCAGTTGATTGACTCACAAGTAACTTAAATTAACACCATATTCCCTGTGGGATTTGACCCCAACCTAGTTGGGTTATATATTTGAAAACGACCGCTTACTCTCTCATAAGAGAGGTGTAATTTGGGCGTATCAGGGTGCACAATGTCCAAGAAGGGACCAGGGCCAAAATTGGTTCATTGTAATTAAACTGGGAAGATGAAAAGTGAGAACAAGAAAATGGGTCTATTATAGGCTCACGTCAGTGATCGAGGAATACTTATTTACATTTGGATGGTCACGTCCTAACCAACTATCCTAGAAATTAGGGAAAAGTAACTGGGCAAGTTCTGAATTAAATGCACAAAGGAAACTAGTTATGCACCTCACACTCACGGTACAAGGTTATGTTACCAGCTACTACCTATCTAGTTTCATGCAAATGCTGGCTATATGTATTATGTACCTAATCCCTAATGTCATAACAAGATTCATAATGGTCACATATACAAGCACATCATATAGTTCACAAAAATTTTTCTTGGAGGGTTATCATTTTTTCTCAACACACTTCAAATCACAAAATATATCAACTGCCCTTAGGTCATTTTTTTCTCCTAGTTAAACACAAACAAAGCAAATCACATGTATTACACAAACATAAGATAACCTAAACATGCTAGTTATACTATGATAACATATCCGACGAGAAAAAAAACATGGATAGAAAAACCCTCGACTGTGGTACACCCTCACCCCCAACTATATATTATGCACTTTCACCAGTGAACATATATAAAGTAAAAATACAGAATGAAGATATACATGGTTGAACTAGGCACCTGATCATGACATCTCAACTAGTGGGACCCTAGAATGGTCCCCACTCTCATTAATCATGGCCTCAGAAATTACTGGGATGCTCATATCATAGTGGCACCAATTATGGTCAATGTGCTCAGTGGGATCTCACTTTCAGGAGGAGGAATGGTGCCCCCACTCAAATATAATATAGTTATATCTATCTTGTCAACCGTTCAAGATATATAAGCTCCGACCCCATCTCATGGACCCTAGTCTTAGGGTCTTGTGCCGTCTATAGGATGGATGCCTTTGCTTCCTAGAAATCATCATTCTCTTTTCTCCCTTTTCTCTCTTTCCTTGTTCTCTCACCACTTTCTTCTTCAACAATCTTTTAGATTTCCTTCATGCCTTAAATATCTTGTACGTCCTCGATAGGGATCTTTTAAATAATTGGAAATGTCGAGAATGGCCTCTCATGCATCTTCTCAATAGTAACTCAAAGTTTTGCTAACTCCTCATGCATGCCTTCTAGATTTGGGGCCTGAATGCCCACCAGATTCTAGCTAGTCCACTGCTTAAATCCATCAAATTGTGTCTGCATCCCCAAAACTTAGTCCTAGTATCATTCTTCACCCAAGGATGCACCCTTTACTCAATGTTATCCACTCAACAATATAAGGTGCCTAATTTCTTCAGTAAAATTGTCATAAAATCCTATGGGACTAAATCGTAGCACTAGGAAGTGGCCTAGATGTGGATGGCCTCGCATTTAGAGGTGGAGTCGAGGCCTATGAGGAACATACAACATCAATCAAGGACTGAGGTTCAGAACTAGAAGTCTCTGCGGGGGAATCACAAAGATCGACAAAACCTATAGAATCAACGACAATCTACCCACTAGTGTTGCGCCTAAGTGCACACGTAAGTGTACATGGTCTAAGAAGTAGTAAAATGGCCTTTGGAAGCCAAGTATTGAACACATAGGGACTTGTGTTAAATATCTTTCCTATTCTAGCCTCACTATGAAGATTAAACTAGTGCTAAAGTAACCTAGAGAGTTTTAGAGATCAATACTAAAAGTATTCCTAAACAATGTGGTAAAGTAAAGGTTCTTGAACAATAATAGGGAGAAACCTTGGGTTAAGTCATTATGAACAACCCCACGTAGCTATATAACTTGGTAGGTTTAGTTAATTATCTTGGTTGTTGGATCACGAGGTTAATAGAATGATCATGGTTTTTCAAACCTCTAATCAGTTGTCAAACATAGACTCACAACTACATCATTAAGAGGAATACAAAAACTAAGCTAAAATCATTTTTATTCTTCCCGTATATGAGCCAAATAGGACTAATTAGTTATATTCCTATCCTAAAAGAAAAACATAACTTCAATTCAATGAGTGACTACAATCCTATTACACATATCCCACATTCTATTCTATTGTTCCTCTTTTTGGGTTCACAATAGAATTATGCATTTATCGTAAAGGTCACAAATTCGTGGAATAGTTAAAGAAAGGATGTATGAACAACAAACATTGCTAATAACATAACCCAACTTAATCTTAAGAAAAATTAATCATGTTCTAGGCCTTAATCATAGATAACAGTGCTTAGCCACTCATTTACATAGAAAGAATCATAGTTAATGAATTTATGTAACAATTCAAAAGAAAGCTAAAGTAAAGGTTTAAAAACCTTAATTGATGCCTCCTCAAGTATATTCTCACATATAAAGGTTTTCCAAGGTGTTTATAGAAGAGTTGGAGTGTCCTATTTAAAGAGGAACATGTTGGCCGATTTTGGAACACTAGCGTACCATGCCCTTATCGCAGAGGATAAGGAGTGCAACATGCACCTATCCTAGAGGCATACTGGAATATACATTTTGGTTTTAAACCAAGGGCATGCCATGCCCTTATAGTGGTGTCTAGGAAGCCTGGCCAGCCCCTAAGCCCAAAACTTCAAAATTCGAAAATCATTTACTCCATGCATTTGGTCTTTCATTCCTTGGTTTGAGGTAGCTTTTCCTCTTCAAAAAAGCTTGTAAATAACCTCCATATCGTGTTTACCATCTCACCAAGATTAATATAACATAGTGCACAGACATAACCTAAACCAGTGCCTAGTCATGTCGGGTATCTCAAGCCCAACCGAGACCAGAGACCACCCCTAATACCTAACCATAACCACCCTACAACCAATGTCGGATAAACTACAAACATATCATAAGATAAAACATCAATAATTCAATGACATTAATTAAAGTCTATAAACATAATCCAACAACCCCAATCAAATATTCAACCTGTGCTAACCCTAATGTCAATACCAATACCAAGGTTGACACCTATAAGACACCGCCCATGCCCATAGTAGTCCGACAATGCCTCTAACCAGAATTAAATAGCATTCGGTAGGTACATGCCGCCGAACATAGACAAAACAAAAATACAAGAAATAGAAATAACAAAAAGAAGTCTAAAGCATGAAATGGAGTCTTCCAGAGTATGGAAGCTCACTACTTCAGTTTGACTCAAAGTTGTCCCCGAATCCAAGCCACTGAGCAGAAGGAATGGTAGTACGGATGGTTCCTGCATCACATAATGATACAATGCCTGAAGATGGTTCACGGAGTGAACGCTAACATATACTCAGGGTTAAGATAACATAATGCCAGTAATTCAAAACCAAAGTAAACAACCATATGCAATCACATATATACATTTATATAATGTGCTGTGATAGGGAACGAGGTTTATCATGCCTTTAAAACCTTTAACCTAGGTTGTGTATCTTTACCGTCATCATCTACCCACGAGTTATATGGGTCCATTGTTAACCCTTGAATGGGCCCTATTGCGTGTAGCCGTATGAATCGGAGATATCATAGGGTACGAGAATTTCCGTGTACCCTTAGCCCTCCATGATACATACATACACGGAAATTCTTATGTACCCACAAGCATATGGTCACCAAGACCAACCCTCATGTCGGCAAACATGAGTTTCCAGTTTCTGTCCATCAGACTCACACCTTTATGGTTAGCTATCACAACCCATAATAATTACCCAATTAAAAGATTTAGAACATAACAAAACCACCAATTCCAAGAGTCAATTATCGAGCAATTATAAAGTGGTATCGACATACTGACTATAGCTTGCAAGCAATGTCATTTAACCAAGTCTTAAGGGAATCCTATGTACCCCACAAGATTTTCAATCAAACCAAAACCATGGCCACCAAGGACTTTAGAAACCATTTAAAATCAACCAAACAACTTTAGATTACATTACCATATTATGCAATGCAAAGGTTTTAAGAATAGTCAAACTATGTGACCAAATCCTTCTCATTGGTATTTTAACAAACATGTTGTGGGCATATAATTTCAAAAGCTAAAACCTAGTATCAATTGACCATTCCCATGCAACCACATGTTTAAACCATAATTATAACATGAAAAAACATAAATAAAACATAAGAAAACATTAACCAACCATGAACAACCAAAACCCCTAACATCTATTTCAAACAAAAACAAATCCACCCTAATACCGTGAAACCATTCGTTAAAATTTGATTTTAGTTGAATTAACAATGAGGGAAGATGAAGAAAGACGGAGAGAAACAACCCTTGAGAGCCTTAATTGGATAGCTTGATGAAACACTAGCCAAATATTCTTGAGAGTTTTTTGAGAGAGTTTAGAGAATCTTTTAATCTTGCAAAGAGTAGAATGAATACCAAAAAAGTGTTATAAGATGTGGGGTATTAAGGTCTTGGGGTAGAAAACGTCCAAAATACCCCCAGATTAAAAGTTGTATAAAACTCGCAAGTGTATACGAGTGGACCCGCCAACTCGTCACCATAACATAAATATGGTACCCTCTAGTGGTCACTAGGTGAGAAAGTTGGATACCACATTCTATCTAATATACGACTCCTTTGTCCAACCCCTCACCATGACATATGAATAGTACCATCAAGTCATATCCTAAGTAGAACTTTAAGAGCTAGACACTGCACAACATACAATAAGATTCAACCCTCTCGTTATATCAATATACAACTCGTATGATGACTCTCGTATCTAGGATAAAACTTCACCAGCAACATACTGACCAACATATATATAGGGTCCCTAGACCCATAGCCACAATATGCGACTAGTATGGTGAGTTATTACAAGAACAACAAGCTCAAATCTTAGGAAATTTCCAAGGGACAAAACCCAAGGTGTTTCAATTCTTCCCCACTTGGATCATTCATCCTCGATTGATGGAACAATGCATTACAAGCATGATTTAAACACCAATACCACTACTCTGACCATTAACTATGTTAGAGAACAAAGATGCAAGAAAATCAATCTTTCTGTTATCTAAGTTAGAAAACAAAGATGTTAAGAGGAACGCATACCTTACGCACGAATTTTTGGAGAAAAAAATAGGATGGGATACTTTTACTTCCTGTCCTCTTCAGCTTTCCAAGTAGACTTTTCAATCTTGTGGTTCCTCCATATAACCTTTACCAAAGATATATCCTTGGTCAATAACCGACCAACCTGCCAATCCAAGATCTAAACCTTGATATCCCCATAAGACCAAGAATCCTAAATACCACTATCCTTGATAGGCATAATTTGTGATGGATCACTTATTCACTTCCTCGACATAGAAACATGGAATACTCGGTGAATGGCGTTTAAATTAGAAGGCAACTCCCAATCATACGCAATATTACCAAACATTCACAAAACTATGTATGGACCAATATATCGGGGATTGAGCTTCCCCTTTTTCCCAAACTGCATTACCCCCTTCATTAGAGACGCTTTTAAGAACACCTTATCCCCAACCACAAACTCTAAAGTCCTTCATCTCGTATCCATATAGGACTTTTGGTGACTTTAGTTGCTTTAAGCCTATCCTGAATAACATTTTCCTTCTCCATGTCTTGCTGAATCGAACCCAGGCCAAACATCTCTACCTTGCTAACTTCAAACCACCCAATAGGATACCTACCCCTCCTTCCATACAAAGCTTTAAACGAAACCATTCCAATGCTAGAGTGATAGCTATTATTATAGGCAAACTCTATAAGAGGTAAATGCTCAACCCAAATACCATCATAGTCAATCACAAAAGAATGAAGCATATCCTCCAATGTCTAAATAGTCCTTTCTACAAGCCCATCTGACTTCGGGTTAAAAGCAGTAGTAAGACTAACCTTAGTCCCCAAACCTTTTTGAAATAATCGCCAAAAGTGAGATAAAAATTTCCTGCCATGATACAAGATGATAGAAACAGGTACTCCATGCAACTTCATAATCTCATGGATATACAATCTCACATAATCCTCAGCAAAAATATTAGTCCTTATCGGCAAGAAGTAGTCCTCATCGGCAAGAAGTGATCAAACTTTGTCATCCTAAACGCGATGACCCAAACCAAATCAACTAATTTTGAGACCAAGAAAGACCAATAATAAAATCCATATTTATTACTTCCCACTCCCACATAGGAAACTCAATTTCTTGATACAATCTGTCGGGCATTATGTGCTCAGCCTTTACTTGATGGCATACCATGCACATAGCAATAAAAATATCAATATCTCGCTTTTAATTATTCCACCAATACATCTCCTTAAGGTTATGATACATTTTCGTCGAACCAGGATAAATAATATAGCATGACTTATGTGACTCAGCTAAGATTCTCTCTCGCAACTGCCAACGCCGGGATCACATAATCTTTCTTAGTACTGTATGGTACCATCACCTCTAATCTCGAAGGCCATCACCTTATGCCCACTTAAATCATCCCTAATCCTCATCAATACATGATATAACACTTGTTTTTCCTTGATTTTAGCACTAAGAGATGACTACGCCACCTTATGAACAAACACACCACTATGCTAAAAGTCCAGGAGATGAACTCCAAGGTTAGCCAAACAGTGAATATCTTTCACTAGCTCCCACTTCTCCTTATCCACATGAGTTAGACTCCCTATGGATAACCTTCTAAGAGCATCAGCAACCATATTAGCTTTACATGGATGGTAGAGAAGACTACATCATAATTCTTGAGTAGCTCAAGCCATCTATTTTACCTGAGGTTAAGCTCTTTCTTAGTAACCACATACTGCAGGCTCTTCGAATCAAACAAAAAGAAATCCACATGCACTCTATATAAAAAGTGACACCAGATTTTCAATGCAAACACCACAACTAACAACTCAAAATTATGATTCAGATAATTTCTCTCATGCACTTTTAATTGTCTAGGGCATAAGTTATAACCTAGCCATGCTGCATCAAAATGCAATAAGGCCCCACACGGGATGCATCACAATAGACTACAAACCTATTCGTTCCTTCCGAAAAAGTCAAAATCGAAGCCGAAGTTAGTATATCCTTTAACTTTTCAAAACTACCCTCACAAGCATCATACCACAGGAACTTTACCTTCGTTTGAGTGAACTTAGTCAACAAGAAAACTATAGAAGAAAAAATCTCCACAAATCTCCTGTAGTAACCAGTTAAACCAAAGAAGCTCAAAATATTTGTTGGAGTTGTGGGTCTAGGCTTCTTTTTAACCACTGCAACTTTTTGCGGATCCACTCATGATCCCTTCACTAGAAAAGATATGCCCCAAAAAAGTGACAACATTCAATCAGAATTTACACTTTGAAAATTTGCATACAACTATTGCTTCTTCAAGGTCTACAACACCATGCAGAGGTAATCAGCATGATCCACCTCACTCTTAGAGTACACCATAATATCATATATGCATACAATGACAAAAAATCCAAAAACTGACATAAGACCCTATTTATCAAATCCATGAATACCGCTGAGGCATTGGTCAATGCAAAAGACATAACCAAAAACTCAAAATTCCTATACCAAGCATGGAAAGTAGTCTTAGAGATAACCTCTTCCCTAATCTTTTATTGATGACACCTAAATTAAATATCAATCTTAGAGAAAAACTTAGCACCCTAAAGCTGATCAATGAGATTGTCTATCCTTAGTAGAGGATACTTATTCTTTACCATCACCTTATACAATTGTCGATGATCACTACACATCTAAAGGGAACCATCCTTCTTATGCCTAAATAATATAGGTGCACATCACGAGGACACACTAAGATAGATGAAACCCTTATCTAAAGATCATTTAGTTGGTCCTTAAGCTCCTTCAACTCAGCTAGAGCCATTTTATATGGGGGAATAGAAATAGGATGAGTTTCCAGAATAAGATCAATCCAAAACTCAATATCCCTATCAGGATGGACATCAGAAAGGTCATCAGAGAAGACCTCAGGAAATTCATTCACCATCGGGATGGAATTCAAAGAAGAACCCTCTGAGTTAGAATCTTTAACCCAATCTAGAAAACAGAGACACCCCTTGGAGTTTAATCTTCGGGCTCTAAAATAAGATATGAACCTCCTGTTAGGAGCTAGGGAACCACCTTTCAACTCATTCATCATATCATTAGGGAATTTAAAGACAACCCTACAGGTACGATAGTCTAGGGATACATACCACAAATGCAACCAATCCATCCCCAATATGATATTAATATCAACCATGTCTAATTCAAACAAATCCACTAGAGTCTCCCGACCACCCACAAACACCACACAACCCCTATAAACTCTTCTAGCGGCCATAAAGTCAGCCACTGAGGTAGAAACAAAAAAAAGGGTCTTAAATAAACTTAAGATCAAAACCAAAATGCACAGCCACAAATGGGGTCACATAAGAGAGATTGGACCCCGAATCAAGTAAACAATACACATCATGAGAAAAGAATTTCAACATACCAGTCATGACATCAAGCGATGCCTTAGACTCCTGTCAAGGAGTGAGAGCATAAAGATGGTCTAGACCAGTGCCAAAGCTAGATGGTGCATCCTGTTGTGTCAAAGATGATGAAAAGAAAATTAGAGCCTTTCTTGCCTAGAGGCAACCTTACCAATAGGACAACTGCTAAGAATATGCCCTGACTGACCACAATTAAAACACCTATCCTTTCTCTCATCATAGAAACCCTGATGCAAATGACCATAAAACCTACAGAAAGTCTATGATGGAGCTGCAAGGCCCTACTAGCTTGAGATTGGGCACCCTGTCACCATGGAAACTTTTGTCACCCAACGATTTTAGGTAGAGAACACAAGACAACGGGTAAGACTCAGAATTTCCCAACTTTTTCTTGGGCCACTTATCACCATCCCTACCACTCTATTGTTGGCCACCACCCTACTCAAAAAATTTAAACTTCTTGATCTTCCTCTGTCATATTTCAACCTATTTTTTTTCTTTCTCTACCTATTACATATACAAAACTAACCTAGAATGACATATGCTTGTTCAACAATGTAGCCTTGCTCTCCAAGATTGTCTCAGGAAAAAATTAAAGAGAACTTTCTCATCCTAGCCCTCATTCTAGAAACTAACTCCAGAGCATACCGAGATAACTGGTTAAAGTACAGGGCAAAATCCTTAACTGACATCTAGCCTTTCTTCATAATAAACAACTCTTCCGCCTTTACTTTTCTCAACTCATAAGGAAACAAGTGGTCTAGAAAAGCATTATAACAATCCTCCCAAAGATATGACTCAATATCATTACCCCTAGCCTTATTTCTTTCTTTATACCATTGGTATGCCACATATTTCAGTTGGTAGGCGGAAAACTCCATGCCTTCCATATTTGTTGGATGGATAAAATTGAAGATATTTTTTATTTATCCAGAAAACCTTAAGGATCTTTCTAAACCTTAACACTAGTAAAGGTTGGAGGGTTTAACCTCATGAACTATCCAACCCTTCTGGCCTCAAAATATGGAGTAACAAGAACACCACGCTCAGACTGAGAAGCTACTAACTAAGCCAACATTTGGATAGACTAATGAAAAATATCATTCATTACATTAGCATAAGAAGATCGATAAGGACTGGAGGGAAGCGATAGAACTCTAGGACAATAAGGAATTGGACCCCATAACTGGGTTTGGACCTCATGAGTAGAACGTGTCCTATCAACATTATCCTTAGTTGGGACAAAGGAGTTTTTACAAGCTTCAGATCATCTAGGAGGCATGATTTGAAAAGCGAACACAGGAATTAGAGAAGATTTTAGGACCTTAGACTATACAACTCAAAATTAGAAATCACTATACAAATTAGAAAGTCTATCTATTTGGATGTGGAAGTACTAGGAAAAATCTTGGATGTACAAGCTATTGGAGTTAGTTTTGATGTAAAGAAATAGCCCACAACTGAGTTTATGATTGATGTTGGGCGTATTTATACCCCTAAGAACCATAATTTACCCATATTTTTGCTAAGTTTTGAGGATAAAATATATAATTCCTGCACTTTTAGTCCATTTTCCTTTAAGTGAGCTAACCTATGTGATTATCATGTTTTCAGGTATTAATGATGAAGATTTCAGCACTTTGTGGACCTTTGGGCAGCAAAGGAAAACTTCATATAAGAGGGAAGACAGCTTTTGGAAGCTGTTGGACTGAATGTGACCCATGGAGAATTTGTCCCGGGCAAAATTAGTATTTCTAAATACTTAGGGATGCAGCAGTAACTTAGTAGACAAGGATATTATAAAAACCCTATTGCTGAATTTTTCTGCAGCATTGATCAATTATCATTAGTCATTATTCAGTTTACAGATTCTGTAAGTTTTGGACAGATAAACACGGCTCACACTTGGAAACGGCTAGAGAAAAAAACGTTACTCTCTTTGTGACTCTATGATCACTTCCACCGCCAAGATTGTTCGAGGTTTTGGTATGATGATTATGTCTATTTTGATTTCCGTCGTATCCATGAGTAGCTAAACTTCTCTGTTAGGGTTATGGAAACCTTGTAAGATACTATTTGTTGCTACGAGTTTGTGAATTCTTGATGTGTATGCTACTTATATCATTACTCTCTTCATTTTAATTAAATTCTCATGGTTGCAAACATAGAGAACATGCCATTATAGCATTAACTTGTTCGGGAGAAAAGTTACATGTTTGGAAAAGAGAGTGTGACAAGGATATAGGGCTTCTAACCTCTATTTACACGTTAATGCCTTAACCGGATTAACTTCTTGGAGAATTTGTACCATTTGTTATACACTTTAGGCTCGGGAGAGCTAAAGTGAAATAAATCCTTGATGGTTGGGAAACACTTGGATTTAGAATTAGAATACGATTCTCTATAAGTGCATGCATGTCTAAATTCCGCGCTACTCATAGTTAATAGAGAAGTAGAAACTACAAGGTGGACATAACCCTAACTTATTATTCTCTGTGATTAACCTTTACTAAACAAATCATTTATTCGTTACTTTGATATTATTAATTCACGCCTAAATCAAAACCCCCCTTTTCCGTGGAATTTTCGACCGACAGTCTACTAACAATTGCAACACTTAGTGACCAAGTATTCCCTGTGGGATTCGACACCCAACCCAGTTGGGTTCTATATTTGACAGTGAACACTTACACTTTCTAATGAGAGTTGTAATTTGGGCGTATCAAATTTTGGCGCCGTTGCCGGGGAATACGGTTGTCAACTAAGTTTGTGATAGTTACTAGACCCTTTGGTCAAAGATTATCGAATTTTACTTTTTGTTTGTTGTTTTTGTTTTGTTCAGGTTTGGTAGAGTGCATGCCAAATACACGAAGATCTGGTCAGCTATTATTACCCATAAATCCTGAACCACAATTAATTGGCAGAATGGATGCACAACGTGACATTGAAAGAAGGGCTGCTCAACAGGAGCAGTCTAGGTTAGCTGCGTTGGTAGTTACTCAAGTGCATCAACAGAATAATGATAACCCAGGTCGGGCAACAAATCCTGATGATGAGGACCTGGGTGATGATGAGTTACTTAATCCACGGCGTGCAGATGAGGTGGCAGCACCTGTGAACAGGAGAGATCATCAAGCTAGAATGAGACCTGAACACCGAGCTGTGCAGGCTCCTTTTGATGATGATAATGATGATTTGGATGGATCTGGTGCCACAAGGGATATTATTCCTCCTCCCTTGGCACTCGGAGCCAAGTTTAATATCACTAGCACCATGATCCAGCTGTTGCAACTCAAAGGGTTATTTGGTGGACTTGCAGGCGATGATCCAAATATGCATCTGATCAACTTTATCTCAACATGCAAGGCGTTTGACAATCCAGGGGTTGGATAGAATGCGATCCGGCTGTGCTTATTTCCATTGTCTCTATCTGGAGAGGCAACTCTATGGCTGAATGGGCTAACTCCTGACTCTATTACTAATTGGAGGCAACTGAAAGATGCTTTCCTAGAAAGATTCTTTTCGCCATCCAAGAGAGCACAGTTACGAGACGAGATCAACAATTTTTGACAGCTTCGAACTGAAGCTCTCCAAGAAACATGGGAGAGGTTCAAGAAGAAGCTTATGCGGTGCCCAAATCATCAGATGACCAACATCCACTTGATGGAAATATTATACAGGGCGTTGAACTCGGTGACTAAGCCAGTGGTTGATAATGCTGCAGGTGGGTCATTCATGGACCTTACTTTTATTGAGGCTGGTGATATGCTGGATCGCATAACAAAGCAGAGTAAAGCTTGGCATACCAGGGATTCTGAGGTAGCAACCTCTACTGTATCTACTGGCATGACAGCAGAACAGAGGCGAAGAAAAGAGGAACATGACCAAGATATGGCTCACATGAAAATGCAGATGGACCTTCTTACCAAGCATTTATTATCAGGAAAGACAGAAAAGGTCAAGGCTGTTGTATCACAGGGTAGAGATGAATCCGATTCTGAGGAGGAAGCGAATTATTTGAATAATCAGATGGGTTTTTGAGGCAATGCCCAAGGAAACCAAGGTCGGAACTGTTATGAAAAATCTGGATACAAGGACCGAGACCAATGGAATTGGAAGAATAAGAATGACAGGAGCGGTTTGTATGTCCCTCCTGGAAATCGTGAAGCTGTTGCAACTAGTTCTGGGAAGATGTCCATGGAGGACATGATGGCCAAGCTTTTGAAAGGAGTGGAGGCAACCAACACGGGACTAGCTGAGGTAAAAAATGATTTGTCCTTAATAAATCAATTGGTTGACTTGCATTCCACTGCAATAAAACAGCTGGAACAACAAATGAGTCAACTATCAGCGACATTCAATCAAAGAAAAGCTGGTACCCTACCTAGCGACACTGTGCAAAATCCAAGGAATGATGGATCATGTATGGCTATTACTACCAGGAGTGGTAAGGTGTTGGAAAATCCATCCAAAGGCAAGCAGGTGGTTGATAATACAGAAAAGAATATGATTGAAGCAGATTGTGATGATTCTATAGAAGCTGAAAATCAGAATGAGAAAGTTCATGACACTACACCTACACGTCACCAGCCTGAAAAGATTGATAATCAGAAGCAAGATAAAAAGGAAGTGGTGGAGAAAACTCTTCCCCTTCCACCACCACCTTTTCCTCAGAGACTGAAGAAGAAAGCTGATGACACCAGGTTCAGTAAATTCATGACTATGTTGAAGCAGCTGACTATTAATGTTCCTTTGGTGGAGGCGCTGGAACAGATGCCTGGGTACGCTAAATTCATGAAGGACCTTTTTACAAAGAAGCGGGCATCAAGCTATGAGATGGAAGATAATGTTCATCATTGCAGTGCAATCGCTACAAGATCGTTAGTTCAGAAGAAGGAAGATCCTGGTGCTTTCACTATTCCTTGCACGGTTGGATCTTTGGATTTTGCTAAGGCGTTGTGCGATTTGGGTGCTAGCATCAATTTAATGCGGCTATCTATTTACAGAAAGTTGGGGTTGGGCGATGCTTCACCAACCAATATGCGGCTCGTGATGGCTGATAGGTCAGTAAAATGACCTGTTGGTATCTTATATGATGTATTGGTGAAGGTTTCTACCTTCATTTTTCCTGCAGACTTTGTTATTTTGGATTGCGAGGCAGAATCTGAAGTACACATAATCTTGGGTCGTCCTTTCCTTGCAACAGGAAGTGTGCTTATTGATTTACGAGCCAATGAGCTTTTATTTCGGATGAATGACGAAGTGGTTCGTTTTGATGTATGCAAATCAATGAAGCATCCAAATGATATGAATGTGTTTTCTATAGCTGATGTTTATCATGAGGATGCGAAGGAACTATCATTAGAAAAGCAGCCTACTGTTGAACCATTGTCTGCTGAGCATTTGAATTTTGAGCGTGAGGATGTAGAAGATTATGAAGAAACTATTTGTGCTCTAACAGGAATAGGGTCCTATTCTCATGCTCCTAAGAAACTGGACCTTGATCTTAAGAATCGATCCTCACCACCAGCAAAACCATCCATTGAAGAACCACCAGTGCTAGAATTGGAAGATCTACCCAGTCACCTAAAGTATGCATTTTTGGGAAGTGGTGATACACTTCCGGTTATTGCTGCGGATAATTTAGGTGAACAACAAGTAGAGGCTCTAATTTCTGTTCTGAAGAGGTACAAGAGAGCTATTGATTGGACTATTAATGATATAATTGGTATCCCTCCTGGGATATGTATGCACAAGATTCATCTCGAAGAAGATTGCGTGCCCACAATTAAGCATCAGCGTCGTCTGAATCCATTCAGAAAATGATGCACCATATATCTCGATGAAGTCTAAGTAATCGAGATGACTATGTCGTGCCACGACAATAAATCAAGCGCTACATGGGAGGCAACCCATCGTTTTAATAATTTTGTTTTACTAGGAGTTTGTTTTTGTTAAATTAAAATCCAAAAAGAAGAGTCGAGCCACAACCAAAACTAAGGCGCTTGGTGGGAGGCAACCCATCCTTCTAATTGTGTTTGTTGTTTTTGATTAAGTGTAGGTGCAAGATGTACAAAGGAGGGGATTAGTCCTAAAATTTTGATTTGAAAGTGAGCCATGCTAAGGGTGGTAAGCTAGGAATGATGGAGCAAATGCTATTGGTTAGGCATTGCTTATGCTAATCTAGTCAATGGACAAGGCAAGGCCTATGCTAATCTAGGAAATGGACAAGGCAAGGCCTATGCTAATCTAGGCAATGGACAAGGCAAGGCCTATACCATTGCCTATGCTCATTGCCTCACATAGGCAACGGACAAGGCATTGCCTATGCAAATCTAGGCAATACCATAGGCGCCTCCTATGCCATTGCCTATGATCACTGTTTTAACTAGGCATTGAAAAAGGCGCCGCCTATGCTAACCATAGACAAAGCATTAGGCGCCGCCTACTTATACCTTTTTGTCTCCTAACCCGATTTTACATGGATCAAACCCGACCCATGGCTTAGGCTATAAAAAAATCTTCACCCTTAGAACAAAATGCAATTGATTGCTCCATATAGGCTCCGCCCAAGCTTCCCCATTCTCTCAAAATTTTTCTTTTTGCTCATCTAATCTTGCAAGCTCATCTTCCAAATCCATCATCACGTAAGTTATTCTTTTATATTCCGTAGTTGTTGAAATGCTACGTTTATAATGATTTATTAGATTTTGAAGTGGTGTGGTGATTAGAATGTGGTTGGTTTGTTATGATACATCTAGTTGAGTGAAAGAATACGTGTGGGTGTTCTTGACTTTATTTCGACTTGTATTTGATTGTTATACACTGTCATAGTTTTATGAAGTCACAATTGTGAAGTTAATACATAATCTTGTAAGTTGAAAGCTTGAATGTTTGAATGACTCATTTGTCGAGATAAAGATCATGATTGACCACAAGCATGAGACGTGGTGATTATTTCTATGCATTAACTTGATACAATCTCTATGTGGTAGTCTTGTTCAAAAAGGGCGTTAATCAAATGAAATAACGTTGGAAAGGATAGTCAAGATTACATGAGAATATGACTGTGCTAAATATGTTGTTGGAACATATCGCCTAAATGTATGTCGATGAAGTCTGAATAATCGACACACTCACTTAATTAGTCTTGGCAAACAAATTAAGTGTGGGGTGGTGCCATTACTGTTTGTCTTTCGATTGAATCTTCTGAGATGAAGCTAACATGACTCTATTGTGATCTCAGGTAGAATGGCATCGAAAGAACGACAAGGAAAAGAAAAAGTGTCCACCTCGCAGAAAGGTCAGAAAAGGGGAAGAAAAGATCAAGCTGAGTCCTCCTCTCTACAAATACCTCGACGCACTTTTGGGATAAAGTGGGTCCTAGAGGAGGAAGGAAAGGATTGGTACAAGAACAACAAAGTGAAAAAATATGTTCACGTGGATTTGATGCAGAAGGAGAGTCCAACAAAGAGAGAGCCCCGTATTTTGGCTAAAATCATGGCGTTAAATCTTGATTTCATTTTTTGAGATATGGGGGAATTCAATCTTGATCTAATGCGAGAGTTCTATGCCAATTGGTCCCCAAAGACTACCGGAAGTGAAGTGAAGATTCGGGGCCAAGTCTTGCAACAAAATGCGGAGTTCTTCAACTCTATTCTGGGTCTTCCATCTGTGGATCCTTCACCGCTCAAGGATCTTTATCACAGACCTCCCTACAGGGAAATCAGACACACACTGTGCGGAACAAGGTCAATGGTACGTTGGATTCATCACAAGGATAACGGTCGGCAAAATACCTTCCTGTATGCTTCCTTGAACAGAGAAACTCATATATGGTTGAGGATAGTCAACTCTTGCTTGATTCCTGGGAAAAAGTACACAAAGATCACACGTGATCGAGTATGCTTGGTGTACTCTCTAATGAAAAATATTCCCATCAACATTGGTGCGGTTATACGATCGTCAATGCGTAAAGCAAAGATGCACAAAAGGTCCTATTTCAGCTTTGGCAATTTGTTGACTGCAATCTCAAGGAAGGAGCACATTGAAGAGGAACCTGCAGATCATAAGCTTCCATACAACCCGAAGAAGGTTGATCTCACGAAGGTTAAAGAGCCTGAAACTGGTCAACGCATCAACCTTACCACTGCAGAACGGCATGCTCGAGATGAAAGCTTCTTTTGCCATCTATATGGCATGACGAGGTTTACCATGATGAGTGGGGGTCGTATTCCGAATGATGCAGAGCTCCAACAGTTGGACTATGACTACCCGATGAATGAGCATGCGCGGGCTATGTGTGGAGTAGGGGTACATTTTGAGGAATCTCTCGATGATGACGTACCGACTGAGATGATCGCCGACTGCCAGACTCAGACGTGGAGGACAACTCTGATGACGACAACTCTGATGATGATTCCGACGCAGGGGGTATGACCCCAGACATAGAGGAGGAGTCTGACTAATCAGGTTTTCCTTATTTATTTTCCACTGAGGGCAGTGTGTCCCGTCTAAGTGTGGGGTGCTGGTATTTGTATGCTGTATTGTACTTCTTTGCCTACAATTTATTCTTGTTCTTGTTTGTTAATTAGTCGTAATTAGTTAGTTAAATTCTATATTTTTTTAGATTTTGCATGAAATTGTTCTGATAGATGGCATGGTAGTATAACAAGAGTTTGTGCTAAATCATTACTATTGAGACATTGAGGCTCTATGTGTGACTCACTGTGTGATAATTGTGTGGTTTAATTCATTCATCTGTTGGGTCAAGAGTCTATACTGATCCCAATAAAGTTGACCATGTGCCTTGTGTGTGTGAGGATATAGTATATTCTATGTTGTGACTGATGCTAGAACTTGCCTGGTGTGTGTGTAAAGAGAAATAAAAAGTGTGAGTTTAGGAGATGATTTAGACATTTCTTTGGCAGCTGTAATTGTTTACCTTCTTTTTACCTACCTTTATACATTATCCTAGTGAACCCCCTTTGAGCCTTTAGCTTTTTCTTTGACAGCCTCATATGTAACCTAATCCATTTTTTTTCAAGACCATAATTTGATCCAAATTCCTAAGCGCTTTAAATTGTAGAGTCATGTGACAAAATAAGAGGAAATTGGTGACAATAATGTCTCAGAGTGTATTGGTGCTTGAAAATGTTGTGAAAAAGAGTGGCTATCATAGGGATGTTTAAAAAAAAGAAAAAAAATAATTAAAAAAAATAAATAATAAATATTTGTGTTTATGATTGAATAACAAATTGGGTGAAAAGGGGTTGGTAGATGAAAGGAAGGTAGAGTGGTTGTTAAGAGTTGGTGTATATGACATATTGTAGTGTATTAAAGAGCTTAGGGAACATAGTCACTATTTCTGGACAAAATAGTCCTACCTGTCCCTTAGCCTACATTACAACCTGTAAAGACCTATTTGATCCTAAGCTTAGCATTTTGATATTAGTAGAGCATTACACTAAGGGCAAGCATATGGTCATCAGTTGCAATATAAGAATTCTTTGTGAGAGTGAGAGCAAGGAGAGTCTTATACCCATGTTTCGAATAATGCAAAACTTTTGAGTGATTATGGGTGATATCTTGTGTGAGACACACATGGTTGATGATATTTGGGTAGTGTTATATGATTCTTTGTGTCTTAACTTGTGGATACGAATTAACCATCCTCATGAGTCTATGTTGGAGGTTGAATTGTTTCTAGGAGTGATCAAGAAACCTACTCTTTGTTAATGATTGTCGTGCATGTCTTGTTGAACATTTTGTGTTGCTACTGTGAAATTCTAGTTAGATGTTTGCATGGACGTAATATTTTTTTCGAGGACGAACAAAGCTATAAGTGTGGGGTGGTGATGTTGGGCATATTTATACCCCTAAGAACCATAATTTACCCATATTTTAGCTAAGTTTTGAGGATAAAATATATAATTCCTGCACTTTTAGTCCATTTTCCTTTAAGTGAGCTAACCTATGTGATTAGCATGTTTTCAGGTATTAATGATGAAGATTTCAGCACTTTGTGGACCTTTGGGCAGCAAAGGAAAACTTCATATAAGAGGGAAGGCAACTTTTGGAAGCAGTTGGACTGAATGTGACGCATGGAGAATTTGTTCCGGGCAAAATTAGTATTTCTAAATACTTAGGGATGCAGCAGTAACTTAGTAGACAAGGATATTATAAAAAACCTATTGCTGATTTTTTCAGCAGCATTGATCAATTACCATTAGTCATTATTCAGTTTACAGATTCTTTAAGTTTTGGACAGAGAAACACGGCTCACACTTGGAAACGGCTAGAGAAAAAACGTTACTCTCTTTGTGACGCTAAGATCACTTCCATCGCCAAGATTGTTCTAGGTTGTGGTATGATGATTATGTCTTTTTTGATTTCCGTCGTATCCATGAGTAGCTAAACTTCTCTGTTAGGGTTATGGAAACCTTGTAAGATACTATTTGTTGCTATGAGTTTGTGAATTCTTGATGTGTATGCTACTTATATCATTACTCTCTTCATTTTAATTTAATTCTCATGGTTGCAAACATAGAGAACATGCCATTATAGCATTAACTTGTTCAGGAGAAAAGTTACATGTTTGGAAAAGAGAGTGTGACAAGGAAATAAGGCTTCTAACCTCTATTTACACGTTAATGCCTTAACCGGATTAACTTCTTGGAGAATTTGTACTATTTGTTATACACTTTAGGCTTGGGAGAGCTAAAGTGAAATAAATCCTTGATGGTTGGGAAACACTTGGATTTAGAATTAGAATACGATTCTCTATAAGTGCATGCATGTCTAAATTCCGCGCTACTCATAGTTAATAGAGAAGTAGAAACTACAAGGTGGACATAACCCTAACTTATTATTCTCTGTGATTAACCTTTACTAAACAAATCATTCATTCGTTACTTTGATATTATTAATTCACGCCTAAATCAAAACCCCCCTTTTCCGTGGAATTTTCGACCGACAGTCTACTAACAATTGCAACACTTAGTGACCAAGTATTCCCTGTGGGATTCGACACCCAACCCAGTTGGGTTCTATATTTGACAGCGAACGCTTACACTTTCTAACGAGAGTTGTAATTTGGGCGTATCAATGATCAATTCCTCCAAAATAGGAGGAATATCTCGAGTGGCTGTGAAAAAAAAGTTCTTGAAATATGAGTTTCGACTTGTATCTAAATTAATCAACATAGTCCTATTACCGATATTAGTAAAAACTAGAATTGCATTAGGTTTTGATCTATTTTTGATAGAATACCTAAGAAGTTTTAAATTGATCAGTCTTTCTGCTCTGATGATTGACCACATGAAAAAAGTAATTCTTGAGTAAATGTGAAACATGGAATGGCCTTTGGGTACTTGTGTAAGAAGGTCATCGAATATTTTAATGTGAGTGGAACTAAAGGAACACCTGGAAGACCTAAACAAATGAGCATCCTAACAACTCTTGTAGAAAATAAATGTATTAAAAACAAAGTTGTTTCTACATCTCAAATACTTAAATTATTAGTTGTTCAAGAAAGGTGGGTAAAAGAAATGAAGGTGCTAAGAATTATGTTGCATGTCAAAGATGCTGAGACACTGTATCTGAGGTCAAAGATTCAGAACTTATAATTTGAAGGACCATGGGCTTATAATAAACTTGCAACTGAAAATATGAAACTCCAGGGCAAAGTGGCTAAACTGAGTGGCAATGTTATAGAACTAAATACTGAAGTGAAGGATCTCACCATGCAATTGTTATATGCTTACAATGTTGGAAATTCAAGAATGGAGAGGTTGCTCAAGTACATTTCCCAAAAATCTCCTATACCTAAATCATATTATCCCTGTCCCTAGGCCTACCTGGTGCTAGTTTTATCTTAATCCTATATTTGACTTTTGATAAAAGTTATTTTGTATTTTTGTAGCATAATTGTACAAGTACCAATCACTGATTATGAAATAATGAATTCTGATTGTGTGCTTCACTTGTTCCCTTTACTTTAAAGCTGTCTCCATGTTAGTGTTTCCCCAGTGGCCAGGAGTTAACTAATGTGTGCTTAATTTATTCTTGGTTTACCATTAATCCTGTTAAATGATGCCAAAAAAGGTATACAAATACTGAGTATATAAGGAGGGATAGACTCCGTATCAGCTATTTAGATGATCTAGGTGAATGTGAATGGCATGAGGGAAGTGAAATTATATGATGTACAAAATAGATGAATAAAAGGATGCATGATGATAGGTGGGATAAAATTCTGAAGAAATACAAATGAATAAATTGATGGTGCATAATAACTGGTTGAAGTTTTTGCTGCCAAATGACAATAAGGGAACATTTCCTTGTGTTGCATGATAAAAGAGGAAGCACGATGATAAGGGGAACATTCATCCTCGGGTGGTAATCACTCTGATTAAATGTGATGAATGTGCACTATGATAAAATTGTATGGATTAGTTTGTCATTCTTAAAAAGAGGGAAAATTGCTATATTTAGTTTTGATAATGAGAAGCTAAACTACAAGGGACCAGGTCCCTGGATGTGCAAGGTACATTACAGTTGGCATGCGCCTTCTGCAAAGTTTTGTCATTTTGTGTAACAAACCTGCAGGTGCTATTTTGTGCTATTTTGAACTTAATTGAATAGTTAGTGCAATGACCTTCCAAGCCCTAATCATTACCCAGCTATAAAAGGAAAGAGATGCCTCTTCAACAATTGGTTTTTGCACAAATTACAAAGAATAAAGAGAGGCAACGAAACCCCATTTCAATACTGCTCAAGTTCTAAGCTTTATGTGTGCTTAAAATGAAATGGTTCTTGAGTGAGTAATGATTTGTAATTGAACTACTCGTCTTATAATAGTAGTGATTTCTATTGAGAGAGTTTCTTAGGTAGAGTTACCTGATATTGTAGATGTCTAGAGTTAACCAGTTTTAAAGGGAAACTTGGATTAGGTGTCAAGATATGCTTGCAATGGAGGTGTTTCAAGTAGGCGGAACCTAGTGTTTGGTTCACAGTTGAGTCTGTAATTAAGAGTTTGGTTATAACAGACTGTTTTGGTGCTTGTGAGGGCAAGTCGTGTTTTTTCCCATGTTAGGTTTCCCACAAAAATCCTGTGTTGTTCTTTCCCGTAATTCCTTTGTGTTTCCAGCACCTCGTAATTGGTAGAGAACTGGTCGTCACTTGTGGTGCAGCTCTAGGGGTTCCAACATAAAATAATCATAATACCTAATAGAAGTATTTATAGTTACAAAATGAATCCTATCTTAAATTATGTAGGAAAAACCTGTTTGAAGGCCTTTACCAATAGTAGACCAAATCTTGGATCAATCTACCAATTGTGGCCTAGACTCATGAAATAAAAAACTTTTCCATAAATCTAGTCTACGAATCATAGACCCAATCTATGGGTCCTACATCCCATTTATGGAAATCAGTCTTTGTTTTTTTTCTTTAGTATCTTGTTTAAGAGTGTAGTCCATGGGTTTGTATCAAGTACACGAATCATAGACACAACCATAGAATTCAGACTTCTTCCTTCCATGGGCAATTTTTATCCTTTTTTTCTATTTCACCTCCAAACCCTATTCTCCAGCACAATATCACAAAAACACATCATACTCAGCAAAAATAACTAGTTTCTTACATATTTTCCTCATTTTTAGCATCAAAATATCCATCAACTATGGCACTTTTAAAGCCTCGACTTAGAATGTTTGCATTTACTCAAGAAAACAAAACAAAGTAGACAGATATGATGCTTAACTAAGATAAACCTAAGGGACTTATGGCAGTCAATTCATTTGGTTTTAGAACAAAATTTCAAACCCTTCCAATACAAAAATTCAAACCCATTGTGTGTACACATGGAGCACATTTTCATGATTTAAAAAGGATCAATGAATGGTATCAGATTATGTACAAACAAACAAGAACATATGCAAAAAACATTACCCAAACAAATAGCAGTTAATAATGCTACTCATGTACTCTCACTCCAAAGAAGACCTATACACTCATAGTATAACAATGAATATCAACATATGCACTGCATCAAAGCACTCATTCTGTCAAAGAAGTTCAAATAGAATGTGTGATATACCATGGGCTTGCCCTTATTTTCTATGCCTATGTTTTTTGGATAGTTGGAGTAGAATCACTGTAGGACTTTCATCGGCTTGTAAAATAGGTTTGGGAACATGCATGGTAGATATAAGTAAAGTTACTTAACCCTCCTTGACACTACACTTACTTTTGGCTCCACTTTTCGACCTTAATATGTATATTCTCCCTAATTCTCCGTAGTTTATCTTCAGATTCATGTGTGTTTTTTTCTTTACACTTTTTGTAGTTTTCTTTCTTTTTTTACTTCTTCCCTTTTTTCCCTTTTGAATTTTTTTTTAATTATACATTCTTTTTTTTTTCTTACCATAGCCAAATGAATTTTATTTTACTTTACTAACTTCCTCTTCGTACTCGTATCAAATTATGCACCCCTATGGTAACCACCCTCAACTTACGTGATTTTCCTTAGTTGAGGTACATAATGTAGAAGGAGGGACTAGAGCCAAGTTGTAAGTAGAAATAGGAAGGTGAATGGGCTAAAGAAAGAAAATGATCACTTAAGGCTTAAATTTAGGATCAAGGGATACTTATTTAATTTAATCGAGCATTTAGAAAAAAGTGAACAACCTATGATACTTTCCCAACCAACTATCCTTCAACCTAGGCAGGACTAACCGGACAAGTTTTGAATTGCACACACAAAGTAAACTACGTAAATAATCTCAAACCCATATAGCACAGGGTTACACTATCAGCTACTACCTGTCAAGTTTCATGCATCACTAAGTTACGGTTACTTTAACAATAATAATTCCATAACAAGATCCAACAATGGCATAATATTACACAACCAAAACACATAGTTTAAAATAAAATTTCTGAAGGGTATTCATTACACCTCAAAAATCATTTCACCATCAAAATTCAATTTCAAATCATTCAAAATTTGACTTCACTAAGTTCCCTATTTTTATACTAATTAAACACAATAAAAATATAATAAGAACAAAATTTAAATATGATACTAAAGATGCCAATTCTATTATGATAGCACACTCGGAGGAAAAACAACATGGTAACAAAAACCCTTGAGTGCTAGTATGCCCCCACCCCCAACTTTGAGATGATGCACTGTCCTCAGTGTATAACTATGTAAAAGATAAGACAAAAGAAGTGAAGGCATACTTGTGGTATAGTAGATGCTGGATATAGACTCGCCCACAACTAGGGTATCTGGAGGCACACCGAGCTTGGAGCCAGGTAGTGGTGGTTACTGGCTCCTAGTTCACATTGTTCATGGGAAATATTCTAAACATAATAATTATTTGGGGATAACTTACTCACCCTCTTAAAGTCCTTCTCAAACTCATCTGAAGTCTCACTATGGTCCATGGGGCTCCTTTCCCTCTTGACCCTATAGTGGGGGGATCGTCATCCTCAACAAGGTAAAATACCAATTTTGGAGCTTTAGGTCAACTATGGAATGAATGGTATAATAGGAGTATGGTTGGACATTGAAGTTCTGACCTCTTCCTGTAATATAGCCACCTTCTCCCTCAAAATGGATAAATTTGGAATGTGGGCCTCACATAGTCTATCACCCATGAACATTCAACGTCATTGTTATGATCCAACACCATTAAAAGTTCAAAACACTATATAATGTAGATCCCAACTCAAATTGTCACACTATAACAAATAAAAAAAAGTGTATTCTTCTATCAAGTCACCAATGCACCCCAACATCGAATAAGGGTAATGCAATAATAAATGAATAAAAACTGAAGTGACATACCTGAGAAGATCAAAGAAGCATGAGTAATCAACACAATAATATAGCCCCTAATTTGAACTTCTACTAAATTTTAAATATGATATTAGGGTATTGTAACGCTCTAAAAATTTGTTTCGAGATATCACACGGTGCTTAGGACCACAAGTGATCCCAAGATAACTCATGAACTGGAATACTATTAAGCAATTGATTAAATACGTATAAAGTAATGAATTTACTATGCGGAAACATAAAAATGATGGAATCTATGAAAATACAATACTGATACCATTTTACATTCTAATACAATCTGAAAAAAGGGACTGAAATTTATATAACTAACTCTAACTGACATCTGTGAAGCCTCTGCTATATTGACTATAGATAGCTAGGGAACGTGTAATGCCCTGAATATGGTACCCTAATGCTACACAGTTCTCATGACCCCTAAGGACCACAAGCTAACCCATGATTGATATTTGTAACTGGGTACTGCATAATATACTATATAAATATGGAAAAAGGCTAAAAGGCCATAAGGTTCAAAAATCAGATAAAACATAACATCTGAAAAAATATGGTATATCAATACCAAAATGACTGAAATAACTGTCTGAATATGCTATATTTTGAAAGCCTTTAAAACTAACTGAATAAGGAGTCGATGGGATATGTACCCAACTAACTCCAACTACTGAAATAAAATAAGTACTAAAAGAATGAAATAATCAAATAATAACATCCTCGAATGATGAGGACTCACAGCTAGTCTGATTGCAGAAACTAGAATGCTACTGATGCTCTGAAGCTCGTGCTTCTGAACCTATGGTATAAAACACCATAGTGCAAAAGAAAAGTATGTGTCAGTACAATAGAATGTACTGGTATGTTAGTGAGGTAGGCTGAATGCAAGGGTTCATATGCACGAACAATACTGATTGACTAAGTAACATAAACGTGGGAATACATGCATGAATACATAACTGTAAATGAGATCGTGACAATTCTGATTACTGAGTCTGAATACTGATAACATGGATACTTGATAACTGATATAACTGATACAAAGTGACTATGTCTGACAGTCTAGGTTCTGATAGAACTAGCTGAGTTCTATACTGAGCTGAGTGACTGTATCTGACAGTCCTAAATTCTATAAAACTATCTGAGTTCTATTACTAAGACTGAGACTGAGATTGTAACTGTGGGAAGTAGTCATCTAACCGACATTCCCTAAATAATATAATATAATTATGTTGGGGCATAATCTGTAACCCCAATTAGAAGGGTGTCAATACCGTGCCACTGGTAAGGAAAAGATGTGAGTAGTCCCTCATCTAACAGGTACTCTAAGGAGAACGGTGGGACACTCATATAATAGGTTAAGCCACCTTATCTACCCTTATCCAAAAGTTTTGATGTATCAAATTACGCTGGCTACGTAGTTCTGGAGTATAAGGATTGCTTCTAAGAATCACACCCGCTAATAACAGGTGAGTTCCCATCCTTAGGCTCACTCAGTGTTGAATCCTACTCTCATCTAAATAGACACTGAACATGATTAATTGAATTGAACTGGACTGCATTTATTGAGTTTTGTTGACTGACGGAATATTATGAGATCTGATAACTGATTGAGACTACTGAGATTACTGAGTTTTCCTGAGTCATGTGACTGACAAAATTCTACTGAGTTATGAAACTGACTTAGAATACTATTGATCATGTCATATTGAGATTATCATAAAACTGACACTCGATCTAGGCACACAGCTAAATTGTCGGGTACAAGTACCCTCAGGACTTGATAGCTTAAAACTGACAAGACATGAAACTTCTTGACACATGACCATAGTCAACATTTCATAGTACAATTATTGGGGATTTTCATGAAGTATTCACATGCTATAAGCTTACATATGAATAGGAATGCATGTAAACATAGCATAATTTCATAAGCCTAATCTCATGAGCATTATGTCAATTAATTACAAAGCATAACAATAATGTGGGAGTCATATCGAACATAAGGGAGAAATATGGATTCATCAATATTAGTCACCAATGAGTCATAAGGCATAATTCCTATTTTCTTAAGCATTTTATCAAATACCTTGCATGCATATCCTTAGGCTTAGGCATGAATACTGAAATAATACATCATGGAAACATTTTACACTTTCAATGCAAGAATTTCAACCACATACTAATATATTTTCATGAAAATCATTAAAGACTTCAACTTGGAAATCAAACAACAACATAAACATGGATATAATTTAATTGATACCATGAAATCCAAAGTTTATATTTCAAATAAGGTTTCTTGAGCTTCATGGGTGAAAGAAACCCATGAATCAATACTTGACATACCTGGGTGGATGATATCTTGAAGATTGGTGGAGGAAAGCTTAAATTCTTGACTTGGAATTAAACACCTAGGATTTTTTGTTCTTGGGAATTGATTTTTGAGAGAAACCATAATTTGGTGTTATAGATGAATAATGAAGTTATGAGCTCTGGTCTGGTTTAATTAGGGGTTTAAAATGGGTGGAAAAGACCCAAATACCCTTTTAAAAATGTCTTAAAATCTCTGATCGGAAGTGGCGATGGTTTGGGCGATGGTCCATTGCTAGCTCGATGGTCCGTCAGTCTATCTCGTCGAACTTGGCGAGAACCTAAACTTTATACCTCATCTGCGATGATTTGGGTGACGGTCCATTTCTAGATCGATGGTTCATCGGTCCTAGGCATCGCACCTGACTAGAATTCAGGTTCACTACCTTAGTCGCGATGTCTTGGGTGATGGCCCATCGCTAGCTCGGCGGTCCATCGGCCTGACCGTCACTTCTGGGCATTTTCGATAGTTCTCTGTAAAACTTTCATAACGTTTTGCTCCGATACCAGATTTTAATAAAATTAGTATTGTTGGAAAGCTAATTCAATTTACCTTATGATAAAAAAGGTATTCATCTTAGAAGTAAATCTTTAATATTCTCAGGATGAATTTAAGCTAGGAAAAAGTACGTAGTGTTACAATATCTCCCCCTTGGAAATATTCATCCTCGAATGTGGCTAATTAGTCTGAAATCACTGAGGAATCTGGGGCTATAAGCTATTATTCACAGCTGAAATAAACTGTATGACTGAATCCCAACATAGTGGGCTACTAAACTAATATGTGAGTGCATGAAAATAGCTATATGGCTGAGATCGAAATGATAGAGTCAGCTTACGAGTAACCATTACTTTAGGCTAGATCTGATTTTGTAAGAAAAATAATGAGAGGTTTATGTCATGAAAACTTAGGGTATTACAGGTATGAAAGTTTTATGGAGTTGGAGTTAATGGAATGTGGCTCAATGAGAGTGGGAGTCGGGTATTGGAGTATGGTAATAAGGGTTTTAGGATGTTGCATTAGTTGTGGTGTATGCTACTTAGGGTTTCATATTATACATTGATGGAGAGGTAAGTAGAGTAGTAGGATTTATATTTGAGATAGTATTTGGATTGGATGGGTTTAGGAATTAGGGTAATGGGTTTTAATTAGGAATGTCTTAACTTTGAGTTTTACGGGTTGGGTCACATGTGAGAATAGGTTTTCAAAATAACATAATAATAAATAAATAAAATAATTACCTAATTTCAATAAGTGGATGCTACGAGCTATAAAACTAGTTTTGACTGTGGATTCCTCTCGTGGTTCATGTTTTGAAACCCAATTTTTTTTTTGTGATTTCCACGAATAAAATCTACGAGTCGTAGACATAGTTTATGATTCATGGGTTCAACTCATGGACCATAACCTACAATCAAACAAGTATTGTCTGATTCCCACTAGTTTGATATTTGGGTAGTAGGCATATATTTTACAACCCGTCAACTCAACTGGTGGAATGTGATCTGAGAACAAGAAATTCATTCTAATTTCTTGGGATTGAATCTACGATTCATAGACCTAGTCCACAACTCGTAGACTCAACTCATGGACATAATTATCTGGAATTGTCATCTTTTTATCCTTTTCATAGTCCAGTAGTGCATACCTAAGTTAATACCCTATCTCTGCATTAACAAACATAAGAAACACAAAATACACTAAACTACTAAATCCTTGGGTGGCCTCCTAAGAAGCGGTTTATTTAACATCGCGGTGGCTGTTTTGGGTACTTAGACTTTACCAACAATCCCATAGGTTGCCTCCCATGAAGCACCTGATTTAACACCGTGGCACAACTCGAGTTTCCTTGATTTCTCAACCCACTTTAATTCTACATCAAAAATAAACCTAGAGTCATTTCTTTCACCTGTGTAGTGTTTCACTCGTTGACAATTTACTTTAAACCTCTTCCCATTCCTATTCTTGAGTTAAATTTTTCCATAAGGAAATATTGTAACCACTCTATACGGGCCATTCTATTTCGCCCATAACTTTCCCAGAAATAGATTCAGCTTTAAATCAAATAGTAGTACCACATCAACGACAGTGAATTCTAGGCTTTCAATCTTTGATCTGGATACGACTTTATTTTCTCCTTATTCAAGGTTGATCTTTTATATTCACGAAGATGAAATTCAATCATCTGTTCAAGTCTCAATTAGGTTGTATCACTCCATGCCAGATTCAACCTCTTCAATACCCATAATGCCTTATGCTCAAGTTTGACAGGTAAGTGGCAAGCCTTTCTATGCACAAGTTGATATGGGGATGCACCAATAGGAGTTTTGAATGTTGTCCGATATTCCCCTAATCCATCATCTAAATTCCTTGCCCAATCCGTCCTATTGGCATTCACAGTCTTCACCAAAATAGACTTGATCTCCCGATTGGATTCCTCAACTTTCCTGCTTGCTTACGGTTAGTAATATGTCTCCACATTATGTTTCATGCCATATTTCTTAATCAGGGACTTAAAAAAATGATTACAAAAGTGGGATCCTCCATCGCTAATGATAACTATAGGGGTCCCGAATTTGGAGAATAGCTTTTTTTTCAAGAAAGTTGTGATACTTTTACCTTCATTATTGAGAAGCACAAATGCCTCCATAAATAATGAAACTTGGGAAAACTACATGACTTAGCAAACATAAGCTCCTAATTATCCTATTTAACCTAAGTTTCAATTAATTAAAATTCATAGCATCTTTTGTCAATAAAAGACTATTCATAGCCTCTCTCCTTTATTTTACCTATAATTTTATCTCTTTCTCTATCATCTATATCTCGTTCTTCTTTTGTTTTCGTTTATTTTCTTTTTTCCTTTTCCTTTTTTTCTTTTACATTTTTTCTCTTTTCCATTTTTCATGTTTTTTCTTTTTCAACTCTTTTTTCTTTTTCATTTTATGCTTATTTTTCTAATTTTCTTTTTTCCTTTTCTGTGTTTTCACATTTTTTTGTTTTTGTTTCTTCTTTCTTTGTAGTCTATTTTTTGTATTTTCTTTTTTCCTTTTTTCACTCTTGTTTCATTTTTTTCTTTTTTCATTTATTTTTCATTTTTTCTACCTTCTTTTTTTCCTCTCATTTTTTGTTGTTGTTGTTGTTGTATTTTATTTTTTTATATTTTATAATTTTTTATATTTTATATTTAGTTGTATCATACTTTATATTTTAAATAAATTTTTATTTGTATTTGAATAACTTAATCGCGAATATGTACAATTTATCATTTGTATGAACAAGTATATGGATTAATTATATTTCCTTGAATCTAAAATATATAAATGTGAAATGTATTACTCAATACAAATGTATCATTAGTATTTGTATGTCAAGTATATCGTTTGTATTTGTCTATAAATAAGCACCATTTGTATGTGCATGGTTCAAGTTGTAGAAACATGTATCATTTGATACAAATATAACATTTTTATTAGTATAATTTAGCATTTTTATTAATATAATTTATCATTTCTATTTTTATTATTCAATTTGTATCAATAAAATACAATTTGTGTTAATGAATATAAATACAAGTGTTCATAAAACGAAAAATTAGAATACTTTTTTTATTGTTTAAAAATACCAATGTTGTCAATTACAAATTAAAAAACAAAGAAATGAATGAAATTACAAATACAAATATAATATGCGATCAACTTACAAATATAAAAATAAAATATTTTTTTAAAATACAAGTTCATGATGAAAACACAATACAAATAAAAATACTAATACAAACAAAAGGGAACCACAAAATTAAAATATAATTTGCAGTCAACTATAAAATACAAAAAACAAAATAATTCTTTGTATTATTTAAAATACAAGTGCAAATTATATAAAATATAAATAATGGTGTGAACTATAAAATACACATACAAGTGTGAACTTCAAAATAAAAATATAACTGTGAACTATAAAATGCAAATATAAATACAAGCATGAACTATAAAGTACAAATACAAATACAATTGTATCAAAAAATAAAAATATATATAAATAAACTACAACAACATCCAATCACTTAATGATCTATTTCTTCTCAACCTCTTGCATGGGTGGATTCCATCTATGTTGGTGCTCAATTCTAGGTATACAATCTGGCTCTAGATGGATTTTGTGAGTATAAAACCCATGTGGAATTCTAATAATGTTAGTAATGGTACATTTTATGGCCCTTTCGAACTCTGAAAAATAGACATAGAGGCCTCAACCTGTCACTCTAATAAATCAGCTACAATGATAATCGTAAAGGTATTTTTTGTCCCCTAAAAATGCATAATGCAAATAAGAAGGAAGGGTCTTTAGCTCCAAAACTAAAGGCTCATCACTAGATGGTTTAGTATAAACCCATACCAACAAGTGCACTCACCATATCATCATACTCATCAATACCATCATTGTCAAAATTCATTATGACTACTGCAATTGCCTCAACATCTTGTCTCTCCTTAATAGAAACTACCGGATCATCTTTACCTATGGTATTTATCATAAAGATCATATTTATATACTTTGGATTCTTCATAGTTGGCATACATTAAAAGTGACTTGCTCGTTATTTAATTGAAACTTCATCTACCCATTCTCTATATGAACTAATGCTCTACCTGTAGTGAGAAAAGGCCTTTCCAAGATGATCGAGGCCTTGAAGTCAACTTTATAATTAAGAATCTCGAAGTCAGTTAGAAATATAAATGATTCTACCTTCACCAACAATTATAGAGGATACCCACTAGTTTCTTCATCGTACGACCCTCCATCAGAAATCTTATGGAGGTTGGTTTAGGCAATTATAACCCCAACTACTTGTAAACTACAACGGCTTCAGGTTAATGCTAGCACCCAAGTCACATAATCCCATTGCAAAATTTGAAGACCCAATAGTACAAGGAATACTGAAGACTTTCAAATCTTTCTTCTTCTTTACAAGAGAGTGAGAAACAATGGCACTACTAAGGTGCACATTATCCATGGGATCAAAACTCACTGCTCTCTTCTTATTAACCAAGTCTTTCTAAATATTTCATATCTCAACATTTGTTCAAATACTTCCACAAGAGAGATGTTTGTGGATAACTCTTTCAGTATAGAAATAAACTTTTGATATTTTATCGCTTTGGTCTTCTTCTTTAATCTTTTGTGGAAATGGAGTAGGAGGTCCGGGAATAGGCTTAATAGTAGTATGACCTCATTTTCCTTCCCTTTGTCAGCCTTTGGTGTTTTCTCAACAACTAGAGGCTTTTGAGATACCTTATCATTCATGACCAAATTTTCTATTTCATTTTCATCCATATCATTAATGATCATGGGGTTGTTCCTCTTGTTATCAACTACGAACATAGTAGTAATAGCTAGGAAATGGTTGTTATTCATAGGATTTTGGATGGTGTTGCTCGAGAGTGTGCCTGATTGACACTGGTTTAATGTAACAGTCATCTGTACAAACTTCTACTCAAGATTTTTAATGGCAGTTGCATGTGACTCAATCTTTTTCCTCAAACCTAAACTGTACATCTTTATTTCCTTAAGTCTACTCTCTTGTCTCTCTAATCCCTTAAAAAAATTCACAAGAAAATCCTTCATCCTTTAATTTATAGAATCAGCATCACGGTTCCTCCATAGAATATAAAGGAAATTTTTATCTTTGTAATAATCTTTTTGCTGCCAATCACTATCTAGGTACCTATTTTTATCTCTATACATAAACCTCTTGTATTTGTATCCATAATAGTTCTGACCTTAATTCCCTTTCCTAGAGTTCTAATTATCTTGATTAGACCCTTAGACCTTGTCTCAAAAACACATCTCCTCTCTATTAAGATATTTAGTTGCCTCCTAAAAATCTGAATAGTCATACTGAGAAGACTTACCTCGTGCACCTACTACATTGAACTTTTTTTCTCCTATTTTCGTAAATTATTTCATAAGCAACCTAATCTCAGTCCTCAATTATGCCTCTATCTTATCGAGTATTTGTTGCTCAGTAGAGTCTCTAATTGCATAAGTATTGGCTGATATGTTAGTAATTTGATCTAATATCTTATAAGCATACTACCATCATAGAGTCATGAAGGCTTCAATAGTAATTGTGTCCTTTACAACCTTAATATTAAGATTTAAGGCTTTATAGAGAATCTAAATAAAGTTTCTTATAGTAATTCTATGATTTGGCACATTCTGTAGCTTTTTCTTGAACCACAATCATGTTTCGTATACTGTCTCTAAATGTAATTATTGAAATTTATATATTTCATCTTTCAATTGAAGCATTTTGGATAAAAGTAAAAAATAATCTAACAACTGAATCCTCAACTCATTCTAAGTAGTGATATACCCATGAAGAAACTCACTAGCCATAGAGTATCTTCCCTTGTAAGAGAGAATAGGTATTATCTTATTTGAATCACCTCCTGTCTCAACCTAGGTAAATTAAATGAAGTGCAGATCCCCATAAATTTCATAATATGTATGTTTGTATCTTCAGTAGGCTGGCCGACAAACATCTTCTTTAAATTAAGTAGCTAGATTACCGTACCCATGATATTAAACTTAGTACCTTAAGAAAATTCTGGTGGAATGATTGATCCTATTTCAATTGGCTCGACATACCCTAAATCATTCTCTGGATTGTCATAAATAGACAGATATTAATTGATGGGTTGTTTTTCCCTATTTCTTCTCAATTTTTCCTCCACATCAAGTATAGCTAAATGATCTGCCTCTTCTAGTGTATCCTTTTCTTCCTTTGCTACTCGTCAGGCAGCTGCTTGCCTAGAATTTTCCTCAGCCATTAATCGAGCAGTAACTTGTTTTATAATTTCTTAAAAATTATGCGGAAGTGGTTGATTCAACATTATTGGGTCGTATAGCATCCCTTTGATCATGCATTTTTGACATGAACTCCTCTCTCTATCCTTTAATTTTTTCATAGAGTTCTCTCAATTTTGAGATAAAATGTAATTAGGGGATTGCCTTAACTCTGAGTATTGAGCATACACAATTGTGTGCCCTAGAAAAAGTAGAAAAGTAAAATCAACAAATGTAGCCAACTTCCGAACAAACACAACAACTTAACTATGTAACCGTATTCCCCAACAGCAATGCCAAAATTTAATGTCACCCAAATTAAGCCTCCCAAAAAGTATAAAGTGATCACTAATCAAATATAGAACCCGACTAGGTTGTGGTTGATCCAATAAGGAATAAGATCAAATAAAATTAATTATTTATCAATGTAATTAGGAAGTAAGTAAAATATAGGAGTTTTTGTGAAACAAAATGTTAATACTAACGAGCATTGATTAGTTGGATTTGTAATCAATACACAAAAGGCACTAGGAAAATTTCTCTAATAACATCATAACTCTATAATTTCTTCGTACATTAGTGATCTCTTATTGTATTTTGCATCAAAATAGATATTCTATGTATCATCTAACCGACTATCCCCAAGCATAAATATTAATGTGCCATGATTGTTGCATCACTAACCCCTACCTATAATTCTATTATAGTCTTCCCCATTTACCAGCTCAAGGCTAATTAAAGAAAGATAACTCAAAGTCTTGTTTTTTATTTGCCATATCAATTTGGTTACCCTATCACTATCTAGCGTAGAGATAGTATAAGTTACAATGTGTGCACCCGTTGAAAGGAAATAAAATTAGAAGAAATAACAATACATACCCAACTACCCTTCTGAGAATCACCTTATACTTTGAACACTGCTTTATTAATCCGTCATGGTTCTCACAATCCTAGTTGTGGTGTTTAGCTACACATAATTGCAATAACACAAGATGAATTCTAATAAGAAAGCATAATTATGAATTTACAATAATAATATGAAACACTCCAAAATTTCACTTTGAATTAAATCCCTAAAAATTAATGTTTGTGATACCAAGACAAAGAATATGCCTTAGAACCTTACAACAATGTAATAGAACGTAAAAATAATTATAAACCAAAATAGGAGTATTTATAGATTCAAAATGAATCCTATCCTAACTATGTAGGAGAAACAGGTCGGCAGGTTTCTACCATTAATAAAATGGTGTCATGGATGAGTCTACCAATAGTGGACTGGACTGATGAAAAGATGACACTTATCCATATATCTAGTCAATAGATCGTAGACATAGTATATGGTTTGTAGGTCCCATATGTGGAAATTAAACATTGCTTTTTTATATTTTGTTCATGAGTTTAGTCCACGGGTCGTGGATCAAGTTTACGAATCACAGATCACACTTGTGTAATTCAAACTTTTTAGTTCCTTGGTTAATTTTGATCCTTTTTTTTTGTTTCACCTACGAACCCTATTCTCCTGGACAATATCACAAAAACTTATCATACTTACAAAAAGTACCTAAGTTCTTGCATATTTTCCTCATTTTATGCATCAAAATTGCCATGAAACCATATCACAACATGGTGTAATTTAAGCATCTTAAATTTTGGCATTGTTACCAAGAAATATGATTTTCTATTAAGTTGTGTTTATCTGAGTATGATTCATATTTATTAATATTAATTTTATTTGTTATGCTTACAGTTACTGGGTACTGACAGCATGAAGCGAAAAAGCTTCAACAACTTATTGTAAATCAACATAATCCACCTTATCTAAATGCACCCAAGAATGAGGATGAAGATGTCTTAGGTGATAATGTTATAAGCAACATATTTATTACGGTGCCCTAGAAAACTAATGTTAGTGATAAAGGGTGATAATTCGAGAACAACCAACCATCCAATTTGACTTTGATGATGAAGATGAGGTTAACTTAAACTGGGTTGGCACCACTAGGACATTGTTCTCCCACCATTATCCCTTTGACCGAAGCTTAATATTATTTGTTCTATGATTCAACTTTTGATCCTCAAAGGTTAATTTAGGAGGGTGTTTGGTGATGATACAAATATATGCCTAATGAATTTTATAGGTATCTGTAAATCATTTGATTTCCAAGAGTTAATCAGAACATTATTTGATTAATGTTATTTCTAGAGTCGTTGTCTCGAGATGAAACACTTTATCTAATTAAGCTACCACCAAATTCTATTAAAATTAGGGTCAGCTGAAAGGATCTTTCATAGAAAGGTTATTTTCTCTCTCTACAATGTTACATTTAAGGGATAAAATCAGTAACTTCTGGCATCAACCAAGTGAAGCACTGCATGGAATTTGGTTGAGGTTTAGGAAGAAGTTTATTCAATGCCCCAATCATAAGTTGATAGATAAGCACATAATGGTAACTTTCTATATGTCTCTAAATTAGAATACCAAACCAATAATTTACAATGTTGTTGGAGGAGCTTTTATGGCACTAACTCTTACTAATGAAACTATGATTCTTTATCGACTAACCAAAATAAATCAATCTTGGCATACCAAGGATTCTGAGGTTTCAAATAGTACTATATTATGGGCATATTGGTTGAATGACACTGAGGCAAAGAATAGCGTGACAAGGACATGGCTCACATGATGATGCAAATAAACTTGATTACAAAGAACTTTTTGGTAGGTGGTGTTATAAAAGTAAAATTTATTATTTTGTAGGGCATGTTAGTTGAGTCTAACTCTGAAGAAGAGGTGAATTATCTGAATAACTAGATGAGGGGTATTCGGTCCAATAGATATGGAAACCAAGGTCAAAACTACCAGAGGGAAACTACTATGAAAAGTTGGCTATAAAGATCATGATCAGGTAAATTAGAAAAGCAATATAAAATAAAGGTGGTTTTTATGTACCACTAGTAAATTGTGATAGACCCTCGATGATTTAGGGAAATCCTCTATGGAAAATATATTGACAAAAGTGCTAAAAATTGTGAGATCTACTGATGCATGGGTTAAAAAATTACAGATTGATTTATCTTCAATGGGTTAGCTTAAATACTTAAGACTACATCAATAAAATAGTTAGTGTGCCAGATGGGGCAATTGTCCCTAGCATTTAATCAGTGGAAGGAAAGTACTCTACCTAGTAATACTATTTAGAAACCTTGGAATAGTTGAAGTTTGATGGATAATACAACGAGAAGTGGTAAAGTGCTACATGAAGCATATTTGATGGTTCAAACACAAGTGACGGATGTTGCCTTCGATTATGAAATTGTGGTTGATGACATTATTGTTGATGTGAAGTCGAATGAGTCTACAAATCCAAAAAATATTGATAAAAAATGGTAGATGTTGAAAAATGTACCATGGCAAAGAATGATTTTCTTGTGCTTGAAGGGAAAGGCAAAGAGGTTGAAAATTTTATAACTCAAATACCTAGGCCTCTCCCTCCATTTATACATCGAGTCAATAAAAAGGTAAAGTATGGTAAATTTCATAATTTTATCTTCATGTTGAAACTATTGTCAGTGAACATTCTATTGGTGGATGTCGTTTAACATATGTACGAATATGATAAGTTAATGAAGGCTTAGTCACCAAAAAGAGGAATGTAAGTTTTAGTCCAGAATAAAACATTCATCATTGTGTCTGATAGCTTTGCAATAGCTGGTTCAAAAAATGGTAGATCTAGGTGCTTTAATTATTCCTTGTATAATTGGCTTAGTCAACTTTTCTAAAGGCTCTATGAGACCTTGGTTCTAGCTTCAATTTGATGTCGCTAGATATCGATCAATATATGGGCTTGGAAGCCCCCTAATCGATGATTGTGTATCTATTGATGGTTGACAATTCGATCAAAAGGCCAGCAGGGATATTATAGGACGTGTTAGTAAAAGTTGAGAACTTTATATTTTGGCAGACTTTTGTGGTCCTCCATTACTAAGTGGATTTAAAGTACCCAAAATCATGGGTAGAACACTCTTAGCTACCAAAAAAGTGTTAGTAGATATGGTGAGCAATGGCGTAAAATTCAAATTAAAAAATAAAGAGGTTAAGTTAACTATATGTCAATCAATAAAGAAATTAATACACGAATGTTGTCTCCGTCATAGAAATGGTTGATAAAATTCATTTTGAGGTGTCCATTGAAAAAAGGTTTATTATGAAAACCTTAGCAACAATGGTTATTAATTTCAATGGTGAATACATCAACGTTGTGAGGAGATGGTTAATGATTTGGTTGGAATGAGGTTGTATTCTTATTCCCCATATAAGATGGACTTGGGTTTGAAAAACTGCCCTACTCCCCAAGCAAACCCATTAATAGAGGAAAATCTTATGTTGGAGCTTAAGAAATTGTCTAGAAACTTTTGATATCCTTTATTTCGGTTATCATAACACCATGCGTATAATTATTTCTACTAATTTGGTAGAATGGTACATGAAGCACTTGTTTATGTGTAATAAATATGTAAATAATTGCAAATATTATCAAAATTCTATCAACTTTGTACACAGAAGATTCAATTTGAAGAATAGTGCACTCCTACCATTGAACAACAGCGAAGACTTAATCCACCAATGCAATAATTGGTGAAGAAGGAAATAATCAGATGGCTTAAAGTGGGTGTTGTTTACCTAGTATCATCTATCAAAGGAGTATGTCCTGTGCAGTGTGTCCCGAAAAATAGAGGTATAACGATGGTAGCTAATGACTGAAATGAGTTAATTACACTAAGGCCAATCACTGGTTGGTGGGTTTGTATGGACTGTAGGAAGCTAAATATCATGGACTCTTAGGCATCTTTACCCAATGCCATTCATGGATCAAATGCTTAATAGGTTGCCCTGGAGAGGTTGGTATTGATTCTTGGATGGTTATTCATGATAGAACCAAATCCTTGTTTCACCTGAATATTAGGAGAAGACTACTTTTACATGCCACTACAGTATGTTTTCCTTTAAGTGGTGGTGGTGGATTATGTATAAAAATTGGTGGAGCCTATGACTTTTGTATAAAAATAATGGTAAAATTATGTTTGTATTTATAACAAAGAATATTTTTTGGGGGTTTAGGACTCTATAAGCAATTATAAGTGATGGGAGGTAACATTTATGCAATAAGGTGTTTTGTACACTTTTAGCTAAGTATGACGTGAATCAACACAAGGTGACTACCCCTATCACCCACAAACCAGTGGTAAAGTGGAGGTATCAAATCAAGAAATCAAGATAATGCTAGCTAAGTCAATAAACGTTAACTAAAGTAATTAGGCTCACAAACTTGAAGATATACATTCGGTTTATAAAACGCTAATTAGTATATTTCCTTACCAACTTGTCTTTGGTAAAGCTTGTCATATTCCAGTAGAGCATGAGCACAAGTCCCTATGGTCTCTCAAAAAGTTAAATTTGAGTTTGACCAAGGTTGTGGATTTGAGGAAGGGATAACTAAATGAAATGAATGAATTCATGCTACGAGCTTATGATAGGGCTTCTCTTTATAAGGAGAGAATAAAATTGTACCTTGGAAAGAGAATTGAGAAGAGAGAATTTAAAATCAGAGACTTGGTATTATTGTTCAACTCATGACTAGAGTTCTTTTCGGTCAAGATAAAATCGAAATGGTCAGGGTCATTCAGAGTCACTTAATTGTTTTCTTCCCGAGTAGTAGAATTGGAAAACAAAGATGGAAAGTTGTTTAAAGTGAACAACTAATGGGTAAAATAGTATGTAGGAAATCCTATAGAATTAAAGGTTTTAACATTTGTGTATCTTGATGAAGTTTGAGAATTCAAGATACCCGAGTCATGTCGAGATATTAATCCATTATTAATGGGAGACAACCCATGTTTCATTATTGTACCATGATTTTTAGAATATATTTTATTCTTGAACGTTGTTAATGTATTTGTTGAGTAGTGTGGGTGTAAACTATTTAAATTGGTTCTGTATAGGTGTGATGATATATCCAACAGACCATTTAATTCACCATTATCTAGCACCTACTTTCTAGTTTTATTTTGGATCGGTACAATGGTAGAACCGATGGACCATCGCCAAGGATGCATACCCATCAACATTACCATAATCTAGTACCTTCTAAACTATTTAAGCTTGATGGTACAATCCAAGAAGTGTCAATAAGGTAAAGTACGATTGAAAGACTTACATTTTATTCTTGTTTGTACATAATTTTTTGTTACTAAACATATTTCTATACATGTAGCTATGCCTCCTAAGTTTCAACCCATATGTGGAGGGAAAAATAAGAAGCCAAAAAAAGACATCACTACTCACAAGATTATGGATGACCAGTGATGTGTGAGTAGATACTAACACATTCGAGGATTTTAACTAAGAATAATTGCAAAGTCTTAAGAAAATTTTGTTGTTTTTGATTGTTTTCTGTTCGATATTGTAGTAAAAGTCAAGATGCAAGAGAACCAACAATAATAGAAGCAAAAGAGTTGATTTCTGAGCAAGTAGAGAGGGACGTATAGCTGACGACCTATCTAATAAGTCGTCAGCCTTGTGATAAGCTATTAGAGTTACTGTCATCCTTAGACAGAGAATGAGATTTAGTTGGAATTCGTGACGACATCTGTGATAGGACGTCAGAAGTATGATAAGTCTTCAGGCTCATCATTAGACTTAGGCAGGGAATGGGATTTAAAGTGAAAAAGCAACGACAATTTTGATAAGTCGTCACATGTATGATAAGCCGTCACATCTCATCGTCAACCTACGGTAGAGATTGTCAAAAGTAAAGAGGAACTGCGGACATTCCTGATAAGTCGTCAGACTCCTGATAAGCCGTTCCACACATCATCGCCTGTCCGAGAAAATATTGTGATCTATGATTTTGTTTTCATAATTAGGCTGAATTATTTAAAGCATATGTTACGGTTTTCTAATAAAATAGGGGGAACTAACATTTTGAGAATCTCTTCTCTCTAGTTTTCTGACTTGAACTTTACAATTATTTTTGGAGAGATTATTACAATTGTTTTGGGATTTTCTACTTTGAATCAAATCTGAGAAACACTAGTTGCTATTCATCTTGCTGTAAGTTCATATATCAAACTATGAATTCAACTTTTTGTCTTGATTAATTTATTATGAGTAACTAAATTCCCTTAACCCGAGTTATGATATCTATGGATTTGGGTTTGTAACGTAACTAAGTGTTCAAAATTCTAACGGTGGTAGAAACTTCTTGTTAATTCCATTATTTTATACTCTGACTATTGGTTGCAAGCAATATGCCTTGCTTACTGGTGATTTTCTTGAGATAAGAAATCAACCCTAGTAAAAAGTGAATTATCAACAGGGACTTGGAAGCATCAAACTCCATTTAATAATTAATGTTGTAACAAGATTAATTAACTTGAGATAACATCCTGTTATGAAATATAAATTCCCTAAGTTCAAGACAATTAGGTGGTTAAATGTCTAAATAGGTTGAGAAAGATTTAGACATAACTTCGACAAGGATAGTCTGTTGTTCTTACCTACCACAAGAATCTTGAACCGTTACTAGCATCTGTCAAATCCCAACACCCATAGTGAACATAACTCTGGTTTTCCTTATCATATTGATTTCAAACACTGAATTGAGAAGTAATTATTTGTTACCTTTCCAAAAACCCTCATTCAAAGGAAACTGATAACTATCAGTTGATTAACCCCAAATAACTCAAATTCACACCATAATCCCTGTGGAATTTGACCCCAACCTAGTTGGGTTATATATTGACAATGATCATTTACATTCTAGTAAGAGAGGTGTAGTTTGAGCGTTATAAAAAATGGCACCGTTGCCAGGGAATACAGTTGCAAATTTAAGTTGTGTGCTCTAATTGACTATTAGTCAAGTTTCCTAGTTTTACATTTATTTGTTCTTTTTGTTTGCTGAAGGAATTTTGTGGTTCATGCTAAGAACCTGAAGTTTTGGAGAACCTTTATTACCATTTAATCCGAAACCGCAACTAATCGGCAGAATGGCAGACCTGTAGGAGGGTGACAGGTTAGCAGCCTTAGCTAAAGCTCAGGTGAATGTGTAGAATGATGGTCAACAAGTACGACATCCAAATTTTGAGGATGAAGACATGGGACACGAGGAGTTGATAAACCCTAGTAACCCAAGGCATGCAGAGCAAATAGCTGCACCAGTATAGCGTAATGCTAATAGGAACAGTCCGTTCTAAGGAAGGCAAGATCACCAGCCAGTCCAGTATGACTTCAATGATGATGATGATAGAACGGATGAAGCAGGTGCAATGGGTAAAATTATTCCTCCACTGTTAGCACCTGGGGAAAAATTCAACATTACGAGTACTATGATTAAACTGCTTAATCTGAAGGGGTTGTTTGGTGGTCTTCCTGGGGATGATCCGAACTTGCATCTAGTGAACTTTTTCACCATTTGTAAATCTTTTGATAACCCAGGAGTGGGTTAGAATGCTATTAGTTTGAGATTGTTTTCGTTGTCTTTATCAGGGGAGGCAACATTGTGGCTTAATGAGCTGACACCCGATTCTATAACCAACTGGAGACAGTTGAAATGAGCTTTCCTAGAAAGGTTCTTTCCACCTTCCAGGAGGGTATAGTTGAGGGATAATATCAAAAACTTTAGATAGCTCCCAACTAAAGCCTTGCATGAAAGGTGAGAGAGATTTAAAAAAAACTGACGCAGTGTTCGAACCACAACATGACGGACATACAGTTGATGGAGACTTTGTACAAGGCTCTTTACTCTATGATAAAATAGATTGTAGATAATTCTTCTGGTGGTTCATTTTTTAATCTTACATTCCCAAAGGCTTTAGAAATACTTGAGAGAATGATGAAACAGAGTCGGGCATGGCATACCAGGGACTCTGCGGTAGCAAGCCCCACTATTTCTATTGGTATGACTGTGAAACAATGCATAAGAGATGAGGAGCATGATCAAGAGATGGCTCACCTAAAAATGCAGATGGACTTTCTAACCAGGAATTTACTATCAGGTTAAACTGAGAAAGTGAAGGCTGTGGGATCACAGATCAAAGTGGAGTCTGACTCAGAAGAAGAGGCGAACTATGTAAATAATCAGGGGGTTTCTGAGGAAATATCCAAGGAAATAAAGGTCGTACTTATTATGACAAGTCTAGATATAAGAACCAGGAGCAAGGTAATTGGAGGAGCAATAATGATAGGAGCGGGTTATATGTTCCTCCTGAAAATCGTGAGGTTACTACAACAAGTTCTGAAAAGATGTCCCTGGAGGACATGATGGCTAAATTATTAAAAGGAGTGAAGGCTACCAATTCAGGAGTGACTACCATGAAGACCGATTTGTCCTCTATGAGTCAGTTGGTAAATTCGCACTCCACTTTGATCAAACAACTGGAACAGTAAATGAGCCAACTATTTAAAGCACTAAACCAGAAGAAGAGTGGAACGTTACCAAGTGATATGACTCAGAATCCGCGAAGTGATGGCTCATGTATGGAAATTACCACTAGGAGTGGTAAAATACTACCTGGCCCTTCTGTGGGAAAAAGTTTAATTGATGATATGACAGAAACAGATGATGAACCCAAAGAAGAATGTCCAGTGGAGTCTGGAAAGTTGTATTGTTCTGATGATGCTCCGGAACAAAGAAAAGAGAAGGAAAAGAAAGTACTGGTGAAAACTCTCCCAAGATCACCACCACCCTTTCCTCAAAGATTGAAGAAGAAGGTTGACAACACAAAATTTAGTAAATTCATGGCAATGTTGAAGCAGTTAACAATAAATGTGCCTTTGGTGGAGAAACTCGAGCAAATAACAGGGTATGCTAAATTCATGAAGGACCTTGTGACGGAGAAAAGAGAGGTGAGCTACGAACTGGAGGATAATCTCCATTATTATAGCACTATTTCTATGAGGTCCTTGGTGCATAATATGGCAGACTGAGGAGTATTCACTATTCCTTGTACGATTAGGTCTCTGGAATTTGCTAAGGCCTTATGTGATCTGGGAGCGAGCATTAATATAATGCCGCGGGATGTATATAAAAAGTTGGGTTTGGGAAATTCCACACCCACCAACATGTGACTCGCGATGATGGATAGGTCAGTAAAACAACCTGTTGGTATTTTGTATGATGTGTTAGTGAAGGTAGATAACTTCATATTTCCTGCAGATTTCATCATTTTTGATTGCGAGGTGGACTTTGAGGTACCCATAATCTTGGGTCGACCTTTCCTCACAACCAGAAGTGTGTTGATTGATTTGTGAGCTAATAAGCTCTTATTGATGATAAATGATGAGGTGGTGAGATTTGATGTGTGCCAATCAATGAAGCAGCATAAATAAATAAGTGTGTTCTCAATTGTTGATGTATATTATGAGGATTAGAAGGAGGTGTCAATAGAGAAGAAACTTGTTGTTGAGCCTTTAGCTGCAGTTCTGATGAATTTTGATCGTGAAGGTATTGAGGAGTATGAAAAGACTATTTGTGCTTTGTGAAGAATAGGTTCATACTCTTATGCTCCTAAGAATCTAGATCTTGATCTTGCTAATCGACCAACACCACCGGCTAAGCTATCCATTGAAAAGCCACTGGTGTTGGAATTGAAGAAACTGCCAGGGCATTTAAGGTACCTAGTTTTGGGCAACAGAAACACATTTCCCGTTATTATTGTAGCTGATTTGGGTGAACAACAGGTAGAAACACTTATTTCAGTACTTCAGAGGTACAAGAGAGAAATACGATGGACTATCGCAGATATTATTGGTATTCCCCTTGGCATCTGCACGCATAAAATACAACTTAAGGAAGATTATACTCCAACCATTGAGCACCAGTTCCATTTTAACCCACCAATGCAAGAGTTAGTTAAGAAGGAAATTATTAAGTGGTTTGATACAAGAGTGGTTTACCCAATTTCTGACAGTAAATGGGTGAGCCCAGTTTAATGCGTGCCCAGTAAAGAGGGCATGACTATTGTTTCAAATCAAAGAAATGAGTTGATTCCACTCAGGCCTATGACTGGGTGAAGAGTTTGCATGGACTACCGCAAACTAAACTCATGGACTTTGAAAGACCACTTCTCGATGCCTTTTATGGACCAAATGCTTGATTGATTGGTTGAAAGGGGGTGGTATTGCTTCTTGGATGGTTATTCTAGATATAACCAAATCTGTATTGATACTAAAGATCAGGAGAAGACGACATTCACATGCCCATATGGCACCTTTGTATTTAAGAGGATCCTGTTTGGGCTATGCAATGCACCAGCTACTTTTCAATGATGCATGATGTCTATTTTCTTAGATATAGTGGAGGAAACCTTAGAGTTTCTTATAGATGATTTATCTGTGATGGGAGATTTGTTTGAGCTGTGATTGGCAAACCTGAGTATGGCCTTGCAACTATGTGTTGAATTCAATTTGGTGCTTAATTGGGAGAATTACCACTTTATGGTAAAAGAGGGGATTGTTCTCGGGCACAAAATTTCAGAAAAAGGGATAGAGGTTGATCAAGCCAAGGTTGAAGTTATCGAGAAACTACCACCTCCCATTTCAGTGAAGGGAGTGCGTAGTTTTCTTGGACATGCTAGCTTTTACCGAAGATTTATAAAAGACTTCTCGAAGGTTGCAAATCCACTTTGCAAACTTTTGGAGAAAGAAGTGAAGTTCTCCTTTGATGATGATTTCTTGAAGGCATTTGAATGCCTTAAAAAAAGAAGTTGGTCAAGGCCCCTATCATTGTTGCACCGGGCTGGTCAAACCGTTTGAGATCATGTGACATGCAAGAGGTGTTGCCCTTAGAGCTGTATTGGGACAAAAGAAGGACAAACTGTTTCATCTAACATATTATGCCAGCAAAGCACTGAATGGAGCACAAAATAACTACACCATCACTGAACAAAAACTCCTATCTTTAGTGTATGCTTTTGAGAAATTTTGGGCTTACCTTCTTGGGACCAAGGTGGTGGTCCACAATGACCACACAACCTTAAGGTATTTGATGGCTAAGAAAGATACAAAACCAAGGATGATTAGATGGGTATTGACGCTACATGAATTTGACTTTGAAGTTAAAGATAGGAAGGGTTGCGAAAACTAAGTTGCGGATCATCTGTCTAGAATGGAAGGTGAGCAGGCAACTAGTGATGAAATAGAGATAAATGATGCATTTCTTGATGAGGATATCTTGGTTGATGCTATGGAGAAAATGCCTTGGTACTCTGATTTTGCAAATTATGTTGTGAGTGAGGTCATTCTAGAAAACCTTTCTTTCCATCAAAGAAAGAAATTACTTCATGATGTGACACGTTATTTCTAGGATGATCCATATCTTTTTCGGTGACGTGCTGACAATATTATAAGGATATGTGTGCCAAAAGTAGATGTATTATGTATATTGGAAGCATGTTATGCTTCCCCAGTTGGAGGGCACCATGCAGGTGACCAAACGGCTATGAAGGTGTTGCAGAGTGGCTACTGTTGTACAACATTGCTCAAGAATGCTCACGAGTTTGTGATGAAATATGACCAATGTCAGAGGCTAGGGTCGATCTCCAAAAGACATGAGATGCCTTTGACTAAGATGCTTAAAGTGGAATTGTTTAACGTGTTGGGCATCGATTTCATGGGTCCTTTTGTAATCTCGTATTGGATAAAGTATATTGTAGTTGTTGTTGACTATGTCTCGAAATGGGTTGAAGCTGTTTCCTTGTTTGATAATGAAGGAAAAAGGGTTGTTGCTTTTCTTAGGAAATGCATCTTCTCTCTCTTTGGAGTACCACATACTATTATGAGTGATGGAGGATCTCATTTTTGCAACAAAGTGTTTCGAGCTGCCTTAGCGAAATATGGGGTGAAATAGCATAGAGTAGCCACTCCATATCACCCATAAACTATTGGGAAAGTGGAGGTGTCAAATCGAGAGGTTAAAGCCATCCTAGCCAAAATAGTGAATGCTAGTCGGCAAGACTGGTCTCGAAAGATTGATGATGACTTGTGGACATATCGGACCACTTTCAAGACATCCATTGGCATGTCACCATTCCAGTTACTCTATGGAAAAGAATGCCACTTACTAATAGAGCTGGAGCACAAGGTTTTATGGGCACTCAAAAGGTTAAATTTGAATTGGAAGGAGACAGTAGAGGTAAGAATGGGACAACTAAATGAGATGGATGAATTCTGTCTCAGGGCATATGAAAGAGTAGACCTATACAAAGAAAATATGAAGAAGTATCGTGATTGGTGGATCAAGAAACGATATTTCCAAAAAGGTGACTTGGTGCTTCTGTTCAATTCCAGACTCAAACTGTTCCCAGGTAAGCTTAAATCTAAGTGGTCAGGCCCGTTTAGAGTTAGCCAAGTCTACTCATTTGGAGTAGTAGAACTTAAAAATGAAGACGACAGTATCTTCAAGGTTAATGGGCAACGAGTCAAACTTTATATCGGTCAAAAAGACTCAATGAAAAGTATTACTACAATCTGTCTAGATGAAGTCTAAAGTAATCGAGATACCTGAGTTGTGCCGTGATGTTTAATCAGGCGCTACATGGAAGGCAACCCATGATCCCCGTTCTTAATCTACTCCAGGTATACCCTAACCCTTAGTTAAGTTTTTCTTTGATTTTAAGTTAAAGGTGTAGGGTGAGTTGTTGTCGTAACATTTTGTAGTTGACTAGGAGAAATACAAGTACCTGAGGCAATTAACGTGGTTTTGTTATTTTGTGAACACCTCTCAAATGGTCTGATTGTTTAACTGTGTGATTTGCATCTAATTGTGACCACTGTAAATCTTGTTATGGTATCAGTTCTAGTGACTTGATAATCATTGCTAAACAATTGCATGAACTGGATTAGTAGTAACTTGTGATATACTTGTGTGCCATGTGCGTGTGACATCTTAATTAGTTCCCTTTGTATGTTGAATCTAGAACTTGCCCAGTTAGTCTTACCTAGATTGAGGGATAGAGGTTAGGAAAGGATCATAGGCCGTTTTGATATTAGCCACTTTTAGCCTAAATGACCTTCCCTGTATGCATAATATACCTTGATCCCTATTTTGAGCCTGAATAACCTATTTCTTTTTTATGATACCTATCACCGTCTTATTTATATCATAATGAACCTATTTTGGCCCTGGTCCTTCTTGGACACTGTGCACCTTGACTTAGGAAAATAGCCTAAGTTGAGGGTGGTTATCATAGTGGTGCATGATGTAAATTTAGTATGAAGAAAGGTAGAATAAAAGAAAAGAATAAAAAGGTAGGTGCGGTGTAAAAGAACAAGAAAAGAAAAGTTGTGAAAAAAAGTGATTGTAGAAAAGACCGCACCAATCCTGAATATGTGTGATTAAGAAAAGAGAAGAATATAAAAAAGTTTAATAATTGAGATCCCAGAATCTAGTGTAGTGTCAAAGAGGCTTAGTCACTTTAAATATCATCGAGTATCCTACCAACCCCTAGCCTACATTACAAGACAAAGAGAAGACCTATAGTGATTCTAGCTGACCTGTCTAAAAATCTTGGTAATGAATATAAGGGCAAGCCTATGGTATTTTTCATTCATTGATTGGAACTTCATTCAGAGAGTGAGTGTGTTTTGATTTTCCCCATGGTTACATATGTGATGTCTGATATAAGTGGAGTGGGACTTCTTTGTAGTAAGGGCACACTGGTTACGTTGCTAGTTGCTAACTTGTTTGGATAGTGCAATCTTGGTACATGCATGGTTGTTGTTGCTGAATTGATGCCATATCTTGATTCTTATGTGTCGCATTGTTGTTGTCTAATAATATGCACAGATGTTGTTTTAAAATTAATTGACCTTGGAGATAGTGAAGATGTTTTGAGATAATATGGATAGTTGACGGTTAAATGTACTCTGTATCCTCTTGGTTGTGTTTTAGTTGCTTGAGGACAAGTAATTGTTTTAAGTTGAGGGTGTTGATGTGTGAGAAGATTCTAACACATTTGAGGCTTTTAACTAAGAATAATTGCAAAGTCTTAAGCAACTTTTGTCGTTTTTGATTGTTTTCTGTTTGATATTGCAGTAAAAGTCAAGATGCAAGAGAACTAGCAATAATAGAAGTAAAAAAGTTGATTTCTGAGCAAGTAGAGAGGGAGTATAGAAGATGAACTATCTGATAAGTTGTTAGCCTTGTGATAAGCTATCATAGTTGCCGCCAGCCTTAGACAGAGAATGAGCTTCAGCTGGAATTCATGACGACATCTGTGATAGGCCGTCAGAAGTAAGATCATCCATCAGGCTCGTCGTTAGGCTTAGGCAGGGAATGGTATTTGAAGTGAAGAAGAAATGGCAACTCTGTTAAGTCGTCACATGTCTGATAAGCCAGCACATCTTATCGTTAACCTAAGGCAGAGATTGTCAGAAGTGAAGAAGAGTTGACGACATTCCTGATAAGTCGTCAGACTCCTGAAAAGCCGTCACACACGTCGTCGTCTGTCCAAAAAAATACTGTGATCTATGATTTTGTTTCCATAATTGGGCTGGAGGATTTAAAGCATATGTCAGGGTTTTCTAATAAAAGGGGGGGAATTGACATTTTGAGAATCTCTTCTCTCTAGTTTTCTGACTTGAACTTTACAATTATTTTTGGAGAGATTATTACAATTGTTTTGGGATTTGCTACTGTGAATCAAATCTGAGAAACACTTGTTGCTATTCAACTTGTTGTAAGTTCATATATCAAACTATGAATTCAACTTGTTGTCTTGATTATTTTATTATAAGTAGCTAAATTTCCTTAACCCGAGTTGTACGATCTATGGGTTTGGGTTTGTAATGTAACTAAGTGTTCAAGATTCTAACAATGGTAGAAACTTCTTGTTAATTCCATTATTTTATACTCTGACAATTAGTTGCAAACAATAGGCCTTGCTTACTGGTTATTTGCTTGAGATAAGAAATCAACCCTAGTAAGAAGTGAATTATCAACAGGGACTTGCAAGCATCAAACTTCCATTTAATAATTAATGTTGTAACAAGATTAATTAACTTAAGATAACATCCTGTTATGAAATATAAATTCCCTAAGTTCGAGAGAATTAGGTGGTTAAATGTCTAAATAGGTTGAGAAACAATTAGACATAACTTCGACAAGGATAGTCTTCTATTCCTACGTGCCACAAGAATCTTGAACCGTTACTAGCGTATGCCAAATCCCAACACCCATAGTGAACATAACTCTGGTTTTCCTTATCATATTGATTTCAAACACTGAATTGAGAAGTAATTATTTGTTACCTTTCCAAAAACCACCATTCACAGGAAACTGATAACTATCAGTTGATTAACCCACAGATAACTCTAAAACACACTATATTCCTTGTGGGATTCCACCCCAACATACTTGGATTATATATTGACAACGATCGCTTACATTCTCGTAAGAGAGGTGTAGTTTGAGCATTATCAACCAGACCTGGAGGTTAGATAAATCGAGGAAGTACTAATCTGCCATACTAGACAAGCTGTAAAATAAAAATAATTTTCTTGCTAGTCAGATGAGGGAGAAAAATCCTTTGTCAGTGAGTATAGTTTAGAAATCTCAAGTTTAACTGCTGATAATGAAGGAAGTAATGATGCCACTGAAAACACAAAATAGGAATAAGAATCTTTTTTCAATAAGGTCATAAAGTAATAAACTCTAGGTTTTGGGATGCAATGTGTTGGAAATAAAGTGCTCTTAGAAGTATTACTAAGATGGCTTGACGATGAACACAAAGTAAAATATTAAAAGACCATTTGTTGAGGAGGTTCAGATGTTCTTGCTAGAGATGTCTGAATATTTTGACATTCAAAAGTGGATCAATCATTACAGTTTAAGGTGAAATAACATAGAACTAGGATACTACTAACCAGTTAGGGTGCATGAGTTCTACGCAAACTATGTTGCCACCATGGACATCTGTTTCAAGAGGGGGCAAAAGATTTGGGAGATGCCACACATGATCAAAGTCCTGATTCATGGAGTCTCAATAGATATTTCTTTTCTAACAATCAACAGCTTCTTATATGGGCCTACTTTTGTTCCACCTACCAAAATTACATATTTTCACCACAAAATAAGAGATATGGAAAATCAACACCTATGATTAACTCAAGTAATAACTAAGGGTGAGCTGGCAAAGTCAAAAATTCAAAATAGAAGACCCACAAAGGAACCTTAAACTTCATTGATAAGTTCTAATGTGCAGTAGTGTGGTATATATCGAGTCTTATGGAAGGGAAAATTAGTTATAGATAAGAGATCAATCATAGTGTCCAAACTGAGGTCGGTATTTAATATGCATTTCGGCATGATCATAGCTAAGGAGATAAGAAATAAAGTAATAAAATTATCCATTTCTCTTTCATTACCTAGCCCTCTCATGAGGTTGTGTGAACAAGCTCAAGATCAAGTCCTGGTTGGAATTGACGAACATTTATGCATCAAGGAATCATGATATTTAAAATTCTAAACATGAGACCAAGTTCAAATTAAGAGTACACTAACCATTTCCTCTTGTCCTTGGGTCTAGTTGTCAAACCATAGAAGGTACATATTAAAAAGTGTTAAGAGTTGTCCCAAGTATGGAGATGGCCCTAAACACTATTCTGGCGATGACTAAATCTACTTAGGATACCACCAGGGCCAGACCATGAAAGAAATTACTGACATAGAAACTACTGTAGCAATTTATTGAGAATTATTGTTGATACTACAAAACTTTATGATGTTGGTTAATGGATGTTGAATCAAAAGAGTTGCTACATCCTTCCATGAAAACAATTGGGAGAAAAGGGTGAATAATGGGAAATAATTACGCGTAAGAGGAAATAAAAGTCAATAGATGTCAACGAGGGTTGATTCACTAATCCCCAAATATATCATACCTGCACCTAAGCCTTTATTAAAAGACAGGAAAAATCTAGTAGATATCCTGGTGAACCTTCTAAAAAACTAAAGTAGAATAGTAAGGGAAAGCCATGGAATCATATATGCGTTATTTGAAATTTAATTTGAGAGTAAGAAATTTGATTTCAGTCCTAAATGAATTTGATATTTTGGATGTGGAACTTCTTTGGGGTAAGGCATGTGGATAGAACTATTAATGGCTTATTATTAGGTGGACTACTATATATGTTTACAAGGTTACTAATTTGTATCATAATGCCAATCATGGATCCCTATTAGTTAATGTTGAGTTTTAATATACTGATGGGGTCAAGTACAATCATTTACAATGCTAGAATATTCTTTATAATCTTGTTGTCTTCAGGGTTTTGTATTATTTTGTTGCTTGAGGAAAATTTAATGTTCTAGGTTAAGGGTGTTGATGTACTGACTTCCTACGACACATTTGATTCTTTTAACAATGAATAATTGTATGTTCCTAATTAAATTATGTTATGTTTGGTTTTATTTTGAGTTAATTTGCAAGAAAGATTCAAGGACAAGGAAAGAGTGAATATGTGTTGAAAAGACCAAGTATAAGAGATATAATACGGCTCGTCAAAGTCTCAAAAAAACATCGCCAATAATGTAGGCTTAAAAATAATGTCATATATTAGAGAAGCTGAGTGAAAGAGTTAATATGGACCGTTCATGACTCGATAGGAGGACATTGACTATGTTGTGGACCTTAAGATAAATGATCTAAGTTAAGAATCTATCCGATGGAGAAAAGAATAGACCATTGACCACGTGATGGGATGTCCCTCGTGCTATGCGTCTTTAAATAATTTTTGGCTATATTCACTATATCAATGCGATGGAAGAATGCACCGACTGTCACCTAGTAGATGGGCCGTTCATTCCACTATATACCAATGGATGGGATTCTCTTCAAATTAAATTTAGTCTTTAATTCCATAGACTATAAATAGTAATTGTTAGGGTTATTTGAGAAGCAGACATTATGTAGTTCAAAAATACTCTATGTTTTGAATCTCCATTGGGTTTTTAGAAATTTGTTCACTCGTAAAAGATAATAGAGGATTGAATTCATATTTTTCAAGGGTAAATCTTCATCTATGACTTCTGTAATGCCCCGAAATCAGGTCCCGAGATGTCACACGGTGCTTAGGGTCATAAGTGACCCCAAGCTAACCCTTTTACTGGCATAACTCATAAGCAACTGAATAAAAATACAAATTCATACAAATCAGCAGAAATTAACTCTTTTCTGAATCTGATCGATACAAAAATAGAATTTTACAGGATTACAATTCTGCCTTTACAACCAGAATTGAAACAAAATACATCAACTTCTACTGACTGTCTATGAAGACTCTACTAGTACTGACTGTAGGTATCCGGGTCATGACTCCCGACTACCCCAACTCAATACGACTGAATAAAGAAAATACAACACTATAAACTCTGCAAAACTAACCCAAGCCCTTGAATCAAAAGGACTCATCACCTGCTGACTGGATATCACGAACTGACTGGATCTGAAGGTTCAACTATACCTTGTACCTACATTCCGAGAAAATGTAGCCCACATACGAATATGTGGGTTAGTACCATGGAAAGATACCAAGCATATGGGGTTGTAATGCATATATAAAATAATATCTTAATATCATCACAGTTTATAAAATTATGCATGCTGATATAGATGACTCACTTAGCTCGAATTAAATCATCAAAATCATGGATGAATAATACATGTAAAGTAAAACAAGTGAGTCATTACAATACGTTCTCAATTCACTTTCATCTCAATCTCAAATCATCAAAACAATCAAATCTCATGTAAATTCTCATTGGAATATATTCCTTAAATCTTTTAAGAATAATGACTTTCTCAAACTCAGCCTTTTAAGCAAATATGTTTTCATCTCAGATAGAAGAGTACACACACATTGGGAGATCCTATAACCAACATAAACCATGTGAGCTACATGGAGTCCAACGTACAACCCACGTTTGGGAGAACCGTCCTATCCATGCCATCGGAGTAGGACTTCCAGTATCAATTCAAAAACACTAGTGATCACTATATAAATCAACCTCAGGCTCACATCCTACGGGGGCATGTAGTTCTAGGGAAGTAAGGTTACTTTATACCTCCCACTCGGTGCTAAAGATTACTCCTGGACTTAGCTCAGAAATTTAAATCAGCCTCAGGCTCACATTAAAGAAAATCCACAATAAACACTTCAACAATTTTCATTGGGAGCCAATTTACTACCTCTTTATCATAATCAATAAAAACGTGGATTTCTTTCACAGTCAAGTTCAAAATAACTCATTCACGACCAAAAGGTCAAATCATTCAAAACATCTCAAATTATTTAAACTCAAGGTGTTTATAACATATGATTTTCTCGAAATAATAATCTCAAATAGGGTTCCAAGAACCCATACATCAATATCACCATAAAACCTTCCAAAGTTTCATACTTTATGATATAAGCACAACAATAATCACTTAAAACTTAAAATTTCAGCTTTATAATCATACATCTTGGTAAAGAAAATTAGCTTTGGGATTCAAATCTCATTGTTCTTATAGCACATAATTTCTCAAAGTACAATTCCAATTAGGACTCAAGGTCTCATACATCAAAATCATATTAAATTTTCTCAAGATTCATGCTTTTCATCATAAATATATATAACTTACTTTAAAATTTGGAAAATTCAGCTTTATGTACAAAAATGTCATCATTCTCATTCAATTCAACTTTCAAAACATTGAGAGTATCATAATCTCATGTAAAATCATATAGGGTATAAATTCATGCTTCAAATTCATATCAAAACATGTAAAATCATGTATATTCATGAAAGAAAAATCAATTTTGGCAGAAGAACGAAGGAGAGTTCTTGTTGAAAAACCCCACATACCTTGAATGATGAACTTTATATCGATACTCGTTTTTGAGATGTTAATCGTGCCTTTGAATGATGGTTCTTGGAGTTCTTGAACTAGGAACTTGGAAACTTGAATAAATTTGTAGAATTAATGGTGAACTTTGGTGGTTCTTGAAGTTGGATGTAGGATCTTAGGGTTTTCTTTTTGAGGGAATTTGATGAAATATAACATATAATACTTCTAATAGGCTTTAATATAGGGTTTGGATGAATTTTGGGTGAGGGGGAATGACCAAAACGCCCATAAAAATCAAATAATTCTCGAATCTGTCCTTTGGTGGACTATTTTGATAGTCTGAAGTAGATCAACCATAAAGTTTTACTCCGATATCTAAATTAGATGAAACTAATTTTATTAGAAATAGGACTCTCATATCTTTCTTTTGATATATAGTATCTCACCCAGATCATTGTGTACGAGGAGTTATGATCGTTTGAAGTTGACCAAAAAATTCACTTTTGGTAGGCTGAAGTAGATCAACCATAACTTTTTGCTACGATAGAAAAATTAGATGAAACCAATTTCATCAGAAAGAGGACTCGTAGAGCTTTCCGTTGATATATAGTATATCACCCAGATCATTATGTATAAGGAGTTATGATCATTTAAAGTTGGAGCAAAAATACGCCAGGCCTCGGTACTTTTTTTCCTGCATGTTTTACTGTTCACTACTATTCACGGTTCGATCGGAATGTTCATAACTCGTCGCTTGGGTGTCCGTTTTGGATGATCCACATATATTTGGAAAGATTATTCGATACTCTACGCAATGGTGGGTCATAATCTAAGACATTCTGCACGGAAAATTTATAATTCATTCTAGAAGATAGAACCCAACATGTTTACGCACAAAATTTCAACGAAAAATTTCCCGGGGTATTACATCATCTCCCCCTTGGAAACATTTGTCCTCGAATGTCGATGAATAAGTACAGAATACCATGAAAATGAGGACAAAAGGCTGGGATAATGAAGTCAATCCACTTACTTCACTCCAAACTTTCGAATACTTCATAGAACATGCGATTCATAATGAGAATGGTCACATAGTTGGATCTTAAACAAAGGAGACTGATTTTAAGGAATCGATATCTTTGGTTTATTCAGAGACTGAGAATTAAAGGTCTCAAAGGGGATCTCATCAAAAGAAGGACCACTTGCGCCCAAATGAAACGTCCCTCAACATTCCCTCCAAAAGATTCAAATGACATTGTTTGGGGAGAAAATGAACCATAATTTGATACAATTCTATCGTATGGGAACAAGGACCCATATGGCATAAATTAAGATAGGAATTTCTAGGTCTTGGGAAACATAACTCCTTGCTTCCAAACTTAGAAACACTTCCCAATTACTCCCTCGACTATGTTCAAACCTAACTCCAAGTACTCATGAGATACGCCACATAACACTATAATATTAATCTATATCATGAACCTCAATACACACTGAGCCTCACAACTCCTCACTTCAGACATAACTCTTATTGCTACTCCAACAACCACATACAATCTTATACTAGGGATCCGCTAACTTGCGGTGCATTCTTTTAGATATACAACCATAACATTCAAGCCTATACTCATAACCACATACGCACTTCGCACATGGACCTCTAAACGAACACTCATAAAGCATCTTTCTCGCTTTTTCTAATATTCCATCAACTACATCATTCACACATACTGGTCAATTATTTAAACGGCCCACATAACATTTTCTCAACAAATTGAACTATACACAAAAACTCTGTATTACTATTCCTACAACCTCATAGAAGTGCATAAAACCAATGCACAACAATCTTTCCAAATAAACATTTAAAACTTCAACTAACCACGACATGTATCAAGGACTTAGCCTCAATCTAAATTCACTTCACCGCTGTGAGCACACCACCTTCTATCATAGATAAGGAAGTATCTTCTCTCCCTTCTAGAAAACTGCTCAACACCATTAGCTTAACTTAATGAAAAGGTCACAAAATTTTAAAACATGAAGACCTAAAACATGAAGGGATAATGTAAATAAATTGACTCTCTCTATTGAGGCCTTAGGAATAAAATATCAAATACAATAGGTTCATTAAGGTATCAAAACTGAAGACACCCATAACGGAAACTGAATCTCACTAATCAATAAGAGTATTGCCTGAGTATTGGTACTGAACATACTGTAAAACTTGAGTATATGAGTCATAGGCGACATGCCCTGAATTTAGAGCTCATAACTTATGGAATGTGATTCCAACTGCTAGAAGAACTGGAATTTCTCATTTTTGGAAACTAGAAGAGTATGTAATTCTCCATAACGTGTATGAACATGAATTAAGATCATGGAACTGAAATGTAAAGCATGAGTAGGTTTTGGGAAAACTGAAAATACTGAAATAACATTGGGTCAAGCACCAATCTTTCTCACAACAAATTTACAACTTACTGGTACTTCTACTAAAATGTAAAAGCTTGACTTGACTACTTGTTCTATCATCTCCCCCTTAGCCTTAAGACACCACTCAAATTCTCAAATGGTTACTAATTTTGAATCTCCACTAACATCTCTATCGCCAGAATGTACACCATCTAGTGCTTCAACTCTTATTTCTATTAGCTTAACTCGAATACTTTCTAACCTTTTGATAGACCATGCTACTTCTGTCTTCTCCCTCTAATACCATGCCTATGAACTTATGTTTCTAACCCATAAGAATCAAAATCACACTTAAGAGGCTCAACATTTCCAATCATACGCCTCGCCTTAACTTAGCCATCAAAACATCATCCATCGTCTAACTAGTATTTATCCATCTAACAATCCCATGGAACGACTCACTACACCACATACACTAATCCTCGAAATTAAAGCAGTCCCATAATATCTTGGGTGAACTTTCTCATCATAATATAATATTAAACTTAATTATAAGTCAACTACACTTAAACTCTTGTGTACACTGTTCAAGCCTATTAGGTCACTTCCGGCAACTAATACCATTAATCCAGAAACTGTCACATTCGACTTTATGATCACCAATCGTTCAAACTTAAGGTCTCACACTTCACATAATTTACAACTCCATCTCACGCATAACTCCCACGTGAAGATTATAAAACAACACATCCATGAACACTAGCCCACTTAAACTTCATAACAATAATAATTGGTCCTAATTATATAGCCTATCTTATTCACAATCCATTAACACATCCTTCTTTCACCCGTCACTACTATCTATCTTTCATACACAACTTAACATAGTTCATAACTCTCTACGTCTTAACTTAACTTCCTCTTGCAATCTCGAGAGCGCCTAGATTAACAACACTTACCCACCGAGTACTTCTATCACTAACCTATACTCTCTTTCATACAAATACCGTCAACACTCATTTCATACCTCGAACAAACTATATCACTTCCTATTAACCCAATTGCATGCAAAAAGGGATTTCGCTATACTTATGCTCAACAAATCACACTTACCATCCTTCTTACTACTACACCTCCACATCCCACATTTTCAGCCAGCACAAGGAACAAGATGAACTACAAGTTGCTAGTGGATCGAAATAGGCCTCACACGGCTTCACTAGACTTTGGTTTTGTATTTTAAACAAGAAAAAAAGATGAATAACAAAGAAGCTATGCTAGTGAATCGAAAGAGCCCTATACGACTTCACTAGACTTTGATTTTTCACAAACATAATGATACAAGATTACATAATACAAGCGATAGAAACTTGACACACAACATTCAACGATCTAAGAATACACCTTACTCTGTCTTAATTAAATAACTCATAAGAATGAGGGCATAACTTTCAACTGAAGGAACTTAACACACTAGATAGCTCCTCTCAAGTCCTTTGTGTAACTTTTGAAATTTCTTCTAGAAAATATAAAAGCATTACCTGGGGAAGAACTAGATCTTGCGAATCATGTTATCTCAAAAATAATACATAGAGGGAGAAGTATAGATCAACATTGTAGATTCTGAGGAGGAATCTGAAAGCACACCTAACCTAGGCTTAGTTCACGACTTTTGTGAACATGAATAAAGTACTTCAATCTTTGGAACTCAAAGGCACTGATAGGATACTTTCTAGCTCTCTTACAATCCCATAACTATCTACGAAGAATTAAGCTTAACTATTTCTGATACCTTGAAAATGAGGCAGAGTTGGCCAGAATAGAGTAAGATGAGAATCTATATAAGCTTCTTGGAGAACCTTTTTATTGCACGATCTTAGACTTGAAAGAAGGGAAACATTTCCTAAATGCTCTGTAGCCTCTTGAAGAAAAGTACAGACGTATCCGTACCATTCCACAAGAATCTACTAGACACGACTTCATAGACACCCTATGACACTTGAACTCTGTGCTCTGATACCAAGTCTGTAATACCCCGAAATCGGGTCCCGAGACGTCCCATGGTGCTTAGGGTTACAAGTGACCCCAAGCTAACCCTTCTACTGGCATAACTCATAAGCAACTGAATAAAAATACAAATCCATACAAATCAACAGAAATTAACTCTTTTCTGAATCTGATCGATACAAAAATGGAATTTTACAGGATTACAATTCTTTCTTTACAACCAGAATTGAAACAAAATACATCAACTTCTACTGACTGTCTATGAAGCCTCTACTAGTACTGACTGTAGGTAGTCGGGTCATGACTCCCGACTACCCCAACTCAATACGAATGAATAAAGAAAATACAACACTATAAACTCTGCATAACTAACCCAAGCCCTTTAATCAAAAGGACTCATCACTTGCTGACAGGATACCACGAACTTACTGGATCCGAAGGTGCAACTATACCTTGTACCTACATTTCGAGAAAATGTAGCCCACATACGAATATGTGGGTCAGTACCATGGAAAGATACCGAGCATATGGGGGTGCTGTGCATATATAAAATAATATCTTAATATCATCACAGTTTATAAAATTATGCATGCTGATATAGATGACTCACTTAGCTCGAATTAAATCATCAAAATCATGGATGAATAATACATGTAAAGTAAAACAAGTGAGTCATTACAATATGTTCTCAATTCACTTTCATCTTAATTTAAAATCATCAAAACAATCAAATCTCATGTCAATTACATTAGAATATATTCCTTAAATCTTTTAAGAATAATGACTTTCTCAAACTCAACCTTTTAAGCAAAAATATTTTCATCTCAGATAGAAGAGTACACACACACATTGGGAGATCCTATAACCAACATAAACTATGTGAGCTACATGGAGTCCAACGCACAACCCACATTGGGGAGAGCCGTCCTATCCTTGCCATCGGAGTAGGACTTCCGGTATCAATTCAAAAATACTAGTGATCACTATATAAATCAGCCTCAGGCTCACATCCTATGGGGGCACGTAGTTCTAGGGAAGTAAGGTCACTTTATACCTCCCACTCGGTGCTAAAGATTACTTTCAGACTTAGCTCAGAAATTTAAATCAGCCTCAGGCTCACATTAAAGAAAATCCACAATAAACACTTCAACAATTTTCATCGGGAGCCAATTTGCTACCCCTTTATCATAATCAATAAAAACGTGAATTTCTTTCATAGTCGAGTTCAAAATAACTCATTCACGACCAAAAGGTCAAATCATTCAAAACATCTCAAATTATTTAAACTCAAGGTGTTTATAACATATGATTTTCTCGAAATAATAATCTCAAATAGGGTTCCAAAAACCCATACATCAATATCACCATAAAACCTTCCAAAGTTTCATACTTTATGACATAAGCACAAAAATAATCACTTAAAACTTAAAATTTCAGCTTTATAATCATACATCTTGGTAAAGAAAATTAACTTTGGGATTCAAATCTCATTGTGCTTATAGCACATAATTTCTCAAAGTACAATTCCACTTAGGACTCAAGGTCTCATACATCAAAATCATATTAAATTTTCTCAAGATTCATGTTTTTCATCATAAATATATATAACTTACTTTAAAATTTGGAAAATTTAGCTTTATGTACAAAAATGTCATCATTCTCATTCAATTAAACTTTCAAAACATTGAGAGTATCATAATCTCATGTAAAATCATATAGGGTATAAATTCATGCTTCAAATTCATATCAAAACATGTAAAATCATGTATATTCATTAAAGAAAAATCAATTTGGGCACAAAAATGAAAGAGAGTTCTTGTTGAAAACCCCCACATACCTTGAATGATGAACTTTAGATCGATACTCATTTTTGAGATGTTAATCATGCCTTTGAATGATGGTTCTTGGAGTTCTTGAACTAGGAACTTAGAATGTTGAATAAATTTGCAGAATTAATGGTGAACTTTGGAGGTTCTTGAAGTTGGATGTAGGAGCTTAGGGTTTTCTTTTTGAGGGAATTTGATGAAATATAACATATAATGCTTCTAATAGGCTTTAATATAGGGTTTGGATGGATTTTGGGTGAGGGGGAATGACCAAAACGCCTCTAAAAATTAAATAATTCTCGAAACTTTCCTTTGGTGGACTGTTTTGATAGTCTGAAGTAGATCAACAATAACATTTTACTCTGATAATCAAATTTGATGAAACCAATTTCATTAGAAATAGGACTCTCATATCTTTCCATTGATATATAGTATCTTACCCAGATAATTGTGTATGAGGAGTTATGATCGTTTGAAGTTGACCCAAAAATTCACTTTTGATAGGCTGAAGTAGATTGACCATAACTTTTTGCTCCGACAGAAAAATTAGATGAAACTAATTTCATCGGAAAGAGGACTCGCAGAGATTTCCGTTTATATATAGTAGATCACCTAGATAATTATGTACAAGGAGTTATGATCATTTAAAGTTGGAGAAAAAATACGCTTGGCCTTAGTACTTTTTTTCCTGCATTTTTTACTGTTAACTACTATTCACAGTTCGATCGGAATGTTCATAACTAGTCTCTTGGGTGTCTGTTTTGGATGATCCACATATCGTTGGAAATATTATTCGATACTCTACACAATGGTGGGTCATAATCTAAGACATTCCGCATGGAAAATTTATAATTCATTCTAGAAGATAGAACCCAACACGTTTACGCACAAAATTTCAATGAAAAATTTCCCAGGGTATTACAACTTTTTAATCTATATTTTCCTTTATAGTAATGAGAATCTATATTCCCACAATTAGGTTTGTGGTTCCGTGGTGAAAGGCCAGACATTAGTGGTGCATCTTTCCCTTTTTATACTAGATATAATGAATACCAACACATCAATTTAGGAAATTTTTAAATCACACTGAATGTTAGGACAATCTTTGTCACTATATTTCCCAACTTCTACATTTTGATGGATGCGTTAAAGATCCAGGTACAGATTTTTGGAGCTCCGCAGGTCAAAGATGCCATTCAGGCAACTCTCCACTACCAGGTAGCTTGGCGAGTTAAGAATCATGCTATGGATCTATCCCTTCCAGGTGGTAAAAATGCTTTGTTCATAAACATAGATGCCACTAATGGAACCAATCAGTGTTGACAGATCCTAAGATAAATCCCAAGAGATGAGCATGTCAAAGTACTCCCGAACTCATGGGTCACAAACTATGAGAAGTTGAGACACCATCCTCAGCCTCTCCAGTCCATAAAACCAACTTTTGCAAATAGTTGTCACAATACCATCACGATCAGCTTCAACCAGTCACACCTAAAGATTCCTCCCAAAACCACCTTCTCAATCGACATGTACCAACTTTTTGACGACCTCCCACTAGTCGGTAACCCAAAATTCCTAAACTGATTCCTAAGCAGCTGCTTGGAAGATCATGATTGGATACACTACTTCAATCATGACAGTTGATATACTGTGTGGTGAAAATATCCTTTCTCCGAACACTATCCGTAGATGTCGAATTACAGATGCCACATGTGCCAAGGGGATACCTCACCCACTCTACCAAAATATAAAACCCCCAGACCCAAAGATAGATAGCCTGCAACTAATATGCTTATGATATCCCTCGTAGGCACCAGTCTCTCAAATGACTTTCAACCAAACAAACCCTTTGTAAAGGATAACCTGAACCAAGCTCTCGAGATACTAGTGGAAACCGCTATCCTTCTATCTGCAGAGAAAATGCCCCTCAGTGACACAGAAGCAACACTCAACCAGCAACCTAAAAAATACAATGTATTAGAATAGGATGTTGTCAAAAACTAACCAAGCCAGGAAGAATGTTGTTCACTCATAAACCAAGTTGGTAAGAAAAGTTGAGGGAATGAACAAAAGAGCAGAACAAATATCTACTCAGCATGATTGACTTATTCGATAGTTGGAACTTAGGCTCCAACCCAATGCAGTATGATATATGTTCGTCAGGCACTTCACTGTCTCAGTTCTTCGACCAATATCTAATGGAAATGGCTTTTCTGAAAGAACAAATACAACACCTGAAATATGGTGGCTTTCAATCCCAGAGAACCCACAATTCACTACCAAAGCCAACTTTATTCCCTATGTCACCCCATACATACTCTCCGCCAAAGATGTGCTATATATTTCCCACTCCATCTTAAAGATCCCATATGACTTTGTCATCATCCCAAGGATCCTAGGGATCTCAAGATGAAAAGGAGTTTGACATTTCTAAGCTTCCTTGGGAAAGAAAAGATGCCATTGTTGCAAAGAGAAAAGCCCATGCCACTCAAAAATTATCCAAACAAAAGATGGAATTGGATACAGACAGAGGGACCATGATAATCTCAAACCACGAGATCACCTTCCTATATGAAAATCTTATAATCCACAAGCCAAAAGTACCATACAAAGATAAAGAATAGAACACCCTTCTGAACTATGGCCTTCTCAATCATAGGTGGTTGTTGTCCTAACGTGATTCAGATCAACTTATCCCAAATCTTTATGGCTTAAACATCAATGATGATGGAGTTCCAGATCCACAAGCCGCAGTAGATCCTGATACAGTAGAAGAATATCTGAAATGCATCAAAAGGATCAAGGATACTGACCCCATTAGTCTTGTTTTAAGTGATGAAAGTCTTCCTAATACAGATGGATATTCTGACACAAGTGATAACTATCCAACTATTGAATATGTGGAGGATAGCGAGTATTCTATCGATTCATGAGAGTACATTGAGATCACTCTTGAATCCTTAATTAGATCTCCAGAAGAAGTTTATCCACCGATATACATGAACCATACCAAGGAACTAGAGTTCTTCGAAGTTGTCAATGACCAAAATGAAATGACGGATAGTTTAATCCCAAAAAGAAGGCCAGATCTAAGTACACCAGCAAAGAAAATTGTGGAACTAGATTTCACACCTCCAGTCTTGACGCTTCTCAAGTTTTAGTTTGGCCCCAGAGGATCTAGGACTTCTACACTTGGATGGTAATGAAGAATCTGGTTGAATGAGAGAAATAAATGATACTCTCAAAATTCACATCCAGATTCTCTGGCATACTCAAAGACTGGCGGAACGCTCTTGGAACTTCTGATAAGAACACTTACCTAATGTACCATGTCTTTGCATTCAACATCAGGATCCAAAATTAAGTCTTTTACGAAGACGTAGGATAGCGAAAAGAAAACCTCCGACAATAGCTCTTCGAGATAAAGTGCCATAGAAATGTCATTGATATCCACATCCAGAAGATGTCAAAGATATACTTTGAGTTTTGCGGAGATCCCATCCTGAAATAAGCATTCATATCATCACTGTAAAAATGTTATCATGCCATACAATGATGATTATAGAGTAGAAGTTCAAATCCATAACCATGCTAAAGATAGGTTACATATGACAAGGTATCTTCTAAGCTCTGGATAGCATATGCATAAAGAGATTTGTGCTGAAGCACATCATCTAAAACAATCCATCCCTCGATCGAGCTTGCAACAAGGATGACCTCATCACCAAGTCTGACTACTTTTGTTTGTGCTTATAGACAAAATAAAGTTAGTTGTTGTTTAGGAAGTTCAAACTTCCTAGGCCTCCCGATGATAGGAGTAGGGTAATCCAACGAACCAGGTATTTTAGATAAAGGAACCTGGCAAATTATAAGAAGAAGAATGATGGATACTTTATCTAAAGAAGGCCCGTCCACTTCGCAAAACCTGTCCTCAAGACAAAAAGTCAAAGGACTCGGTCTACCTCTTTGAAGAAATAGCTGGGCACACAAAAATCTATCTTAGCAAAGAGGATAACCTTGAATTGGTCTTTTTGCTAGAAGAAGAGTTGATTTAGGACACTCTCTTCTACAAAGATGTATACAAAGAATAACACGATATATATATCAATAATCTTTAACTGATATCCAGTAACGGATAAGACAACTAAAAATAGGCTAGTCAGATACTTATGCTCAACATGGCAGGATTACTATCTTCCAGAATAGCAAACTACCTACTAGATTTGTTAAATTAGTATGTGAATCCCTTCAATCCATCCATCCTCCGAGAAATAAGAACCTTCTATGAGCTTAAAGTGTTCAAAAAGTATGGGGGATTCAACCTGAAGCCGTTTTGAGTACACTCGAAATATCCTTTCTTCCATATGTACATAGCACTAGCCAATGACTTCCTGCAAAAACTCCTATGGATAATCTGGTACCTGTTCCATCAATACTATATTCTCATGGAGTTCAAGCATGATGTTCGATCGAATCCAACCATCTCTGAAGAGAATCAGGTTGTGGTTTAAGACAAAAAAATACTTGATTCTATGCTCCAGAGATTCCTATGATGTAATGGTCTTCATATGCATCACCCTGTAGGAATCACAGGCCATGACGTCCAAGATCAGCCAAAAATTTTTCTCCTCTAGAAATTTGTCGAGTTTATACTCTCTCTAGAAGATGAATACTATGAAGAATAATGCTTTCTTTTCCAGTAAAACTGATGCATTCTAGGAAACAATATGGCTGAATGATTGGGGAAAAGTGGAACTACACTGACGATCATCCCCACTAGGATGAAGTCCGATGAGCAGCAAAGAAATATGAACCACAGTATGAAATCACGAGAGATAAAGTCACAAACACCATAAAAAATATACAGCTGAAAGCTCCCCAACCTGAATACAATGATTCATTATCCAAAAAAGGAGATACTTCACTTGATCGATGAAAAGAAGCTTGGAAGGACAAGAACACCTCAGTCAAAAGAGTAACATCAATAGGTGGATGGAACAAGGATATACGAGCTCATTGTTGCCAACACCATCCAATACTGCTGCCTAGAATATGATGTTAGATGATATGTGTAAAACATTACCCTCTCCAGTGGGTTACCCTTTCCACCAAGTTACCCTCCAAAGTGGGTTACCCTTTACAGGGGTTACCCTTCTCTCTAAGGAAACACTAAAAAATGGGTTGCCCTTACTAGCGGGTTACCCTTTCTAGTGGGTTACCCTCATATCCAAAAAAACCCTATTCAGTGGGCTACCCTTTCAGGTAGGTTTGTCTTAAAGCTGCTAACTCAACTACTTAGAAGATGAGAGCTTATCCACTTTCTTTCTAGATGCCTACAAGCTGCTGATCCACCTGCTTACAAGCTACTGACTCACCTGCTTGCACATGCTGTCACACGCTAATAATATTAGTGAATTTTATTTTTATTTAGCCAATCACATGTTAGTAGGGCGTAGTGTGAATAAATATAAGTCTTACATCATCATAACAGGTAAAGCTTATCCTTATCCAAGGATAAGGATTATCTAGTCATAAGGGATAATGCATATCCCTTTGAAGAAATGATAGTATTGTAGCATTTTATCACATATTTATCCGTAGGTCTAGCTTATCTTGTAAGATTTCTTCTCCTATAAAAAGAAGAATAGGCCTTTAGTTATTGTCAAGATTTTCTCCACTTAGAGATTCACTCTTTATTTTGACGATACCCTCCCCTCTTGTAATCTTTTCATATTTTCAATTAAGATGTTTGTTGGCTAAACTCTCTTGATCTTGTTTTCTCTCTTTCAAAGGGATGGGTGCTTTGATACTTTAGGTCAGAGTAGTGAGGTAAGGAAATACTTTGGAAAGGTACTTGTTGTGACTACAAGATGGAACTTCGAAGGCACTTTCCATGAATATGAAATGAAGTTGGCTTCATCCATATAGCATTGATGTCTTAGGACTTTTCATGTATATGAAATAAAATTGGCTTAGTTTTTACCATAGCTTTCCAAAATGATTCGATATCTTAGAAAGAAGAAGCAGATCTGAGGTTTGCCTTAGTGCACCTTTGGTTCTGCAAATGCTTGAGGGAAATAAGTTAGGGAGAGCCATCATAGAAATCATTTATGTCATATACAAAATAGACTTGTACCAATGAGATAAATGATTTAATATGTTATAAGACTTTCAAAGTCAATCCATCCTTTTAAGGGTGGCAAAGTCTTTGTTTCCAATGCAAACCATCCATTACCTGATGTGTAGCTGAGTTAAAATCTATGGTGTGTCAATGAAAATCTTTTATTTCTTTTGGCTTGCCTCCTATATGGACATGAATTGCCTATAATGCTGGAAAGGTTACTCTCTGCGTTTGTGGGGTCGATAGAAACTTTGATTTCGTATGGAGTGCTTCCTATATGGTCATAAAACTACCTTTCATGTTGGAAAGTTTGGAGCTATGTTGCTAGCCACCTAGTTGTTATTACAACAGTCCTTTGTTCCTCGTTGTCTCCCCATCTATTTGGTATCATAGCCATCCCCACTCCCAGAGGGATGGAGGAAACAGAAGTTTGCATACACATTTGCTGATTGCAAACACATGAGCCAACTTTACATTTTTATTTTTAGATTTTACTTTTTCCTTTCCTTTGTCTTAGCTGTTAATGTTGGATCCATCCTATGTTTTCACTTCCTAGTTTTACAACCAAAATCCAATAAATATTAGTGTCACAGTAATTTCATTGTCAGAGTCTATTTTTTCCAGTATCATATTCAAAGTATTGTAAATAATTGAGTCGTGGTCTATTTTCTTAGAGTTTAGAACAAATATTTGTTGTTTCCTTAGAAATTTAGAGCAAATATATTGAGTCTTTATTGTCCAAAAAATACCAAAAATATGTCTGTCCCAAAGTCCTTATCATCTTCGTCATCTAGTTCATATAATCCTTTTGTAAAGAAAAACATGTCTATCACTACTAGTGATAGGCTGTCATGTAAAATTTACTATCTACATGAAGTAGATGTGTTGCCATCACAAAACCAAATATCTACCACACCTTTACAAAAACCCTATTCAGCTATTGCTGAAAAGATATGCAATCCCTAGATAAATATCCACTCCATGGTCAAATAAAAGCCAAAAGGAATTATGGAATATGTTTCTTCCACAACACTTGTCCAACACCCTATTCTTATTACTCCAAAGGAATAGTTCATATCTCTACAGATGCCAGAGGACTTTCCGCAATAGTCAAAAAGACTTGGATATACTCATCTCCATACCGGTGTTGTACGAATTATGTTTACATATCAAGGGAGAAAAGGTCGACCAGGTTTGGGAATCTTTCTTTTCTTGATACCATATTCAACAAGTACCAACATGCGAATGTGATTACATCAGAGATCATCCTAGATGATGGTATAGTCTTCGTCACCATGTTTCCCAACATCAATATTCCACTATTTGATCCACATCAAATGGAAGCGTTGATGATCTAGGTCCAGATTCTTAGAGCTCCACATGTTAGAGATTCCATTTAGGTAAATCTGCACTACCAAATAGACTGGTGAGTATAAATCCATAACTTGAACATATCTCCTCTAAGTGGAAAGAAATCTCCGTTCTTGATCATACATGGAGCTAATGGAATCACAAAGTGCACTAAGATCCCAAGAAACCAATTGAGGGATGAACTAGTCAGCATTATCCCAGCTTTGTGGGTCACCATATATGAGAAGTTGAGAACCTATCCTTAACCTCTCAAGTCCATTGATGATTTCGACCACCTTAATCTAAAAAGTCCACGTAGAACCACCTTCTATATCTTCATGTACAACCCAAGTGATGATCTTTCAGATGTAAAGGACCTGAGGACCATGCTCAGGTTCCACGTTGGCTTCATAAAAGAACATGATTAAATAAAGCACATCAATCATGAGGGTGTAGTATGATGTGGCATAAATTCCCTTTCTATGGACATTACCCATGAAAGACTGATTGTGGCTGTAAAATCTGCAACAAAAAGGATAAATGGGTGCTCAATCTAAGGTCAACCATTAGATGCTCATGAAGTCCCTCTCTAGATCCAGTCACACCAATGCTTTTCAAATAAACCAGCACTATGAAAAGGATAACCTAATCTAAGCTCCAAAAGTAACACATGTTTTCCTCTCAAGAGGTGCTCAAGCATACACCCAATATGCCATACTTAGCAGAGCACTCAAAGATAAGTTGTGGATCATTCAGTCTAAAAAATGTTGTCTAGGAACCCCATTTATATATTTTCTTAACCGAAAAATAGGAAATGGCCTCTCCTAAAGAACAAATCCTGAATCTAAAATACGACAGAGTTATACTACAAAACACACAAGTATCCACTGTATTTCCACTTGGATATCCTTCACAAAGATTAGGAAAATCTTCTCTACCTTTTTAATCATTGCTATCCACTTCAGCTTCAAATGGTGAACAATAATTTGATACTGTGTGGTCTAGGAAAGATGCCATTGCATAAAAAGTTAAGATGGCACAAAAATAGGTCGAGAAGATAAGGTATTCTAGCTGGGTTCTATATGATGCTGATGGAAAAGCCTTGAGATGAGCTTCTATCATCCATAGTCAAAATATAATAGTCCCAGCTAATGACTTAGAGATTCAAAGTGCAGAACATGACGAGCCGCTAGATGTTCCTTCTGTCCAGAGAGTAGTCCAAAATTATGTTCAAGAAGAACAATAGAAGGACATAAATAACCTGCCAGTTGATCCAGCACATATGATGATCTCAAGTTATGAACCACATTCCTCCAGTTCAGATGAAATCCTTCATATCCCTGGAGAGGAATTCCACAACGACGAATAGGTCTATTTGAAATAATTCCTTCTCAAGAATAATGACAAGGCCGCTGACTTGATCAACCTCAGTCAAGTTAATCCAATTCTTGATTTTCCAAAGGATTATAAGTTTATTCCAAAATAGTAATCTCCCCCCACAGACTTTCATCCTCTCAAGAAGCATAAGGAAACTTTATTCGGTAAAATCATGTAGGATGAAAGCTTAAAAACTGACCACTCTAGTGCGATACATAATGATCAGGTTCTTAAGATAGATGAGTCTCTGCAGCTCTCAAGGCATCAAGAAAGACACAAGAGGTACATGTAGTACAGGCATGCCAAAAATAATAAACCGTCAGATAAAGGAATGACAATCAGCAAAGACGCTACATCCTCCAGGAGGAAAGATCTAGGATAGCACAAATTATTTATCTGACATGACAAAGGACACTTTGCAAAAGTATGTCCTAAATCCAGAAAGGCCAAAAGGGCAACACAATCCTCAGAGGAAACCATAGCTTCTCTGTTCCCAGCTGAAGATAAAGATCTTCATGATCTTTATCTTGATCCAAATAAGGTTCTTGACTCTGCTTTCAATGTAGGTTAAGAAATATTTAAGGAATTTCCATATTTTTTCATTGATGGCCAACCATAAACATTCATTAGTAAATAGTCATCTAATGCTAATCCGATGAATATGTGATCCAAAACAGATGAAGACTTTCATGCTTATGAATGTGCTAAGAACAATGAAGATGCTTTGGAACCATCAATCCAATTATCTGTGGAGGATTGTCCATCCATATTCAAGAAATACTTCAGCGGATTAGCGGTCTCTAAATCAGTTTCTAATCGATATAAGCTGACTAGTTATCCATCCCCATAAAGGAGGCAAGAACCAATGACAGAGGCAAAGAAAACCATTGCTATATTCCTACCTCTGCCTCAGGACTTCAGAAGTGTTATGACGATAAAGAATCTGGGTGAAAGAGAACAATACATAATAATGTGGGAATGCACGCATAGATTCTTTGAAATTCATAGAGATTTATGGATTGAACTTGGGATTATGGATAAAGACATTTATCTCAAATATGAGGACTTGTCCACCAATAGCAAAATCCTGTGAGAAGCCTTTTGTAGAGATGTAAGCTACACAAGGTAGGCCATCTTCTATGCCTTTAATAATGTATGCATGATGAGATATATGTTGAAGCATATGAATCATAAAATCCTAAATCTTGATCTTTATTGCAGCAGGAATAATCTTGTTATGAATTACAATTCCCCTTGCTCAAGCCATTAGGTAGAATCCCAGAAGAAACTGTCGTTTAGGAGATTCAAATTACCCAGGCCTCCAGATGATATGACTAAGGTGATCAAATAAACCAGGTATTTCAGACAAAGGAGCCTAGTAAATTATAAAAAGAAGAATGATGGATGCTTCATATGTAGAAATCTTGAACACTTTGCAAGAAACTGCCCTCAACTCAAGAAGTCAAAGAAATTTGTCCATCTCTTTGAAGAAATAGATGAACATGCAGAAATATATCTTAGAAAAGACAACGAACTTGAATAGGTCTTCTTGTGGGAAGAAGAATCGGTGGAGAACAACCATTCCTCTCCATATGTTTATGAAGAAAAAGGAGATATCTTTGCAGATGATCTCTATCTATTATCCAGTATTAGAGAAGACAACCAATAATTGGCCAGTCAGATTTCCATGTTGAACTCATCAGGAAATTTATCTTCCAGAATAGTAAATTGCTCTCCAGATCAGTTTAACCAACATATGGATCCCTTAGATCTATCTATCCTCAAAGAAATCTAGACTTTCTACAAGCTTCAAGTATTCAAAAGGCACAGTGAATCCATTTGAAGAACACCTGGGATATCTTTTCGGTTATATTTTCATTATACTAGCTGATGATTTCCAACAAGAACTCTTATGTCTATTCGGGTAAATTTTCTATCAGTACTATATCCTCATGGAGTTCAAGTGTTATGCCTTTAGGAAATATGATTGAATCCAACCAACTTCAAAAAGATTCATGATATGGTAAAGTCCACAACTATTATGGATTTGATGCTTTATAGATTCCTACGATGCTATGGTCTTCATTGTATCATTCGGAAGGAATCACAGGGTATGAAATCCAAGCTCGACAAGAAATTTAACTCCCATGAAAATTAACTGATTCAATACTTTCTCTTGAAGATGAAATTATGAAGCACAGTTTTTCACTCAATAGCAAATTAGATGCATTTTAAAGAAATGGAACTACACTAGCGATCATCTCCACAGGGATAAAGTCTAAGGAACAACAAAGGAATATTAGCTACCATATAAGATCAAAAAAGATGAAGCCACAAACTCTATCAAAAGCATATAGATGAAGGTTCCCCACCAAGAAATGTGAAGATTCATCCAACAGAAATAGTTACTTTACCAGATCAATGAAGAGAAGCTTGGAGGGCCAAAAATGCCTTAGAAAAAAGCACGACATCAATTGGTGGATGAAAGAAGGATAGGTGATTTCATTGCTATCACCATCCAACATTACTACCTAAAAGACAAAGTCAGATGACATGTGCAAGAAGTTACACTCTCAACTGGATTATCCTTTACAAAAGGTTACCCTCTCCAGCAGGTTACCCTTTTTTGTGTTTTACCCTCCTTTCTTAGGAAACCCTATCAGATGAGTTAACCTTTTTAGTAGGTTACCCTTTCAAGTGGGTTACCCTAATATCCAAGGAAGCCCTCTTTAGTGGGTTACCCTTTTAGATAGGTTTGTCCTAAAGCTGCTAACTCAGCAACTTTAAAGACGCATATCTTATCCACCTACTTACAAGATACCTACAAGATGCTGATGCACCTACTTGTAATCTGCTTCCTCAATTGCTTGCACATGTTGTCACATGCCAACAACATTAGTGTGTTTTGTTTTTATTTGGCTTATCACAAGTTAGTAGGACCCACTGTGAATAAAAATAAGGCTTATCTAGTCATAACTGATAAGATTATCCCTTACCAAAGGATAAGTCTTATCTAGTCATAATGGATAATGTATATCCCTTAGAGGATAGGATAGGATTGTAATATTTTATTTTATGTTTATCCGTAGGTTTAGCTTATCTAGTAAACTTTATTCTCCTATAAAATGATGCATAGGACTTTAGTTAGAGGGAAGATGTTCTCCACTTAGAGATTCACTATCTATTTGGACAAAACCCTCCCCTCTTGTAATCTTTTCATATTTTCAATAATGTTGTTTGTTGGCTAAACACTTTTGCTTTTGATTTCTCTCTTCCAAAGGAATAGGTGCTTCGATTTGTTAGGTCGTAGTAGTGGGGTAAGAAAATACTTCAGCGAGGTACTTGTTGTGACTACAACATGGATATTCGAAGGTATTTTCCATGAATATTTAATGAAGTTGGCTTCATCCATGCGACATAGATGTCTAAGTCCTTTCCATGTATATGAAATAAAATTGGCTTAGTCTTCACTATAGCTTTTTTATTTGATTCATTATCTAAGAAAGAACACGCAGATCTGGGGTCTACCTTGTATACCTTTGGTTCCATGGATGCTTGAGGTCAACCAAATAGGGAGAGTTTCCATAAGACACATCTATGTCATATGTGAAATAATCTTGTACTGAGGAGATAAAATAGTTCATGTGTTCTAAGACTTGCAAAGTCAAGCATCCCATTGAGGTTTGCAAAGTCTTTGTTGCCAGGGAAAACCATCTATTATTGGATGTGTATCTCAGTTAAAAAGTCATGTCATCCCGTTGAGGGTTGTCAAGTCTTTGTTATTGAAGCAAACTATCCTTAGCCAGATGTATAGCTCAGTCATAAGAAAGCTATGTTGTGTCGTTAAAAGATTTGATTTCATATGGATTGTCACCTACATGGATGTGAATATCCTATCATGTTTGAAAGGTTAGTATATGTGTCTGTGGTGTTTCCATAAGCCTTGATTTCGTATGGCGTGCCACCTACATAGTCGTGAAACCTCCTGTCACGTTGGAAAGTTTGGAGCTCTATTGCTAGCCACCTAGTTGCCATCATCGATAGTCCTCCATGCCCCATTTTCTCCCCATATATTTGGTATTAAAGCTATCTCCACTCCCAGAGGGAGAAATAAAGAAGGAGTTTGCATACACATCTGTTGATTGCAAACACATGAACCAGATTTACATTTTTATTTTTAGTTTTACTTTTTCCTTCCCTTTGTCTTAGCTGTTATTATTAGATCCATCTCTCGTGTTACGAACAAAGTCCTACAAATATTAGAGTCATAGTATTTTGATCGTTAGAGTCAGTGTTTTCCAGTAATCATATTTTGCGTCTTGTACATAATAGGGTTGTAGTTTCTTTCTTAGATCTTAGAACAAAAAATTTGTTGTGTCTTGTCCTTAGATCTTTTGAAAAAATAATAGCCTTATTGTCCATAAAAATTCAAAAAGATTTTCCATTTTATTGAGTCTTTTGAATAGAGATTTAGAACAAATACATCGAGTCCTTCTAGTTTAGAAAAATGCAAAAATATGTCTGTCTCAGAGTCTTCACCATCGACGTCTTCTATGACTAGTTTATGTAGATTCTTAGATACATTACACAAGTCTCCAACCATAAACATAACTCTGTCATGCAAGAAAGACTATGTCTATGAAATAGATGTGTTCTTAGAAGAACAAGATCTATCTTTTATATATCTACCTATACAAACCCATATCCTTCGTTTGCTAGAAAAATTATAATCCAGAATTGCAGATTCATTCCTTTTATCAACGAAAACTAGAAGGAGTTAAGGAATACTTTGATGGAACAAAAATTGATCAGTACATCCTTACTACTCCAGTTGAATAGTTCATCACTCTATAGATGCCAAAGGATTTTCCACAATAATGGAAAAGATATAACTTTACCTATATCCAATTTGGTTCTATTCAAATTTCCTTGACACATCAAGGGTGAAAGGTACAACCGATATAGGCATACCTTTCCCTTCCTTATACTAGATTCGAAGAGTACTAATATGCAACTTGGGCACTTTGGAAATCACACTGGACTTAGGGACAATCATTTTTACCATATGCCCCAATTTCAATATATCTCTCTCCAAGCTTTATCTCAAGAAGGAATTGAGGTTTCAACTCCAAATCCTTAAATCCCCACAAGACTATAGCTCTAGCCAAACAACGTTACACCACCATATAGTTTGGAAAGTCCAAAACCATAGAAAAACTTATCCCTTCCAGGTGTCCACTACTCGTTGTATCTAACTATAGATACCACCAAAGGAATGACCCATTGTATCCAAATCCCAAAAGAAGTCTCTAAGAAAGAATTCCTCACAATTTTTTCCAAAGTCATGGCTCCAATTTTATGGGATTATGAGAGTTCATCCTCAATATCACTGAACACCAAAACCTACATTGGCTAAAAAACCTTACAAAGTGTCTCTCTTTGTCTATATGCATACCCTTGCTGACACCTTTTTAGATGAAGAGAATCTAAATCCAGCAAATATAACAAGCTATCTCACTAGTGTCATAAACAAAAAGAACTAGATACTACAATTTGGTCATGATGGGCATACTATATACAGGTTCAAGGACCTATTTACAGGACACTACCTATGAGATATTTACTATGACTATAAGAAATACCAAGAGGATTGGCTGAAGAATTGTGATAAGGAGGAACATAAACTAGATTGGGACGAGTATTAGGGCTTTTAAAAACACTATTTCCAAATCCTTTCAAATGAAGGAGAAATCAAAAACCCATTTTAAGTCTCCTATAGACCCCAAAAATGGCCATCACTGGCCACTCTATCAAAATTCTCCAAATATAACTCAAATCCTGAACCTCCAATGTTCATGATACCAAAAACCAACTTCAATCATAATGATACCTTCCCACCATATTACCCATTTAGAAGAATACCAAAAACCAAGATCCAATGTTACCACATGTTATTCCATCTATCAGACTAGAGGATCCAGTAAGTCATCAAGAATAAACTCAACATGCAGTAAGCATATGCGCAAAGAGATCTGTGTTGAAGTACATCATCTAGAACAATCCATCCCTCTATCGAGCATGCAAGAAGGATGACCTCATTACCAAGTTCAACTGCTCCTATTCGCATCAAAAGAAGAGATCAAAAATATAGTTTTTGTTAAGGAGGTTTAAACTTCTAAGGCCTCTTGATGACAGAAGTAGGGTGATCTTACAAACTAGTTATTTCAGGAAAAGGAGCCCAGTAAATTACAAGAAGGAGAATGATAGCTGGTTCACTAGCAAAAAGCCTAGTCATATTGCCAGAAACTATCCTCAAGCCAAGAAGTCAAAGGAAACTATCTACTTCTTTGAAAAAATTGCCAACCACATAGGAATCTATCTTATCAAAGAGGATGTCCTTGAATTTATCTTCTCGCTGGATGAAGAAACAATGAAGGACACCCTTTTTTCCATAGAAGTAAATAATAAATCAAGTGATATCTATTCTGATGATCTCTACCTGATATCCAGTAACGGAGAAGGCAACCAACACCAAGCTAGTTAAATACTTATGCTCAATACGACATGATTACTATCTTCTAAAATAACAGAATACCCTACAAATCTGTTCAACCAATATGTTGATCCCTTCTATCCATCCTTACTTTGAGAAAGAAGAACCTTCTATGAGCTTTAAGTGTTCATAAAGTATGGAAGATCCATCCTGAAGTCATTCGGAGTGCACCCAAAATATCCTTTCTGTCATGTGTTCATTAAACTAGCTAATGACTTCCCACAAGAACTCCTATGGCTATTCTAGTACCTGTGCCATCAGTAATACATTATCATTGAGTTTAAGTATGCTGCCTTCAAGTATTTTGATCAAATCCAACCATATCTAAAGAGATTTATGTTGTAGTTTAAGTCACAAGAATAGTGTATTCACAAGCTTCAAATATTCCTACGACGCGATGGTATTCATGTTGCAACATTTTGTAGGAATAACAGGCCATGAAGTCCAAGCTCAGTTGGAAATTTCACTCCTTTGGAAAAATCCTGGGTCTATACTCTCCCTGAAAGATGAATACTATGAAGCACAATTCTTTATTTTCCAATAGAAAAGATGCATTCTAAAAGAAATATGGCTGAAGAAATGGAAAAAGTGGAACTAAACCGATGATCATCCCCACCAGGATGAAGTTTGATAAGTGGCAAAAAAAATCAGCTATGGTATGAAATCACGAGAGATAAAGTAATAAACTTCATCTAAAGCATAAGGCTGAAAGCTCCCAAACATGAATGAGTAGATTCATTATCCAACAGAAGGATTTACTTCACTATATCCACGAAGAGAATCTTGGAAGGACAATAATTCCACAGGCAGAAGCACAGAGTTGATTGGTGGATGGAAGAAGGATATACGAGTTCATCGCCGACACCATCCAACACTACTTCCTAAAAGATGATGTTAAATGTAATGTGCAAGAATTTACCCTCTCTAGTAGGTTATCCTTTGAAGTGGGTTACCCTTCTTTCTAAGGAAACCCTGTTAGATCAGTTACCCTCACCAGCGAGTTACCCTTTCAAGTATTTTACCCTCATCACCAAGGAAGCCCTTTTCAGTGGGTTACCCTTTAAGATGGTTTTATATAGAAGTTGTTGACTCAGATACTTTGAATACAAGGATTTTATCTACCTTCTTACAAGATGACTATAAGCTGCGGATTCATCTACTTACAAGCTACTGACTCACCTGCTTGCACACACCAACAATATTAGTGTGTGTTGTTTTTATTTGGACCTTCATATGTTAGTAGGGGTTGGTGTGAATAAATATAAGTCTTATCAAGTTATAAAATACAAATCTTATTCCTTACAAAAGAATAAAACTTATCTAGTCATAATGGATAATGCCTATCCCATAAAAGATAGAATAGGATTATAGTATTTTATTTCATATTTATCCATAGGTCTAGCTTATATAGTTAGATTCCTTCTCCTATAAAAGGAAGCATAGAACTTTAGTTTGAGGCAATTCTTCTCCACTTAAAGATTTACTCTCTATTTTGACAAAATCCCCCCTCTTGTAATCTTTTCTTATTTTCAATAAAGATGATTGTTGGCTAAACTATTTTACTCTTGCTTTATCTCTTCCAAAGGGATGGATGCTCGGTTCTTTAGGTCAGAGTAGTAGGGTAAGGAAACACTTCAGTGAGGTACTTGTTGTGACTGTAATATGGAACTCTGAAGGTACTTTCCATTAATATGAAACAAAGTTGGATTTATCCCCATGACATAGATGACTAATTCCTTTCCATGTATATTAAATAAAATTGGCTTATTCTTTACTATAGATTTCTGCTTTGATTCATTATCTGAGAAAGAACATGCAAATCTAAGGTCTATCTTATTACATATTTTGTTACACAGATTCTTGAGGGCAAAAGGTCAGGGAGAGATGATTTAAGGACCATTTTTGTCATATATAGGAAAGTCTTGTACTAAGGAGACAAAAAATTGCATGTGTTCTAAGACTATCAAAGTCAAGCCATCCCGCTAAGGGTTGCAAAGTCTTTATTGCCAAGGCAAACCGACCATTACCGTATGTGTAGCACAGTTGCAAAGTCATGAAATCCCGTTAAAGGTTGTGAAGTCTATATTTCCTTGACAAACCATCCTAAGCGAAATGCATATCTCAGTCATAATAAAGCTATGATGTGTCGATTAAAAGCTTTGATTTCGTATGGCTAGCCTTCTATATGGACGTGAATCACCAATCTTATTGTATAGGTTAGTATCTGCATCTGTGGTGTCTCCAGAAGCTTTAATTTCTTATGGAATGCTGCCTATATGGTCATGAAATCACTATTCATTTTGGAAAGTTTGGAGCTCTGTTGCTAGCCACCTAGTTACTTTCATGGGCAACCCTCTGTATGCCACTGTCTCCCTATCTATTTGGTATAGAAGCCATCCCTAATCCTAGAGGGAGGGAGAAAGAAGGAGTTTGCATACAAATTTGTTGATTGCAAACTACTGGGTCCTCCCTCTCTAGGTGAGTGGGGATGGCTCTGGTACAAAATAGATGGGAAGATAATGGGAATGGAGGGTTGCCGGCGACTGCAACTAGGTGGATAGAAACAGAGCTATAAAATTTCCAACATGATAGGTGGTTTCATGACCATGTAGGAGGCACACCATATGAAATCAAAGTTTTTGTCAACACTACATACACAGAGACTAACCTTTCAAACATGATAAGAAATTTACGTCCATATAGGCGGCAAGCCATATGAAATCAAAGCTTTTAGTTAACACACCATAGCTTCCTTATAACTGAGCTACGCATACGACGTAGGATAGTTTGCTTCGGTAACAAAGACTTCACAACAAATAAAGACCTCACAACACTCAAAGTGATGGTATTTTCCACTGAGCTACACATCCGATAAGGGAAGGTTTGCCTTGGCAACAAAGACTTCGCAACCCTTAATGGGATAGCTTGACTTTGACAACCTTAGAATACATGAAATATTTGTATCCTTATTGAAACACTATTCCATATATGACATAAATAGGTCTTTTGGTGGCTCTCCTTTGTATTTTAACCTCAAGCGTCAGCTGAACCTAAGGTGTACTAAGGTAGACCTCAGATCTGCGTGATAATTCAAAGATATCCAATCATTTTTGAAAGCTATAGAGCAAACTAAACCAATTTTATTTCATATACTTGGAAAGGACTTAAATATCTACATCGTCTGGATGAAGCTAACTTTGTTTCATATTCATGAAAGTACCTACAAAATTTGATGTCACAATCACAACAAGTACCTTGCTGAAGTATTTCCTTACCCCTCTACTCCGACCTAAAGGATTGAAGTACCCATCCCTTTGGAATAGAGATATAAATAGAAAGGAATTTTAGCCAAAAAATATCTTTATTGAAAGAAAGAAACAATACAAGAGGTAGAGAGAATGATCACATCCAAGTAGAGAGTAAGTCTCTAAGTGGAGAAGATCTTTCCTTTAACTAAAGTTCTATCCTTCCTTTAATTAAAGAAGAAATCTTAATAGATAAGCTAGACCTACGGATAAATATAAAATAAAATATTACAATCCTATCCTATCTTCTAAGGGATAGGCATTATCCGTTATAACTATATAAGTCTTATCCTTTTGTAAGGGATAAGATTTATCTGTTATGACTAGATAAGCCTTATCTTTATTCATACTGGGCCCTACTAACATGTTATGGGACAAATAGAAAAATCACACTAATGTTGTTGGTATGTGATAGGATGTATAAGCACGTGAGTCAACAGCTTGAAAGCAGATGCATTAGCATCTTGTAGGAATCTTTCAAGTACGTGGATAAGCTCCTTGTATTCAAAGTAGCTAAGTCGGCATCTTTAATATAAAGCTATCTAAAAGGGTAATGCACTGAAGAGGGTTTCCTTGGAAATGAGGTTAGCCTACTGAAAAGGGTAACCTACTGGTAAAGGTAACCTATATGATAGGGTTTTTTTGTAGAGAAGGGTAACCTACTAGAAAGGGTACCTTACTAGAGAAGGTAACCTACTGAAAGTGTAACCCACTGGAGAAGGTAACTTCTTATACATGTCATCTGATGGCATCTTTCAGGTAGCAGTGTTGGATGGTTCCGGTGATGAGCTCACATATCCTTCTTCCATCCACCAATCGATGTCATGTTTGTTGAGTATTCGCAGGATTTGATGGCCGATGTTGTCTCTTTCTTCTCTTTTATCAAATAGTGTTTGGAAAAGAGTTATTCTGGCCATGAAAGGAAGTCCACCAACATGTTCTCCTTTTCCTTGATGTGTTTTACTCAGAATTTGTCAGGAGAAAACCATTGAGACCACCAGAGAATCTGAGGATTTAGGATGATCTTTGGATTTAGCTAGACCATTTTGTTAAAATCTTGCATATGAATTCCAATTTGAAATTTAGTTTGAATGGGAAAGAAGTTGAACTTCTTAATTGAGTCTTTAAAGAAAGAATTTCTTTGACGGTTGAGTCGTAGTGTCATTTTGCTTCTTTGAACCTTCTACTAGCGTATTCGCATAAGTTTTGCTGGCCATCTTTTTCCTCAAAGAAAACTACACTCTAATAATCATTGCTGGCACCGGTCTGCAATATCATCTGTCTATCCTATGGAATATGGAGTGTGTTGACTTTACTTGATATTTCTTTTTTCTTTCTGACTGCATCATCCTTTTTTTTCCCCAGGCTAGAGTATTTTTCTTTAGCATCTTAATGACCAAGAAGATATAGGTAAAGACATCAGGTATGAAGTCTCTAACATAATTAACCATACTAAGAAATTGCTGGAGCTGCTTAACTGAGAAGTTAGTATCTGGAAACTTAAGCGATTCTTGGCATATGTGTTGTCCTGGAGTTTAAGACTCATGGGAAAAGTGCATCCCCAGAAAATCAATCTCATCTTTTACAAGGGTCATCTTTTTTTTCTAAAGCATAACTCAATCCTGATTTACCAAGTCGTGGAATTAATGAAAGAAGTCTAGGTATTCCGCTAAAGTGTTGTTGAAGAGTTGTATGTCATCGATATAAAGCAATGATGTATGGATGATGGGTTTGAATATCTTAATTATGTCCTTTTGGAAGAGTGAAGGGAAAGTTTTGAGACCAAACACCATGAATTTCCACTGGTAGTGGTGATCGGGTATGCGGAAGACCATTTTGGCTCTATCTTCTGGGTGTATACCAAGCTACCAGAATCCTGATTTGAGATCAAATTTAGAAGAATGGTAGCCTTTGTTAGGTGTGAGAATAGTGTCAGCTTATTTGGAATGGGGAATTTGTCATCTAGAAGAAAGTGATTTAGGGGTTGGTAGTTTATGACTAGATGGAGTTTTCCCCTTATTTGTTCAACGTGCTTATTGAAATAGAATATCTCACAAGCCCACTGGGAATTTGATGGCTCAATGAGCCCAAAGTATAGAAGTTCTACACACTTCTTATTTGCAAGATGAAGTTGTTCAAGATTCATACTAGAATGACTTACCTTCGTGGGAATAACATTTTCACTCTTTTTGAATGGAAGCCTAATGAAGAATTCTTGATTGAGCCACAAGGGATGTTTAGTCTTCTTGAGGAGCTCTTTATGGGTTTCAGCATAAAATTCTTCTATCGGTTGATTTTCTATCTTCTTTACTAGATCTTCATCAATAATCTGGAATAACCTCGGTATGGCAAAATATTGCCTGAATTGGCCTATGAAGTTTATACCTTCTATCAGAATAAGGAGTCCATTCTTTACTTGCTTATAGATGTTAAAACCAATGATCAGATCCTTCCCAGGTATATTAGAGTAGAGGAGTTTTGTTTTGTAAAGTATGCCTGGGAAGAATTCAATCATGATTTGCTTTCTCAGGATAACCCTGGTTATGAGGACTCCTCCTATTGATGTTGTGCCAAAGGTGTTGAAGTGAGGGACACATTAATCACTAGGGAATATATGAGGATTCAATATTAAGGAAGCTGCTCCGGTGTCTATGAAGGCAATGATCTAAAAGGGTTGATCGCATCTTGATGGATATCTCTTAAGCTCAATATGAGGTGTTCCTAGCTTGAAGATTATGTTGATTTCTTCCGTGATCTTGTTGATCTCCTCCACCAGTTTTGCTAACCGATTGAATTCACCTTCACTGAATGGTGATGATATCTTTTCCAGGTAGTCATCGGTAATAAGGTCCTGAGATTGGCCATCGATGAAGAAGGATGGAATATCCTTAGGTGTTACCATGTCTGTGTTGTAAGAAAATTTAGGAATTCTATCTAGATTGGAGTGAAGGACCTCATCTTTGATTGGGAACTTAGCATACATCGTTTCTTCTGAGGACTGAGCCTCTCTTTTGCCTTTCTGGACATAGGACATTCTATTGAAAAGTGTTCTTTGTCATGGTAGATGAAGAACTTGTGTTTACCTAGATATTTATTTCTGGAGGATCTGGCATCACTGTTGATCATCAGTTCCTTATCTGGCAGTTTCTTCTTTCTGGCTCATCTATATTACATGTATTTCTTATTCCTTGCTTGACATTTTTAAAGTTGGGGATATCGATCTGGATTAGGATCTATATAAAGATTGGTGGTAATTACTCCAGCGGTTTTGTCATCCTTTGCACGAAGAACAAGATTTAGATTATTGTTTGAGATCATCATGTTTGCCTGATCAAATGACTGGGTCAGTCATTGCTCTTCTCCTTTCTCTTGGTCAATTCCTCAAAGGCATTAATAGAATTAAGATATTTCTCAACAGGTTCATAATGGAACTTCTAAGGGGGATGATTACCTATTGTTGCTGCATCGAACTTTGAGATGGCCTGTTCTGACATAGGAGGATCATCAGCCCAACAGATTTCTTGACATGAGTGGACACCATTAAGAAGAAAATGCTTGATGGAATCCCAGTCCTCATCAAGTGGAACTACATCTAGAATCTCCAGGTCACCATCTGGGACTATAGAATCCATCTCTAAAAAGATATCATCGTGCAGTGGAGCGGTAGGCACTGAGGTCATCATATCAGCATCATATAAGGCCTTTATCCTTTTGATTTGGTCTTGGGTCCCTTCGACTTTCTGGCAGTCTACCATAGTGTCCCTTATTTTCATGAGAATCTAGAAATGTGAGATCTTTACTCATCTTCTTGAGTTGGACTGAGTAGTTCTGAGGTAGATGATCTTGAAAGGGATAAGGAAAAGGGTGTCTTTTGTGGTGATGTGGGAAGTATGACATATGATTGTATATTTTGTTAATTGTGTGGTGTCATATCTCAATAGGGTAATTTGTTCCTCGAGTGATGCCATTTCTCTTCTTTACTGGTCAATGAAGGATAGTACTAGGTTCCTAGCAGGACACTTCGCAGACTGGATAACCTTCCTCCTTTATTTTAGCACCTCTATAAGTTTGGCATGACCTGAAACCCAACATTCATTATCATCACCATTTGGACTTATCGCGTCACACTCTGCACAGCTACAGTTGCTCACTATGGGTAATTTCCTATGAAAGGACAATTGAACCAGTGTATGTTACATTGCTTGTGATTGAACTATTGAACCTAATCATTATCTCTTATGATTCATTCAAGTAAGTGTGAGATATATGCTAGGTTTGGGCTTTATTCCCTCAGATATGTATCAGTAGGGACAAGCATGTTGATAGGAAAAAATGTCTGGTGAGATGACACTTCTGATATGTGATAGAAAGATCGAAGACACTGAGAGTAAAATCTAAGCTTCTTATAACTATTGACCCATGATTCTGGAATGACTCTGAGCAATTCTTCCTTAGACACTTGTTTTGAGATTTGTACATCAAGAGTGGTTCTTTGGGTAGTATTTACAACTAGGGGCAAGGAGTTTTGGTCACATGGCATGGATAGGGTATTATCATGATTTTTCACTTGCCAATATTATTGGTAATATACCGCCAGACATAAGCTAGAATCTGGAGTTTCTAGGATTTGGACCTAGACAGGGACAGTAAGGTTTGGAAATAGAGTAACAATTATTTTACCATCCAGGAAAACATGTAGAGTACCTACATTCATATATTGGTATTTGCGGAATCTTGTATCAAGGAGAGAAAGACATGCCTTTATTGGTTGTCCTTTTCTTCCATGATGTGTCAATGCAACACGAATAGCACCAAAATGCATATGGGTATAACTATGGTTTTTTCAGTCTTGTGGAAAGTGTTTTGGCATCTTCAGAGTAATAAAATGGTCAATTGGAGTTGTAAAGATATGCGGGTCAATAATTGTTGCAACAAAGTATTCCTTAACTCCATTTGGCCTATTTTGATGCAAAGAATCAATCTGCATCCGAGGGTTACATGTTTTTCGGCAAAGGCAGAGTAAGGGTTACATAGAGATATATTTAAGGAGGATATATCTTGTTTAGAATTCAGCACCTCTACTTCATAGTATTAGTCATGTTTACATGACAAAGTTCTATGATAGGTTGGAAACATTGCTAACTTAGGAAGAAATATGTACGAATCGGATAACGTAGACTAAGCTGGTAAATAATTAGGAAAAGACATATTTTAGTATATTTAGACTTTAAAGACTCGATTTATTTGTTCTAAGTCTATATGAAAAAATGTCAATAAAATGGAAAATCAGTTTGTATTTTGTGGACAATAAGACTCTATATTTTGTGCTAAATATCTAAGGACATGACAGAATAATTAGTTGTTCTAAAATCTAAGAAAAGAAACTTTGACTCAATTATGTACAAGACACAAAATATGATAAATGGGAAAAAATAACTCTAATAATGGAAACACTATGACTCTGATATTTACAGGACTTTGGTAGTAACAACTAGGAAGAAAAGATTACCGATCTTAGTGTAACAACTAAGACAAAGTAAAGGAAAAAGTAAAGCTAAAAATAAAAATGTAAAGTTGACTCACATGTTTGCAATTAGGAAATGTGTATGCAAATTCCTTCTTCCTCCCTCCCTCCGGTAGTGGGGATAGCTATTATACCAAATAGAGTTAGAGAAAGCAGGGAGCAAAGCACTGTCTGTAGCAGCAACTAGGTGGCTAGCAATAGAGATCCAAACTTTCCAATATAAAAGGCGGTTTCATGACTATGTAGGTGGCATGCCATATAAAAACAAAGTTTTTGTTGACTCCACAGATGCAGAGACTAACCATTCCAATGTAATAGAAAATTTACTTATATATAGGTGACAAGCCATAAAAAATCAAAGCATTTAATCGACACACCATAGCTTTCTTATGACTGAGCTACGCATCTGGCTTAGGATGGTTTGCTTTGCTAACAAAGAATTCATAACCCTCAATGAGATGGCATGACTTTGCCACTGAGCTACACATCTGGTAATGGATAGTTTTCCTTGGAAATAAAGACTTCACAACCCTCAATGAGATGGCTTTACTTTACCAGTCTTAGAACATATGAAATCTTCTGTCTTCTTAGTAAAAGATTATTCCGTATATGACATCAAAGGGTCTTACGATGGCTCTCCCTATTCTGTTTCCCATAAGAATCTATGAAACAAAAGGTTTACCAAGGAAAACCTCAGATCTGCGTGTTGTTTCTCAGACAATGAATCAAATCAGAGAGCTATAGTCCAGACTATGTCAATTTCATTTCATATACATGGAAAGGACTTAGATATCTACATTGCATAGAAAAAGCCAACTTAGTTTCCTATTTATGGAAAGTACCTTCAGAGTTCCATGTTAAATTCACAAGTACCTTGATGAAGTATACAAATAGATGGGGAGATAGCAGGGCACAGAAAACTACCAACGGCGGCAACTAGGTAGCTAGCAACAAAGCTCTAAACTTTCCAACTTGATAGGTGGTTTTTCAACTATATAGGCGCTAAGCCATACAAAATCAAAGATTCTATCAATACCACAAACACAAAGACTAATGTTTCTGAAATGATAGAAGATTCACGTCTATATAGGTGGCAAGCCATACTCAATAAAATCTTTTAATCGACACTCTATAGTTTTTTTACGACTGAGCTACGCATCTAATAGGATGGTTTGATTTAGTAACAAATACTTCACAACCCTGAATGGGATGGTATGACTTTGAAATTGAGCTACATATCAGGATGGTATGCCTTAGCAACAAAGACTTTTCAACCCTTAATGGGATGGCTTGACTTTTCTAGGTTTAGAATACATGAAATATTTTGTCTCCTTAGTACAAGATTGTTCCATATATGACATAAATAGGTCTTATAGTAGCTCTTCATAGCCTATTTCCCTCAAGCATCTGATGAACCGAAGGCGTACTAAGGTAGATCTCAGATCTGTGTGTTCATTCTCAAATAGCAAAACAAATCAAAAAGCAATAGTGCAGACTAATCCAATTTTGTTTCATATACATGGAAAGTACATAGACATCTACATTGCATGGATGAAGACAACTTCATTTCATATCTATGGAAAGTACCTTCGAAGTTCCATGTTGTAGTCACAACAAGTACCTCACCAAAGTATTTTCTTACCCCAATAATCTAACCTAAAAAACCAAATCACCCATCCCTTTCAAAGAGAGAAAAAAGAGCATGAGAGTTTAGCCGATAAACATATTTATTGAAAATATGAAAAACTTACAAGAGGGAAGGTTTTCGTCCAAATAAAGAGTGAATCCCTACGTGGAGAAAATGTTTTCTCTAACTAAAGGCCTATACTTTCTTTTATAGGAGAAGAAAGATTATTCGATAAGGTATACATATGGATAAACATGAAATAAAATATTTGAATACTATCCTATCTTCTAAGGGATAGGCACTATCCATTATGACTAGGTAAGTCTTATATTTTTGTAAGGGATAAGCTTTATCTTTTATGATTAGATAACCCTTTTCTTTATTCACACTGTACCTTACTAATATGTGATAGGCCAAATAAAAACAAAACTCACTAATGTTGTTGGCATGTGAAAACATGTGCAAGAAGGTGAGTCAACAAATTTCAAGTAGGTGCATCAACAACTTTTAGACAACTTGCAAGTAGGTGGATAAGCTTCTTGTCTTTAAAGTAGCTGAGTCAGCCACTTTAAGACAAACCCATCTAAAAGGGTAACCTACTGAAAAGGGTTTCCTTGTATATGAGTGCAACCTATTAGAAAGGGTAACTCACTAGTGAGTCCGGGGCGAGCAAGGTAACCCATTGGAAAGAGTAACACACCAGAGAGGGTAACCCACTAGATATAGAGTAACTCACTAGAGAGGGTAACTTCTTGAACATGTCATCTGACATCAACTTTTAGGTAGCTGTGTTGGATGGTGCCACAAAAGAGCTCGCATTTTTTTCTGCCATCCACCAATCGATGCGTTGTTTCTATGTAAGGAATTCTTGGTATTCAAAGTTTCTCTTCATGAATCTGGTGAAGTAAATCTTTGTGATGAATTGCATTCCTGTAGAGGATCCTTCATCCGTATGCTTTTGATGGATTTTTTGGCTTCATCTCTTTTGATCTTATATGGTGGTTGATATTTTGTTGTTGTTCGTTGGACTTCATCCTAGTATTAATGATCATCGGTGTAGTTCCATTTCTTTGGAATGTATCTATTTTATTGGAGAGTGAAACACTGTGCTTAATAATATTCATCTTTAAGAGAGAGTATTGAATCACAAAATTTCTAGAGGAGTGAAATTTTTGGCTGAGCTTGGATCTTATGGCCTGTGATTCCTTATGAATGATACAACATGAAGACCATTACATCATATAAATATTTGAAGAATAGAATCTAGTATTGTTGTGGCTTGAACCATTACATGAATCTTTTTAAAGATGGTTGGATTTATTCATAATGCCTGAAGGCATAACACTTCAACTCTATGTGGGTATAGTACTGATAGAGAATGTACTAGAATAGCCATATGAGTTCTTGCTGGAAATCGTTAGCTAGTATAATGAACAAATGACAGAAAAGATATCATGGGCGTTCTCTGAATGGCATTATGATGGATTTATTATTCCTTTTGAATACTTAAAGCTTGTAAAAAGTATGTCTTTCTCGAAGGATAAATGGATCTGAGGGATTCATATATTGGTTGAATAGATCTGGGAAGCAATCTGCTATTATGGATGATAATATTCCTAATGTGTTGAACATGGGAATCCGAACGACTAATTTTTGGTTGTCTTCTCCAGTACAGGATATCAGGTAGAGATCATCTGCATAGATATATCTTGATTCTTTAGAAATAACTGCATAGAAAAAGGTGTCCTCTGTCGATTCTTCTTCTAGCGGGAAGACCGATTCAAGGTCGTCCTCTTTGCTGAGATAAATTCCCACATGATCATCTATTTCTTCAAAGTCCTTGGACTTCTTAAGTTAGGGATAATTTCTTGCAAAGTACCCAAGATTTCTGTAGATGAAGCAGTCGTCATTCTTCTTTTTATAATCTGTAAGGCTCCTTCATTTAAAATACTTGGTTTTCTTGATCGCCTTAGTCTTGTCGTTTAGAGGCCTGGGTAGTTTGAATCTCTTAAACAACATCTTTCTCTAGGATCCTACCTAATGTCTTGAGTAGGGACAGTTGGACTTCATATAAAGATTGTTCATGCTATAATGAAGATAATGAACTGGGTTGTTCTAATTGATCTATTTTAGTACAGATCTCTTCTTGCATAGACTGTTCAAGGCTTGGAAGATGGACTACCTTGTGTAGCTCGCATCTTTATAGAAGACTTCTCGCAGGATTTTGATGTTGGCAGCCAAGTCATGAGATGTGAGATAAGTGTCTTTATCCATAATCCAAAGTGCATTCCACAGATTTATGAGAATTTCAGAGAATTGGTATGTGCAATTTGGTAGTACTATGTATTTCTGTCTTTTAGCTAGATTCCTTATCATCAAGGGAGTTTTGAAGTCTTGAGGCAAAGGTAGGATCGTAGCAATAGTTTTCTTTACCTGTATCATTGATTTTTTCCTCCTTTGTAGGGATGGGTCACTAGTCAGCTCATATTGATCAAAAACATATTTAGAGACCTCTGGCTCACTAGAGTGTTTCTTGGATATGGATGGGCAATCCTCTATAAGCAATTGGAGTGATGGTTCTAAAGCACCATCAATTTTTTTTCCACATTCATCATCATGAAAGTCATCGTCTGTGATAGATCGCATATCCATCAAATTAGCATTAGAAGACTATTTACTAATGAAATTTTATGGTTTTCATCAATAAAAAGAGATGAAACATCCTCAAATGCTTCATTTCCTACATCAAAGGCAGATTCATAAACCTCTTCTGGATCAGGATAAATATCACGAAGAGATTTATCTTCAGCTAGGAACTGAGAAGCCATGGTTTTTTTTTAGGCTTGTGCTGCCCTCATGGACTTTCTTGATTTAGGACATAATTTTGCAAAGTGTCCATTATCATGGAAGATGAAGCATTTGTGCTTGCCTGGATCTCTCTTTCTGGAGGATTTAGCATCTTTGTTGATCATCATTTACTTATCCGGTAGTTTCTTCTTTCTGGACCATCTGTACTTTGTGTATCTCTTGTTCCTTGCTTGACACTTTGAGATATTTTGAGACCTATCTATCTTGAAAATTGGATAATTAGGTATAGCATAAGAGTTGACAAATTGTGAACATTTATACCACATAGTGTTGTCGATTAAAGTTTCCTTATTCTTCTCAGAAATATTGGCGTCTGTGGGAGGAGTTGAATCTTTCAAGATAGACTTATTATCCATTGTAACAACAAGACTTGGGTCATCTAGTTTGAGGTTTATTAAGTCAGTGACCTTGTTATTATTCATGAAAAGACATTATTTCAGAGATACATGTTAATTGTTGTAGGATTCCTCGTCAGTGATCTGCAAGACATCCCTGAAATGGTGGAATCTGGTTCACAACTTGTGATCATCATATGAGTTGGATCATCTAACTAGTCATTCTTTTCCTGTAGTTGTTCTTCTAGATCACAATTCTAGACTTCTCTCTATCAGAAGGAACATCTAGTGGCTCATTATTTACTTTATTTTGAATCTCCAAGTCATCACCTAGGACTATAGGATCTAGACTATAGAGGATCGGATCCCGTCACAAGGATATTCCATCAGTGTCATATGGAACCCGGCTAGAATGCCTTATCTTCTCGACACGATTTTGTGCCATCTCAACTTTTTTTGCCATAACATCTTTCCTTTCCCACATAGCATCAAACAATTATTCCTCTTTTGAATATGAAGTGGATAGTAGGGATGAATGAAGTGGGGAAGGTTTTCCTAATCCTTGTGAAGGATATCCATATGAAAATACGATGGACACTTTGGCATTTTATAGTATAGCACAGTTGTATTTTTAGATTGTGGAATTTTTCAACAAGAGAGGCCATTTCCTTTTGTTATTGGTTAATAAAATAATGGAATTGGGTTCCTAACAGACATTTTTAGATTGGACCATCCGCAACTTATCTTTGAGTGCTTTGATAAGTATGTCATATGGGGTGTATGCTTGAGCACCTCCTGTGCGAATAACATATGGTATTTTTGGATCTTAACTTAGGTTATCCTTTTCATAGTGGTGGTTTGGTGGGAAATCATTGATGTGACTGGATATAGGAAGGGATGTCATGAGCATCTGAGGGTTGACCTCAGATCTAGCAGCCAATTCATCCTTTCTATTGCAGATTTTATAGCCACAATCATTTCTCCATAGGTAATATCTCGATAAAGGTCATTTACGACATATCAGACTACGACCCTTATGATTGAAGTTCTTTATTCAATCATGTTCTTTCATGAAGCCAGTGAGGAACCAGAGAATGGTCCTTGGGTCCTTTACATTTGAAAGATCAAACTTTGGTTGTAAATGGCGATGTAGAAGGTGGTTCTGGGTGGCTTTTTTAGATATAGGTGGTTGGAATCATCAGTGGTCTTGAGAGGTTGAGGATAGTCTTTCAACTTCTCATATTTGGTGACCCATGAATCAGGGATAATGCTAACCAGTTCATCCCTCGATATGTTTCTCAGGATCTTAGTGCACTCTGTGGTTTCATCAGTTGTATTTATGCTCAAGAACCAAGAGTTCTTTCCACTTGAAGGAGATAGGTTCATATTATGGTTTTTAACTAGCCAGACTATCAGGTAAGTTAATTTTTCCCTAATGGAACCTTTGTCCTAAGGAGCTTAGAGAATCTGAACTTTGATCTACAACGCCTCCATTTGATATGGATTAGAAAGTGGAATGTTGAAGTTGGGGAATATGGTGACAAAGACTATGCCATCATCCAGGATAATCTATGATGTACTCACATTCTCATGTTTGTACTTAGTGAATTTGGTATCAAGAAGATAAAGATGCGCCATAACTAGCTAGACTTTTCTCTGTTTATATGTTAACGCAATCCGTATAGCATCAATATGGACATGAGTAAATCCAAGGCTTCTCCACTATTATGGAAAGTCATCTGACATCTGTTGTGAGATGAACTATTCCTCTAGAGTTATAATTATAGGTTTTTGGATAAGTGGTGTGGCAGAAACATATTCCTTAACTCCTTTTGTCTTTTCTTGGACCATAGAGTGGAAGTTCATCCAAGGATTGCATATGTTTTTAGCAATAGCTGAATAGGGATTTTTTAGAGGTGTGGTAGATATCTAGTTTTGTGATGGCAACATATCTACTTCATATATTGTCAATTTTACCTAACAACATATTGCTAGGAGTGATAGACATATTTATCTAGAAAAAAGAATTATATGAACTAGATGAGAAAGATGATAAGGACTCAGGGAAAAACATATTTTTTGTATTTTTTGGACAATAAAGACTTGATGTATTTGTTCTAAGGCTCTATGGAAAAGAATTAATAAAATGGGAAATCTCTTTTGTATTTTGTGAACAATAAGACTCTATATTTGAGCTAAAGATCTAAGGAAAAGAAACAACTAATATTTGTTTTAAAATCTAATAAAGGAAGCTATGACTAAATTATGTACAAGACGTAAAATATGCTAACTGGAAAACACTGACTATGATAATGGAAATAGTATGACTAATATTTCCAGGAATTTGTTATTAACAATTGTGAAGTGAAAACTAAGGACGGATCTAAGACTAATAGCCAAGTTAAAGAAAAGGAAAGAGTAAAACTAAAAATAAAAATGTAAAGCTAGCTCATGTGTTTGTAATCAGTAGATGTGTATGCAAAGTCCTTCTTCCTCTCTCCCACTGAGAGTGGAGATGGATATGATACTGAATTGACCAACAGATAGCGAGGCATGAAGGACTATCAGCGGTGATAACTAGGTGGCTAGCAATAGAGCACTGAACTTTCCAACATGATAGGAGGTTTCACGACCATATAGATGGCACACCCTATGAAATCAAAGCTTCTGTCGACACAACAGATGCAGAGACTCTCATTTCCAACATGATAGGTAGTTCACTTCTATATAGATGGTAAGTCATGTGAAATCAAAGATTTTAATTGACACACCATATCTTTCTTATAATTAAGCTATACATCTAGCTAAGGATGGTTTGCTTCGGCAACAAAGACTTCATAACCCACAACGGGATGGGATGACTTTTCCACTAACCTACACATCAGGTAATGAATAGTTTGCCATGGTAACAAAGACTTTACAACCCGTAACATGATGGATTGACTTTGCCAGTCTTTGAATGCGTGAAATCTTTTGTCTCTTTAGTACTAGACTATTTTGAATATGACATAAATGGATCTTACAGAGGCTCTCCTTGTCTTGTTAACCTCAAGCATCCCAAAATCCAAGGTGTTCTAAGGCAGACATCTGATCTGCATATTCTTTATTAGATAACAAATCAAATAAAAAAGGTATAGTGTATACTAAGCCAATTTAGTTTCGTAAACAGGAAATGGCTTAGACATCTACATAGTATGGATGAAGCCAACATCATTTCATATTCATGAAAAGTACCTTCGGAGGTCTATGTTATAGTCACAACAAGTAGCTTGTTGAAGTATTTTCTTACCCCACTACTCTGACCTAAAGGCCCGAAGCAACCATTCCTTTGGAAGTAAGAAAACAAGATCAAGAGAGTTTAGCCAACAAACATCTTTATTGAAAATAAAAGCTAGACCTATGGATAAACATGAAATAAGATATTACAATTCTGTCTTATCTTCTAAGGTATAGGCATTATCCGTTATGACTAGATTAGCCTTATCTTTTGTAAGGGATAAGTTTTTTCTATTATAAATATATAAGCCTTATCTTTGTTCACACTAGGACCTACTAACATGTGATGGACCAAATAAAATTAAAACACACTAATGTTGTTAGCATGTGATCGCATGTGCAAGCAGGTTGCTACTATATGATAGCAAGTGCAAGCAAGTGAGTTAGTAGATTACAAGTAGGTGCATCAATAGTTTGTAGGCATCTTTCAAGTTGGTGGATAATATCCCCATCTTTCAAGTAGCTGAGTCCGTTTCTTCTAGACAAAGCCATCTCAAAGGGTAACACACTAAAGAGGGTTTCTTTGGAAATAAGGGTAACATGCTGGAAAGGGTATCCTACTAATAAGGGTAACCCATCTAATAGGTTTCTTTGGAGAGGAGGGTAACCTACTGGAAAGGGTAACCCGCTTGAAAGAGTAACCCGGTTGAAAGGGTAACCAACTGGAGAGGGTAACTTCTTGCACATGTCATCTGACATCATCTTTCAGGAAGAAATGTTGGATAGTGTCAGTGACAATGAACTCACATATACTTCATGCATCCACCAAAAAATTTTGTGCTTCTGCCAGAGGAGTTCTTTGTCCTTGCAAACTTCTTTTCATCGATCTGGTGAAGTACCTCGTTCTATTAGAGGATGAATCTTCGCATTCCTATTTGGAAGATTTCAATCCTATGCTTTTAATGGAGTTTGTGACTTTATCTCTCGTGATTTCGTACTGTGGATGATATTTCTTTATGACTCATCAGACTTCATCCCAGTGGGATGATCGTCAGTGTAGTTCATCTTTCCCTATTACTTCGGCCAAATTTCTTTTGTAATACATCTATTTTGCTGTAAAATAAAGCATTGTGCTTCATAGTGTTGATCTTCTAGAGAGAGTATAGACACGGGAAATTTCCATAGGAGAAAAAATTCTAATTGGGCTTGGACATTATGGCCCTTGATTCCTAAAGGACCATGCAGTATGAAGACCATTGCATCATCAGAATCTCTGATGCATCAAATCCAGTATTCTTGTGGCTTGATACACAGCATGAAACTCTTCAGAGTTAGTTGGATTTTATCAAAATTCTTGAAGTTATCATACTTGAACTCCCTGAAAATGTAGTGCTGGTGGCACAGGTACTAGAATAGCCACATGATTTCTTGCGGGAAGTCATTGACTTGTGCTATGTACAAATGGCAGAAAGGATATTTTAGGTGCACTCTGAATGTCTTTAGGATGGATCCACCATAATTTCTAAACACTTGAAGCTCATAAAAGGTTCCTCTTTCTTAGAGTATGGATGCATAAATGGTATCCACATATTGGTTGAACAGATCTAGAGAGTAGTCTTCTATTTTGGAAGATAGTAATCCTGCCATGTTAAGCATGAGTATCTAACTAGTCTATTTCTTGTTGTCTTTTCTATTACCAGATATCAGGTAAAGATCATAATCATAAATATCTATTGATTCTTTATATACGTGTATGGAGAAGAAGGTGTCCTCCATCGGTTCATCTTCTAGAGAGAAGACCAATTTAAGGTCATGTCCTTTGCTGAGATAGATTCCCACATGATCAGCTATTTCATCAAAGAGGTTGACAGAGTCCATCGAATTCTTAGCTTGAGGACAATTTCTTGTGAAGTAGTCAGGCCTTCTAAAAATAAATCAACCATCATTCTTCTTATTATAATTTGGTGGGATACTTTATCTGACATACCTAGTTCACCATATCACCTTGCTCCTGTCATCGAAAGGCCTTGGCTGCTTGAACCTTGTGTACAATATTTGTCTTTCTGACCTCATCTTTTGATGCGAACATGAGTAGTTGTACATGGTGATGAGGTCATCCTCGTTGCAAGCTCGATAGAGGGATGGATTTTTCTGGATGATCTTCTTTAACATAAATCTCTTTGTGCATATCTTGTCCCGAGCTTTGAAGATAGTCTATCAGATACAGCCTATCTATGGAAAGGTAATGGATTTGAACTTCTCTTCCTCAATCCTCATTATGTGACCTACTAGTATATTTGGAAGTGATGATACGAGGGCTTTCTTAAGGATGGGATCTTCGCACAACTCAAAGTATATCTTCGCCATCTTGTGGAAGTAAATATCAATGACATTTATATCGAACGATAGGGACTTCATCTCGAAGAGATGTCGCTAGATATTTTCTTACATCTATCCTGCATCTTGATAAAATACATTATGCAGGATCCTGATGTTGAAGGAATGGTCCTGGAAAATCAAGTAAGTGTTCTTATTAGAAATCTAAAAAATGTTTCACCAGTCTCTAAGTATGCCAGAGAATCAAGATGTGAATTCTGAGAGTATCATATATTTCTCTCGCTCAGCTAGATTCTTCGTTGCCATATAAGTGTAGAAGTCTTGGATCCTCAAGGGCAATGCTTAAATCTTGACATCTCAAGAGTAAGGTCTGAAATTTGGTTCCAATGATTTTCTTTACCGGTGTACTTAAGTTTAGCTTTCTTTCTAGGATTAGATCGCCCATTTTTCCGTCTTGGTCATTGACAAATTTGAAGACCTATGGTTCCTTAGAGTGGTTCATGTATTTCTATGGATAGCCTTCTTCTGGATATTCAATAGAGGATTCAAAAGTGTCCTCAATGTACTCTTATGAAACTACTAACTTCTCACTATCCTCCACGTATCCATTAGCTGGAAAGTTATTGCCGGTGTCAGAATATGCATCCATATTTGACAGACTTTCAACACTTAAAGTAGGACTAATGAGGTCAACATTTTGGATTGTTTCATTATATTTCAGAGATTCTTCTACTGGATTAGGAGCTACTGTGGCATGTGGGTATAAACCTTCATCATTATTGGTGTTTAATCAATAAAAATTTAGGAAGAGTTGATCTGAATCAGTATTTGGATCATGTTGGGACAACAACCACCTGTGATTGAGTAGGGCATCGTTCAACAGGGTGTTCTATTCTTTATCTTGTATGGCATATGTAGCTTGTAGATTATCAGATTGTCATCTGGAAAGGTGATATCATGGTCCCAGAACATCGTGGTCCCTCTATCTATATTCGATTCCATTTTTTTTGGACTGCTTATCAGTGGCATCATCTTTTCTCTTTCTAGTAATGACATCTTTTCATTCCCAAGAAAGCTTAGTAATGTCAAACTTCTATTCATCTTGAGATCCCTGGGATCCTTGGGATGATGACATAGGTATATGGGAGCTTTAAGGTGAATTGGGAAATATGTGGCTCATTTTTGGCTGAGAGTCTGTATGGGGAAACATAGGGAACAAGATTGGATTTGGTAGTGAGCTATGGGTTCTCTGGGTTGAAAGCCATCATATTTTAGGTGCTGGATTTTTTCTTCCAGAGAAGCCATTTTCTTTTGTTGTTGGTTGAAAAAATAAGACAGTGAAGTGCCTGGCGGACATATATCATACTGGATGGATTAGAGCCGAGTTCCAACTATCGGATAAGTCTATCATGCTGAGTAGATGCTTGTTATATTCTTTGGTTCATACCTTCAACTTATCATAGAAACTTGATTTGTGTTGAGCAACAATCTTCTTTGCTTTGTTGATGCTGGACAACATCCTGTTCTGGTACATGGCATTTTCAAATTTCTAATTGATTGTTGCTTTTGTATTGCTGAGGGGAATTTTATCTCTAGATGGCAGGATAATGGTTTTGGCAAATATATTTGGAGCAAGGAACAAGTTATCCTTTAGAAAGGGTTTGTTTGGTGAAAAGTTATCTGAGTGACTGGTACCTGTGGGGTACATCATAAGCATATTAGTTGTAGGTTGTCTGTCTTTGGTTCAGGTGGTTTTATTTTATGGTGGAGTTGGTGAGGTATCTCCTTGGGACATGTGGCATCTACAATTCGACTTCCACAAATAGTGTCTGGAGAAAGGACAATTGCACCAAATAGTATATTGATCATCATGATTGAAGTATTTTATCCAATCATCCTCATCCATGAGCTGTCTAGGAACCAGTATACGAATTTTAAGTTACCAACTAGTGGGAGGTTGTGGAAATAATGATATATATGGATTGAGAAAGTGTTTTTGAAAGGTTTCATTAGGTGTGAGTGGTCGAAGTTGATCATGATGGTATTGTCATACCTTCTGGAAAAGGTTGTTTCTGTAGACTGGAGAGGTTGGCGATGGTCTCTAAATTTTTTTTAGTTTTTGAGACATGAGTTTGGGAATACTTTGACAAGCTAATCTTTAGGGATTTTTCTTGGGATCTGAGTACACTGAGTGGTTCCAATAGTGGCATCTATGTTTAGGAACAATGCAATTTCTTCACCTAGAAGGGATAGATCCATAGCATGATTCTGAACTCGCCAAGATACTTGGTAGTGGAGAGTTGCCTGAAGGGCATCTCTGACCTGCAGCTCCAAGAATATCGACCTGGATCTTCAACGCCTCCATTGGATACAGATCAGAGAGGGATGTATTGAAGTTAGGAAATATAGTGACAAAGAATATCTCAGCGTTCAGTGTGATTTATAAAGTTCATTAATTAGTATGTTGGTATTTGTTGTATCTGGTATCAAGAAGGGAAAAATGCGCCACTACTGGCTATCCCTTTTTTCATGATACATCAACACGACCCTAATAACACCAAAGTGGATATGGGTAAAGCCTTGGATTCTCTATTACCGTGGAAAATCTTCCAGCATCTGTTTTGCAAGAATAGGATACTAATCTAGTTTTGACGTAGAAACATATTCTTTAAATCCTCTTGGTCTTTGCCATACCAAAGAATGGATCTGCAGCCACAGGTTACATGACTTCTTTGCAAAGGCAGAGTAGGGGTTTAATAGAGGTAGATATGTTGGGGATATTTTCTGTTGTGGTGGTAACACATCTACTTCATATAGGTAGTCATATTTACATGATAGAGTTTTGGTAACGGTAGGTGAGATATTTAATTGAGTTAGAGATTTACAAGGATTGGACACACTTGAATAAGAAGACTTAGAGGAAGACATATTTTTGTATTTTCTAGACTATAAAGACTCAATGTATTTTTTCTAAGGCTCTATGGAAAAGACTAAATAAAAACGAATATATTTTTGTATTTTTATAGACAATAAGACTCTATTATTTGTTCTTAAGATCTAACAAAGGAAACTATGACTCGATTATGTACAATACACATAACATGATACTAGAAAACACTGATTCAGATAATGGAAATACTATGACTTTATTATTTACAGGACTTTGGTAGTAAAACTGGGATGTGAAAACTAAGGATTGATCTACGATTAACAACTAAGAAAAAGAAAAGGAAAAAGTAAAAACAAGAATTCAAAATATAAAGTTGGCTGACGTGGTTGCAATCAGCAGATGCGTATGCAAACTTTTACTTCCTCTCTCCATCCATGAGTATAGATGGCCCTGATACCAAATATAAGGGGATACATAGGGGCATGGAGTACTGCCAGTGAAGGAAACTAGATGGCTAGCAATAGAGCTCCAAACTTTCCAACATGAAAGGCAGTTTCACGACTATGTAGGTGGCACAAATATGAAATCAAAGCTTCTATCGACACCACAGACACTGATACTAACCTTTCTGACATTATAGGAGATTCACATCCATATAGGTGGCAAGCCATACGAAATCAAAGCTTTTAATTGACACAACATAACTTTCTTATGCCTGAGATATGCATCCAACTTAGGATAGTTTTCTTTGGTAACAAACACTTCATAACCCTTAACGAGATGGCATGACTTATCCACTAAGCTACAAATCTGGTAATGGATGATTTTATTTTGTAACAAAGACTTCGCAAACCTTAACGAGATGGCTTGACTTTGCCAGTCTTAGAACACATGAAATTTTTGTCTCCTTAGTACACGACTATTCTGTATATGACATTAATGGGTCTTATGGTGGCTCTCTCTAGATTGTTTCCCTCAAGCGTCTGTGGAACCAAAGGTGTATTAAGGAAGACCCCAGTTCTGCTTGTTCTTTATCAAATTAGAAAGCTATAGTACAAACTAAGCCAATTTTGTTTCATATACATGGAAAGGACTTATACATTTATGTTGCATGGATAAAGCCAACTTTTTTTTATATTCTTGAAAAGTAACTTTGGAGAACCATGATGCAGTAACAACAAATACATCACCAAAGTATTTTCTTACCCTACTACTTCAACCTAAAAGACATAAGTACCCATCCCTTTGGAAGAGAGAAATCATGAGAAAGAGAGTTTAGATAAAAAACACCTTTATTAAAAATATGAAAAGATTAAAAGAGGGGAGGGTTTCGTCAAAGTAGAGAGTGAATCTCTAAGTGGAGAAGATCTTGCCTCTAACTAAAGGCCTATGCTTACTTTTATAGGAGAAGAAAGCTTACTAGATAGTCTAGACCTATAGATAAAAATAGAATAAAATATTACAATTCTATCCTATCTTCTAAGGGATATGCATTATCTGTTATGATTAGATAAGTCTAACCCTTTTTTAAGGGATAAGTTTTATCTTTTATGACTAGATAAGCCTTATATTTATTCACACCAGGACCTACTAACATATAATGTGCCAAATAGTAAAACACACTAATATTGTTGGCATGTGACAACATGTGCAAGTAGGTGAGTCCACAGCTTGCAAGAAGGTGCATCAACAGCTTGTAGGTATCTTGAATATAGGTTGATAAGCTCCTTATCTTCAAAGTAGCGGAGTCAGAAGCTTCTAAACAAACCTATCAGAAAGGGTAACCCACTGAAGAGGGTTTCCTTGGAGATGAGGGTAACCTTCTAGAAAAGTTAACCTACTGGTGAGGGTAACCCATATAATAGGATTTTCTTAGAAAGGAGGATAACCCACTAGAAAGTTTAACCCATTAGAGAGGGTAAGCCACTGGACAGGGTAACTTCTTGCACTTATCATCTGATGTCATCTTTCATGCAGAAGTATTGAATGGTGTCAGCAATGAACTCATGTATCCTTCCTTCATCCACCAATTAACAACGTGTTTCTGCCTGCAGCATTTTTGGCATTCCAAGTTTCTCTTCATCGATTTAGTTAAGTAAATCCTTCTATTGGATTATTAATCTTTGAATTCCTATTGGGGAGCTTTCAGCCTTATGCTTTTGATGGAGTTTGAGACTTCATCTCTCGTGATTTCATACTATGGTTGATATTCATTTGCCACTTGTCCGACATTATCCCGGTAGGGATGATCGTCGGTATAGTGCAAGTTTCCCCATTACTTCGGCAAGATTTCTTTTGGAATGAATCTATTTTGCTGGAAAATGAATTTCTATGATTTATAGTAGTCATCTTCCAGGGAGAGTATAGACAAAAGATATTTCTAGAGGACTAAAATTTTTGGATGATCTTGGACGTCACGGCCTGTGATTCCTACAGGATAATGCAACATGAATACCATTTCCATATAAGATCTTTGAAGCTTTGAATCCATTATTCTCATTGCTTGAACCACAACATAAATATCTTCAGCACTGGGTGGATTCGATTGATATGCTTGAAGGTATCTCGCTTGAAATCTATGAGAATATAGTGCTTATGGAACAGATAGAAGAAAATCCATAGGAGTTCTTACGGAAAGCCATTGGCTAGTACAACGAACACATTACAGAAAGGATATTCTAGATGCACTCCAAATGGCTTTAGGATGGATCTACCATATTTTATGAACACTTAAAGCTCATAGAAGGTTCTCCCTTTTTAGAGAATGGATGGATCGAAGGGATCCATATATTGGTTGAATAGATTTGAAGGGTATCCTATTATTCTAGAAGATAGAAATCATACCGTGTTGAGAATAAGGATTTGACAAGCCTAGTGCTGGCTGTCTTCTTAGTTACTAGATATCATGTAGATATCATCAGTATATATAACTGTTGATTCTTCATTTAGTCTATAGAAAAAAGGGTGTCCTCCATCGTTTCTTCTTCCAGTGATAAGACCAATTCAAGGTCTTCCTTTTTGCTATTATAGATTCTCGCCTGGTCAACTATTTCTTCAAAGAGGTGGATAGAGTCCTTCAGCTTCTTGGCTTGAGGAAAGTTTTAGGTCAAGTGACCAGGCTTTCTATAGGTGAAGCAGCCATCATTGTTCTTCTTGTAATTTGCTGGGATCCTTTTCTTTAAATACCTAGTTCACTGGATTACCCTACTCCTTTTGTAGAGAGGCCTTGGAAGTTTAAACCTCCTAAATAGAATCTATCTTTTTTATCTCATCTTTTTACGAGAATAGGAGTAGCCAGACTTGGTAACAAGGTCATCCTTGTTTCAATCTCGATCTAGGGCTAGATTATTCTGGATAATCTACTTTAGCACAGAGATCTTCGTGCATATATTTTGCAGATCTTGGAAGATGGCCTGCCGAATGTAACCAATCTGTGGTATGGTTATGGATTTGAACTTCTCCTCCAAAATTATAATCGTGTTTCCCGTTAGCATCTTTGATAGTAATAATACGAAGGCTTTCTCCAAGTTGGGATCCCCGCCCAAATCAAAGTAGATCTTTGCCATCTTCTGAAAGTGGATATCGATGACATTTATGTCAAATGATAGGAACTTCATATTGAAGACCTATCACAAGATATTTTCTTATCTCTGGCCTATGTCTCCGCAGAAGACCTCGGGTAGGATCCTGATGTTGAAGGCAATGTCCTGGGACGTCAGGTAAGTGTTCTTATTAGAAATCCAAAGAGAGTTCCACCATTCTCTAAGTATGTTGGAGAATCTAGTTGTGAACTCTGAGATTATCATGTATTTATCCCGTTGAAACACCCAATAATGTGGCCTTGAAAAAAATATTTTATTGATTGGCGATGGTCATGGTATGTGTTGTGTTGTATCTTTGTTGTGCATTGTTTTTAACTTGTTTAAAGGTTGTTATGATGCATTTTGATGTGTTAACTTGTATATATTCTTGTTTTACCCTTCCTTCATGGACATATGATCCCAAGTGGGGAAGAAGTGAAGCACATAGACTTGAACCCTTGAAGAAGACAACAACCTCTTTGATGTCGTACCCTTGGTTATGATTCAAAGGTCTCTTTTCGTACCTATAATAGTATGGTTGACCTAGGGTAAGCCTTGGGTATGAGTTAGGGTACCACTCATACCATAGGTTACGATTTCCAAGTAAATCATAAGGGGGAGTCGTACCCCTGCACGTGTGTGTTTTACAATTCTTAAAAAAAGGACCTTTTGGTTATTTCCCTTTACTAAAACCCTAATTACTTGACCTATATAAGGCACAGTAGCCTCCAAAGTCTTCATTTTACAACACCAAAACATCCTAAACACTCTAAAGGCTCTTGGAAGCAAGATTCGAGGCTACGGTTTTGAGGTGTTCAACTAGTTGTAAGAAAGAGTTAAGATTGTTGGTGTGTCTTCTCGTTTAAGGCATGTATCTCTTCCCCTCTTTAAATAACTCTAAAACCATGTTTATCACACTTGAATTAGTAAGTGTACATGTTGGTTTTGAATCTAATAAAAAGGGTTTTACTACCTAATAATGAATAATGGTGATTCTTGTTTATACTTGTGTTGAAATATGATATTGATGGTAGATTGTATATGTGGATGCTTGTTGTATGATTTTTAACATGAGGTTGCTGATTAATCCAAGTCTTGATGATATCCACCATGAAAATGACCTTGATATAAGTATTCACAAAAGGTGTTTGTAAAACTGTCTAAGTAAAATTCCTAGTTACAAGTGGGTGATGTATTGAGTTAGGGAAATGGCCTAATGAGCATGAATGATTGCTAAATTATATGTTAAAGTTACTGTGAACCATGTATTATGTATTTGTCTATATTGTTTGATCAATTACTAATAAATATAATAAGGGATTGAAACCCTAGATATGATAATGAACTTATTGCATGTGTTGAGCCTAAATATGGTAAGAATTTGGTGAAAACTTGATAATGAATTTTTAATGGATATGTGGGTCTTGGTGACCATAACTTTAATTAATGATGGGTTGAGTCTAGGAATGTGGCCTATTGAAATCATCAATGGTTATATAGTTGCGTGAATGACAAATATGCATCTATTGAATTTGCCTGGTGGACATGAATGTGTCATGATACTTTCTGAAGAGATATGAATATTGTAAATGGTTAGTTAAGGCCTTGTTGGACATATATTGAGGTATAATAATCGTGAATGCTTGTAAATAGTTGGTAAGAACCTTGATAAGCATGTAATGGGTTAGCTTGTGGCTTGAATGGGGAAATGGCCCTTTTTGTATGAATGTTTATTAATTGGTATTGTATTGGTATGGTTAGCCATGTAATTTATTACACTATGACTATGTTGGTTTGATGGGTAAGAAGAGGGGTTCAATTATATAAACTTAAACTTGAATTGTGTATGGGACACAGTCTGGAGAAAATATGATATGATATTTCTAATGACATGTGAATGATTGTTAGTATAGGTCTTGATGACCATGAATGAACTTTCATTGTGTTATAAACTAAAACCTTGGGCCTAACCAAGTTTCCTTACAATATATGTGGCATGTTGGTTTGTGGTCAAAGTTTGCTTACCATATATGGCATGTTGGTTTGTGGTCCAAGTTTGCTTACTATATAAGACATGTTGGTTTGTGGTCCAAGTCCGCTTACCATATAAGGCGTGTTGGTTTGTGTTGCAACTCTGCTTACCATATAAGGCATGTTGGTTTGAGGTCCAAGTCCGCCTACCATATAAGGTTTGTTGGTTTTTGTTCCAAGTCCACTTACAATATAAGGTGTATTGGTTCATGGTCTAAGTCTTATTACCATGGAAAATGTGCTGGTTTGTGGTCCAAGTCCGCTTACCATATAAGGTGTGTTGGTTCGTGGTCCAAGTCCACTTACCATATAAGGTGTATTGGTTTGTGGTCCAAGTCGACTTACCATATAAGGTGTGACATTTTGTGGTACAACTCTACTTACTATAAGAGGTGCGATGGTTTATGGTCCAACTCCACTTACCATACAAAGTGCGATAGTTTGTAGTCCAAGTCCACTTACCACGTATGATGTGTCAGTTTGTGGTTTATGTCCACTTACCATATAAGGTGTGATGGCTTGAGGTCTGGATCATTTTGTCTAATATATCAGAGTAGTTAAAGGTTCAAACCTTATAAGGGTGGAAGGTCGCTAGTCCTTCACTCCATACCTCACAAAAAAAGGTATCCTAAATGCATGTTGTGACTTGTTACACGATTTGGCTTCTTGTGTCACTATATGTATATGTGTATTGAATATGCCTAGGCTAATGTAAATGTGATCACCTACAATGGATTGAAATTGATTGATCAAATTTACTCTTTTATCATCATCCTTGAGTTATATTCTAGCGTTTCAACCGATAACCATCCCCGAATGCTACATCCCCATGCGACGTAGGGCCTGAAGCATCTTCTTCTTTTCCTACGTAGTTATTCGGTGATTAAAGTAGTTCGTGAATTGACTTGGAGTCATGAGCCTCCTTACTTCAAAGGGTATTAATATTTTGGTCTTCTATCTTTACACTTAATCTCTTTTAGACTTGGTTTGGCTATCGCCGGGGGCTTATCCCTACAAATAAACTTATTGACTATGGTTTTGTATAGAGGTATTGTGAACAACTATAAACTCGGGCATAGTTATTAAAATGAATCTAATATTGACTTTTGATATTAGTTCCGCTATTCTGATTTGTGAGTTAGAGTTCCTTCGACTCCTATGGCATAATAAGTATTTACGTTGGGTTATAGGGGTGACCTCTGTTCATGTGGGCTTGAGGTTCCCATACAACATGGCCAAAGTTTAGGTCGTGTCACCCATTCGGCCAGATTGTTTGTCGCCATCCAAGTATAGAAGTCCTGGATCCTTTGGGGCCAAGATGAAATTTTTATATCTTTGAGAGTAAAGGTGTGAAATCTGGTTCCCACAGTTTTCTTTGGTGGTGTACCTGGATCTGAACTAATTTATGGGATTGGAACATTCGTCATTCCATCTTGGTCATTGACAACTTTGGAGGCATCTAGTTCTTTTGAGTGGTTTATGTATATCAGTGGATATCCTTCTTCTAAACATTCAATTGAGGATTCAAGAGTGTCCTCAATGTACTCTCATAAATTAACAAACTCCTCACTGTCCTCCACGTATCCATCAGCTGGAAATTTATTGCCTGTGTTAGAATATTTATCTGTATCAAATAAACTTTCATCACTCAAAGTAGGACTAATGGGGTCAGTTTCCTAGATCCTTTCATTGCATTTTAGATATTCTTCTACTGGATCAGGATCTGTTGTGGCATGTGAATTGGGAACTACATCGTCATTGATTTTCAATACATGTAGATTTAGAGCTAGTTGATCTAAATCAGTATTAGGATCACATTGGGATGGCACCCCCTGTTATTGAGTGGGTCATCGTTCAGTAGGGTATTCCATTATTTATCTTTGTATGGTACATATGGCTTATGGATTATCAGATTATTATCTAGGAAGGTGGTGTCATGGTCCGAGATCATCATGGTCCCTCTGTCTGATTCTGATACCATCTTTTATTTGGATTGCTTCTGAGTGGTATCGTCTTTTTTCTTTGTAGCAATGGCATCTTTTATTTCATATGCAAGCTTAGCAATGTAAAACTCTTGTTCATCTTGAGATCCTTGGGATGATGACATAGGCATATGGGATCTTGAAGGAGGTTTAGGAAATATGTAGCTCATTTTTAGCTGAGAGTATGTATGGGGCGACATAGGGAACAAGGTTGGATTTGGTAGGGAGTTGTGGGTTCTGTAGTGTTGAAAGCCATCGTATTTTAGGTGCTTGATTTGTTCTTCCAGAGAAAACATTTCCTTTAATTGTTGGTCAAAGAAATAAGATGGTCAAGTGTCTGGAGGACATATATTATACTGCATGGATTTGAGCTGAGTTCCAACTATCGAATGACTCTTTCATCCTGAGTAGATGCATGTTCTGCTCTTTTGTTCATTCCTTCAACTTATCTTGAAAATTTGGTTTGTGAGTGAGAAACATTCGCCATGGCTGTGTTGATGTTTGACAACAACCTATTCTAGTACATAGCATTTTCAAATTTCTAGTTGATTGTTGCTCTTATGTCGCTGGGGAGCATTTTTTTCTCTAGATGGCAGGGTAACGACGTTGGAAGGTATCTTTGGAGCATGGCTTAGGTTATCCTTTACAAAGGGTTTGTTTGGTGGAAAGTCATCTGAGTGACTAGTGCCTGTGGGGGACATCTTAAACATATTTGTTGCAGGGTATTTATCTTTGGGACTGGGGGTTTTATTTTTTGGTGGAGTTGGTGTGGTATTTCATTGGCACATGCGGCATCTGTAATTCAAATTCCACAGACAGTGTCCGGAGAAAGGACATTTGCTTTGCACAGTATATCAACTGTCATGATTGAAGTAGTGTGTCCAATCATGCTCGTCCATGCAACTTCCTAGTGTTGGAATTTTGATTTACCAACTAGTGAGAGATTATCAGAAAGTTGGTACATGTGGATTTAGAAGGTGGTTTTAGCAGGATTCATTAGGTGTGAGTTGTCTAAGCTGATCAAGATGGTATTATCACACCTTCTGGTAAAGGTTGGTTATGTGGACTGGAGAGGTTGAGGATGGACTCTCAATTTCTTGTAGTTTGTGACCCATGAATCTGGGAGTACTTTAACAAGCTCATCTTTGGGGATTTATATTGGGATCTGAGTACACTGAGTGGTTCCATTGGTGGCATCTATGTTTAGGAACAAAGCATTTTCGACATCTAGAAGGGATAGATCCATAACATGTTTCTGAACTCGCCAAGCTACCTTGTAGTGGAGAGTTCGCTGAATGGCATCTCTGACCTACAGATCTCCAAGAATCTGGACCTGGATCTTCAACACTTCCATTATATATGGATCGGAACATGTTTAAGTGGGGAAATATAGTGGCAAAGACTGTCTCGGCATTCAATTTGATTTTTGAAATTCCAAAATTGGCGAGCTAGTGTTTGTTGTATCTTGTATCAATATTTGAAAGACGCTTCACTATTGGAAGACCTTTTCATCCATGATACATCAACATCACCCTAATACCACAAAAGTGGATATGGGTAAGGCCTTGGATTCTCCATTGCCGTAGAAAATCTTACGACATCTGTAGAGTGATGAACTATTCATCCTGAGTTGAAAGAACAGGATGCTGATCTAGTTTTGATGCAGCAACATATTCTTTAACTCATCATGGTCTTTGCTGTACCAAAGACTAGTTCTACAGCCACGGGTTACATGTCTTCTTTGAAAAGGCAGATTAGGGGTACAATATAGGTAGATATAATATGAATCTTTTATATTGTGGTAGTAACACATCTACTTTGTATAGGTAGTCATATTTACATGACACATTTTTGTAATGGTAGGTGACATATTTAATCAAGCTAGAGATTTACAGGGACTAGACACAATTAAAGAGGAAGACTCTAAAGAAGACATAGTTTTGCATTTTTCTGGACCATAAGGACTCGATGTATTTGTTCTAAAGCTCTAAGGAAAAGACTCAAGAAAATGGAAATTATTTTTGTATTTTTGTGGACAATAAGACTCCAAATATTTTTGCTAAATATCTATGGACAATACATAACAAATATTTGTTCTAGAATCTTAAAAAAAACTACAACTTGATTAGGTACACTGAATATGATACTGGAAACCACTGACTCTGATAATTAAAATACTATGACTCTACTATTTGCAGGACTTTGGTAATGATAATTAGTGATTGAATACTAAGGATGAATCTAAGTCTACAGATCTAAAAGTAACAGTTAATACAAAGTAAAGGGTAAAGTAAAAACTTAAAATAAAAATGTAAGGTAGGCTCATGTGTTTGCAATCGGCAGATATGTATGCAAACTCCTACTTCCTCCTCCCTCTAGGAGTGGGGATGGCTCTGATACCAAACACATAGGTAGACAGCCGGGCATGGAGGACTACCAGCGACGATAACTAGGTGGCTAGCAACAGAGCTCTAAACTTTCCAACATGATAGGTAGTTTCACGACCAGGTAGGTGGCATGCAATAAGAAATCAAAGCTTCTTTCAACACCTCAGACATAAAGACTAAACTTTCCACATGACATGCAATTCATGCTCGTATATTCGGCAATCCATACGAAATCAAAGATTTTGATCGACACACCATAGCATTCTTATGGCTGAGCAACATATCTGGCTTAGGATGGTTTGCTTCAGCAACAAAGACATTAGAACCCTCAATGGGCGGGCCGGCATGACTTTGTCATGATCAACACATCTGGAAGTGGATGTTTTTCCTTGGAAACAAAGACATCGCAATCCTCAATGGGATGGCTTGACTTTTCCCATCTTTTAACACTTGAAATATTTTATCTTCTTAGTATAAACTATTCTGTATATTGCATAAATGGCTCTTACGGATGTTCTCACTGGCCTATTTCCCTGAAGCATCCACAAAACCAAAGGTTTACTAAGGTATACCTTTGATCTGCGTGTTCTTTCTAAGATATCAAATCATTTCGGAAAGCTAGGGCACAGACTAAGCCAATTTTGTTTCATATACATGGAAAGGACTTAGAAATCGTTGTCGGGTAGATAAAGACAACTTTGTTTCATATTCATGGAAAGTAACTTTGGAGTTCTATGTTGCAGTCACAATCTGTACCTTCCCAAAGTATTTTCTTACCCCATTACTCTGACCGAAACACCCATCACTTTGGAAGAGAGAAAACAAGAGAAAGTGAGTTTAGCCAACAAACATCTTTATTGAAAATATTAAAAGATTACAAGAGTGGAGGGTTTCATCCAAATAGAGAGTGAATCTCTAAGTGGAGAAGATCTTTTCTCTATCTAAAGGCCTATGCTTTTATTTTATAGAAGAAGGAAGTTTACAAGATTAGCTAGACCTACGGATAAACTTATAATAAAATATTCCAATCCTATCCTATTTTCTAAGGTATAGGAATTATTTGTTATTACTAGATAAGTCTTATCCTTTTGTAAAGGATAAGCTTTATCTGTTATGACTAGTTAAGCTTTATCTTCATTCACACCGAACTATACTAACATGTGATGAGCCAAATAAAAAAAACACAATAATGTTGTTGGAATGTGATAGCATGTGAAAGATGGTGATTCAGCAGCTTACAAGAAGGTGCATCAGCATCTTGTAGGCATCTTGCAAGTAGGTGGATAAGCACATTACCTTTAAAGTAGCTGAGTTAGTAATTTCAAGGAGAACCCATCTTAAAGAGTAACCCATTGAAGAGGGTTTCCTTAGAGATAAGGGTAACTTACTTGAAAGAGTAACCCATTGGTGAGCATAATCCATCTAACATGGTTTCCTCAGAGAGAAAGGTAACCCACTGAAAAGGGTAACCCACTGGAAAGGGAAACCCACTGTAAAGGGTAACTTCTTAAACATGTCATCTGATTTCATCTTTTAGGAATCAGTGTTGGATGGTGTCAACGATGAACTCGTGTATCCTTCTTCCATCCTTAATTTAATGTCATGCTTTTGCCTGCGGCGTTTTTGGTTTTCCAAGATTCTCTTAATCGATCTGGTAAAGTAACTCCTTCTGCTGGATGATGAATCTGTGCATTCCTATTGGGGAGATTTTATCCTTATGTTATTGATTGAGTTTGTGACTTTATTTCTCATGATTTCATACTTTGTTAGATATTCTTTTGCTTCTCATCAGACCTTATCTCAGTGGGGATGATCGTCAGTGTAGTTCTAATTTCCCTATTTCTTCAGCCAGATTTCTTTTGGAATACATCTTTTTTGCTTGAAAATAAAGCATTATGCTTCATAGTATTCATCTTCCAGGGAAAGTATAGACATTGGAAATTTCCAGAGGATTGAAATTTCCAATTGATCTTGGACGTCGTGTCTTGTGATTCCTAAAGGATGATGCAGCATGAAGACAATTAAATCAAATAAATCTTTGATACTTTGAATCAGTATTATCGTGGCTTGAACCACTGCATGAATCTCTTTAGAGATGGGTGGATTCGATTGAAATACCTGAAGGCATCACACTTAAACTCCATGAGAATGTAGTGTTGGTGGCACAAGTACCTGAATAGCCATATAAGTTTTTGTCGAAAGTTGTTGGCTAGTGCAATGAACACATGGCAGAAAGGATATTCTGGGTGCACTCCAAACGGCTTCAGTATTGATCCACCATACTTTTTGAACACTTGAAGCTCGTATAAGGTTCTCTTTTCTCAGAGTATGGATGTATCGAAGGGATCTACATATTTTTTGAATAGATTTGAAGGATAGTTTATTATTCCGAAAGCTAGTAATCCTACCGTGTTGAGCATAAGGATTTGACTAGCTTGGTGCTGGTCCTCTTTTCTATTACTGGATATCAGCTAGAGATAATTGGCATAGATTTCACTTGATTTTTCATATACATCTATGGAGAAGAGGTTTTATCTGTTGATTCTTTTTCTAGTGAGAAGACTGATTTAAGGTCAACCTCTTTGTTGAGATAGATTCCCGCGTGGTTGGCTATTTCTACAAAATGGTGGACAAATTCCTTTGACTTCTTAGCTTGAGAACAGTTTTTGGTGAAGTGACCAGGCTTTTTGCAGATGAAGCAACAATCATTCATCTTCTTATAATTTGTTGGGCTCTTTCACCTAAAATACCTAGTTCATAGGATCACCCTACTCCTATTGTTGGGAGGCCTTAGTAGTTTAAACCTCCTGAACAGTAATTGTATTTTTAATTTTATCTTTTGATACAATTAGGAGTAATCGTACTTAGTAATGAGGTCATCCTTGATGCAAGCTTTATTGAGGGATGGATTGTTTTTAACGATATACTTCAGCACAAATCTTTTAGTGCATATGTTATCCAGAGCTTGGAAGATGGAATTTTGAATCTAGCTAATCTATGGTACGGTTATAGATTTGAACTTCTCCTCCACAATTGTCATTGTGTGGCCTATTAGCATCTTTGACAGTGCTAATACAAAGGCTTGCTTCAGGCTAAAATCTTTTCCTAACTCAAAGTATATCTTTACCATCTTATAGAATTAGATATTGATGATAATTCTGTCAAATAATAAGAACTTCGTCTCGAAGAGCTGTTGTCGAAGCTTTTCTTGTCTCTGGCCTATGTCTATGTAGAAGACCTTGTGCAAGATCCTGATATTGAAGGCAAAGTTTGGGAACATCAGATAAGTATTCTTATCAGAAATCCTAAGAGCGTTCAACCAGTCTCTGAGTATGTCGGATAATCTGGATGTGAACTCTGAGAGTATCATGTAGTTCTCTCATTCAGACAGATTTTTCATCGTCATCTAAGTATAGAAGTCCAAGATCCTTTGGGTCTAAGATAAAATCATAATGTTGTTGCGAGCGAAGGGGTAAAAATTAGTTCCCATTATTTTCTTAGCCAGTTTACCTGGATCTGGACTTCTTTCTGGGGTTGGATCATCTGGCATCCCATCTAGGTCATCAACAACTTTGGAAACCTTTTGTTCCTTGGAGTGGTTCATGTATATCGGTGGATAGTCTTCTTCTAGAGATTCAATTGAGGATTCAGGAGTGTCCTTAATGTACTCTCATGAATCAATAGACTCCTCATAGTCGTCAATGTATCCATTAGCTGGAAAGTTATCGCCAGTGTTAGAATATGGGTCTGTATCAGGTACACTTTCATCACTTGAAGCAGGACTAATGGGGTCAACATCCTGGATCCTTTCATTATATTTCTGAGATTCTTTTATTGGATAAAGATGTACAACAACTTGTGGATCTAAAACTTCATTATCATTGATGTTCAAGCCATACAGATTTGGGATGAATTGATCTGAATTAGTATTTATATCATGTTGGGACAAAAACTACCTGTGATTGAGAAGGCCATCATTCGGCATTAAATTTCATTCTATAACATTGTATGACACTTTTGTCTTGTGGATTATTAGATTATCATCAGGGAATGTGATGTCGTAATCATCATGGTCCCTCTGTCTGTATTAGATTTCATCTTTCTTTTGGACTGCTTCTAAGTGGCATCGGCTTTTCTTTTTGTAGAAATGACATATTTTCTTTCCCATGCAAGCTTAGAAATGTAAAACTCTTGTTCATCTTGAGATCCCTGGGATCCTTGGGATGCTAACATAGGACCATGAGCCTTGAAGGAGGAGTGGGAAATATGTGGCTCATCTTTGAAGGAGAGTATGTATGGGGTGACATAGGGAACAAGGTTGGCTTTGGTAGTGAGCTGTGGGTTCTCTGGGGCTGAAAGCCATCGTATTTCAGGTACTGGATTTGTCTTTTAAAGAAGACATTTCCTCTCTCCATTGGTTGAAGAAATGAGAGATTGAAGTGCCTGGGATGACATATAACATACTGCATAGAATGGAGCCTGAGTTCCAACTGCCGGATAAGTCTGTTATGCTGAGTAGATGCTTGTTTTGCCCTTTTGTTCATTCCTTCAACTTTGCTTTCCATATTGGTATATGAGTGAGCAACATTCTTCGCTGCTTGGTTGATGTTAGACAACATCCTTTTCTGGTACATGACATTTTCATATTGCCTATTAAGTGTTGCTTCTATGTTGTTGAGGGGCATTTTCTCTACGGATGGTAGGATAATGATTTTAGTTGATATTTTTTTAGCATGGCTTAGATTATCCTTTACAAATGGTTTATTTGGTGGAAAGTCATTGGAGTGACTTTTTCCTTCTAGGGACATCATGAGAATATTTGTTGCATGTTGCTTATCTCTGGTTCAGGTGGTTTTATTTTTTGGTAGAGTGGGTGAGGTATCTCCTTGGCACATGTGGCATCTGTAATTCGACTTCTACGGACAGTGTCCAAAGAAAGGACATTTTCATACATAGTATATCCATATTGATGATTGAAGTGGTGTATCAAATCATGCTCATCCATGCAGCTTCCTAGGAACCAGTGTAGTAATATTTGGTTGTCGACTAATGGAAGGTTGCCGGAGGGTTGGCTCATATGGATTTAGAAGATATTTTTGGTAGGCTTTTTTAGGTGTGAGTGGTTGAAGCTAATCATGATGGTATTGTCACACCTTCCGGAAAAGATTGGTTCTGTGGACAAGAGAGGTTGAGGATGGTCTCTTAATTTCTCGTAGTTTGTGATCCATAAGTTTGGGAGTACTTTTACAAGTTCATCTCTGGAGATTTGTCTTGGGATATGAGTAAACTGTGTAGTTCCATTAGTGGCATCTATGTTTAGGAATAAAGTATTTTTTCCACCTGAAGGGATGGATCCATGTCATTATTCTAAACTTGCCAAGCTACCAGGTAGTAGAGAGTTTCTTGAATGGCATCTCTGACCTACGAAGCTCCAAGAATCTGAACCTTTATCTTCAACGCCTCTGTTAGTTGCAAATCAGAGATGGACATGTTGAAGTAGGGAAATATAGTGACAAATACTGTCCTGGCGCTCAGTGTGATTTCTGATATTCCCAAATTGAAATATTGGTATTCATTGTATCTAGTATAAACAAGGAAAAGATATGTCACAACTGGCTGTCCTTTCTTCCGTGATACATCAACACGACCCTAACAACACCAACGTGAATATGGGTGAAGCCTTGGATTCTCCATTGCCGTGGAAAATTTTTAGGCATCTATAAAGTGATGAATTGTTCCTCCTGAGTTGAAAGAATAGCAAGCTGAGCTAATTTTGATACAGAAACATATTTTTTAACTCCTTGTGGTCTTTGTTGTACCAATGAACGGATATGCAGCCATAGGTTACATACTTTCTTTGCAAAGGAAGAGTTAGGGTTAACTAGAGGTAGATATGTTGTGGGTATTTTCTATTGTGGTGGTAAAACATCCACTTCACATAGGTAGTCATATTTACATGACAGAGTTTTGGTAACGGTAGGTGCCATATTTAATCAAGCTAGAGATTTACAGAGACTAGACATACTTGGAGAAGAAGACTCTGAAGAAGACATAGTTTTGTATTTTTTTCTAGACTATAAGGACTCGATGTATTTGTTCTAGAGATCTAATGAAAAGAAACAAGAAAATGGAAAATATTTTTGTATTTTTGTTGACAAAAAGACTAAATATTTCTGCTAATGATCTAATGACAAGAAATAACAAATATTTGTTCTAGAATCTAAGAAAAGAAACCACATCTCGATTATGTACAAGACTCTGAATATGATATTGGAAAACTCTAACTCAGATAGTGGAAATATGATGACTCTACTATTTACAGGACATTGGTAATGATAATTGGGAAATTAATACTAATGATGGATCTAACACTACAGATTAAAAGTAACAACTACGACAAAGTAAAGAGTAAAGTAAAAAGTAAAAATAAAAATGTAAAGCTGGCACACGTGTTTGCAATCAGTAGGTGTGTATACAAAATCATGTTTCCTCCCTCCCTCTAGGAGTGGGAATGGCTCTGATACTAAATTGATGGGGAGAAAGTGGGACACCGAGGACTACCGGCGGTGGAAACTAGGTGTCAAGCAATAGAGCTCCAAAATTTCAAACATGAAAGGCAGTTTCACGACCATGTAGGTGGCACACTATACGAAATTAAAGCTTTTATAAACATCACAGATACAGATACTAACCTTTCCTTTATGATATCCGATTTACATCCATATAGGTGGAAAGACATATGAAATCAAAGATTTTAATCGACACACCATAACTTTCTTTTGACTAAGCTACGCATCCGACTAAGAATGGTTTACTTTCGCAATAAAGACTTCACAACTCTCAATGGGATGTCATGAATTTGCCACTGAGTTACACATTATCTAATGCATGGTTTTCCTTAGGAACAAAGACTTTGTAACCCTTAATATGATGGCTTTACTTAGCCAGTCTTAGAACACATGAAATTTTTTGTCTCCTTAGTACAAGACTGTTCCATATTTGACATAAACGGGTCGTACGATGGCTCTCCCTGGGATATTTCCCTAAAGAATCTATAGAACCAAAGGTCTACTAATTTATATATCAGATATGCATGTTCTTTCTCGGATAATCGAATAAAATTAGAAATCAATAGTGCAAACTAAGCCAATTTCATTTTATATTCATGGAAAGCACTTAGACATTGACATCACGTGGATGAAGCCAACTTCATTTCATATTCATGGAAAGTACCTTCGGGGTACCATGTTGCAGTCACAATAAGTAACTCATTAAAGTATTTCCTTACCCCCACTACTCTGACCTAAAGGATTAAAGTACCAAACCCTTTGGAAGAGAGAAAGCAAGAGAAAGAGAGTTTAGCTAACAAACATCTTTATGACAGAGAGAAAACTATACAAGAGGTAGAGAGAATATTCTAAGTGGAGATGATATTGCCTATGACTAAATACCAATTCTTCCTTTTATTAGAGAAGGAAGCTTACTAGATAATCTAGACCTAGAGATAAACATGAAATAAAATATTATAATCCTATCCTATCTTATAAGGGATAGGCATTATCCAATATGGATAGATAAGTCTAATCCTTATATAAAGGATAAACTTCATCTGTTATGAGTAGATAAGACTTATCTTTATTCACACCGAGACCTACTAATATGTGATGGGCTAAACAAAAATAAAACACACTAATGTTGTTGGCATGTGATATCATGTGAAAGCAGGAAAGTCAGCTGCTTGCAAGTAGGTGTATCAGTAGCTTGTAGGCATTTGGAAAGTAGGTGGATTAGCTACTCATCTTCAATATAGCTAAGTCAGCAGCCTCAAGACAAACCTATCTAAAAGGGTAACCCACTGAAGAGGGTTTTCTTGGAGATAAGGGTAACCTACTAGAAAAAGTAACCTACTGGTAAGGGTAACCCATCTGACAGGGTTCCTTGGAGAGGAGGGTAACCCACTAGAAAGGGTAACCTACAAGAGAGGGTAAACTAGTGGAAAGGGTAACCCAACAGATATGGTAACTTCTTGCATATGTCATTTGACGTCAACTTTCAGGCAATAATGTTGGATAGTGTCATGGCAATGAGCTCGCATATACTTTTTCGATTTACTAATCGATGTTGTGGTTCTACTTAAGGCGTTCTTATCCTTCTAAGATTCTGTTCATTGATTTGGTGAAGTAGCTCCTTCTGCTGGATAATGAATCTTTGCATTTCTGCTGGGACCTTTCACCCACATACTTTTGATAGAGTTTGTGACTTCATCTTTAGTGATTTCATACTATGGCTGATATTTCTTTACCGCTCATCGGACTTCATCCCAATGGGGTTGATCTTTGGTGTAGTTCAACTTTTCCTATTTTTTTCGACAAGTTTTCTTTTGGAAAGCATTTGTTCTACTAGAAAATAATGTATTGTGCCCATAGGATTCATCTTCCAAAGAGAGTATAGACACGGGAAAATTCTAGAGAAGCAAAATTTCTAGCTAAGCTTGGACATCATGGCCCATGATTCCTACAAGATAATGCAGCATGAAGACCATTGCATCATGGGAATATCTGAAGCATTGAATCTAGTATTATCATGGCTTGAACCACATCATGAATCTCTTTAGAGCTGGTTGGATTCAATTGAAATGCTTGAAGGCATCATACTTGAACTCCATGAGAGTGTAGTGTTGGTGGCACAGGTACCATAAGAGCCACAAAAAATCTTGTGGGAAGTCATTGGCTAGTGTTACATATACATGGAATAAAGGATATTCTCGGTGCACTCTGAATGTCTTCAAGATGGATCCACCATACTTTTTGAACACTTGAAGCTCATAGAATGTTCTTCTTTCTTTGAGGATGGAAGGATTGAAGGGATCCACATATTGGTTGAACAGATCTAGAGGATAGTCTTATATTTTGAAAGATAGTAATCCTACTGTGTTGAGCATGAGTATCTGACTAGCCTATTTCTGGTTGTCTTTTTTTTTATTGAATATCAGGTAGACATCATTGGCTAAGATGTTTCCTGATTATTCATATACGTCAATGAAGAATAGGGTGTCTTCCATCGGTTCTTATTTTAATGAGAATACCAATTTAAGGTCATTCTCTTTGTTAAGATAGATTCCCACGTGATCAGTTATTTCTTTAAAGAAGTGGACAGAGTCCTTAGACTTCTTGGCTTGAGGAAAATTTCTAGCAAAGTGTCCATGCTTTTTGTAGATGAAGCAACCATCATTTTTATTCTTATAGTTTGCTGGGCTTCTTCATCAAAAATACCTAGTTCGCCAGATCACCCTGCTCCTGTCGTCGGGAGGCTTTGGCAGTTTAAACCTCCTGAACAATGACTATATTTTTAATCTCATCTTTCAGCATAAATAAGAGCAATCGTGCATGGTGAAAAGGTTAATCTACTTCAGCAAAGATTTTTTTGTGCATATGTTGTATCTAGAACTTGGAAGATGGCCTACCGGATGTAGTTTATCTATTGGAAGATTATGTATTTGAACTTCTCTTTTACAATCTTCATCGTGTGGCCTACTAGCATCTTTGACAGTGATGATACGAAGGTTTGCTTCAGCTGGGATCTTCACCCAACTCAAAGTAGATCTTCACCATCTTTGGGAGTGGATATCGATGGCATTTCTATCGAATGATAGGCACTTCATCTCTAAGAGGTATCACTAAATCTTTTCTTATCTCTATCCTGCATCTTTGAAGAAGACCTCATGCATGATTCTGATGTTGTAAGAAAAGACCTCGAACGTTAGGTAAGTATTCTTATCGGAAATCCAAAGAGCATTCCACTGGTCTCTAAGTATGCTAGAGAATATGGATGTGAATTCTAAGAGTATCATGTATTTCTCTTATTCATCCAGATTCTTCATTGTCATCCAAGTGTAAAAGTCTGGGATCCTCTGGGCTAAGATAAAATCTTGAAGTCATTGAGAGTAAAGGTTTGAAATATGATTCCCACAGTTTTCTTTATCGGTGTACCTAGATCTAGGCGTTTTTCTCGGATTGGATTGTCCGTCATTCTGTCTTTTTCATTGATAACTTTGGATACCTCTGGTTCCTTGGAGTTGTTTATGGACATTGGTGGATAGTTTTCTTTGGGAGATTCAATTAAGGATTCAAAAGTGTCCTCAATGTACACTCATGAATCAACAAACACCTCGGTTTCCTCCATGTATCCATAAGTTTGAAAGTTATTGTTGGTATCAAAATTTTTGCCTGTATCAGACAGGCTTTTATCTCTAGAAGTACGACTAATGGGGTCAACATCGTTGATCTATTTGATGCATTTCAGAGATTCTTCTGCTGGATTAGGATTTGTTGCAGCTTGTGGATCTGGAACTGCTTCATCATTGATGTTCAAGCCATATAGACTTGGGATGAGTTATCTGAATTAGTATCCAGATCACATTGGGACGGAAACCACCTGTGATTTAGAAGGACATCGTTCAATAGGGTATTCCATTCTTTATCTTCATATGACACTTCTGGCTTATGGATTATTAATTGTCATCTAGGAAGGTGATGTCATAGTTCGAGATCATCATGGTCCCTCTATTTGTATTTGATTCCATATTGGACTGCTTTTGAGTGGCATCGGCTTTTCTCTTTGCAGCAATGGCATCTTTTCTTTCCCAAGTAAACTTAGTAATGTCAAACTCATGTTCATCTTTAGATCCCTGGGATCCTTGAGATGATGACATAGGCATATGGTATCTTTAAGGAGGAGTGGGAAATATGTGGCTCATCTTTGTTAGAGAGTATGTATGAGATGACATAGGGAATAAGGTTGGCTATGGTAGTGAGTTGTAGGTTCTCTGGGTTGAAAGTGATGGTATTTTAGGTGTTGGATTTTTTCTTTTAGAGAAGTCATTTCCTTTGGCTATTGGTCAAAGAAATGAGACAGTGAAGTGCTTGGCGGACATACATCATACGACATGGATTGGAGCCTGAGTTCCAATTGTTGGATAAGTCTATCATGCTGAGTAGATGCCTGTTCTGCTCTTTTGTTCTATCCTTAAAATTTTCCTACCATCTTGGTTTTCGAGTAGGCAAAACTCTTCATGGCTTTGTTGATTTTTGACAATATCCTATTTTGTTGCATGGCATTTTCAGATTTCCAGTTGAGTGTTGCTTCTGTGTCGATGAGGGGCAATTTCTCTTCGGATGGTAGGATAATGGCTTTGGATGGTATCTTTTGAGTGTGGCTCAGGTTATCCTTTTAAATGGGTTTGTTTGGTGGAAAGTTTTCTGAGTGACTGGTGTCTATGAGGGACATCATGAGCATATTGGATGCAGGTTCTTTATCTTTGGGTCTGATGGTTTTATTTTATGGTGGAGTTGGTGTGGTATCTCCTTGGAACATGTGGCATCAGCAATTCGACTTCCACGGACAGTGTCAGGAGAAAGCTCATTTGTGCCACACAATATATCGACTATCATAATTCAAGTAGTGTATCCAATCATGCTCGTCCATACAGCTACCTAGGAACCAGTGTTGGAATTTTTGGTTATCAACTAGTGGGAGGTCATCGGAAGGTTGGTATATATGGATTGAGAAGGTGGTTTTTGGAGGCTTCTTTAGGTGTGAGTGGTCGAAGATGATCGTTATGGTATTGTCACACCTTCTGGCAAATGTTGGTATGTGGACTGGAGATTTTAAGGATGGTCTCTCAACTTATGGTAGTTTGTGACCCATGAGTCTGGGACTACTTTGATAAGCTCATCTATGGGTATTTTCTTAGGATCTGAGTACACTTAGTGGTTCTTTTAATGGCATCTATGTTTAGGAACAAATCACTTTCTCCACCTGGAGGGGATAGATCCATAACATGAATCTAAAATCGCTAAGCTACCAGGTAGTGGAGAGTTGCCTGAATGACATCTCTGACCTCCAAAGCTCTGAGAATCTAGATTTGGATCTTCAACACCTCTGTTAGAGACGGATTGGGGAGGGACATGTTTAAGTTGGGAAATATAGTAATAAAGATTGTCCCGGCGTTCAGTGTGAATTTTGAAGTTCCAAAATTAGTGTGATGGTATTCATTGTATCTCGTATTAATAAATGAAAGAGGTTCCACTACTAGCTAGCCTTTCTTTTGTGATACGTCAAGGTGACCATAACATCACCAAAGTGGATATGGGTGAAGCCTTGTATTCTCCATTGCCGTGGAAAAACTTCCGGCATCTGTAGAGTGATGAACTATTCCTCCTGAGTTGCAAGAATAGGATGTTGATCTAGTTTTGACGTATAAACATATTCTTTAAATCCTCTTGGTTTTTACTATACCAAAGAACGAATCTACAACCATGGGTTACATGCCATTTTTTAAAAGGAAGAGTAGGGGTTCAATAGAGGAAGATATATTCTGGATATTTTCTATTGTATTGGTAACACATCTACTTCGTATAGGTAGTCATATTTACATGACAGAGATTTGGTAATGGAAGGTCACATATTTAATCGAGCTATAGATTTACAAGGACTGGACGCACTTGAAGAGGAAGACTCAGAGGAAGACATATTTTTATATTTTATGGACTATAAAGACTCAATGAATTTGTTCTAATGCTCTATGGAAAATACTCAATAAAATGGAAATCTTTTTGTGCTTTTTGTGTATAATAAGACTATTATTTTTTCTAAAGATCTAACAAAGGAAACTAAGACTAGATTATGTACAAGACACAAAATATGATAATGGAAAACACTGACACATATAATGGAAATACTATGACTCTAATATTTACAGTACTTTGGTAGTAAAATTGGGATATGAAAACTAAGGACGAATATAAGATTAACAGCTAAGACAAAGAAAAGGAAATAGTAAAAACAAAAAAAAGTAAAGTTGGCTCACGTTTTTGCAATCAACAGAAGTGTATGCAAACTCATGCTTCCTCCCTCCCTCCAGGTGTGGGGATGGATTTGATACCAAATATACGGGGAGACAGAGGGCCACGGAGGATTGACGGCGAAGAAAACTAGGTATCTAGCAACAGAGCTCCAAACAGGATGGCTTAGCAATCCTTAACGGGATGACTTAACTTAACAGACTTAGAAACCATGAACACTTTTGTCTTCTTAGTACAAGACTGTTCCATATATGTTATAAATGGGACTTACAATGGCTTTCCTATCCTGTTGCCCTCAAGCATCCACGTAACCAAAGGTGTACTAAGGTAACCTCATATCTGCAATTTATTTCTTAGATAAGGAATCAAAGTAGAAAACTATAGTGCAGACCAAGCCAATTTTATTTCATATAAATATAAATGACTTTGAAATATGCGTTGCGTGGATGAATCCAACTTCATTTCATATTCATGGAAAGTACCTTTGAAGTTCCATGTTGGAGTCACAACAAGAACCTCACCGAAGTATTTCCTTACCCCACTACTCCTACCAAAAGGACCAAAGTAACCATCCCTGTGGAAGAGAGAAAACAAGATCAAGATAGTTTAGCCAACAAACATCTTTATGGAAATTTTGAAAAGATTACAAGAGGGGAGGGTTTTGTAAAAATAGAATGTGAATCTCTCGGTGGGGAATATTTTTCCTCTAACTAATGTCCTATGATTCCTTTTATATAAGGAATCATACTAGATAAGCTTGACCTACGAATAAACAAGAAATAAAATAGTACAATCCTATCCTATCTTCTAAGGGATTGACACTATCCATTATGGCTAGATAATTCTTATCCTTTTGTAAGGGATAAGCTTTATCTGTTATGACTAGATAAGTATTATCTTTATTCACACTGTGACCTACTAACATGTGATGGGCCAAATAAAAACAAAACACACTAATTTTGTTTGCATGTGACAGCATGTGCAAGCAGGTGGGTCCACAGCTTGCTAGCAGATGCATCAACATCTTGTAGGCATCTTTTATATAGGTGGATAATCTCCTTGTCTTCAAAGTACCTGAGTCAAAATCTTCCAAACAAACCCATCTGAAAGGGTAACACACTAAAAAGGGTTTCCTTGGAGGTAAGGGCAATTCACTGGAAAGGGTAACCCATTGGTGAGGGTAACCCATTTAACAGGGTTTCCTTGGAGTGAAGGGAAACCCAATGGGAATGGTAATACCCATATGAGAGGTTAACCTCCTGGAAAGGTGATCTGAGGTGAATTTATGCACCTTAGTGTATTTATCCCAACTTATTTAGCCTTGTTTTGAGGATAACTTGTGGGCTTAATGTGATAATGATGATATAAATAATAATATAAGAACTTAATTATGTTATTAAAATGTTTAAAGGTGTTTTCAAACAAGTGTAGATTCAAATTGATCATTTAGAGTCTACACGAGAAAACTAGTGATACTAGCTTGAGCTAGGTGTTGTTCTAGTTGATCTCGACCACTTCTAATGTTTATAATGAGTTCCCAATGGTATTATTGTGTAATTATGTGTGGAAAACATGTTTATAGTTTTTAGAGTACAATTCAATCAATCCAAGAGTCAAAACCAAGTTAAAGATCAAAAGGGGCAAAACTAGTATCCTTAGCTTAAGTTTCTAGTTTGTCATCTTGAATGTTTTACTGTATTGAGCTCTAATTTGTGGTTTTTAATCCTATATGATGATTTTTAATTTTAATATTATTATATATTAAGGATATAAAACCTTATAATGAAGTTTAAACAACTCAAAAAGGTTTGGAATGGATCAACAAAAGCACAAAATGCAACTTGACGCGAACTGGACACCTGGGATGTCAAAGGCGTGTCGCGGTCCCAATCCATGGACTAATGGCGTGTTATAAACATTTTTTTCTTACTAAGGGACCCAAAATAGTGTGTATATGTGATAAGGAAGTGTATCACAGTTAAACACACAATATTAGCCCCGCAATACGGTCTAGAGAAAAAATGCAATAGTTTTGTCCTCCTATAAATAGGACACTTGTATTTGATGTTATACACCTGAGCCTACTTTGAATCTTGGATAGGGTCTAGAAAACAATTCAATTAGGGTTTTATATCTTTAATTTAACTTTTTAATGCATTTTATCATGTATTCAATTATTTTGATTACTACTATGTCCATGAGTGGACAAAAGCCCTTTTCTGGGGTTACCGCTTTGAATTAATTTAGTTTGGATTGTTTATCATATTTGGTTGTGTTTTACCCTTGTTATAACTATTTTTAGGATTCTCAACCCTTATAATATATCCATTGTCATCTTTCGAGAGGGGGAATAAGATGATAGAACACTAGGTAAGTAGAGCAAGGTTCTTGTTCTTTTAAAAAATAAGGAATTTGAATTAGAATCTAGGATAGGGATATACTTAGAAGACTTTTTTGGTTCACTTGTAGGATGATAGCTTCATTCATCTGATTGGATTATTGCATCCCCACTCAATGATGTAGTTACAATGTCCAAGTTAGGTAGAATATACGAGTTCGGGAGACCATAATCATACTATAAACCCTACGAATCAACAACCAAGATAAGTAATCCAACTAATGAAGTTCAATAGCATAGTATTATTTTTCGTAGATCCTTAACCCGGGGTTTCTCTCTATTTATTTTCCAAGCACTTTACTATATTGCATAATTTACTTTAATTTCAGTTTATAATTCACAAACTCTTTTGGTTACTTTTGAATCAATTTAATATCAATAGTTGAACTAGAATTGGATAGTTGCTTAACACAAGTCTCTGAGGGATCGATATTCGGCTCTATTTAAGGCCACTGTATTACTTGGTAAGACCACATACACTTACTTGTGCGCTTGGGCACAACAAGTTTTGGTGTCATTGTTAGGAATTTGTAAACTGGCAATTATTTTTGTTTTAGTTTTACTTAGTAGATTTCTTTGGTGCTTTACGATTGTTCTTTGGTATTGAAATTTTAGGAAATAGGTTGAAATATTAGTAGGCTGGCATGGATAGCTGAAGATCAACTAGCCCGCAGGATAGTTCAAGAGGTGAAAATACCACATTAGACAAATTTGACCTCCCATTTTTAGTAGTCGGATACTGGAGGTAATTTTGAGCTAAAATAGAACATGGTGCAGCTTTTGATTAGCAGTGAAAAGTTTAGGGTGATTTCATATGAAGATCCACAGGTCCATCTGCAGAACTTCTTGGAGATTAGTAAAACATCTATCCCTATGAGTGTGTCAATTGATTATGTGAGGCTGACACTATTCCCCTATTCACTATTGGGGGAAGTGAAAAAGTGGTTGAATGTTGAGCCGGCAAATTCAATCACAACTTGGGATGACTTAGCCTGGAAATTCCTCATCTAATTTTTTCCATCTAGTAAGACTACGAGATTGCACAGTGAGATTGCGTGCTTCAAACAAAACCTAGATGAGAGTTTATACTATGCTTAGGGGTGATTCAAAGCTCTCCTTTGGTAACGTCCACATCATCAGTAGTCCAGTGAGGTATTAGCTCATCTTTTTGTTGAAGCACTTGACTATAACACAAAAACTTTGCTATATTCAGCCGAAGGTGATCAAGATTTGGAGCTGACTTATGATGAGCTTTATATTTTGTTGAACCAGATTGCACAAGGAAATCTCGAGTGGAATTCAGACTCAAGAAATACTACAAAGAAAGTTACAGGTGTGTTGGAGGTTGACCGGTCTACTTCTACCACTCAAATTGTTGCACTACAAAATTAGTTGACCATGAAATTGAGCAATATAAAGTTAGGCGCTACACATCCTGCAACATCAGTGAATGCAATTCAGCAAACGCATGCTTGGAGTGGGGTTTGTAGTAATAGTGGTCATGCTGTAGATATGTTTGTTGTGAATCCTGGGTCCATGATGTTTATGGGAAATTCTCAAAGGCCAAATTATGGAAACATCGACAATCAAAAGTGGCAGACTCAGCCACTAAATACATCATCGAACAACCAACTACAGCAGTTTTAGCCACAACAAACTCAAGGAAATTAGGCCACAAATAGAAATATGAAAGAGAAGTTGAAACAAATTTAAGCTTATCAAACACAATTGGCAGTACATATGAAGAGTCAAAAAGGAGATATGAAGAATCAAAATACTATTACGAAGATCTTGGAGTTGGAAATAGGGAAATTGCAGCAAACACATAATCCCAGGCCTCAAGGTGGTTTTTCAAGTGATACTGAAAATCCTAAACAAGTTATGGAAACCACTTTGAGGATTAGTAAGGAGCTGAATAAAGAACCTCTAATGAAAAATAAGAAGATAGATTTTGATTTGGTCCCTAAGCAGGTAGACGACAAAGATGCAAAAAATTTAAGAAACTCTGAGTACTCGAAAATAAGAGTTTCTAAAAAGATGAAGAAGATCCCACCATTACCTTTTCCATAAAGGCGTATAAAAGCGATGGAGAATGCATGCTTCAAGAATTTCTTTGACACATTCAGAGATCCTCACATTAACTTACCTTTTTAAAATATTTTATAGGGAATGTCCAAGTACGCTAAGTACTTGAAGGATGTGGTCTCTAATTAAAAAAGTTGCAGGATGTGGAGACAGTAGCACTCACAGAGGAGTGTAGCTTTGTTGTAATGCAGAAGATGCCCAAGAAGTACAAATACCATAGGTGTTCCCTCTCCCTATTCAAATTGGGAGTGGTGAGGTGGTCTACACACTTAGTGACTTAGGGGAAAGCATCAATTTGATGACCTTCTCCTTGTTCAACACTTTGGGCTTAGTGAAGCCTAGACCGAACTTTGTGTTGCAGCAACTGGAAAACGGGACCATATACCCTCTTAAAGGAGTCATAGAGGATGTTATCATCAAGGTTGGTAATTTTATTATACCTGCTAATTTTATTGTATTAGATTTTTAGGTAGATGAAAAAGTACCAGTTATCTTGGGATGTCGATTCTTGGTAACGGGGGGATCTTTGATTGATTTGAGAGAGGGCACGCTCACAATGAGGCTGGATAATGAAGAGAAAGTATTTAAAATGTACAAACCACTTAACAGACTATCCCACTACAATGACTTGTGTATGATTAATATGATTGAAGGGGATAAGTGTGGGATGGTGGATCATGTTCCACAAAAGACCTCTTCGGACTTCCTTATTATGCAGCCCAAGCCTCGAATACCTAAGCCCAACATGATGCATATTGATGAGACTAAAAAGATTATTGTTGACCTTGAGATTTCATACTAAAGAGATCAGAAACAAATAAGAAGATAGCCTCTAAGTAGGAGGAAGACTATGAAGGAATATGGATGAGTCATAGTTGGTTCGTGCCGCGACACAAAATCTGGCTCTGCATGGGAGGCAACCCAAGTTAAGGTTGGGTTAAATTTTTAATATTTTTAGTTTACTTCACTAGTTTTTTGCTTTTTTAAGTCACAAGTTGATGGGAAATCTGAGTAACAAAAACCTACGCTAAGGAGTATGGCAAATACTAAGTCTGGGGTCCCCAGACCCTCTTAATACAAAAAGATGATACTAGATAGTCCTAGAGTCCTGGGAGTATTTCTATCTCTAACTTTAAAGTATACTTTGGGTACAAAGTAGATTTTTAAATATGGGGTGAAGGGGAAATTCCTATTTTTAAGTTAAATTTAAAATTTTTTGTGTTAGATATTCTTATTGGTGCTATATTTGGCATCCTGATGCAAATATTTTAGTTGTGAAAAGCATGTTGATTGTGTGAATGACTACTTTCTACACTCATAGGCTCATTTTTGTGACTCTAGTACTTGTTGGCTTAGTGTTGAATTCATGCTATTATTTGGTTGAGAGTCTATGATGATCCTATGTAATTCAGGCATGTGCCAAGTGTGCATAAGGTTTATTTTATATTCCTTGTTGCATTTGATTCTAGAACATGCCTAATGTGTGTACGAAACAAAATAAAGAAAGTGGGTTTAGGAGATGATTTAGGCATTTCTTTGATAGCCATGTTTCATACCCCCTTTTTGACCCACCTTTGTGCTTAATCTTAGTCATCCTTATTAATCCTTTGACTAATTTCTTTGGTAGACTCATATGTAGCCTAATACCTTCTTTGATAGTCATTAATTTGATCCAAAACTACTAAGTACTTTACAATAAGTTAATTAAGTAGGATGTTTGAAAATAAAAGGATAGAAGGTGAAAGTGAAGCCCCAAAGTAGTGGTTATTGGTGTGTAAATTTTATATGCAACAAAATATAGTTGCAGACCACGATAATACCATAATGCGTTGAGGGGTAATTCTCGAGTGACACAATCCAGTGGCTCACCACAATAATCCCGCATTGTGGAGCTTAACGTAGAAACCTAGCCCCGCATTGCGGTGAGAATTATGAAGTAATAAAAAATACTCCCACCACATTGTATGTGAATGATCTAAATCAGATGGGGAAAAATAAAAGAATTAGGTAGACCTATGGATAAACATAAAATAAAATATTACAATCATATCCTATCTTCTAAGCGAGAGGCATTACCCGTTATGACTAGTTAAGTCTTATCCATTGTAAGGGATAAGATTTATCTTTTATGACTAGATAAGCATTATCTTTATTCAAACAGAGGCCTTCTAACATGTGATGACCCAAATAAAAACACACACTAATGTTGTTGTCATGTGAAAGCTTGTGCAACTTGGTGAGTCAGCAACTAACAAGCAGGTGCATCAGCAGCTTGTAGGCATCTTCAAAGAAGGTGGATAACCTCCTTGTCTTTAAATTAGTTCAGTCAGTAGCTTTAAGACAAATCCATCTGAAAAGGTAATCCATTGAAAAGGGTTTCCTTAAAGATGAGGGTAACCCACTAGAAAAGGTAACCCACTGGTGAGGTAACCCATCTAATAGGGTTTCCTTGGACAGGATGGTAACCTATTAGAAAGGGTAGCCTACTGAAGAGGGTACCCCACTGAAAAGGATAACCAGTAGAGAGGGTAACTTCTCACACATGTCATCTGACATTATCTGTCATGCAGAAGTTATGGATGGTGTCTATGATGAACTCACGTATCCTTATTCAATCCACCAATCGATATCATACTTCTACCTGCGGTGTTCTTGTCCTTCCAAGCTTCCCTTCATCGATCTGGTGAAGTAACTCCTTTTACTGGATGATAAATCTACGCATTCCTATTAGGGATCTTTCATCCTTATGCTTTTGATAGAGTTTGTGACTTCATCTCTTGTGATTTCATACTGTGGATGATATTTTTTTTATGCTCGTAGGACTTCATCCTGTTGGGGATAATTTTTGGTGTAGTTTGGCTTCCCCATTTCTTCGACCATATTTCTTTTGTAATGTATCTGTTTTTCTATAAAATGAAATGTTGTGCTTTATAGTATTCATCTTTCAAGGAGAGCACAGACACAAGAAATTTCTAGATGAGTGAAATTTTTGGCATAGCTTAGATATCGTGGCTTGTGACTTCTACAGTATGATGTAGCATGAACACCATTGTATCATAGAAATCTTTGAAGCTTCAAATCTAGTATTCTCGTGGCTTGAACCACAACATGAATCTCTTCAGTGCTGGTAGGATTTAATTAAAATACTTGAAGGCATCACACTTGAACTCCATGAGAATGTAGTACTTGTGGAACAGGTAACAAAATAGCCACAGGAGTTCTTACGAAAAGTCATTGGATACTGTAATGAACACATGGCATAAAGGATATTTTGGGTGTAATCTGAGCAGCTTCAGGATGGATCCTCCATACTTTTTGAACACTTGAAACTTGTACAAGGTTCTCCTTTATCGAAGTATGGATCGATCAAAGGGATCGATATATTTCTGTAATAGATTAAAAGGTTAGTCTATTATTCTAAAAGATAGTAATCCTGCCTTGTTGGGCATAAGGATTTGACTAGCTTGGTATTGGTTGTCTTCTTTTGTTACTGGATATTAGGTAGAGATCATTGGCATAGATGTTGCCTCATTCTTCATATACATCTATGGAGAAGATGGTGTCCTCTGTTATTTCTTCTTTCATTAAGAATATCGATTCAAGGTTGGCCTCTCTACTGAGATAGATTCTAACGTGGTCTACTATTTCTTCAAAAAGGTGGACAGAGTCCTTCGACTTCTTGGGTTGAGGATAGTTTCTGGCAAACTGACTAGGCTTTCTACAGATAAAGCATCCATTATTATTATTCTTATAATTTGATGGGATCCTTTGCCTAAAATACCTAGTTCTCCTTATCACCCTGCTCTTATCGTCGGGAGACCTTGACAGTTTGAATATCCTAAACAACAGCTTCCTCTGAGATCCTACCTAACGACTTTAGCAGGGGCAGTTTGACTTCATAAAAAGATTATTTCTACTGTAATGAAGATCAAGAACTGGGTTGTTCTGATTGATCTTCTTTAGTACATATCTCTTTTTCATAAACTAGTCAAGGCTTGGAAGATGGACTGCCTTATGTATCTTACGTCTCTACAAGAGACTTCTCATAGGATTTTGAAATCGGCGGCCAAGTCCTGAGATGTGAGATAAGTGTCTATATCCATAATCCTAAGTGCATCTGGAGAATCTGGAAGTGCAATCGACAGTACTATGTATTATTCTCTTTTAGCCTAATTTTTCATCGTTATAAGAGTTTTGAAAGCCTGAGGCAAAGGTAGGATCAAAGCAATGATTTTCTTCACCTTTATCATTAGTTCTTTCCTTCTTTTTGGGAAGGATCACTAGTCAACTCATATTGATCAGAAATTAATTTAAAGACCTCTAGTTTGCTGGAGTTTTTCCTGAATATGGATGGACAATCCCCCATAGGAAATTAGATTGATGGATTCAAAGCATCCTCATTGTTATTACTATATTCATCAGTACGAAAGTTATCATCAGTGTTAGATCATATATCAATCGGATTGGCATTAGATGATTGTTTACTAATGAATGTTTGTGGTTGGCCATCATTGAAAAGAGATGGAATATCGTCAAATATTTCTTTTCCTGCATCAAAACCTAAGTCAGGAACCTCTTCTAGACCAAGATAATGATCACAAAGTGCTTCATCTTCCGTTGGGAACTGAGAAGCCATGGGTTACTCCGAGGCTTGTGCTGCCCTCATGGCCTTTCTTGATTTAGGACATACTTTTTCAAAGTGTGCTTTGTCATAGCAAATGAAGAATTTGTGATTACCTGGATCTTTCTTTGGAGAGGATTTGGCATCTTTGTTGATCATCAGTTCCTTATCTGGCAGTTTCCTCTTTTCTAGCCTATCTGTATTGCATGTATCTCTTATACCTTACTTGATGCTTTGAGATATTTGGAGACCCATCTATCTTGCAAACTTAATTGTCAGGTATATCATTAGAGTGGACAGATTGTGAACATTCATCCAACATGGTGTTGTCAAATAAAGTTTCCTTATGTTTCTCAGAAGGATAGAAGTCTATGGGAGGAGATGAATCTTTCGACATAGACTTATTATCCTTTGGAACAACAAGACTTGGGTTATCTAGTTTGATGTTGATCAATTCAGTAACCTTGTTATTGTTCTTTAGAAGACATTATTTCAGAGAGACCTATTCGGCATTGTGGTATTCCTCATCAGTGATCTATAAGAGATCATCTGAAGTGGTGGAATCTGGTTAGCAATTTGTAATCATCATATGCGTTGGATCAACTGTCTGGTCATTCTTTTCCTATATTATTCTTCTGGATCCTAATTCTTGACTACTTTCTGAACAGAAGGAACATCTGGTGGCTCATTATTTTATGTTCTTTGAATCTCTTAAGTCATAATTTGGGACTATAGGATCTGGACAATGGAGGATTAGAGCCCTCCTCAAGTCTATTCCATCAGCGTCACATGGAACCGGACAAGAATGCCTTGTGTTCTTGAATTGACTCTATGCCATCTTGAATTTCTTCTCCATGGTATCTTTCCTTGCCCACACAATATCAAACTGTTGTTCATTTTTTAAAGATAAAGTGGATATCAGGGATGAATAAGGTAGAGAAGGTTGGCCTAATCCTTTGGAAGGATATCCATATTGAAATATAGTGGATACTTGGGCTTTTTGTAGTATGGGGCAATCATATTTCAGATTCTAAAGTTGTTAATCAAGAGAGGCCATTTCTTTTTATTATTGGTCCAGAAAATATAGGAATGAGGTTTATATCAAACTTTTTATAGACTAGATGGTCCATAATTTATCTTCGAGTACTCTGATAAGTATGGCATGTTGGGTCTATACTTGAGCACCTCCTGAGCTGATTACATATGGTACTTAAGGAGCGTGGCTTAAGTTATCCTTTTTAGACTGGTGGTTCGGTGGGAAAGAATTGATGTGACTGGATCTAGAATGGGATGTCATAAGCATCTGAGGGTTCACCCCAAATCAAGAAGCCATTTCATCCTTTCTATTATAGATTTTACAACTACAATCAGTCCTTCATAGTTAATGTCCTCAGAAAGTCAATTTACGCCACATCAGACTACGACCCTCATGATTGAAGTTCTTTATCCAATCATGTTCTTTCATAAAGCAAGCGAGGAACCTAATAATGGTCCTTAGGTCCTTTACATCTAGAAGATCATCTCTTGGGTTGTACATGGGGATGTAGAAGGTGGTTTGGGGCAGCTTTTTTAGATATAGGTGGTCGAAATCATCAGTGGACTTTAGAGGTTGAGGGTAGTCTCTCAACTTCTCATTTTTAGTCACCTATGAAGCTGGGATAATGCTAACCAGTTCATCCCTCAATATGTTTCTTGACATCTTACATAGGACTTTAGTTAGAAGTAAGATCTTCTCCACTTAGAGATTAACTCTCTATTTGGACAATCCCCTATTAATCTTTTCATATTTTCAATAAATATATTTGTTGGATAAACTCCCTTGCTCATGTTTTCTCTCTTCTAGAGGGATGGGTGCTTCGGTCCTTTAGGTTGGAGTAGTGGGGTAAGAAAATACTTCAACAAAGTACTTGTTGTGAATTCAACATAGAACTCCTAAAGTACTTTCTATGAATATGAAACAAAGTTGGCTTCATCTATGTGATGAACATGTCTAAGTCATTTTTATATATATGAAATTAAATTGGCTTAGTCTGTACTATAGCTTTCTAATTTAATTTGTTATCTAAGAAAGAACATGAAGATCTCAGGTCTGCCTTAGTAAACCATTGGTTCCACAGTCGCTTGAGGGAAACAGGCTAGGGAGAGTCACCGTAAGACCTATTTATGTTATAGATGGAATAGTCATGTACTAAGAAGACAAAAGAATTCATGTGTTCTAAGACTGGAAAAGTCAAACCATCTCATTAAGGTTTGCGGTATCTTTGTCGCCAAGGAAAATTGTCTATTACCGGATATGTAGTGCAGTGGAAAATTCCTACAATCCCGTTGAGGGGTGCAAAGTCTTTGTTTCTGAAGCAAACCATCCGTAGCTGGATGCACAGCTCGGTCATAAGAAAGCTATGGTGTGTTGATTAAAAAGTTTGATTTCATATGGCTTACTGCCTATATGGACGTGAATCACCTATCATGTTGGAAAGTTTAATCTCTACATCTGTGGTGTTGAAAGAAGCTTTGATTTTGTACGGCGTGCCGCCTACACGATCGTGAAACCACCTATCTTATTGGAAAGTTTGGAGATCTATTGCTAACCACCTAGTTGCTTTCACTAGTAGTCCTCTTTGCCCCAATGTCTTCCTATCTATTTGGTATAAGATTTATCCCTACAACCGGAGGGAGGGAGGAATCAATAGTATGCATACACATCTGTTATTTTCAAACACATGAGCTAGCTTTACATTTTCATTTTTAGTTTTACTTTTTCCTTTACTTTGTCTTAGTTGTTACTCTTAGATCCGTAGTATTTTCTTCCCAGCTGTTACTACCAAAGTCGTGTAAATATTAGATTCATAGTGTTTCCATTATTAGAGTCAGTGTTTCCCACCTATCATATTTAGTGTCTTGTACATAATCGAGTCGTAGTTTCTTTTCTTAGCTTTTAGAACAAATATTTGTTGTGTCTTGTCCTTAGACCTTTAGCACAAATATATTTTATTGTCCATAAAATACAAAAATATTTTCCATTTTATTGAGTTTTTTCCATGGAGCCTTAGAACAAATACATCGAGTCTTCAGAGTCCAAAAATACAAAAATATGTCTTTTCTTAATTATTCACCAGTTTCGTCTACTTTGTCCTATCTATACATTTTTCTGCCTTAGTTAGAATTGTTTCCAACCTCTCATAGAACTTTGTCATGTAAATATGACTATCTCTATGAAGTAGAGGTTCTACAGGCTGAATAAGATATATCCTCCACATATATACCTCAACCTAACCCTTACTCTTCATTTTCCAAAAAAAACATATAACCCATGGATGCAGATTGATTCTTCACATTAAAATAGGACATAAGGAGTTAAGGAATACGTTGCTAAGACAATTCTTGACCATCATATCCTTATGAGTCCAAATAACCATTTTGTCACTCTGCAGATGCCAAAACACTTTCTGCAAGACTGGAAAAACTATCCATTTTGGGGTCATTCGTGTTTCATTGATGCATCATAGAAGAAAAGGCTAGCCAATAAAGGCATGTCTCTCTCTCCTTGATACGAGATTCTACAAATAACAACATACAAATTTTGGTACTCTACATATTCTCCTGGATGTTGGGACAGTTATTGTTAATCTATTTCCAAACCTTTCCATGTCCCTTCCTGATCCAAGCTGAACAGAGGAACTAAAAGTTCAAGTCCAAATCCTGGAAACTTCAGATTCTAGCTTATGTCTAACGGTACATCACCAATTATCTTGGAAAGTGAAAAATCATGAGAATACCCAATCCATGCCAGGAGACCAAACCTCATTTTCCCTAATTATAATACTACCCAAAGAACTACCCTTGGTGTACAAATCTCAAAGTAATTGTCTAAGGAAGAATTGCTCAGAGTTATTCCAGAATCATGAGCCAATAGTTATAAGAAGCTTAGATTCGATTCTCATCGTCTTCGAACTTTCTATGCCATATCAAAAATTACACCTCTCCATACATCTTTGCCTATCAATATGCTTGTCCCTACTGATACTAATCTAAGGGAAGAAATCCCAGACCCAACATATATCTCTCACTTGAACGATTCATGAGAGATATTTATTTGGTTAAAATTCAATCATGAGAGATATAATGTACACTGGTTCAAATATCCTTTCATGAGACATGGCCCATGGTTGAGAAACTATAGCTGTGCAGAGTGTGATGTGCCCAGGACAAATGATGATGATGATGAATATTGGGTTTTGGGTCATGCCAAACATATAGAGGTTCTAGAATAAAGGAAATAGTCTATCCAGTCTATGATATGTCCACTAAAAACCTCAGTACTATCCTTCATTGACCAGAAAAGAAGAGTAATGGAATCACTCAAGTAACAAATTACCCTATTAAGACACGCCACCATTAATCCACAAGATATACCATCATATGTCGTATGTTGCTCCCAAGCGCAACGCAAGTGTACGTGGTTTCACCAAGTAATATAGTGGCCTTAAATAAAGCTGGATATTGATCCCTCAAAGACTTATGTTAAGCAACTATCCAATTCTAGTTTAACAATTGAGATTAACTAGTGCAACGTAGCCAAAAGAGTTTTGAGATCTTGTAATCAAAAGTAAACTAAAGTAATGTAGGAAGGTAAGGACTTTGGAAAATCAATGGATCAAAACCCGGGGTTAAAGCACTATAAACAATCATATTGAAATTCTTTCATTAGACTACTTATCTTAGTTGTTGATTCACAGGGTTGATTTAATGATCATGGTCTCTCAAGCCTCTAATAACCTATCTAATTTAGACCCATAACAACATCGTTGAGCGGGGATATGAGAACTAAGCTAAACACATTTATATATCATCCCACAGCAAACCAAGTAAGGCTTCTAGGTATATCTATATCCTAAATGCTAATTCAAATTCCTTATTTTATAAAATAATAAGAACCTTACTCTATTTACCCCCACGTTCTATCTTCCTATTACCCCTCCCGAGCTCACAAGGTCAACAATATATGTATTCTAAGGGTCCCAAATCCTTAAAATAGTTATAAAATTATAAATAAACAACTAAATATGATAATAAATCCAAAAAAACTCAATTCAAATCAATAGTAAACATGTTCTTGGCCTTAACCCTGAAAAGGGGGCTTTTTGCCACTCATGGACATAACCGTAATTATGATGAATTAAAATATGATAAAGTCCATTAAAAAGGTAAAGTAAGGAAATAAAAACCATAATTGAAGCTTTTTACAGATCCTCTTTAAGTTTAAAATTCATCCAAGGAGTCTAACATCAAGTACAATTGTCCTGTTTATAGGAGGACAAAACTGTCGATTTATTGCACTAGGCCGTGTTGCGAGGTTAATTTTCAGTGTCTATCTGTGTAGCATACCATTATCATTGATACCCACTGTTTTGGGTCCCTTATTAATCTTTTGTGCATGGAATTCACCATTTTACCTTAGCTTTGGTCCGCGATGCGCCATGAACTTCCAAGAGATCCATTTCACGTCAAATTCTGTCTTGCGCTTTTGTTGATCCATTCCAAGCATTTTTAAGCAGTTTACACCTGATTTGAAGCTTTTATATATTTCATATATCATAATAATATACTCACCAATCATACTATAGCATGAAAAACAACAAATTAGACCTCAAAACAACACAACATCCTAGACGACGAACTAAAAACTTAAGCTAAGAATAATATTTTTACCCCTTTTTATCTTTCACTTAGTTTTGACTCTTGGATTGATTCAATTGAACTTTAAAAAACATAATCATATTTTTACACACATAATTACACAATCATACCATTAGGAACTCATTACACACATTAGAATCCATCGCAATCAACTAGAACAACACCTAGCTCAAGCTAGTAACACTACTTTTCTCATATGAACTCTAAATGATGAAATTAAGTACAAACTTGTTTGAAATACACCTTAAACATTGTAATAAAGTACTTGAAAACTTAGATGCTTAATTATATTATTTTTAAAACATTACGCACACAAGTTTTCCTCAATATAAGGCTAAATAGGATCGGATAACGACACTATAGTGCATAAAACCACCTCAGATCATCGTACTTCCACCATCACCACAAAAGCCAGCCATTTCCTCATTCCCATCAAGATCATCTACCTTAGAACTAATCAGTACAACTAAAGAAGATGAGAAGAGATCTGACATTTCTATATTCTCATGGAAAATAAAAAAAATGATGAAAGATTGCTAGCAAGGCAAAGGGACCCAAGGACAAGTTAAAAGGATGAAGGCCCTAAATGATGCTGATATGATGAATTCAGTGTCTACCACTCCAATACATGATGATATCTTTTTGAATTTGATGTTATAGTCCCAAATGGTGACTTGGATATTCTAGATAAAGTTCCACCAGATGAGGACTGGGATTCCATCAAGCATGGTCTTCTTAATGTTGACCACGTATTTCCAGGAATCTTTTAGGTTGATGATCCTCCTATGTCAAAATAGGTCATCTTATGGTTCAATGCAGCAGCAATAAGGAATCATCCCCATCAGCAGTTCCATGGTGACCTTGTTAAGGAATATCTAAATTACCCTAATGCCTTTGAAGATGTTGACCTAGAAGGAGGAGAAGAGCAACAATAGACCCAGTCATTTGATCCGACAAACATGATGATCTGAAACTATAATTCGGATCTTGTTCTTATTACAGAGGTTGACAAAACCACTAGTGTGATTACCACCAATCATTTTGATCCAAATCCTAAGCCAGATGGGTCTTCCCAGCTCTACAAATATCAAGAAAGGCATAAGATATATATGTAGTATGGATGGGATAGAAAGAAAAAACCATCGATAAGGAACTAATGATCAACAGTGATGCCAGATCCTCTAAAAAGAATGATCCAGGCACGCATAAGTGCTTCATCTTCCATGACAAAGAACACTTTGCAAAATAATGTCCTAAGTTTAGAAAGGCATAAAATGAGGATCAGTCCTTATAGAAAATGATGGATGCTAAGTTCCTAATCAAAGATAAAGTCCTTCACTCTAATCCAGATAGCATTCCTAAATCTGTTTGCAACAAATACATAGGAACGCCCAAGGACATTTCATCCCTCTTCATTGATGGCCAACCTCATCCCCTTATTATTGATGACTACCTAGAGAAGATATCATCACCCATCAGTAAAGTTGAATTCAATCAGTTAGCAAAACTGATGGAGGAGATCAACATGATCACAGAAGAAATCAACATGATCTCCGATCTGGAAACACCTCATGTCAAGATTAAGATATATCCATCAATATGGAACAAGCCCCTTTAGGTCATCGCCTTCATAGAAACCAGAGTTGCGGCCTCAATACCGAATCCTGACATCATCCCAGTGATCAATGGGTCCCTCACTTTAAGACTTTTGTCACAACATCTAAAGGAGGAGTCCTCACAATCAGGGTGATTACGAGGTAGCCAATCATGATAAAATTCTTTCCAGGCATACTTTACATAACAAAAATCCTTAGATCCAATATACCAGGGAAGGATCTGATTATTGGTTTTGACATCTACAGGCAGCTGAACAACTACCTCCTTATTCTTACAGAAAGTATAACCTTCATGGGCCGATTATGGAAATATTCCACCATACCAAGGTTGTTCTAAATTGTTCACAAAGATACAGTAAAGAAGATGGAGAATCAGTTGATAGAAGAATCTTATGTTGAACACACAAAACGTTCCTCAAGAAGACAACATTTCTTGGTGGCTAGCAATAGAGCTCCAAACTTTCCAACATAAAGGTAAGTTTCACTACCATATAGGTAGCACGCCATACAAAATCAAAGATTTTATCGATAACACAGATGCAGAGTCTAACCTTTCCAACATGACATTCACTTCACATCAATATAGGCCGTAATCCATACGAAATCAAAGCGTTTAATTAACACATCATAGCTTTCTTACCACTGAGCGATGCATCCAGCGTTGAAAGATTTTCTTTGATGACCAAGACATAAGAATCCTCAATGGGATAACATGACTTTTCCATTGAGCTACACATCCGATAATGGATGGTTTTCCTGGGCAAAAGAGACTTAGCAATCCTTAACAGGATGGCTTGACTGGCCAGCCTTAGAACACATGAACACTTTTGTTTTCTTAGTAAAGACTATTCCATATATGTTATAAATGGGCCTTACAACGGCTTTCCCTGGCATGTTGCGCTCAAGAATCCGTGGAACCAAAAGTGTATAAGGCAGACCTCAGATCTGCATGTTATTTCTTAGATAATGAATCAAACTAGAAAGTTATAGTGCATACTAAGCCAATTTTGTTTCATATACTTGGAAAATACTTATACATCTACGTCATGTGGATAAAACCAACTTCATTTCATATTCATGGAAAGTACCTTTGGAGTTCTACGTTGGAGTCACAACATGTACCTCGGTGAAGTATTTCCTTACCACACTACTCCAACCTAAAGGACCAAAGCACCCATCCCTTTGTAGAGAGAAAACAAGAGCAAGAGATTTTATCCAACAAAAATCTTTCTTGAAAATATAAAAAGATTAGAAGAGGGGAGTGTTTCATCCAAATAGAGAGTGAATCTCTAAGTGGAGAAGATCTTGCCCTCTAAGTAAAGGACTATGATTTCTTTTATAGGAGAAACAAGCTTACTAGATAAGCTATACCTACGAATAAACATGAAATAAAATATTACAATCCTATCATATCTTCTAAAGAATAGGCATTATCCATTATGACTAGATCAGTTTTATCCTTTTATAATGGATAAGCTTTATCTGTTATGACTAGATAAACCATATTTTTATTCACATCGAGCCCTACTAACATATGATGGGATAAATAAAAAACAAATCACATTAATTTTGTTGACATGTGACAGCATGTGCAAGCAGATGAGTCAACAGCTTACAAGACGATGCATCAATAGCTTATAGACATATTGCAAGTAGGTGGATAAGCTTCCTATCTTTAAAGCAGTTGAGTCATCATCTTTAAGACAAACCCATCTGAAAGGGTAACCCACTTAAGAGGGTTTCCTTGTAGATGAGGGTAACCCACGTGAAAAGGTAACACGCTAGTGAGGCTAACCCATATGATAGGGTTTCCTTTGAGAGAAGGTAACCTACTAGAAAGGGTAATCACTGGAGAGGGTAACTTGCAGGAAAGGGTAACCCACTGGAGAGGGAAACTTCTTGCACATGTCATCTGACGTTATCTTTTAAGCAATGGTTTTGGATTGTGTTGACGATGAGATCGTGCATCCTTTTTCCATCCACCAACAGACATCATTCTTGATGAGTGGTCACAAGAGTCTGATGACCGGTGTCATCTCCTTCTTCTCTTTTATTGAATAGTTTTTAGAAGAAAATTCTTCATGCCTTGATAGGAATTACTCCAACCTGTTCTCCTTTCCCTTGATGTGTTTTACTTAGAATTTATAGGCAGAAACCATTAAAACCACCAGAGAATCTGTACATTTGGGTTAATCTTTTGATTTAGCTGGACCATTATGGGAAAAGCCTATTATCTATTTCAATGTGAAATTCAGTGTGAATGAGAAAGAAGTTAAACTTCTTTATTTTTTTTTCACAAAAAGAATTTCTTTGAAGGTGTTGTGGTAGTGTCATTCTACTTCTTTAAACCTTTCACTAGCATATCATTATATTTTACATTGGCCATCTTTTTCCTCCAGGAGACCTGCACTCCAATAATCATTGTTGTCATCGGTCTTAAATATCATCTGTCAATCCGATGGAATATGGATTTTCTTGACTTCACTGGATAGTCCTTTTATCTTTCGGACCGCATCATTTTGCTTTTTTCCCTTAGCTGGAGTATTTTTCTTTAGCATCTTTGTGAGAAAGGAGATATAAATAAAGATATTGGGTATGAACTGTCCAACATAACTAATCACACCAAGAAATTACTTGAGCCTCTTAACTGAGAAGTTAGTATCTGGAAACTTAAGCAATTCTTGGCATATGCGCGATCCTATAGTGTAAGACTCATGGGCAAAGTACATCTGCAGAAAATAAATCTCATCTTTTACGAGGGTTATCTTCTTTTCCAAGAGCATAAATCCATGCTGCTTTACCAGGTTATGGAATTAATGGAGGAGGTCCAGGTGTTCCTCTCAAGTGTTGTTGAAGAGTAATCTATCCTCAATGTAGACCAATGATGTATGGAGGATGGGATGGAATATCTTAATAATAGCCATTTGGAAGAGTGAAGCAGAAGGTTTGAGCCCAAACGACATAACTTTTTACTGATAGTGGTGATTTGGTATATAGAAGGTTGTTTTAGCTCTATCTTTTAGGTGCATGACAAAACGCTAGAATCCTGATTTGAGATCGAGTTTGGAAAAGTGGGTAGCTTTTGCTTGGTGTGCAAATAGGTTCAACTTATTTGAAGTGGGGAATTTCTCTTCTAGAAGGAAATGATTTAGGGGCTGGTAGTTTAAGACTAGACAAAATTTTCCCCTTGTCTATTCTTGTTGACATAGAATGACTTGCAACCCCACTAGGAATCTGATGACTCAATGATCCAAAAATATAGAAGTTTTGTAAACTCCCCTTCTTTTAAAGATGAAGATGTTCGAGATTCATACCAAAATAATTTGCCTTAGTGGGAGTAATATTTTCACTCTTTCTGAATGAAAGTCTGATGAAGAATTCCTAATTGAGACACAAGGGATGTTTAGTCTTCTTGAGAAACTCTTTTTGTGGGATTCAACACAAGATTCTTCTATTAGTTGATTCTACCTCTTCTTTATTGGGTCTTCATCAATAATCTGGAACAACCTCGGTATGGTGGAATATTGCTTGAATCGTCCTATGAAGTTTATACCTTCTATCAGAATAAGGAGGTGGTTCTTTAGCTGCCTGTAGATATCAAAACCAATGATTAAATCTTTCCTTGGTATATTGGATATGGGGTATTTTTTTGTATAAAGTACGTCTGGGAAGAATTCAATCATGATTGGCTACCTCGTAATCACCCTATTTGTGAGGATTTCTCCATTTAATGTTATGCCAAAGGTCTTAAAGTAAGAGACCTATTGATCACTAGGGATGATGTTAGGATATAGTATTGAGGCAGTTGATCCGATGTTCATGAAAGCGATAACTTAAGGGGGCTTGTCCCATCTTGATGGATATATCTTAAGCTCAACATGAGGTGTTTCCAACTCAGAGATCATGTTGATTTTTTCTATGATCATGTTGATCTCCTTAATAATTTGTTCTAACCGATTAAATTTACCTTCACCGATGAGTGATGATATCTTCTCTAGGAAGTCATCAATAATAAGGGGCTGAGGTTGGCCATAAATAAAGGGGGATGGAATGTCCTTGGGAATTCCTGTGTTTGTGTTGTAAACAGATTTAGGAATTCTATCTGGATTGGAGTGAAGGACCACATCTTTGATTGGGAACTTAGCATCCATCATTTCTTCTGAGGACTGAGCCTCTCTTTTTGCCTTTCTGGACTTAGGAAATTCTTTTACAAAATGTCCTTTGTCATGGAAGATGAAGCAATTGTTTTAGCCTGGATCTTTCTTTCTGAAGGATATGGCGTCACTATTGATCATCAGTTTCTTATTTGGTGGTTTCTTCTTTCTGGCTCGTCTGTATTGTATGTAAATATTATGCCTTTCTTGATGTTTTAAGAGCTAGGGAGACCCATTTGTCTTAGGATCTGGATCAACATGATTGGTGGTAATCATACCAGTGGCTTCATCAGCCTCTGTAAGAAGAACATGATCTGAATTATTCTTAAAGATTATCATGTTTGGCAGATCAAATGACTGGGTTTTTCATTGCTCCTCTCCTACCTCTGGATCAACATCCTCAAAGTCATTGGGGTAATTTAGATATTCCTCAACAGGGTCACCACAAAACTATTGAGGGGAATAATTCTCTGTTGCTGCTACATTAAATTCTGAGATGGACTATTCTGACATAGGAGGATCATTAGCCTAGGATATTCCTAGACATATGTGGTTACCATTAAGAAGACCATGCTTGATAGAATCACAATCCTCATCTGGTGGAACTTCATCTGGAATCTCCTGGTCAAAATCTAGGACTATAGCATCCTGCTCCGAAAATATATCATAGTGTAGTGGAGAGGTTGGCACTGAGTTCATCATATAAGCATCATGCGGGGCCTTCATCATTTGACTTCTCCTTGTATTCCTTTGGCTAGATGCCAGTCTACCATGGCTTCTTTTCTTTTCAATGAGAATATGGAAATGTTAGATCCTTGCTCATCTTCTTAAGTTGGACTGAGTAGTTCTAAGGTATATGAGCTTAATGGGAATGAGGAAAAGGGTGGCTGCATCATACTTTGCATAGCTACTGTTGTTCACCAATAGTCAATGTCTCGTGAAAGGACATTTGAACTAGTGTATGTTATATCCCTCATTATTGAACTATTGAACCCAATCTATATCTCTCATGAATCATTCAAGTATGAGATATATGTTGGGTCTGGGATTTCCTCCTTCGGATATGTATCAGTGGGGATAAGCATGTTGATAGGCAAAGATGTCTGGTGAGGTGTAAATTTTGATATGGGATAGAAATTTCGAAAACACTGATAATAGAATTTGAGCTTCTTATAACTATTGACCCAAGATTCAGGAATGACTTTGGGCAATTCTTCCTTAGACACTTGCTTTGAGATTTGTACACCAAGGGTGGTTTTTGGGTAGTATTTATAACTAGGGACAAGGAGGTTTGGTCTCCTAGCATGGATAGGGTATTCTTATGATTTTTCACTTACCAAGATAATTGGTGATGTACCATAGGACATAAGCTAGCATCTAGAGTTTCCAAGATTTGAACTTGAATTTTTAGTGCCTCTGTTAAGCATGGATCAGGAAGTGACATGGTAAGGTATGTAAATAGAGTATCAACAATTGTCCCAACATCCAGGAGAACATGTAGAGTACCCAAATTCTCATGTTAGTAATTGCATAATCTCATATCAAGGAGATAAAGGCATGCCTTTATTGGCTGGGATTTTCTTCCATGATGCGTTAATGCAAAAAGAATGGCACCAAAATAAATATAGGTCTAACCATGGTTTTTCCAGTCTTGTGGAAAGTGTTTTGTCATCTGCAGAGTGATTAAATTGTCATTTGGAGTCATAAGGATATGCTAGTCATGAATTGTTGCAACAAAGTATTCCTTAACTCCTCATGGCCTATTTCGATAAAAAGAATCAATTTGTATCCATGGGTTACATGTTTTTGGGCAAAGGCAGAGCAAGGGTTATGTAGAGGTATATATGTGGAGGATATATGGTGTTCTAGTTTTAGCACCTCTACCTTATAGAGGCAGTCATCTTTACATGACAAAATTCTATGAGAGGTTGGAAACATTGCTAACTTAGGAAGAAATATGTACGGATAGGACAAAGTAGACGAAGCAGATAAATAATAAGGAAAAGTTATATTTTTGTATTTTTGGACTTTAATGACTCTATGTATCTGTTCTAAGGCTCTATGGAAAAGACTCAATAAAATGGAAAATCAATTTGTATTTTTTGGACAGTAAGACTCTACATTTGTGCTAAAGATCCAAGGACAAGACACAACAAATATTTGTTCTAAAATCTAAGAAAAGAAACTAAGACTCGATTATGTACAAGACACAATATATGATATATGGAAAACACTGACTATGATAATGGAAACACTAGGACTCTAATATTTACAGGACTTTTGTAATAAAAACTAGGAAGCAAATACTATAGATCTAAGAGTAACAACTAAGACAAAGTAAATGGAAAAGTAAAAAAATAATATAAATTGGGATTACGTGTTTGCAATCAGCAGATGTGTATGCAAACTCTTGCTTCCTCCCTCCCTCCGGGAGTAGGGATGGCTCTGATACCAAATAGATGGGGAGACAGTGGGGTATAGAGGACTTCCGGTGAGACCAACTAGGTGGCTATCAATAGAGCTCCAAACTTTCCAACATTATAGGCGATTTCACGACCATGTAGGTGGCACACCATATGAAATCAAAGCTTTTGTCGACACCAAAGATGTAGAGACTTATCTTTCCAAAAAGATAGGTGATTAACTTCCATATAGGAGGTAAGCCATACGAAATCACAGATTTTAATCGACACACCATAGATTTCTTACGACTGAGCTATGCATCTACATTAGGATGGTTTTCTTCGGTAACAAAGACTTCACAACCCTCAATGGGATGGCATGACTTTTAAACTGAGATACACATCCGGATGGTTTACCTTGGCGACAAAGACTCTGCAACCCTTAAGGGGATAGCTTGATTTTGTCAGTCTAAGAACATATGAAATATTTTGTCCCCTTAGTACAATACTATTCGATATGTGACATACACTGGTCTTACGACGTCTCTCCCTAGCATATTACCCTCAAGCATCCACAAAACCAATGGTGTACTAAGGCAAACCTCAGATCTATATTTTCTTTCTAAGATAATGACTCAAATCAAAAATCTATTGTGCAGACTAAGCCAATTTCATTTCATATACATGGAAAGGATTTAGACATCTACGTCGTATGGATGAATCCAACTTCATTTCATATTTAATAAAAGTACCTTCGTAGTTCCATGTTGCAGCCATAATAATTATCTAAATATGACTACCTATACAAAGTAGATGTGTTACCACCATAACAAAAAATATCCTTAACATATCTACCTCTGTTGAACCCTTACTCTGTCTTTGTAAAGAAGAAATGTAACCCATGGTTGCAAGTCTATTCTTTGGTATACCAAAGACCAAGAGGGGTTAAAGAATATGTTTCTCCATCAAAATTAGATCAGCATCCTATTCTTGCAACTCGGGAGGAACAACACATCACTTTATAGATACCTGAATATTTTCCATGGAAATGGAGAATCAAAGGCTTCACCCATATTCACTTTAGAGTTGTTAGGCTGGCGTTTATGTATCACCAAAAAAAGGACAGCCAGTAGTGGCGTGTTTTTCCCTTCTTGATAGAAGATAAAAAAAATACCAACATGCCAATTTGGGAACTTTAAAAATCATATTGAACGTTAGGACAATCCTTGTCACTATATTTCTCAACTTCAACATGTTCCTATTTGATCCACACTGACAGAGGCGTTAAAGATCCAGGTTCAGATTCTCGGAGTTCCATAGGTCAGAAATGCTATTCAGGCAACTCTTCACAACCAGGTAGCTTGGCAAGTTTATAATTATGCTATGGATCTATCCCTTCTAGGTGGAGAAAATGTTTTGTTCCTAAACATAGATGCCACTGATGAAACTCAGTGTACTCATCTCCTAAGATAATTCCCCGGAGATAAACTTGTTAAAGTACTCCCTAATTCATGGGTCACAAACTACGAGAAATTGAGAGACCATCCTCAACCTCTCTAGTCCATAGAACCAACCTTTGCCAGAAGGTTTGATAATACTGTCATAATAAGTTTCAACCGCTTACACCTAAAAAATCCAACAAAAACCACCTTCTCAATCCATATGTACCAACCCTCCAATGACCTTTCTCTAGTCAGCAACCCAAAATTCCTATGCTGGTTCCTAGGCAGCTGCATGGATGAGCATGATTAGATACACTACTTTAATCATGACAATCAATATACTTTGTGGCGTAAATGTCCTTTATCTTGACACTGTCCATGGAAGTCGAATTGCAAATGCCATATTTTCCAAGGAGATACCTCACCTACTCCACGACAAAATAAAACCATCAAAATAAGAGATAGGCAGCCTGCAACAAATATGCTCATGATGTCCCCAGTTGGAACTAGTCACTCAGATGACTTTCAACCAAACAAACCCTTTGTAAAGGATAACCTAAGTCATGCTCCAAATATAAAAGCTAAAACTATTATCCTACTATTTGGAGAAAAAATGCCCCTCATCAACATAAAAGCAATACTCAATTAGCAATCTGAAAATGCCATATACCAGAATAGGATATTGTCCAACATCCACAAAGATGTGAAAAATGTTGCTATCTAAACCGACCAAATTGGCAAGCAAAGTTGAAGGAATGAACAAAAAAGCAGAACAAGCATCTACTCAGCATGACAGACTTATCTGATAGTTATGGCTCGAATTTATGTAGTATGATATATATTCGCCATGCATTTTACTATCTTATTTATTCAACCAATAGCCAAAGTACATGGCTTCTCTGAAAGAACAAATCCAGCACCTAAAATATTATGGCTTCCAACACCAAAGAAATCACTGCTCACTACCAAAGCCAACCTTGTTCCCAATGTTGCCCCATACATACTCTCCGCCAAATATAAGCTACATATTTCCCACTCCTTCTTCAAGATCCCATATTCCTATGTCATCATCCCAAGGATCCCAGGGATCTTAAGATAAACAAGAGTTTGACATTGCTAAGATAGCTTGGGAAAGAAAAGATGCCATTGCTGCAAAAACAAAAGTCGATGCCACTCAGAAGCAGTCCAAAAGAAAGATGGAATTTGATACATACAGAGGGACCATAATGATCTTGGACCACAACATCACCTTCCCAAATGATAATCTGATAATCCATAAGCTAGAAGTGCCATACAAATATAGAGAATCAAATTCCTTGCTGAATAATGGCTTTATAAATCACATGTGGTTTTCATCCCAACGTGATCCATATACTAATTCAGATAAACTCATCCCAAATTTGTATAGCTTGAACATCAATAATCATGCAGTTCCAGATCCACAACTACAGCAGGTCATGATCCAGTTGAAGAATCTCTAAAATTTAATGAATAAATCTAGGATGCTGACCCTATTAGTCTTGCTTTAAATGATGAAGGTCTGTTTTAAAAAGATGCATACTATGACACTAGTGATAACTTTCCAGCTGATGGATAATTGGATGACACTGAGGAGTCTATCGATTCGCGAGAGTACGTTGAGGACACTCCAAAATCCTTAATTGAATCACTGAAATAAAACTATCCACTGATATACATAAACCACTCCAAGGATCTAGAGGTCCTAGAAGTTGTTGATGACAAAGATGGGATGATGGATGATCCAATCTCAGAAAGAAGTCCATATCTAGGTATATCGATAAAGAAAACCATAGGAATTGGATTTTACACCTTCACTTTTGATGACCTCAAGATTTCAACTTGTCCCCAAAGGATCCAGAACTTCTATACTTGGATGGCAATGAAGAATCTGGCTGAACGGGAGAAATACATGATACTATCAGAGTTCAAATCTAGATTCTCCGACGTACTCAGAGACTTGTGGAATTCTCTTGGGATTTGCAATAAGAACACTTATCTGATATCCCAGGACTTTGCCTTCAATAGCAGGATCCTACATGAGGTTTTTAGCGAAAACGCAGGCTAGAGATAAGAAAATCTCCAGCGATAGCTCTTTGAGATAAAGTACTTACAGTTTGATAGAAATGTTATCGATATCTACTTCTAGAAGATGGAGAAGATCTACTTTAAATTAGGTAGATATCCCATCCTAAATCAAGAAGTCATATCATTATTACCAAAGATACTAATAGGCCACATGATGACAATTATGGAGGAGAAGTTCAAATCCATAACCATAAAATATATTGGCTACATTTGATAAGCCATCTTTCTAGCTTTGGACATCTTATGCATGAAAAGATCTTTGCTGAAAAAGATCGTAAAGAATAATCTAGCCCTCAATCAAGCTTGCAATAAGGATGAACTCATCACCAAGTCCAACTGCTCCTGCTCACATTGAAAGACAAGATAAAAAAGATAGCTACTATTTAGGAGTTTCAAACTACCAATGCCTCCTGAAAATAGGAGCAGGGTAATCCGGCGAACCAGGTATTTTAGATAAATGAGCCCAGCAAATAGGTAAATAAGTCTAGCAAATTACAAGAAGAAGCATGATAGCTGTTTCATCTACAAACAGCTTAGTAACTTTTCCAGAAACTATCCTCAAGACAAGAAGTCAAAGGAATCTATCAATCTCTTTAAAGAAATAGCTGACCATGCGGTAATCTATCTCAGCAAAGATGACAACCTTGAATTGGTACTCTTCGTGGAAGAAGAACTGAAGGAGGACACCCTTTTTTCCATAGACGTATATGAAGAATTAGACGACATCTATGTCAATGATCTCTTCCTGATATCCAGTAATAGATAAGACAACCAGCACTAAGCTAGTCAAATCCTCATTCTCAACACGGTAGGATTACTATCTATCGAAATAACAGACTACCCTTCAGATATGTTCAACCAATATTTGGATCCCTTCAATCCATCCATACTCCAAGAAAAGAGAACCTTTTATGAGCTTCAAATGTTCAAAAAGTATAGCAGATCCATCTTGAAGCTGTTTGAAGTGCACCCAGATTATACTTTTTGCCATGTGTTCATTGCACTATCTAATGACTTTCCATAAGAACTTTTGTGGCTATTCTGGTACCTATTCCACCAGCACTACATTCTCATGGAGTTAAAGTGTGATATCTTTAGGCATTTCAATCGAATCCAACCAGTGGTGAAGAGATTCATGTCATGGTTTAAGCCACTAGAATACTGGATTTAAATATTCAATGACTTCTATGATTTAATTGTCTTCATACTACATCATCATGTAAGAATCACAGGCCATGACGTCCAAGATCAGTCAAAAATTTCTCGCCTCTAAAAATTTCCCGTGTCTATACTCTTCTTACAAGATGAATACTATGAAGCACAACACTTCATTTTTCAGAAAAACATATGCATTCCAAAAGAAATCTAGCCAAAGGAATGGGGAAAGTGGAACTAAACCAATGATTATCCCTATTGGTATGAAGTTCAATGAGCGTTAATAGAATATAAGCTAGATTATGAAATCACATAATATGAAGTCACTAACTCCACCAAAAACATAAGGCTAAAATCTACCCAATAGGAATGCATAGATTTGTTATCCGGCAGAAGGATATACTTCACTAGATCGAAGAAAAGAAGATTAGAAGGACAATAATGTTGCAGGCAGAAGCACGAAATTGATTGGTGGATGGAAGAAGGATATGTGAGTTCATTGTCGGCATCATCTAACACTGCTACCTGAAAGATAACGCCAGATAACATGTGCAAGAAGTTAGCCTCTCCAGTGGGTTACCTTTTCTAGTGGGTTGCACTCTCTAGTGGGTTACCCTTTCAAGTGGGTTACCCTCCTCTCCAAGGAAACCTTGTATGATAGGTTACCTTCACCAGTGGGTTACCCTTTCCAGTAGGTTACCTTTATCTCCAAGAAAACACTCTTTAGTGGGTTACCCTTTCAAATAGGTTTATCTTGAAGCTGCTGACTCAGCTACTTTAAAGACAATAAGCTTATCCACTTTCTTGCAAGATAACTATAAGTTGCCGACTCACCTGCTTGCAAGCTACTGACTCACCTGCTTGCACATGTTGTCACATGCCAACAACATTAGTCTATTTTTTTATTTGGCCCATCACATGTTAGTATGGCTCGGTATGAATAAACATAAGTTTTATCTAGTTATAACAGATAAAGCTTATCCCTTACAAAAGGATAGGACTTATCTAGTCATAACGGATAATGTTTATTCCTTAGAATATAGAATAGGATTATAATCTTTTATTTAATGTTTATCTCTAGGTCTATCTTATCTATTAAACTTTATTCTTCTACAAAAGAAAGCATAGGCCTTTCATTAGAGGCGAGATCTTCTCATCTTAGAGATTCACTGTCTATTTGGACTAAACCCTCCCCTTTTTTAATCTTTTTATCTTTTTAATAAAGATTTTTGTTGGCTAGACTCGCTTGCTCTTATTTTATCTCTTCCAAAAGGATAGGTGCTTTGACCCTTTAGGTCAGAGTAGTGGGGTAAGGAAATACTTTGGCGAGGTGCTTGTTGTGACTGTAACATGGAACTCCAAAAGGTACTTTCCACGAATATGAAATAAAGTTGGCTTCATCCATGAGACGTAGATGTATAAGTCCTTTCCTTGTATATGAAACAAAATTGGGTTAGTCTTCATATTGCTTTCTAATTTAATCTGTTATCTAAGAAAGATCACGCCGATATAAGGTATGCCTTAGCACACCTTTGGTTTCATGGATGATTAAGGGAAATAGACTAGGGGAGAAGTTGTAAGACATGTTTATGCCATATACAAAATTTTCTTGTACTAAGGAGACAAAATAATTCATGTGTTCTAAGACTGGCAACGTCAAGCGATCCCATTAAGGGTTGCAAAGCCTTTGTTGCTAAGGCAAACCATCCATTACCTGATGTGTAGCTCAAAGGCAAAGTCATGCCATCCCATTCAGGGTTTTAAAGTCATTGTTACTTAAGAAAACCATTATATCGGATGCGTAGCTAAGTCATAAGATGCATAGCTCAGTCATAACTAGGTGGCTAGCCTTGGAGGCACACCTACACGCGTAGCTCAGTCATAAGAAAGTTTGGAGCCTTGTTGCTAGCCACCTAGTTACTCTCGCCGGAAGTCCTTTATGCCCCTCTTTCTCCCCATCTATTTGGTATCAGAGCCATCCCTACTCTCGAAGGGAAGGAGAAAGTAGAATATTGCATTCAAATCTGCTGATTGTAAACACATGAGCAGCTTTACATTTTTAGTTTTAGTTTTTAATTCACCCTTTACTTTGTCTTAGTTGTTACTTTTAGATCTGTAGTCTTCGATCCATCCTTAGTACTCATTTCCCAATTATCATTACCAAAGTCCTATTAAAAGTAGAGTTATAGTATTTCCATTATAAGAGTCAATTTTTTCTAGTATCATATTCAGAGTCTTGTACATGATCGAGTTGTAGCTTCTTTTCTTAGATTCTAGAACAAATATTTGATGTGTCTTGTACTTAAATCTTTAGCACTAATATTTTGAGTCTTTTTTTTCACAAAAATACAAAGAAAATTATTCTATTGAGTGTTTTCTTTAGAGATTTAGAACAAATACATTGAGTCCTTATAGTCTAGAAAAATACAAAAATATGTCTTCTTTAGAGTCTTCTTCTTCAAGTGTTTCTAGTCCCTGTAAATCTCTATTGAACCCTTACTCTGCCTTTGCAAAGAAGGCATGCAACCTATGGATGCAGATCCATTCTTTGGTACAGCAAAGACCAAGAGGATTTAAAGAATATGTTGCTATGTCAAAACTAGATCAGCATCCTATTCTCTTAACTCAAGATAAATAGTTCATCACTTTACAGATTCCTGAAGAATTTTCATGGCAATGGAGAATCCAAGGCTTCACCCATATTCACTTTGGTTCTATTAGGGTTGCATTGACATATCACGAAAGAAATGGACAGCCGGTAGTGGTGCGTATTTCCCTTCCTCATACTAGATACAATGAATACCAACATGACAATTTGGGAACTTCAGAAATCACACTAAACGTCGGGATAGTTTTTATTAGTGTATTTCCAAACTTCAACATATCCCACTCTAATTCACATCTGTCGGAGGCAATTAAGATCCAAGTTCATATTCTCGAAGCTCCACAGGTAATAGATGCCATTCAGGAAACTCTCTACGACCAAGTAGCTTGGGGAGTTCAGAATAAATTTATGGATCTATCCCTTCTAGGTGGCAAAAATGCTTTGTTACTCAACATAGATGCCACTAATGGAAAAACTCAGTGTACTCAACTCAGTGTACTCAAAGTACTCCCAGACTCATGGCTCATAAACTATGAGAAGTTGAGAGACCATCCTCAACCTCTCCAGTCCACAGAAACAACCTTTGCCTAAAGGTGTGATAATACTATAACGATTAACTTCAACTACTCACACCTAAAGAATCCCACCAAAACCACCTTCTCAATTCATATGTACCAACCTTCTAACGACCTTCCACTAGTTGGAAACACAAAATTCCTATACTAGTTCCTAGGAAGCTTCATGGACGAGCATAATTGGATACACTACTTCAATCATGATGGTCGATATACTGTGTGGTGCAAATGACATTTTTCTTGACACTGTCCATAGAAGTTAAATTACCGATTCCACATGTTCCAAGGAGATACCTCACCCACTCCACAAGAAAATAAAACCACCAGAACCAGAGATAAGCAGCCTGCAATAAATATGCTCATGATGTCCCCAATAGGCACTACTCACTTAGATGACTTTCCACCAAACAAACCTTTTGTAAAGGATAACTTGAGCCACGCTCTGAAGATACAATTTAAAATCAATATCCTGTCATACTGAGAGAAAATTCCCCTCATCGACATAGAATCAACACTTAATTAGCAATCCTAAAAATGGAATATACCAGAAAAGGATGTTGTCCAACATTAACCAATCCGTGAATAATGTTGCTCACTCAGAAAATAAGTTGGCAAGCAAAGTTGAAAGAATGAACAAAAGAGCAGAACAAGCATCTACTCAGCATGGTGGACTTATTTGACAGTTGGAACTCAGGATCCAATCTATGTAGTATGATATTTTTCCATCATGCACTTCACTGTCTCATTTCTTCGACCAACAGAAAAAGGAAATGGATCCTCTGAAAGAACAAATCCAGCACCTAAAATATGGTGGATTCCTAACTAGAAAACCCACAGCTCAATACAAAAGCTAACATGGTTCCTTATGTCACCCCATACATACTCTCTGCCAAAGATGAGCCACATATTTCCCACTCCTCCTTCAATCTCCCATATTGCTATGTCATTATCCCAAGGATCCCAGGAATCTCAAAATGAATAGGAGTTTGACATTGCTAAGCTTGCTTGGGAAAGAAAAGATTCCATTGCTGTAAAAAGAAAAGTTGATGCCACTCAGAAATAGTCAAAAAGAAAGATAAAATCTGATATAGATGAGACCATAATGATATTGGACCACAAAATCATTTTCCTAGATGATAATCTTATAATCTACAAGCCAAAAGTACCATATGAAGATAGAGATTGAAATTCCTTGCTGAACAATGGCCTTCTCAATTATAGGTAGTTGTCGTCCCAACATGATCCAGCTACTAATTTAGATCAACTCAATCCAAATCTATATGGATTGAACATCAATGATGATGCAATTCCATATCCATAAGTTGTAACTTATCCATATCTAGTTGATGTATCTCTAAAATGCAATACAAGGATCAAGGATGCTGACCCCATTAGTACTACTCAAATAATGACGTTTTGTCAGATACAAATGAATACTCTAACATTGGAAATAACTTTCCACTGATGGATACATGGAGGACAGTGTATAGTCTATCGATTCATGAGAGTATGTTAAGAAAACTCCCAAATCCTCAATTGAATCTCCAAAAGAATACTATCCATCAATATACATGAACCACTCCAAGGATATAGAGGTCTCCAAAGTTGTCGATAACGAAGACGGGATGACGGATGATCCAACCTAGAAAAAAGGCTAGATACAGGTACACCGGCAAAGAAAACAATGGGAACTAGATTTTACACCTTCACTCTTAATGACATCAAGATTTCAACTTGGACCCAAATAATCCAAGACTTTTATACTTGGATGGTGGCAAAGAATCTAAATGAAGGGGAGAAATACATGATACTCTTGGAGTTCATAATCAGATTGTCTAGCATACTCAGAGACTGGTGGAATGCTTTCAGAATTTTTAATAAGAAAACTTATCTAACATCCCAGGACTTTGCCTTCAACAACAAAATCCCGCATGAGTTCTTCTTCAAAGACACAGTACAGCGACAACAAAAGCTTTGGTGAAAGATCTTCGAGATAAAGTGCCTATTGTTTGACAGAGATGTCATTGATATCCACTTCCAAAAAATAGCGAAGATATACTTTGAGTTGGGAAAAGATCCCAACCTAAAGCAAGCCTTTGTATCATCACTGCCAAAGATGCTAGTAGGGTACACAATGATGATTGTGGAGGAGAAATTCAAATCCATAACTGTACCACAGATTGGCTACATCCGGCAGGATATCTTCCAAGCTCTTGACAACATATACATGAAGAGATCTGTGCTAAAGCATATCATTAAAAACAATCTAGCCCTCGATCGAGCTTGCAACAAGGATGCCCTCATCACCAAGACTGACAGCTCTTATTCACATTGAAAGATGAGATTAAAAAGACAATTGTTGTTCATGAGGTTTAAACTACCAAGGCCTTCCAATGATGGAAGAAGGGTGATTCAACGGCCCAGGTATTTTAGGAGAAGGAGCCCAAAAAATTGCAAGATGAAGAACGATGGCTTCTTCATCTATAAAAAGCCTGGTCACTTTGCAAGAAACTATCCTCAAGCTAAGAAGTTGAAGGACTCTTTCCACCTCTTTGAAGAAATAGTCAACCATATGATAATCTATCTCAGCAAAGAGAACGACCTTGAATTGATCTTCTCACTAGAGGAAGAACCGACTGAGGAAACCCTCTTCTCTATAGACGTATATAAAGAATCAGGAGACATCTATGCCGATGGTATCTACCTGATATCTAGTAACAGAGAAGACAACCAATACTAGGTTATTCAAATACTCATTCTCAACACGGCAGGATTACTATCTTCCAAAATAATAGACCACCCTTCAAATCTGTTCAACCAATATGTGGATCCCTTCGATCTATCCATACTCCAAGAAAGAAGAACCTTCTATGAGCTTCAAGTGTTCATAAAGTATGGTGGATACATCATGAAGCCATTGGGAGTGCACCCATAATATCCTTTCTTCCATGTGTTCATTGCACTAGCCAATGACTTCCCGCAAGAACTTCTGTGGCTATTCTGGTACTAGTTCCCCCAACACTAAACTATCACGGAGTTCAAGCGTGATACCTTCAGGAATTTTGATCGAATCCAACCAGCTCTAAAGAAATTTATGTAGTGGCTCAAGCCACGAGAATACTTGATTCAAAGATTCAAATATTCCTATGATGCAATGGTATTTATATTGCATCGTCCTTTAGGAATCATAGGCCACGATGCCCAAGCTCAGCTAAAAATTTCACTCCTCTAGAAATTTTACGTGTTTATACTCTACCTAGAAGATGAATACTATGAAGCACAACACTTTATTTTCTTGCAGGATAAATACATTCCAAAAGAAATCTGGCCGAAAAAATAGGGAAAGTTGAACTACACCAATGATCATCCCCATTGGAATGAAGTCCGACGAGAGGAAAAAGAATATCATCCATAGTATGAAATCACAAGAGATGAAGTCACAAACTGCATCAAAAGAATAAGGCTAAAAGCTCCCCAATTGGAATTCACAGATTCATCATCCAACAGGAGGAGTTACTTTACTAGATCGATGAAGAGAAGCTTTGAAAGCCAACAACACCATAGGCAAAAGCGCGGCATCGATTAGTGGATGGAAGAAGGATACGTGAGTTCATTGCTGGAACCATCCAACACTTCTTCCTGAAAGATGATGTCAGATGACATATGCAAGAAGTTACCCTCTCTAGTGGGTTACACTTTCCAGTGGGTTACCCTTCTATCCAAAGAAACTTTGTCTGATGTGTTGCCCACATCAGCAAGTTACCCTTTTGAGTGGGTTACCCTTATCTCTAAAGAAACCCTCTTCAATCGGTTACCCTTTCAAATGGGTTTATCTTAAAGCTGTTGACGTAGCTGCTTTGAAGGCAAGGAGCTTATCCACTTGCAGACAAGATGACTACAAGCAGATAATGCACCTGCTTGCAAGATGTTGACTCACCTGCTTGCACATACTTTCACATGCCAAAAACATTAGTGTGTTTTTTATTTGGACCATCACATATTAGTATGACCTAGTGTAAATAAAGATAAGGCTTATCTAGTCATAATAGATAAAGCTTATCCGTTACAAAATGATAAGACTTATCTAGTCATAACATATAATTCCACTCCATTAGAAGATAGGATAAGATTGTAATATTTTATTTCATGTTTGTCCATAGGTATAGTTTATCTAGTAATTTTCCTTCTCCTATAAAGGGGAGAATAGACCTTTAGGTAGAGGAAAGATTCTCTCCACTTAGAGATTCACTCTCTATTTTGATGAAATCCCCCCTCTTATAATCTTTAATATTTTCAATATAGATGTTTGTTGGCTAAACTTTCTTGTTCTTGATTTCCCTCTTCCAAAGGGATGGGTTCTTTATTCCTTTAGGTTGGAATAGTGAGGTAAGGAAATACTTTGGTGAGGTACTTGTTCTGACTATAACATGGAACTCCGAAGGTACTTTCCATGAAAATGAAACAAAGTTGGCTTTATCCATATGACATAGATGTATAAGTCCTTTCCATGTAGTTGAAACGAAATTGGCTTAGTTTGTACTATAGCTTTCTAGTTTAATTCGTTATATGAGAAAGAATATGTAGATCTGAGGTCTTCCTTAGCACACCTTTGTTTCCACGTATTATTAAGGGTAAAAGGCTAGGGAGAGCCATTGTAATACCCATTTATGTCATATACGAAATAGTCTTGTACTAAGGAGATAAAATAATTCATGTGTTCTAATACTGGAAAAGTCAATCCATTCCGTTAAGGGTTCCGAATTCTTTGTTGCCAAGGCAAATATTACATTTTTTAATGTGTACCTCAGTATCAAATTCATGCCATCCTGTTGAGGGTTGCGAATTCTTTTTTGCCAATAAAAAACTTTCATTATCATATATGTAACTTAGTGTCAAAGTCATGCCATCCCATCGAGGGTTGTGAATTATTTGTTGCGGAAGCAAAGCACCCTAAGATAGATTCGTAGCTCAGTTATAAGAAAGCTATGGTGTGTCGATTAAAAGTTTTAATTTCATATGGCTTGCCACCTATATAGATATGAATCACCTATCATATTGGAAATTTTAGTCTCTGCATATTTGGTGTCAATGAAAGCTTTGATTTCGTTTGGCATGTCGCGTACATTGTCGTAAAACTACCTTTCATGTTGGAAAGTTTCTAGCTCTATTGCTAGCCACTTAATTGCCTCCTCCTACAGTCCTCTGTGTCCTGTTGTCTCTCCCGTCTATTTAGTATCAGAGCCATCTCTACTCCTGGAGAGAGGGAAGAAGCAGGAGTTTCCATACACAACTGTTGATTGCAAAAATGTTAGCCAACTTAACATTTTTATTTTTAGTTTTACTTTTTCCTTTTCTTTTTCTTAGGTTTTAGTCTTAGATCAGTCCTTATTTTTTACCTCCCAATTGTAACTACCACAATCCTGTAAATGATAGTCATAGTATTTTCATTATCAGAGTCAGTGTTTTCCAGTCATCATATTTTGTGTCTTTTACATGATCGAGTCATAGTTTCTTTTCTTAGATTTTAGAACAAACATTTGTTGAGTCTCTTCCTTAGATCTTAAGCACAAATTTATCGAATCTTAGTGTCTACAGAATACAAAAAGATTTCTATATTTCATTGATTCTTTTTCATAGAACATTAGAACAAATACATCAAGTCCTTACAATACAGAGAAATACTAAAAGTATGTCCGTCCCTGAGTCCCTGTCATCTTCCACATCTAGTTTGTATAATTTTTTTTCCAAGATAAACATATATGTCCCTTCTAGTGATTCGTTGTCATGTAAACATGACTATCTATATGAAGTAGATGTGTTGCCATCACAAAATCAGATATCTACCTCACCTTTACAAAATCCCTATTTACGTATTGCTAAAAAGATATGCAATCCCTAGATGAAGATCCACTCTATGGTACAAGAAAAAACAAATGGAGTTAAGGAATATGTTGCTACAACATCACTTTTCCAGCATCCTATTCTTGTGACTGTAGAGGAACAGTTCATATCACTGCAATTGCTAGAGGATTTTCCACCACAATCGAAAAGCCTTGGATTTACTCTTCTTGATTTTAGTGTTGTACAAATTGTGTTGACATATCAAGGAAGAAAAGGCCGGCTAGTTGTGGCACATCTTTCTCTTCTTGATACTAGATTCCAAAAGTACCAACATGTGAATTTGAATACATTACATATCATCATGGATGATGGTACAATCTTTGTAACCATGTTTCCCAACTTCAATATGCCACTATCTGATCCACATCACATGAAGTCGTTGAACATTAAGGTTCAGATTCTCAGAGCTCTGCAGGTTAGAATTTCCATTCAGGAAACTCTTTACTACCTAATAGCCTGGCGAGTCCAAAACTATAATATGAACCTATCTTTTCCAAGTAGCAAGAACTCTCTATTCCTGAGCATAGATGCAGCTGATGGAACCACAGAGTGCACTAAGGTCCCGAGAAACATGTCGAGGGATGAAATGGTCAGAATTATCCCCTCCTCATGGGTCACCAAATATTAGAAGTTTAGAGCTTTTACTCAACCTCTTAAGTCCACTAATGATTCCGACCACCTCTATCTAAAAATGTCACCCAAAACCACCTTCTACATCTCCATGTACAACCCAAGTAATGATATTTCGGATGTAATGGACTCAAGATCTATTTTTAGGTTCCTCACTAGCTTTTTAAAAGAACATGATTGGATAAATCACTTCAATCATAAAGGTCATAGTCTGATGTGGCATAAATTCCCTTTCGCAGGATATTACCCTTGGAGGACTTAGTGGGACTGTAAAATCTTCAACAGGAAGGATGAAATGGCTACTCTATCTAAGGCCAACCCTCAAATTCTCATGATGTCCCTTTCTAGATCCAGCCACATCGATGTTTTCCCACCAGACCACTACTTTAAAAAGGACAACCTAATCCGAGCTCCAAAAGTACCACATATTATCTTCCAAGAAGGTGCTCAAGCATACACCCAACATACCATACTTATCAAAGTACTCAAATATAAGTTGCGGACCATTCAGTTTGAAAAATGTCTGCTAGGAACCCTATTTCTATATTTTCTGGACCAATAACAAAAAGAAATGGCCTCTCTTAAAGAACAAATCCAAAATCTAAAATATAATTGTGACATACTACAAAATGCCCAAGTATCCACCGTATTTCCACATAGATTAGGCTAGCCTTTTCCACTTCAGTTCACCTCATCTTCAAAATACGAACAAGAGTCTAATACATTGGGGATGAGGAAAGATGCCATGACATGAAAAGTCTAGATGGCATAAAACTAGGTCCAGAAAATAAAGTATTCTAGTCAGGTTCCATATAATACTGATAAAATGGTATCAAGATGTGCTTCCATCTTTAATAGACCTGATCCTGTAGTTCTATCTTATGTCTTAGAGATCCAAATCTCAGAAAACTAAAATAATGAACCCCCAAATGTTCCTTCTACTTAGAGAGTAGTCCATACTTGTGATCTAGAGGAACAACTGTAGGACATAAGTGATATGTCAGTTGATGTAGCACATATAATGATATCAAGTCGTAAACCAAATTCCACCACATCGAATAATCTCCACAGATCCCTAATGAGGAATTCCACAATGACGATTAGGTCACTCTGAAACAATGCCTTCATAAGAATAATGACAAGACCGCTGACATAATCAACCTCAATCAAGTTGACCCAAGTCTTGTTGTTCAAAAGGATGATGAGATTATGCCAAAAGTGTATTCTCATCCTACAGACTCCCATCCTCCCCTGAAGCATAAGGAAACTTCATTCAGCAACATCATGTCGGATAAAAGATTAAAAATTTTCAACTCTGATGCGATACATGATAACCTAGTTCTCAAGTTAGAATGGTCTCCCCATCTCTCAAGTCATGAATCAAGGCACAAGAGGTACATGCAATACAGGAAATCTTGAAAGAAGAAACCTCCAGATAAGGACTGATGATCAGCAAAGGTGTCAACTCTACTAGGAGAAAAGATTTAGGAAGCCACAAATGCTTTATCTGCCATGATAGAGGACACTTTGCAAAAGTATTTCCTAAATCCAGAAAGGCTAAGAGTGCATCTCAAACCTCAGAGGAAACCATGGTCTTCATCCAGATGTAGACGACATTCCCTAATTTTCTTATAACCTAGAGAAAGGAACATCTGAGGATGTCTTCATTGATGGCCAACTATAACCTTTAATTAGTAAATAGTCATTCGATATTAACGATGATTTTTGTGCTGATAAATATGTCAAAGGTAATGAAGATTATTTGTATCCATCAATCTACTCGCCTGAGGAGGAACGCCCATCCATGTTCAAGAAAAACTCCGAAAAACCAGAGGTCTCTAAATCAGTCTCTAATCAATATAAGATGACTCGAGATCCAGTCCCAAAAAGAGGAAAGAACCAAAAATAGAGGTGAAGGAAATCATTGCTCTTATTCTACCTTTGCCTCATGACTTTTACCCTCTCGTGATAATAAAGAATCTGGATGAAAGAGAACAATGTATGATACTATCATATTAAATGTCCAGATTCTCTAAAACTTTCACTGATTGGTGTAATGCACTTGGGAATGTAGATAAAAACACTTATCTCACATCTCAAGAATTTTCCATCAACATCAGAATCATTTGAGAAGTCTTCTATAGAGATGCGAACTACACCTTGTAGTTCAACTTCTAGGCCTTGAATAGTCCATGCAGAAAGAAATTTGTACTAAAGAAGATCATCCAGAATAACTCAGATCTTGATCTTTATTATAGCAGGAACAATCTTGTTACAAAGTCCAATAGCCCCTTATCAAGTTGTCAAGTGGGATCACATAAAAAGTTGTGGTTCATAAGATTCAAATTACCAAGGCCTCCCGACGAGAGAAGTAAGGAAATCTGGAAAACCAGGTACTTCAGACGAAGGATCCTAGCAAACTATAAGAAGGAGAATGGCTACTTCATCTACAGAAATCCCAGTCACCATGCATGAAACTATCTTTAAACCAAGAAGTCTAAGGACATTATCCACCTCTTTAAATAAATAGTTGATCATGCAGAAATCTATCTCAGCAAAGAGGACAACCTTGAACTGGTCTTCTCGCTGGAAAAGAGCCAATGGAGGACACCTTTTTCTCCCTAGAAATTTATGAAAAAATATCCATGAAGATGATCTCTACCTAATATCAAGCACTTGACAAGTCAACCAGAGATTGGCCATTTAGATTCTCATGTCCAATACGATAGAAATATTATCTTTTAAAGTATCAGACTGCCCTCCAAATCTATTCAACCAAAATATGGATCCCTTTTATCCATATGTCCTTCGAGAAAAATAGACTTTCTAAGAGCTTCAAGTATTCAAAAGTTATAGCAAATCCATCCTGAAGCCTTTCGGAGAACACCCAAGATATTTTTTCTATTATGTATTCATGTCACAGATGATAACCTCCAACAAGAACTCCTCTGGTAATTCTAGTATCTGTGCCACCAGCACTACATTCTTATAAAGTTCAAGTATGATGCCTTTAGGCATTTCGATTGAATCCAACCATCTCTGAAGAGATCCATGATGTGGTTCAAACTATGAGAATACTGGATTCGATGATTTAGAGATTTATGTGATGCAATGGTCTTCATGTTGCATCGTCCTATAGGAATCATGGGCCACAACTTCCAAGATCATCTAAAAATTTCACTCCTCTATAAATTTCCTATGTCTATCTCTAAAAGATGAATACTATGAAGCACTACGCTTTATTTTCTAGCAGAATAGATGCATTCTAAAAGAAATCTAGCAAAAGAAATAGGGAAAGTGGAACTACACCAACGATCAGCCATACTGTGATGAATTTTGATGAGAAATAAAGAAATACAAACCAAAGTACAAAATCATGAGAGATGAAGTCATCCAGTAGAAGGAGATACTTCACTAGATTGATGAAAAGAAGCTTGGAAGGTCAAGAACGCCTCAAGAAAAGCACGTCATTGATTGGTGAATAGAAGAAAGATACGCGAGATCATTGTCGGCACCATCCAACCCTATTTCCTAAAACATGACGTCAGATTACATATGCAAGAAGTTACCCCCTCCAGTGGGTTACCCTTTCTAGGGGGTTAATCTCTCAAGCGAGTTACCCTTTCTAGTGGGTTACCCTCTTATCCAAGGAAGCCTTATCAGATGGGTTACCCTTACCAGTGGGTTACCCTTAACTCAAAGGAAACCCTATTCAATGGGTTACCCTTTTAGATGGGTTTGTCTTAAAGCTGTTGACTCGGCTACTTTGAAGACGGGGATCATATCCACCTTCTTGCAAGAATCCTACAAGTTACTGATGTACCTGCCTACAAGTTGCTGACTTACCTACTTGCATATGCTATAATATGCCAACAATATTAGTGTGTTTTCTTTTAATTTGGCCCATCATATGTTATCTAGTCATAATAGATAAAGCTTATCCCTCTAATGGATAATGCCTATCCCTTAGAAGATAGGATAGGATTTTAATATTTTATCTCATGTTTATCCGTAGGTCTAGATTATCTAGTGTAAGACCCCATAAAATTGTCTCATAGTCTGAGCCTTAGAGTGTGTTCAGTGAAGCATAAATCCATCCTTCAAAGATTGAGAAGTTTCTTCTCAAGTGAGAAATATTTTGAACCATGTATAATTTCCCTAATATGGACTTTTTGTCATGTAGAGAATTGAATAAGCTTTCTATTGATACTAAATTCGCCTAAATCCAACACTCGGGAAAAAAGTTAGAGCCATTTTAGTAAGACAGTGTGCCACCTGGCACTTTAGTGCATCGCAGAGCCAGCCAAAATAGCAATCGTCAAAATCCAGTGAGCCTTCACGATTATGGCGCATCACGCCAAGGCTTAATTTTAGAATTGTCAATTTCTAGTGCACCAACGTGATTCCACCGTGTTGTGGTGCCTTTCCAGTTTGCAACCAAGGTGGCAACACGATTTCCACCGCGTCGTGCCATCAAGTAGTTTCTTGATTGTCCAATTTCCAGTGAGCTTACGCGATTATGGCGTGTCGCGCCAGCATGTAAAATTGGGATTTTTCATTTTAATTCCAAGGGAAAAAAGAGTCTTTTTCCAACCCCTATATATACTCCTTAACATGGGATTTGGCCTCATTTCACCCAAATTATCATTGTTTTCTCTAAAAAATGTATAAGAAAAAGAGCTAGGGTTTCTACAAAATCAAAACCCTTCCTTCCTCTTCAAGAAAAATTAAGAAATCAAGAATCTCTCCAAGGACTTTCAAGAAAGAGTTTCTCTATGGTATGTAGATGTTAAGTCTTGGGTTCCTTTCATCCAAGAAGCTCAAAAACCCTTTTCTAAATTTCAAAGCTTTTATGTTTTTGAGTTTTAATGATTCATGTGAGTTGAAATTGATGTTCATGCTATTATTGAGTTGTGATTCATGTTTGTTTACAAGGTTTTCAAGCTTTGACCCTAGTGTGTGGTATTCATGTGATGTTCATGATAAACCCTCTTCAAGTTGCTTGTTTAGTGGTGTGTTCATGTCAATTAAGTGTAGAAATTATTTAATAAGCAAAGCATGCTCCCCATATGCTTGATAAAATGCTTATGTGAATGAATTAGGGCCATTATAGCATGTTGACTAGAAATCCCCAATTGTGTGTAAGCCCATGCATGCCAAGTGTTTGTTGAAAGGCCTTAGTGAATGAATTGTGGCATGATAGCATGAAATTCCCTAATTTTTTTTATCTTTGATACATTCTAAGACTTTAATATATGCTAAGTGTTTGATGAATGAATTGTAACATGATAGCATGAAGTTCCCCAATTATGTGTTCTCTGGTATATGCCAAGACTTAAATATGTGTGAAGTGCTTGATGCAAGGCCTTGTTGAATGGAGTATGATCCAATAGCATGTCTCCCTATACTATCACATGTTTATGATTCCTAAATGCTTGAAGTGATGCCTTAGTGATAGTGATGGTGAATGATTGTCCATGGTCTTGATTATTCAAGAATGGTTATGTTTTACTTTTATGTTATCGAGTCCTGGGGGTATTTATACCCGACAATTTAGCTGCAGTCTAGAACCCATGTTAGTTTTCATAATAATCTCAGTCAAGACACGATTCTCAAAACTTAATGAGTTATAGAACTCTGTACTCTCAGACAGATACAAAACTTAAGTAATCTCAGTAATCTTCATAGTCTCAGTATCGCTAGTAATCTAGCCTCATTTCTTTACTTAGCTCAGATCTAGTAGTATTCAAGTGTTCAGTTTATCCCTCAGTAGTAATCGAGTAATCTAGTTCGATCTCAATGTCGTTCAGTCAGATAATGAGATTCGGTAGTATTCCGTCAGATACGAAACCAAGTGAATTCAGCTTAACTCAGTCATATCATTTGAGAAACATGATTAGTATTAGATTCATCTTAGTTTGTGTTCAGTTAAGAATCAGTTCAGAGCCTTTCAGTTAGGAGTAGGAGCTAGGACCGAGCAAAGAAAGGGATATCAGCTCCCCGTTAGAGAGATAGAGTCATTAGGAGTAATCCCTAAACTCCAAAACTGCGTAGCCTGCACAAGATGCAGGAGTCACCCGTCAGGAAAGGCTAGTCACCCGTCAGATAGGCTTGACTATTATATTGCCTTAGTCTTGACTTCCTGCGAGGTTCACCCGTCAGATAGGCTTGACCAGAGAGGTCTTTACCCATGGCATGGTATTGACACCCTTCCAGTTGGGGTTACAGGTTGGAACCCACTAGCTGAGATTTGGGGCATGTCGGTTAAGTGACTACTTCCTACAGTTGCAGTTTTAGTAGCAATCTTTAGAAATCAGGACTGTCAGATACAGTCATCTATCTCAGTGAGGAACTCAGATAGTTTTATTGATTCATGGACCACCCGTCAAATAGGCTTGGTCCTATATAAAGTTATTTAGTATTAGATCCTGAGATCACCCGTCAGATAGGATTGATCTAATCTCAGATACAGTTGAGTAATCTCATTATCAGATCCCGAGGTCACCCGTCAGATAGGCTTGATCTCAGTCTCAGATTCAGTTGAGTAATCTCATTATCAGATCCCAAGGTCACCCATCAGATAGGCTTTATCTCAGTTTCAGTAGACTAATCTCATTATCAGATCTCGAGATCACCCTTCAGATAGGCTTGATCTTCGTCTCAGATTCAGTTGAGTATTCTTGTTGTCAGATTTAGACAGGATCTTTTCTTATCATTGATAGTAGATTTTGGAATCATCCATTAGAGAGGTTTGATCTCCGATGCAGTCAGTCAAGAGTAGAAAGATTAGAATCAATCATTGGTATGAGTAAATTCAGTTAATCAGTTTCAAAACTCTGAGTCACGATGATTTCAGTTATGGTTCGTGAATTCATGCATGTGTTCTCATTCAGTACTCTCATTATTATTCAGTTAAGTAATTGTTCATGCATAAGCCCTTGCATTTAGCCTTACCTCATCTTCATACACGGTATATTCCCGTACTGATGCATTTGTGCTATGGTATTTTATTTGACATCATAGGTTCAGAGGCACGATATCCAGAGTACCCTTAGCAGCTCAGTCTCAGTCAGCAGTAGTAGGCATAAAAGTGAGTCCTCTTCAGTCGAGGATGATCATCATTTTTATCATTATCATATCAGATTTTATTTAATTTTAGTAGACGGAGTTAGTTGGGGACATGTCCCATCAACTCCATCGTTCAGACAGTTTAGAGGCTTTCCAGACAGATGTATCAGTATTCAGTTTTCAATTTTGAGTATTTTTAGAAGTTTTGAACCTTATGGCCAGTTTTTGCATTTATTATCTATATTATGCAGTGTTCAGGTACAGATATCAGTAGAGTGTTGGTGTGTGGTCCTTCGGGATCATGAGAACCATGTGACATTTTGGTTCCAGAAAATTGAGTCGTTACATCTAGCATGATTTCTTTTCCTATTAAAGAAAGCATAGGCCTTTAGTTAGAGGCAATATCTTCTCCACTTATAGATTCACTCTTTATTTGGACAAAACTTTCCCCTCTTGTAATCTTTTCATAATTTCAATAAAGATTTTTGTTGGGTAAACTCGCTTGCTTTTATTTTCTCTTCCAAAGGGATGGGTGCTTTGGTCCTTTCGATCGAGGTAGTAAGGTAAGGAAATACTTTGGTGACGTACTTGTTATGACTGCAACATGGAACTCCCAAGGTACTTTTCATGAGTATGAAACAAAGTTTTCTTCATCAATATGACGTAGATGTCTAAGTCCTTTCTATTTATATGAAATGAAATTGTCTTAGTCTACATTATAGCTTTTTGACTTGATTCATTATCTGAGAAAGAACACATGGAGTTGAGGTCTACCTTAGTACACCATTGTTTCCACGGATGCTTCAGGTCAATAGGCCAGGGAGAGCTGTCATAAGACCCATTTATATCATATACAAAATAGTCTTGTACTAAGGAGACAAAATATTTAATGTGTTCTAAGACTGTCAAAGTCAATCTATCTCATTAAGGGTTACAAAGTCTTTGTTGACAAGGAAAACCCTCCATTATCATATGTGTAACTTAATGGAAAAGTCATTCCATCCCATTGAGAGTTGTGAAGTCTTTGTTACCGAAGCAAACAGTCCTAAGTCGAATACATAGCTATGTCGTAAGAAATCTATGGTGTGTCAATTAAATGCTTTGATATTATATGGATTGCCACCTATATGGATGTGAATCGTCTATCATATTGCAAAGGTTATTATCAGTGTCTATGATGTTGATAGAAGCTTTGATTTCATATAGCGATCCTCCTATATGGACGTGAATCGCCTATCATGTTGGAAAGTTTGGAGCTCTATTGCTAGCCACCTAGTTTCCATCTCCATCTATCCTCTGTGTCCCATTCTCTCCCTATGAATTTGGTATTAGAGCCATCCCCACTCCTGGAAGAAAGGAGGAAGTAGGAGTTTGCATATACATCCAATGGTTCCAAACACGTGAGCCAGCTTTACATTTTTAGTTTTAGTTTTACACTTTACTTTGTCTTTGTTATTACTCTTCGATCCATTGTCTTTGCTTCCCAATTGTTACTACTAAAATTCATGTACATATTTGAGCCATAGTTTCATTTCCATTATCAGAGTCAGTGTTTTCTAGTTATTATGTCCTGAGTCTTGTACATAATCAAGTCGTAGCTTGTCTTCTTAGATTTAAGAACAAATATTTATTGCGTTTTTTCCTTAGATATTTAGCAAAAATATATTGAGTTTTATTTTCCACCAAAATACAAAAAGATTTTCTATTTATTTAAGTCTTTTCCATCTTGCCTTAGAAAAAATACATCGAATCTTTATAGTCCAGCAAATACTAAAATATGTTTGTCTCAGAGTCTTGACCATCTACGTCTTCTATGACTAGTTTATGTATATTCTTATAGACCTTACGTAGGTCTCCAACCATCAACAGAACTCCGTTATGCAAGAAAGACTATCTCTATTAAGTAGAAATGTTGTAAAAAGAACAAGATCTGTCTTTTACATATCTACCTATACCAAACCCATATTCTGCCTTTGCCAGGAAAAAGTGTAATCCAGAGTTGCAGATTGATTCCTTGTATCAATGGAAACTAGAAGGAGTTAAGGAATAATTTGATGGAACTAAACTTGATCAGTATGACCTTACGACTCCAGTTGAACAGTTCATCACTCTGCAGATGCCAAAGGTTTTCCACAATAGTGGACGAGGTATAACTTTACCCATATCAATTTTGGTGCTATTCAAATTTCCTTGACACATCAATGAAGAAAAGGATAGTTGATAAAGGCACACCTTTCTCGTCTTGATACTAGATTCTGAGAATACAAATATGTGAACTTAGGCCCTTTGGAAATGACACTATACTCAGGGACAGTCGTTGTTACCATGTTCCCCAATTTCAATATGTCCTTCTATGATCAATATCTCACAAAGGCATTGAGGCTTCAACTCCAAATCCTTGAAGCCGCACCAGACTATAGCTCTACACAAACAACCTTATAACACCAGATAGTTTGGTAAGTCCAAAACCATAGAAAAAACTTATCCCTTCCAGGTGGCCACCGCTCATTATCTCTAACCGTAGATGCCGCCAAAGGAATGACCTAGTGTAACCAAATCCCAAAAGATGTCTCTAAGGAAGAATTCTTCACGATTCTTCCATAGACATGTCTCCGAAGATATGAGATGATGAGATTTCATCCTCAATATCTCAGAACACCAAAATCTATATTTGTTAAAAAAATCACATAAATTGTCTCTCTCCATCCATATGCATACCCTTGCTGACACCTTCTCGAATTAAGAGAATCCAGATCCAGGGAATATGATAGGCTATCTCACTAGTTCTATGAATGGATACAACTGGATACAAAAATATGGTCATGATGGACATACTGTCCTTTAGTTCAAAGACCTATTTACAGGACACTGCCTATGGGATATTGACTGTGACTGTCAGAAATGCCAAGAGGACGAGTTTAATAATTGTGATGATGAGTAAGATGAAATAGAATAGGATGAGTATTGGGGATTTAAAAAACCTTATTTCTAGAGGCCTTCGAATAATAAAGAAATCGATCATCTATTTGAAGTATCCTACACAACCTAAGAATGGACGCTACTGCCCACTCCATCTAAAAACAAATCCTCCAAATCCAAATCAAATCCTGAACCTCCAATGTTCATGATAATAAAAACTAGCTCCAGTCCTAGCCATAACTTCTTACCAAATTACCCGTCCAAAAGGAATAACCAAAACCACAGTCCAAAGTTTCCACATCTTATTCCATCTATCAGACAAAAGGAGCCAATAATCCATCAAGCATCAACTCAACATGCCATACTTATCAGAGCACTGGAAAGCAGGCTATAGACTATTCAGTCTGAAAAATGCCCACTAGGATCCTCCATACTACATTTCCTTGACCAACAATAAAAGGAAATAACCTCAATAAAAGAAAAAAACCATCTCTTGAAATACAACTATGCTAAACTCCAAAACACCTAAAGGCCACCATATTTCCAAAAACATATCTTCCACAAACATAAGGCCAGGCTTTTTCCATCTACCCATCTTGTTCATCACTATTCACTCTAGCTCCAACATATGAACATGAGGAGTTTGATATTACAAAATTTGTATGGGAAAGAAAAGATGCCATGGAAGTCAAAAAGGAAGCCAAGATGGCACAAGATTAGGTCAATAGGATGAAATATTCCATACATGCTCCATACTATACTGATAAGATGGTCCCAAGACATGCTGCTCCAACACATGATCCCATAGCCCTAGATAACAACTTAGACATCCAAAGTGCAGAACCACAATGTAAAGAGCAACAAGATAAATTCTAGGAGTCCACCAAAAATTGTTACCTCAACAATAGAAGGCTATTTCCAAGATACCACTATAAAAGACGACTTGATCATCTCAAATCAAGTGATCTCTTAGTCTGATGTTGTAGATATTGGAGATGTCATTCCTTAGCAAGTTTTCAAGAATAACTCAGAAGAGGAGTATCTAAAATACATCGATAATTTTTATGGTTTTGGAACTAAGAAGAATCCAAAATACTTATCCGTTACTCACCCTGTTTGTTCTGAAAATGGTGATGGCACTTCTGATGGAAATATACAAGACAACAAAGATTCATCTACTGATGGTCCAGCACATACTAAGGATATTGATATTGTTGATGATGTATACTCAGTAAAGTCCCTCGAAGAAGGCTATCCACCTATATACGTTAACCATTCTAAGCAATCGGAGGTATCAGAAGTTATTGATAACCAAGATGGGATGACGGATGATCCAATCCTAGAAAAAAGGCCAGATCTTGGTACACTGGCAAAGAAAATAGTGAAAACTAGATTTCACACCATTACTCTCGATGATGTCAACATTTTATCTTGGCCTCAAAGGATCTAGGACTTCTACACTTGGATGGCGATGAAGAATCTAGATAAATAGGAGAAATGCATGATACTTTCATAATTAACATTTAGAATCTCTGGCATACTTAGATACTGGTGGAATGCTCTTAGGATTTCTAATAAGAACACTTACCTAATGTACTAGGACTTTTCCTTCAATATCAGGATCCTACATGAGGTCTTATACAAAGATACAAGCCAGAGACATGAAAATATCTAGTGACAACTCTTCGAGATAAGTGCCTATCATTTGATAGAAATGTCATCGATATCCACTTCCAGGACATGGCTGAAGTCTACTTTGAGGTTGGTGGAGATCCCAACCTGAAGAAAGCTTTTGTATAATCACTGCCAAAGATGCTAGCAGTCTATATGATGATGATTGTGGAGGAGAAGTTCAAATCCATAACCGTCCCACAGATAGGCTACATCTGGCAGGACATCTTTCAACCTTTGGACAATATATGTATGAAGATATAAGTGCTAAAATAGATCATCCAGAATAATCTAGCACATGGTCAAGCTTTCAAAAAGGATGACCTTGTTACTAAGTCTGAATGCTCCTACTCGCATCGAAAGACAAGATAAAAAAGACAGCTTTTGTTTAAGAGGTTCAAACTTCCAAGTCCTCTCAATGACAGGAGTAGGGTGATTCATCGAACCAGGTATTTCAGATAAAAGAGCACATTAAATTATAAGAAAAAGAATGATGACTGCTTCATTTGAAGAAATCTTGGCCAATTTTCCAGAAATTATCCTCAAGCCAAGAAGTCAAAGGTCTCTATCCACCTCTTTGAAGAAGTAGTTTATCATGTGGGAATCTATCTCAGTAAAGAAAATAGTCTTGAATTGGTCTTCTCACTAGATAAAGAGACAATGAAGTACACCCTCTTCTCCATAGACATATACGAAGAATTAGGCAGTATTTATACCGATGAACTCTACTTGATAATCGATAATAGAGAAGACAAACAGAATCAGGCTAGTTAGATACTTATGCTCAACATGAAAGGACTATAATTTTTAAAAATAGTAGACTACCCTCCAGATCTATTCAACCAATATATGGATCCCTTTGATCCATCCATTCTCTGAGAAAGAACAACCTTCTACGGGCTTCAAGTGTTCAGAAAGTATGGCAGATCTATCCTAAAGCCATTTGGAGTGCACCTAAAATATCCTTTCTTCCATGTGTTCATAGCACTATATAATGACATCCCATAAGAACTCTTATGTCTATTCTAGTACCTATGCCACCAATACTAAATTCTAATAAAGTTTAAGTATGATACCTTCAAGCATTTTAATCAAATCCAACCAGCTCTAAGGAGATTCATGTTGTGGTTCAAGCCATGATAATACTGGATATAAATTCATCAGTGATTCCAATGAGGCAATGGTATTTATGCTATATCATTTTGTAGGAATTACGGTCCATGACATCCAAGCTCTACCAAAAATTTTGCTCCTCTGGAAATTTCCCATGTGTATACCCTCACTAGATGATGAATATTTTGATTTATATTTCTTAATTATCTAGAAGAACAGATATATCCGAAAATAAATATGGCCAAAGAAATTGGAAAAGTGGAACTACATCATTGATCATCAAAACTGGGATGAAGTCCAACAAGCGGCAAAGGAATATTAGCCACATTATGAAATCACGAGAGATGAAGTCACAAATTTAATTAAAAGTATATGGCTAAAATATCTGCAATAGGAATGAAAGGATTCATCCTCCAACAGATAGAGATACTTTACCAAATCGATGAAGAGAAGCTTGGAAGGCCAAGAATGCCTCAGGCAGAAGCACAACAAAAATTAGTGGATGGAAGAAGGATATGAGAGCTTATCACTGGAATAATCCAACCTTACTACCGATAAGATGACATCAGATTACATGTTTAAGAAGCTACCCCCTCTAGTGGATTACCTTTTCCAGTGGGTTACCTTCTTGATCTGAGGTGGATTTATACACTTTGGTGTTGTTATCCGGTCTTATTTAGCCTTGTTTTGAGGAAAATTTGTGTGTTTAATGCTTTAATAATGATATAAATAATCATATAAGTGTTTAAATATGTGATTTCAATGTTTAAAGGTGTCCAAAAATTTTGGATTAAAGTTTGTCATTTAGGCACACGTGAGAAAACTAGTGTTACTAGCTTGAGCTAGGTATTGTTCTAGTTGATCTCGATGGATTCCAATGTGTGTAATTATTTCCTAATGGTATGATTGTGTAATTATGCATGTAAAAACTTGTTAATAGTATTTAAAGTGTAAGTGAATAAAACCAAGAGTTCAAACTAAATAAAAGATTAAAAGAGGGCAAAACTAGTATTGTTAGCTTAAGTTTCTAGTTTTTTGTTTTTGATGTTGTGTGTTTTGAGCTCTAATAATTGTGTTTAATAATATAGGAGGCTTGAATATTTGATTATGATGATATATTAAGGATATACAAGCTTCAAATCAAGTGGAAACAACAAAAAAAGACTTGGAATAGAGAAACGAAAGCACAAGACACAACTTAATGTGAATAAGACACCTTGGATGTCAAGACCGTGTTGCGGAGATAGACACGAAAAACTATCCCCATATCAAAGTGAGGGGTAATTATCAAATGCTACAATCCAGTAGCTCATAATGATAAGGCCGCATCGCAGAGCTAGATGCGGTAAACTAGCCCCACATTGAGGAGTGGTGCAAACTACAGAAAATTGAGTTCATTATAAAAGAAACACCTTAAATCAATTGGAAACACCTTGGATGGCTTTGAAACTTGGATAGGGGATAAAAAATAATTCAATTAGGGTTTTTCTTTATTTACTTTAGCTTTTTAATGGATTTTATCTTGTATTCAAATATTTTGATTATAACTATGACCATGACTGGCTAAATCCCTATTTTAGGGTTAATGCCAAGAAGATATTTACTTTTTCTTTGACTTGAGTTTGTTTGGATTGATTATAATATTTGGTTGTTTTTTATACTTCTTTTTAAATTTTAAGGAGTATCTAACCTTTAAATACATATATTGTCGACCTTGCAATCTCGGGAGGGGGAATAGGAAGAAAAAACATGGGGATAGATAGAACAAGTTTCTTATTCTTTTATAAAATAAGAAATTTGAATTAGAGACAAGGATAGGGATATACCTAGAAGCCTTGTTTGGCTCACATGCAGGGAATGCCCAAGTACACTAAGTACTTGAAGGATGTGGTCAGAATGAAAGTTAAGCTGCAGGATGTGGGGACAGTAGCACTCACTGAGCAGTGTATCTCTATGGTGATGCAGAAGATGCCCAAGAAGCTCAAAGAACCTAGGAAGTTCTCTCTCCCCATTCAAATTGGAAATAGTGAGGTAGTCCATGCACTTAGGGACTTAGGGGAAAGCATCAATTTGATTCCCCTTTCTTTTTCAACACTTTGGGTTTAGGGAAGTTGAGACCAAGCTTTGTGCTACTGTAATTGACAAACTAGACCATATCCCTTCCTGAAGGAATCATATAGGATATTCTTATAAAGGTTTTTATTTTTATTATTCTTGATGACTTTATTATTTTATATTTTCAAGCAGATAAAAATGTACCAATCATCTTGGGGCGTCCATTTTTGTTGACGGGAGGAGCTTGGATAGATGTGAGATAGGGCATGCTCACAATGAGGTTGGAGGATAAAGAGGTGGTTTTCAAAGTGTACAAACCCCTTAACAGACTATTCCACTACAAAGATTTGTGCATAATTATAGTGATTGAAGGGGATAAGTGTGGTGTGGTGGAGACTATTCCACAAAAGACCTCTTCTAAATTACTCATTGAGCGGTCCAAGCCACCAATACCCAATCCTAAAATGATGCAAATTGATGAGCCTGAGAAGGCTATTGTTGAGAGAGTTATTGACCTTGATAGTTCACACTCAAGTGGTTAGAAATAGATAAGAAGATAGTGTCTAAGTGTGTGGAAGAGGAAGAAGGAAAATGGATAAATTGTAGATTGGGTCATTCCGTGACACTAAATCAGGCATTGCTTGGGAGGAAACCCAAGTTAATATATGTTTTATTTTAGTATTTTAGTATTTTAGTTTTTACTTTTCTATTTTTTTGTTGAGTCACAAGTTAATGGAAAGTTTAAGTACCGGAAACCTGATCTAAGGAGCATGGTGAAGACTAAGTATGGGGTTCTCGGACCCCTTGATGTATAACGATACTACTAGCTAGGCCTAGAGGCCTCGGGGAGTATTTCTATCTTTACATTAGAGTATAATTTGGAGACAAAGTAGATTTTGAAGTGTGGGGTGGGGAAATTCACATATTTAGGGGTAATTTTAAAATTTTTGTTAGGAATAAATAAGATATTCTTGTTAGTGCTATATTTGACTGTGTGATGAAAGTGTTTTGATTGAAAAAGCATGTTGATTGTGTGAATTGCTACTTTTGAAACTTCTACGCTCGTGATTATGACCATTTTACTTGTGGCTTAATGTTGAACTCATGTGATTATTTGGTTAAGAGTCTATGATGATCCTAATTGAGTTAAGCATGTGCCATGTGTGTGTGAGATATCTGTATATTTCTTGTTGCATTTGATGCTAGTACTTGGATAGTGTGTGTTCAAATCAAAATAAAGAGTGTGATTTTAGGAGATGATATATGCATTTCTTTGATAGCCATGTTCATACCCATTTTTTACCTACCATTGTGCATAATATTAGTCATCCCTATCGAGCCTTTAGCTAGTTCTTTGGTAGCCTTATATGTATCCTAATCCCTTCTTTGATAGACCTTAATTTGATCCAAAGTTCCTATGTTCTTTAGTGTAAAATTAATTGAGTAAGGAGTGTGAAAAAAAATATAAGTAGAAAAGGTGAAAGTGAAGCCCCAAAGTAATGGTTATTGGTGTGTAAAGTTGATGTGTTGTGGTCGGGAGTGAAAAAGAAAACTTTTGCTCAAAAAATTGAATCATGAAGTAATAAAAAATACTCCCACCATATTGTATATTAATGAGCTTAATGAGATGGGGTAAAACAAAAGGTGTGTAAAGGTCGTAGAGGACAAAGTTGGTTGTTAGAGATTGATCTTAATTGTATAATATGATGTATTAAATCTCATAGGGAAGATAGACACTAATACTGGAAATAATAGTTCCTACCCATTCCTTAGCCTACATTACATCCATTAAAGACATATTTGATCCTAAGATTCATCATTCTGATATTAGTGAAGTACTACACTAAGGGAAAGCCTATGGTTCATTATGTGTAACTTTTGAATTCCTTGTGAGAGTGAGCTTAATTTGAATTTTGTACCCATTATGTTATAAACTGCATTTATGTAAGTGTTTTTGGGTAGCTCTCTTGTTGGGAGGAAACATGTTTAATGATAGTTGTGTGAATAGTATGATGTCTTTGATTGAACAATATGTATGACTTTTCAAACTAGGTGAGTCAATTCTTGAGTCTAGGATGTTTTGGAGTGGTGTTCTTGAACTGTCAATTGTGCATGTAACATACTAAGTGTATAAACTCGCATTCTATGTAGTCATTGTAGTACTATATTGGGTTTCTTTCTTGTAGTAGAAGTATGGAGTCACCTCATCTTATGATTCTTAGAGTAAAGAGTTTTTCGAGGATGAACAAGGCTTTAATTGTGGGGTGATGTTCTGAGATGGATTTATGCACTTCAATGTTGTTATCCGGGATTATTTATCATTGTTTTAAGGATAATTCATGTGATTAATGTGTTAATAATGATATAAATAATCATGTAAGTGTTTAATATGTGATTTTAATGTTTAAAGGTGTTGTCAAACAAGTTTGGATTAAAGTTGGTCATTTAGAGTTCATATGAGACAACTTGAGTTCCTAATGGTATGATTGTGTATACTGAGTTCCTAATGGTATGATTGTATAATTATGTGTGGCTCAACTTTTTTATAGTATATAAAGTTCAATTGAATCTATCCAAGAAACTAAAGGAAGTGAAAGATCAAAAGGGGCAAAACTAGTATTCTTAGCTTAAGTTTCTAGTTCGACGTTTGGATGTTATGTATTTTGAGATCTAATCCATTATTTTAAATAATATATAAAGCTTGGTTAGCTGATTATTATGATATATTAAGGATATAAAATCTTCAAATCAAGTAGAAACAACACAAAAAGGCTTGGAATGGAGCAACGAAATCACAAGACACAAGTTGACGTGAATAGGACACCTTAGATGTCAAGACCGCATCACGGAGCTAGATGCGGAAAACTAACCATGCATTGCACTAAGTGGAAATTATTGAGTGGAACAATCCAGTATCTCACCATGATTAGGCCGCATTGCAGAGCTAGACACAAAAAACTAGTCTCGCATCATGGTGAGGTGCAAACTGCAGAAAATAGAGTCCCTTTATAAAAGGAACACATTAAATCAATTGGAAACACCTTGGACGGCTTTGAAACATGGAGAGGGGATGAAACACACTTCAATTAGGGGTTTTATTCTTTTACTTTAGATTCTTAATGGATTTTATCTTGTATTCAATTATCTTGAATATGACTATGTCCATGAGTGGCTAAAAGCCTTATTCAGGGGATAAGGCCAAAAACATGTTTACTTTTATCTTGAATTGAGTTTGTTTGGATTACTTATAATATTTGGTTGTTTTTTATCCTTGTTTTAACTATTTTAAGGAGTATCTAACTTTAGAATACATATATTGTTGACCTTATGATCTCAGTAGGGGGAATAGGAAGATAGAACAAGGGGATAGATAGAACAAGGTTCTTATTCTTTTATAAAATAAAAAATTTAAATTAGAGACTAGTATAGGGATATACCTAGAAGCCTTGTTTGGATCACATGTAGAATTATAACTTCATGCATCTAATTGGACTATTACATCCCCGTTCAATGATATAATTATAATGTCAAAGTTAGGTAGACGATTAAATGTCGGGAGGCCATGACCATATGATAAACCCTGCGAATAAACAACCAAGATAAGCAATCTAATGAATAAAGTTCAATAGCATAGTACTATCATTTATAGTGCCTTAACCCTTGGTTTTTATCCATTGATTGTCCAAAGTCTTTTCTTTACTGCATTGTTTTAGTTTACTTTTAATTACAAATTTTCAAAACTATTTTGGTTATATTTTCACTAGTTTAATCTCAATAGTCGAGCTAGAAGTGAATAGTTGTTTAACACATGTCTCTGAGGGATTAATATTCGGCTTTGTAAGAGCCCATTGTATTACTTGGTGAGACCATGTACACTTGTGTGTACGTTTGGGTGCAATAATTTTTTGGCACCATTGCTGAGGACTTGTAACTTGGCAACTATTTTTGTTTTAGTTTTACTTTTTAGATTTCTTTTATGATTTACTCTGTGTCTTAGGATTGATTTTGTAGGAAACAAGTTTATATGCTAGTAAGCTGGCAAGGGATAGGGAATTGGTTGAACCAATCCCCAAACACGAGAAAAACTCCTATCAACCAAGCAGAGAATCAATCCTTCTCCCCCGTATCCCATAATTTCCAAAGGAACAAGACAATCCTTCTTTAATGAATGATGATCAACTACCCCACAGGGCAGTTCGTGAAGTGGCAATCCCATTTTTGACAAATTCCCCTCCCCCCCCATTTCAAAAACTAGTTGTTGGAGGTAATTTTGAGCTGAAACAGAACATGGTGCAGCTTTTGATCAGTAGTGGAAAGTTTGTTGGACTTTCACATGAAGATCCACAAGTCCACTTGCAGATCTTTTTTTAGATCAGTGACACATTCATACCTACGGGTATGTCAACTCAATTTGTTAGACTGACACTTTTCCCTTTTCATTATTGGGGGAATGAAAGAAGTGGTTGAACTCTGAGTTGGTAAGTTCAATCACAACCTGGGATGACTTAGCCCAGAAATTACTCATCCAATTTTTTCCATCTGGCAAGACTGTGAACTACGCAGTGATAAATAGAGGGTGGATGAGAACTTATATCATGCTTAGGAGAGATTCAAAGCTCTTCTTTAGGTCTGTCTGTAGCATCAAAAATCTAATGAGGTATTAGCTCATACTTTTGTTGAAGAACTTGATCACAACACAAAATTTAGCAAGATTCAACTTCGGGTGGTCAAGCATTGGAATTAATGTATGATGAGCTATATACTTTATTGATCCAGATTGTGTAAGGAAATCCTGAATGGCATTCTGAATTGGAAAATGCGACAAAGAACATTGTAGAAGTGCTGGAAGTCGATCAGTTTACCGTTGTATCCACTCAGATTTCTACATTACAAAATCACTTAACAACTCAATTCAATAATATGAAGTTGGGGCAACAGTGAATGCAATTCAGCAGACAAGTATTTGGTGTGTGGTTTGTGGCAATAAAGTCCATTCTACAGATATGTGTTCTGCAAATCATGAGTTAGTGATGTTTATGGGAAATTTTCAAAGGCCAAATTATGGGAACGCCTACAATCTAAAGTGGCAGACTCCGCCACCAAATCAGCAATAGAACACCTAACCATAACAGTTTCAGTAACCACAGGCTCAAGTAAATCTGGACCCTAGCAATATGGAAGAGATGTTGAAATATATCTTAGTTGCTCAAGCACAATTGGAAGTACATATAAAAATCCAGCAAGTGACTATAAGGATCTTGGAGTTGTGGATAAGTTAGATAGAAGCAGGGTAGAATACCAAGGATCAAGGTGGTTTTCCAAGTGATACTAAAAATCCTAAGTTATGGCAATCAGTATGAGGAGTGGTAAGGGGCTCAATAAAGAACCTCCAAAGAAAACTAATGAGGTAGATGCTAATTTGGTTCCTAATCAGGTAGATAATAGTGATGTTGAAACTTCAAGGAAATCTGAGTACTCCAAAACAAAAGTTGTTGAATAGGTGAAGTAGAGACCACCACTATATTTTCCAAAGAAACATATAAAGGCAAAGGAGGATGGATTCTTCTAAAAGGTTTTTGACACATTCAGAGAGCTTCATATTAACCTTCCTTTTTAGATGTTTTGCAGGGAATGCCCAAGTATGCTAAGTACTTAAAGGGTGTGGTCACAAATAAAGTTAAGTTGCAGGATGTGGAGATAGTAGCACTCACTAAGGAGTGTATCTCTGTGGTGATGCAGAAGATACCCAATAATCTTAAAGACCCTAGAAAGTTTACTCTCCTTATTCAAATTGGGTATATTGAGGTAGAACACGCACTTAGAGACTTAGGGGTAAGCATCAATTTGATGACCCTTTCTTTGTTCAACACTTTGGATTTAGGGAAGCCGAGATCGAGCTCTATGTTACTGCTATTGGCAAACGGGACCATAGCCCATCCTGAAGGGGTCATAGAGGATGTTCTTATCAAGGTTGGCAAGTTTATTATTCTTACTGACATTATTGTTTTATATTTTTACAAAGATGAAAATATACCAGTCATCTTGGGATGTCTATTTTTGGCAATGGGAGGAGCTTGGATATATATGAGAGAGGGCATACTCATAATGAGGCTGGAGGATTAAGAGGCGGTTTTCAAAGTTTACAAACCGCTCAACACACTATCCCACTACAAAGATTTGTACATAATTAGAGTTATTGAAGAGTATAAGTATAGGGTGCTGGAGTTTATTCCATAAAACACCTCTTTGGACTTCCTCATTGAGCAGCCCAAGCCACCAATACCCAACCCTAAAATAATGAAAATTGATTAGCCTGAGAAGGCTGTTATTGAGAGAGTTGTTGACCTTGAGAGTTGACACTCAAGTGGTCAGAAATGAACAAGATGATGGCATTCTAGTGTGAGAAAGAAGATGAAGGAAAATAAATAAGTTGCAGATTGGGTCGTACCATGACACTAAATTAGGCGTTGCTTGGGAGGCAACCCAAGTTAAGGTATGTTTTACTTTTAGTATTTTACTTTTTACCTCACTACTTTTTTTTGTTTTTGTGGAGTCACAGAATGATGGGAAGTCTGAGTACCATAAAACTTGAGCTAACGAGCATGGTGAAGACTAAGTGTGGGTTCTTCGGGCCCGTTTGATATATAAAATACTACTAGCTAGGACTAAAAGACTCAAAGAGTATTTATCTTCCTACTTTAGAGTATACTTTGGGGACAAAGTAGATTCTTAAGAGGGGGTAGGGAAATTCCCATATTCAGGGGTAATTTTAAAAATTTTGTTAGGATTAAATAAGATATTCTTATTGGTGCTATGTTTGACTGCATGATTCAAGTCTTTTGATTGAAAAAGCATGTTGATTGTGTGAATTGCTAATTTTGAAATTCCTACACTCATGATTATAACCTTTGTACTAGTGGATTAATGTTGAATTCATTAGATTGTTTGGTTAAGAGTTTATGATGGTCCTGATTGAGTTAAGCATATTCCATGTTTGTGTGAGATTTTTGTATATTCCTTCTTGTATTTGATGCTAGAACTTTTCTGGTGTGTATGCAAAGCAAAATAAAGAGTGTGGATTTAGAAGATTATATAGGCATTTCCTTAGTAGCCATGTTTATACCCTCTTTTTTCCTACCATTATGCATAATCTTGGTCAGCCTCATTGAGCCTTTATCTTATTCTTTAGTAGCCTAATACCTTCTTTGATAGACCTTAATTTGATCCAAACTCTTATGTGCTTTAGTTAAAAATTAATTAAGGATTGTGAAAAAATATGAGGAAAAAAGATGAAAGTGAAGTCCCAAATTAGTGGTTATTGGTGTGTAGAGTTGATGTATTGTAGTTGGGAGTGAAAAAGAAAATTTATGCTCAAAAAATTGAATCAACAAGTAATAGAAAATACTCCCACCATATTTTATGTTAATGAGCTTAAAGAGATGGGGTAAAACAAAAGGTGTGTAAAGGTTGTAGAGGTGAAAGTTGGTTGTTAGAGATTGCTCTTAATTGTATAATGTGATGTATTAAAGTGCTTGGGAAAGACAGTTACTATTACTAGCAAGAATAGTTCCAACCCATCCCTTATACTACATTACAACCATTAAAGACCTATTTGATCCTAAGCTTTATCATTCTGATATTAGTAAAGTACTATACTAACGGCAAGCCTATGGTTAAATATATGTAACTTGTGAATTCCTTGTGAGAATCATCTCAATTTAATTCTTGTACCCATTCTGTTACAAACTACATTTTTGTGAGTATTTATGAGTTTGGCAACTAGGTGAGTCAATTCTTGAGTCTAGGATGTTTTGGAGTTGTGTTCTTGAACTTTCAACTGTGTATGTAACATGCTTAGTGGAGAAACTTGCATTCTATGTCGTCATTGTAGTACTAGCTTGAATGTCTTTCTTGTAGTATAAGTTTGGAGTCACCTCAGCTTATGATACTTAGATTAAAGAGTTGTTCGAGGGTGAACAAGGCTTTAAGTGTGGGGTGATGATCTGAGGTGGATTTATGCACTTCAGTGTTGTTATTTGGATTTATTTAGCCTTGTTTTGAGGATAATTCATGTGCTTAATGTGTTAATAATGATATAAATAAGGATATATGTTTTAATTATGTGATTTCAATGTTTAAAGGTGTTTTTAAATAAATTTGGATTAAAGTTGGTCATTTAGAGTTCATATGAGAAAACTAGTGTTACTAGCTTGAGCTAGGTGTTGTTCTAGTTGATCTCGATTGATTCTAAAGTTTATAATGAGTTACTAATGGTATTATTGTGTAATTATGTGTGTAAGAACTTGTTTATAGTGTTTAAAGTGTAATTGAATCTAGACAAGAGTCAAAACTAATTGAAAGATCAAATGGGGCAAAGTTAGTATTCTTAGATTAAGTTTCTAGATCGTCGTTTTGGATGCGTGTTTTGATCTCTAATCCATTGTGTTTAATGCTATAATAAGTATGGTGAGTTGATTCTGATTATATATTAAGGATATAAAAGCTTCAAATCAGTTGGAAACAACACAAAAATGCTTGGAATGAAGAAACGAAAGAACAAGACACAACTTGACATGAATAGGACACCTTGGATGTCAAGACCGCGTCGTGGAGCTAGATGCGGAAAACGATCCCCACCAAATTCAATAAATGGAGTCCGGTAATAACATTATAAAACTGAACCCATATGGCAGAAAGCAGAAGCAGAGGGTACGTCTGTTTGGGTTTATTCATGTCCAATAAACTTCAAACAAAAGGAGATTCGGGTATTAGAGTTGAGAGGACAAGAGAAGGGAGGATGGTGGGAAGAGTAAAGACAAGATGAAAGAAAGAGTTCTAGCATATTACTTTACTAGTTTCATTTCTGAAATAAAAAACAACCTCTGCCTTATATACGATCGACAGGTATTCATATATCTGAGGGTGTTTTGCTGATGTACCAACACGACCCTCATATTCTAGGTCTTCGCAGCATTCAGTTCCTACTTCTACGTATGTGGGTCCACTTCATGGGTCTACAGCAACTCATTCTGGTCCCATCCCCGTGCCACCGCCATCACAGTACTATCAGACGACCGCTATCACATCTGGTCATCTACCATCTTTTGCAGTACCCTCTACTAGCAGTCACCCACGTTCTCACAGTGATTCTACTGGATCTATTAGATTGATGGATCTTTATCTTGGAGGCACTTCATCCGGTGCTTTAGATCTGCCTACTCCAATGCATCCACCAGCACTTGTTCCGTAGCCTGGAGATAGAGATGTTTATCGAAGGCGGTATATTATTCCATATAGAGTAGGGTAAGATTTCTAAATATAATAACATTATTTATTTTTTACTTACTATATTATTATTCTCTGTGAAATTACTATTTGATCTTGTGTTGTAGGTTTATGCCCGGTGAGGGAATTGGAAAAATTATGACTAAATGCATTACTCGGTACTTCAACAGCTATTGGACCAATTCGCAAAATGTTTCAAAAAATGAAAGAGAAGAAATTTTTAAAGAATTTCATGTAAGGATTTAACCTATCGAATACTTAACACATTGTTAGAACAAAAAATTAAATATTATATTTTTTGTTGTAGAAATATTTCTGGTGGGAGCCAGGATGAACGGTCTGTTAGATTGTACCAGAACGAATAGGGTACGACTAGGGTTTATACTCAAACCCATATGGAAAGATTATCTTCACTATTGTAATAGAAAAGAATACCAAGTTTTGAGTGAGAAAGGAAAGAAACCTAGGTCATCATCCAAGGGTAGCCCTCTACATACTGCGGGTGCAGTTAGTCGGAGCAAAAAAATGATATGTAACTTTTACAGTTTTAATTGTTTGTTTCTATTTAAATTTTTAATTATTTAAAGATTAATAATTTTATCATATGCAGGTAAAAAAATTGGGTAGGAAGGTAAGACAAGATAAGGTATTCGAGGAGACCCATAAAAGGAAGAAAAAGAACCCAACTGATGAAGATGTCTTGGTTGAGCCTCGTGCAAAATATACCCACGTAAGAATCAAATTTTGTATATATGAATATTTTTATCAAAGTTGATATTATTCAAGTATGAGTAGTTTAATATTTTTTTAATATTAATTTTAACTTTACTTTGAATATATGACAAATATATACAGCTCGTTAATGAGTATCGTAGTACTCATCCTCCTGAAAGTTAGGGTGACACTATACCTAAATATGTAGAGAAGGAGTTATGGAAATAAACTATGGGTCCTCCAGTTAGAGGACAATACTATGGATACCACAGAAAATGTTTTAGCGAGAATGTTAGGTCTTCGTCCAGCCTTACATCCTATCCCTCATCAGTTGATAGAGAAACTGTTAAATCACTAAAAAATTGATTTCTAAACTCACTGAAGAGCTTTCTGCATAGAGAGAAAGTGCGAAGAAGAAGGCAGAGGAAACAACATCACAAATCAGCATGTTGCAGCAGTTCAGCTCTTTTATTCGATCTGCAGGGATTCTTCCTCCTTGTCCTGGTGATGCAGTCTAGGCTGTGAAAGGTCTAGGCCCACTGGATGATATAACCATAGATGAGGAATCAGATCCTGTGTATGCGACTGAGGATGCGGATGACGAAGAGGATGATGAGTGGTCGTTTCAGACTTTTGTATGTGTTATAGTTTGATTTGGAGATAAGTTGTAGTTTTTCCACTTTTGTATGTTTTTAGACTTGTATTACATATTGGTTGTTTGAATAGAATGTAACATATATATTGTGTGCTTGTTTGGTTGGTTGATTGATAGAATGTAGCATATATAAGGTATTATTTAAAAAAAAATTACCAAAAAAACTGACCACAAGTGGTCAGATTTTTGGAAATTTTTACAAAAACCAACCACATAAAAAAAAATTCCAAAAAACCGACCACATGTGGTCGGTTTTTTGGTAATTTTATAAAAACTGACCACTTTTGGTCAGTTTAATATAATTAATTAATTAATTTTAAAAAAAACAACTACTTGTGATTTTTTTAAAGTAATTAATTATATTAAATAAAAGAATCGACCACATGAGGTCGATTTTATAAAAATTAATTAATTAATTTAAATAAAAATACCGATCGACCACTTTTATTAAAATTAATTAATTAATCTGAGTAGGTCCTTGCAGCGGTGTGAGGAGTACAATCTTGTGCTTAATTGGGAGAAATGCCTCTTCATGGTGAAGGAAGGCATAGTTCTTGGTCACAAAATTTCAGCAAAGGGGATTGAAGTCGATCGAGCCAAAGTTGAGGTTATAGAGAAGCTTCCACCTCCTATTTCGGTGAAGGGGGTGCAAAGTTTCCTTGGTTATGCTGGCTTCTATAGGAGGTTCATCAAGGACTTCTCAAAGATTACAAATACCCTTTTGCAAACTTCTGGAGTAGGAAGTCAAATTCTCCTTTGATGGTGATTTCTTAAAGGTATTTGAATGCCTTAAAAAGAAGCTGGTTGATGCTCCTATTATTATTGCACCGGATTGGTCAAAACCATTTGAGATCATATGTGATGCAAGCACTGTTGCCCTTAGAGTTGTGCTGGGACAAAAGAAAGACAAATTATTTCAACCAATATATTATGCCATTAAAGCGCAGAATGGAGCTCAAAAGAACTACACCGTCACAAAACAGGAACTCCTTACAGTTGTATATGCCTTTGAAAAGTTCCAAGCATATTTTCAGGGAACCAAGGTAGTGGTCCACACTGACCACGAAACCTTGACATATTTGATGGCAAAAAAAATATTAAGCCAAGGTTGATTAGATGGGAGCTTCTACTTCAAGAGTTTGACTTTGGAGTCAAAGATTAGAAGGGTTGCGAAAATCAAGTTGTGGACTACCTGTCTAGGCTTGAAGGGGGACAAGCATCCAGAGATGAATTTGAGTTCAATGATACATTTCCTGATAAGGAAATCTTGGCTGTTGTTATGGAGAAAATACCTTAGTATGCTGATTTTTCAAATTATGTGGTGAGTGAGGTGATCCCAGAGAATCTTTCCTTTCATCAAAGAAAAAAGTTTATCCATTATGTGAACCAATACTTCTGGGATGAACCATAACTTTTTAGGCGATGTGCGGATGGTATTATTAGACGGTGCGTCCCAGAAGTAGAAATGTTGAGTATATAGAAGCGAGTATTGATACCCCAGTTGGAGGTCACCATACAGGTCATTGGACTGTAAGGAAAGTGCTTCAGAGTGGCTACTATTGTCCCTCTTTGTTCAACAATACTTATGAGTTCATGAAGAGATGTGACCAATGTCAAAGGCAAAGGTCCATCTCAAAGCACTATGAGATACCAATGTCTAAAATGTTGGAGGTAGAATTATTTGATATGTGTGGCATTGATTTCATGGGTCCTTTTGTGAGCTCATTTGGGAGGAAGTACATACTAGTTGCTATTGATTACGTGTCAAAATGGATCAAGGTTGTGGCTCTGGTGGATAATGAAGGAAAGCGGGTTGTTGTATTTTTAAAGAGAAATATCTTCTCTCGCTTTGGGGTACCACGTACCATCATAAGAGATGGAGGATCACACTTTTTCAATAAGATATTTAGAGCCTCCTTGGAAAAATATGAAGACAAACAGCATAAGGCGGCTACTCCATATCACCCACAGACCAGTGGGCAGGTGGAGATCTCTAATCGGGAAATCAAAGTTATCCTGGCCAAGACTGTAAATGCTAGCTGGAAGGATTGGTCTAGGAAGCTGGACGATGCCTTATGGGCATATCGAACGGATTTCAAGACACCCATTGGTATGTATCCATACCAATTGGTTTATGTCAAGGTGTGCCATTTGCTGATTGATCTAGAGCATAAAGCATTCTGGGAACTGAAGTGGCTTAATCTGAACTAGAATAAGGCAGAGAATATGAGATTGGGGCAGCTAAATGACATGGATGAGTTTCATCTTGGATCTTATGATTAGGATGATCTATACAAGGAAAGAATGAAAATGTAGAATGACAGCAGGATTGAAAATTAGGATTTCTAGAAAGGTGACTTGGTGCTTCTATTTAAATCCAGACTCAAACTATTTCCAAGTAAGCTCAAATCCATATGGTCCGGCCCATTTAAAGTGAATCAAGTTTAATCATTTGGAGTAGTGGAACTTGAAAATGAAGACGGAAGTGTCTTCAAGGTAAATGGACAATGTGTGAAACTTTATATCGGTTAAAAGGACTTGATAAAGAGAATTGGTGTTGTCTATCTCGATGAAGTCTGATTAATCGAGATAACTGAGTCATGCCACGATAATAAATTAGGCGCTAGTGGGAGGCAACTCACAGTGTGTTGTTGTAAAGCACTAGTTTGAGTTATTTTGGTGTTTGTTTTGTTTCTTTGAACAAGTTGAAGGGTTTGTGTAGGTGTGCAGGTCTGACAGTGCAGGAAAATAGAAGCTGAAAAAGTTTAGGGGTGACCAACTGGTTACCTGACGGATCGTTGGTGACTTGATGGACCGTCATGGTAGCCATCACAGAAAAGTCCAGAAACCAGGTTACTGGAAGAATCGCGATGGGTTGACCGACGTACCATCGTATACTCGATGGACAGTCGCATACTCGACGAACCGTCACATACTCGACGGACCGTCGCATACTCGACGGACCGTCGCATACTCGACGGACCGTCGTATACTTGATGGACCGTCGCATACTCGACGGACCGTCGCATACTCGACGGACCGTCGACTCAACTGTCACCAATGTGCCCCAAGTTAAGTTCTCTGGAATAGACCGAAGAGTCTCCCAACGGATCGTCGCTTATACGATTAACCGTTGCACGAACCGTCACACATAACCCAATTTCAGTGGGTTGGGTTAGATTGATTTAAATATCCAAATTTTTCAATCTTATCCGACCCATATATTTTTAAATATAGAAAATTTGAAGCAATTGAGTAACTCCCAAACTATTCAACGCACCTGAACCCTTTAATACTCTCTGAAAACTTTCCACTTCCCTCTTCCCCATCTATTTAAAGTCTATATTCTCTTTGTTCTTTCAATCACGAGCAGCAAAGAGTTCTTCATAAAAGTCAGGTGTCATATTGTGTCCGGTGTTTAGAGTACAAGTCAAGATAATAATCAAGTACTGCAACACTAAGGTATGTTCTCTCCATTACTTTCTATGTTATTCAACACCAAGAACAAAGAAAGTATGTGAAGTTTGTAATATTGAAATATTTCTCTCTGATCTTGTGTTCATCTGTGTGAGTCTGAACTAAGAGAAAATATGACAAACTCTATCCTGGGTGAAGTCTGAGTAACCCAAGGATCAAGAAAAATCAAAATAAGTAATGTATTATTGGTGAAAAGGCAATGAATAATCGTGCTTGAAATGACAGTGTGAAGGTGTTTGATAAAATGCCGAAACTAAACATGAAAGTGAAAATGATAGGCGACGGTAAGAGTAACGGACCGTCGAATACCAATAGACACGTCGCCTGAACCCATCGCCACTTTCTTAGAGTCAATGTAACTGGAATAACCCCAATGGTTTGGGTTGACGGACCATCACTGGACCGACGGACCGTGGCCCTAGCCGTCGCTAGACAATAATTTTTCTTATTTTTTGGTTTAATTTTGTGAACTAATAACCTATTGCTTATAGGTATCATGGCAAACAAATTACCAACCACTAGAGGTAGAGGTAGAGGAAAAGGGGCTAGATCACAAGGGGTGGACGTACCGGCATGCAACACCCGGTGAAATCAGCAGGTCATTTCTTCATCCTCCCAGTCAAAAGAGGAGGGTGAAAGTAGTAGCAACAGCAGCTCAAGTTCAATTATGGTTGAGAAAGGGATTGAAGTACCTAACCCCATCCAAGTAAAGAGCCCTGAACAAGAGGACCCAAATTTGGTTCGGCACAAGGATCTGCAAGTACGGGAAGCTCGAGAGAATTTCTTTAATGGGATGGAACCAATAGACAGGGTATCCATAAAGAGGGCTATTTTTTAATAGCATCAAATTGTGACTATGACCTTGCACGAATACCTAGAACTTGAGCGCTGATTCAATGAATACGAACTATCATGGATGAGTAAGCCACTGGGGACCTATCAACCGAATCTGGTTCATGAATTTTTTCCCAATTACTTGGCGTTTCTTGAAAAAAAATGTCCTCTAGGTGGATCAGCGGCTGACATGAACAAGATGGACACCATTCCAGTTCGTAGAGTTAATATAGATATTTCAGAACGCATGTTGAATAGATTCTTATTTAGAGCTGAATATCAGATACCCCGAGCAATATCATACTTGGAGCATTGGTTGTTCACATGGACCCAACAAAGGTTGTGGTTAGACAGGATACTGACAGAGGGAGGAGAGCCTGCATGGATACACAACCCCTGAGAAATGATATCCAAGTCGTCCCTAAATTTTAGTGCCAAGATCTAGTGTACAATTGTGAGGCTGAGGATGATGCCGACTGGCGGTGATGACCACCTAGAACTCACTAAAGCTGTGATTGTTAATGCTTTGATTGAGGGACTGACAGTGAATTTTGGCCATATTATTTTTGATGAATTTTTCTTTCACGCTCACAAAACTCAGACTATGCTACCATTCCCATGTCTTATCATAGAATTGTGTAAGCAAACAAAGGTTCCTTTGATCAGCGGAGTTGATAACGAGATCCCAATAATACACAAGCAAGATATTGACAAGATAAGAGATAAGTCAAAGTTAGATATGCAAATCAACAGGCCCCCAGCTCAGCAAACTTAGTCAGCACCAATTCCTGAGTCATCAGAAGGTCCTTCAGGTATGCAATTACCACATACTACGTATGTGCCACCTACTACTTCTGCAGGTTCAGCTTAGATGCTCATAGGTGGAACTATAGATTCTGCATCAGTTTTGCCTCAATACTCAAAATACAGGCTGAACCATGAAAATTTTACAAAGTATGTATGAGCATAGAAAAGAATTGAAAAGCACTTGGCTATATAGAGGGCAGATTTCAAACCCTTTATTGAGAGAATTATGAAGGAAGCAAACCGGCCTTTCAGGAATATCCAGCTATGAATGTACAACATGGGGGAGCATATCAACAAGAGGCCGGATACCCTGTCCATTTCGGATTTTGCAAAATTGATTGAGGAAGTTAGAAAACTCCGAGCTGACGTGGATAAGATAAATCAAAAACCACAACACACCATATTTAGTACTATTTAGATTTCTAGAGATGAAGATGAAGGTCTTGTTAATTTAATGGGGAGACCAATCAAACATAAGGTAAGAAGGTCGCAGAGATGGATAAGAAAGCTGAAAAAGCCGTAGGGAAAACTGCTAAAGCCGCAAGGAAAGCTACTAAAAGGAAAAGGCTTGCAGCTATGTCACCTGAGCAGAGATTTGTCTATGATACGAAGAGAGTAGCTAAGAATTCGACTAAGGAAGAAGGTAATAGGCAGAAGAGGCTTCAAGATAAAGCAGCTGGAGTGTCTACTAGTTCTTCCCCAGCTAGGGGGTAACCTGTAGCTCTGGCTAGAGATATGGTACCTACAATTCTGGAGAGAGAGATTATGAGTACTCCCACCACCATGGGGGTCAACATAGCACCCGGTGAGGTGCTGGAGCCTCGTCACACTTCACCGACGCCTCAGATGAATGAGAGGCAATACAAGTATACCACACTCCTTTGTATTTTTATTTAATGCTTTGAGGATAATGCATATTTGTATTTGTGGGGGTGCCGTCCTTGTACCATGAGTTATTTGCATTTTCATTAATTGTAGGGTTGCATATTTCCTTTCTTAAGTTTTGTTCAGTCATTAATGTTATTATGTGATATAAAAGTGCCATTTTCGTTAGCACCTTGTTGTATATATGAATGACAAGTGATCGTGGCAAAGTTTTGCTTTTTGCTTTTTGTATAATTATTTCCTCTTACCAAGTGGTAAAGTGTTGTGCAACCATGTGTTATTCTAATACTAGCATGAAGTTAGTAGTGAAGCAAAGCATAGTTATGTGATCTGGATCCCAAGAATTAGTAAGATAGAAATTAGCTCAGTGCCTGTATGGGTGAGTATTATTGTAGTTCTGGCATAAGTGTGTCACCTAGAACTTGCGCGGTTCATTAGATATTGTCGGGTGTTTTAAACTAATAAGAAAGGATAGTAGGTCTCCTTATTTTGTTAGTCCACTTTGACAAATGAATGACCCACGAAAAACATTGTATTTTCTTTGTCAACCCTGTTGAGCTATGTTAGTGTTTATTTATTCTGTCCCAATGAGTTTGATTCACTCTCTAGAAGGTGTTCACACTTAGATTTGGCCTTGGTCCAATAGTGGACATTGTGCACTTTAACTTAGGTAAAGCTACTATTGGATTATTAGCAGCCTGGCCCAGGTCTAGTTAGCTTTCTAAATAGATATTGTGTACCTCAACTCTCTGCATCAGCATAAGTTGAGGGAGGCTGATGCTATCTTAAAAGAATAAAAAAATCTGGGTTACGACAAGGGCGCGGATGGATAATATTGACAGCGAATGAATGAAAGGACCTTTAATTCTGGTGAGTAGCTACCAAAATAGGTAAGGAGAGTGAAGTTTTGTACTTTAAGTCACTTATCCAAATTAATAACCCTCACCAAGACTAAAACCTCACTACAACCCTTAGCAAGCCTTACTTGATCTTGGCTAGTCAATCATGAGAGAACATTAGATGATAAGGGCAAGCTTATAGTTGTACACTGTGTTTTGTAACTTCTTTTCTGAGAGAGAGAAGCTTAGTTTCATCCACAATTTAACTATTTAATATGAGGTGGACTTCCTTGACTGTGAGGGCAGGTTGAGTTATATCAGTCCTACTTATTTCTGTAAGGTGTTGTATCTGTAGCTGTGAATATGCTGATTAGTAGTTAATGCCAGTAATAGATCCATGTGTGTTGAGATATCAAAACCAAATGGGTAGTAGAATTATTGCATGATCATGTTGATTTTACAGTGAAATTACCATCAAGAAGTTTATATGTGTATCTTGGTATTGAGTTGCTTTAGGACAAACAATTTCCTTAAGTTGAGGGTGTTGATGTTCTGGCTTTTGACGGAATATTTTAGGAATTTTTCTTAGGATAATTATGTGTTTTCAAATAACTACTGTTGTATTTACTAGTGTACTATAGTTATTTCATGATAAAAAATGTGTGAAGGATGACTTGGATTAAACTGGGCAAGGCAAAGCAAAAATGATCATTGACGGTTCAGTCAACGGACCGTCGACCTTGCGAAGAACCGTTGGCTTGAACCATTTACCAAATATAGAAGACAGTGACTCTGGATATCCTGTGATGGTCCAGGCGATGAACCATCGACTCTGTGATGAACCATCATTCTTAACTGTCACGAAGAAATAAAATCAGGAAACACTGGAAGTCAGGAGACAGTCCAGGCAATGGATCGTTATCCCCTCGATGAACCGTCGCCCTACCCATCGATCAGGACTAGAAAATAGAAGCACTGGAGGTCCAAAGATGGTCTAGGTGATGGACCATTGGCCCTTCAACAAACTGTCAGCCCTTCGATAAACCTTCACTAGACTCGTCGACCATGAAGCGGAAATTTCAAATTTGAATTTTAAAAACCTAGTTTTGGTCTCATATAAATACCAAGTATTAGGGTTTATTCTGGATCTTTGGTTATTAGTTTCATACTTTCTCCTTTATTAAGAGTTGTGTAACACTTTTCATTTAGATTTGAATCTAGAGATTGAGAGCTGATTATTAGTTTTTATATTTTCCATTGAAGATTGAGAAGAACAATATTGTGACTTTTACAATTACTCTCTTGAAGCTATTTATGAACATCAATATATCTTTAATTTCTTATATAGAGATGAGTAGCTAAACTCCCATAACTAGGGTTATGGGAACCTTGATGTAGAGAACTATTTTGGGGTTGTGAATTGGTTTAATTTCTAACATCTATCGAAATTTCATGAATCTTTGTTTATTATAATGACATCTCTTTGTTGCAAACTTGAGAAGTAAGCGTATGAACCCCATTTGTCTGACAAGAAAGTGGATGTTGGGAAAAGAAGTGATTCACATGAACTCCATAGGTTTACCCTTTGGGTTAATGGGTTGATGCCTTAATAGGATCAACCCTTATGAGAATGTTATTGAATAATTCATGAATCTTTAAAGTTTGAGAGAAGTAAAGGTGAAACACTCATTAGGTTGAGAAACTTGTGGGTAATTCTTAGAATTCAATAATTCTTGCAATTGAACACATAAGTTAGAAGTTAAGCACCAACTCACAACCCTAACTGTTTGAACATCTTGGTGATCATAACTCTACTTAATTCATTCTCATTGAAATTATATCTACAATAACTCTCAGTAGCTAGACCTTGTGTAATATAAATACGAAAAAAATTTGTTAACACATTCAAACTCCTTTCTACTCAGGAACCTTAGATCAACAGTCTAATAACAGTCATAATACTTAGTGAACAGGGTATTCCATGTGGGATTCGACGCCCAACCCAGTTGGGTTCTATCTTTGACAGCGATCGCTTACTCTCTTGTAAGAGAGGTGTAATTTGGACATATCAAATTTTGGCGTCGTTGCCAGGGAATACAGTTGTAAATTAAGTTTATGCTTGTTAATTGACCTTTTATCAAGTTTCCTAAATTTTACTTTTGTTTGTTATTTTTATTCTGTGAAGGGGAGTTATTGTGTATGACAAGTACATGGAGATTGGGTGCATCATTATTACCAATACATCCAAAACCGCAACTAATTGGCAGAATGGCAGATCCCCAAGATGTTGAGAGACTAGCTTCTTTGGCTAGAGCTCAACTAAACCAGTAGAATGATGGTCAGTAGTCATGTCATCCTAATCCTAATAACAAAGATTTAGGGAAAGACGACTTGTTATATCCTGTTAATCAAAGGTATGCAGAGAATTTAGCTGCACCAGTGAACAGAAATATAAATAGAAACCATCTTTTCAGGGAGAGACCTGATCGTCAAGCTGTGCAATATGATCTTAATGATGATGAGGATGGAATGGATGGAGCTGGTTCCAGTGGAGATATTATTCCTCCACTTCTAGCACCAGGAGCAAAGTTTAATATTACTAGTACAATGATTCAACTCCTTCATATGAAGGGGTTGTTCGGTGGACTCCCAGAAGATGATCCAAATATGCATGTACTGAACTTTATCACTATTTTTAATTATTTTGATAACCCAGGAGTGGGACAGAATGCCATCCGCCTATGTTTATTTCCTTTGTCTCTGTCTAGGGAGGCAACATTATAGCTTAATGAGCTGATGCCTAATTCTATAACCAACTAGAGGCAGTTGAAAGAGGCTTTCCTAGAAAGGTTCTTTCCACCTTCCAAGAGGGTATAGTTGAGGGATGAGATCAGCAACTTTAGGCATCAGCTATGTTGGAGAAATTCAAGGGAAAGGAGAAATTCAAGGGAAAGGAGACTGAAGTGGTGGTTACTGTGCTCCCAAAACCACCTCCTTCGTTTCCCCATTGGTTGAAAATGAAGGCCGAAGACACTAAGTTTGGCAAGTTTATGGCCATGCTTAAGCAGTTGACAATCAACTTGCCATTGGTGGAAGCATTGGAGAAAATGCTCGGGTACGCAAAGTTCATGAAAGACCTTATTACGAAAAAGCGGATAGTTAGCTATGAGATGGTGGACAATCTTCATCATTGTGGTGCTATTTCTACAAGTTCTTTGGAGCAGAAGATGGAAGACCCGGGAGCATTTACTATCCCATACACTATTGGGCCTCTTGATTTCGCAAAAGCTCTATGTGATTTGGGGGCCAGTATAAACTTGATGCCGCTTGTTGTGCATAAGAAACTGGTTTTGGGGGGATCCTACTCCCACAAACATGAGATAAGTTATAGAAGACATATCTATAAAACGGCCTGTGGGGATTTTATATGACATATTAGTGAAAGTGGCTAGTTTCATATTTCCAGCTTATTTTGTCATTCTCGATTGCTAGGTGGTCTTCGAGGTGCCTATAATGTTATGTAGACCTTTCCTTGGAACCGGGAGTGTACTTATTGATCTAAAGGCAAATGAGCTACTAATCAGGCTAAATGATGAAGTAGTTCAATTCAACGTATGCCAGTCCATGAAACAACATAAAGATATGAGCGTATTTTCTATTATGGTGTTTATTATGAGGAGGAGCAGGAAGTACCTGTAGAAGAAAAAATTGGTGTGGAGACTCTAGCTGCTATATTAATGAATTTTGATCATGACGATATTGAAGATTATGAGGAGACTATTTGTTCCTTGACAGGAATGGGGTCATATTCTTATGCTCTTAAGAAGCTATTTATTGATCTAAAAAAATAACCAACACCACCAGCTAAGCCATCCATTGAAGAGCTACCGATGTTAGAATTGAAAGAGCTGTCAGGGCATTTAAGGTACGTGTTTCTAGACAATGGAAATACGCTACTCATTATTATTGCAGCTGATTTGGGTGAGCAGCAGGTGGAAGCACTTATTTTAGTGCTTCAGAGGTACAAAAGAGTATTAGGCTGGACAATTGCGGATATTATTGGCATTCCCTCTGGCATCTGCACTCATAAGATACAACTTGAGAAAGATTGTACTCCAACCATCGAGCATCAATACTGTCTTAACCCACTAGTGCAAGAGGTCGTTAAGAAGGAAATTATGAAGTGGCTGGACGCAGGAGTGGTTTATCCTATTTCCGACAGTAAATGGGTAAGCCGGGAAATAGGATAAGCCTCATTCAATATGTTCCCAAGAAAAGGGGAATGATTGTTGTTGCAAATGAAAAGAATGTGTGGAATCCCCTCAAGCCTATGACTGGGTGGAGAGTTTGCATAGACTATAGCAAAGTAAACTCATGGACTTTGAAAGACCACTTCCCAATGCCCTTTATGGATCAAATGCTTGATCGATTGGCAGGAAAGGGGTAGTATTATTTTTTGGATTATTATTCTGGATATAACCATATCTGTATTACTCCTAAAGATCAGGAGAAGATGACATTCACGTGACCATATGGCACATTTTCTTTCAAGAGAATGCCTTTCGGGTTGTGTAATTCACTTGCTACTTTTTAGCAGTGCATGATGTCGATATTCTCTTATATGGTTGAAGACACCTTAGAGGTGTTTATGGATGATTTCATGGTTGTCGGTGATTCTTTTTAGCTCAGCTTACTGAATCTGAGTAAGGCGATACAGCGGTGTGAGGAGTACAATCTTGATCTTAATTGGGAGAAATGCCACTTCATGGGGAAGGAAGGCATTGTTCTCGGTCACAAAATTTCAGCAAAAGGGATTAAAGTTAATCGATCCAAAGTTGAGGTTATAGAGAAGTTTCCACCTCCTATTTTAGTGAAGGGGGTGCGAAGTTTCCTTGGTCATGCTGGCTTATACAGGAGGTTGATAAAGGACTTCTCAAAGATTGCAAATCCCCTTTGCAAAATTCTAGAGAAGGAAGTCAAATTCTTCTTTGATGGTGATTTCTTAAAGGTATTTGAATGCCTTAAAGAGAAGCTGGTTGATGCTCCTATTATTGTTGCACCGGATTGGTCAAAACCATTTGAGATCACGTATGATGCAAGAGGTTTTGCCCTTAGAGTTGTGCTGGGACAAAAGAAAGACAAATTATTTCAACCAATATATTATCCCTTCAAAGCACTGAATGGAGATCAAAAGAACTACACTATCATAGAACAGGAACTCCTTACAGCTGTATATGCCTTTGAAAAGTTCCGAGCGTATTTTCTAGGAACCAAAGTGGTGGTCCACACTGACCATAAAGACTTGAGATATTTGATGGCGAAAAAGAATGCTAAGCCAAGATTGATTAGATGGGTGTTGCTGCTTCAAGAGTTTGACTTTGTAGTTAAAGATTAGAAGGGTTGCAAAAATCAAGTTGTAGACCAGTTGTCTAGGCTTGAAGGGGTACAAGCAGCCAGAGAAGAATTTGAGATCAATGATGCATTTCCTGATGAGGAAATCATTGTTGCTGTTATGGAGAAAAAACCTTGGTATACTGATTTTGCAAATTATGTGGTGAGTGAGGTGATCCCAAAGAATTTTTCCTTTTATGAAAGAAAAAAGTTTATCCATGATGTGAACCATTACTTCTGGGATGATCCATATCTTTTTTTGCGATGTGTGGATGGTATTACTAGAGGGTGCATCCCAGAAGTAGAAATGTTGAGTATACTGGAAGCGAGACATGCTTACCCAGTTAGAGGTCACCATACAGGTGATCGGACTGCAAGGAAAGTACTTCAGAGTGGCTACTATTAGCCCTCTTTATTCAAGGATACTTATGAGTTCATGAAGAGATGTGACCAATGTCAAAGGCAAGGGTCCATCTCAAATCACTATGAGATGCCAATGTTTAAAATGCTAGAGGTAGAATTATTTGATGTGTGGGGCATTGATATACTAGTTGTTGTTGATTACGTGTCAAAATGGGTCGAGGCTGTGGCTCTGGCGGATAATGAAAGAAAGTGGGTTGTTACATTTTTAAAGAGAAATATCTTCTCTCACTTTGGGGTACCACGTACCATCATAAGCGATAGAGGATCATGCTTTTTCAACAAGATATTTAGAGCCGCCTTGGAAAAATATGGAGTCAAACATCATAATGTGGCCACTCCATATCACCCACAGACCAGTGGGCAGGTAGAGATCTCTAATCGGTAAATAAAAGCTATCCTGGCTAAGACTGTAAACGCTAGACGGAAACATTATTCTAGGAAGCTGGACAATGTCTTATGGGCATATCGAGCGGCTATCCGGAAAGGCATGCCATTTGCCGATTGAGCTAGAGCATAAAGCGTTATGGGCACTAAAGCGGCTTAATCATAACTGGAATGAGGCAGCGAATATTAGACTGGGGAAGCTAAATAAGATGGATAAGTTTCGTCTTGGATCTTATGATTGGGCTGATCTACAAAAGGAAAAAATGAGGATGTACCACGATAGCTGGATTGAATAGTAGGATTTCCAGAAAGGTGACCTAGTGCTTCTATTCAACTCCAGACTCAAACTGTTTCTAGGTAAGCTCAAATCCAAATGGTCCATCCCATTTAAAGGGAATGAAGTCTGCTCATCTGGAGTAGTGGAACTTGAAAATGAAGACGAAAGTGTCTTTAAGGTAAATAGGAAATGTGTGATACTGTATATCGGTCAAAAGGACTCGACAAAAAGCATTGGTGTTGTCTATATCGATGTAGTCTGATTAATTGAGACAACTAAGTCATGTCGCGATAATAAATCATGCGCTAGTGGAAGGCAACCCACAGTGTGTTATTGTAAAGCACTAGTTTTAGTTAATTTGGTGTTTGTTTTATTGTTTTGTACAAGCTGAAGAGTTTGTGTAGGTGTGTTGGTCTGACAGGGTAGGAAAACAGAAGCTGAGAAAGTTTAGGGGTGACTGACTGGTTACCCGACGGATCGTCGGTGACTTGTCAGACTGTATGGTAGTCATTGCAGGAAAGTCAAGAAACTAGGTTACTGGAAGAATTACGACGGGTTAACCGACGGACCATCACATACTCGACGGACCATCAACTCAACCGTTACCAATGTGCCCCAAGTTAAGTTCTCTAGAATAGACCAACGGGTCTCCCAACAGATCATCGCTTATGCGATGGACCGTTGCGCGAACCGTCGCACATAACCCTATTTCAGTGGGTTGGGTCAAATCGATTTAAATATCCAAATTTTTCATTCTTATCCGACCCAAATATTTTTAAATATAGATAATTTTAAGCAATTGAATAACTCCCAAACTATTCAATGCACCTGAACCCTTTAATTCTCTCTGAAGACTTTCCACTTCTCTCTTCCTCATCTATTTAAAGTCTATATTCTCTTTGTTTTTTCAATCACAAGCAGCAAAGAGTTCTTCATAAAAGTCAGGTTTCATATTGTGTCCAGTGTTTAGAGTACAACTCAGGAGAATTATCAAGTACTGCAACACTAAGGTATTTTCTCTCCATTACTTTCTATGTTATTTAACACCAAGAATAAAGAAAGCATGTGAAGTTTGCAATATTGAAATATTTCCCTCTGATCTTGACTTCGTCTGTGTTGGTCTAAACTGAGAGAAAACATGTCAAACTCTATCCTGGGTGAAGTCTGAGTACCCCAAGGATCAATTAAAAGAAAAATGAGTAGTGTATTATTGGTAAAAAATCCATGAATAATCATTCTTGAAATGAAAGTATGCAGGTGTTTGATAAAATGCCGAAACAAAACCTGAAAGTGAAAATGACAGGGGACGGTTAAAGCGGCGGACTGTTGGATACGCGATGACCCATCGCCTGAAAGCGTCGCCACTTTCTCAGAGTCAATGTTACTAGAATGACCCTGACAGTTTGGGTCGCCGGACCGACGGACCGTCGCCCTAACCATCGCTGCATAATAATTTTAATATTTTCTAGTTTAAGTCTATTAACTAATAACCTATTGCTTTTAGGTATAATGGAAAACAAATTACCAACCACCATAGGTAGAGGTAGAGGCCAAGGGGCTAGATCACAGGGGGTGACCGTACCAGCACGCAACACTCGGCGAAATCAGCAGGTCATTTCTTCATCCTCCCAGTCAGAAGAGGAGGGTAAAAGTAGTAGCAAAAGTAGCTCAAGATCTATTCTGGTTGAGGAAGAGGTTGAAGTACCTAACCCAATCCAAGTGAAGAGACCTGAACAAGAGGACCCGAATTTGGTTTGGCGCAAGGATCTGCAAGTGCCGAAAGCTATACGGTGGAAGATTGAGGGCGCTCGAGAGCATTTGTATAATGGGATGGCACCAAAAGACAGGGTATCCATAAAGAGGGCTATTTTTGAATAGTATCAAATTGTGACTATGATCTTGCACGAATACCCAAAGCTTGAGTGCCGATTCAATGAATACGACTGGCATGGATGAGTAGGCTGCTGGGGACCTATCAACCGAATCTGGTTCATGAATTTTTTTCCAATTACTTGGCGTTGCTTGTAAAAAAATATCCTCTAGGTACATCAGTAGCTGACATAAACAAGCGGGTCACCATTCCTGTTTATGGAGTTGATATAGATATTTCAGAACACACGTTGAACAGATTCTTATTTGGAGCTAAATAACAGATACCCTATGCAATATCATACTTGGAGCATCGTTTGCTCACATGGACCCAAAAAAGGCCATGGTTAGCCAGGATACTGATAAAGGGAGGAGAGCCTACATAGCAATACAACCCCTGAGAAAAGATATCCAAGTCGTCCCTAAATTTTAGGGACAAGTTCTGGTGGGCAATTATGAGGCTGAGGTTGATACCGACTAGTGGTGATGACCACCTAGAAATCACTAGATTTGTGTATGTATCTGTTTTGATTGAGGGACTGACAGTGGATATTGGCGACATTATTTCTGATGAATTGTTCTTCCACGCTCACAAGACTCAGGCTACGTTACCATTCCCAAGCATTATCACAAAATTAGTAAGCAAGCAAAGGTTCCTTTGATTAGCGGAGTTGATAACGAGATCCCAACAATAAAAAACCAATATATTGACAAGACTAGGCATGAGTCAAAGTTCAATATGCAAATCAATAGGCCTATAGCTCAGCAAACTCAGTCGGCACCAATTACTGAGTCATCAGAAGGTCCTTCAGGTATGCCATTACCACATACTACGTACGTGCCTCCTACTACTTCTGCAGGTTCAACTTCGATGCCCATGGGTGGAACTACAAATTCTGCATCAGTTCTGCCTCAATAATCAAAATACAGGCTGAACTAAGAAAATTTTGCAAAGTATGTACGAGCACAGAAAAGAATTGAAAATCAATTAGCTATATGGAAGGAATATTTAAAACCCTTTGTTGAGAGAATCGTAGAGAAAGAAAACCGGTCTTTCAAGAACATCCATCTATAAATGGACAACAAGGGGAGCATATCAACAAGAGTCTGGATACCCTGTCCATTCTAAATTTTGCAAAATTAATTAAGGAAGTTAGAAATTTTGGCCTGACTTAGATAAGATAAATCAACAACCACAGCAGACTATATTTTATACTTTTCAGATTGCCAGCGATGAAGATAAAGGTCTTGTTAATTTAATAGAGAGACTAATCAAAGATAAAAGAAATAAGGAGCCAGAGATGGATGAGAAAGTTAAAACGGGTGTAAGGAAAGCTGCTAAAGCCACAATGAAAGATAATAAAAGGAAAAGGCTTACAGCTATGTCACCTGAGTAGATATTTGACTATGATACCAACAAAGCAGCTAAGAAGTCAAAGAAAGAAGAAGAGAAGAGACAGAAGTGGCTTCAAGATGAAGTAGCTGAAGTGTTTACTAGTTCTGCCCCAGCTAGGGGGAAACCTGTAGCTCTAGCTAGTGGTGTGGTACCTCCAATTCTGGATGGAGAGATTATGAGTACTCCTACCACCATGGGGGCCAACATTACACCCGGTAAGGACGTTGGAGCTTTGCCACACTTCACTGACGCCTCAGGTGAATAAGAGACAATACAAGTATACCAAACTCCTTTATACTTTTATTTGATGCTTTGAGGATAATGCATATTTGTATTTGTGGGGGTGCCGTCCTTGTACCATGAGTTATTTGCATTTTCATTAATTATAGGGTTGCATATTTCCTTTCTTAAGTTCTGTTCAGTCATTAATGTTATTCTGTGATATAAAAGTTCTATTTTTGTTAGCACCTTGTTGTATATATGAATGACAAGTGATCGTGGAAAAGTTTTCTTTTTCGATTTTTGTATAATTATTTCCTCTTACCAAGTGGTAAAATACTGTGAAACCATGTGTGATTCTAATACTGGCATAAAGTTAGTAGTGAAGCAAAGCATACCTATGTGATCTAGATCCCAAGAATTAGTAAGATAGAAATTAGCCCAGTGCCTGTCTGGGTGAGTATTAGTGCATTTCTAGCATAAGTGTTACACCTAGAACTTGCCTGGTTCATCAGATGTTTTTGTGTGTTTTGAACCAGTAAGAAAGGATAGTAGGCCTCCTTGTTTTGTTAGTCCACTTTGACAAATAAATGACCCACCAAAAACATTGTGTTTCCTTTGTCAATCCTGTTGAGCTATGTTAGTGTTTTTTTTCTGTCCAAATGAGTTTGATTCACTCTCTAGAAGGTGTTAGAACCTAGATTTGGCCCTGGTCCAATTGTGGACATTGTGCACTTTAACTTAGGCAAGCTACTATTGGATTGTTAGCAGCCTAGCCCGGGTCTAGTTAGCTGTCTAAATAGATATTGTGTACCTCAACTCTCTGCATCAGCATAAGTTGAATGCGGTTGATGCTTTCTTAAAAGAATAAAAAAAATTGGGTTATGACAAGAGCGCAGATGGATAATATTGACTACGAATGAGTGAAAGGACCTTTAATTCTGGTGAGTAGCTACCAAAATGGGTAAGGAGAGTGAATTTTTGTACTTTAAGTCACTTATCCAAATAAATAACCCTCACCAAGCCTACAACCTCATTACAACCCTTAGCAAGCCCTACTTGATCTTGGCGAGTTGATCATGTGAGAATATTAGATGATAAGGGCAAACTTATAGGTGTACATTATGTTTTGTAACTTCTTTTCTGAGAGCGAGAAGCTTAGTTTCATCCACGATTTAACTATTTAATGAGAGGTGAACTTCTTTGACTATGAGGTCATGTTGAGTTATGTCCGTCCTACTTATTTCTGTGGGGTGGAGATATCACCCACAGACCAGTAGGCAGGTGGAGATCTATAATCAGGAAATCAAAGCTATCCTAGCCAAGACTATAAATGATAGATGGAAAGATTGGTCTAGGAATATGGACGATGCCTTATGGGCATATCTAACGGCTTTCAAGACACCCATTGGCATGTCGCCATACCAATTGGTTTATTGTAAGGCGTGCCATTTACCGATTGAGCTAGAGTATAAAGCATTGTATCCACTGAAGAAACTTAATCTGAACTGGAATAAGGTAGTGAATATGAGACTGGGGCAGCTAAATAAGATGGTTGAGTTTCATCTTAGAGCCTATGATCGGGATGATCTATATAAGGAAAGAATGAAGAAGTACCACGACAGCAGGATTCAAAAGTAGGATTTCCTGAAAGGTGACTTGGTGCTTCTATTCTACTCCAGACTCAAACTGTTTCCAGGTAAGATCAAATCCAAATGGTTCAGCCCATTTAAAGTGAATCAAGTGTACTCATCTAGAGTAGTGGAACATGAAAATGAAGACGGAAGTATCTTCAAGGTAAAAGGGCAATGTGTGAAAATGTATATCGATCAAAAGGACTCGATAAAGAGCATTGGTGTTGTCTATCTCAATGAAGTATGATTAATCCAGATAACTGAGTCATGCCACAATAATAAAGAGGCGCTAGTGAGAGGCAACCCACAGTGTGTTGTTGTAAAGCACTAGTTTGAGTTACTTTGGTGTTTGTTTTGTTATTTTGTACATAATAAAGAGTTTGTGTAGGTATGCAGGTCGAATAGTGTAGGAAAATAGAAGCTGAGAAAGTTTAGGGGTGACCGACTGGTTACCCGATGGATCATCAGTGACTCAACGGACCGTCGTGGTAGCTATCACAGCAAAGTTCAGAAACCAGGTTACTGGAATAATTGCGACGGGTTGAACGACGGACCGTTGCATACTCAACGGACCGTCGACTCAACCATCACCAATGTGCCCCAAGTTAAGTTCTCTAGAATGGACCGACGGGTCTCCTGATGGATCGTCGCTTATGCGATGGACCGTTACACGAACCGTCGCACTTAACCCTATTTCAGCGGGTTGGGTCGGATCAATTTAAATATCCAAAAAAAAATTTCTTATCCGACCCAAATATTTTTAAATATAGATAATTTGAAACAATTGAGTAACTCCCAAACTATTCAACACACCTGAACCCTTTAATTCTCTCTAAAGACTTTCCATTTCTCTCTTCCCTATCTATTTAAAGTCTATATTCTCTTTGTTCTTTCAATCACCAGCAGCAAAGAGTTCTTCATAAAAGTCAGGTGTCATATTATGTCCGGTGTTTAGAGTATAATTCTTGAGAATAATCAAGTACTGCAACACTAAGGTATGTTCTCTCCATTACTTTCTATGTTATTCAACACCAAGAATAAAGAAAGCATGTGAAGTTTGCAATATTGAAATATTTCTCTCTGATCTTGGTTCATCTGTGTGGGTCTGAACTGAGAGAAAACATGACAAACTCTATCCTGGGTGAAGTCTAAGTAGCCCAAGGATCAAGAAAAAGAAAATGAGTAGTGTATTATTGGTGAAAAAGCCATGAATAATCGTGCTTGAAATGAAAGTGTGCAGGTGTTTGATAAAATGCCGAAACAAAACCTAAAAGTGAAAAAGATAGGCGACGGTCTGAGTGACAGACCGTCGGATACCCGATGATCCATCGCCTGAAACCGTCGCCTCTTTTTTAGAGTCAATGTTACTGGAATGACCCTGACGTATTGGGTCAACGGACCATTGTTGGACCTATTGACCGTTGCCCTAGCCGTCGCTGGACAATAATTTTTCCTATTTTCTAGTTTAAGTCTGTGAACTAACAAACTATTATTTGTAGGTATCATGGCAAATAAATTACCAACTACCATAGGTAGAGGTAGTCTCCAAGGGGATAAATCACAAGGGGTGGACGTACCGACACTCAATACCCAGCAAAATCAGCAGGTTATTTCTTTATCCTCCCAGTCAGAAGAGGAGGGTAAAAGTAGTAGCAACAGTGGTTCATGTTCAATTTTGGTTGAGGAAGGGGTTGAAGTAACTAACCCCATCTAAGTGGAGAGCTCTGAATAAGAGGGCCCAAATTTGGTTTGGCACAAGGATTTGCAAGTGTGGGAAGCTATATAGTAGAAGATTAAGGGCGCTCGAGAGCATTTCTATAATGGGATGGCACCAACAGATAGGGTATCCATAAAGAGAGATATTTTTGAATAGCATCAAACCCTTTATTAAGAGAATTGTTGAGAAAGTAAACTTGCCTTTCATAAACATCCAGCTACTAATGGAAAACATGGAGGAGCATATCAATAAGAGGTTGGATACCCTGTCCATTCTATATTTTGCAAAATTAATTGAGGAATTTAGAAAACTCTGGGCTGAGGTGGATAAGATAAATTAGTAACCACAGCAGACAACATTTGATAATGTTCAGGTTTCCAATGATGAAGATGAAGGTCTTGTTGATTTAATGGGGTGACCAATCAAAGATAATAGTAAGAAGGTGGTAGAGACGGATGAGAAAGTTGAAAAAGCCATAAGGAAAGCTGCTAAAGCAAAAAGGAAAGCTACTAAAAGGAAAACACTTGCAGTTATCTCATCTGAGAAGATATTTGACTATGATACATAGAGATCATCTAAGAAGTCAAAGAAGGAAGAAGAGAAGAGGCAGAACAGGATTCAAGATGAAGCAACTGGAGTTTCTACTAGTTCTGCCCCAGCTAGGGGGCAACCTGTAGCTCTGTCTAGAGATGTGGAACCTCCATTTATGGAGAGAGAGATTATGAGTACTCCCACCACCATGGGGGTCAACATTTCACCCGGTGAGGATGCTCGAGCCTCGCCACACATCACCGACTCCTTAGATGAATGAGAGGCAATACATGTATACCACACTCCTTTGTACTTTTATTTGATTCTTTGAGGATAATGTATATTTGTATTTGTGGGGGTGGCATACTTGTACCATGAGTTATTTGTATTTTCATTAATTGTAGGGTTGAATATTTCCTTTCTTAAGCTCAGTTCAGTCATTAATGTTCTTGTGTGATATAAAAGTGCCATATTGTTAGCACCTTGTTGTATTTATGAATTACAAATGATCATGGCAAAGTTTTGTTTTTCAATTTTTGTATAATTATTTTCTCTTACCAAGTGGTAAAATGCTATGCAACTATGTGTGATTCTAATACTAGTATAAAGTTAGTAGTGAAGAAAAGCATAGTTATGTGATCTGGATCCCAAGAATTAGAATGATTGAAATTAGCTCAGTGCTTGTGTGGGTGAGTATTAGTGTAGTTCTGGCATAAGTGTTTCACCTCGGACTTTCCTGGTTCATTAGATATTGTCGTATGTTTTGAACCAATGAGAAAGGATAGTAGGCCTACTTTTTTTATTAGTCCACTTTGACAAATGAATGACCCATCAAAAACATTGTGTTTCCTTTGTCAACCCTATTGAGATGTGTTAGTTTTTTTTCTATCCAAATGAGTTTGATTCACTCTCTAGAAGGTGTTAACACTTAGTTTTTTTCCCTGGTCCAATTGTGGACATTGTGCACTTTCACTTAGGCAAGCTACTGTTGGATTGTTAGCAGCCTGGCCCGGGTCTAGTTAGCTGTCTAAATAGATATTATGTACCTCAATTCTCTACATTAGCATAAGTTAAGGGTGGATGATGCTGTCTTAAAAGAATAAAAACATCTGGCTTGCAACAAGGGCACGGATGGATAATATTGACTGTGAATGAATGAAAGGACCTATAATTTTGGTGAGTAACTACCATAATGGGTAAGAAGAGTGAAGTTTTGTACTTTAAGTCACTTATCCAAATGAATAACCCTCAAAAAGCCTAATACCTCATTACAACCATTAGCAAGCCTTACTTAATCTTGGCGAGACAATCATGAGAGAACATTAGATGATAAGGGCAAGCTTATAGGTGTACACTATGTTTTGTAACTTTTTTTGTGAGAGAGAGAAGCTTAGTTTCGTCCATGATTTAACTATTCAATGTGAGGTGGACTTCTTTTACTGTGAGTGCATGTTGATTTATATTTGTCCTACTTATTTCTATGGGGTGTTGTATCTGTAGTTGGAATATGTTGATTAGTAGTTAATGTTAGTAATAGATCCATGTGTGTTGAGATAGCATAACCAAATGGTTAGTGGAATTATTGTATGATCGTGTTGGTTTTAATGTGAAATGCCCATCACGACATTGTTCATATATGTTTCTTGGTGTTGAGTTACTTGAAGACAAGCAATTTCCTTAAGTTGAGGGTGTTGATGTTTCGGCTTTTGACGGAACATTTTAGGCATTTTTATTAGGATAATTATGTGTTTTCAAGTAACTACTATTGTATTTAATAGTTTACTATAGTGATTTCAGGATAAAAACTATGTGAAGGATGACTTGGATTAAATTGGTCAAGGCAAAGAAAAAATGATCATCGACGGTTCAGTCGACGGACCGTCGACCTTGCAAAGAACCGCTGGCTTGAACCATTGCCCAAAAATAGAAGACAGTGACTTTGGATATCATGGATGGTCCAGGCGATGAACCGTCGACTCTGTGATGAACCATCGGCCTTAACCGTCACCAAGAAATAGAATCAAGGAACACTGGAAGTCAGGCGATGGATCGTCATCCCCTCAATGAACAATAGCCCTACCCGTAGATCAGGAACAGAAAATAGAAGCACTGGAGGCCTATAAATGGTTGAGGTGATAGACTGTCGGCCCTTCAATGAACTTTCAGCCCTTTGATGAGCTGTCGCTCGACTCATCGACCATGAAGCGAAAATTTCAAATTTGAATTTTAAAACCCCAGTTTTGGTCTCATATAAATACCAAGTATTAGGGTTTATTCTGGATCTTTGGTCATTAGTTTCATACTTTCTCCTTTATTAAGAGTTGTGTAACACTTTTCATTTAGCTTTGAATCTAGAGATTGAGAGCTGATTATTAGTTTTTATATTTTCCATAGAAGATTCAGAAGAACAATATTGTGACTTTTGCAAGTACTCTCTTGAAGCCATTTATGAACATCAATATATTTGTTATTTCTTATATGGAAATGAGTAGCTAAACTCCCGTAACTAGGGTTATGGGAACCTAGATGTAGAGAACTATTTTGGGGTTTTGAATTGGTTTAATTTCTAACATCTTTTAAAATTTCATGAATCTTTATACATTATAAAGATATATCTTGGTTGCAAACTTGATAAGTGAGCGTATGAACACCACTTGTCTGACAAGAAAGTGGATGTTGGCAAAAGAAGTGATTCACATGAACTCCATAGGTTTACCCTTTGGGTTAACTAGTTGATGCCTTAATAGGATCAACCCTCATGTGAGTGTCATTGAATAATGCATGAATCTTTTAAGTTCGAGAGAAGTAAAGGTGAAACACTCATTAGGTTGAGAAACGTGTGGGTAATTCTTAGAATTCAATAATTCTTGCAATTGAACCCATAAGTTAGAAGTCGAGCACCAACTCACAACCCTAACTATTTGAACATCTTGGTGAGCATAATTCTATTTAATTCATTCTCATTGAAATTACATCTATATTAACTCTCAGTAGTTGGACCTTGTGTGATATAAATACGAAAAAATTTTGTTAACACATTCAAACTCTCTTCTACTCAGGAACCTTAGATGAACAGTCTAATAACAGTCACAATACTTAGTGAACACGGTATTCCATGTGGTATTCAACACCCAAACCAGTTGGGTTCTAAATTTGACATTGACCGCTTACTCTCTTGTAAGAGAGGTGTAATTTGGGCATATCAAATTTTGGCACCGTTGCCAGGGAATACGGTTGTCAATTAAGTTTGTGGTTTTTAATTGACCTTTGGTCAAGTTTCCTAAATTTTATGTTTGTTTGTTGTTTTTGTTCTGTACAGAGGAGTTATTGTGTATGTCAAGTACACGAAGATCGGGTGCGCCATTATTACCAATACATCTGGAACAACAACTAATTGGCAGAATGGCAGATCCCCAAGATGTTGAGAGACTAGCTTCTTTGGCTAGAGCTCAACTAAATCAGTAATATAATGGTCAGTAGGCACGTCATCCTAATCCTGAAGATGATGATTTGGGGGATGATGACTTGTTATATCCTATTAATCGAAGGTGTGCAGAGAATATAGCTGCACCAGTGAACAGAAATGTAAATAGAAACCGTCCTTTCAGGGCAAGACCTGATCGCCAAGCGGTGCAATTTAATCTTAATGATGATGTGTTTTGAATGGATGGAGTTGGTTCCACTGGAGGTATTATTACTCTACCTCTAGCACCAGGAGAAAAGTTAAATATTACTAGTACAACGATTTTACTCATTCATCTAAAGGGGTTGTTCGGTGGACTCCAGGGAGATGATCCAAATATGTATTTAGTGAACTTTGTCACTATTTTCAAGTCTTTTGATAACCCAGGAGTGGGACAGAATGTCGTCCGCCTGCGTTTATTTCCTTTGTTTGTGTCTAGGGAGGCAACCTTATGTCTTAATGAGCTGATGCCCAATTTTATAACCAACTAGAGGTAGTTGAAAGAGGCCTTGCTAGAAAAGTTCTTTCCACCTTCCAGGAGGGTACATTTGAGGGATTAGATCAGCAACTTTAGGCAGCTCCAAACTGAAGCTCTTCAGGAGACATGGGAGAGGTTTAAAAAGAAGCTAACGTAATACTCAAACCATAATATGACAGATATTTATCTGATGGAGACTCTTTATAGGGTGTTGAACTCTATTATAAAGACAGTTGTTGATAATGCTACAGGGGGGTCATTTATGGATCTCACTTTTCAAGAGGCCTCAAAAATGCTTGATCAGATGACCAAACAAAGTAGAGCTTGGCATACCAGGTATTTTGTAGTAGCAATCCCTACTGTGTCTATTGGCATGATTGCAGAATAAAGAAAGAAAGAGGAAGAATGTGATCAAGACATGGCACACTTGAAGACGCAGATGGATTTGTTGACCACGCACTTATTATCTGCAAAGACTAAAAAAGTGAAAGTTGTTGCATACCAAGGTAGAGATGATACTGATTCAGAAGAGAAGTCTAACTATTTGAATAATCAAGGGGTTTTCAAGGCAATATTCAAGGAAATTAAGGTCGAAACTACTATGACAAGGATGGTTACAAGGATAGAGATCAAAGATACTGGAAAAGCAAGAATGGTAGGAGTGGGATATATGTACCTCTCGAAAGCAGAGATAATGCTACAACTAGCTATGGCATGATGTCCATGGAGGACATGATGGAGAAATTATTAAAAAGAATTGAGACTACCAACTCTGGGGTGACTACCATGAAGACCGAGTTGTCTTCTATGAGTTAGTAGGTAAACTCCCACTCCACTTTGATCTAATAGTTGGAATAGAAAATGAGCTGACTTTTTGCAGTATTGAATTAGAAGAAAAGTGGAAAAATACCAAGTGAAACAGTTCAGAATCCTTAAAATAATGGATCCTGTATGGCAATTAACACACGAAGTGGTAAGGTATTAACAAACCCATCTATAGGAAAAGCTATGATTGTAGAAGATATTGAGCATGAAGAAACTTATCCAGCAGAGTCTAAAATACTAGATAAAGTTATTGCTAATACATCATCCAACCATCAGCAGATTGATGAGTTAGAGAAAAGCAATGGAAAGGAGACTGAAGTGGTGGTTACTGCGCTGCCAAAACCATCTCCTCCATTTCCCATCGGTTGAAAATGAAGGCCGACAACACTAAGTTTGGAAAGTTTATGGCCATGCTTAAGCAGTCGACGATAAACTTTCCATTAGTTGAAGCATTGGAGGAAATTCCCGGGTACGCAAAGTTCATGAAAGACCTTGTTACGAAGAAGAGGACAGTTAGCTATGAGATGGTGGACAATATTCATCATTGTGGTGCAATTTATAAAAGGTCTTTGGTGCAGAAGAAGGTAGACCCTGGAGCATTTACTATCCCATGCACTAATGGGCCTCTTTATTTTTACAAAAGCTCTATGTGATTTGGGGGACAGTATAAACTTAATGCTACTTGTTGTGCATAAGAAACTGGTTTTGGGGGATCCTACTCCCACAAATATGAGATAAGTTATGGAAGACAGATCTGTAAAGTGACCTGTGGGGATTTTATATGACATATTAGTGAAAGTGGCTAGTTTTATATCTCCAACTGATTTTGTCATTCTCAATTGTGAGGTGGTCTTCGAGGTGCCCATAATCTTAGGTAGACATTTCCTCGCAATCGGGAGTGTACTTATTGATCTAAAGGCAAATAAGCTATTGTTCAGGATGAATGATGAAGTAGTTTGATTTAATGTATGCTAGTCCATAAAACAGCATGAAGATATGAGTGTATTTACTATTGTGGATGTTTATTATGAGGAGGAGAAGGAAGTACCTATAGAAGAAAAATTTGATCTGGAGACTCTAGCTGCTATATTAATAAATTTTGATCAAGACAGTATTGAAGATTATGAGTAGACTGTGTGTGCCTTGATAAGAATGGGGTCATATTCTTATGCTCCTAAGAAGCTAGATCTTGATCTAAAAAATTGACCAACACCACTAGCTAAGCCATCTATTGAAGAGCCACCGGTGTTAGAATTGAAAGAGCTGCTAGGGAATTTTAGGTACATGTTTCTAGGTAATGGAAATATGTTGACCATTATTATTGCAGCTGATTTGGGTGAGCCGCAGGTGGAAGCACTTATTTCAGTGCTTCAGAGGTACAAAAGAGCAATAGGCTGGACTATTGCGAATATTATTGGCATTCCCCCTGGTATCTGCACTCTTAAGATACAACTTGATAAATATTGTACTCCAACCATCGAGCATCAATGCCATCTTAACCTACCAATGCAAGAGGTGGTTAAGAAGGAAATTATTAAGTGGCTGGACGCAAGAGTGGTTTATCCTATTTTCGATAGTAAATGGGTAAGCTTGGAAATAGGATAAACCAAGTTTAATAGAAAGAGGGCATGATTGTTGTTACAAATGAAAAGAATGGGTTGATTCCCCTCAGTCCTGTGACTTAGTGGGGAGTTTGCATAGATTATCGCAAACTAAAAGCATGGACTTTGAAAGACCACTTCCCAATGCCCTTTATGGATCAAATGCTTGATTGATTGGCGGGAAAGGGGTGGTATTATTTTTTGGATGGCTTTTTGGTTATAACCAGATCTGTATTGCTTCTAATGATTAAGAGAAGATGACATTCACGTGCCCATATGGCACATTTTCTTTCAAGAGAATGACTTTCGGGTTCTGTAATACACCTTCTACTTTTTAGCAGTGCAAGATATTGATATTCTCTTATATGGTTGAATACACCTTAGAGGTGTTTATGGATGATTTCTTGGTTTTTGGTGATTTTTTTAAGTTCTGCTTACTGAATCTGAGTTGGGCCTCACAGCGGTGTGAGGAGTACAATCTTGTGCTTAATTAGGAAAAATGCCACTTAATGGTGAAGGAGGGCATTGCTCTCGGTCACAAAATTTCAATAAAAGGGATTGAAGTTGATAAACCCAAAGTTAAGGTTATAGAGAATCTTCCACCTCCTATTTCAGTGAAGGGGGTGCGAAGTTTCCTTGGTGATGATGGCTTCTATAGGAGGTTCATAAAGGACTTCTCAAAGATTGCAAATCCCCTTTGCAAACTTCTGGAGAAGGAAGTTAAATTCTTCTTTGATGGTGATTTCTTAAAGGTATTTGAATGCCTTAAAGAGAAGTTGGTTGATGCTCCTATTATTGTTGCACCGGATTGGTCAAAACCATTTGAGATCATGTGTGATGCAAGCAGTGTTGCCCTAGGAGTTGTACTGGGCCAAAAGAAAGACAAATTATTTCAACCAATATATTATGCCATCAAAGCGTTGAATGGAGCTCTAAAGAACTACACCATCACAGAACAGGAACTCCATACAGTTGTGTATGCCTTTGAAAAGTTCCGAGCATATTTGATAGGAACCAAGGTGGTGGTCCACACTAACCACAAAGACTTAAGACATTTGATAGCAAAAAAGAATTCTAAGACAAGGTTTATTAGATGGGTGTTGCTGCTTCAGGAGTTTGACTTTGGATTCAAAGATCTGAAGAGTTGTGAAAATCAAGTTGTGGATTACCTGTCTAGGCTTGAAGAGGGACAAGAAGAAAAATATGAATTTGAGATCAATGATACATTTCCTGATGAGGAAATCTTGGCTGATGTTATGGATAAAATACTTGGTATGCAGATTTTGTAAATTATTTGGTGAGTGAGGTGATCCCAGATAATCTTTCCTTTCATCAATTAATAAAGTTTATCCATGATGTGAACCATTACTTTTGGGATGATCCATATCTTTTTTAGGGATGTGCGGATGGTATTATTAGATGGTACATCCCAAAAGTAGATATGTTGAGTATACTGGACTTCCCCAGTTGGAGATCACCATGCAGGTGATCGGACTGCAAGTAAAGTTCTTCAAAGTGGCTACTATTGGCCCTCTTTGTTCAAGGATGCTTATGAGTTCGTGAAGAGATATGACAAATGTCAAAGGCGAGGGTCCATCTCAAAGCACTATGAGATTCCAATGTCTAAAATGCTGGAGGTAGAATTATTTGATGTGTAGGGTATTGATTTCATGGGACCTTTCGTAAGCTCATTTGGCATGAATTACATACTAGTTGTTGTTGATTAAGTGTCAAAATGAATCAAGGCTGTGGCTCTGGTGGATAATGAAGGAAAGTGGGTTATTGTATTTTTAAATAGAATATCTTCTCTCACTTTAGGGTACCACATACCATCATAAGCGATGGATGATCACGCTTTTGCAACAACATATTTAGAGCCTCCTTGGCAAAATATAGAGTCAAACAGCATAAGGTGGATACTCCATATCACCCACAGACTAGTGGGTAGGTAGAGATCTCTAATCGGGAAATCAAAGTTATCCTGGACAAGACTGTAAATGCTAGCTGGAAGGATTGGTCTAGGAAGTTGGACGATGCCTTATGGGCATATCGATCTGCTTTCAAGACACCCATTGGCATGTCTCCATTCCAATTGGTTTGTGGCAAGGCATGCCATTTGCCGATTGAGCTAGAGCATAAAGCATTGTGGGCACTGAAGCATCTTAATCTAAACTGGAAAGAGGCAGTGAATATGAGACTGGGGCAGCTAAATGAGATGGATGAGTTTTGTCTTGGTTCTTATGATCGGGATGATCTATACAAGGAAAGAATGAAGAAGTACCACAACAGCAGGATTGAAAAGTAGGATTTCCAGAAAGGTGACTTGGTGCTTCTATTCAACTCTAGACTCAAACTATTTCCAGGTAAGCTCAAATCTAAATGGTCTGGCCCATTTAAAGTGAATCAAGTCTACTGATATGGAGTGGTGGAACTTCTAAATAAATATGGAAGCGTCTTTTAGGTAAATGGGCAATGTGTGAAACAATATATTGGTCAAAAGGACTCGATAAATAGCATTGGTGTTGTCTATCTCGGTGAAGTCTGATTAATCGAGCTAACTGAGTTATGCCGCAACAATAAATCAGGCATTAGTGGGAAGCAACCCACAGTGTGTTGTTGTAAAGCACTAGTTTGAGTTATTTTGGTGTTTGTTTTGTTGTTTTTTACAAACTAAAGGGTTTGTGTAGGTGTGAAGATCTAACAGTGCAGGAAAATAGAAGCTGAGAAAGTTTAGGGGTAACCGACTGGTTACCCGATGGATCATCGGTGACTTGATGAACAGTCGTGGTAGCCTTCACAGCAGAGTCCAGAAACAGGGTTACTAGAAGAATCGAGACGGGTTGACCGACAGACCGTCGCATACTCAAAGGACCGTCTATTCAACCGCTGCCAATGCGCCCCAAGTTAAGTTCTCTAGAATGGAATGACGGGTCTCCAAACAGATCGTCGCTTATGCGATGGACTATCGCGCGAACCGTTGTACATAACCCTATTTCAGCGGGTTTGGTCGGATCAATTTAAATATCCAAATTTTTATTTCTTATCTGACCAAAATATTTTTAAATATAGATAATTTGAAGCAATTGAGTAACTCCCAAACTATTCAATGCACCTGAACCCTTTAATTCTCTCTGAAGACTTTCCACTTCCCTCTTCCCCATCAATTTAAAGTCTATATTCTCTTTATTCTTTCAATCACAAGCAGCAAAGAGTTCTTCATAAAAGTCAGGTGTCTTATTGTGTCTGGTGTTTAGAGTACAAGTCAGGAGAATAATCAAGTACTGCAACACTAAGGTATGTTCTCTCCATCACTTTCTATGTTATTCAACACCAAGAATAAAGAAAGCATGTGAAGTTTGAAATATAGAAATATTTCTCTCTGATCTTGAGTCCATCTGTGTGGGTCTCAATTGAGAGAAAACATGACAAACTCTGTTCTGTGTGAAGTATGAGTAGCCCACAGATCAAGAAAAAGCAAAATTAGTAGTGTATTATTGGTTAAAAAGCCATGAATAATCGTGCTTGAAATTAAAGTGTGCTGGTGTTTGATAAAATGCCGAAACAAAACCTGAAAGTAAAAATGACAGGCGACGGTCATAGTGATGGACCGTCGGATACCCGATGACCCATCACCTAAAACCATCACCACTTTCTCAAGGTCAATGTTACTGGAATGACCCGATGGTTTGGGTAGACAGACCATCGCCAAACCGACAAACCATCACCCTAGCCGTCGCTGGACAATAATTTTTCCTATTTTTTGGTTTAAGTCTGTGAACTAATAACCTATTGCTTGCAGGTATCATGGAAAAAAATTACCAACCACTAGAGGTAAAGGTAGAGGCCAAAGGGATAGATCACAGGGGGTGGACGTACCGGCACGCAACACCCAGTGAAATTAGAAAGTCATTTCCTCATCCTCCCAGTCAAAAGATGAGGGTAAAAGTAGTATAAACAACAACTCAAGTTCAATTCCGGTTGAGGAAGGAGTTGAAGTACCTAACCCCATCCAAGTGGAGAGCCCTGAACCAGAGGACCCAAATTTGTTTTTGCGCAAGGATCTGCAAGTGAGGGAAGCTATACGATGGTAGATTAAGGGCGCTTGCGAGCATTTCTATAGTGGGATGGCACCAACAGATAGGATATCCATAAAGAGGGCTATTTTTTAATAACATCAAATTGTGACTATGACCTTTCAAGAATACCCAGAGCTTGAGTTTCGATTCAATGAATACGAACTAGCATGGATGAGTACGCCGCTGGGGACCTATCAACCGAATCTAGTTCACAAATTTTTTGCCAATTACTTGGCGTTACTTGAAAAAGAATTTCCTCAAGGTGCATCAGCGGCTGACATAAATAAGCTGGACACTATTCCTGTTCGTGGAGTTGATATAGATATTTCAAAACGCTTGTTGAACAAATTCTTATTTGGAGTTGAATATCAGATACCCCATGCAATATCAGACTTGGAGCATTGATTGTTCACAAGAACCAAAAAAGGCCGTGGTTAGGTAGGATACTCTCAGAGGGAGGAGAGCCTACATGGCTACACAACCCCTGAGAAAAGATATCCAAGTCATCCCTAAATTTTAGGGCCAAGTTCTAGTGGGAAATTATGAGGCTGAGGTTAATGCCGACTGGTGGTGATGACCGCCTAGAACTCACTAGATCTGTGATTGTTGCTTCTTTGATTCAGGGACTGACAGTGGATTTTGGCCACATTATTTCTGATGAATTGTTCTTCCGCGCTTACAAGACTCAGACTACGCTACCATTCCATGCATTATCACTGAATTATGTAAGCAAGCAAAGGTTCCATTTATCAGGGGAATTGATAATGAAATCTCGGCAATAAACAATCAAGATATTGAAAAGACAAGGAATGTGTCAAAGTTCGATATGTAATTCAACAAGCCTCCATCTCAGCAAACTCAGTCGGCACCAATTTTTGAGTCATCAGAAGGTCCTTCAGGTATGCCATTACCACATGCTATGAACGTGTCTCCTACTACTTTTGTAGGTTCAGCTTCGATGCCCATGGGTGGAACTATAGATTCTGCATTAGTTTTGTCCCGGTACTCAAAATACAGGCTGAACCATGAAAATTTTTCAAAATATGTACGAGCATAGACAAGAATTAAAAAGCAATTGGCTATATAGAGGGAAGATTTCAAACCCTTTCTTGAGAGAATTTTAGAGGAAGTGAACCGGCCTTTTAGGAACATCCATCTATGAATGGATAACATGGGGAAGCATATAAACAAGAGGATGGATACCCTGTTCATTTTGAATTTCTAAAAATTGATTGAGAAAGTTAGAAAACTCCGGAAAGATATGGATAAGATAAATCAGCAACCACAGCAGACCATATTTGATACTGTTCAGATTTCCAGAGATGAAGATGAAGGTCTTGTTGATTTAATAGGGTGACCAATCAAATATAAGGGTAAAAGAGTGGCAGAGACGGATGAGAAAACTGAAAAAGCCACAAGGAAAGATGCTAAAGCTACAAGGAAAGCTTCTAAAAGAAATAGGTTTCCAACTATGTCACCTGAGCAGAGATTTAACTATGATACAAAGAGAGCAGCTAAGAAGTCAAAAGAAGGAAGAAGAAAAGAGGCAGAAGAGGCTTCAAGATGAAGCAGCAAGAGTGTCTTCTAGTTCTACCCCAGCTAGGGAAAACATGTAGCTCTGGCTAGAGATGTGGTACTCTAATTTTGGAGGGAGAGATTATGAGTACTCCCACAACTATAGGGGTCAACATTGCACCTGATAAGGAGGCTTGATCCTCGCCACACTTCACCGACGCCTCAGATGAATGAGAGGTAATACAAGTATACCATACTCTTTTGTACTTTTATTTTATTCTTTGAGGATAATGCATATTTTTATTTTGGGGGGTGGAATACTTGTACCATGAGTTATTTGCATTTTCATTAATTGTAGGGTTGCATATTTCCTTTTTTAAGTTCTTTTCAGATATTAAAGTTATTGTGTGATATAAAAGTGCCATTTTTGTTACCACCTTGTTGTATATATGAATGAAAAGTGATCGTGGGAAAGTTTAGTTTTATGATTTTTGTTTAATTATTTTCTCTTACCAAGTGGTAAAGTGTTGTGCAACTATTTGTGATTCTAATACTGGCATGAAGTTAGTAGTGAAGCAAAGCATAGCTATGTGATCTGGATCCCAAGAATTAGTAATATAGAAATTAGCTCAGTGCCTGTGTGGGTGATTATTAGTGTAGTTATGGCATAAGTGTTACACCTAGAACTTTCCCGGTTCACTAGATATTGTCGTCTGTTTTGAACCAATAAGAAAGGATAGTTGGCCTTATTGTTTTGTTAGTCCACTTTGACAAATGAATGACCCACCAAAAATATTGTGTTTCCTTTGTCAACCCTGTTGAGTTGTGGTAGTGTTTTTTGTTTGTGAAAATGAGTTTGATTCACTCTCTAGAAGGTCTTAGCACTTAGCTTTCGCTCTGGTCCAATTGTGGACATGGTGCACTTTAACTTAGGCAAGCTACTATTGGAATATTAAAATCCTGGCCCAGGTCTAGTTAGTTGTCTAAATAGATATTGTGTACCTCAACTCTCTACATCAGCATAAGTTGAGGGTGTCTGATATGGTCTTAAAAGAATAAAAAAAATTAGGTTGCGACAAGGGCGCGGATGGATAATATTGACTGCAAATGAATGAAAGGACTTTTAATTCTGGTGAGTAGCTACCAAAATTTGTAAGGAGAGTGAAGTTTTGTACTTTAAGTCACTTATCCAAATGAATAACCCTTACCAAGCCTAAAACATCATTACAACCCTTAGCAAGCCCTACTTGATCTTGGCGAGTCAATCATGAGAGAATATTAGATGATAAGGGAAAGCTTATAGGTGTACACTGTGTTTTGTAAATACTTTTCTGAGAGAGAAAAGCTTAGTTTCATCCATGATTTAATTGTTTAATGTGAGGTGGACTTCTTTGACTATGAGGGCATGTTGAGTCATATCCGTCCTACTTATTTCTGTGGGGTATTGTATTTGTAGCTGTGAATATGACGATTAGTAGTTAAAGTCAGAAATAGATCCATGTGTATAGAGATAGCATAACTAAATTGGTAGTGGAATGATTGCATGATCGTCTTGATTTTACTGTGAAATGCCAATCAAGACGTTGTTCATATATGTATCTTGGTGTTGAGTTTCTTGAGGACAAGAAATTTCCTTAAGTTGAGGGTGTTGATGTTCCATCCTTTGAAAGAACATTTTAGGCCTTTTTCTTAGGATAATTATGTGTTTTCAAGTAAAAACTATTGTATTTAATAGTGTACTACAGTGATTTCAGGATAAAAATTGTGTGAAGGATGTCTTGGATTAAACTGGGAGAGGCAAAGAAAAAATGATCATCGACGGTTCGTTGACTGAACCGTCGACCTTGCGAAGAACCATTGGCTTGAACCATTTCCCAAAAATACAAGACAGTGACTCTGGATATCCTACGACAGTCCAGGTGACAAACCGTCGACTCTGCGATGAACCATCGACCTTAATCGTCACCAAGAAATAGAATCAAGAAACACTAGAAGTCAGGCGATGGATCATCAACCCCTCGATGAACCGTCGCACTACCCGTTGATCAAGAATAGAAAATGGAAGTATTGGAGGTCTAGAAATGGTCTAGGTGACAGACCATCGGCCCTTCAACAAACTGTCAGCACTTCGATGAACTGTCGCTCGACTTATCGACCATGAAGAGGAAATTCCAAATTTGAATTTTAAAACCCTAGTTTTGGTCTCATATAAATACCAAGTATTAGGGTTTATTCCGGATCTTTGGTTATTAGTTTCATACTTTCTCCTCTATTGAGAGTTGTGTAACCCTTTTCATTTAGATTTGAATCTAGAGATTGAGAGCTAATTATTAGTTTTTATAGTTTCCATTGAAGATTGAGAAGAGCAATATTGTTAATTTTTCTAGTACTCTCTTGAGGACATTTATGAACATCAATATATCTTTGATTTCTTATATGGAGATAAGTAGATAAACTCCCATAACTAGGGTTATGGGAGCCTTGATGTAGAGAACTATTTTGGGGTTGTGAATTGGTTTAATTTCTAACATCTATCAAAATTTCATGAATCTTTCTTCATTATAATGTCATCTCTTGGTTTCAAACTTTAGAAGTGAGCGTATGAACACCCCTTGTCTGACAAGAAAGTGGATGTTGGGAAAAGAAGTGATTCACATGAACTCCATAGGTTTACTCTTTGGTTTTTTACGGGTTGATGCCTTAAAAGGATCAACCCTCATGAGAGTGTTATTGAATAATGCATGAATCTTTAAAGTTCAAGATAAGTAAAGGTGAAACACTCATTAAGTTGAGAAACATATGGGTAATTCTTAGAATTCAATAATTCTTGTAATTGAACACATAAGTTAGAAGTCGAGCACCAACTCACAACCCTAACTATTTGAACATCTTGGTGAGCATAACTCTAGTTAATTCATTCTCATTGAAATTACATCTACATTAACTCTTATTAGCTGGACCTTATGTGATATAAATATGAAAAAAATGTGTTAACACATTCAAATTTCCTTCTACTCAGGAACCTTAGATCAATTGTCTAATAACAGTCATAATACTTAGTGAACACAGTATTCCATACGAGATTCGATTCCCAAACTATTTGGGTTCTTTATTTGACAGCGACCGCTTACTCTCCTGTAAGACAGGTGTAATTTAGGCATATCAAATTTTGGCGTCGTTGCCGGGGAATACGGTTTTCAATTAGGTTTGTGTTTGTTAATTGACCTTTGGTCAAGTTTCCCAAATTTTAATTTTGTTTTTTTTTGTGCAGGGGAGTTATTGTGTATGCCAAGTACATGTAGAAATGGTGCACCATTATTACCATTACATCTGGAACCGCAACTAACTAGCAGAATGGAAGATCCTCAAGATATTGAGATACTAGCTGTTTTGGCTGGAGCTCAACTAAATCAGCAGAATAATGGTTAGCAGGCACGTCATCCTTATCCTGAAGATGAATATTTGGGGGATGACGACTTGTTAGATCCTATTAATCGAAGGCGTGTAGAGAATATAGCTGCACTAGTGAACAGAAATGTAAACAGAAACCGTCCTTTCAGGGCGAGACCTAATCACCAAGCTGTGCAATTTGATCTTAATGATGATGAGGATGGAATGGATGGAGATGGTGCCACTGGAGATATTATTACTCCACCTCTAGAACCAAGAGAAAAGTTTAATATTACTAGTACAATGATTCAACTCCTTCATCTGAAGGGGTTTTTCGGTGGACTCCCGGGAGATGATCCAAATTTGCATTTAGTAAACTTTGTCACTATTTGCAAGTCTTTTAATAACCCAGGAGTGGGACAAAATGCCATTCTCCTGCATTTATTTCCTTTGTCTCTGTCTGGGGTGGCAACATTATGCCTTAATAAGATGACGCCCAATTCAATAACCAACTAGAGGCAGTTGAAAGAGGCTTTCCTAGAAAGGTTCTTTCCACCTTCCAGAAAGGTACAGTTTAATGATGAGATCAGCAACTTTAGGCAGCTCTTTACCGAAGCTCTTTTCGAGACATGGGAGATATTCAAAAAGAAGTTAACACAGTACCCGAACCATAATAGGATAGATATTTATATGATGGAGACTCTTTATAAGGCGTTGAACTCTATTACAAAACCAGTTGTTGATTATGTTGCAGGGGGGTCATTTGTGGATCTCACTTTTCAAGAGGCCTCAAAAATGCTTGATCGAATGACCAAACAAAGTAGAGTTTGGCATACAAGGGATTCTGTGGTAGCAAGTCCTACTGTGTCTATTGGCATGACTATAGAACAACGTAAGAAAGTGAAAGAATGCAATCAAAATATGGCACACTTGAAGACGTAGATGGATTTGTTGACCAAGCACTTATTATCTGCAAAGACTAAAAAAGTTAAAGGTGTTGCATCCCAAGGTAGAGATGATTCTGATTCAAAAGAAGAGGCTAACTATTTGAATAATCAGAGGGGTTATCGAAGCAATATCCAAGGAAATTAAGGTCGAAACTACTATGACAAGGTTGGTTACAAGGATAGGGATCAAGGAAACTGGAAAAGCAAGAATGATAGGAGTAGGCTATATGTACCTCCCGAAAGTAGAGATAATGCAGCAACTAGCTCTAGCAAGATGTCTATGGAGGACAAGCTGGAGAAATTATTAAATAGAGTTGAGAATCCTTGAAATAATGGCTCCTGTAATGCAATTACCAAACAGAGTGGTAAGGTATTAACAAGCCCGTCTGTGGGAAAAGCTGTGATTGTAGAAGATATTGAGCATGAAAAAACTTATCCAGTAGAGTTTGAAAAACTAGATAAAGTTATTGCTAATACATTATCCAACCATCAGCAGATTGATGAGTTGGAGAAAAGCAAGGGAAAGGAGACTTAAGCAGTTGAAAATCAACTTGCCATTGGTGGAAGCATTGGATAAAATGCTCGAGTACATAAAGTTCATGAAATACCTTGTTACGAAGAAGTGGACAGTTAGCTGTGAGATGGTGGAAAATCTTCATTATTGTGGTGCTATTTCTACAAGGTCTTTGGTCTAGAAGAAGGCAGACCTATGAGCATTTACTATCCCATGCACTATTGGGCCTCTTGATTTCACAAAAGATCTATGTGATTTGGGGGCCAGTATAAACTTGATGCCGCTTTTTGTGAATAATAAACTTGTTTTGGGGGATCCTACTCCCAAAAACATGTGATAAGTTATGGCAGACAAATATGTAAAGCGGCCTGTGGGGATTTTATATGAGATATTAGTGAAAGTGAATAGTTTCATATTTCCAGTTGATTTTGTCATTCTTGATTGCGAGGTGGTCTTTGAGGTGTCCATAATCTTAGGTAGACCTTTCCTCGCAACCAGGAGTGTACTTGTTGATCTAAAGGCAAATAAGCTACTGTTCTAGATGAATGATGAAGTAGTTCGATTCAATGTATACCAGTCCATGAAACAACATAAAGATATGAGCGTATTTTCTATTGTGGATGTTTATTGTGAGGAGGAGCAGGAAGTACCTATAGAAGAAAAATTTGGTGTGGAGACTCTAGATATTGTATTAATGAATTTTGATCAAGACGGTATTGAAGATTATAAGGAGACTATGTGTCTCTTGATAGGCATGAGGTCATATTCTTATGCTCCAAAGAAGCTAGATCTTAATCTAAAAAATTGACCAACACCACCAGCTAAGCCATCCATTGAAGAGCCACTGGTGTTAGAATTGAAAGAGCTGCCAGGGCATTTAAGATACATATTTCTAGGCAATAGAAACACGTTACCAATTATTATTGTAGCTGATTTGGGAAAGCAACAGGTGGAAGCACTTATTTCAGTGCTTCAAAGGTACGAAAGAGAAATAGGATGGACTATTGCGGATATTATTGGCATTCCCCCTTGCATCTGCACTCATAAAATACAACTTGAGACAGATTGTACTCCAACCATTGAGCATCAATGCCATCTTAACCCACCAATGTAAAAGGTGGTTAAGAAAGTAATTATTAAGTGGCTGGACGCAGGAGTGGTTTATCTTATTTCCGACAGTAAATGGGTAAGCCTAGTTTAATATGTGCCCAAGAAAGGGGGCATGATTTTTGATGCAAATAAAAAGAATGGGTTGATTCCCCTCAGGCCTGTGACTGGGTAAAGAGTTTGCATAAACTATCACAAACTAAACTCGTAGACTTGGAAAGATCATTTCCCAATGCCCTTTATGGATTAATTTCTTGATCGATTGGCGGGAAAGGGGGGTATTGTTTTTTGGATGGCTATTATTGCTATAACAAGATCTGTATTGCTCCTGAAGATTAGGAGAAGATGACATTCACGTGGCCATATGGCACATTTTCTTTCAAGAGGATACCTTTCGTGTTGTGTAATGCACCAGCTACTTTTTAGCATTGCATGATAATAATATTCTCTTATATGGTTGAAGAAACCTTAGAGGTATTTATCGATGATTTCTTGGTTGTCAGTGATTCTTTTGAGCTCTGCTTACTAAATCTAAGTAGGTCCTTATAGTGATGTGAAGAGTACAATCTTGTGCTTAATTGGGAGAAATGCCACTTCATGGTGAAGGAGGGCATTGTTCTCAGTCACAACATTTTAGGAAAGGATATTGAAGTTGATCGAGCCAAAGTTGAGGTTATAGAGAAGCTTCCACCTCCTATTTTAGTGAAGGGAGTGCAAAGTTTCCTTGGTCATACTGGCTTCTATAGGAGGTTCATTAAGGACTTCTCAAAGATTGCAAATCCCCATTGTAAACTTCTGGAGAAGAAAGTCAAATTCTCCTTTGATGGTGATAGCTTAAAGGTAGTTGAATGCCTTAAAGAGAAGATGGTTGATGCTCCTATTATTGTTGCATCGGATTGGTCAAAACAATTTGAGATCATGTATGATGCAAGAGGTGTTGCCCTTGGAGTTGTGCTGGGACAAAAGAAAGACAAATTATTTCATACAATATATTATGCCATCAAAGTGCTGAATGGAGCTCAAAAGAACTACACCGTCACAGAACAGGAACTCCTTACAGTTTTATATGCCTTTGAAAATTTCCGAGCGTATTTTCTAGGAACCAAGGTGGTGGTCCACACTGAACAAAACTCCTTAAGATATTTGATAGCAAAAAAGATTGCTAAGCCAAGGTTGATTATATGGGTATTGATGCTTCAAGAGTTTTACTTTGGAGTCAAAGATCGTAAGGGTTGCGAAAATCAAGTTGCGGACCACCTTTCTAGTCTTGAAGGGGGACAAGCAACTAGAGATAAATTTGAGATCAATGATGCATTTCCTGATGTGGAAATCTTCGCTGCTAATATGGAGAAAATGCCTTTGTATGCTGATTTTGTGAATTATGTGGTGAGTGAGGTAATCTCAGAGAATCTTTCCTTTCATCAAAGAATAAAGTTTATCCATGATGTGAACCATTACTTCTGGGATGAGCCGTATCTTTTTTGGCGATGTGTGGACGGTATTATTAGATGGTGCATCCTTGAATTAGATATGTGCAGTATACTCGAAGTGAGTCATCGTTCCCCAGTTGGAGGTCACCATGCAGGTGATCAGACTATAAGGAAAGTGCTTCAAAGTGACTACTATTGGCCCTCTTTGTTCAAGGATGCTTATGAGTTCATGAAGAGATATGTCCAATGTCAAAGGAAAGGGTCCATATAAAAGCACTATGAGGTGCCAATGTCTAAAATACTGGAGGTAGAATTATTTGATGTGTGGGGCAATGATTTCATGGGGCATTTCGTGAGCTCATTTGGGAGGAAGTACATACTAGTTGTTGTTGATTACGTTTCAAAATGGGTCGAGGCTATGGCTCTGGTGTATAATGAAGGAAAACGGGTTGTTGTATTTTTAAAGAGAAATATATTTTCTCGCTTTGGGGTACCACGTACCATCATAAGCGATAGAGGATCACGCTTTTGCAACAAGCTATTTAGAGCCGTCTTGGCAAAATATGGAGTCAAACAACATAAGGTAGCTACTACATATCACCCACAGACCAGTGGACAGATGGAGATCTCTAATCAGGAAATCAAAGTTATCCTGGCCAAGACTGTAAATGCTAGCCCGAAGGATTGATCTAGGAAGCTGGACGATGCCTTATGGGCATATAGAACGGCTTTTAAGACACCTATTGGCATGTTGCCATAAGAATTGGTTTATGGAAAAGCGTGTCATTTGCCGGTTTAGCTAGTGCATAAAGCGTTGTAGGCACTGAAGCGGCTTAATTGAACTAGAATGAGGCAGCGAATATGAGACTGGGGCATCTAAATAAGATGGATGAGTTTTGTCTTCGATCTTATGATCGGGTTTATCTATTCAAGGAATGAATAAAGAAGTACCACGACAGCAAGATTGAAAAGTTGGATTTCCAAAAAGGTGACTTGGTGCTTCAATTCAACTCCAGACTCAAACTATTTCTAGGTAAGCTTAAATCCAAATGGTCCGGCCCATTTAAACTGAATCAAGTCTACTCATCTGGGTTAGTGGAACTTGAAAATGAAGACGGAAGTCTCATCAAGGTAAATGGACAATTTGTGAAACTGTATATCGGTCAAAAGGACTCGATAAAGAGCATTGGTGTTTTCTATCTCGATGAAGTCTGATTAATCAAGATAACTGAGTCATGCCGCGACAATAAATCAGGCGCTAGTAGGAGGCAACCCACAGTGTGTTATTGTAAAGCACTAGTTTGAGTTCTTTTGGTGTTTGTTTTGTTGTTTTATACAAGCTGAAGGGTTTGTGTAGGTGTGCATGTCTAACAGTATAGGAAAGCAGAATCTAAGAAAGTTTGGGGGTAACTGACTGGTTACCCGACGGATCATCGATTACTTGATGGACCATCATGGTAGCCATCGCATAAAAGTCCAAAAACCAGGTTACTGAAAGAATCGCGACGGGTTGATCGATGGACCATCTCATACTCAATGGACCATCGACTCAACCATCACCAATGTTCCCCATGTTAAGTTCTCTGGAATGGAACGACGTGTCTCTCGATGGATCGTCGCTTATGCAATGGACCATCGCACAAACCGTCGCACATAACCCTATTTTAGCGGGTTTGATCGAATCGATTTAAATATCCAAATTTTTCATTCTTATCAGACCCAAATATTTTTAAATATAAATAATTTGAAGCAATTGAGTAACTCCCAAACTATTCAATTCACCTGAACCCTTTAATTCTCTCTAAAAACTTTCCACTTCCCTCTTCCCCATCTATTTAAAGTCTATATTCTCTTTGTTCTTTCAATCACAAGCAGCAAAGAGTTCTTCATAAAACTCAGTGTCATATTGTGTCCGGTGTTTAGAGTACAAGTCAGGAGAATAATCAAGTACTGCAACACTAAGGTATGTTCTCTCCATTACTTTCTATGTTATTCAAGACCAAGAATAAAGAAAGCTAGTGAAGTTTGCAACATTGAAATATTTCTCTCTGATCTTGAGTTCATCTGTGTGGGTCTGAACTGAGAGAAAACATGACAAAATCTATCTTGGGTAAAGTATGAGTAGCCCAAGGATCAAGAAAAAGCAAAATAAATAGTTTATTATTGGTGAAAAAACCATGAATAATCGTGCTTGAAATGAATGTGAGCAGTTGTTTGATAAAATGGCGAAACAAAACCTGAAAGTAAAAATGACAAGCGACGGTCAGAGCGATGGACCGTCGGATACCCGCCGACCCATCGCCTGAAACCGATGCCACATTCTCAGAGTCAATATTCTAGAATAACCCTGACGGTTTAGGTCAATGGATCATCGACGGACCATCGCCCTAGCCATCGCTGGACAATAATTTTTCCTATTTTTAGTTTAAGTCTGTAAAGTACTAACCTATTGCTTGCAGGTATCATGGCAAACAAATTACAAACCACTAGAGGTATAGGTAGAGGCTAAGGGGCTAGATCATGGGGGTGGACATACCGGCATGCAACACCTGGCGAAATCAGCAAGTCATTTCTTCATCCTCCCAGTCAGAAGAGAAAGGTGAAAGTACTAGCAACAACAGCTCAAGTTCAATTCTGGTTGAGGAATGGGTTGAAGTACCTAACCCCAACCAAGTGGAGAACCCTGAACAAGAGGACCCAAATTTGGTTTGGCGGAAGAATCTGCAAGTGCGGAAAGCTATATGGTGGCAGATTGAGGGAGCTCTAGAGCATTTCTATAATGGGATGGAACCAATAGATAGGGTATCCATAAGGAGGGCTATTTTTTAACAGTATTAAATTGTGACTACGACCTTGCACGAATACCCAGAGCTTGAGCACCAATTCAATAAATACAAACTGGCTTGGATGAGTAAGCCGCTGGGGACCTATCAACCGAATCTGGTTCATGAATTGTTTGCCAATTACTTGGCATTGCTTGATAAAAAATATCCTTTAGGTGCATCAGCGGCTGACATGAATAAGATGGACACCATTCCTTTTCGTGGAGTTGATATAGATATTTCAGAACGCACGTTGAACAAATTCTTATTTGGAGCTGAATATCAGATACCCCGTGCAATATCAGATTTGGAGTATCGGTTGTTCAAACGGACCCAACAAAGGTTGTAGTTAGCTAAGATACTGACAAAAAGAGGAGAGCCTGCATGGCTACACAACCCTTGAGAAAAGATATCCAAGTCGTCCCTAAATTTTAGGGCCAAGTTCTGGTGGGCAATGGTGAGGCTGAGGTTGATGCCGACTGGTGGTGATGACCACCTATAACACACTAGAACTATGATTGTCACTTCTTTAATTGAGGTACTGATAGTGGATTTTTGCCATATTATTTTTGATGAATTGTTCTTCCGCACTCACAAGACTCAGACTACGCTACCATTCCCATGCCTTATCACAGAATTATGTAAGCAAGAAAAGGTTTCTTTGATCAGCGGAGTTGATAACGAGATCTCGACAATACACAAGAAAGATATTGACATGATAATGGATGAGTCAAAGTTCGATATGAAAATCAACAGGCCTCCAACTCAGCAAACTCAGTCGGCACCAATTTTTGAGTCATCAGAAGGCCCTTCTGGTATACCATTACCACATTTTACGTACGTGCCTCCTACTACTTCTGCAAGTTCAATTTTGATTCCCATGGGTGGAAATACAGATTCTTTATTAGTTCCGCCCTAATACTCAAAATACAGGCTGAACCATGAAAATTTTGAAAAGTATGTACGAGCACAGAAAAGAATTGAAAAGAAATTGTCTATATGGAGGGAAAATTTCAAACCCTTTGTTGAGAAAATTATGGAGGAAGCAAACCAGCCTTTCAAGAACATCCAACTACAAATGGACAATATGGGGGAGGATATTAACAAGAGGCTGGATACCCTATCCATCATGGATTTTGCAAAATTGATTGATGAAGTTAGAAAACTCCGGGCTGACGTGGATCAGATAAATCAGCAACCATATCAGACCATATTTGATACTGTTCAGATTTCCAGCAATGAAGATGAAGGTCTTGTTTATTTAATGGGGTGACCAATCAAAGATAAGGATAAGAAGGTGGCAGAGATGGATGAGAAAGCAAAAAAAGCCACAAGAAAAGTTGTTAAAGCCACAAAGAAAGATGGTAAAAAGAAAAGGCTTGCAGCTCTGTCACCTGAGCAGTGATTCTACTATGATATGAAGAAAGCAGCTAAGAAGTCAATGAATGAAGAAGAGAAAAGGCAGAAGAGGCTTCAAGATGAAACTGCTAGAGTATCTACTAGTTCTGCCCCAGCAAGGGGGCAAACTGTAGCTCTTGCTAGAGATGTGGTACCTCCAATTCCGAAGGGAGAGATTATGAGTACTCCTACCACCATGGGGGTCAAAATTGCACCCGATGAGGACGCTGGATCCTCTCCACACTTCACCGATGCCACAGATGAATGAGAGGCAATACAAGTATACCACACTCCTTTGTACTTTTATTTTATGCTTGTAGGATTATGCATATTCGTATTTGTGGGGGTGGCGTACTTGTACCATGAGTTATTTCCTTTCATTAATTAGGTAATTTATATGATTTCTATGCTTAAATGATATGCATGAAATTGCCAACTTAATGAGTCTATTCTTGAGGGTAGGTTATCTCTAGTAATGATTCCTAAATCTACTTCTTATTCATAATTATTGTGTGAGCCTATTGAGCATCTTATTTTCCTTTGTGGGTGTTAAGGCTTGTGTAGTATGCAAAAATAGATATACTGTTCAAGGACGAACAAAGATTTAAGTGAGGGGTGGAGATCTTGGGTGTATTTATATGCCTAAGCACCATAACTTATCCATATTTTAGCTAAGTTTAGAGAACAAAGTGCCTAGTTTCTTATGTTTTTACTCTACTTCTATGTAATTGAGCTAACTGATGTGATTAGCATGATTTCAGGTATTAATGAAGTATATGAAGACATAATGGGACTATGGAATGTGGATGGAATATGACACAAGAGAGAGTAGCAGTCTGGACCAAATGTGGCACCTAGAAACTATGTCCAAGACTAGTTTGTCATTTATAATTAGTTCAGGGACTTAGAAGGAAATTATGAGAGAAAAGATTATTAAAAGGCTTAATTCTGAATTTTTATTCATAATTCATTATTCTGTATTATTTTTAGGGAGAGGAGAAAGGCGGCTTAGCTTGAGGGGAGAGAGAGAAATATTTTTCTCTTGTTTTCCCTATTCGGACACCAAGATCTTCTTATAGTTTTTGGTATGATGAATATACTTATGATGATTTTTGTTTTATTCATGAGTAGATAAGTTTATTAGTTAGGGTTATGGAAGCCTTGTAGCATACAATCTATCACTTTGGGTTTTGAATTCATTATGCATTGATTTGTTTACATCATACTTTCTTCGCTTATCTTGAATTCTCGTGGTTGCAAACATAGCGGATATGCCTTAAAATGTAACTTGTTCAAAAGAAAGGTTGATGTTAGTAAAAGAGAGTAGTGACAATAAAATAGGATTCCCAACCCCTATTTCATATGGTAATGCCTTAGCAGGATTAACTACTTGAAGATTTCATATTATTTTTGGTAAATGCTTTTGATTCGAGAGAACTAAAGTGAATTAGTCCTTGATGGTTGATAAACACTAGGATTATGTTATTAAATACAATACGTTTCTATGTAAGAACGAAGCATGTATGAATTCGTAAAGCCCATAGTTAGAAAGTATTGAAAACTGCAAGATGGATATAACCCTAGATTGCTATTTCTCTGAATTTGAATACTTCTACACTTATTTCATCTTGTTAAACTGAAACCATTAATTTGTGAATGGAATTAAATCCCCCTTTTTATTTTATGAAAATAAACAATTAAAATTCAACTAATCTATATACAACTTAATTAGCATCATATTCCCTGTGGGATTCAACCCCAACCTAGTTGGGTTATATATTTAACAATGATTGCTTACTCTCTCGTAAGGGAGGTGTAATTTAGGCATATCATGTTGTTGGCATGAGACAGCATGTACAAGTAGGAGAGTCAACAGCTTGCAAGCAGGTGCATCAATAGCTTGTAGGCATCTTCCAAGTAGGTGGATAAGTTCCTTGTCTTTAAAGTAGCCAAGTCATCAACTTTAAGAAAAAACTATCTAAATGGGTAACTTGTTGAAGAGGGTTTCCTTGGAGATGAGGGTAACCCACTAGAAAGGGTAACCCACTGGTGAAGGTAATCGATTTGATAGGGATTTTTTGGAGAAAAGGGTAACCCACTTGAAAGGGTAACCCACTGGAGAGGGAACCCAAGGTAACTTCTTGAACATATTATCTGACATCGTCTTTAGGCTGCAGTGTTGGATGGTGCTGGCGATGAACTCGTGTATACTTGTTCAATCCATTATTCGATGATGTGTTTCTTTTGCAGTGTTCTTGGCCTTCCAAGCTTCTCTTCATTTATCTGGTGAAGTAACTCCTTCTGCTGGATAATGAATCCATGCATTTCTTTTTGGGAGCTTTCAACCTTATGCTTTAGATAGAGTTTGTAACTTATTCTCTATTGATTTCATACTTTGGTTGTTATTCTTTTCTCACTCGTTGTACTTCTTCCCGGTAGGGATGATCGTCAGTGTAGTTCCATTTTCCCCATTCCTACGGCTATATTTCTTTTATAATGCATCTTTCAGGGAGATTATAGACATGATAAATTTCTATAGAAGTGAAATTTTTAAATGATCTTGGACATCGTGGGCTATGATTCCTATAGGACGATTCAGCATAAAGTGCATTGCATTATAGGAATCTGTGAAGCTTCAAATCCAGTATTTTATTGCTTGAAATATAGCATAAATCTCTTTAGTACTGGTTGGATTCGATTGAAATGTATGAAGGCATCACACTTGAACTCCACGAGAATATATTGCTGGTGGCACAGGTACCAGAATAGCCAGAGGAATTCTTGTAGGAAGTCATTGGCTAGTGCAATGAACACGTGGTAGAAAGGATATTTCGAGTGCACTCCGAACAGCTTCAGGATGGATCCACCTTACTTTTTGAAAAGTTAAAGCTTGTAGAAGGTTCTCCTTTCTCAGAGTATGGATGGATCAAAGGGATCCATATATTGGTTAAATAGATCTGGAGGGTAGTCTGTTATTCTAGAAGATAGTAATCTTAGTATGTTGAGCATGAGGATATGACTAGACTAGTATTGGTTTTCTTCTTCATTACTTGGTATCAGGTAGAGATCATCTGCATAGATATAGCCAAATTCTTTATGTACATTTATGGAGAAGAGGGTGCCCTTTATTGATTCTTCTTCCAGTGAGAAGACCGATTCAAGGTCATCCTCTTTGCTGAGATAGATTTTTATGTGGTCGGCTATTTATTCAAAGAGTTGGACATAGTCCTTTAACTTCTTGGCTGAGGACAGTTTTTGGTGAAGTGATCAGGCTTTCTACAGATGAAGCAGCCATCATTCTTCTTCTTGTAATTTACTGGGCTCCTTCACCTAAAATACTTGGTTCACCGAATCATTTTGCTTTTCTCATTGGGAGGCCTTGGTAGTTTTAACCTCCTAAATAGCAGTAGTTTTTTTATCTTATCTTTTAACATGAACAAGATCAGTCAGACTTGGTGATGAGGTCATCCTTGTTGCATGATCAATCAAGGGCTAGATTATTATGGACGATTAGCTTCAGCACAGATCTTTTCATGCATATGTTTTCCAGAGCTTGGAAGATGGCCTTTCGGATCTAGCTAACCTATGGTACAATTATAGATTTGAAATTCTCCTCCACAATCGTCATAGTATGGCCTACTAGAATCTATGGAAGTGATGATATGAAGGCTTATTTTAGGATGGGATCTTCGCCCAACTCAAAGTAGATCTTCACCATTTTTTGGAAGTGGATAGCAATGACATTTTGGACAAATAATAAGCACTTCATCTTGAAGAGATGTCGTCGGAGATTTTCTTATCTCTGACCTGCACCTCCACAGAAGACCTCGTACAGGATCCTGATATGGAAGGAAAAGTCCTGGGACATCAGATAAGTGTTCTTATTGGAAATCTCAAGAGCGTTCCACCAGTCTCTAAGTATGCCGGAGAATTTGGATGTGAACTCTGAGAGTATCTTGTATTTCTACCATTCATCTAGATTCTTCGCCGTCATTAAAGTATATAAGTTCTAGATCCTTTGGGGACAAGATAAAATCTTGATGTCGTTAAGAGTGACGGTATCAAATTCGGTTCCCACTATTTTCTTTGCCGGTATACCTAAATCTCGCCTGCTTTCTGTGATTGGATCATCTGGCATCCCGTCTTGGTCATCAACAACTTCAGAGACCTTTGGTTTCTTAGAGTGGTTCATTTATATTGGTGGATAGCCTTCTTCTTGAGATACAATTGAGGATTCAGTAGTGTCCTCAACGTACTCTCGTGAAGTCGTAGACTTCTCGCTGTCTTCCATGTATCCATCAACTAGAAAGTTATCGTCGGTGTCAGAATATGCATCTGTATCACACATCTTTCATCATATGAAGTAGGACTAATGGGTTTAGTATCCTGGATCCCTTCATTATATTTTAGAGATTGTTCTATTGGATCGTGATCTGCTGTGACTTATGGATCTGGAACTACATCATCATTAATGTTCAAGCCATACAGATTTGGGAAAAGTTAAACTGAATTAGTATTTGGATCACATTGGGAAGGCAACCACGTGTGATTGAGAAGGCCATCATTCAGCAAAGCATTCCATTCTCTATCTTCATACGACACTTATAGCTTATGGATTATCAGATTATCATATGGGATGGTGATTTCATGGTCTAATATCATCATGGTTCCTCTGTCTGTGTCAGATTCCATCTTTTTTTTAGACTGGTTCTAAGTGGTATCGACTTTTCTTTTTGCAGTAATGGCATCTTGTCTTTCCCAAGAAAGCTTAGCAATGCCAAACTCTTGTTCATCTTGAGATTCCTGGGATCCTTTTGATGATGACATAGGCATATGGGAGCTTGAAGGTGGAGTGGTAAATATGTGGCTCATCTTTAATGAAGAGTACGTATGGGGCGACATAGGGAACAAAGTTGACTTTGGTAATGAGTTATGGGTTCTCTTGGGTTGGAAGCCACCGTATTTTAGGTGTTAGATTTGTTCTTTGAGATAAGCCATTTTCTTTTGTTATTGGTTGAATAAATGAGGCATTGAAGTGCCTGGAAGACATATATCTTACTACATAGATTGGATCCTGAGTTCAAACTATTGGAGAAGTTCGTCATGCTTAGTAGATTCTTGTTCTGGTCTTTTGTTCATTCCTTCAACTTTTCTTGCCAACTTGGTCTGTGAGTGAGAAACATTCTTCAAGTATTGTTTAATGTTGGACAACATCCTATTTTGGTACATGGAATTTTTAGATTGCTAGTTGAGTGTTGCTTCTGTATCGCTGAGGGGTATTTTCTCTCCGAATGGAAAGATAACAATTTTAGTTGGTATCTTTTAAGTGTGGCTTAAGTTATCCTTTACAAAGGGTTTATTTTGTGGAAAGTTTTCTGAGTGACTGGTGTCAACTGGGGTCATCATGAGCTTATTTGTTACAGGTTGTTTATCTCTAGTTCTGGTGGTTTTATTTTGTAGTGGAGTGGGTGGGGTATCTCCTTGGCACATGTGGCATCTGAAATTTGACTTCCACGGACAATGTTTGGAGAAAGGACATTTGCGCTACACAGTATATCGACCATCATAATTGAAGTAGTGTATCCAATAATACTCATCTATGCAGCTGCCTAAGAACTAATGTAGGAATTTTTAGTTGTCGACTAGTGGAAGGTTGTCGAAGGGTTGGTACATATGGATATAGAAGGTGGTTTTGGAAGGCTTGTTTAGGTGTAAGTGATCAAAACTGATCATGACGGTATTGTCATATCTTCTGGCAAAGGTTGGCTCTGTGGACTGGAAAGGTTGAGGATAGTCTCTCAATTTGTCGTAGTTTGTGACCCACGATTTTGGGAGTACTTTGACCAGTTTATCTCTGGGGATTTGTCTTGGGATCTGATTATACTGAGTGGTTCCATTAGTGGTATCTATGTTTAGTAACAAAGTATTTTTGCTACTTGGAAAGAATAGAACCATAGCATGATTCTGAAATTGCCAAGCTACCTGGTAGTGGAGAGTTGCCTGAATGACATCTCTAACTTGCAGAGCTCCGGGAATTTGAACCTGGATCTTCAACGCCTCCCTTAGATGTGGATCAGAGAGCGACATGTTGAAGTTGGGAAATATAGTGACAGAGATTGTCCTTGCGTTCAGTGTTATTTCTGAAGTTCCCAAAACAGTATGTTAGTATTCGTTGTATCTGGTATCGAGAAGGGTAATTCATGCCACTACTGGATGTCCTTGTCTTTCATGATACGTTAATGCGACCCTTACAATACCAAAGTGAATATGGGTGAAGCCTTGGATTCTTCTTTGCCGCGGAAAATCTTCAAGCATCTGTAAAGTGATGAACTATTCCTCCTGAGTTGCAAGAATAGGATGTTGATCTAGTTTTAATGTAGCAATATATTCTTTAACTCCTCTTGGTATTTTTTGTTCCAAATAATGGATCTATAGCCACGGGTTACATGCCTTCTTTTCAAAGTTAGAGTAAGGGTTCAATAGAGGTAGATATGTTGTGGATATTTTCTGTTGTTATGGTAACACATCTACTTCGTCTAGGTAGTCATATTTACATGATAGAGTTTTAGTAATGGTAGGTGATATATTTAATCAAGCTATAGATTTATAGGGACTAGACACATTTGAAGAAGAAGACTTTGAAGAAGACATATTTTTGTATTTTTCTGAACTATAAGGACTCGCAATATTTTTTCTAAAGCTCTAAGGAAAAGACTCAAGAAAATGGAAAATCATTTTGTATTTTTGTGTACAATAAGACTCTAAATATTTGTGCTAAAGATTGAAGGACAAGACACAAAAAATATTTTCTCCAGAATCTATGAAAAAAGACTACAACTCGATTATGTACAAGACTCTGAATATGATACTAAAAAACACTGACTCTGATAATGGAAATACTTTGACTCTACTATTTGCAGGACTTTGGTAATGATAATTGGGAAATGAATACTAAGGATAGATATAAGACTATGGATCTAAAAGTAACAGCTAAGACAAAGTGAAGGATAAAGTAAAAACTAAAAATAAAAAGGTAAAACTGGCTCACGTGTTTGCAATCAGCTAATGTGCAGACAAACTCCTATTTTCTCCCTTTTTCTAGAAGTAGGGATGGCTCTGATACAAAATAGATGGGGAGACGGCGGGTCACAGAGGACTACTGGTGATGGAAACTAGGTGGCTAGCAATAGAGATCCAAACTTTCCAACATAATAGACGGTTTCACGACCATGTAGGCGTCACGCCATGAAAAATTAGAGTTTCTATCAATACCACAAATGCAGAGACTAACCTTTCCAACATGATAGGTGATTCACGTCCACATAGGCAGTAATCCATATGAGATCAAAGATTTTAATTGACACACCATAGCTTTTTTATGACTAAGCTACGCATCCGGCAAAGGATCAGTTTCTTCAGCAACAAAGACTTCATAACCCTCAATGATATAGAATGACTTTTCCACTGAGATACACATCTTGTAATGGACGGTTTTCCTTGGCAACAAAGACTTTGCAACCCTTAACTATATAGCTTGACTTTTCCAGTCTTAGAACACATGAAATTTATTGCCTTCTTAGTACAAGATTGTTCTGTATATGATATAAATGGGTCTTATGGTGGCTCTCCCTATCCTGCTACCCTCAAGCATCCATGGAACCAAAGGTATACTAAGGAAGACCTTAGATCTGTTTGTTCTTTATAAGATATCAAATCATTTCAGAAAGCTATGGTGCAGACTCAGCCAATTTCATTTAATATACATAAAAAGGACTTAGACATCTACATCACATTGACGAAGCCAACTTTGTATCATATTCATGAAAAGTACCTTCATAGTTCCATGTTGCAGTCACAACAAGTACCTCGCTGAAGTATTTCCTTACCCCACTACTTCGACCTAAAGGATTAAAGTACCCATCCTATTAGAAGAGAGAAATCAAGAGAAAGAGTTAGCCAACAAACTTATTTATTAAAAGAGAAAAAACTATACAAGAGGTTTTTTGGTAGAGAGAATGATCTCGTCAAAGTAGAGAGTAAATCTCTAAGTAGAGAGGATCTTACCTCTAACTAAAGTCCTATGCTTCCTTTTATAGGAGAAGGAAGCTTACTAGATAAGCTAGACCTACGAATAAACATGAAATAAAATATTATAATTCTATCATATCTTCTAAGGGATAGGCATTATCCGTTATGACAAGATAAGTCTTATCTTTTTGTGAGGGATAAGATTTATCTATTATGACTAAATAAGCCTTATCTTTATTCACACCGAGCCCTACTAATCTGCGATGGGATAAATAAACATAAAACACACTAATGTTTTGGCATGTGATAGCATGTGCAAGAAAGTGAGTCAGCAGCTTGCAGGCAGGTGCATCAACAGCTTGTAGGCATCTTGCAAGTAGGTGGATAAACTCTTCATCTTTAAAGTAGCTTAGGTAGAAGCTTCAATACAAACTCATCTGAAAGGGTAACCTACTGGAGTGGTTTTCATTAGAGATAAGGGTAACCCACTAGAAAGGGTAACCCGCTAATGAGGGTAACCCATCTGACAGGGTTTACTTAGAGAAGAGGGTAACCCACTAAAAAGGGTAACCCACCGAAGAGGGTAACCCACTAGAAAGGGTAACCCATTAAAGAGGGTAACTTCTTGCAGATGTTATCTGACATAATATTTTAGGAAGCAGGGTTGGGTGGTGCCGGTGATGAGCTTGCGTATCCTTTTTCCTTCCACTAACTGACGTTGTTCTTGATGAGTGGTTACAGTAGTCTGATGGTCGATGTTGTCTCTTTCTTCTTTTTCATCAAATAGTATTTGCAAGAGAATTCTTCTAGCCTTTGATAGGAAGTCCGCCAATGTGTTCTCTTTTCCCTTGATATGTTTGACTTAGAATTTATAGGGAGAAAACCATTGAGACCACCGCAAAATTTGCGAATTTAGAATTATTTTTAGATTTAGCTGGACCATTTTAAGAAAAGTATGAATATCCATTTCAATCTTAAATTCGGTGTGAATGAGAAATAAGTTAAACTTCTTGATTCCTTTCATCACAGAAAGAATCTCTTTGAAGGTGGAGTGGTAGTGTTGTTCTGCTTCTTTGAACTTTCCACTGGCATATCCACATATTTTTTGTTGATCATCCTTTTCCTCCTGGTGAACTAAACTCTAATAATCTTATTGGTATCAGTCTGCAATATTATCTGTCCGTCTAATGGAATATGGAGTGTCTTGACTTCACTGGATATTCTTTTTATTTTTCAGACCACATCATCCTGCTCTTTCCCCCAGGCTGGAGCATTTTCTTGTAGCATATTCCTGAGCGGGGAGATATAGGTAGAGACATTAGGGATGAAGTCTCATAAATAATTAATCACACCAAAAAATTGATGGAGCTGCTTAACTGATAAGTTAGTATCTAGAAACTTAAGCAACACTTGGCATATGTGCGGTCCTGGAGTGTAAGACTCATGGGAAAAATTGATAACTCTCAAATTACACTCTTGAATGGGTGTAAGAGATCATTGTCAATATAAAACCTAACTAGGTTGGGGTCGAATCCCATAGGGAATAGGGTGTGAACGTCAATTTATACTTTACTGGTAGTTTATCATTTCCGAAAGTTGGGGTTTTAAAGTTCACAATGTATCAATCTTCACTTTATGAATTTTTAGAGTTGTTATCAATATAAATGGGAAACCAGGGTTATGATCACCAAAGGTTACGAGTATTGATAGATACCAGGTAATGCTAGAGTTCCTCGGAATGAGTAGAACAACAGAATATCTCTAACTATGACTATCTGACTTATATCTCGACATCACCAGACAATTTATTATCTAATTCGCTCGAACTTAGTTAATTTATCTATATCCAATCGGATATTATCTTAGGTAGATTAATCCAGTTACAGAATTAATCATTAAACAGAAGGTTGGTAGCTTCCGAGTCCCTATTGATAATTCCCGTACTCTAGTTTATTTCTCTGTTAGAAGAAAATAAAACCTAAGGCATAATCTAATGTTTGCAACCACTAGATTTCAGTTAAAACCATAGAATTTCAAGATGTTCTACTACTCTTTGAATCCATTAAACACCTAGAATCATATCAAACCCTTATCCTTGGATCCCATAACCCCGGCTAATGAAATTAGCCGCTCATGATTTGACGAAGGAAATCACAAGTTGAAGTCATGATGATAATGATAAACTTACATATAGATGGAAAACAACGAATAATTTCTTCAATTAAATCCCAAGTTATAAATCCAAGAATAGTTGATAAGAAAGAAACTAAAAATAATTGGCAAAAGAGAACAATGTACGTGTTTCTCCCTCCAAAATTCTTGTTCTGAATAATGAAAACTTCTCCCTTTAAAAACCCTAAAAACTTATATTTATACTAAAGCCTAATTAAAAAAATAAAATAACAAAATCACAGTTGGGCTCGGATTTAGGTGACGCCATATTGGTGTTGGTCGTCAGGCTTCTGACGGAGTCTCAGATATCTCGTCAGAAGTCATGCCATCTTGACCTGTTCTGCCTCACTCTGATGATGTCCTATGATGGCTTACCATACTTGTGACGGTGTGTAGCAAATTTTGTCAAACCTTCAGCTATTTCACCATGTTCTGCCTCACTCTGACGGCATATTCTGACGTCTTACCACACTTGTGACGACATATTGAGAATGTCGTCACTCTCATCCAGCAACTCTTCTCCACTGTTCTTCCTGGCACCTTTTTCTGGTAGCTTACCACATCTCTGACGGCTTGCAAGAAATGCCGTCAGACTTATATCAGCTCACTTGTACCAGATTTTACTTATTTTGTTCATCTTTTCTATATTTTCCTCCCATCCTTGCTACAACTGCAATATCACAAGAAAACAATCAAAACCAACTAAAAGTTGCTTAAGGCTTCACAATTATTTAGAGTTAAAAGCCTCAAATGTGTTAGCATCTGCTCACACATCAACACCCTCAACTTAAAACAATTACTTGTCCTCAAGCAACCAAAACACAACTAAGAGAATACAACAAACTTTCAGCAGTCAACAACCAATTCTTAGCTCAAAACTACGTTTACCACCTCCAAGGTCAACCAACTCAAACTACTGTGCAATTTATTGAAAAGAAATAATGTAATACAAAGGCTTCTACCCATGACATCACTAAGTGCCAACAATCATGCATGTGATGTACACTACCCAAACAAGCAAGTAACTTATCAAGATACTAGTGTGCCCTCACAACAAAGAAATTCCCCTTTTCTCTCATTATCAGCAATCAAGGTATAATCATGGGGATAATCACAAAGACTCTTGCACTCAGAATAAAGTTCAACCAGTGTATGCCAAATACCATATGCTTGCCCTTATCGTCATTACCAAAGTGTCTAGACAGTTAAGCTAGGATTACTATAGGACTTTCTTAGGCTTGTAACGTAGGTTAGGGGTTGGTATGGTATTAAACGGCATTTATAGTGACTAACCTCCTTGGACCTACCTTATCCTGTGGGGTCCATTTATTAACCTTTTTTTCTCTCTTTTTCTTTTCTTGATCACACTTTCAGGATGGGTGCACTTCTTTTTATTCCAACAAATTTTCTTTTCTTGCTCTTTTTCACCAACACCCAACCTTTTATTCTTTTTTTTATTCTTTCTCTTCTATTCTACCCTTTTTCATACCCAAATTATATCACACACCCCTATAATAGACACCCTTAACTTAGGATGTTTGCCTACGTTGAGGTGCACAGTGTCCAAGGAAGACCAAGGCCAAAACAGGTTCATTATGATATAAAAAGGGAAGGTGATGGGTTTCATAGAAAGAAAATGGTCAATTTAGTCTCAAACAGGGAGCAAGGGGTATAATGCAATACAGGGAAGGTCATTTAGGCTAAAAGTGACTTAAATTCAAAAATGGCCTATGATCCTTTCCTAACCCCTATCTCTCAACCAAGGCAAAACGAATTGGGCAAGTATTAGATTCGACAATACCACAGGGAACACAGTAAGATCTCACACACACTTGGCACATAAGCATTTAACTAACTACTACTTATCTGGTTTATGCAGTTATTCAGCAGTGATTGTTACCTAACCAGATGCTCAATAGTCACAATTTGAGGCAATTCACACAGTCATGCAAAACAAACCTTCAGAGAGGTGTTCAAAATCAAAAAAAAAAATTAGTTGACTACCTACAGAACTTCCACTACTCCTAGTTATTTGTAGAATACGCTACAGCAATATGATACCCTACACCCTTAACTTAAAATCAAAACAAAATGAAACTAAGGGTTTAGGGTGTACCTGGTAGATATCATGTACAAGGATCATAGGGTTTTACCCCCACATCAGTATCTCTAGTTGGGACACTTATATCTAGAGCCTGATGCTGCACTGGCTCAGCTACCACTGCATCTAAAGGAGGTGCACTGGATGTGGCTCCTACGGCTCTAGCTCAGAGCACCTCCTCCCTTCTCAAGTGGTCCTTTAGTGATGCTTGTACTTCCAATTTCAGGTTTGCTTTGTCAGTGGCTTCTACCTTATTAATTGCTTGCGTCGTCTCTTATGCTCCTATTTTCTGAGCCTTCTTATTATTATTTTTCTTTTTCTCAGCTTTGCCCTCATTCTCATCATCTCCTTGTCTCTTTCTCTTTCCTTTTATCTTTTTATCTTTGTTTTCTTTTTTTTTCTTCTTCTGCACAGGATCCTCAGTAAGATCAAGCAACTCTAATTCACCTTCGGGCTCCTCATCTACATCTTCTATTATTGTAATGCACTAGATCTATCGAATCACTCCAAACTCTGTCTTCATCTGCTTAAACTCAGATCTAAACTGTTTAAGCTCTGTACTTTACATTTCTCATTCTCTCACATCAAACCAATTCTCCTAGTTAGAAAACCTAGCAGGCAAGGACTCATAAGGCTCAAGTGAAGCCATGATTCTCTTATCTACTGCAGTTGTAAACTTCTTGCCAAACTACTTCAGCTGAGTCTCGCACCATTGAGTTTGTCTAGAGATTTTTCTGAAGTTTGGTAAGTTGAAAGCAAGTCTTGCTGGTGCTGCAGAAGTTGATGGAGCTTACTCAGTTGTAGGCACTGAACCTGCCTGTGCTGAAGGTGGTGGTTGTACTACTGCTGCCTGAGGAGCTTGCTCCTCCAAAGTAGGCACTGAACTAGAATATGGAATAGGAGGCTCAACTTCTACCTCTACTCCCCTCTCAAGCCTCAATGCAGGTAGATTTTTCTTACTTCTGATCGGGTTGTGAGTCTTTCTAGCAGCGACATCCTCATCCATACCTGCGATCTCGGGAAGATTTGCGGCTCCACATAGCTTAGTGATCAGACACGGGAATGGATATCCAGTGTCAGGCCTAGACACCCAAATCTTTATCTCCTCAGCAATAATTTCACCAAAATCCAGGGACATCCCAGTCACTAGACTAGCAACTAGTACGGCCCTGTCATCTCCCAGTAGATTATCATTTTCTGTAGGGATCAAGTGTGTGCACACTATGCCCTACCAGAACTTTGCCTCAGGTGTCAAAGAAGCTTTGTAGATACTTTCATTCGGGTTGGTAAACCAAATAGGCTCTCCCTCCGCTATGTGAGTAGCCAACCATCTGTGCTGATTTGCCTTATCTTTCAAATAGGCATAGAATGTGGGTGATGTATCCTGAATATTAAAATGTGGCCCATGAAGAAACCGGTTGATTGTTGTGTCTGAGATACTCACTATCACTCCCCTCACTATAATTTTCTCCAGTAATGACATGTTCGTATTGTCTCACATTTCTTGCATCTGTTTTCCAGGTTTGCTTGGTAGTTTGCATAAAACTCCTGTATTACTGTTGGACTGTAGAAATCTCTTGTTTTGGTAGTCCACTCTAGGCCATAATATTGGAACTTTCTCATCACCTCTGGGTAGTTAATCAACCCTTTGGTAATGATTTGTTTTTCTTCAAAGATAGGTCTCCAAACAGGTCTCCGCTGAGTTCTACGCAGACCATCAAGATATACCCTCTCATCTCCTGAAATGAGCCATCTGACATTATCTTTAACCTCTAGGTTTTTGCATCTCACTACAGCTCTCTGAATTGGAGAATCATTATCACTTTGCTTTTCTGAGGATGGTGGTACCAATTCTGTATCCTCAGACCCCGGCTCTTCAGATTCAGCCTTCTTAGACTCAAGCTATTTGGACTCGGTTTGCTTGGAACCTTCTTTCTCAGAGGACTCACTCTCAGGTGGGGTAGTAGTTTCAGTATCATCACTATCCTCCACCTGAATGGGTTTAGATGGAGAAAATTCCTTTGGTCTTGGTTTCTTTCTTTTCCACCTAAAAAGTGGTTCTTCATCTTCATAGTCAGAGTCCTCATTAATAAGCTTCCAAACCACTTTTAGCTTCGCCACTTTCTTTGGAGTGTTAGGACTCTTTCTCTTGGGTGTCATTTTTATTCCTGCAGCAAGTTAGAGTCAATTTTTAGTGTTCTAAATCATATAAATAAACAAGATGCATCAATGGTTGCTTAGAATCCTTGAAAAGGGTTCAATTCAGTTTTAGTTTAGAGGCTTGATGGCATCTCTAGTAAGTCATCGTATTTCTAACAGCTTACCATAGACGTTGTTAGCCTCAAGCAGTGACTACTGAAATTTCTCAACTTTTGACGATATTGTCTGGTAAGACGTCACACCTGTGACGACGTATCAGATATGTTATCATACCTTAACAGAACCTCATTTTTTTCCTTTAACTTATGATGACATTTGTGGTAAGCCATCACAAATGTGACGTCCTACCATAAATGTCATCAGCTCAGAACACAATCCTTCAACTCTCTTTTTCATTGATTTTTTTACTTCAATTTCGACTTGATTTCTACTTAAGTTGAGTTCATGAGCTGCTCTTTAGATCTTCTTCAGTTAGAACCCAGTGAAACCCTAGATTCAAAGTAGCTTGTAGTTCTTTAATCCGCTTAGGATCCTTTGAACCAAGGTTGAACTTCTCCTGTTATACATACCCAAAAGAATGAATAGTTTTAAGCATCGAGCATACCTGATTTTCGACTTGCACACTTCCTTAACAATGAAGCTTAGTTCATATGAAGTGTGAGCTTGAGGTGAGAGAATGTGGATGAGAGAAGAAAGTTGGTCACTTTGTTTTCAACCCATCTCTCAAGGGAAAGGTTTTCTTGCTTAGTTGTGATTAAGTTGGAGAAGGAAGGAAGATATTATGTATTCTAGCTAAGGAAGGAAATAACTAAACATGGAAACCAAATAAACTACTGGGAAGGTGAAGAGTTTAAGCCTGGGCCGGTTCGGATCCAACTTAACATCTAGGCTCGTAATACCTGATGACATAGAAAAATGCCGTCACAGTTGTGGTAACTCGTGAGGCAATCTCGTCAGGTTTAGGCAGACACTTCTTCATACTAAACCTCTCTGACGTTATTTTCTGGTAAGCCATCATATGTGTGACATCTTACCATAAAGTTCATCAGGGTCCTTTTTAGCAGATAATCTTGATTTCACCTTCCAGGTATTAAAAACCTAACTATAAGAATAAAAACTAACCTAAAAATAAATGAAAATAAAATTTTGTGTTGCCTCCCACTAGCGCCTGATTTAATGTCACGGCACAACTCAGTTATCTTGGCTACTCAGACTTCGCCAAGAAATCATACCAATACCTTTTGTTATCTACATAGAATACATACATGACTGTGAATACACTCATCTCTTCTTGATTCACTGTGGATGAGCGCATTTTAAACTTTGCTTCATTTTTACCAACTCGAAACTTGAGCTCATTGAGCTCCAAATCAACTAGCACTCTCCTTGTGGCAAATAATGGTCTTCCCAGAATAATAGGCACCTCAAAATCAACATCAAAGTCTAGAACCACAAAATCCGCAGGGTGAATGAAGTCGGCCACTTTCACCAGCACGTCATGTAGAATACCCACAGGTCTTTTGATTGACCTATAACTGCCATCACGAGTCGCATGTTTGTAGGAGTAGGTTACCCTACATCAATCCTCTTAAAGATGGCCAGCGGCATCAAATTAATACTTGCGCCAAGGTCACACAAAGTTTTCTCAAATTTCACGGGTCCTACTATGCACGGAATAGTGAAAGCACCAGGATTAGGCTTTTTTGTACTAAGGACTGCGATGAAACAGAACTACAATGGTGGAGATTGTCCACCGTCTCACAGCTTAATTTTTTCTTCTTTGTCAGCAGATCCTTCATAAATTAACATAGCTTGGCATTTGCTCAAGTGCCTCCTTCAATGGCACCGTCGCTGTCAGTTGTTTCATTATTACCAAGAACTTGAAAATTTTTCATTATCTTCTTTTTTCTTCAACCTCTGCGGAAATGCAGGTGGTGGTCTTGGCATTTGTTTCCATTCCACTTTCTCTTTCTTGTCGTCTTCTTTCTCTGATATGTCAACAAAGCCATCCACCTTCTCAGACGACACTGGATTTCTTCCTTTTGATTCATCAACACTTACCTCCTTCTCTATGGCTTTGTCCATAGAAAGGACAGATAACATCTTACCACTCCAAGTGGTAATCGCCAAACAAGATCCATCAATCTGCGGGTTTTGAACCATATCACTAGGTAAAGTGACCACTTTTATCTAGTTTAGAGTAGCCAAAAGTTAGCTCATCTGTTGCTCCAATGGATTAATAGAAGCAGAGTGTGATCTAACTAACTGACTGAGGGTAGAAAACTCACTTTTCATATTAGTTACCCCTGAGTTAGTAGCTTCAACTCCCTTCAACATCTTTTCCATCATGTCCTCCATGGACATCTTTCCAGAACTAGTAGATGCAGCATCCCGACTTCCAGGAGTAACATACAAACCACTCATATCATTATTGTCTCTCCAATGTCCCTGATCCCTATCTTTATAATCAGGCTTGTCATAGAAAGTCCGACCTTGGTTCCCTTGGCTATTGCCTCGGAAACCCCCCTGATTACTCACATAGTTAGCCTCAGCATCAGCACCTGCAGATACGGTACCTTGAGCATCCACAGCCTTAATCATTTTAGTCTTGCCGGATAGCAAGTGCTTAGCTTGCAAGTCCATCTATGTCTTTAAGTGGGCCATATCCTGATCTCACTCCTCATCCCTTCTACATTATTCTGTAGTAATACCACTAGCAATCGTAGGGCTAGCCACTACAGAATCCTTAGTGTGCAAAGCTCAACTTTGCTTGGTCATTCTATTTAGCATGTCAAAAGCATCTAGAAAAGAGAGGTCAATGAATGAACCACCTGCAGCGTTGTCGACTATTGGCTTTGTCACAAAGTTGAAAGCTCTGTACATGGTCTCCATCAAATGAAAGTTCGTCATATTGTGGTTCGGACATTGTGCAAGTTTCTTCTTAAACCTTTCCCAAGTCTCGTGCAGTGCTTCAGTCGGAAGTTGTCTGAAGTTGCAAATATCGTCCCTCAACTGTACCCTTCTGGAGGGTGGAAAGAACTATTCTAGGAACGCATCTTTCAACTGTCTCCAGATGGTTATAGAATCAGGCTCTAACTCATTGAACCGCATTGTTGCCTCTCCAGATAGGGACAATGGAAACAACCTCAATCTGATTGCATTCTGACTAACTCTTGAATTGTCAAAGGATTTACAGATGGTGATGAAGTTCACCGAATGCATGTTAAGATCATCACCAGGAAAGCCTCTAAATAACCCCTTCAGATTCAGGAGTTGGATTATGGTACTTGTTATGATGAACTTTGCACCTGGTGCCAACGGTAGCGGGATGATAAAACCCATTGCACCAGGCCCGTCCATTCCTTCATCATCATCATCAGCCTCATAGTGCATAGGCTATTGACCATATCTACCTCGAGCTGGATAATTTTTATTAATGTTTCGCTGCACTGGTTCAGCAACTTGCACCCCTCTACTTGGGTTTTAAGGATTCAGCAATTCCTCATCACCCAAGTTCTCATCATCAGGGTTTTGGTGATGTGCTTTTTGACCCAAATTTTGCACATTCACCTGACCCTTGGTTAAAGCAACTAATCTTTCTGCTTCCTGTTGTACAGCCATTCTTCCAATTCATTGAGGTTCTGGGTTGATTGGTAATAGTGGTGCACCGGAACTTCTCATTTTTGGCATAAACAACACAGTACCTACACTAAACAAAAACAACAAATAAACGTAAATCAAGGAAATTTAACTATCAGCAAATTTTTGCGCACAGAATTTTCAGCCTCCAACCGTATTCCTCGGCAACGGCGCCATTTTTTATAATGCTCAAATTACACTCTTGAATGGGTGTAAGCGATTGTTGTCAATATAAAACCTAACTAGGTTGGGTTCGAATCCCATAGGGAATAAGGTGTGAACGTCAATTTGTTTACAAAATACTTTACTGGTAGTTTATCATTTCCAAAAGTTGGGGGTTTAAAGTTCACAATGTATCAATCTTCACTTTTTGAATTTTTAGAGTTGTTATCAATATAAATAGGAAACCAGGGTTATGATCACCAAAGGTTTCGGGTATTGACAGATACCAGGTAATTCTAGAGATCCTCGAAATAAGTAGAACAACAGAATATCCCTGACTATGATACTATCTGACTTATCTCTCGACCTTACCAGACAATTTATTATCTAATTCTATCGAACTTAGATAATTTATCTATATCTAATCGAATGTTATCTTAAGTAGATTAATCCAGTTACGGCATTAATCATTAAACAGAAGGTTGGTAGCTTCCGAGTCCCTGTTGATAATTCCCGTCCTCTAGTCTATTTCTCTGTTAGAAGCAAATAAAACCTAAGGCATAATCTAATGTTTGCAACCACTAGATTTCAGTTAAAACCACAGAATTTCAAGATGTTCTACTACTTTTTGAATTTGTTAAACACCTAGCATCATATCAAACCCTTATCCTTGGATCCCATAACCCCGGCTAATGAAATTAGCCACTCATGATTTGACGAAAGAAATCATAAGTTGAATTTATGATGATAATGATAAACTTACGTATAGATGGAAAACAATGAATAATTTCTTCAATTAAATCCCAAGTTATAAACCCAAGAATAGTTGATAAGAAAGAAACTAAAAATAATTGGCAAAAGAGGACAATGTATGTGTTTCTCCCTCCAAAATTCTTGTTCTGAATTATGAAAACTTCTCCCTTTAAAAACCCTAAAAACTGCTATTTATACTAAAGCCTAATTAAAGAAATAAATTAACAAAATCACAGTTGGTCTCGGATTTAGGTGAGGCCATATTGGTGTTGGTCGTTAGGCTTATGATGGTGTCTCTGATATGTCATTAGAAGTCATTCCATATTGACCTATTATGCCTCACTCTGACGATGTCCTATGACGGCTTACCACACTTGTGATGGCGTGTAGCAAATATCGTCAGACCTTCAGCTATTTCACCGTGTTCTACCTCACTCTGATGGCATATTCTGACGGCTTACCATACTTGTGACGATATATTTAGAATGTTGTCACTCTCATCCAGTAGCTTTTCTCCACTATTCTTTCTGACGCCTTTTTCTGGTAGCTTACCACATCTCTGACGGCTTGTAAGATATTCCTTCAGACTCATATCAGCTCACTTGTACCAGATTTTACTTATTTTGTTCATCTTTCCTATATTTTTCTCCCATCCTTGCTACAACTGCAATATCATAAGAAAACAATCAAAAACAACCAAAAATTGCTTAAGACTTCACAATTATTTAGAGTTAAAAGCCTCAAATATGTTAGCATCTTCTCACACATCAAAAGTGCATCCCCATAAAATCAATCTCAACATTTATGAGGGTCATGTTCTTTGCTGAGAGCATAACTCCATATTGCTTTACCAGGTTGTGGAACTGAGGAAGGAGGTCTAAGTATTCATCTAAAGTATTGTTGAAGAGCAGTATGTTGTCGATGTAGGACAATGATGTATGGAGAATGGTCTAGAATATCTTAATCATGGCTTTTTGTAAGAGTGAACAGGAAGGTTTGAGCCCAAACAACATAACTTTCCACTAGTAGTGGTGATCGGTATGCAAAAGGCCATTTTGACTCTATCTTCTGGATGTATGCCTAGCTGTCAGAATATGGATTTAATATTGAATTTGGAAAAGTGGAGCCTTCGCAAGGAGTAAGAATAAGGTAAGTTTACTTGGAATAGGGAATTTGTCATCTAGAAGGAAGTGATTTAGGGGCTGGAAATTTATGACTAGATGGAGTTTTCCCCTTGTTTTTTCAGTGTGCTTGTTGACATAGAATCCCTTGCAAGACTACAAGGAATCTTATGGCATAATTATCCCAACTCTAGAGTACACTCTTTCTTTGCAAGCTGAAGATGTTCGGGATTTATACCAAAATGATTTGCCTTCGTGGGATTAACATTTTCACTCTTTCTGAATGGAAGTCTTATGAAGAATTCCTGATTGAGACACAGGGAATGTGTATTCTTCTTGAGGAACTCTTTGACAGATTCATCACAAGATTCTTCTATCAGCTGATTCTCCATCTTCTTTACTATATCTTTATCAACAATCTGGAATAGCCTCGATACAATAGAATTTTGCCTGAATCAACCCAATAAGGTTATACCTTTTTTCAGAATAAGGAGGCATTTCTTTATCTGCCAACAGATATCAAAGCCAATTATCAGATCCTTCCCGAGTATATTAAAGCCGAGGATTTTTGTTTAATAGAGTACGCTTGGGAAGAATTCAATCATGATTGGTTTCCTTGTGATCACCCTAGTTGGGAGGACTCCTCCTTTTGATGTTGTGACAAAGGTTCAGAAATAAGGAACCCATCGATCATTGGTGTGGATGATATCAGGATTTAGTATTAAGGTAGTTTCTCCAGTGTCCATGAAGGGTATGACCTTAAGGGGCTTTTCCCATCTTGATAGATATATCTTGATCTTAACATGAGGTGTTTTCATCTCAGAGATTATGTTGATTCCTTTTGTTAGCATGTTGATATCCTCTATTAATTTTTCTAACCGATTGAATTCACCTTCACTAATGGGTAATGATATATTCTCTAGGTAGTCATTGATAATAAGAGGCTGAGGTTGGCCATTAATGAAGAGAGATGGAATTTCCTCGAGCATTCCATTGTCTGTGTTTCAAATAGATTTAGGAATATTATTTGGATTAGAGTGAAGAACGCCATTAGCATCTATCATTTCTTTTGATGATTGAGCCTCTATTTTTTCCTTTTTGTACTTAGTACATGCTTTTGCAAAGTGTCCTTTTTCCATGGCATATGAAGCACTTGTATTTGCTAGGATCATTCTTTTTTGAGGATCTGGCTTCTATACTAATCATTAGTTCCTTATCTGACGGTTTCTTCTTTTTGGACCATCTGTATTACATGGATCTCTTATGCCTTTCTTGACATTTTAAGATATGGGGAGACTCGTATGTACTGGGATCTGGATCAACATAATTAGCGGTAATTATACCAGCAATTTTGTTGAATTTTGTAAGAAGAACAAGATCTTTATTATAGTTTGAGATCATTATGTTTGCCAGATCAATGGACTAGGTGTGTTGTTACTCTTCTTCTCTCTCTGGGTTAATATCCTCAAAGGCATTGTGCAAATTCAGATATTCCTCAATAGGGTCTCTATAGAATTACTAAGGAGTATAATTCCCTGCTTCTGCTAAATCAAACTCTAAGGTTGCCTATTCTGGCATAGAAGGATCATCCGTCCAAAAGATTACTGGATATGTTGGGTCGCTATTAATAAGACCATGCTTGATGGAATCCCACTCCCTATCTAGAGGCACTTCATCTAGTATCTACAAGTCATTATATGGTACTATAGCATCTATCTCTTAAAAAATATCATCTGGTGGTGGAACGGTAGGCACTGAGTTTATCATATCAATATCATATGGGGACTTCATCCTTTTTACCTATCCTTGTGTCCCTTTGGATTTTTGGCAATCTATTATGGCTTCTTTCCTTTTCTATGAGAACCTAGGAATTTCAGGCCTCTGCTCATCTTCTAGAGTCGGACTGAGTAGCTCAGGGGTGGATGAGCTTGATGGGGGTGTGGAAAAGGGTTGATGTGGATTTTTCGGTAATATGGAAAGTATGGCATATACTAGGATATTTTGTGGATTTGTGGTGTCGTATCTCAACAGCGTAATCTATTGTTAGAGTGATGCCATTTCTCTTGTTTGTTGGTCAATGAAGGATAGTACCAAGGTTTCTAGTGGACACATCACAAACTTGATAGCCTGTCTTCTTTCTTCTAGTGCCTCGATAAGTTTTTCATGACTTGAATCCCAATATTCATCATCATCACCATTTTGCCTGGCCTCATCACACTCTGCACAGCTATAATTTCTAACCCATGGGAAATGTCCCATGAAAGGACATTTGAACTAGTATATGTTCCATCCCTTATGATTGAACTATTGGACCCAATCATTATCTTTCATGAATCATTCAAGTAAGTGTGGAATATATGTTGGGTCTGAGCTTTTTTCCCTTGGATAAGTATTGGTAGGTACAAGCATAATAATAGGAAGAGATGTATGGTGACGTGTCACTTCCGATATGGGATAGAAAGTTTGGAGACGCTAGGAATAGAATCTCAGCTTCTTATAACTATTGACCCATGACTCTGGAATGACTGAGAAATTCTTCCTTAGATACTTGCTTTAAGAATCATACACCAAAGATGGTTCTTTGGGTAGTATTTATAACTAGGGGCAAGGAGGTTTGGTCGCCTGAAATAGATAGGGTATTCTCATGATTTTGCACTTTCCAAGCTAATTGGTAATGAACCATCATTTATAAGCTAGCTTCTGGGGTTTCAAGGATTTAGAGTTGAATTTTTAGTGCCTCTGTTGAGCTTGGATTAGAAAGGGACATGGTAAGGTTTGGAAATAGAGTAACAACAATTGTCAAAGCATCCTGGAGAACATGTAGAGTACCCAAATTCACATGTTGGTATTTGCGGAATCTCGTATCAAGGAGAGAAAGACATGCCTTTATAGGCTGGCCTTTTCTATCATGATGTGTCAACGCAACACGAATGGCACCAAAATTGATATGAGTAAAACCATGGTTTTCCAGTCTTGTGGAAAGTGTTTTGGAATCTACAGAGTGATAAAATGGTCATTAGGAGTCGTAAGAATATTTTTGTCAAGTGTTGTCACAACAAAGTATTCCTGAACTCTTTCTATCCTATTTTGATTCAATGAATCAATCTGCATCCATTGATTACATATTTTTTTTTGCAAAGGCAGAGTAAGGGTTAGGTAGAGGTATGTATATGGAGGATATATATTTTTCAGGCTGTATCACCTATTCTTCATAGAGATAGTCATCTTTGCATGATAAAGTTCTATGTGGGGTTTGAAACATTGCTAACTTAGGCAGAAATATATACGGATCAGACAAAGTAGATGAAGCTAGTGAATAATTAGGGAAAGACATATTTTTGTATTTTTGTACTTTAAGGACTTGATGTATTTGTTCTAAATATCTAAGGGAAAGACTCAATAAGATGTAAAATCTTTTTGTATTTTTGGGGACAATAAGACCCTATATAAATTTGTGCAAAAGATCTAAGAACAAGACGGAATAAATCTGTTGAGTGCAAACACGTGAGCCAGCTTTACATTTTTATTTTTAGTTTTTACTTTTTCCCTTTATTTGTCTTAGTTGATATTCTTAGATCCATCCTTAGTTTTCACTTCCTAGTTTTACTTCCAAAGTCCTGTAAATATTAGTGTCATAGTATTTTCGTTATCAGAGTCAGTGTTTTCCAGTGTCATATTTAAAGTCATGTACATAATCGAGTCGTAGTCTTTTTTCTTAAATTTTAGAAAAAATATTTGTTGTGTCCTTAGAACTGTAGAACAAATAATCGAGTCTTTATTGTCCAAAAAATACCAAAAATATGTATGTCCCTGAATCCTTATTATCTTCCTCATTTAGTTCATATAATCCTTTTGTCAAGATAAACATGTTTATAACTCTTAGTGATACGATGTCATGTAAACTTGACTATCTATATGAAGTAAATGTGTTGCCATCACAAAACCAGATATCTACCATACATTTAAAAAATACCTATTCAGTTGTTGCTAAAAAAGATATGCAACCTCTGGATGAAGATCCACTCTATGGTCTAAGAAAAGCCAAAAAGAGTTAAGGAATTTATTACTGCCACATCACTTGTCCAGCACCCTATTCTTATTACTCTAAAGGAACAATTCATATCTCTACAGATGCTAGAGGACTTTCCATAATGGTAGAAAAGCCTTGGATTTACTCATCTCTATATTGGTATTGTACGAATTGCATTGACATATCAAGGGAGAAAAGGGTGGCCTATTGTGGCACATCTCTTCTTGATACCAGATTCAAAAAGTACAACCATGCGAATATGAGTACATCAGAGAACATCTTGGATGATGGTACAGTATTTGTCACCATGTTCCCCAACTTCAATATTCCACTATCTGATCCACATCAAATCGAGGCATTGAAGATCCAGGTTAAGATTCTCGAAGCTCTACAAGTTAGAGATGCCATTCAGGAAACTCTGTACTGCTAGATAGCCTAGCGAGTTCAAAACCATAACATGAACTTATCTCCTCCAAATGGCAAGAACTCTCTATTCTTGAACATAGATGCAACTGATGGAACCACAGAGTGCACTAGGATCCCGAGAAACATATAAAGGGATGAACTAGTTAGCATTATCCTAGCTTCATGGGTCACCAAATATGAGAAGTTGAGATCCTATCCTCAACATCTTGAGTCCACTAATGATTCTGACCACCTTTATCTTAAAAGGCCACCCAGAACCACCTTCTACACCCCCATGTACAACCCCAGTGATGATCTTCTAAATGTAATTGACCCGAGGACCATTCTTAGGTTCCTCGTTAGCTTCATGAAAGAACATAATTGGATAAAGCACTTCAATCATGAGGGTTATAGTCTGATGTGGCATAAATGCCCTTTCTCATAACATTACCCATGGAGGACTGATTATGGATATAAAATCTACAATAGTAAAAAAGAAATAGGTTCTCAATCTAAGGTCAATCTTTAAATACTCATGACATCCCTCTCTAGATCCAGTCACATCAATGATTTCCCGCCAAACCACTACTCTGAAAAGGATAACCTAAGACAATATCCAAAAGTATCACATGTTATCCACTCAGGAGGTTCTCAATAATACAACCAACATGCCATACTTATCAGAGCACTCGAAGATAAGTTATGGACCATTCAATCTGAAAAATGTTTACTAGGAAACTCATTTCTGTATTTTCTTGACCGATAACAAAAGGAAACGACCTCTCTTAAAGAACAAATCCAGAATTTTAGAAAGGTTGTTCCATACTATAAAATACCCAAGTATCCACCATATTTCCACATGGATATCCTTCACAAATATTAGGCCAACCTTACCCTCCTCAGTCATCTCTGCTATCCACTTCAGCTTCAAAAGATGAAAAATAGTTTGATATTGTGTGGGAAAGAAAATATGCCATGGCACAAAAAGCCGAGATAGCACAAAATAGGGTCGAGAAGATAACGCATTCTAGTCGGGTTCCATATAATGCAGATGGAATAGACTTGAGATGAGCTTCAATCCTCCATAGTCCAAATCCTATAGCCCCTAATGATGACTTGTAGATTCAAAGCTCAGAAAATGATGAGCCGCTAGATGTTCCTTCTATTCAGAGAGATGTCCAGACTTGTGATCCAAAATAATGATTGCACGACTGCAGGACATAAATGACCTTCCAGTTGATCAAAAATATATGATGATCTCAAGTAGCGGACCAAATTCCACATCTTCAAATGATCTCCTACAGATCCCTGATGGGAATTCCACAATGAAAAATAGGTCTCTCTAAAATAATGCCTTCTCAAGAACAATGACAAGGCCGTTGAATTGATCAACCTCAATCGAGTTGACTCCCGAGAATCTTAAGGAAACTTTATTCAGAAACATCATGTCGAATGAAAGATCAAAATCTATCCATTCAAGTCCGATACATGAAGATCCGATTCTCATGCTAGATGAGTCTCCCCAGCTCTCAAGGCGTCAAGCAAGGCACAAGAGGTACATGCAGTACAGGCGTGCCAGAAAGAAAAAACCACCAGATAAGTAACTGATGATTATCAAAGCATATCATCCAGGAGGAAAGATCCAAGCAGGCACAAATGCTTAATCTGACAAGACAAAGGACACTTTGCAATATTATGTCATAAATCCAGAAAGGCCAAGAGGTCAGCATAATCCTCGAAGGAAACCATGGCTTCTCAATTCCCAGATAAAGATTAAGCTCTTTGTTATCTTCATCCCGATCCAAATGAGGTTCCTAAATCTGCTTTCAATGCAGGCAATGAAATATTTGAGGAAGTTTCATCCTTTTTCATTGATGGCCAACCATAAACTTTCATTAGTAAACGGTCATCTAATGCTAATCTGATGAATATGCAATCCAATAATGACGATGAATTTTGAGCTGATGAATGTGGAAAAAATATTAAAGATGCTTTACAGCCATCAATCCAGTTTCCTGTGGAGAATTTTCCATCCATATTTAGGAAACACTCCACCAAACTAGAGGTCTCTAAATCAATTTCTGATCAATATGAACTGACTAGTGATCCAGACCCAGAAAGGAGGCAAGAACCAATGACAAAAGTGAAGGAAACCATTGCTCTGATCCTACCTCTTCCTTAGGACTTTAGAACTCTTATGATGATGAAAAATCTAGCTGAAAGAGAACAATACATAATATTGTCGGATTGCAAGTCCAGATTCTACAAAATTCTCATAGATTGGTAGAATGAACTTGGGATTATGGATAAAGAAATTTATCTCACATCTTAGGACTTGGAAACTAACATCATAATCTTGCGAGAAGTTTTATGCAGACATGCAAGCTACACAAGGTAGGCCATCTTGCAGGCCTTAAACGCTCTATGCAAAAAGAGATTTGTACTAAAGTAGATCAATCAGAACAACCCAGTTCTTAATATTTATTGTAGCAGGAACAATCTTGTTATGTAGTTCGATGTTGTTCAGGATATTTAAACTACCTAGGCCTTCAGACGATAAAACTAAGGCGATAAAGCAAACTAGGTATTTTAAAAGACAGATCCTAGAAGATTATAAGAAGAAGAATAATAGCTTCTTCATTTGCAAAAATCCTGGTCACTTTGCAAAAAACTATCCTCAACACAAGAATTCAAATCACTTTGTCCACCTCTTTGAAGAAATAGATGATTATGCAGGAATCTATCTTAGCAAAGAGGACGACCTTGAATCAGTCTTTTTTTTGGAAGAAGAACCGATGGAGGACACACATTTCTCAGAAGATGTTTATGAAGAATCAGGAGATATCAATGCCGATGATCTCTACTAGATATCTAGTACTGGAGAAGACAACCAGAAATTGGCCAGTCAAATTCCCATTTTGAACACGTCAGGAATATTATCTTTTGAAATAGTAGATTGCTCTTCAAATATGTTTAACCAATATATGGATCACTTAGATCCATCTATCCTCGGAGAAATCAAGACTTTCTAAAAGATTTAAGTATTCAAAATACATAGCAATTCCATCCTGAAGTCATTTGGAGAACACCCGGGATATCTTTTTTGTTATGTGCTCATTATACTAGCTGATGATTTCCAGCAAGAACTCCTATGGCTATTCTGATATATTTGCTATCAATACTACATCCTCATGGATTTCAAGTGCTCTGACTTCAAGCATTATGATCGAATCCAACCAGCTTCAAAAATATTCATGCTATGGTCCAACCCACAACTATACTAGAATTGATGCTTCAGAGATTTCTATGATGCAATGGTCTTTACATTTCATATTCTTGTAGGAATCATGGGCCAAGAAATCCAAGCTTAGACAAAAATTTTGCTTCTCTAGAAATTTCCCATGTCTATACTTTCCCTAGAAGATGAATTTTATGAAGCACGGTGGTTCATCTTCTAGAAGAATAGATGATTTCTGAAAGAATTCTGGCCGAAGGAATGGAAAAGGTGGAGCTACACAGACAATCATCCCCGCGGGTATGAAGTGCGACAAGCGGCAAAGGAATATCATCCATAGTACAAAATCACGAAGGATGAAGTCATAAACTCCATCAAAAGCATACGGCTAAAGGCTCCCCGACAGGAATGCGAAGATTCATTATCCAGTATAAGGAGCTACTTCACCAGATCAATGAAGAGAATATTATAAGGTAAAGAATACCTAAAGCAGAAGCACGGCATTGATTGATGGATGAAAGAAGGATATGCCACCTCACCATTGGCACCATCCAACCCTGCTGCCCAAAAGATGACATCAAATAACATATCCAAGAAGTTACTCTCTCCAGTGGGCTACCCTTCCCAGTAGGTTACCCTATCCAGTGAGTTACCCTTTCCAGTGGGTTACCCTCCTTTCTAAGGAAACAGTGTCAGATGGGTTACCCTCACCGCAGGTTACCCTTTCCAGTAGGTTACCCTTATCTCCAAAAAAACCCTCTTTAGTAGGTTACCCTTTTAAATGGGTTTGTCCTGAAGTTGTTGTCTCAGACGAGGAGCATATCCACCTGCTTGCAAGATTCCTACAAGCTGCTGATGCACCTGGTTGCAAGTTTCTTACTATCCTACTTGCACATATTGTCACGTGCCAACAACATTAGTGTGTATTGTTTTTATTTGACCCATCACATGGTAGTTATAACAGATAAAGCTTATCCCTTACAAAAGGATAAGACTTATCTAGTCATAATAGATAATGCCTATACCTTAGAACATAGGTTAGGATTTTCATATTTTATTTCATGTTTATCCATTTTTCTAGTTTATCTAGTAAGTTTCCTTCTCCTATAAAAGGAAGCATAGGCCTTTTGCTATAGGCAAGTTCTTTTCTACTTAATGATTCACTCTTTATTTTGATGAAACCTTCCCTTCTTGTAATCTTTTCATATTTTCTATAAATATGTTTTTTGGATAAACTATTTTTCTCTTATTTTCTCTATTCCAAAGGGATGGGTGCATTGGTCCTTTAGGTCGGAGTAGTGGGGTAAGGAAATACTTCAGTGAGGTACTTGTTATGACTGCAACATAGAACCCTGAAGGTACTTTCCATGAGTATGAAACAAAGTTGTCTTCGTCCACATGACATAGATGTCTAAGTCCTTTCATGTAGATGAAACAAAATTGTCTTAGTCTGTACTATAGCTTTCTAATTTGATTCATTATCTGAGAAAGAACATGCAGATCTAAGGTCTGCCTTAGTACACATTTTGTTTCATGGATGCTTGAGGGAAATAATCTAGGGAGAGCCATTGTAAGACCCATTTATGTCATATACGGAATAGTCTTGTACTAAAATGACAAAAAATTTCATGTGTTCTAAGATTAGGAAAGTCAACCCATCCATGCCTCGCTGTCTCTATGTCTAATTGTATCAGAGCCATCGCTACTCCCTAAGGGAGGGAGGAAGTAGGAGTTTCCATACACATCTGTTGATTGCAATCACGTGAGCTAGATTTACATTTTTATTTTTAATTTTTACTTTACCCTTTACTTTGTATTAGTTGTTACTTTTATATTCGTAGTCTTAGATCTATCCTTAGTATTCAATTCCCAATTATCATTACTAAAGTCCTGTAAATAGTACAGTCATAGTATTTCCGCTATCAGATTCTTTATTTTCCAGTATCATATTCAAAGTCTTGTACATAATCAAGTCGTAGTTTCTTTTCATAGATTCTAGAACAAATATTTGCTATGTCTTGTCCTTATATCATTATCACAAATATTTAGTCTTATTGTCGACAAAAATACAAAAAGATTCTCCATTTTCTTGATTCTTTTCCTAGAGCTTTAGAACAAATACATCGAGCCCTTATAGTCCAGAAAAATACAAAAATATGTCTTCTTCAGAGTCTTCATTTTCAAGTGTGTCTAGTCCCTGTAAATCTCTAGCTCAATTAAATATGTCACCTACCATCAACAAAACCCTGTCATGTAATTATGACTACCTATATGAAGTAGATGTTTTACCACCACCATAGAAAATATCTAAAACATATCTACCTCTATCGAACCCTTACTCTACCTTTGCAAATAAGGCATGTAACCTGTGGTTGTAGATCCATTTTTTGGTACAGTAAAGACCAAGAGGAGTTAAACAATATGTTGTTGCGTCAAAACAAGATCAGCATCCTATTCTTTCAACTCAAGAGGAATAGTTCATCACTTTACAGATGCCTAAAGACTTTCCACAACAATGGAAAATCCAAGGCTTCACCCATATTCACTTTGGTGTTGTTAGAGTAGCATTGACATTTCACAGAAGAAAGGACAACCAATAGTGGCGCGTCTTTCCCTTCTTGATGCCAGATACAATGAATCCCAATATGCCAAATTGAGAACTTCAGAAATCCCACTGAATGTTGGGATAGTCTTTATCACTCTAATTCCTAACTTTAACATGTCCCTCTTCGATCTGCTTCTAGCGAGGTGTTGAAGATCTAGGTTCATATTTTCAGAGATCCTCAAGTCAAAGATGTCATTTAGGAAACTCTCAACTACTAGGTAGCATAAATTTTTTAGAATCATGTTATGGATTTATCCCTTCTAGGTCACAAAAATTCTTTATTCCTAAACATAGATTCCACTAATGGTACCACTCGGTGTACTCAGATCCCAAGAAAGATCCCCTGAGTTGAACTTGTCAAAGTACTCCTAGACTCATGGTTCATAAACTAAAATAATTTGAGAGACCATCCTCAACCTCTCCAGTCCACTGAACCAACCTTTACCAGAAGGTGTGACAATATCGTCATGATCAGCTTCGACCACTCACACCTAAAAAAGCCTACCTAAACCAACTTCTCAACCCATATGTACCAACCCTATGATGGCATTCCACTATTCGAAAACCCAAAATTCCTACACTGGTTCCTAGGAAGCTGCATAAACGAGCATGATTGGATACACTACTTCAATTATGACGGTCGATATACTGTGTGGCGCAAATGTCCTTTCTCTGGACACTGTCCATGGAAGTCAAATTACAGATTCCATGTGGGCCAAGGAGTACCTCACCCATTCCTCCACAAAATAAAAGCACTAGAACTAGAAATAAGCAGCCTACAACAAATATGATCATGATGTCCACAGCAGCCACCAGTCACTCAGATGACTTTCCACCAAACAAACCCTTTGTAAAGGATAACCTAAGCCATGCTCCAAAGATACCAGCAAAAATAGTTATCCTTCCATATGGAGATAAAATGCCTCTCAGTGACATAGAAGCAACACTCAACTGGCAATCTTAAAATGCCATGAACCAGAATATAATATTTTCCAACATCAACCAAGCCGTGAAGAATATTGCTCACTCACAGACCAAGTTGGCAAGAAAAGTTGCAGGAGTGAACAAAAGAGTAAAACAAGCATCTACTCAGCATGACGGACTTATCTGATAGTTAGAACTCAGTCTTCAATCTATGCAGTATGATATATGTCTGCCAGGAACTTCACCATCTCATTTCTTCAACCAATGGCAAAAGGAAGTGGCTTCTCTAAAACAACAAATCCAACACCTGAAATACGATGGCTTCCAACCCCAGCGAACCCACGGCTTACTATCGAAGCCAACCTTGTTCCCTATGTCTCGCTATTACTCTCTATCAAAAATGAGCCACGTATTTCCCACTCCTCCTTTAAGCTCCCATATGCCTATGTCATTATCCCAAGGATCCCAGGGATATCAAGATGAATAAGAGTTTTACATTGCTAAGCTTGCTTGGGAAATAAAAGCTGTCATTGCTGCAAAAACAAAATCTGATGCCACTCAGAAGTAGTCCAAAAGAAAGATGGAATCTAATATAGATAAAGGAACCATAAATATCTCAGACCACGACATCACCTTCCCAGATGATAATCTGATAATCTACAAGACAGAAGTACCATACAAAGATAGAGAATAAAATTTCGTACTTAACAATGGTCTTCTCAATTACAGGAGGTTGTCGTCCTAACGTGATCCGAATACTGATTTAGATCAATTCATCCCAAATCTGTATGTCTTGAACATCAATGATGATGTATTTCAAGATCCACAAACCATAGCAGGTCTTGATCCAGTATAAGAATCTCAGAAATGCAATGAAAGGATCTAAGATGCTGACCCCATTAGTTTTGCTTTAAATGATGAAGGTCTAACTGATATAGATGCATACTCTGACACCATCAATAAATTTCCAACCGATGGATACATGGAGGACAGTGAGGAGTTTGTTGATTCATGAGAGTATATTGAGGACACTCCTGAATCCTCAATTGAATCTCCAAAAGAATACTATCCACTGATATACATGAACTACTCCAAGGAACCAGAGGTCTCTAATGTTGTCGATGACCAATATAAGATGATGGATGATCCAATCTCAAAAAGAAGTCCAGATCTAGGTACACTAGCGAAGAAAATTGTAGGAACCAAATTTCACACTTGCACTCACGACGACATCAAGATTTTAGCTAGGCCCAAAGGATCCAGGACTTCTACACTTGGATGGCAATGAAAAATCTAGTTGAATAAGAGAAATACATGATACTCTCAAAGTTCACATCCAGATTCTCTGGGATACTCAGAGACTGGTGGAATGCTCTTGAGAATTCAAATATGAACACTTATTTGGTGTTCGAAGACTTTTCCTTTATTATCAGGATCCTACATAAGGTCTTCTATAGAGACGCAGGCCAGAGATAAGAAAAGCTACGATGATAGATCTTCGAGATGAAATGCCTATCATTTGATAGAAATGTCATTGATATCCACTACCAAAAGATGGCGAAGATCTACTTTGAGTTGGGAAAATAATTCACCTAAAGCAAGACTTCATATCATCACTACTAAAGATTCTAGCAGGCCACATGATGACGATTGTGGAGGAGAAGTTCAAATCCATATCCATACCTCATATTGGCTACATATGATAGGCCATATTCCAAGCTCTAGACGGCATATGCACGAAGCGATCTGTTTTAAAGTAGATCGTCCAAAACAATCCAGCCCTTGATCGAGCTAGCAATAAGGATGACCTCATTACCAAGTTCGACTGCTTCTATTTGTGTTGAAAGACAAGATCAAAAATATAGTTATTGTTTAGGAGTTTTAAAATTTCAAAGCCTTCCAACGATAGGAGCAGGGTGATCCAGTAAACCAGGTATTTTATGAAAAGGAGCCCAGCAAATTACAAGAAGAAGAAGAATGATTGCTTCATCTGCAGAAAGTCTGGTCACTTCCTCAGAACCTATCCATAAGACAAGAAGTTGAAGGACTCTGTCCACCTTTTTGAAGAAATAGCCTACCATGCGAGAATCTATCTCAGTAAAGAGGGCGACCTTAAATTGGTCTTCTCACTGGAAAAAGAACCGATGGAGGACACACTCTTCTCCATAGACATATATGAAGAATCAGGCAACATCTATGTCGATGATATCTACCTAATATCCAGTAACAGAGAAGACAACTAGCACCAGGCTAGTTAAATTCTCATGCTCAACATGGCAGGATTACTATTTTTTAGAGTAACAGACTACCCTCTAGATCTATTCAACCAATGTGTGGATCCCTTTGATCCATCCACACTCCAAGGAAGAAGAACCTTCTATTATCTTTAAGTGTTCATAAAGTATGGCGAATCCATCCTGAAGCCGTTCGGAGTGCACCCGGAATATCCATTCTGTCATGTGTTCATTGCACTAGCCAATTACTTCCCACGAAAACTTCTGTGGCTATTCAGGTACCTGTGCCACCAGCACTACATTCTCATAGAGTTCAAGTATGATGCCTTCAGGCATTTCAATTAAATCTAACCATCTCTAAAGAGATTTATGTTATGGTTTAATCCATGAGACTACTAGATTCGAAGATTTAGAGATTCCTATAATGCAATGGTCTTTATGTTGCACCATCCTGTAGGAATCATAGGCCATAAAATCCAAGTTCAGCCAGAAATTTCACTCCTCTGGAAATTTTCTATGTTTATACTCTCCCTGGAAGATAAATACTATGAAGCACAACACTTTATTTTCCAGTAGAATAGATGCATTCTAAAAGAAATCTGACTGAAGAAATAGGGAAGTGGAACTACACCAACGATCATCCCTACCAAGATAAAGTCTGATAAGTGGAAAAAAAATATCAGCCACAGTATGAAATCACTAGAGATGATGTCACAAACCCTATCAAAACTATAAGGCTAAAAGATCCCTAACAGGAATGTATAAATTCATCATCCAGCAGAAAGAGCTACTTTACTAGATCAATGAAAAGCAGCTTGGAAGGCCAAGAATTTCATAGATAGAAGCACAACGGTGATTGGTGGATGGAGAAGGATACGCGAGTTATCACCGACACTATCCAACACTGTTGCCTGAAAGATGACGTCGGATGACATGTGCACAAAGTTACATTCTCTAGTAGTTTAACCTTTCCAGTAGCTTACCCTCTTCAGTAAGTTACCCTTTCTAGTAGGTTACCCTTCTCTCCAAAGAAACCCTGTCAGATGGGTTACCCTCACTAGTAGGTTACCCTTTCTAGTGGGTTACCCTCATCTCTAAGGAAACCCTCTTTAGTGGGTTACCCTTTTAGATGGGTTTGTTTTGAAGTTATTGAATCAACTACTCTGAAGACAAGGAGTTTATCCACCTTCTTACAAGATGCCTACAAGCTACTGATGCACCTGCTTGCAAGTTGTTGACTCACCTGCTTGCACATGCCAACAACATTAGTATATTTTTTTTTATTTGGCCCATCACATTATAGTAGGGCTCGGGGAGAATAAATATAAGGCTTATCTAGTCATAACAGATAAAACTTATCCCTAACAAAAGGAGGAGTCTTATCTAGTCATAATGGATAATGCCTATTTTTGCGCCCAAGCGCACATGCAAGTATACATGGTCTCCCAAAGTAATGCAGTGGCTTTTTACAAAACCAAAATATCGATCCCTTAGAAACTTGTTTAAACAAATATCCAATTCTAGTTCAACTTTTTTCGATTAATCTGTGAAAGCATAACCAATAGAGTTTTAGAAGTTTATAAACTAAAAGTAAAGTAAACAATGCGTAAAAGTAAAGACTTAGAATAATCAATGGAGGAAAGCCAGGAGTTAAAATGCTATGAACACTCATACTACATTATTGAAATTCATTCATTGGATTACTTATCTTGGTTGTTGATTCGTAGGGTTTATCATATGATCATGGTATCCCGACCTCTAACCTTCTACCTAACTAGACATTAGAACTACATCATTGAGAGAGGATGTAATAATCCATTTAGACGCATTAAGATATCATCCTACATATGAACCAATCAAGGCTTCTAGGTATATCCCTATCCTAGTCACCAATTCAAATTCCTTATTTTATAAAGGAACAAGAACACTACTCTATTTACCCCCACGTTCTAGCTTTCTATTCCCGCTCCAGAGATCACAAGGTCGATAATATATGTATTCTAAGGGTAGAAAATCCTTAAAATAATGATAAAAATGGTAAAAAAAAACAACCAAATATGATAATAAATCCAAAAAAACTCAATTCAAAGCAAAAGTAAACATGTTCTTGGCCTTAACCCGGAAAGAGGGCATTTAGCGACTACTTGACATAGCCGTAAGCAATCTAGTTGAATACTTATTATCATCCATTAAAAAGCTAAAATAAAGAATAATAAAACCTAATTTTCGAGTGTATCAGCCTCCACCAACTTCAAATACATCCAAAAGTGATTACAACTAATGCAACAAGTCCTATTTATAAGATACCAATTTGGTTGTGTGTGAAATAGGTAGTACACTGCATTGCTTGCTTAACTTGACTATGGGTCACATTGAAGTGATGGTTTAAGTCAAGTAGGGTCTCTTTATATTATTGATTTATGACAAGTAGGCATTGCGTCGCGGATCCAACGTGATATCTTACTGGAAAATGTATTTTCACGTCCAAACTTTGCCTTGCACTTTGTCCGCTATCCCAAGCCTTTGTGATGTGTTGCCACTTGATTTCCAGCCTTTTCAACTTCAATTTATCACCATAATCAACTCACAAAGAATCTTACATCATCATACACCATGGATTAGAGATCAAAACAACACAATATCAAGAACGATGAACTAGAAACTCGAGCTAATACTAGGCTTGTCCAAATTGATCTTAAAGCTATTGTTTTGACTCTTGGCTTGATTCAATTGACCCTTGTACATTAAAATCAAGTTTTTCCATACATAATTACATATTAAAACCATTTGGAATGTATTAATCACATCATAATCCATCAAAATAAACTAGACAAACACCTTTCTCAAGCTAGTAATACTAGTTTCCTCGATTGAACTCTAAGTTACCAATTTAAGTACAAACTTGTTTGGAATACACCATGAACATTATAATCACACACTTAAGCCCTTATATGCTTATTTATATGATAATAAGAGCTTTAAGAACACAAAAAGTCCTCAAAATATGGCTAAATAAGCTAGGATAACAATACTAAGGCGTATAAATCCACCTCAAATCACCACCCCACACTTAAAACCTTGTTCGTCCTCAAACAACTTTTTACTCTAAGCATCATACGCTGAGGTGACCCTAAACTTATACTACATGCAAAATAGTCAAGCTAGTACTACAATCACAACACATAATGCAAGTTTCTACACTAAGCATGTTACATACATAATGGACAGTTCAAGAATATTACTTTAAAACATCCTAGCCTCAAGAATTCACTCCCCTAGTTCAAAAACTCATGCACATTGTTCAATAAAAGACATCATATAATTCACCCAACATTCATCAAATATGTTCCCTCATAATAAGAGAGTTACCCATAATCACTCACAATCATGCAATCCTTAACAGAATAGGTACAAGAATCAAATTACTCTCACTCTCACAAATAATTAACAAGTTACAAATGATGAACCATAGGCTTGCCCTTAGTGTAGTACTCAACTAATATCATAATGTTAAGCTTAGGATCTAATAGGTCTTTAATGGTTGTAGTATAAGCTAAGGGACTGGTAGGAACTATTTTGGCCAGTAATAGTGACTATATTCCCTAAGCTCTATAATACATCACCATATACAATTAAAACCAATCTCCAACAACCAACTTTCACCTCTTCTACCTTCACACATTTTTTGTTTTACCCCATATCATTAAGCTCATTCACATACAATATAGTGGGAGTATTCTTTATTCACAACTTATTCAATTTGAACAAAATTGTTTTCTTTATATTACTCAACTCCCAACCATAACACATAACATTTTTACACACTAATAACTATCACTTTAGGGATTCAATTTCACGTTTCTCCTACTTGAATTTCTAACTCCTCACTCAATTAATTTTACCCTGAAGTGCGTAGGAGCTTTTATATCAAATTAAGGTCAATCAAATAAGGGGATTAGGCTACATATGAGGCTATCAAAGAATAAAATAAAGGCTTAATAGGGTTAACTAGAGTAATGCACACAAGGGTAGGTAAAAAGAAGGTATAAACTTGGCTATCAAAGAAATGTCTATATCATGTCCTAAACCCACATTCTTTATTTTACTTTACACACATACCAGGCAAGTTCTAGAGATCACATACAACAAGGAATATACTACAACCTCACATCACACATGGGATATGCTCAACTCAAGTACGGTCATCATAGAGTCTCAACCAAATAATAGAATGAATTCCAACTAAGACAATAAGTACAAGAGTCATAAACATGAGTTTTGGAGTCTCAATTATAGCAATTCACACAATTAACATGTTTTCTTACAAACAACACCCTTGCATCATGAAGTCAAATATAGCACCAACAAAAATATCTTATTTATTCATAACACAAAAAATTTAAAATTACTCCTAAAAATGGGAGTTTCCCCACCCCACACTTAAAAATCTATTTTGTCCCCAAAGTATACTTTAAAAAGTAGAGATAGAAATACTCCCTGAGTCTTATAGTCCTAGCTATTAGCATTTTATTGCATCAAGGTGGTTTAGGGGGACCCCACACTTAGTCTTCACCATGCTCCTTAGCTCAGGTTTTCTAGTACTCAGACTTCTCACCAACTTGTGACTCAACAAAAACAAAAACTAGTGAAGTAAAAAAACTAACTATACTAAAAAATAAAACCTACCTTAACTTTACTTAGGTTGCATATCAAGCAGCGTCTGATTTTTGACCTCGGATGCCATTTTCTTATTCGTTTCTAACCTCTTGAGTGTGAACTCTCAAGGTCAATAAATTCAACTTTAGCATATTCAAGATCTGCAATATGAATAATGTCTGGCTTAGGTATTGGAGGCTTGGGCTACTCAATGAGGAAGTCCGAAGAGGTATTTTGTGGATTAGACTCCACCACCCCACACTTATCCCCTTCAATCACTCTAATTATTCACAAAGCTTTATAGTGGGATAGTGTGTTGAGCGGTTTATACACTTTGAAAATTGCTTCTTCATCATCCAGCCTCATTGGGAGTGTTCCCTCTCTCACATTTATTAAGGATCCTCTCGTCGCTAAAAATTGACGTCCCAAGATGACTGGCACTCTTTCATCTTCCTGAAAATCTAAAACAATAAGTCAGCAGGAATAATAAACTTACCAACCTTGATGAGCACATCCTCTATGACTCCTTTAGGACTGGCTATGGTCCCATTTGCCAATTGCAGTAACATAAAGCTTGGTCTTGGCTTACCCAAGCCCAAAGTATTGAACAAAGAAAGGATCATCAAATTTATGCTTACCCAAATATCACTAAGTATGTGGAATACCTCCATATTTCCAATTTGAATAGGAAGAGTGAACTTTCCTGGGTCTTTGAGCTTTTTAGGCACCTTCTATGTCACCATAGAGCTATACTCCTCAGTGAGTGCTACTTCCTCTAAATCCTGTAGCTTAATTTTATTAGATAACACATCCTTCAATTACTTAGCGTACTTAGCCATTCCCTGCAAAATATCTAAAAAAGGTAAGTTAATGAGTAGCTCTCTAAATGTGTCAAAGAACTTCTTGAAGTATGCATCCTCCTTTACTTTTATAAGTCTCTATAGGAAAGGTGGTGGTGGTCTCTCCTTCACCTATTCCACAACTTTTTATTTTGAGTACTCGAACTTTCTCGAATTTTCAACAACTTTGTCAGATACCAGTGGGGGAATCAACTCTGTATCTACCTCCTTAGTTTTCATTGGAGGTTCTTCATTCAGTTCCTTACCAATCATTAGAGTGATTGACATTACTTGTTTTGGATTTTTTGTATCACTTGTTGACCACCTTGAGGCCTGGCATTTTGTGCTTGCACAATCTAACCTATTTGCAACTCTAAACTCCTTGTAGTTGTTTGCTAGCTCTTTACATCTACTGCCAATTAAGCTTGAGTAGCCATAATTTCTTCAACATCTATTCCACATTGCTGCTTTGGTTTGGGGCCTAATTTCCATGAACCTATTGCTATTAAAACTATTGTTATTAGGTGTTCCATTATTGATTTGGTGGCTGAGTCTGTCACTTAATATTGTAGGCATTCCTATAGTTTGTCCTTTGAACACTACCCATAAATATCACGGACTCAGGATTTGCAATACACATAACCACTGAATGACTATTGTTACTACAAACCTTACACTAACATGTAGTCTGTTGAATTGAATTAATTATGCATGCAGGCTGTGTAACCCCCAACTTTATATTGCTTAGCTGATTTTGCAGTGCAAAAATTTGGGTGGAGATAGCAGTGAACTGATCCACCTCCAACACACCTGCAATCTTCTTTGTAGCATTTCTTAAGTCTGAATGCCACTCGGTATTTTTTTGTCCAATACAGTTCAATAAAGTATAAAGCTCAGCATATGTCAACTCCAAAGCTTGACTACCTGAAACTGAATCTAGCAAAATTTTTGTGTTATTGTCAAGTTCCTAGACAAAAGTGTGATCTAATACCTCATTGGACTGTTGATGATGTGGACAGTCCTGAAGAAGAGCTTTGAATCACTCCCAAGCATGATATAAATTCTTATTTAGCTTCTGTTTGAAGCACACAATCTCGATGCGCAATCTCATAGTCTAGCCAGATGGAAAGAATTGGATAAGGAATTTCCAGGATAAGTCATCCCAGGTTGTGATTGAATTTTTTGGATCAGCATTCAACCACTTTTTGGCTTCCCCCAATATTAAAAATGGGAATAGCATCAGCCTTACGTAATCAGTTGACACGCCCATAGGGATTAATGTGTCACTGATCTCCAGAAAGATTCACAGATGGACTTATGGATCTTCATGTGAAAGCCCCATAAATTGCCCATTACTGATCAAAAGCTACACCATGGCCTGTTTCAACTCAAAATTACCTCTAGCAATCGGTTTCTGCAAAGGGGAGGTCAAATTTGTCAGAAGTGAGATTGCCACTTCTCTAATTATCTTGCCAGCTAGTTAATCTTTAGCCATTAGAGAAGGATTTTCTTGTTCCTCATGAAATTATGGGATACGGGGGAGAAGAATTTCTTCTCTTCTTCGTTGATGGAAATGTTACTTAGGTTCGGGGCTCGGTTCAACTAATTCCCTATTCCTTTCCAGCTTACTACTCTGCAAACCTGTTTTCTGCAAAATCAATCCCAAGACCAAAAGTAAAGCACCAAAGAAATCTAAAAAGTAAAACTAAAACAAAAATAGTTTCCAATTTATAAGTCCCCGACAACGGCGCAAAAACTTGTTGCTTCAAGCGCACATACATGTGTACGTGGTCTCACAAAGTCATACAGTGGCCTTTTACAAAGCCGAATATCGATCCCTTAGAGACTTATTTTAACAACTATCCAATTCTAGTTCAACTATTGATATTAATCAGTGCAAGCATAACCAAAAGAGTTTTAAAAGTTCATAAACTAAAAGTAAAGTAAGCAGTGCATAAAAGTAAACACTTTGGACAATCAATGGAGGAAAGCCTGGGGTTAAATCACTATGAGCAGTCATACTAATCTATTGAACTTTATTCGTTGGATTACTTATCTTGGTTGTTGATTTGTAGGTTTTATCATATGATCATGGTCTCCCAAACTCTAACCTTCTACCTAACTGGACATTACAACTAGGTCGTTGAGCGAGGATGTAATAATCCATTTAAATGCACTAAGATATCATCCTACATGTGACCCAAGAAAGTCTTCTAGGTATATCCCTATCCTAGTCGCTAATTCAAATTCCTTATTTTATACAGGAATAAGAACCCTACTCTATTTACCCCCATATTCTATCTTCCAATTCCCCCTCCCGAGATTACAAGGTCGATAATATATGTATTCTATGGGTTATAAATCCTTAAAATAATGATAATAAGGGTAAACAAGCCATCAAATATAATAATAAATCTAAAAAAACTCAATTCAAAGCAAAAGTAAACATGTTCTTGGCCTTAACCCCAAAAAGGGGGCGTTTAGCCACTAATCGACATAACTGTAATCAATCTAGTTGAATACTTGATGTCATCCATTAAAAAGATAAAATAAAGAATAATAAAACATAATTTTTATGTCCAACAGCCTCCACAAACTCCAAATACGTCCAAAAGTGATTACAACCAATGAAACAAGTCTTATTTATAAGAGACCAATTTGGTCGTGTGTGAAATAGGTAGTGCGCCGCATTGCTTGCTTAACTTGACTAGGGGTCACATCGCGGTTATGGTTTAAATCAAGTAGGGTTGCATCACATTTCTAGTTTAAGTCAAGTAGGCATTGCATCTTGTCTCCAACATGATAGCTCACTAGAAAATGCATTTTCACATCCAAACTTTGCCTTGCCATTTGTCCTCTATCCCAAGCCTTTGTGGTGTGTTTCCACTTGAATTACAGCCTTTTAAACATCCATATATCACCATAATCAACTTAAAAAGAATACTACATCATCATTAACCATGTTTTACAGATTAAAATAACATAATATCAAGAACGATGAACTAGAAACTCGAGCTAAGACTAGGCTTGCTCACTTTGATCTAAAAGCTATTGTTTTGACTCTTGGATTGATTCAATTGACCCTTGAACATTATAAGTAAGTTTTCCACACATATTACACAATAAAATCATTTTTAATGCATTAAACACATCTGAATACATCAAAACCAACTAGACAAACACCTAGCTCAAGCTAGTAACACTAGTTTCCTCAATTGAACTCTAAGTGACCAATTTAAGTACAAACTTGTTTGGAATACACCATGAAAATTATAATCACACACTTAATCACTTTTATTCTTATTTATATCATAATAAGAACATTAGCCACACAAGAAGTCCTCAAAACAAGGCTAAATAATCTAGGATAACAATACCAAGGAGCATAAACCCACCTCAGATTACCTATCCCTTAGAAGATAGGATAGGACTGTAATATTTTATTTCATATTTTTCCATAGGTATAGCTTATATAGTAAACTTCCTTCTCCTATAAAAGGAAGCATAGGCCTTTATTTAGAGGCAAGATTTTCTCCACTTTGAAGATTCTCTCTACCTCTTGTATAGTTTTCTCTCTATCAACAAAGATATTTGTTGTCTAAAATCTCTTTCTCTTTCTTTATCTCATCCAAAGGGATGGGTACTTTGATACATTAGGTTAGAGTAGTGGGGTAAGGAAATACTTCAGCAAAGTACTTATTGTGACTACAACATAAAACTTCGAAGGTACTTTTCATAATTATGAAATGAAGTTGGCTTTATCCACATGATGGATATGTCTAAGTCCTTTCCATGTATATGAAATGAAATTGTCTTAGTCTGCTCCATAGCTTTTCGAAATGATTCATGTTCTTAGAAACAACACGCAAATCTGAGGTCTTCCTTAGTAAACCTTTGGTCCCGCAAATGCTTGAGGGAAATGTGTTAGGAAAAGCCGCCAGAGGACCCATTTATGTTAGAAAAAAAGTGTCCATATGCATACTCTTGTTGACACCTTCCCGGATGAAGAGAATCCATATCCAACAAATATGATAGGCTATCTCACTATTATCATAAATGGATAGAACTGGATATAATAATTTGGTTACGATGGGCATACTGTACAATGGTTCAAAGATTATTTACAAGATACTGGCTATGGGATATTGACTGTGACTATCATAAATTCCAAGAGGTCTGGTTAAATGATTATGATGAGAAGGAAGATAGGAGCAGGGTGATTCGGCAAACCAGGTATTTCAGACAAAGGATCCCAGCAAATCATAAGAAGAAGAATGATGGGTGCTTCATCTATAGAAGGCCTAGATACTTCGCCAGAAACTTTCCTCAAGATAAGAAGTCAAAGGACTTTGTCCACCTCTTTGAACAAAATAGCTGATCACGCAAGAATCAGCTGGTTGTGGTCTTCTAGAAACTTCACTCCTCTAGAAATTCCCGTGTCTATACTCTCACTGGTAGATGAATACTATGAATCATAGCGTTTTATATTCTACCAGAATAGATGCATTCCAAAAAAAATCTAGCTGAAGGAATAGGGAAAGTGGAACTATATCAATGATCATCCCTATCGGTATAAATTATGATGAGCGGCAAATGAATATCAGCCATGGTACAAATTCACGAGAAATAAAGTCACAAACTCCATCAAAAGCATACGGTTGAAAGCTTCCCGATAGGAATGCAAATATTCATCATCTAGCAGAAGGATCTACTTCACCAGATCGATGAAAAGAAGCTTGGAAGGCCAATAATGCCTCAGGGAAAAGCACGACATCGATTGGTTGATGGAAGAAGAATACGCGAGCTCATCACCACTGGAACCATCCAACATTACTGCCTGAAAGATGACGTCTGATGACATGTGCAAGAAGTTACCCTTACCAATAGGTTTCCATTTCCACCGTGTTACCCTCTCAAGAGTGTTACCCTTTTTAGTAGGTTACCCTCCTCTCCAAGGAAACCCAATCAAATAGGTTACCCTCACCAGTGGGTTACCCTCATCTCCAAGGAAACCCTCTTTAGTGGGTTACCCTTTTATATGGGTTTGTCCTAAAGTTGTTGACTCATCTACTTCAAAGATGAGGAGCTTATTCACTTTTTTCAAGATGCCTAAAAGCTACCAATGCACCTACTTGCAAGTTGCTGACTCGTCTGCTTGCACATGCTGCCACATGTCAACAGCCTTAGTGCATTTTGTTTTTATTTGACTCATTACATGTTAGTAAGGCTCGATGTGAATAAAGATAAGGCTTATCTCGTTATAACAGATAAGGCATATCCCTTACAAAAGGATAAGGCTTATCTATTCATAAAGGATAATACCTGTATCTTAGAATAGAGGGTATGATTGTAATATTTTATTTCATTTTTATCCATAGGTTTATCTTATCTAGTAAGCTTACTTCTCCTATATAAGGAAGCATAGGCCTTTAGTTAGAGGAAAGATCTTCTCCACTAAGAGATTCATTCTCTATTTGGACAAAATCCCCCCTCTTGTAGTCTTTTCATATTTTCAATAAAGATTTTTATTATCTAGACACTCTTGCTCTTGCTTTCTCTCTTCCAAAGGGATAGGTGCTTCGGTCCCTTATGTCAGAGTAGTGGGGTAAGGAAATACTTTGGTGAGATACTTATTATGACTGCTACATTGAACTCCAAAGGAACTTTTAATGAATATCAAATGAAGTTGGCTTTATCCAAGCTACATAGATGTCTAAGTCCTTTCTATGTATATGAAACAAAATTGGCTTAGTATACACTATAGTTTTTTTATTTGATTCGTTATCTGAGAAAGAACATACATCTGAGGTCTACCTTAGTACACCTTTGGTTCGGTGGATGCTTGAGGGAAACAGGACTGTGAGAGTTGTTGTTAGACCCTTTTATGTCATATACGGAAAGTCTTGTACAAAGGAGATAAAATATTTTATGTTTTCTAAGACTGGCAAAGTCAAGCCATCCCATTAAGGGTTACAAAGTCTTTGTTGCCAAGGTAAATCATCCATTATCGGATGTGTAGCTCAGTGAAAAAGTTATGCCATCCCATTTAGGATTGTGAATTCTTTGTTGTAGAAGCAAACCGTCCTATCTGTTGCATAGCTCAGTCGTAAGATAGCGATTGTGTGTCTATTAAAATCTTTGATTTCATATATCTTCCCACCTATATGGTCGTGAATTGTCTATCATGTTGGAAAGGTTAGTATCTACATATATGGTGTCAACAAAAGCTTTTATTTCTTCTAGCATGCCATCTACATGGTCGTGAAACCGTCTTTCATGTTTGAAAAGCTTGGAGCTCTATTGTTAGCCACCTAGTTTCTTTCGCCGGCTGTTCTTGATGCCCCGCTGGCTCCCCATCTATTTAGTATCAGAGTCATCCCCACTCATGGAGGTAGGAACGAAGCATGAGTTTGCATACACATCTACTGATTGCAAACACATGAGGCAGCTTTACATTTTTATTTTTAGCTTTTTACATTTATTTATCTTCGCTGTTAGACTTAAGATTTGTCTTTATTTTTCACTTCATAGTTGTTACTACCAAAGTCCTTTAAATATTAGAGTCATAGTATTTCCATTATCAGAGTCAGTGTTTTCCAGTATCATATTCTATGTCTTGTACATTATCGAGTTGTAGTTGTTTTTCTTAGATTTTAGAACAAATATTTGTTGTGTCTTGTACTTTGATCTTTAGCAAAAAAATATAGTCTTATTATCCACATAAATGTAAAAAGATTTTCCATTTTATTGAGTCCTTTCCTTAGATCTTTAGAATAAATACTTATAGTCCTGAAAAATACAAAATATGTCTTTCTAAGAGTCTTCACCATCTACGTCTTCTATGACTAGTTTATGTAGATTCTTAAAGACATTACACGTGTGTCCAACCATCAACAGAAGTAGATGTGTTATCAGAAGGACAAGATCTGTCTTCTACATATCTATCTATACCAAACCCCTATTCTGCCTTTGCCAGAAAAAAGTGTAATCCATAGTTACAGATTGATTCCTTTTATCAATAGAAACCAGAAGGACTTAAGGAATACTTTGATGGTATAAAATTTGATCAGTATGTCCTTACGACTCCAACTGTACAGTTTATCACTCTAGAGATGCCAAAGGATTTTCCGCAATAGTGTAAAAGGTAATAATTTACCCATATCTATTTTGGTGCTATTCGAATTGCCTTGACACATCAAGGGAGAAAGGGACGGCTGATAAAGGCACGCCTTTCCCTTCTTGATACTATATTTGGAGAGTACCAATATGTGAACTTGGGAACTTTTGAAATCATACTGGACTTAGGGATAGTCATTGTTACCATGTTCCCCAACTTCAACATATCTCTCACTAAGCCATATCTCACAAAGGCATTGAGGCTTCAACTCCAAATCCTTGAAGCCCTACCAAACTATAGATCTACACAAACAACCTTACACCACCAAATAGTTTGGCAAGTTCAAAACCACAAACAAAACCTATCTCTTCTAGGTGGCCACCACTCATTGTCTCCAACATAGATACCACCAAAGGAAAGACCCAGTGTATCCAAATCCAAAAAGATGTCCCTAAGTTCTTCACGATTCTTCTAAAGTTATGGCTTTGAAGTTATTAGATGATGAGAGTTCATCCTCAATATCTCTGAACACCAAAACCTATATTTGCTAAAATAACCTAACAAAATGTCTCTCTCCATCCATATCCATGCCCTTGATGACACCTTCCTGGATGAAGAGAACCCATATCCTGTGAATATGACAGGCTATCTTACTAGTTCCATGAACGAACAAAACTGGATACAATAATTTGGTCATGATGGGCATGTTGTAGGCTGGTTAAAATACCCATTTATAGGACACTGCCTATGTGATATTGACTGTGATAGTTAGAAATGCCAAAAGGACAGGCTGAATGATTATGATGAGGAGGAAGATGAACTAGAATGGGATGAGTATTAGGGTGACAGCGCCCAAGCGCACATATAAGTGTACGTGGTTTACCAAGTAGTAAAGTAGCCTTTAAGAAGCCAAGTATCAATCCAATAGGGAGTTGATTCAACATTAATTCTATTCTAGTTCACAATTTAGATTCAATTGATACAAGCGGAAACAAAAAGAGTTTGAAATATTGTAAATTGCAAATAAAGTAAACAATGCATAAAATAAAGTCTTGAAACAATCAATGGTGTAAAGCCCAGGGTTAAATCACTTCGAACAATCATACTATGATATTGAAATTCATTCATTGACTTGCTTATCTTGGTTGTTGATTCATGGGATTAATTGCATGATCAGGGTCTCCCAACCTCTAACCGTTTACCTAATTTGGACCTTATAACTATATCATTGAGCGGGGATGTAATAATCCAATTAAGTTCTTTAAGGTATCATCTTACATGTGAATCAAGTAAGGCGTCTAAGTACATCCTTGTCATAGACACTAATTTGAATTTCTTATTTTATAAAAGAATACAAACCATACTTTATTTATTCCCATGTTCTATCTCCCTATTCCCTCTCCTGAGATCACAAGGTTGACAATATATGTATTCTAAGGGTAATCAATCCTCAAAATAATTAAAATAAGAATAAACAAGCAACCAAATATGATAAGCAATTTAAAAGAATATAATCCAAAACAATAGTAGTCATGTTCTTGGCCTTTACCCCGAAAAGAGGCATTTAGCCATGCATAGTCATAATCATAATCACAATATTGTAATTAACAACTAAGGACATGAATGAAATAAATTAAAATAAGAAAAAACTAAAAGATGAAGTTATAGCTATCCCTCAATCTCCAAAGATACATTCTAGGGTCATTAATAAAGTGTACAATATGTGTATTTATAGTGCGCCAATCATAATCCATATAAGAGTTAGATTTCACGTGAAATTGAGAGCATGGGAGTAAAGGGGGAGTCACCTGCTCTAGAGCCCCGCTATAGAGGGGACTGAGCCTACTGTAGAGTACCACTCCAGAGGGGGTTGAGCCTGTTGTAGATCACCGCTCCAGCTGTGGGGTCGCGGGCTTATCTACATGCCCTCTCTGGAAGTTGCTTTCAAAATTTTGACTTAGTGTTAAGTGCTCTTCTGTTTATCCATGACTTGTCGTGTTGTTTACCTTTAATTTATAGATTATTCAACATCAAAATATCATCATATTCAGATCACAAAGCTTCCTACATAATCACATACCAAGAATTAGAGACAATCACAACACAATATCCATGATGATGAATTAAAACAAGAGCTAAGACTAGGCTAGTTCATGTTAATCTTCAACTTATTGTTCCACCTCTACACTTAATCAAATTGAAGATTGCACATAACAAACAAGTTGTTCCACTCATAATTACACATTTAAACTATTTGGAACCCTTTAAACACAATATAACCAAACGAGATTGACTAGACAAGCACCTACCTCAAGCTAGTAATGCTAGTTTCCATGATTGAACTCTAAATGACTCATTTAAGTACAAACTGGTTTGGAATTCACTTTGAAGATTGTAATCACATACTTTGACACTTAGATGCACATTTATCTCATTATCAACCCATATAGCATACGAATCATCCTCAAAATAAGGCTAAAAAAACTAGAATAGTGACACTAGAATGCATAAATACACCCAACATCATAGGGCTTTCAAAAACCTTATTACCAGAGGCCTTGGGATGAAGGATAAATAAAAAATCCATTTGAAGTCTCCTACAAACCCCAAGAATAGCCACCACTGCCCACTCCATCCAAAAAAAATCCTTCAAATCCAATCAAATCTTGAACCCCCAATGATCATGATAACGGAAACTATCTCCAATGCAATCCGTACCCTCTAACCAAATTACACATCCAGAAGGAATAACAAAAACCACGATCCAAAGATTCCATATGTTATTCCATCTGTCAGACAAAAGGAGCCAGTAATCCTTCAAGCATCAACTTAACATGCCATACTTATCAGAGCACTGGAGAGTAGTCTACAGACTATTTAGTCTGAAAAATGCCCACTAGGATCCTCAATACTACATTTCCTTTACCAACAACGATAGGAAATGGCCTCACTGGAAGAATAAATCCAACTTCTTAAATACGACTATGCTAAACTCCGAAAACCCAAAAGGCCACCGTATTTCCAAAAACATGTCTTTCACAAATATTAGGACATACCTTTTCCATCTACCTACCTCATTCATCCATACCCATACTATTCACTCTAACTCAAAAAAATAAACAGGTTAAGTTTGATATTGCAAAATTCATATGGGAAAGGAAAGATGCCATGGCAGCCAAAAAGGAAGTCAAGATGGCACAAGATCGGGTCAAGAGGATGAAGTATTCCAGATAGGCTCCATACTATGTTGATAAGATGGTCCCAAGACATGCTACTCCTTCACATGATCCTATAGCCCTAGATAACAACTTAGAGATCTAAAGTGCAGAACCACAACATAAAGAGAAACCAGATCAATTTTGGAGATCCAAGTCCAAATGCTTCTGTTTGCACTGAAAGACAAGATCAAAAAAATAATTGTTGTTTAAGAGGTTCAAACTGCTAAGGCCTCCCGACAACAGGATTAGGGTGATCAGGTGAACCAGGTATTTCAGATGAAGGAGCCTAACAAATTATATGAACAAAAATAATGGTTGCTTTATCTGCAGAAGGACTATCTACTTTCCTCAATCCAAAAAGTCAGAGGACTCTATCCATCTCTTTGATGAAATAGCTGATCACGTAGGAATCTACCTCAGCAAAGAGGACGGCCTTGAATCGGTCTTCTCACTGGTATAAGAACTAAAAAAGGACACCCTCTTCTCCATAGACATATTATACGAATAATCAGGTGATATCTTTACTAATGATCTTTACTTGATATTCGATAATAGAGAAGATAACCAGAAACAGGCAAGTCAGATACCCATGCTTAACACGGTAGGATTACTATCTTCCATAATAACAGACTACCCTCTAGATCTATTTAACCAGTATGTGGACCCCTTTGATCCATCCATCCTCTGAGAAAAAAACTTCTATGAGCTTCAAGTGTTCAGAAACTGTCGTGGATCCATCCTGAAGCCATTTGGAGTGCACCTAGAATATTTTTTCTGCCATGTGTACATAGTACTAGCCAATTACTTCCCACAAGAGCTCCTATGGCTATTCTGGTACTTGTTCCACTAGCACTACATTCTTATGGAGTTTAATTATGACGTCTTCAGTCATTTTAATCGAATCCAACTAGATCTAAAGAGATTTATTTTGTGGTTCAAGCCATAAGAATACTAAATTTGATGTTTCAGAGATTTCTATGATGCAATCGTCTTTATGATGCATTGTCCTGTAGGAATCATGGTCCATGATGTCTAAGCTCAATTAAATATTTGCTCCTCTAGAAATTTTTTGTGTCTATACTCTCTCTGAAAGATGAATACTATGAAGCAAAGAACTTTATTTTCTAGCTAAACAGATGCATTCCAAAAGAAATCTAGCCAAAGAAATGGGGAAAGTGGAACTACACTGACGATCATCCCCACTGGGATGAAGTATGATGAGCAGCAAAGGAATATCAGCCACAATATGAAATCACAAGAGATAAAGTCACAAACTCTATCAAAAGCATACGGTTAAAATCTCCCTAACAGGAATACAAAGATTCATCATCCAGCAGAAGAAGCTACTTCACCAAATCGATGAAGAGAAGCTTGGAAGGACAAGAATACCTCAGGAAGAAGCCGAAAATCGATTGGTGGATTGAAAAGGATACGTGAGCTCATCGCCATCAGCACCATCCAACTCTACTACCTAAAAGATGACATTAGATGACATGTGCAAGAAGTTACCCTCTCCATTGAGTTACACTTTCCACCGGGTTACCCTCTCGAGTGTGTTATCTTTTTTAGTGGGTTATCCTCCTCTCCAAGAAAACTTTTTTAGATGAGTTACCCTTACCAGTGGGTTACCCTTTCCAGTGGGTTACTCTCATCTATAAGGAAACTCTCTTTAGTGGGTTACCTTTTTAGATAGGTTTGTCCTGAAGCTGCTGACTCAGCTACTTAGAAGATGAGATACTTATTCACCTTCTTTCAAGATGCCTACAAGTTGTTGATATACTTACTTGCAAGCTGCTGACTCATCTGCTTGCAAATGTTGTCACATGTCAACAACATTAGTGTGTTTTATTTTTATTTGAACCGTCACATATTCGTAGGGCCTGGTGTGAATAAAGATAAGGATTATCTAGTCATAATAGATAAAGTTTATCCCATACAAAAGAATAAGGCTTATTTTGTCATAACGGATAATGCCTATCCCTTTGAAGATAGGATAGGATTGTAATATTTTATTTCATGTTTATCTATAGGTCTAGATTATCTAGTAAGCTTCCCTCTCCTATAAAAGGAATCATAGGCCATTAGTTAGAGGCAAGATCTTCTTCACTTAGAAAATTATCTCTACCTCTTGTATAGTCTTCTCTCTATCAATAAAGATATATGTTGGCTAACATATCTTTCTCTTTATTTCTCCCTTCCAAAGGGATGGGTACTTTGATCCTTTAGGTTAGAGTAGTGGGCTAAGGAAATACTTCGGCGAGGTACTTGTTATGACTGCAACACAGAACTCCAAAGGTACTTTCTATGAATATGAAACGAAGTTGGCTTTATCCACGCGACGTAGATATATAAGTCCTTTCCATGTATATGAAACAAAATTGGATTAGTCTATACTATAGCTTTCTAATTTGATTTATTATCTGAGAAATAATATGCAGATTTAAGGTTAGACTTAGTACACCTTTGGTTTTATAGATTCTTGAGGGAAATACGTCGGGGGAGCCTCTTTATGACCCATTTATGTCATATACGGAATAGTCTTGTACTAAGGAAACAAAAGATTTCATGTGTCTAAGAATGGAAAAATCAAGCCATCCTATTAAAGCTTGCATAATCTTTGTTACCAAGGCAAATCATTTATTACCAAATATGTATCTTAGTGGAAAAGTCATGCCACCCATTGAGGGTTGTGAAGTCTTTGTTACCAAAGCAAATTGTCCTAAGCCGGATGTGTAGCTTAGTCGTAATAAATCTATGGTGCATTGATTAAAAGCGTTGATTTAATATGGATTGCCACCTATATAGACATGAATCCCTTATCATGTTTGAAAGGTTAGCCACTGCGTCTGTGGTGTCAACAAAAGATTTGATTTCATATGGTGTGCCGCCTACATAGCCGTGAAATCGCCTATTATGTTTGAAAGTTTGGAGCTCTATTGTAGCCACCTAGTTGCTTTCACCAGCAGTCCTCCATGCCCCACTGTCTCCCGATCTATTTGGTATGAGAGTCAGACCCACTCCCGGAGGGAGGGGAAGTAGGAGTTTGCTTACACATCTACTAATTGCAAACACGTGATCCATCTTTACATTTTTATTTTTAGTTGTTACTTTACTCTTTTCTTTTTCTTAGATGTTACTTTTAGATCCGTAGTCTTAGATCTATCCTTAGTATTCATTTCCCAATTATAATTACCAAAGTCTTTTAAATAGTAGAGTTATAGTATTTCCATTATCCGAGTCAGTGTTTTCCAGTATCATATTCAGAGTCTTGTACATAATCGAGTCATAGTTTCTTTTCTTAGATTCTATAGCAAATATTTGTTGTGTCTTGTCCTTAGATATTTAGCACAAATATTTAGAGTCTTATTGTCCACAAAAATACAAAAATATTTTCCATTTTCTTGACTCTTTTCCTTAGAGTTTTAGAACAAATACATTGAGTCTTTATAGTCCAGAAAAATACAAAAATATGTCTTCTTCAGAGTCTTCTTCTTCAAGTGTGTCTAGTCCCTGTAAATCTCTAGCTCAATAAATATATCACCTACTATTACAAAAACTCTACTATGTAAAAATGACTACCTATACAAAGAAAATGTGTTACCACCACAACAAAAAATATCCATAACATATCTACCTCTATTGAATGCTTACTCTTCATTTCCAAAGAAGGCATGTAACCCATGGTTGTTGATCCGTTCTTTGGTACAGCAAAGACCAATAGGAGTTAAAGAATATGTTGATGCATTAAAACTAGATCAGTATCCTATTCTTGGAACTCAGGATGAATAGTTCATCACTTTACAAATGCCTAAAGATTTTCCACGACAATGGAGAATCCAAGGCTTCACCCATATTCACTTTGGTGTTGTTAGGGTAGCGTTGACGTATCATGGAAGAAAAGGAAAGCCAGTAGTGGTGCATAATTCTCATTGATACCTGATACAAAGAATACCAACATGCCAATTTGGGAACTTTATAAATCATACTTTACGTCAGGACAGTCTTTGTCACTATATTTCCCAACTTTAACATGTCCCTCTCTGATCCGCAAATGACTGAGCCATTGAAGATCTAGGTTTAGATTCTCGTAGCTCTGCAGGTTATAGATGCCATTTAGGAAACACTCCACTACTAGGTAGCTTGGCAAGTTCAGAATCATGCTATGGATATATCCCTTCTAGGTGGAGAAAATGCTTTGTTCCTAAACATAGGTGCCACTAATGAAACCACTCAGTGTACTCACATCCCAAGACAAATCCCCAGAGATGAACTTTTCAAAGTACTCCCAAACTCATGGGTCATAAATTATAAGAAGTTGAGAGACCATCTTTACCTCTCCAATCCACAGAACTAACCTTTGACAGAAGGTGTGACAATACTTTCACGATTAGGTTCGACCACTCACACCTAAATAGGCCTACCAAAACCACCTTCTTATTCCATATGTACCAAACCTCCGACAACCTTCCACTAGTCGGAAACCCAAAATTCCTACACTGGTTCCTAGGCAGTTGCATGGATGAGCATGATTGGATACACTACTTTAATCATGATGGTCAATATACTATGTGGCACAAATGTCCTTTCTCTGGAAACTATCCGAGGAAGTCGAATTGCATATGCCACAAGTTCCAAAGAGATACCTCACCCACTCCACCACAAAATAAAACCACTAGAACCAATGCTAAGCAACCTGCAACAAATATGCTCATGATTATCCCGGCAGGAACCAGTCACTCAGATGACTTTCCACCAAACAAACTCTTTGTAAAGGATAACCTGATCCACCCTCCAAAGATACCAGCTAAAACCATTATCCTTCTATTTGGATAGAAAAGGCCCCTTAGTGACACAAAAGCAATACTTAACTAGCAATTTGAAAATGCCATGTACCAGAATAGGAGTTTGTCCAGCATCAACCAAGCCATGAAGAATGTTTCTCACTCACAGACCAAGTTGGAAATCAAAGTTAAAGGAATGAACAAAAGAGTAGAACAAGCATCTACTCAGCATGATGGACTTATCCGATAGTTGGAACTCAGGCTCCAATATTTGTAGTATGATATATGTCCGCTAGGAACATCACTTTCTGATTTCATTGACCAATAGAAAAAGGAAATGGATTCTCTAAAAGATCAAATCCAGCACCTAAAATATGGTTGTTTTCAACCCCTGAGAACCCACAGCTTACTAGCAAAGCCAACCTTGTCCCTATGTCTCCTCATACATACTCTCCGCCAAAGATAACCCACATATTTCCTACTCCTCCTTCAAGCTCCCATATGCCTATGTCATCATTCCAAGGATCCCAAGTATCTCGAGATAAGAAGGAGTTTAGCATTGCTAAGCTTGCTTGGGGAAGAAAAGATGCCATTGTTGCAAAAAGAAAAGCAGATGCCACTCAGAAGCCGTCCAAAAGAAAAATGGGATTTGATACAGACAGGGGGACCATGATGATCTTGGACCGCGACATCACCTTCCCAGATAATAATGTTATAATCCATAAGCCAGAAGTGTTATTTAGTGATAGAGAAAGAAATGCCTTACTGAATGATGGCCTTCTCAATCACAGGCGATTGTCGTCCAAACGTGATCCAGATACTGATTAGATTAATTCATCCTAAATCTTTATGGCTTGAACATCAATGATGATACAATTCCAGATCCACAAGTCATAGCAGATCCTGATCTAATAGAAGAATCTCTAAAATACAATAAAAGGATCTAGGATGTTGACCCCATTGTCTTACTTCAAATGATGAAGGTCTGTCTGATAAAATTGCATACTCTTAACACCGGTGATAACTTCCATCTAATGGATATGTGGAGGATCGCGAAAAATCTATCAATTCATGAGAGTACATTAAGGACACTGTTGAATCCTTAATTAAATCTCCAGGAGAATACTATCCACCGATATACATAAACCACGCTAAGTAAACAGAGGCCTTAAAAGTTGTCAATGACCAAGATGGGATAACGGTGATCCAATCCTAGAAAGAAGGCCAGATCCAGGTAAACCGATAAAGAAAACCATGGGAAGCAAATTTCACACCTTCACTCTCAATGACATTAAGATTTTAGCTTGGACCCAAAGGATCTAGGACTTCTACACTTGGATAGCGACAAATAATCTGGCTTAATGAGAGAAATAGATATACTTTTGGGGTTCACATCTAGATTTTTCAGCATACTCTGAGACTCTTGGAAAGCTCTTGGAATTTCTATTAAGAACACTTATCTAATATCCCAGGACTTTTCCTCAACATCAGGATCTTACATGAGGTCTTCTGTGGAGATGCTGGGATGAGATAAGAAATGGCCTGCAACAGCTCTTCGAGATGAAGTGCCTATTGTTTGACAGAAATGTCATCAATATCTATATCCAAAAGATAGTGAATATCTACTTTGAGTTGGGCAGATATCCCAGGCTAAAGAAAGCCTTCGTATCATCACTGCCAAAGATGCTAACAGGCCACACAATGATGATTGTGGTGGAGAAGTTCAAATCAAAATTATACCACAGATTGGCTACATCCGACAGGCCATCTTCCAAGCTCTAGATAGAATATGCACAAAGAGATCTATCGTAAAGCACTTCAACCGAGCTTGCAATAAATATGACCTTATCACCAAGTTTGACTACTCCTATTTATGTTGAAAGAAGAGATCTAAAAGATAGTTATTGTTTAGGGGTTTTAAAATGCCAAGGCCTCCCAACGACAGGAGCAGGGTGATCTAGCAAACCAGGTATTTCAGATGAAAGAGACCAGTAAATGACAAGAAGAAGAATAATGGCTGCATCATCTGTAAAAAGCCTAGCCACCTTTCCAAAAATTGTCCTCAAGCCTAGAAGTCGAAAGAATCTATCCACCTCTTTAAATAAATAGCCGACCATACTGGAATCTATCTCAGCAAAGAGGACGGCCTTGAATCATTCTTCTCGCTGGGAGTAGAACCGATGGAGGATAACCTCTTCTCCATAGACATATATAAAGAATTAGGGGACATCTATGCCGATGATATCTACCTAATATATAATAATAAAGAAGTCAACTAGCACCAGGCTAGTCAAATCCTCATGCTCAATGTGGTAGGATTACTATCTTTTGGAATAACAAACTACCCTCCATATCTATTCAACCAATATATGTATCCTTTCGATCCATCCATACTCTAATAAAGAAGAACCTTCTACGAGCTTCAAGTGTTCAAAAAGTATGGCGGATCCATCCTGAAGCCTTTTGGAGTGCACCCGGAATATCCTTTCTACCATGTGTTCATTGCACTAGCCAATGACTTCCCATAAGAACTCTTGTGGCTATCATAGAACCTATGCAACCAGCACTACATTATCATGTAGTTCAAGTGTGATTACTTTAGTCATTTCGATCGAATCTAACAAGCGCTAAAAAATTCATGTTGTTGTTCAAACCATGAGAATACTGGATTTGAAACTTCAAAGATTTCTGTAAAGCAATGGTCTTCATGTTGCATCGTCCTATAGTAATCACAGGCCATGACGTCCAAGATCAACCAGAAATTTCACTCATCTAGAAATTTCCCATGTCTATACTCTCCATGGAAAATGAATACTACGAAGCACAATACTTCATTTTCCAGTAAAATAGATGTATTCCAAAAACAATCTGGCAGAAGGAATGGGAAAAGTGGAACTACACTGATGATCATCCCCATCGGGATGAAATCCAATGAGCGACAAAAGAATATCAGCCACAAAATAAAATCACGAAAGATGAAGTGACAAACATCATCAAAAGCATAAGGCTGAAATCTCTCCCATAGAAATGCACAGATTCATCATCCAGAAGAAGGAGTTACTTCACCAAATCGATGAAGATAAGCTTTGGAAGGCCAAGAACATCGCAGGCAGAAGTATGGCATCGATTGGTGGATGAAAGAAGGATACACAAGTTCATCGCTGGCACCATCCAATACTATTGCCTGAAAGATAACGTTACATGACATATGCAAGAAGTTACCCTCTCCAGTGGAATACCCTTTCCAGTAGGTTACACTCTTCAGTGGGTTACCCTCCTCTTTAAGGAAACCTGTAAAATGGGTTACCCTTACCAGTGAGTTACCCTTATCTCAAAGAAAACCCTCTTCAGTAGGTTTCCCTTTCAGAAGGGTTTATTTAAAGATGCCTACTCAAATAATTTGAAGACAAGGAGCTTATCCACCTACTTGCAAGATTCCTACAAGCTGCTGATGCACCTGTTTGCAAGCTCCTGACTCCTCTGCTTGCACATATTGTCACATGCCAACAACATTAGTGTGTTTTATTTTTATTTATCCCATCACACATTAGTAGGGCTCAGTGTGAATAAAGATAAGGCTTATCTAGTCATAACATATAAAGCTTATCCCTTATAAAAAGATAAGACTTATCTAGTCATAATGGATATTCCTATCCCTTAGAATATAGGATAGGATTGTAATATTTTATCTTATATTTATCCGTAGGTCTATCTTATCTATTAATATTCCTTCTTCTATAAAAACAATCATAGGCCTTTATTTATAGACAAGATCTTTTCCACTCAGAGATACACTTTATATTTCCATTATCAGAGTTAGTGTTTCATCAAAATAAAGATTGAATCTCTATATAGAGAAGAACTTTCCTCTAACTAAAGGCCTATGCTTACTTTTATAGGATAAGGAAGCTTACTAGATAAGTTAGACCTACGTATAAACATGAAATAAAATATTACAATCTTATCCTATCTTCTAAGGAATAGGCATTATCCCTTATGACTAGATAAGTCTTATCCTTTTTTATGGGATAAGCTTTATTTGTTATGACTAGATAAGCCTTATCTTTATTCACACCAGACCCTACTAACATATGATGGGACAAATAAAAACAAAACACACTAATGTTGTTGGCATGTGATAGCATATGCAAGCAGGTGAGTCAGCTACTTGCAAGTAGGTGCATCAGTAGCTTGTAGGCATTTTGTAAATAGGTGGATAAGATCCTTGTCTTCAAAGTAGCTGAGTCGGACACTTCAAGACAAACCCATCTAAAAGGGTAACCCACTGAAGAGGGTTTCCTTAGAGATGAGGGTAACCCACTAGAAAGGGTAACTAGCTGGTCAGGGCGACCCATTTGATAAGGTTTCCTTGGAGAAGAGGGTAACCTACTGGAAAGGGCAACTCACTGGAGAGATCTTCTGCATAGATATCTCCTGATTCTTCAGAAACACCTATGGAGAAGAGGGTGTCCTCCATCAATTCTTTCTCTAGCGAGAATATCGATTCAAGGTCATCCTCTTTGCTGAGATAGATTCCCACATGATCATTTATTTCTTCAAAGAGGTGGACAGAGTCCTTTGAGTTCTTGAGTTGGGGACAATTTCTTACAAAGTGGCCAGTATTTCTCCAGATGAAGAAGCCATCATTCTTCTTCTTGTAATCGTCTAGGATCTTTCATCTGAAATACTTGGTTTGTTTAATTGCCTTAGTCTTATCTTCTAGAGTCCTGGGTAGTTTGAATTTTCTGAACAACAACTTTTTCTAGGATCCTGCCTAACGACTTGAGAAGGGGAAGTTGGACTTCATAACAAAAGTATTCCTGCTGCAATAAAGATCAAGAATTGGGTTGTTCTGATTGATCTGTTTTAGTACAGATCTCTTTTTTCATAGACTGTTCAAGTCCTGGAAGATGGTCTACCTTGTGTAGCTCATGTCTCTATAGAAAACTTCTCTCAGGATTTTGATGTTGGCGGCCAAGTTTTGTGATATAAGATAAGTATCTTTATCCATAATCCCAAGTGCATTCCACCAATTTGTGACAATTTTGAAGAATCTGGACGTGCAATTCGGTAGTACTATGTATTGTTCTCTTTCATCCAGATTGCTCATTAGCGTGAGAGTTTTGAATTCCTGAGGCAAAGGTAGGATTAGATCAATGGTTTCCTTCGCCTATATCATTGGTTCTTGCCTTCTTTCTGGGGATGGTCACTAGTCAACTCATATTGATTAGCAACTGATTTAGAGACCTCTGGTTTGCTAGAGTGTTTCCTCAATATGGATGGACAATCCTCCACGGAAAATTGGATTAATGGCTATAAAAAGCATTCTCATTATTTTTTCCACATTCATCAGTATGAAAGTCATCGTCAGTGTTAGGTCACATATCCATCGGATTAGCATTAGATAACTATTTACTAATGAAAGTTTGTGGTTGGAAATCAATGAAAAGAGATGGAACATCCTCAAATATTTCTTTGCCTGCATCAAAAGCAGAGTTAGGAACCTCATCGGGATTGGGATGAAAATCACAAAGAGCTTTATTTTTAGCTGGGAACTGGAAAGCCATGGTTTCCTCTGAGGCTTGTGCTACCCTCATGGCCTTTCTTGATTTAGGACATACTATTTCAAAGTGTCCTTTGTCATGGAAGATGAAGCATTTGTGCTTGCCTGTATATTTCTTTTTGGAGGATTAAGTGTCTTTGCTAATCATCAGTTCCTTATCCGACGGTTTCTTCTTTATGCCGCGTCTGTACTTGACAGTTTCCAAGCGCACACACAACTGTACGTGGTCTAACAAGTAGTAAAGTGGCCTTTAAGAAAGCCAAGTATTGATCCCACAGGGTCTTAATTCAAGAACAATTCTATTCTAGTTCACAATTTGGATTCAACTGATGCAAACATAACCAAAAAGAGTTTGGAATATTGTAACTTGCAAGTAAAGTAAATAATGCATAAAATAAAGTCTTCTAACAATCAATGGAGTAAAGACCAGGGTTAAATCACTTTGAACAATCATACTATGTTATTGAACTTCATTCGTTAATCTTGATTGTTGATTCGTAGGGCTAATTGCATGAATATGGTCTTCCAACCTCTAATCGCTTACCTAATATGGACATTACAACTACAACATTGAGTGAGGATGAAATAATCCAAATAAGTGTTTTAAATGTATCATCTTACATTTGAATCAAGTAAGGCATCTAAGTACGTCACTGTCCTAGATGCTCATTTCAATTCTTTATTTCATAAAAGAATAAAAATCAAACTTTGTTCATCTCCATGTTCTATCTCCCTGTTCCCTCTTCCGAGATCATAAGGGTGACAATAGATGAATTTTTTGGGTGATCAGTTCATCAAATAGTTAAATCAAGAATAAACAAACAACCAATAATGATAAGCAAATCAAGCGAACTTAGTTTAAAACAATAATACTCATGTTCTTGGATTTAATCCTAGAGAGGGAGTTTCTAGCCACTCATAGTCATAATCAACATCCAAATAATTGTATGAATGGTTAAAATAATAATAAACTAAAATAAAAAGAATATAAAACCGAAAAGGAAATTGTGGTTGCCTCCAATGATGTTCCAATTAATCTAGGGTGTTCCAAGACTCTCCAAGATGTTTAGACAAAATTTAAGACGTTATATTTATAGTAGACAAGTCATATACCGACTTGGATTAGGTTTCCACATTTTCCTTTTTCAGAAAGGAAGAATTTTCCCAATTTTGATGCTCACCGCTGAGCGGTATAGTGCCATATGCCATCATTGGGCACTTTTTCCTGATTTTGGTGCTCATCGCTAAGCGGTATAATCGCATTGAGCTTCTGATTTTGGACAAAGGCCAATTGACTTATCACCGCTGAGTGGTGGGTTACAATTTCAGGACCCCTCTGAATTCAATGGTGTACATCACGCGCCCATTGTCCAATAACATAGTCCACACGCATCCAAGACATTTCAGAGGTCCAAATTGCGTCAATTTGTGTATTTTGCTTTTGTTGAGCCAATCCAAGCCCTTTTTGAGTTGTTTCCACTTGATTTAAAGATTGTATATCCTTCATATATAATCATAATCAATTAAAAAGCATCTTATAGCATTAAAAAACAATTTAGTGCTCAAAACAACATAACATCCAAGATAGTGAATCAAAAACACGAGCTAAGCATAGGCTAATTTCACTTTGATGTTTAACTCATTGTTTTGACCCTTGGCTTGATCCAATTAACCCTTGAACATTATAATCAAGTTTTTTCACATATAAATACATAATAACAACCTTGGGCACTTATTAAACACGTTAAAACCCAACACGATAGACTAGACAAACACCTAGCTCAAGCTAGTCACACTAGTTTTCTTGGTTGACTCTAAATGCTCAAATTGGACCCAAACTCATGTGGAAACACCATTAAACATTGTAAACACATGAATGGACACTTAAAAACAAATTTATCTCATTATCAAAACCTACAGAATAAGAATCATCCTCAAAACAAGGATAAATAGGCTAGAATAGTAACGCTAGAATGTATAAATACACCCAATATCACCACCCCACACTTAAAGCCTTGTTCATCCTCGAACAATTATTAACTATAAATGCCATGAGATGGAAAAACTCGACACTTATACTATAATTAAGACACTTAAGTTAGTACTATAATGACTACACGAAATGCAAGTTTCTACACTCAGCATGTTACATACAATTGACAGCTCAAGAATACTACTTCAAAATATCCTATCCTTAAGAATTGACTCCACAAGTGGAAAACTCATGTATATTTATCAATTAAGGATATCACATGAATCACCCACATTCATCAAAATATGTTCCCCTCACAATAAGAGAGTTACCCAAAATTACTCACAATAATACAATACACAACACAATGGGTACAAGAATCAAGTTACATTCACTCTCATAATAAATTCATAAGTTACACATAGTGAACTATAGGCTTGACCTTAGTGTAGTGCTCCACTAATATCAGAATGATGAAGCTTAGGATAAAATAGGCCTTTTCTGGGTTGTAATGTAGGCTAAGGAATGGGTAGGAACTATTTGGAATAGTGAATAACCTCTCTAAGCTCTTTAATACACTAAATTATACATCTAGAACCAATCTTTAACAACCAATTTACACCATTTTTATCTACCCATATCTTTTGTTTTGCTCTATTTCTTTTAAGCATTTTCACAAACACGTGGTGGAAGTATTGTTTATTACCACATGAATCAAAAAAAAATCTTTTTCACAACCATGGTACTATTTATAGCTCAATGTCTATCACACCCAACCACCACACATCAATTATCAACACAAATAACTATTACCTTGGGGTATCAATTTCACCTTTCTCCTCTTATTTTTCAAACTCCTTACTAAATCAATTTTACACTAAAGCACTTAGGAGATTTTTGGATCAAATTAAGGTCCGTTAATGAAGGGGATTAGGCTACATATGAGGCTACCAAAAAAATAAGCTAAAGTATCAATGGGGTTTAACTAGGATTATGCACAAGGGTAGGTCAAAAAGAAGGTATAAAATAAGGCTATCGAAGAAATGTCTAAATCATCTCCTAAACTCACATTATTTATTTCTCTTTGCACATACACCGGGAAAGTTCTATACATCACATGCAACAAGGAATATACAAAAACTCACATCACACATGGCATATGCTTGACTCACACAGGATCATCATAGACTCTCAACCAACAATAGCATAAATTTAAATTTTAAGCTACAAGAATAAAAGTCACAAACATGAGCCAAGGAGTCTTAAAAGTAGTAATTCACACCATTCAACATTCTTTCACAACTAAAACATTTGTACCATGTAATCAAAAATAGCACCAACACAAATATCTTACACAAAAAAATTTAAATTCAACCCAAAATTGGGAATTTTTCCACCCCACACTTAAAAATCTACTTTGTCCCCAAAGTGAACTTTCAAAGTGAAAAATAGAAATACTCCTTAAGGACTCTAGGCCTAGTTAGTAGCATATTTTTGTATCAAAGGGATCCAATGGGCCCTACACTTAGTTCTCACCATGCTCTTTAGCTCGAATTTCTGGTACTCAGACTTCCTATCAACCTGCGACTCAACAAAAACAAAAATTATGTGAAGTAAAAAAACTAAATATTTAAAAAATAAAACTTACCTACTTAACTTGGGTAGCCTCCTAAGCAGTGCCCGATTTAGTGTTGTGGCACGACCTAAGGGTACCTGATTTGTCAACTTTAGCCTTTTCACCCCTCTTGGGTGTGAATTCTTAAGGGTACCTGATTTATCAACTTTAGCCTTTTTAGGCTCATAAACTTCCATCTTATCATTTTGCTATATTGGAGGCTTAGGTTGCTTAATGAGGGTGTTAGTAGAGGCCTTTGGCAGACTATCCACCCCACACTTATCTCATTCAGTAACATTGATCATATATAATTCTTTATATTGGGACGTTATGTTGAGCACTTTGTAGACTTTAAATACCTCCTCTTCATCCTCCAACCTCATCATAAGTGTGCCTTCTCCAACATCAATCAATGCTCCTCTGGTTGCTAAGAATGGACTCCCCAAGATGATTGGTTTCTATTCATCTTCCTATAAGTCTAGAATAATAAAGTCAGCAGAAATAACAAATTTACCAACCTTTATGAGGGCATCCTCAATGATTCCTTTCGGATAGGCAATAGATCCATCAGTCAGCTATAGATACACAGTGCATGGTTTGGGTTCACCCAAACCCAATGTCTTGAATAGAGATAGGGGCATCAAGTTTATACTCGCCCCTAAATCACTAAGTGCCTGAACCACCTCATTATTACCAATCTAAATGGAGAGGGTGAACTTCCCTGGGTCTTTAATCTTCTTGAGCATTTTTTGCGTTATTACAGCGCTGCACTCTTCCGTGAGTGTTATTGCCTCCACATCCTGCAACTTTACCTTTTTCGCAACCACATCCCTCAAGTACTTAGTGTACTTGGGCATACCCTACAAAACATCTAACAATGGTAAGTTAATGTGAAGCTCTCTGAATGTGTCAAAGAACTTCTTAAACATTGCATCCTCTTTTGCTTTTATTTGCCTCTGAGGGAAAGGAAGTGGCGGAATTTTGTTCTTCTCTGGTTCATCAACTTTAGTTTTCAAGTACTCAGACTTCTTTGAATTATCAGCAACTTCTTCGGATACCTTTTGGGTCACCACCTCAGCATATACCTCTTTAGTTACCTTTGGAGGTTCTCTATGAAGCTCTTTACCACTCCTCAAAGTGATTGCCATGAATTTCTTTAGATTTTCTGTATCACCGGGCAAACCACCTTAAGTCTTAGTATTCAATGCTTATTGTAACTGCCCCAACTGCAACTCTAAACTTCTCTATGCCACTTGCTGATTTTTTACATCTGCAGCTAACTATGTTTGATTTGCTAGAACCTGCTTCATCATCTCTTCCAAGTTGTTAGTAGAATGGTTTCCTTGTGCCTACGATTGCTAAATTTGTTGTTGTTGAGCGTTCAAAGGATGAGTATGCCACTTTATGTTGTAGGAATTACCATAATTTGTCCTTTAAGCATTGCCCACATACATTACTAATTTTGGATTTGAAGCACAGATGTCCACAAAATGGCCATTATTTTCGCAGACCTCACACCAACCACTAGTTTTCTGAACTGCATTGACTGCTATAGTGGGTTGTGTAATTATAACCTTCAGGTTGCTAAAATAAGTGTTCATCAAATTTTGTAATGCAAAAACCTGAGCTAATAATGTTATGAATTTGTCCACCTCCAATACACCTGCAATTCTTTTCGTCGCACTCCTCGATTCTGAATACCATTCTGAGTTCCCTTGAGCTATGTGGTTCAATAAAGTGTATAGCTCATCATATGTCATCTCATGAGCTTGACCACCTGCAACTGAATCTAGCAAAATTTTCGTATTATGGTCAAGAGCCTCTACAAAAGTATGAGCAAGTACCTCATTAGACTGTTGATGTTGTGTACAGTCCTGATGAAAAGCCTTGAACTGCTCTCAAGCATGATAAAGATTCATGTTTGGCTTCTGTTTGAAGCACACTATATCACTACAAAGTCTCGCAGTATTACCAGATGGGAAAAATTAGATAAGGAATATTTTGGCCATGTCATCCCATGAGGTAATTGAGTTTGATGATTCCACATTCAACCACTTTTTGGCTTCCCCAATTCGTGAAAAAGGGAACAAATTCATCCTCACATAATCTATATTCACACCCATGTGAATGAATGTATCACTATTTTCCATAAAATTTTGCAAGTGGACCTGTGGATCTTCATGTTAAAGCCCTGTGAACTGTCCACTGCTAATTAGAAGTTGTACTATATTATTTTTTAGCTCATATTTCCTCCAGCTGTCGGCTTCTGAAATGACAAGGTCAAATTGGTTGGAAGTGGGATTGCCACTTCTCTGACTGTCCTGTGGGTTGCTTGTTCATCAGCCATGATGGCAAGATTCTCTTGGTCTTCTGTGATATACAAAATTTGGGAAAGAAGGTTTGCTTCTCTCCTACATTGATGGAAAAGTTGATTAGGTTTGGCACTTGGTTCAACCGAGTCCTGATCTCTTTCCATCTTTTGTAAACCTGTTTCCTACAAAAAAAACACAACCACGATAAAGCATAAAAACACCAAATAAATCTAAAGGTAAAACTAAAAACAAAATAGTTGCCAAATTACAAGTCCCCAGCAACGGTGCCAAAAAATTAATAGTTCCCAAGCGCACACGTAAATGTACGTGGTCTACCAAGTAGTAAAGTGGCCTTCAAGAAAGCCAAGTATTGATCCCACAGGGACTTGATTCAACAACGATTCTATTCCAATTCACAATTTAGATTCAATTGATGCAAGCGTAACCAAAAAGAGTTTGAAATATTGTAACTTGAAAGTAAAGTAAAAATTGCGTAAAATAAAGTCTTGAAACAATCAATGGAGTAAATCCCAGGGTTAAAGCACTTCGAACAATCATACTATGTTATTGAACTTCATTCGTTAATTTTCTTGTCTTGGTTGTTGATTCGTAGGGTTAATGGCATGATTATGGTCTCCTAACTTCTAATCGTTTACCTAATATGGACATTACAACTACATCATTGAGCGGGGATACAAAGATCCAATTAAGTGTTTTAAAGCCATCATCCTGCATTTGAATCAAGTAAGACATCTAAGTGCATCCCTGTCCTAGATGCTCCGTTCAATTCTTTATTTCATAAAAGAATAAAAACCATACTTTGTTCATCTCCATGTTCTATCTCCCTATTCCCTCTCTCGAGATCACAAGGGTGAAAATAGATGTATTTTTCAGGTGATAAATCCATAAAATAGTTAAATCAAGAATAAACAAACAACCAAAATGATAAGCAAATCAAGCGAACTTAGTTCAAAGCAATAATACTCCTGTTCTTAGCTTTAACCCCAGAGAGGGAGTTTCTAGCCACTCATAATCATAATCAACATCCAAATAATTGTATGAATGATTAAAACCATAAATAAACTAAAAATAAAAGAATATAAAACCTAAAAATAAATTGTGGTATCCTCCAATCATGTTCCAATTGATCTAAGGTGTTCCAAGACACTCCAATATGTTTAAAACGGAATTTAAGACATTATATTTATAGTAGACAAGTCATAAAAAGACTTAGATTAGGTTTCAACATTGTCCTTGTTCAGTAAGGCAGAATTTTCCCAATTTTGATGCACACTGCTGAGCAGTATAGTGCCAAATGCCATCACTGGGTACTTTTTCCCGATTTTGGTGCTCACCGCTAAGCGGTATAATCGCGTTGAGCTTCTGTTTTTTGATAAATGGCAATTGACTTATCACCACTGAGTGGTGTTTTACCATTTCAGGACCTTTCTGAATTCAATGGTGTACAGAACATGCCCATTGGACAATTACATAGTCCACACACGCCCAAGACATTTCAGGGGTCCACATTGCATCAATTTATGTATTTTGGTTTCGTTAAGCCATTCCAAGCCCTTTTTGAGTTGTTTACACTTGATTTAAAGATTTTATATCCTTAATATATCATCATAATCCATTCATAAAGCATACTATAGCATTAAACAGAACAATTTAGAGCTCAGAATAACACAACATCCAAGACGGTGAATTAAAAACACGAGCTACGCATAGGCTAATTTCACTTTGATATTTAACTCATTGTTTTGACCCTTGGCTTGATCCAATTGACCCTTGAATATTATAATCAAGTTCTTTCACATATAAATTCATAATAACAACCTTTTTAACTCATTAAACACGTTATAACCCAACACGATAGACAAGACAAACACGTAGCTCAAGCTAGTCACACTGGTTTTCTTGATTGACTCTAAATGCTCAAATTGGACCCAAACTCATGTGAAAACACTATTAAACATTGTAAGAATATGCATGGACACTTAAAAAAATATTAATCTCATTATCAACACATGTAGTATAAGAATCATCCTCAAAACAAGGCTAAATAGGCTAGAATAGTAACGCTAGAATGCATAAATACACCCAACATCAGTATTGCATGTATCTCTTGTGTCTTGTTTCACTCTTTGAGATATTTTGAGACCCATATATATTGAAAATTGGATCATCAGGTATACAGTCAAAGTGGATAGATTGTGAGCATACATCCGACATGGTGTTTCTGAATAAATTTTCCTTATGCTTCTCGGAAGGATGGGAGTCAGTGGGAGGAGATGAATATTTCGGCATAGACTTATTATCCTTTGGAACAATAAGACTTGGTTCATATAGTTTGAGTTTGATCAAGTCAAAGACCTTGTTATTGTTCTTAATAAGACATTGTTTTTGAGATACTTGTTCGTTGTTGTGGAATTCCTCATCAATGATCTGCAATAGATCATCTGAAGTGGTGGAATCTGGTTCACAACTTGTGATTATCATATGGGCTAGATCAATTGACTGGTCATTCTTTTCCTACAGTTGTTCTTTTGGATCACAATTCTGGACTATTCTCTGAACAGAAAAAACATCTAGTGGCATGTCATTATCTGTGCTATGAATATCCAAGTCATTAGCTAGGATTATAGGATCTGGACTATAGAGGATTAGAGCCTGCATCAAGGCTATTCCATCAGCGTCATATGGAACCCGACTAGAATACCTTATTTGTTAGCCTCCAAAGTCTATATTTTAATAGTGAGAAACTAACAAGTGGATCCTTGTAGGATATTCAAGACCACTGATAAATAAAGTCGTCTCTAGGAATGGAATGACATCCAATCATTAGAATATCACGTCACTCAAACAAGTATGGAAAGAAAATTAATCAAATATCTTGGAAATGGAAGAAGAATCACTATCCCAAAATCATGGCAGATTAGATAAATCCAAAAATCAATCAAGATCTAAACAAAAGAAGAAAGGATAAAACTAAGACATGGGCATCAAGACTAAAAAGAAAGATAGATCACGGACATATCTGATATGGACGTGATCCAAAGCCGTATATGGACATAAAAAATAGTTGCATTCCTCAATCAAGGGATCTATTTAAATCCTTAATTGAGATAAATTCTCTTGGGTTTCCTTATGAAGAATAGCAGTTGATGACTATAAATGATGAAGACCGAAGACATACACTTGTCACGCAACTTCAAGCAAAAATTCAAAGTGTCTCAATCTTAGTCTCATAAGGTTTTGTAACTTTAGTTTACAATTGTTATATAAAGAGTAGGATCGAGTAAACATTGTAACATCAACTGAAGTTGTGTCGCAAGATCTGAAGAGCAAAATAAGTCTTCAGAACTTGTTTCCTATCATTGTACTCGAGCCAAACATTCAACGATCTAAGGAAATTTTGAAACCCAAGGGGACTGGACGTAGGCACCACATTGGTGTTCCAAACCAGGATAAATCTTTGTGTTGTTGCTTTACATGTTATTTTTTTACTTAGTAATTTTTTTGAATTTAATCTGTTTGTGAAGGGTTCTGATCTATAGGAGAGTCAACTATGAGGAGTCAGTAGTCGACTCACAGAAGAAAATTCTGATTCACCCACCCCCACCCCTTTTGAATTTTAATTAGTATCAAGAAAGTCTCACCAACTGCATTGCTGAACTGCAAGTCAGCAAAGATTAGATGTCCAATTATCAAACTCCTAGTGCTCTTCCCCGGGATGGTCACTACTCCACAAGACCACCATACTTTAATAGGTTCAGAATTTTTGTCCAATCAAATGACTTCTGAGCCTGGGTTGTTATCAAGAATGGTTCAAATCCCATTCTGGGACTTAAAGAGAAGTTTCCCAAGGATAGTGGTAGCTGGGGCAAAGCTCGCTTTTTTCTCTCCGTGAATGAGAGATAAAGTCAGAGGAAAAAATATGTTCTCTCTTTGCGAGATCCAAAAGTGAAAGGACAAAGATAAAGAATCTAGAAATTCTAATATAGAAGACCTTGAAAGCTTTGAGGTTACAAAAAAAACAAAAAGAGGTAATTCAAACTAACGCATGTGCTATAAGTTTGCTTTTGTGTGTGGTTAGTGGAGAAGAATACGACAAGATATCAACGAGTGAAACCGAAAAAGAAATATGGGACAAACAGGAGGTAACCTATGAAGGAACTACCGAAGTCAAGAAGTCAAAAATTACTGCCCTGTTTAATAAATATGAGTTATTCAAAATGGAAAAAATGAGGACATTGAAACAATGTTTGCCAGATTGAGAAAAATTATGTGCAAATTGAAATCACTGGGAATGATCTATCCACATATCCTACATGTCCATAAGCTAGTCCGAAGTCTCCCAAAGACTTGGGAAACCAAGGTTGCCATTCTGGAAGATGGAGATCTTCACAACATAATATATGACGAACTAAGAGGTGACCTTATCGCATATGAGAAAATTTATATTAACAGGTTTTACAAGGATGAAAAGAATAAACTAGTAGCCTTCAACACTGCTTCAGCTGGAGAAGAGGACATTATGTATGATGCTAATAGCAAAGTAATAGAACTCATCCACCATGAGGTAAGGTAGATCATGATACAGAGACAGCAAAGATCCCAAGGAGTCAAAAATAATGATTCTATCAGAAATGATGAATATTGCTACTACTGTGGAAAGCCTGGCCACTTCAAACAGAATTGTCCAAAATTAAAAAGAAGAACATCTAGGAAAAATAAAAATTTTGGATCTTGGAGTGATGAATATGAAACCAAAGAAGAAGTAGAAATCGCAAATATGTGTTTCATGGCAACAGGTGAATCTAGCAAGGTAAGACTACACGATTGTCATAATTGTAACACTCTTGAATCTAACTTAGATATGATTACTGATGAGATTCAAAAACTTATAGATGAATATACCAAGCTCTCTCAAGAGAAGAAAATTTGTGAAGCTCGATTTAAATGAAAACTCAAAGAAGAACGACGAAACTGGCAAATAGAAATTGAAGCATGTCAAATTGAAATTGACCTACTTCATGAAGAGCTTCATAATGAAAAAATAAAATTAAACAATTTTAAGGCATCCTCAAGCCATAGTTTTGTAGGATCAAACTCATTCAAAAACTATTTGAGTTCCTCATCAGGGTCGTTTAAATTAGCTAAGAACTCTTTCTCCTATCAAGGGCCCATTTGTTTTATCTATGGACATAGAGGGAACAAATCCTATAGTTGTAGGCATAAGCGTAAAAGTGTGTGGGTTTGGAATCCCAAAGGAAGTATATCTAACCTACAAGGACCCAAGACCACTCGGGTACCTTAGCAGAATTAATCTTTTTGTTTTACAGGGATATGTCCATAAAATCTATAAAAAAGAGGGATTGATAATGGATGTTCCAGAATTATAGCTGGAAAGAAAAAGGTCTCTTCTATTTTAAAAGAATGTAGATGAAAAATATTCAGATTCAGTGACAACATTGAAGGCAATGTCACCAGAGTCGACTATACCCCCTTCAGAGTTGACTCTTGTATCTGAAACAATAAAATAGAAAAGAAGATAGATTTCCTCCAGGAGGGTGCAGACCTCAACAAAATCTTTTATACCTATGACAAGGTCAAAATTAAATATAAATTTACTTTATCAGTTGATGCCCTCAAATATTTTAAGCTTCATTTTTTATAAAAAGAAAATCGTGAAACAATCTCCAAAATTTTAAAATTTGTTTTAAAACTTTCGAAAAGGGGGGTATTTTCTTAAGCCTTTAGATATTAATTATTTTTCTACTATTCAAGCTTTAGCATTACTCCTGGTAATTCCAACATATTCTTGTGAGAATTTTCCTATTTTAATGAAAGTTTTATCTCACGAGTGATGCCTCAAGCTCATGAATCTACAAGGAACAAAACTTTAGTTGACTCGCTAACAACTAGAGTAGTAGTATACATAACTCTTGAAAGATTTTGTACTTAAATTCTCTGAATCTTGCATCAACTAACTGATTTTAATCTGTCTTTTGAGATTATTCCCAGAACATGTGATAATGTTGTGCTAAATGTTCTGTGTATTTAGGGCAAAGTATATTAGATCTAAGTATTTTTTATCCATGATCTTGATGACAATCGTATATTATCAAAAAATCTTGATTTCTCAAAAAGATTTGGTGTTAATAATTCATGAGTCATATTTTTGGACACAAATTATTTTACTTAGTCCAATTTTGATTTTTACTAGAAGAAAGATTTTGAAAAAGATTTAGCATTAATGACTTATGAGTCATACTTTTGGTCACAACATTTTTTTGTCCAATTTTACCTATTTTACCAAAAAATCTTCTTTTAAAAAGTTGCCATCATTATTTCATCGTTTCCTATGCCACCTCTGTGGCCCCTCTCGCTTCCTCATGTAATGTCCTTTGAATTCTATCAGTTCCCTTTCACGCCCCTTCACTTCTCCATTCCTCTCCTTTCTAAACAGTTGCCTTCTCTAGGTTCTCTTAACTAGATCTCCTTCTTTCTCTCTTTCCTCCTTTAAATCTTACCCTTTCTCTTTCATGACAAAAATATATTCCATGGCTATCGTCTCTAGAATTGCTTTGATGGCCCTATTCCTTTTTCAAAATCCTTTGATGAGTCATCATATCAATCCATTTTCCTTAAGAGACAATGGACGTCTTCCATCCCTGTCTATTCTGCAAAGAAGCCCCATCCAAATCCTTCTAACTCTCTCCCTCCAAAAAATATACACCAATTTTGGACAAACCTTCATAAAGAAAAGTTCCTCTTCTTCAAAAATTGCTTAATCATTCCTGGACATATCATCTATCCCACCCAACTTAAAGATGCCTCTTGTAATATTAGCCACTTTTTCAAATTTCAAGACCTGTCCTTGCTTTTTTGCCTCTGTGGAACTCTAGTTTATGAAGACCCTATTCGCATATTTTATGCCAATCTTAGACTTTCCCCAGACAGTGGTGAATTTAAGAATCTTATGCTAGGCACAAGAATTTTCTTGAACAACTTTCTATTTGAGAATGTTTTTATACTAAATTTTTCAGTGTGGTTCTTTTTTATGAACAATAACTAGCCTGAGGGCTTTGAAGTGGGGTTTGATGAAGACAAGAAATTTTTTTCTGACCCTGACTCCATATAAACCAACTTTGGTCCTCTATCGTTATGCTTCAAATTTTGCATTATTTTGATTATGCAAAAAGGATCCCTAAGCAACATCACTTATCATGATGTCTTTGTGTTGTACTGCCTGGTTAAAAAGATCAAAATAAATTAGGCTACTTGGATATGCGAGTACATGCTTGAGAGCACAAGGGAATTTAATTTATCTGCCAGTTTTCCATACGGACTGCTTATCACCTGGATCCTCTTGTTCTACTCTATTGATCTGTCTGGTTATCCCCCTGTAGAAGTTACTGCAACTTATGATTCAAGAACTTTCAGCAGTATGGGATATGTTTTGGTGAAAGATGAATGGTGCAGGAAGGAGTCTGTCTGTACTAAGTCTGAGCCTCCAAAGGTAAGTAAATATGTCTCTAACCCCTCTATCTCTTTGATGAAGGAACTTGAAGAATTTAAGCAGTGGTTCAAAGCTATCTATGAAGGTATAATGCAACTCCAAGAGTTTACTGCCAAGCTCTTGGATCTGGGGAAAAGTATGAGCTCCGATATAAGTATGGTCTGGCTAAGACTTTATGAGCTCAAACAAGAAGGAGTCAAGTTGTTCTCTCGAGTGCTCTCTCACATACTTTTTGAAATCCCAAGATTCTTCCTCGAATGATGATCTGGTTGTCTGTGTTCAAAACTCCTACTCTTCCTTTGGCAAGAATGTTGAAAACTCCTATGGAAAGTTCTATGAAAATATGCATAACTCTCTCACCAACTTTCTAGTGAAATAGTGAATTATGAACTTTTCATTCATAAGGGGGTCATGTCCCTTACGTTTTGGGGTTGTAAGATAATTTTTATCATACTATTTGACTTCTTTTACTATGCCTAGTTATGACTATCCATGGTTATCTACTGCCTCTGTGTATGTGTATTATGTGTTGCTTTGTCTGTATGTGCTATTTTCTTGCTGCTATTCTTTTTAATTGTGCCAAAAGGGGGACAAAGATAGGAAGGTAAGCACCTATTAGTCAGGAGAAACAAGTTGAATGTCGACAATGAAACAAGTTGACTGTTGACACACAAAGGTCGACTGATCATCAAAGAAATTTAGAACAACAAAGATTCTCACAAGTTGGGGGACCAAAGTCGACTTTCATCATAAAGCCAGGCTGATGCTTACAAGTCAGTGGGAGTAAGATGACTAATAGAGAAGTCAATTGATATTTACTCATGTTTATCATTATCAAAATGGGGGAGATTGTTAGCCTCCAAAGTCTATATTTTAATAATGAAAAACTAACAAGTGAATCCTTGCAGGATATTTAAGACCACTGATAAAGAAAGCTGAGTCTTGGAATGGAAGGACATCCAATCATAAGAAGATCACGGCACTCAAAAAGGCATGGCAAGAAAATTAATCAAATATCTTAGAAATAGAAGGAGAATCACTATCCCAGAATCACGGCAGATTAGATCAATCGAAAAATCAATCAGGATCTAAATAAAAGAAGAAAGGCTACAATCGTCAGATGGACATCAAGACTAAAAGTAAATATAGATCACGGACATATCTGATATGGACATGATCCAAAGTTGTATACGGACATATGAAATGGCTACATTCCTTAATCAAGGAATCAATTTAAATCCTTGATTGAGAAGAAATCTCTTGGGTTTCCTTGTGAAGAGTAGCAGCTAAAGACTATAAATGATGAAGACCGAAGACAGACAATTCTCATGCAACTTCAAGCAAAATCTTAGTCTCACAAGGCTTTGTAACTTTAGTTTACAATTGTTATATAAAGAGTAGGATCGATTCAACTTTATAACATCAACCGAAGTTGTGTCATAAGATCTGAAGAGCAAAATAAGTCTTCAAAACTTTTTTCCTATCATTGTACTCGAGCCAAACATTCAATGATCTAAGGAAATTTTGAAACCCAAAGGGACTTGACATAGGCACCACATTAGTGTTACGAACTAGGATAAATCTCTGTTTTATTACTTTATATTTTGTTATTACTTACTTAAATATTCTGAATTTAATCTATTTGTGAAGCGTTCTTATTTGCAGGAGAGTCAATTGTGAGGAGTCAGTAGCCGACTTACAAGAAAATTTCAATTCACCCCCTCTTAAATTTCATTATCTTTTCGACTCAATTTTGTGCCATAGAATCTTTCCTTGCCTACATAGTATCAAACTGTTGTTTATCTTTTAAAGCTAAAGTGGATAGTAGGGATGAACGAGGTGGGAAAGGTTGGCCAAATCCTTGTGAAGGATATCCATGTGGAAATATGGTGGATAGTTGGGCATTTTGTAGTATGGTGCAATTATATTTCAGATTATAGATTTGTTCGTCAAGAGAGGCCATTTCCTTTCTTTGTTGGTCAAGAAAATATAGGAATGGGGTTCCTAAAGGATATTTTTCAAACTGGATGGTTCACAACTTATCTTCGAGTGCATTGATAAGTATGGCATATTGAGTGTATGCTTGAGCACCTCCTGAGCGGATAACATGTGGTACTTTTGGAGCTTAGGTTATTCTTTTTATAGTGGTGGTTTATTGGGAAAGCATTGATGCGACTAGATCTATAAAGGGACTTCATGAGCATCTGAGGATTGACCCTAGCTTGAGCAGCTATTTCATCCTTTCTATTGCAGATTTTACAGCCACAATCAGTCCTCTATGGGTAATTTCCTGAGTAAAGGCATTTACTCCATATTAGACTACGATCCTCATGATTTAAGTGCTTTATCTAATTATGATATTTCATAAATCCAGTGAGGAACCTGAGAATGGTCCTCGATTTCTTTACATTCGGAAGATCATCACTTGGGTTGTACATGAGGATGTAGAAGGTAGTTCTGAGTGGCTTTTTTAGATATAGGTGGTCATAATCATTAGTGGACTTGAGAGTTTAATGATAGGCTCTCAACTTCTCATATTGGTAACCCGTGAAGCTGTGATAATGCCAACCTGTTCATCCCTCGATATGTTTCTCAGGATCTTACTACACTTTGTGGTTTCATCAGTTATATTTATGCTGAAGAACAGAGAGTTCTTTCCACTTGAAGGAGATAGGTTCATATTATGGTTTTGAACTTGCCAGTCGATCTAGCAATAGAGAGTTGCTTGAATGGCACCTTTGTCCTTCGGAGCTCCGAGAAGAAAAACTTGGATCTTCAACACCTCTTTTGGTATGGATCAGATAGTTGAATGTTGAATTTGGGGAACATGGTGACAAAGACTGTACCATAATTCAGGATGATATCTGATGTACTCACATTTGCATATTGGTACTTGTTGAATCTGGTATCAAGAAGAGAAAGATGTGTCGCAACTAATCGGCATTTTCTCCCTTGATATGTAAACGCAATTCACACAGCACTAATATGCAGATGAGTAAATCCCAGGCTTCTCTACTATTGTGGAAAGTATTATGGCATCTGCTGTGAGATGAAATATTCCTCTAGAGTAATAAGAATAGGGTGTTGGACAAGTGGTGTGGCCCTCCTGTACGAGCTTCAAGTGTTCAAAAGGTATAGAAAATCCATCCTGAAGCCGTTAGAAGAACAACTAGGATATCTTTTCTGTTATGTGTTCATATTACTAGCCGATGACCTCTAGTAAGAACTCCTATGGAAGTTCTGGTATTTGTACTACCACCACTACATTCTCATGGAGTTCAAGTTTTATACCTTCAAGCATTATGATCGAATCCAACCAGCTCCAAAGGGATTCATGTTATGGTTTAAGCCACGACGTTCCTGAATTTGATGCATCAGAGATTCCTGTGATACACTGGTCCTCATACTGCATTGTTCTGTAGGAATCATAGGCCACGACGTCCAAGCTCAGGTGGAAATTTTAATTGTGTAGAGATTTCCCATGTCTATACTCTCTCTAGAAGATGTATACTATGAAGCACAGTGCTTCATTTTCCAGCAGAACAGATGCATTTTGAAAGAAATTTAGCCAAAGGAATAGGGAAAGTGGAACTACACCAAAGATCATCCCCACTGTGATAAATTCCAATGAACGATAAGGGAATATAAGCCACGGTATGAAATCATGAGAGATGAAGTCACAAACTTCTTCAAAAGCATGCAGCTGAAAGATCCCCAATGGGAATGCAAAGATTAAAAATATAGGAAAGGGAGCTACTTCACCAGATCGATGAAGAGAAGCTTGGAAGCTCAAGAATTCCTCAGGCAGAAGCACGGCATCGATTGGTAGATTAAAAAAGGATACGCGAGCTCATCGCCACCAGCACCATCTAAAACTGCTACCTGAAAATGACGTCAGATGACATGTGCAAGAAGTTACCCTATCTAGTGGGTTACCCTTTCCACCGGGTTACCCTCTCAAGCGAGTTACCATTTCCAGTGGGGTTACCTTTCTCTCCAATGAAACCCTATCAAATGGGTTACCCTTTCCAATAGGTTACCCTGATCTTTAAGGAAACCCTTTTCAGTGGGTTACCCTTTCTGATGGGTTTGTCCTAAATCTTCTAACTCAGCTACTTTGAAGATGAGGAGCATATCAACCTATTTTCAAGATGACTACAAGTTTTTGATGCACCTACTGGCAAGTTACTGACTCACCTGGTTTCACATATTGTCACATGCCAACAATATGAGTGTGTTTTATTTTTATTTGGACCATTGTATGTTAGAAGGGCTCGGTGTGAATAAAGATAAGTCTCATCTAGTCATAACACATAAAGTGTATCCCTTAAGGGGGATAAAGCTTATCTATTCATAACGGATAAAGCCTATCCCTTAGAAGATAGGATAGGATTATAATATTTTATTTTATGTTTATCCATAGGTCTAGCTTATCTTGTAATCTTCCTTCTCCTATAAAAAGAAGCATAGGACTTTATTTAGAGGAAAGATCTTCTCCACTTGGATATTCACTCTCTATTTGGATGAAATTCCCCCTCTTGTATTCTTTTTATATTTTCAATAAAGGTGTTTGTTGGCTAAACTCTACTCTTATTTTCTCTCTTCCAAAGGGATGGGTGCTTCGGTCCATTAGGTCGAAGTAGTGGGGTAAGGAAATACTTTGGTGAGGTACTTGTTGTGACTGCAACATGTAACTCTAAAGGTAATTTTCATTCATATGAAACGAAGTTGGCTTTGTCCATACGACGTAGATGTCTAAGTCCTTTCCATGTATATAAAACAAAATTGTCTTAGTCTGAGTCATAGAATTCTTAAATGATTCAATATCTTAGAAAGATCATGTAGATCTGAGGTATGCCTTAGTACACCTTTGGTTCCATGGGAGCTTGAGGGCAGCAGGCCAGGGAGAGCTTTCGTAAGACCCATTTATGTCATATACGGAACAGTCTTGTACTAAGGAGACAAAAGATTTCTTGTGTTCTAAGACTGGCAAAGTTAGGCTATCCTATTTAGGGTTGTGAAGTCTTTGTTACAAGGTAAACCATCTATTACCGGATGTGTATCTCAGTGGCAAAGTCATGTCATCCCATTGAGGTTTGTGAAGTCTTTGTTACCGAAGCAAACCATCCTAATCCAGATGCGTAGCTCAGTCATAAGAAAGAAGCGGCGTGTCGATTAAAATCTTTGATTTTGTATGCCTTGCCGCCTAGAAATTTTAGTCTCTACATCTGTGGTGTCGACAGAAGCTTTTATTTTGTATGGTGTGCCACCTATATGGTCGTGAAACCACCTATCATGTTGGAAAGTTGGGAGCTCTGTTGCTAGCCACCTAGTTTCTTCCACCGACAGTCCTCCGTGCCCCGCTGTCTCCCCATCTATTTAGTATCTGAGCTATCCCCACTCCCAGAAGGAGGGAGGAAGCAGGAGTTATGCATACATATCTGCTAATTGTAAACACGTGAGCCAGCTTTACATTTTTATTTTTAGTTTTAGTTTTTCCTTTTCTTTGACTTAGCTGTTAGTCTTAGATCCGTCCTTTGTTTTTAGCTCCCAGTTGTTACTACCACATTCCTATAAATAATAGAGTCATAGTTTTTCTATTATTAGAGTCAATGTTTTCCAATTATCATATTTTGTGTCTTGTACATAATCTAGTCGTAGTTTCTTTTCTTAGATTTTAGAGCAAACATTTGTCGAGTCTTGTCCTTAGATATTTCGCACAAATATATAGAGTCTTATTGTCCACAAAAATATAAAAAGATTTTCCATTTTGTTGAGTCTTTTCCTTTGAGCTTTAGAACAAATACATTGAGTCCTTATAGTCCTAAAAAATACAAAAATATGTTTGTCTCAGAGTCTTCACCATCTACGTCTTCTATGACTAGTTTATGTAGATTCTAACATACATTACATATGTCTGCAACCATCAACAGAACTCTGTCTTGCAAGAAATAATATCTCTATGAAGTAGATGTATTGTCAGAAGGACAAAATCTTTCTACTATATATCTACCTATACCAAACTCATATTTTGCCTTTGCCAGAAAAAGGTGTAATCTAGAGTTGTAGATTGATTCCTTGCATCAACGGAAACCAGAAGGAGTTAAAGAATACTTTGATTGAACAAATATTGATCAGTATGTCCTTATGACTCCAGATGAATAACTCATAACTCTGCAAATGCCAAAGGATTTTCCATAATAGTGGAAAAGGTTTAACTTTACCCATATCCATTTTAGTGCTATTCAAATTGCCATGACACATCAAGGGAGAAAGGGACAGTTGATAAAGTCACGCCTTTCCCTTAATGATACTAGATTCGTAGAGTCTAGCAATAGAAAAATAGTATTCAATCCTCAAGAGCATAAACACAAACACATTAATCATTTAAGCTTCACCTCCTTTGAAAAGGCTCATTCATGCTTCAGGTTCCAGGTGTGACGACATTTCTTGATAAGCCGTCACGACTGTGATAGCCTATCAACAATGTCGTTAGCTCTAAATAGAAACCACTTAATTCTTAGTAGCCTTTGACGACATTCCTGATAAGCCATCACAATTGTGATAGCTTATCATGAATGTCGTCAGCTCTTATCAGAACCCCACTTGTGACTTTCGTTCTTGATTAGCAACCCAAATTCTTCTTAGAATCACAAGGATTTTTCAATTCTTGAACTAGGGTTTTAACTTTTTGGAAGTCATGCATAGTTGTAAACCCTAGGTTTCAACTTTTAACAACAATGGTAACACCAACATGATTCATCTTTTTTAACACCCAATGTTTTCACAAGCTTACCACTTAACCCACGAAAAGAGAAGAGCTAAACTTCGATCATACCTGGTAGGCGACTTAGCTTCTTGAGTAGATTAGAACAGATAAAAATGTAAGAGAGAGAACACTTAGATTTTTTTTGGCCTAAGCTTCAAACCCACATTCACAAGGAAGATGCTTTCTTGAAGTATTTTGAAAAGAGTAGGAAATAAACTAACTAAGGAAAGAAATAAGCTAAAAAAATAAAAATAAAACTAACGAAAATCTAAAAAGGCTCCACTGTCGGGCCGGGTTAGATTTTCTTTAAACTGGACCCAGAATTTAGCTTTTATGGCTTTGGGATGTCGATGACTTGTGATGGCTTATCACAAGTGTGATAGCCTATCACAAACGTAGTCACCCTTAATAGAGGCTGCCTCAAGTTTGGCCTATCTGATGATATTTTTGATAGCTTATCACAGTTGTGATGGCTTATCAAAGATGTTGTCATGACCTTTCAGCTGACCTCCTTATTTTTCACCTTCTCTGTACTAAATCCTAATTATAAAAGTAAAAACACTTGCTTAAACATAAAACTTTAGGTTGCCTTCCAATAGCGCCTGATTTACTGTCGCGGCACGACTTGGTTATCTTGACTACTCAGACTTCGCCAAGACAACCTAATGATACCCTTTTACCATCATCATAGAAGACATCAATGATTGAGAAAGCACTCATTTCTTTTTGTTGAATCATGGATGAGTGTATTTTGAAGCGTGCTTCTTTGTCACTAAACCTGACTTACCTACTTTCATAAGATGTCACATGCCAACAACATTAGTATATTTTATTTTTTATTTGTCCCATCACATGTTAGTAGGGCCCGTTATGAATAAAGATAAAGCTTATCTAGTCATAACTGATAAAACTTATTCCTTAAAAAATGATAAGGCTTATCTAGTCATAATGGATAATGCCTATCTGTTAGAAGATAGAATAGGACTGTAATATTTTATTTCATGTTGATCCATAGGTCTAGATTATCTAGTAAGCTTTCTTCTCCAATAAAAGGAAGCATAGTCCTATAGTTAGAGGCAAGATCTTCTCCACTTAAAGATTCACTCTCTATTTGGACGAAACCCACCCCTCTTGTAATATTTTTATATTTTTAATAAAGATGTTGGTTGGCTAAACTCTCTTGATCTTGTTTTCTCTCTTCTAAGGGGATGGGTGCTTTAGTCCTTTAGGTTAGAGTAATGGAGTAAGGAAGTACTTCGGTGATGTACTTGTTGTAACTGCAACATGGAACTCCGAAGGTACTTTTCATGAATATGAAATGAAGTTGGCTTCATTTACCCGACGTAGATGTCTAAGTCCTTTCCATGTATATGAAATGAAATTGTCTTAGTCTACCCTATAGCTTACTAATTTGATTCGTTTTTTGAGAAAAAACACCCAGATCTATGGTCTACATTAGTACACCTTTAGTTCTGCGAATACTTAAGGGCAATAGGATAGGGAGAGCTACCATAAGACCCATTTATGTCATATATAGCATAGTCTTATACTAAGAGGACTAAAGATTTCATGTGTTCTAAGACTGGAAAAGTCAAGACATTCTGTAAAGAGTTGCGAAGTCTTCATTACCAAGGCAAACCGTCCATTACCAGATGTGTAGCTCAGTGGAAAAGTCACGCCATCCCGTTGAGGGTTGTGAAGTCCTTGGTACCGAAACAAACTGTACTAAGTCGGATGCATAACTTAGTCGTAATAAAGGTATGGTGTGTCAATTAAAATCTTTGACTTAGTATGGCTTTCCACAAACATGAACGTTCATCACCTTTCATGTTTGAAAGGTTAATCTCTACGGTTGTGGTGTATCTAAATAGGATGTTGTCCAACATCAACCAATTTGTGATGAATGTTGATCATTCACAAACCAAGTTGGCAAGCAAAGTTGAAGGAATGAACAAAAGAGCGGAATAAGCATCTACGCAGCATGACGAACTTATCGGATAGTTGGAACTCTGGCTCCAATCTATGCAGTATGATATACGTCCGCCAAGCACTTCACTGTCTCATTTCTTTGACCAACAGAAAAAGGAAATGGCTTCTCTAAAAGAAAAATCTAGCACCTAAAATATGGTGGTTTTCAACCCCAGAGAACCCATACCTTATTCCATATGTCGTCCCATATATACTATCCTCCAAAGATGAGCCACATATTTCCCACTCCTCCTTCAAGCTCCCATATGCCTATGTCATTATCCCAAGGATCCCAAGGATCTCAAGATGAATATGAGTTTGACATTGCTAAGCTTGTTTGGGAAAGAAAAGATGTCATTGTTGTAAAAAGAAAAGTCGATGCCACTCAGAAGTAGTCCAAACGAAATATAGAATAGGAAATAGATAAAGTGACAATGATGATATCAAAACATGACATCACCTTGCCAGATGACAATCTGATAATCCACAAGCCAAAGTGTCATATGAAGATAAAGAATGAAATACCCTGCTGAACGATGGTCTTCTTAATCACAAGTGGTTACCGTCCCAACGTGATCCAAATACTGATCCATATCAACTCATCCCAAATCTGTATGTCTTAAACATTAATAATGATGCAGTTCCAAATCCACAAGCCACAGTAAATCCTGATCAAGTAGAAGAATCTCTGAAATACAACAAAGGGGTCTAGGATATTGACCCCATTAGTCCTGCTTCAAGTGATAAAAGTTTGTCTAATATAGATGCATATTCTGACACCGGCAATAACTTTCTGGTTGATGGATATATAAAGAAGAATGAGGAGTCTATTGATTCATGAGAGTACACTGAGAAAACTCCTGAATCCTCAATTGAAGCTCCAAAAAAAGGCTATCCACTGATATACATGAACCACTCCAAGGAACCAGAGGTCTCCAAAGTTTTTGATGATAAAAATAGAATGACAGATGATCCAATCCGAGAAAGAAGCCAGATCTAGGTACACCGATAAAGGAAATTGTGGGAACCAGATTTCACACCTTCACTCTCAACAATGTCAAGATTTCAACTTGGCCCCAGAGGATAAAGGACTTCTACACTTGGATGGCAATAAAGAATCTCGCTGAATAAGAGAAATACATGATACTCTCAAAATTCACATCCAGATTCTCTGGCATACTTAGATACTGGAGAAACGCTCTTGGGATTTTTTATAAGAACACTTACCTGACTTCCCAAGACTTTACCTTCAATATCAGGATCCTACACGAGGTCTTGTACAAAGATGCAGTCCAGAGAAAAAAAATACTTCAGGGAAAGCTCTTCGAGATTAAGTGCCCATTATTCGACAAAAATCTCATCAATATCTACTTCCAAAAGATGACGAAGATCTACTTTGAGTTGGAAGAGATCCCAGCCTAAAGTAATACTTTATATAATTAATACCAAAGATGCTAGTAGGACACACAATGATTATTATGGAGGAGAAGTTCAAATCCATAACCATCCCACAAATAGACTACATCCGGTATTCCATCTTCCAAGCTCTGGATAGCATATGCACAAAGAGATCTGTGATAAGTAGATTGTCTAGACCAATCCAGAACTCAATCGATCTTGCAACAAGGATGACTTGTCACCAAGTCTGACTGTTCATATTTATATTGAAAAATAAGATCAAAAATACAGTTGTTGTTCAGGAGGTTCAAACTGATAAGGTCTCCCGATTACAGGAGTAGGGTGATCCATCGGTAGTCCTTCATGCCCTAATGTCTCCCCATATATTTAACAAATAGATGGGGAGATAGTGAGGCATGAAATACTATTGGCGAAAGCAACTAGGTGGCTAGTAATAGTGCTCCAAACTTTCCAACATGATAGGAGGTTTTATGACCATGTAGGGGTATGCCATACAAAATAAAAGCTTCTATCGACACCACAGATGCAGAGACTAACCTTTCCAATATGATAGGCAATTCACGTCCATATAGGCGGCAAGACATACGAAATCAAAGTTTTTAATCTATACACTATATCTTTCTTATGACTGAGCTACGTATTTGATAGGATGGTTTGATTTAGTAACAAAGACTTCAGAACCCTGAATGGGATGGCATGACTTTGAAACTAAGCTACACATCTAGATGGTTTTCCTTGGCAACAAATACTTCATAACCCTTAACGGTATGGCATGACTTTGCCAATCTTAGAACACATAAAATATTTTGTCTCCTTAGTATAAGACTATTTTGTATATGACATAAATGGGTCTTATGGTGGTTTTCCCTATCCTATTACCCTCAAGCATCTGCAGAACTAAAGGTGTACTAAGGCAGACCTCAGATCTGCATGTTCTTTCTCAGATAATGAATTAAATTAGAAATCTATTATGCAGACTAAGCCAATTTCATTTTATATACATAGAAAGGACTTAGAAATCTATGTCACATTGATGAAACCCTACCCTCTTGTAATCTTTTCATATTTTCAATAAAGATATTTTTTAGCTAAACTCTCTTGCTCTTGTTTTATCTCTTCCAAAGAGATGGGTGCTTTGGTCCTTTAGGTTAGAGTAGCGGTGTAAGAAAATACTTTATTGTGATAACTTCAAGAATTTTGATTGAATCCAACCAGCACAGAAGAGATTCATGATCTGGTTTAAGCCACAATAATACTAGATTCGAAGCATCAAAGATTTCTATGATGCAATGGTCTTCATGTTGCGTTATCCTATAGGAATCATAGGCCATGATGTCCAAGCTCAGTTGGAAATTTCACTCATCTGGAAATTTATCATGTCTATACTCTCCCTGGAAGATGAATACTATGAAGCACAACGCTTTATTTTGCAGAAAAATAGATGTATTCCAAAAGAAATCTCTCCTAAGGAATGGGGAAAGTGGAATTACACCAACAATCATCCCCACTAGGATAAAGTTCGATGAGCAGCAAAAGAATATTAGCCACAGTATGAACTCACAAGAGATGAAGTCGCAAACTCTATCAAAAGCATAGCGCTGAAAGCTCACCAATAGGAATGTGTAGATTCATCATCCAGCAGAAGGAGTTAGTTCACCAGATCAATGAAGAAAAGCTTGGAAGGCCAAGAATACCACAGGCAGAAGCACGGCATTGATTGGTGTATGAAAGAAAGATAGGTGAGTTCATCGTCGTCACCATCCAACACTGTTGCCTGAAAGATAACGTCAGATGACATGAGCAAAAGGTTACCCTCTCCAGTGTCTTACCTTTTCTAGTAGGTTACCCTCTATAATGGGTTATCATTTCTAGTGGGTTAACCTTCTCTCCAAGGAAACCTTGTAAGATAGGTTACCTTCACCAGTGGGTTACCCTTTCCAGTGGGTTACCCTCATCTCAAAAGAAACCTTATTTAGTGGGTTACTCTTTTAGATGGGTTTATCTTAACATTGTTGACTCGTCTACTTTAAAGCTGAGAAGCTTATCCACCTGCTTGCAAGATTCCTACAAGCTGCTAATGCACTTGCTTGGGAGCTGCTGAATCACCTGCTTGCACATACTATCACATGCCAATAACATTAGAGTGTTTTGTTTTTATTTGCCCATCACATGTTAATATGGCTCGGTGTGAATAAAGATAAGTTTTATCTATTCATAACAGATAAAGCTTATCCCTTACAAAAGGATAAGACTTATCTAGTCATAACGGATAATGCCTATCTAATAGAAGATAGGATAGGATTGTAATATTTTGTTTCATGCTTATCTGTAGGTATATCTTATCTAGTAATCTTTCTTCTTCTATAAAAGGAAGCATAGGACTTTAGTACACCTTTGGTTCCACAGACTCTTGAGGGAAACAGTCCAGGGAGAGTCACCGTAAGACTCATTTATGTTATATACGAAATAGTCTTGTACTAAGGATATAAAATATTTCATGTGTTCTAAGACTGGCAAAGTCATCCTGACCTATTAAGGGTTTCGAAGTCCTTATTTACAAGGAAAACCATTCGAATATGTAGCTCAGTTTCAAAGTCACGCCATCCCGTTCCGGGTTGTGAAGTCTTTATTACTAAAGCAAGTCATCCTATTAGATGAGTAGATAAGTCATAAGAAAGTTATGGTGTGTTGATTAAATTCTTTGATTTTGTATGTCATTTCGCCTATATGGACGTGAATCACCTATGATGTTGGAAAGGTTAGTCTCTGCTTATATGGTGTTGACAGAAGCTTTGATTTCTTATAGTGTGCCGCCTACCTAGTCGTGAAACCTCCTATCATCTTGGAAAGTTTGGAGCTCTATTATTAGCCATCTAGTTTCCACCACCATCAGTCCTTCGTGCCCCGCTGTCTCCTCATCTATTTGGTAACAGAGCCATCCTTACTACCAGAGGAAGAAAGGAAGCAGGAGTTTGAACACACATCTGCTAATTACAAACATGTGAGGCAAATTTAAAGCACAACCAGATGAAGTATGGGAGTCCTCCAAAAATTCTCTTCTCAACAACAGAAGGTTATTTCCAAATGACTTTACAAAAGGTGACTCGATCATCTTAGCACAGGTGATCTCTCAGTCTGATGCTTTTGATCCTGAAAATGCCATTCCTTAGTCGTTGATAACCCAAAGAAGGATTATATGAAAGTTGTTGATAAATTATATGGCTTTGAACATGAGGAGAATCTAGTACACTCATCTCCTATTGATACCATGGATGTATGTTCTAAAATTGGTGATGGCACTTCTGATGAAATATCCAGGATGTGAAAGATTCATCTATTGATGCTCTAAAAAGTACCAAGAATTCTAATGTTGCTAATGATTCTCCAGAATATATCAATTATACTAATGTTATTGATACCGAATCTCTCATAAGAGTCCCTCGAATAAGACTATCCACCAATATACATGAACCACTCCAAGGAACCAGAGGTCTTCGAAGTTTTCAATGACCAAGATGGGATAACGGATGATCCAATCCTAGAGACAAGGCTAAATCCAAGTACACACTGAGAACAGAGAACCTTCTATGAGATTTAAGTGTTGAGAAAGTATGGTGGATCCATCCTGAAGCCGTACGAAGTGCACCCAGAATATGCTTTCTGCCAAGTGTTCATTGCACTATCCAATGACTTCCTACAAGAACTCTTGTGGCTATTCTGGTACCTATTCCACCAGCACTATATTCTCATAAAGTTCAGGTGTGATTCATTCAAGCATTTGACTGAGGGATCACCTAAGCTAAGATGATCGAGTCATCTTCTGTAAAGTCATCTGGAAATAACCTTATGTTTTTAAGAAGAGAATTTAGAGTGGACTCTCAGACTTCATCTGGTTGCTCTCTTTGTGTGTCTGCACTATGGATCCCCAAGTTGTTATTTGGGGATATGGGATCATGTGCAGGAGAAGCATGCCTTGGGATCAGGTTATCAGCATAATATAGAGCCTGTCTGGAATACTTCATCCTCTTAACCTGATCTTGTGCCATCTTGGCTTCTTTTGGGGCTGCAATGGTATCTTTCCATCCTATATGAATGTTGCAATGTCGAACTACTTTTATTCATCTCTTGGAGCTGGAGTGAATAGTATGGATATGGAGGAATGAGCTGGGTAGATGGAAAAGGGTTGGCCTAATCTTTTTGGTAGATATGTTTTTGGAAATATGGTAGCCTTTTGGGTGTTTTGGAGTTTAGCACAGTTGTAAGGCCATTTCCTTTTATTGTTTGTCAAGAAAATACAGTATTGAGGATCCTAGTAGGCATTTATCAGACTGATGGACATGTTGAAATTGGGTAACATGATAACAATGATTGTCCCTGAGTCTTTCCAAAGTGCCCAAGTTTGCAAGTTGGTACTCTCTAAATCTAGTATCAAGAAGGGAAAGGCATACCTTTATCGTCCGTCCCTTTCTCCCTTGATGTGTCAAGGCAATATGAATAGCACCAAAATGGATATGGGTAAAGTTATACCTTTTCCACTATTGCAAAAAATCCTTTGGCATCTACAGAGTGATGAACTGTTCAGCTAGAGTCGTAAGGACGTACTGATCAAGTTTTATTCCATCAAAGTATTCCTTAACTCCTTCTAGTTTCCATTTTTACAAGGAATCAATCTGCAACTTTGGATTACACTTTTTCTGGAAAAGGCAGAGTATGGGTTTGGTATAGGTAGATATGTAGAAGACAAATCTTATTCTTCTGATAACACATCTACTTCATAGAGATAGAATTATTTAGCCAGTCCTCTTAGCATTTCTGACAGTCACTGTCAATATCCCATTGGCAGTGTCCTGTAATGGGTCTTTGAACCAGTGTACAGTATGCCCATCATGACCAAATTATTGTATCCAGTTCTGCCTGTTCAAGGAACTAGTGAGAGATCTTGTTCTTCTGATAACACATCTACTTCATAGAGATAGTCATTTTTGCATGACAAAGTTCTGTTGATGGTTGAAGACATGTGTAATATCTCTTAGAATCTACATAAACTAGTCATAAAAGACGTATATGGTGAATACTCTGAGATGGACATATTTTTGCATTTTTTAGACTATAAAGACTCGATGTATTTGTTCTAAAGCTCTAAGGAAAAGACTCAATAAAATGTAAAATCTCTTTGTATTTTTGTGGGACAATAAGACTCTATATATTTGTGCTAAAGATCTAAAGATAAGACACAACAAATATTTGTTCTAAAATCTAAGAAAAGAAATGATGACTCAGTTATGTACAAGACGGAGAATATGATAACTGGGAAAACACTGACTTTTATAATGGAAATACTATGACTCGATTATTATAGGGCTTTGGTAGAAAACTGGAAAGTGAAAACTAAGGACGTATCTAAGACTGACAGCTAAGATAAAGAAAAGTAAAAATTAAAATTAAAAATATAAAGATGGCATACGTGTAAAAATAGAAAAATATGTCCGTCTCTGTGTCCGTACCATCTTCGTCGTCTAGTTCATATAATCCTTTTGTCAAGATAAATATGTCTATCACTCCAAGTGATACGTTTTCATGTAAACTTTACTATATATATGAAGTAGATGTGTATCCATATCTAAACCAGATATATTATGGTGCCCTACTAAAGACTCAATCCAAAAACTATGTAGGAAATAATTTGCTAAACTACATAAATTTTTGAGTATTCAAGAAGATGCTCTTAAACTTTTCTATAAGCTTGTTATTGTCATCTAAAAATGTTGTTGGAGTGGATTCGGTAGAACTCCCAGTTTCTAAGGATCCTCTTTTTGGTCATCTTCAAGCTCGAACCATGAATATTGTGGTTATATTTGTTTCTACCATTTTAATTGTTATATGGTGTGACTTTTTCCTATTCTACTTTCTTTTTTCAACTCTGGATACTAGAGTCACTGTATTTTTTCTAAGGCGGTTGGGGTTAATCCCAAGGGACAATAGAAAGAAGCCAACACTTATCAGATCTGGTATGTTTGTCATTCTTTGTATTAATTTGTCCAACTCTTCAAGATCCTTTTTATACCCCGTGATCTATCTCTACAATCCTGTGCACCCCCTATAATCAAAGGTGTTGGTGCCAGACAAGGCTAAAATTGCAAACTCTAATAGGGGGAGGACCTAACACTCGCTTGGGGAAATCTCTAGATAACTATCTAAACTCATCACACACATAGAACCCTCAACTATACCAATTTTTCATGACCCAGAAGTCGAGGTCATAATGAAACCTACCCCGATCTAATCTTGGTAGGAAAATCCAACTCCAAAAGATAATAAACAACAAAAAGATGGTAAATAATAATACAATATACGAGACTTTAGAATAAAGACAAATAAATATGATAATAAGACAAATATTTGAATAATACAACTCAAATCCCTAAAGATCTAGTGTCACGAGTATGGGTACCTCTAGTACTGACATAAAACACGAATACATAACAACTGTCTATAAAATAAACTAAGGACATAAAGGAAATATAAAAAGTTGGGAACATGCTATGAATGAAGAGCTCACCCTTACTTTGAAATCCCAAAGATACACAAAATCATGATCTACGGATACCACCCAAACCAGAATCTGCAACAAAATGATACAAAAAGTAGGAGTGAGCATGGACCACTTGCACTTAGAAGGCATCATTGGTCAACCAACCAAAATAGACAACTTATCAAGTAAAGCAAACTATGAGTAATGCACCCTCCCTACAAACAGAAATGTCCAACCAACTCAAGCCATACATCATTTAATATTATAATTGTTCGATCATAATAATAATATAAGAATATCAACACTACATATAAGAAAGTCCAAAACAGTGTATCATTCATATAAATTAGATGAAATAGAGTTCCACACAATAATATGGTATGTATGCAATGCTCAAATGTTCACATCATTTAGAGTCTAAGCTTTTAGGAAATGATCCATAGGGGATTCACAACCCATATACAAATCACAAACTCATCAATCGACCTTTCCAACACTTCCCTCATCTAAGGAGTTTTATAAATGGTGTATTTTATTTTACAAAGAAATTCAACTTCCATAGTACTATAAAGTTTATGAAAATGAGTGATGAATGAGTATGCATGATCATAGAAAAATCAACAACATATAATAATCAGCTCAACAAAGGCATAAATAAACTCAATTCTCCCAAAACTTAATATATCGTGATATAAGCCCCGCACGGCAACACAATAGTGAAGAATTCATATATGACATAAATAAAGTCAACACAAGCCCCCACTTGGGCATCACAATGATAATAAATAAGAAATAATGCTCAAACCATACTAATACTAGACCTCATAAGGATATTTTATGATAAGAATCACCTATATCAATAATAAATTTCACACAAGCCCCCATACAGGACACACAACAATAATAATGATTTCAAAAGAGTAAGACAAGGATAAGCTCCCCAACCCATAGCATACTTTACATAAATAGTTATCTACCCAGCCAGATCTAAAGAAAGTTAATCCATAACCTATTTCAAAAGTTGAAAATGCCTGAACCTCTCAACAAAAAGCCTTTCCCTTGCAAGCATCTACAGAATTCTCACAATCTATCAAAAGTAGTATTCACATATAATTAGGAATCTATTGATACCCATATTAGCATACATTAGTTTTGGGTCCAAATAACTTTAAAAATTGACCTAAAAAATAAAAGGGTAAAACTGAAGTTTTAATAAAGAATCATGTTACTCATACCTTAGAGGTTCTAAAACTAAGATTCCATTAAAAACTAAGTGGCAATTGGATTAGAGATCATTGAAGTACTCATTCACTTTACCTAGTAAACCCCAAAATTTCAAATTTAAAATTAAAGTTTTGAAGATTGTTTTTCAATATAATCAATGGGTAATGGATAAAAATGAGTTTAGAATTTATCCAAATCAAAATTCAGGAAAAACACTCTTAGATTCTCCCAAGCCAAGTTCCCCAAGCTTGAAAATGGTGAAAATAGAGTTAAATCATAAAAATGTGTTAAAATACTTTTGTGATGAACCGTACCTTCTAAGCATGTGCACCTATCCCACTATATGCACATAGAGTAAACCCCAAACTAGACAGGCACTATGATTTTGCATATGCAATGACTCCACTGTGTTCATGGTGATCAAATAGGTGCTTCACCCCATGCATGATCCATAGTTATGTGCACATAAAAGGAGCACCTGGTGCAACAGCCGCTATGACCCAACTGAAACTTAAGTGCAATATGGTTTGAATGGACCCTCAGGATTCATTCAAGACACCATAAAAATAACCCTATTATAATACTACATTAACTATGATATTTCGGACACAATGGAATTGTTGGATTCCCCAAAAGAGGTTGCTAGCAATAAGTTTCACCTCAAGAACCCTTTAAGGCCAAATAAACTAGTTTCTAACTCAAATATCAAAAATCATATAGAGCCTCAGAATCCAAACCTACTAGACTATTAACCCACAATCAATATTCTAAATCTAATAGAACTGAAAAAATCACCATACGACGCTCAAATAACAAAATACTATCTAAAATCAACTATATCACTTTAAAGGTACTCAAAACCTCAAACTCATATAAATCACTCCCAAATGCTTTGAAAATTATGACAACTATCCCCACAACTCGCAAATAATATAAAGCATTATCGGGGAAGAGAGAATGGTCAAAAACATAAATAGATTAAAAAATATCACCACGAGGATTGTTACATTAGACCCCTAAAAATCATTTGAAACCTCATGAACATAAACCAACTATTCCACTAATTACAAATAACGTTCTAAACTCAACGAAATTGTCTGATCACTGACTGATATTGTTTTCACTAAATTTTTATTAGAATCAACCCTATGCCTTGAAATTTAAAATAATTGAGGCACCCATGAAGAGATGTTATGTCTCATGAAACCCTAATCAAAAAGGTCTTCTAATTGTTTATTAAATTCTTTGAGCTCGGCTAGAGCCATTAGGTAAGAAGGAATTGAGATAGGTTTGGTATCTAGAAGAAGATATTTTTTAAAGTGTATCTCCCACTCGGGATGGACTCTAGGTAGATCTTCAGGAAATTTACTTACAACTGGGACTAATTAAAGATTTGGGGTTTTACACATAGAATCCCTAACCCAAACAAGATAGTATATGTGTAACACCCCACACTTTTGAGCAAGACTATGAAACCTCCATACACGTACAGACCCGAACCCAATGATTTCTATCTAGATATAAGTTTGAAGATTAATTATTTAGTATGGGAATATCTTTGGAGATTAATTGAGGTCATAGAAATCTCCTATCTCAAAGTTAAGTTGAGAACTTTCCTATTGGTTGAGTTTTAGTATACGTCCTTAATTGGGTCAATATTCAATGACCAATACTCCTAGAATATAATGAGTTAGGTATCTTGCTACCTACTAAATTAAAGGTCTTCAAGTATTTTTTCCATCACAACTGACCATTTGTCAATATGATTTTAGAGTAAAACATTACGGGTGTTTAGTGAGACGTTATCCAATGTGTGTGATGACCATGTAAGGCATTGCATAGCTAATATTTCACAATTGGTCATGTGAGGCACGATAGGGGTCGTGTGATTTGGCTGCTCTGCACCCCTTATTACCAGGCATAAAATTTTGAACTTCTCTTATTATATCAAGGGCAAACTATTCTTTTCACCTATGCAATTTTCTCAATTTATTTCTAATCCCCAAAATTATCCTAAACTATGAGAATCATTCTCAAGTCCCTAATTCCTCTTCTCTCCCAAAAACTCCAAACTTAGAATCCTAGTTTTAAGAAGGATTAAATATTAAGTTTCCTCTACATTATTTTCTAATTGATTCGTCATCAATGGTATGTGGAAAAAGTCCAAATCAAGTAAGTCTTTACATCAATTTCTAGCTAAGGTTCTAACTTCAAGGCTCAAGTCAAGTTTTCTAAAATTTCTTCCGTCAAAAGTTATGTAGAACAACCTTTCTACCCATGGGCTTGACAATCATGTTTCTTAAACAATAAATTTGTATATATAATATAGGTTTTGAAATTATTTAAAGAGCATAAACTATGAACCTTTTTTGACGATGAGAATTATGCTTTTAACTAATGTTGTGGGTTATTTATTGCATGATGAAAACATTGAGTTTTGAATGTTTTTTAATCAAATTGTACATTGTTTATTTATATGGATTCGAAGAGTGATTCTTTTATTTTAAATTCTCTTGTTTCCCCATGAGAATTGTATGAATTTATGAAAGAGATAACCGCCTTTAATAGTTATGGAGAAGTTTTAAAAGAAAGATATTTTGGTTAAACTTGTATATCAATTTCTAAAGAGAACTCTAATTTGGTATTTGAATCAATTTGATTTCCAATGATATATTTTTGAAAAAAAAGGTAAAGAAAAGAGAAGAGACAACTTGCAAGTGTTGGTATAATAATTCCAAATAAGAGAATGACCTTAAAGATAAAGTGATGAATTTTCAAGAATGAAGAATGATTTAAAACAACTAACAATGGGCTTAAAGAGAATTAGATGGTTAATTGAGAAGGCATGAGTTTGAAATACTCATTACCTAAAATTGTATTTTGCCAACGCGAGATTGAGTCTGTCCTGAGGTATGGATAATCATTATATACTTATACTATGGGAAAGAGACTTCAATTCTTGCGATAAACTTGGATTGGGGGCTCGTCCAACGAGTTAAAGTCATACCCACATAGCTCGTGGTGTAAAGAGAATATCGGGGATACCATGTAGCTCAAAATTATAGAGAATAGATAAGTCTCTATTTTTAAGAGGTTATTTGAAGTTTTTATTTATGCCCATGTATTTTGGCTATTTTGTATAAAATGTATGTTGTTTTGGGTTGTTCTACATGCCAATATATTTCATGTATTGACAGTCCTTGGGTGGCTGCATCATCTCATGATATAGGTTCGGAGGCACATTTTCACAGTCCAGTGTAGCATTAGGATTGTTCAGGTATTATCAAAGTTGGTGAGCCCTCCATATTTTAAAAGATGGTTTATACTAGATGCTTAGTTATTTTAGTTATGGTATTGACAGGGCCTTGTCTCGGTTAGACAATTTTCTTATGATAGAGGCTTTATAGATTGGTTTAGTTGGATGTTATTAAATCATATTTTCAAATCCTTGAATTATTGTTTCATTTAAATTCAACAACTTTTTTTGGATCTAATTTATTTTTGAATTTGATTATGACTATGCTTATGATGTAAAGTTAAGGGGTCTTCTCAAGCCTTCATTGGTTTGGGATTCTCATTACGGCCAAGGCCTCGGTTCATATTCTGAAAATATGCATTCTTTGGAGATCATTTTTTTACCATAAGGTAAACAAAATTCCAACCTGTAAGTATTGAAGTACTACACTTCAATTCTAAGACTGACTCATTAGGAAAAAGAAACTTAATGACTTTGTCTCTATAATCGACTGAGGTATAATCGTAGCCCGACCCTAAATCAATGCGATGTGAGAGCCACCTAAACTTTTACCCCTTAAATATACATGCATGAACATGTAATCAGGGAGTCCATAACTATACTAGCATTTCAAAAACATAATATAGATATAACATAACCCTTAGTAGTACTAAAGCTCCTCAAATCAGTACAAGGGTAGAAACTCAGTCAATTATTATTTGCTTCAAATACCAGTCCAATTACAATGAATATGAGTAAATGAATGAAATGCATATATTGAGATTTGAGTTGTATTTATTTCAACTTCATATTTGTTTTATATATTTTTGGCCTAACTTTATTTTACAATCTCATATTTGGATATTATTTATCTTCTTTCAACATTTTTATCTTTTTTGGGTATTGGGTTACCTATAAGGTTGGGTTAGGGTAGGTGCCAATATGACCCCAAATTTTGGTTGTGAGATCAGTGTTTTTGTTGTTTGAGACTCCTTATTGGGTTAATTATCGGTGCCACGTGCACTAGTCTATTTTTTCCTCATACTACTAAGCTATATAGTAAGTTTATATATCAAATCAAATTATATTAATACAAGTATATGGTTATATATATATATATATATATATATTAGTCAACTAAATCTTAAGCATACTAGGTAATAGAGTAAATGATTTACCTGATATAATAATACTAGAGATTGTAACTGAGAGCTATAAATGGAACCCTACATTACTTTTTCCCAAGCCTTTAGCAACACTCATCCCTCTTGCTTCTTATTTAGATCCAACTATTCATGTAATCACCAGTCATATGGTACGACTTTATCATAGAAAACACATAGTTTCCTATATCTGAACGTGGTTCTGAAGTAGCTACAACAGCAGCCTCTCCTAATGATGTTTCTTGTTCTTCTATATTATCCTCATCAATCTCCTTCAGTTAACCACTATATGGTTGAAAATTGCTCAACCATAGAAAGGTCACCTAAAGGATGTTGTTAAGGATAATATAAAAGAACATGAAGCACAAGGAGGAACGATTGTTGTTGTAACAGCTACAAAATCATGTCTAGCTATATGCAACTGATGTGCTAACTTTTAATGGAATACTTGATGCTTTTAACCATGAATAATTTTAAATTCTTACACAAATTTTGTTTTGTTTGATTTTTTTGAGTTAATTTGCAGGAAGTTGCAAGGAAAGAGAAAATTTATATTGAAAAGACCAAGTACAAGAGATATCATGTGGGTCATTATGGTCTGATGGACCATCTCTAATAGCGTGGGTTTATATAAGAATGTCATAGATGGAAGAAGCAGAGTTATGGATTGAATAATAGACTATTGAAAACATGATCGGACATCAACTATGTCATGAACCTTAAGTAGAATGAGCTAAGTCAAGAAGCCATCCAATAGAGAAATGAATGGACCATTGACCATGTGTTAAATAGCTTTTGGATACATTTACTGGATCAACACAATAGAATAACAAAAAAATTATCACTTAGCCAATGGGTCATCCAGTCCACCATACTTCAATGGGTGGGATTATCATCAAATTAAATTTGGTCTTTACTTCCTCATACTATAAATAGTGAATTTTAGGTTTTATTTGAGCATCAAACGTTCATGTTCAAAAATACTAAGTTTTTAATCTTCTTTGGGTTGTTAGCAATTAGCTCACTCTTGAAAGATAATTGAGGATTGAATTCATACTTTGCAAGGGTAAATCTTCATCTATGACTTCTTTGTCTGCATTTTCTTTTATAAGAATGAGCAGTAAATTCCCACAACTAGGTTATGGGATCTATGGTAAAATCAAACTCTAGGGTTGACTTCTATTGGGATTCAAATAATAATCATATTTATATTGCTAATCCTTTCATCTTTATAGATTTCTAATAGTTGCCAACATTAGACAAACCCTTTATTTAATATTAAAACTAAGAAAAATGATTATCAACAAGGATTTGGAGCTTGTAATCTCAATCTAATGGTTAATGTTATAATATGATTAGCCAACTTGAAGTGTGAATTGAATCCATATTATTTTCTCTGTAAGTTCAAAAGAATTAAAGCGATAATTATCTAATTAGGTTGAGAAACATTTGGAAGTATGTTAGAAATTGATAGTTTTACATTATTCATTATTAAGAGAATCCAATGCAATTATCAACTCGAAAATGTTAAAAAGCCATGGTGAACACAAGCCTAGTTTAATTTCTCTATTGATACATACTTGATTATATTTGACAATTGTTACTTGCTACAAGAGGAATATTAATTCCAACAAATGTTATATAAAGCCCCAATTTTTGGAATTATAGAATATATGGCATCTAAACCACAAACGACTTAGTGTTCATCATATTTCATATAGAATATAACCCCAACCTTTGTTGGGTTATATATTTGACAACAATTGCTTATACTTCTTACGGGAGGTGTAATTTAGGTGTCTTAAATTTTTGCACCATTGTCGAGGAATACGATTGTCTAATTATTTTATTGTGTTTATTTGACTCTTAGTCATATTCCTAGTTTTACTTTTCTTTATTGTTTTTGTAGTTGTAAGTTACTGACAACGTGAAGCAGTAAGGCTTCAAAAGCTTATTTCAAATTAACAGAATCAACATAATATGAATATGCTTGAGAAACTGGATGATGATGCCTTGGGATATGATGTTGAGAAGCAATATGTTGTCAATGTTTCCCCAGCCAACCAACATCAGTGACAAAGGGTGAGAGGTCGATAACAACCATCTATGCATTTTGACTTTGATGACAAAGATGAGGCTGACTTAGATAGGATTGGTGCCACTGGGGCCATTGTTCTCCAACTATTATCCCTTTGCAAAGTTTAATATTATTGATACTATGATTCAACTATTAAACCTTAAAGGTCAATTCAGATGGGTGGTTGGTCATGATCCAAATATGTACTTGATAATTTTACAAGGATCTGTAAGTCCTTCATTTTTACAAGATTAAATCAAAATGATATTCAATTGAGGTTATTTCCATTATTATTGTCTTGGGTGTAAAATTGTGGTTGATTAATATAACATTAGATTCTATTATAAATTGGGTCAATTGAAAGAAGCTTTCCTAAAATGGTTCTTTTCTCCCTCCAAAATGGTATGGTTGAGGGGATGAAATTAGTAACTTCCGGCAACAACCAAGAAAAGCACTAAATGAAAAGTGGTTGACGTTTAACATGAAGTTGACTCAATGCCCCAATCATAAATTTACAATAAGGACTTTATTGAGACTTTCTATAGGTCTCTAAATTTGAATACCAAACCAATAATTAACAATGTTGTAGGGGGAACTTTTATGGCACTAACTTTTACAAATGCAACTATGATTCTTCATAGGCTAACAAAACAAATCGTTCTTAGCATACCAATGATTGTAAGGTTACAACAATACGTATGTTATGGGAATGTTGATTGAACAACACCAAAGGTAAGAAGAGCGTGACCATGACATGGCTCACATGATGACACAAATGGACTTAATTATAAGGAACTTGTATTCGGGTGGTGTTGAAAAAGTAAGATTTGTTGGTTTGCTGGGTAAGTCAGTTGAGTTTGACTTCGAAGAAGAGGAAAATTATCTAAATAACTAGATAGGGGGGTTTTGGGCCAATGACCAAGGAATCAAAGGTTGGAAATATCATAAGGATAACTACTATGAAAAGGTTGGGAAAAATTGTGATTAGGGAAATTGGAAAAGTAAGAATTATAGAGGTGGTTTTTTTGTACCATCAAGAAATTGTGATAGAGCCATGATGATTAAGGGAAGTCCCCTATGGAAGAAATGATAGAAAAAGTGCTGAAAAGAATGGAATCTACTGATGCAAGGGTTAAAGAAATAAAGAGTGATTAATCTTCAATGAGTCAGCTTATAGATTCGTACTCTACATCTATTAAATAGTTAGATTACAAGATAGGGAATTGTCTGCGGAATTCAATTAGTGAAAGAGTGGTACTCTACTTAGTGATGCTATTTAAAATCCCAGGAATAATCAAAGTTGCATGGCTATTACCATGTGAAGCGGTAAAGTACTACCTGAACCACAGTTGATAGTTCAAACATGGGTGAAAGATTCTTTCTCCAATTATTAAAATTGGTTGATTACGTTTATGTTGATGTAAAGCCAAATAAGTCTACAAAGATGAAAAAGATTGATCACAAAAAGGTAGATGTTGAAAAGTCTACCATGGAAAAGATAGATTCTCCCGTTCTTGAAGGGAAAGGCAAAGAGGTTGAAAAGTATCTAGCTCAAATATCTAGTCCTCCCCCTTATTTTTGTAATGATTCAAGAAAAAGGTAAAGAATGGTAAATTTTAGAAGTTTATCTCCATGTTGAAATTGCTATCGATGAATATCCTATTAGTGGATGCCCTTGAATAAATTCCAGGATATGATAAGATCATGAAAGTCTTAGTCACCAAGAAAAGGACTATAAGTTTTATTCTAGAAGAAAATATTCATCATTGTAGTGTGATTTCTTCATGATATTTGGTTCGATAAAAAAGTAGATTCGGGTGTTTTTACTATTCCTTACACAGTTGGTGCAGTCATATTTGCAAAGGCTTTATGCAACCTTAGTACTAACATTAATTTGATGTCACTAGCTATCAATCGGCGATTGATATTGGGATCCCCCAAATTGATGACTATGTATCTATTGATGGCTGACCGTTCGATCAAAAGGTCAGTGGGGATACTATATTATGTGTTAGGAAAGTTACGAACTTTATATTTCAGGTGAACTTTGCGATCCTTAATTGCGAAGTGGATTTGAAGTACCCATAACCTTGGGTAGACCATTATTAGACTCTAGAAGAGTGTTATTTGACATGCAGAGCAATGACCTAAAATTCAAATTGAACAATGAAGAGGTGAAACTCAATGTATATCAATCTTTAAAGCAATCGAGAGACATGAGTGTTGTCTCAGTTATTGATGTAGTCGATAAAACTAATGGTGAGGTACCCATTGAAGAAAGGATTTTTGTGAAAACCATAGTAGTGGTGGTGATTAATTTTAATGGTGTATACATCAATGACTATGAAGAGATAGTTAAGTCTTTGGTTGGAATAGATCATATCTTTATGCCCCAAATATTTGGACCTAGAACTGAAAAATATGCCAACTCCTCCAACAAAAACATCAATAGAGAAATTGCCTATTTTAAAGATTAAGAAATTGTCTGGCCACTTTTGATATGTTTTTTTAGGTGAGCATAACACTTTGCCTTTAATTATAGCTGCTAATTTTGTAGAATGGCAGGTGGAAGCACTTGTTTCTATGTTGTGGAGATATAAAAGAGATATTGGATGGACAATTGCAGATATAATCAAAATTCTATCGAGCATTTGTATACACAAGATTTCATTGTAAAAAAAAGTGCACTCCTACCATTGAATACTAGTGAAGAATTAACCCGCCAATGAAAAAGGTGGTGAAGAAAGAAATAATCAAATGGCTTGAATCAGGTGTTGTTTACCCAATATCATAAAGCAAGTGAGTAAGTCATGTTCAGTGTGTCCCAAAGAAGAAAAGTATGAATGAGGTATCTAATGAGTGAAATAAGTTAATTCCACTGAGGCTAGTCACCGATTGGAGAGTTTACATGGACTTCAGGAAGCTAAATTCATGGACCCTAAGGGATCATTTATTGTTCATGGATCAAATACGTAATAACTTGGCAGGAAGAGGTTGGTACTACTTCTTAGATGGTTATTTGGGCTATAACCAAATATCCTTTGCACCCTGATATAAGGACAAGACTACTTTTACATACCCCTATGGGACATTTTCATTCACGTGTATGCTATTCAATTTGTGCAATGCTCCTACGATATTCCAAAGGTGTATGATATTTATTTTTTCTGACTTAGTAAAATACACTTTGGAGGTATTTATGGATAACTTCTCAATCATCGGTGATACTTTTGAAGATTGCTTGGTAAACCTCTATAGTGCCTTATAAAGATATGAAGACTTAATCACGTGCTCAACTCAGAAAAATAACACTTTAGGATTAAGAAGGGTATAATTTTGGATGAGCCCTATCTATTCCACCTATTTATTGACAATATAATCAGAAAATGTGTACCCAAAGTAGAGATGTTGAACATTCAACAAGATTACCATTCCTCCTCAATAGGGGGAAATCAAGTAGGTAATCATACAGCCCAAAAAATATTGAAATATGGGTACTCTATCCCACCATCCACAAATGTCCAAGACGTTGTCAAGGCATGTGATCAGTGCCAACGACAAGGGTTTATCTCCCAAAAATAGAAATTACCTTTGTCCATAATGTGGTAAGTAGAATATGTGTGGGGCATCAACTTTATAAGCTTATTTGTGAGTTCTGATAGCCACAAAGTATATCTTGGTGGCATTGGATTATTTATCAAAATGGGTGAAAGCTATGACTTTGGCAAAAAATGATGGAAAGAGTGTTGCTATGTTTTTGAAAAAGAATATTTTCTTGAGGTTTGGGACTTCACAAATAATTATAAGTGATGGGATGTAGAATTTATGCAATAAGATATTCCATACACTTTTAGTTGAGTACAGAGTGTTGCAACATAAGGTGGCTACCCTGTATAACCTAAAAACAGTAGGAAAGTGGATGTATCAAATCAAGATAGTACTAGCCAAGTTAGTAAAAGCCAACCAGAATGATTAGGCTTGCAAACTTGAAGATGCACTATGGGCTTATAAAATTCCAATTGGTATGTCTTCTTACCAACTTGTCTTTGGAAAAGCTTGTCATTTGCTAGTAGAGCTTCAGTACAAGGCCCTGTGGGCTCTCAAAATGCTATATCTGAGTTGGAGTGAGGCTACAAATTTGATGTAGGACAACTGAATAAGATGGATGAATTCCAGCTATGAGCTTATTATAGGGATGCCCTTTATAAGGAGGGGATGAAATTATACCATGACAAGAGAGAATGTAAAGTCGAAGACTTGGTATTATTGTTCAACTCAAGACTAAAGTTGTTTTTGAGCAAAATGAAATCGAAATAGTTTGGGAAGTTCAAAGTCACTCAAGTGTTTCCGTCCAGAGTAGTGGAATTGGAAAACAAAGATGGAAAGTTGTTCAAAGTGAACGGCCAATGGGTAAAATAGTATGTAGAAGTTCCTAAAGAGTAAAGGTGCTAACATTGATGTATCTTTATGAAGACTGTGTAATTAAAATACCCAAGTCATGCTGCGACATTATATTCAACATTAATAGGAGACAACCCATATTTCATTGTGATACCATATTTTTAAACTAGATTCCATTCTTGGTCATTAATGTTGTGTTGAAGTATGCAGGTGTAAGTTGTTGAAACTAGATTAATGTTATGGTAGAACCGATGGCCATGGCAAGTTGATAAATTGTCGAGTACAATGTCAAGTTGGAAATGTTATTAGGTGGATTCTAGATAAGGAGGATAGTTAACTCTATGGGTCGTTAAGCACTCGATAGAGTATCATTTACACTGTCAGTCAGCACCTAATTGTAGTTGATTCTATTATGCTTGATGGTTGCATAAAAGGCCTATGGAGACATCAATGGACTATACGTCAATTGTTAATCCCAGGTAAGGTTATGTACTTTTAAAATTAAATTGGCCGCACCATCACCCAACTAAAACCCAATAAATAATCATACACCAAACGAAATCCTGACTCGACTGAAATGATCAAGACTCGATTCGATCGACAAATATCACACCTGATCTAAACTATAGAATTTTTAAATGAATGAAATGGTTTAAATATTTCTTTTTCCATCTTTACTACATCACCCACAATCACAACACCTCTTATTCTTCCAAAACTCTCAAACTCCCACCACACACCATTTATAACTCTGAAACCCACTGACACTATCTATAATAACCCAAAAATTTGTTATTTTATTTATTTTCTGCAACTGGGTAAAGAATAAGTTTCAAATTCACACTTGTGTCTTCTGCACAACACTTTCAAGGTATGAAATATTATTGTAAATTTTTCTTATTTTTATTATTTTTCTTTTTAGTTTTTGTTTTTGAGTTGGAAGGCAATAAATTAATTGATACATGGAGGGTGTATTCTAAGTAACCCTGACTTATAGTGATTGAAAAAAATACTACATAATGAGATCAACACCCCATACGGGTTGGTGATCTTAATTATTAAATAAATTACTAAATAATTTCAAGAGCAATCCCATCTCCAAGATATATTTTGACACTGTTTTATGGTGATGGTAATAGTAGTGAACCTTTACATCATCAACATGGCATCCACTTTATCGTCATATCAAAAAACTGATAAGTTGTTTTTGTATAGGTGTGACGATAGACCTAATGGACCATCGACTTCACCGTCATCTGGCACCTAATTTTGGATTTGATTCTAGATAGGAAGGATGGTAGAACTGATAAACCATAGCCATGGCTATATACCATCGTCTTCACCATCATCTTGAACCTCTAAAACTATTTAAGCTCGATGGTGCAATCCATGGAGCATCGATAAGGTGACGGACCATTAAAAGTCATACATTTTGCTCTTATTTGTACATCTTTTGTTTAGTTGCTAAACTCATTTATCTATAGGTAGTTATGCCTCCTAAGTTTTAACCTGTATGTAAAGGGGTAAAAAAAGGTTTAGAAAGGACACCACTATCCGCAATCTTAGGAATGAACCCGACCTGAAGGTCGGAGAAATTGATGAAGTAAAAGTCTACCATACTAGACAAGTTGTAAGACACAAAGAATTTTCTCCCTAGTTTGATGAGGGAGAAGAATCCTCTGACAATGAGTCTAGTACAAAAGCCTCAAGTTTAAATATTGATAATAAAGGCGTTAATGATGCCACTGAAAGCCTAGAAGAGGAACAAAAACCTCTTCAAAATAGGGTCATTAAATGACAAACTCTGGGTTATTGAGAAGCAATACATTTGAAAGTTAAGGGCTCTCATAAGTATTTCAAAGATAGCATGACGATGATCAAAAAAGGAAATATTAAAAGACCATTTGCTTAGGAGGTTCATACTATCTTATTAGAGTTGGCTGAATAGACATTAAAAAGTGGTTCAATTATTATAATTTAAGATAGACTAGCACAGTACTAAGATACTACTACCCAACCGTGATGCGTGAGTTCTATGCAAACTATGTTGCCACCTTGGAGATATATTGCAAAAGGAGGCAAAAGGTTGTAGAGATGCCACACTTGCTAAAAGTTCTGGTTCGTGGAGTCTCAGTAGATATTTCTGATCTAAAAATCAACCATTTCTTATATAGGCCTAATTATGTTCCACCTACCAATGTTGCAAATTTTGACCACAAAATATGGTACAAGGAAATTTATGTCTATGTTTAGATCAAGTAATAGTTGAAGGTGAACTAGCACAAAGGAGAAGATCTACAAAGACACCCTAAATTTGATGGCTAAGTTCGAGTGGGTAGTAATGTAGTATAGGTGGAGTACTACGGGAGAAAACAATCAGTTGGTAGATAAGAGAGCAATCATGGTGGCCTGTCTGATGTCAAGATTTAATATAAATTATAGAATAATCATAGCAGATGATATTAAGAGGTCGAGTAACAAAATTATCCATTTCTCTTTTATTTCTTTACCTCATTACGAGGTTGGGTGAACAAGCTCAAATGCCAGTGCTGATTGGAATTTGATGACTAGGTTGTCACATCAAAGAAGCATGATATTGAAAAGTCCAAAGATGAGCACAAGTTTAAATTAAGAGTACACAAGCTAGCACCTCTTATCCTTGGGTCTAGTAGTTAAGCCATAGAAGGTATACCTTCAGAAGTGTAAAGAGTTATCCCAAGTAGGGAGTAGTCCTTGAATACTATTCGAGCAATGACTCAATATACTTAGGATTCCACTAAGGTTAGGCCTATAATAGAAACTGCTGACACAACAACTATTATCGCAATTGATACAAAATATTTACTTACATGGTAGAACTTTATAAGATTAGTTAAGATAAAGTTGAATAAAAAGTGTTTCCATATTCGTGAATAAAAATACTAAGGAGAAAAGGGTGAATAAGAGTGAGAGAATTGGGCGCAAAATGAAATAAAAGTCTATAGATTTCAAGGAAGGTTGAGTCACTAACACCCAAATATATCTTACTTGCACCCATGCCTTTATTACAAGCTAAGACCTTTAGTGATCTTGGTCAACCTTCTCACCCTCTGATATAAAATAGCAAGCAAAAGTATATGGCATCGTATGTGCATTGTTTGAAATTCATTGTGAGAATGAGAAATTTAATTTCAGTCCCATATTAACTCAATATTTTGAGTATGAAACTTTTTTGTGGTGAGGGCATATGTATAGAACTTTTAACTACTATTTGTTAAGTTGACTACTATATATGTATGCAATATTACTGAGTTATATCATAACGCCAATTATGGATCACTGCTTGTAAGGTGGATGAATAGTCCATACATGCTGAGTTTTAATATACTGATGGGATGAAGTACAATGATTTAGATTGCTAGAATATTAGAGTATCTGATAAAGTAAACTATTAGGAAATAATTTCCTAATCTATACAAATGTTTGAGTATCTGAGAAGAGTCTAGTATACTCTTTCTATAAGCTTGTCATTTTCATCTGAAAATATTGTTAGAGTGGTGTTGGTAGAACTCCTAGTTTTTAAGGCTCCTCTTTTTGGTCATCTTCAATATTGAGCCATGAATAGTATGGTTATATCTCTTTTTATCATCTTCATTATTCCAAGATGTGCCTTTTTCCTCTTCTACTTTTTCCTTTTTCTACTATATAAATTAGAGTCCCTTTTTTCCAAAGATGGTCGGGATTCATCCTAAGGGACCATAGACAAAAGCCTGAACTTATCAAATCTCGTATATTTCTCATTCTCTACCTCTATTTTTTGAATCTTTTTAATAGCTATAGCTTGTAATCCTAGCTAGTTTATTCACAGTTTTGATGTCTTCTTCTGAGAATACTTAGTTTATAATATGGTTGTGTACTTCCTATCTTTGAATTTTGATGGATCTATATCTACACTTCTCCTATGTTTATTTTTGTGAAATGACATAAATCTTTTAATTTGGGTAATCTATTCTACTAGCATTATGGAATGACTTTGCGTGTTTTCACCTTTAGATTAGGTATCTATGACTTATTCATGTTAACCTTTAGATTAGGTATCTATGACTTATTCAGTTTAAGAACTCTCATAATCTTCAATGGTAACTCCTAAAAATTATGGTACTCCTTTTTTATTGTAATTCCATTACTTTATTAGTTAATAAAATTATGACGTTGTTCCCCTCCCTAAAAGTAAGAATAATAGTTAAATTGAATTATTGTTATCTTCTACTAATATCTTCTACCCTCTCCAACAGTCCCAGTGCACCTTCCATTATTTTTGAATGATGTTTTTGAGGCTGAGTGAATCAGTCTATAACATCCCTTATTTCCTTTTTCTGGCAATAACCTAATTCTTTATAGATGGCTAATAACTTATAATTTGTGTTTGTGGCAATGCTTATTCATTTTGCTTTGGCATATATTATATCTCTGTTATCATCCCTTAGGCAGAAACCATATGAGATTATTCATGGATTTCCCCTACATGCTCCATCTGAGTTACACTTAAGTTTATGTATGTTAGGCCTCCTTCAAGTATCACTATGATTATGTAGTTTTGGATTATAATACTGAGCTTACCAATTATTTCTTGCCAAGTCCATGACACACTTTTTATCCATGGATATAACATCTTGATCATTTTTTCCTCCTTGTCATGAATTTACTTCACCATCCTTATGATTATAGTATTCCCTCTATGTTTTCTTCCATCAATTCCTCATCCACTATGGTGAGCTCTCCGCCCCCTAGTACCCCATGATCCACCTTTACTATTCTGTGTACCCTCTGACCAGAGGTAATGGTGCTAGAAAAGGCTGAATTTATTAACTCTGATAGGAAGTACCTAACACTCACATGGGGAAATATCTAGGTAGGTGTTCAAACTCATCACAAATATAGCACCCTCTACTATATCAATTTGTTATGACTCAAAATCTGAGGTCGTTATGGCACCTACCCCGATCCAATCTTGGTAGGTACTCCCAACTCTAAAAGATAATAAATAATAAAAAAAAGGTAAAGAATAATACAATATATGAGACTTTAGAATAAATTCGAGTAAATATGATAACAATATAAATATATGAATAATAAAACTCACATCCCCAAAGATCTAGTGTCATGAGTAAGAGCAACTCTAGTACTGACATAAAGTACGAATACATAATATCTGTCTCTAAAATAAAGTAAGGACATAAAGGAACTACATGAAGTTGAGAATAGGCAACGGATAGGGAGCTCACCCTTACTTTGAAATCACAAAGCTGCATGAAATCACGTCTACGAGTAGCACTCAAACCAGGTTCTGCAACAAATGGGTACAAAAGGAAAGAGAGAGTATGGTTCATTTATACTTAGTACGCATCATAGGTAGACCAACCAAAATAGACAACTAAAAAAGTAAAGAAAGATATAAGTACGCACCCACTATGCAAATAGAAAAATTCTAATGGATCGAGCCATACATCTTCTAATAAAATAATAGTTCAACCATAACAACATCATAAGGATATCACACCATATATAAAGAATTTCAAAATGCAGTATCATTTATATATGACATATAGTTCAACACAATAATATGGTATGTAGGCAATGTTTTTTGTATACACTCTTAGATCCTAAGCTTCTAGGAAAGTACCCATGGAGGGATATCAACCCATATACTAATCACAAGCTTATCATCAACCTTGCTGACACTTTCCTCATCTAAAAAGTTTTATAAAATGATAAATTTTCTTTTGCAAAGAAGTTCAAGTTCCATAGTTATATCAATTCCATGAAAATAGGAGGTAAATAAGTATGCATGATCATAGAAAAATCAACAACATACAATAATCAGCTCAACAATGGCATGAATAATCTCAATTCACCCAAAACTCAATATATCATGATATAAGCCCCTCATGGCTACACAATAGTGAAGAATACATATATCACATCAACGAAGTCAACATAAGCCCCCACTCGAGCACACAATAAAAATAAATAACAATTAATACTCAAACCAGACCAACACCAGCCCCACGTGGGTATTTCAATTATAGTAATCTCCCAAATCAATAATAAGGCTCATATAAACCCCCGCATAGGCGACACGATAGTAATAATGATTTTAAAAAATAAAAACAATGATAAACTCCTCAATCTAGAGCATACTTTACATGAATAGTTATCTACCGCGCCCTGTCTAAAGAAAGTTAAGTCATAACCTATCTCAAAAGCCAAAATCATGAGCCTAAACCTCTCAACAAGAAGACTTTCCTTTCCAAGCATCTTTGGAATTCTTATAATTTTTAATCAAAATCTAAACCTAATTTCTCATTACCCAAATTCAGCTGCACCACCTTCTTCCTCTCTCTACACTCTCTCTAAAAAATCAGACGCCACTGAAGCCGCCCAGCACTTCCTCTTTTCTTTCCCTCTTAAACTCCTCCACAATCACACTTCACTGTTGGTGTCACCATAATTTAGGCCGATGATTCCTACCTAAAAAATTTGGCCATCTTCCACACTCCTTCCCTCTTTTCCCTATTTTCTTGATCCCCCCACTGGTCTAACCATCTCAAAAAGGCCAACCTCACCAAAACCCACCTCCTCCAATTGTAAAAAACAGCGAACCAAGTGATCCCTCCAGCCACTGTCACCAGTGAAGCAGCAGAACTAGCGTCACTGCCCAGCCATTGGAGCCAGTCAACACTGCCTCCAACGCCCATTTTTCCCTCTTTTCTGATGAAGCCCGTAGTCGCCATTGCTGACCCATTTTTATCGTAAAGAGATGGGTTCTTAAGAACTTATCCACAGGTTTGAAAAAGTGTTGAATGTTTGTGTTTAATTTCAACTATCTTCTACCTCTTTCTCCCCTGTTCTTTGACAGATTTCAGATTTGAAATTAACAAAGTTTGATTGAATTTTTTTTGTCCGATTCTTTGTCATTTGCGTTTGTTTATGTGCTAATACTATCATATGTTAAAAGCCCTAATTTCTGCCAAATTGGGGGCTAGCCCAAATTCAATAATTAGGGATTGACTTGTGTGAATTCAAAACATTGTCTTTCGATTATTTATGGACAAATGATGTGATCCTGGCTCTTTCTCATACTATCATTTGCTTGATTTAGTATATAATCTCAAATTTCCTTCACATAGCTTATCTTCTCCCTCTCTTGAATCAAGTATGACAACTTTACATGCTAATTAAGGAAGCTTGTTATTTAATTTTATCCTAATTATTTTCAAACATGTGACAACTTTTAGTTACGTCAGTCCAGGTAATGATTTTTTTATCAAGATAAATTTGAATTACTGATAAGTTTGGTAAACTTTGAGTTGTTATGTACCTAGTTGTTTTTAAAAATTTCTTTAATTACGTGGCCATAATATTGGTAGCTTGCGTTTGATTTTGTTTACCACTTTTAAAGAGAATCTCTATGATATTTGCACATCTTTTGCTCCCTTTGGTACTTTGCCTATTTATGGTAAGCTTTTTATACAAGATTTGATTGACTTATACAATTGATCTGATTTTTTTAAATGATTTTCCTTCCTTACACAAACACAACTGGCTAGAACTCTTAAACTATATAAACACTCTCCTCCTCTTTTAACAGTCACCTTTCATCTGACATTCGACTCACTACTAGTTTCTTCTTTCTCTATAAAAAAGTTCATAATTATTTTAAGGTCTTTTTGCATTTTTATTTTGAAGAAGGTGTTTGATTCTGTCCTACTATTTCAACTACTTTGATAAGGTCTTCTTTATTATTTTTCTTTGCGACTTACCGGTAAGTTTTTGTTGATGTAATTTTAGTATCTTATGTGATGATGTTAGAAAACATGCATATAGGAACTATCCGGTGTTTTTGTTTGCTATATCTTTGTTATGTAATTTTCTCTTTTGGGTTTGCTTTGCTATTTCTTTGTGTATAACAGGTTTGAATGGATAGTTTTGGAATTTGAACAGTCACCCCGGTGTTTGAGAAGGACTACATTATTCCTTCCTAGTTTAGTTGTTTTTTTTCTTATATTAGTCTGTAATATTATTGTATAAAAGCTTATGTAATAATAAAATTATGGGACTGCTTGTGGGGCGGGGTTTATGTGCTTTATGTGATTAGGTAAATCGCTTAGGCAAACATAATTTAGGATTTATTAATTAATTTGCTTATCGCCTAGAAAGCATGTTTTAGGATTGATAATTAACTTTATAAATTAAAATCAACTCTGAGTAGGTCAAATTAGCTTATAGCGCATTTGCTAGTTTTCGACATATTTTCATCATGTAGTTTAACTTTTCAAAATACTTAAATGATAGTTTAGCAATTGTTTCTAAAAAATTCAGCCTTTAAATAATTTTTCAGCAATATCAAAAATCAGTTTCGACATATTAATTAAATTATCAGCAATAAAAAATCCATTTTTCTTCAGTTAAGTAGTTTACAGAACATGTTTTGTTAATTTCTGACATTAAAAAGATTTTTTCCAGCATTAATTGTTAAAAGCAGAATATATATTTTATCATTTTTTGACATTAAAATATTTTTCAGCATTAATTGTTAAATGCAAAATATATTTTTTATTAATTTCTGTTATGATTATGATTGGCTCCTAAAGAGTCGTAAAGACTCTATACGAGTCATATCCGTCGCTAAACCAGTGTCTGCCCCAAGTATTTCTATTTTGGTTACGACTAGGACTCTACGAGTCGTAGGGTCTCTTAACAAGTCATACGGTGTGAGTCATAGGGTTACCATGGGGTCCCCTCAACTACTGTCCAGACTACGACTCGTGGTGACGAGTCGTAGTGAGTCTTTACAAGTTGGGTAGTAACCCATAGTCACTGGCGATAATTTTTCAGTATTTCATTAAGGGCACTATGGATCATTTTCCTCTTCCCCAATCGTGTCCGATGACTTAAAATACCTTTTGGTATCATTATCACTCCAAAACAAATCAAAATAACTTCTCAAACACTCACAAATATCCAAGGTCAAGAGAACTTAGGGTTTCCAAGAAGTTGATCAATTAGGGCTCTCAAGGGTGATTTCTCTCCAGCGTTGTGATACTTTCAGGCATGTTACTCTTCTCCAATTCTTATTTTGTGAAAAGCTTGTGTTTTAAAGGGTTAATTGTATGGACTTGAATGTGGGTTTTTACATAGGTTGAGGGTTTTGGAGTGGTTGATTATTAAATTATTTTTCTATTATTTTCATGAATAGTTCATGCTTTGATTTGAATATTTTTTAACTAATGGGGTGCATGGGTGTGAGAATTAAAATGGGGGTCGAGGTATTCCCCCAAATTGATGTTTTGAACTTGAAATAATTGGTTTTGAATAATTGTGTTACCTCAACCCACTTCTGTAAATGGCTTTGAATTGTGGAATTGTCACTTGGTTTGACTTACTCACCTATATTATTGAATTGCTTAAATGGTTAAACAATGAGCATGGATTTTGAAGGTCTTATTGTCTATGTTTTGATTTAATGAACAAGGGAATCGAGGCATTCCCCCAAGTTAATGGAATTGTAATGGCATAATTATGCACTGGCAAACTAATTAAAAAATGAGTAATAATTGTCTTCTAAGAATGTTAATCACTTAACCAACATTTAACTAATCAAGAGGCATTATTTGAGACAATTATGTGCTAAATGTCGTTCAATGTGTTTGACGCGCTTTGAGTCTAATTAGTAAACCCAGTTTCTTTCTCAAGATTCAAAATCCAAAGTAGAAAATTTCAATGCCTCTTGGACAATAAAGTGGAACGGGTAGGCATGTTAGGGAACTCTAGTTTTATCTTTTCTTTTTAAAGCGCCTTTAGGCTTAATAACTATACTAGGTGGGGGTGGGTAGTCATTTGTAGATGATGATAACCCATGCATATTCCAACAATGCAGCATATAACATTGTCACCCGTTAATAACCCGGTTGCTGGTTAATGGGTCGGGTAATAGTTAATAATCTGGGTGCTAATCCAAATAAAACCAATAAATATTTTGTCTAATCTTGTGAATATGTTTTTCTATTTTCTTTACTTTATACATTTATTTATTTGGGGTATCTAGGTTTATTATATAAGTAAACCATATTTGTTATATAAACTGTGTCATTTCTATCTCCTCGCTTATTTGTGTTACATTATTTCTTGTCTTGTTGTTATCATCACTTAGATAATTAATAATTAAAAATAATTAAATAACATGTCTTGGTTATTCATCACTTAGTAAACACTAAGTTAGTAAAATAAGTGATCTTTGCTTATCACATGGAATTCCCACGTAAAATATGAATTTGGCCGAAAATCATATTTGTGGACCTCGAAAGGTGTCTAATACCTTTCTTTCGAGGTAACTTGAACTCTTACCTAAATTTTTGATGATGTAGACTAATTATTCAGTTCTTAATTAGCCTAGAATAATGCATTAATCAAACACTCTCATTATCTTCTCTAACGCCTAAACTAAAAAAGTTTAAAGATTTCACTATGCATTCATCATCCGGGCTCCAAATTTCAAATTGATTTTAAATTTTGTGTTTTTAGGCATGTTTCTCTTCCCTGAACTTTAATTTTACATTATGGCATTGATTTAAACGGATTTCTATGTGATTTAAGTTGTGAATTTTGAAATTGGGTTGAGGGGTTTTGATGGTTATTGTTTGAATTACTTGTCTTATATTTTGAATTGATTATTCATACTTTAAATTGATGTTTTTAGGACCGAATTGGTATATTATTTAAATGGTTGGAATGAGGGACATGGGTTTCCTCAAACTGGAGGAATTTTGTCTTGGAATTACATGAACCTCTACCTACATTGTAAATTTGATTTATACTATGAAAAATTTCATGGTTTTAACTTGCTTGTGAACCCAATACATTGCATTAATGGATAATTAGATATAAATAGAACTTGGGAGTCCATTTGGTTGTGTGAATTGATTTGGTCTATTTATTTTAGCTTGCAAGCGTATTGGTATGACGATACCAAGTGGTAAATTTCTTAATGAATAACTCCCAGGTTAATGGTTGGAATTATGTGTAAATTGATTTTAATATGGGCTTAAAGTGGGTTTTGTATCTCACTGTGAAGGTGTAAGTCCCGGTGGGACGAACACCGAAAACTATGTTTGCCGGCGTTGGGGATCTATATGACTATGTACTGGATACACATTTGAAATATGTATATTCGGGATGACTATTGTCCATGGTAGCTTAGTTTTCCCTTGGATTTTCCTTGGTTCATTTGGCTAACACGCACCAAGGCCCTTCCAGCAGGGGGAGCTGAACCCATATAGCTTAGGGGAGCTGAACCCCCATATAGCTCATGGGTGCCTTTAGGATAGATTGATCTATAAAGTCTAGGTTAATGGTTTTAAAACTCTCATGTTTATGACCCATACCTTTTCTCTACATCCTATATATATGTATATACGAATGTGTTCATATGGTTTTAACTAATTTTGGACATAGCATTATTTCATCTCTTTCCTGAGTTACATGCCAGTGTTTATCCCACTGACCATCCTAGGACCTATATTATTTCATGATATAGGGTCCGAAGACACTTCCATTTTCTTGTGCAACATTAGGTGTTTGATCCCGTTTGTTAAGTCATTGTGGAGTGGTGAGCTTCCATCCTTTGGAAGGCCTTATTATTTCATTATTCTTTCATTATTAGTTTAGTACTTTTGGATTCATTTTGGTCATATTCGAGGGCATATCCTGACTTAGATTTTATTCTAGTTTTAGAGGCTATTGTGGACAGGTGTGAGTTGGTTGGTTATTGATTAATCTTAGTTTTATAGAGTTAACTATTCATTTTTTATCATGGTTTAATTGTCTTCTGCACTGTTATTTTTTTTATTATTGTGCTCTTGAGGTTAGGTTAAGGGGGAGATCTCCGGTCTGTGGTGGACTTGAGATACACATCAAGGCCAGGCCTTGATTTGGGTCATGACAAGCTTTGTATTAGAGCCAGGTTTAGAGTCGTTGGGTGTCCAAAAATCCGTGTCGAGTAGAGAGATTTTTATGTGTTGCTACAAGGAATTTAGAAATGTTTTCCTTTCTTGTGTTCTATTTAGGGCCGTTGAGTTTAGTGTGATGAAACTTCTCTAACTCCTGACTTCCTCGTGTTTCAAATCATGCCTTCCCAAAGATTTGATGTAATACCCCGAAAAATCCAAACCAATATTAGAGCCATGTACCAAGCTCATGTATAGTACATCATGGTTATTTTATAGTTTTATGAGTAGGTTAGATGTATATTAAGGCTTCAAATAACTCCCAGCTATCAGACGAATCAAAACATTCCTTACTGATTGAATTCTTGAGATGGACATTGGTATAGTCAAATTCAAACAAGTATATCTCTTATTATACTTGGAATTTTTGAGCTCATGATCTATCAAAAGATATATAATTGAATTACCTTTCCAACGATACCAATTTCGTCTAAATCTGATATCGGAGCAAAGAGTTATTCCTATTTTACTCCAGCATGTCAGGCTGGAAACAGTGTGACGACATTCGTGGTAGCTTACCACATTTGTGACGCCCTACCACAAAGGTCGTCAGCCTTAGGTAGAAACCAGATCCTAAGTGACGACATTAATGGTATATTACCACACTTGTGAGGCCCTACCACGAAGGTCGTCAGCCTTAGGCAGAAACCAGCTCCTAAGTGACGACATTTGTGGTAGCTTACCACATTTGTGACGCCCTAACACGAAGGTCGTCAGCCCTAGGCAGTATCCAGCTTCTGTGTGATGACATTTTTTATGGATTACCACATTTTTGATGCCATATCACAAATGTCGTCAGCCTTAGGCAGAGTTCAGCTTCTGTGTGACAACATTTTTGACGGCTTACCACATTTTTGATGCCTTGTCACAAATGTCGTCAGCTATTATTTTCAGCAACTGGGAATTTATTTCATAAGGGTATTTTGGTCTTTTCCCTTCACTTTCCACAACTTATAACCCTCGAGGAACTTATTATCTTTCATTCTCTTTAGTTGAAACATCTTAAAAACCCTCTCTTACACTTTCAACCACAAGATTAGGGTTTTCTCTCAAGATCATTTCCTCAGGAACAAGAGCATTCTTTCCCAAAGGGGTTAAACCCTAGTCAAGAAAAATCAAGGGCAAGCCTAAGGAATTCTTCAAGAACTTTCAGAAACATTAGATCTCTTTCAAGATTCAATCACTAAAGTATGCGTAGTGTTCATCTATGGATCCAATCCGTTCATAGAGCTCAAGAACCATGTTTTAAATATTATTTTGTAAACTTTTTGTGGTGATATGAGTATGTACATGTTGACGATTGTTGTTTAAGTTTCAATGTGAAGTATAAAGGTGTTTTCATGGAATATATATGTTTGTTAATTGAAAACCATGAACTTTAGGTGGTTTAATATGGTGTAAGTATGAAACCCACCTATGCCTTAAAGAATGCATGCAAGGTGTTTGATAAAATGCTTAGGATGCTAGAAATTCATGTTTGTATGGTTCTATGATCTCTAAATGACAAGTTCATGTTAGCTATATACTTCAATATGAATTCCATGCTTTTCATGTGTTGCTATTGTGGTGGTATGAAGCATGCAAGATAATGGAGAAATACAATATGTACACGAAATATATCCATGCATTCCCTACAATGTTTAAGATGTTGAATAACTATATGAAATTTCATATCCCCTACTTATGATATTATGAATTGTGGACTCAAATCTTATGATCAAGTCATTTCATGTGTATCAGTTTCCTTCTATCGAGTCCTGGGCGTATTCGTACCCGAAAAACATAGTTGTGTGCCTAGATCCATGTCATGTTGTCACGATAATCTCAGTCAAGCTATAATCTATAGAACTTAGTCAGTCATGTGACTCAGGAAACCTCAGAAATCTCATGATCTCAGTTAACTCTCAGATAATAGTACTACTCCGTCAGTCAATGGAAGTCAGTTAATCTGTCCATGTACAGTCAGTTGAATTATGTTTAGTCTCTTCAGATGGGAGTAGAAGTTAGCACCGAGTGAACCCAAGGATGGGGACTCACCTACCAGTTTAGGGTGTGTTTCTTAGCAGTCATCCTTGTGTTCCAGAACTACGTAGCCAGCGTAGGTTGAGACATCTTAGCCTGTCAGATTAGGGTTGATGAGGTGGCTTAACCTGTCAGTTTAGAGTCCCACCATTCTCACTTTGAGTACCTGCCAGATAAGGGTCACTCACAACTATCCTTACCAGTGGCGCGGTATTGACACCCCTCCAGTCGGGGCAGAGATTGGACCCCAGCTTAGACGTAATAGTACACATAGGGCATGTTGGTTAAAAAACTACCTCCCACAGTTTTAGACTCAGTCTCAGTAAAAGAACTCAGACAGTTCTTCAGATATCAGTATACCAGGACTGTTAGATACAGTCAAATTCAGTTATAGCACGGGACTCAGAAAGTTACATCAGATTCAAGACTATCAGACACAGTCACCCATGCTATCAAAACTACAGTTTCAGCCATGTCAGTTATCAGTAAACCATGTATTAGCGTACAGATTTAGCTATCACGTACTCACGATCTCAGTTACTATGTATGTTTGTACTCTTGCGTTTATAGCAGTCAGTCAGTTAGCATTATTCATGCATGTAAACCCTTTGAATTAGCCTACCTCACTCGTATGCTCAGTACTCCAGTTGTACTGACGCATTTGTGCTATGCTGCTTTCTTGTCATGTTATACCATAGGTTCAGAGACACGAGTTCCAGACCAGCAGTAGAAGCTGCATTCCAGTATACAGAGTTGCAGTTAGTCCTCTTCATTTGAGGATGATACGATATTATTTTATTTCATTTATTATTTCAGCTTAGTTTTGCTAGACGGAGTTAGTTGAGACATGTTCCTTCAACTCCTTATTCAGACAGTATTTAGAGGCTTTCAGATTTAGTTTAGATTTGATTCGGTTTTCAGTTGTTTTGGGTATCTTTCACCCACACGGATGTTACTATTTTACAGATTCTTTATTCAGTTGAACCTTATGGCCTACATGTTCATGTTTTCCGCATTATTACATTATATATTGCAGTGAATAGGTACATATATCAATCATGGGTTAGCTTGTGGTCCTTCAGGATCATAAGCACCGTGTAGCATTCTGGTTCAGAAAATCAGGGTGTTACATTTGATGTTTATAGAAACTTTGTTGGAAACTCTATTCCGCCTGAGGAGAACATGGAAGGGACTCTACCTGATTATGGAATGTAAACCAAGTCTAGGGTCCCTTCTCCTGATTATGCCACTCCACGTAGAGTTCCACTAGTCCCTACTAGTCTTCCTCGGGCTTCTCAAACTGGTGATACCTATGATCAGCTGCCTCAATGTAACGACCTAAAAATTTGATAAAATATATTAAATATGTGTTTCTCTACGATTTGACTATTTTACCCCTCGTCGTAGTTGCATTATGGTATTTATGAGGTGTGGGAGTGATTGGAATGGTTTTCGAATGCATTTTGGTACCATTTATGCGATATTTTAATTTTTTATGGCTTCAAAAGCCTTATTTTGGACTTATGTGGATATCTTTTGATCTGTGTGGCGGATGACTAAACGGACTACACCAGTAGCCCAGAATATCGATTTAGGCTAGGTAGACCTTTGATTTGGGTCTCGATACACCCAAGCTCATTTCGACCTATTGGTCAAAAAGCTAAAAAATTAGAAATATAGGTGTGGGACCCAAATTTAGTTGAAACAACTTCGGATTGAAAATTCGACCTCACCAACATGTCCAAAATGTTGATTTTAGGGTGGTAACATTTTTGGTGTGATTTTACAACTTTTAAATCTCATTTCGATTCTCGATTTGAAAAATTATAATTTCGGATTTTGGAGGTCACTTTGCGAAAAGTACCTTTTTTTTTTGAAAATTTGATATCTCCATTGAGTTTGGAGCATCAAATTTAGTCTGGTTACATATTTTATTTGCCTATATCCAACTCCAAATAAATCTTGAGTGCACTGTCGAAGTCCGGGTTGGACTTAAAAGAAATCAGTTTTTTCAATAGCTAGTACAAAAAAATCTGCTCTATTAAAGTAGCTTTTTGGGCCTATTTCGCTCATTTTTCATCTTGCCTCTTGAGAATTAAATCCTAAAATAGCGTGAGGGCTTAAAAGTGAAGTTTGTGGGTGTTGAAAAGCTAGATTAACATCTATTTCTTGATTCTCTGACGGATTTAAGGTAAGAAATCACCCTTTTTTCTAGTAATTTCTTGATTAATTTCTCAAAACCTCAAAAATATAGGGCTTGATTTTAAACCCCAATTTCACTTCTTTTCACTTAAATAATATTTTAATCTTATAATTACTAGTTTTTTATCAGTTTAACCTTCAAATAACTATGATTCTTGATTTTAACTCTCAAAACAAATACGGAATTTTCCTTGTATTTGAATATCTTATGTAGTTCAATTGGATATGAGGTGTACTAGATACATTTTTATACTGTTGAAACCTAGTTTTGAGAGTTATGATAGCATTGTTATGTTTCTGTTCACATTTATTGTATTTGTATGGTTCGTCTCATTCTAAAAGTCTTACCTTGGGGTTATTACTATCTTTTTCCCCTTGTGTGTCGGTTTGGGTAATAGGCAAGTGTCATTATGACCTATGGATTTTGGGTCATGAAAAATTAGTATCAGAGCATCCAGGTTCATTGGTCTCAATGGTGTAAGAATGTGATGTCTAATAGAGTCTAGTGGATCGGTACGTAGACGTTTATATCTATCTTTGAGAGGCTATATAATTTCTTTAGGAAACTTTCCTCATTTTATTCTTTATAATGCAAAGATCTTTTTTATCTTGTGTTCTGAGTTGTGTTTCACTCTTTCTATATGGATGATGTGGCTTATACTACATATTAGTTGAAAGATATTGTGAGATATTGGTTGAGATCATTTGTCGGTTGTAGGACTATTGATTCTCCTGAGTTGTCATGGAATCAGGTATCTGATACCTTTCTGGAGAGGTTCGTTCCTTACAATTTGAGGGATCGAATGTGTGATGAGTTTGATTGTCTAGAGCAAGGTTCCATGACCGTTGTAGAGTATGAGATGCATTTTAATGCCTTGTTCATATATTTCTATACCAGTATTTCCATCAAGTCAGAGAAAATTCAGAAGTTTGTGAAGGATTTGGATGTCTCTTTTAGTTGGCTACATTTCAGATGGTTGTATTTGAAGCATCTTTTCAGAGTACTATGGATCATACAAAGATGACAGAGGTTATTCTTAGGGTATTGCATGTAGGCGCCAAGAAGGTGCGCTGTTTTAGTGAGTTTAGAGGTCAGATTTCTCATGGTAGGGATTTTAGGATTTCTCGTAGACATCAGAGTAGGCTAGTGCAGGCGGCCTTACAAAATTTGGGTGGTGGATCTTTGGGTTCAGCAGTGTAGGGTGGCCATTCAGGACCAATGGTTCCCTGATACAAGCCTAAAGAGCACAAAAGAGTACAAGGCATTATCAAAGGTTCAAGCGTCGGAATTGACAAGTGATTGAAGGCCTTTTGGAGAATTTTTGAAGCCTTGTTCAAGAGAATCTAGGAGGAGAACCTTTACACTCAAGAGGCGCCTCAAGAAAAAGGTATATAATAAATTTTACACATTAAAGTCACACTCAAGAGGCACCCCAATTCCCTTATTCATTAAGGGTATTTTTGACATTTACTATGTAATAGTATAAATAGACAAATTAACTTCTCTTTTCATTAGTTTTGAAGAATTGATTTAGTGAAACTCAAATTTTATTTTCTTTCCTTAGTGTAGGGCTTGGAAAAGCCATCTCAGTGTAGGTCTTGGAAAAGACATTGAAACTAGGTCATCTTTGAGTGTGGAATCACTCTTGTTGATATTTTGGCAAAAAAGGTTGGGTGCTTAAGGAGTTGATCCCTTTGTGTCCACCTAAGAGTGTGGTGTTATCCTCCATTGGTGTTGTGTGTCTTGGTGTTTGATACACACCTTGGTTCTATTCATTGGTGTAGGTGTATGTCTCACTATCTATCCTTTACATTTATGCACTTTTCTTTTGTTTCTTGTTAAATTCGTGGGTTCTCTTCTTCATCTACTCTTCTTGTAGTTGCTAATGTTTGATACCTTGGGAGTAATTTCGTGTTTAGTAGTTTATTTTTGTATCATTTGGTATCAAGATCCATGTTTTAGAGTTGTTCCCATAACTCTAAGCCTTGGATCTAAGAAAATCTCACAAAAAAAGAGTCAAATCCAAAGAAAAATCACAAAAAAGGTAGATCTTGTAGTGTTTGTTGTGGATCCATGTGTTACAAGTTAGATCTACTAATTTTTAGCTTGTTTTGATAGTTTCTAGTGTTAGATTCTTGTTCTCTAGCACTTAAAGGGTCTAGATCAAAGTTTAGAACAAGATTTGGTTGTTTTTGAGCTAGATCCACCATTGTTGTGGCTTGTTTGAAGTTTTTGAGGAGGGATATCATTTTTTATCAACTTTTTTGTGGTGTTTTGTGGCTAGTTTTGTGTTGGTTATGCTTGGTTTGGAAAAGGGAAACTAGATCTAAAAGAAAAATTGAAGTTAGGGTTTATTTGCCTAGTGGTCAAACCTTGTTCAACTCTTCAATATTCATCTTGTTCATCCACCATCTTTAAATCTTGTTGAAGAAGAATATTCAAGTAGCTTGTTTGATCCAAAAATGGAGAAGAAAGAAAGTGTACTAAGTTTTTGTACACGAATATTCCCTAGCATATTCTAAGTCTTCCAAAAAGGAAGAGGGGACAAGCAAGTACAATTGAAAGTACACTTGAAGGGACCAATCTATTTTGAATTCATTTGAAGCTCCAAAAAGGATTCAAACCTTCATTTTCCCCCCTAAAACTGAAATTCTTCTTACCTAAAGGAGTGCGAAACAAGATATTTGGAATTGAAAATTTTGAAAAGTGACGTCCAACCACAAGCTGCCACATCATCACTTTATGAACAACCAAATTGAGTCCTAAAATTAGATTTCTTAGTTTCTAATTTTTATTCTAGTTTCTTGTGTGTTAAAATCTATCACTAATTATCAAGCTAGTAAGTACCTACTAGATTTATAATTAGTTTTTAGTCTGTTTTTTAGTGTCTTTGATTTTTTGTGTGCCTTTTTCTCATTTTTAATTCATAGTAGTTTATTGGTTCAAGTCTGTGCATTATTTTATTTAAGTCTTATCAAACAAAAATCGATTATGGACCAAGGCATATTCACCACTCAATTCACTTGCCAAGCATTGCCAAGTTTTCAACACTTGTGAGACCAAGTGTGAGGTAAGATCCGAGTGAGAGTGTGGTGAGGCTTTTGAACTAACTTGTGTGTTCATTCTGTAGGTGTTTCCTTTTCTATTTTTGATTGTTTGTTAGGTACAAGGAGCATGGGATCAGAGAGTTCAAGTGCTCCCTCACTTGGGAATGATGTTTTGGGAGTCTTGTTGGCTCGGATTGATGCCCTTTCCCGAGACTTGAGGGTGATTTTGACATTATAAAAGGAGACTTGAGACCCATGAAGGGTGACGTAATATTCATAAGGGGTGACATTATTAGAATTAATTCGGAGGTTGATAGACTATGTCCACAAAAACCTCCACAAAATTCAAACCACCAAGTCCCAAATCCACTTGACCAAAGACCTTACACTTCACAAAACCCCATGCCACAAATCCAAACCCATCAGCAACCAAATCCAATGCCTCCTCTCCACAAGTTAAAATCCAAGGAGAATGAGGTCAAGCCTCAAGATGGAGAGAAACTTAGTGTTGGGATACAATAAGAATGTGAAGAAAAGAGGAAAAGAAAAGGGGAACTGAAGGCTAGAATAGATGAAGTTGGAAGGGAAAAGTCACAATTAATTGTGGGTCTTGTCCACAAACAATCCTTATTACTCACTAACCCAAATACTACAATTTTTTCTAGTATTTATCTTCTCATATGCAGGTTAAAGACCTTAGAAGCACCAAGGAGAATCCCAAGGAATTTCCCTTTAAGCCCTTGGCCAAAAGTCCAGATTTTGGGATAAGTGATGAAGAAGTGAGCCCAAAGGAAAACCTTGGCATATTCCCTTTTAATGTGGAGCATGAATACTGCCACAATTCAAACACAAGTGAAGAACACACTTCTCATGATCTACAAGGTAACAAAGCTATCTTCTACACTCCTAGAAACTTGAATTGTTGTGATGTGGCTAACAGTGGCCAAAGTGGTGTTGTTTTGGATTTGCTTAGTGAAGAAGTGTATGAATGTTTCTTTTGTGATACTCTTGGTGATGTTAGGTTGCATAAGTACCAAGCTCTTGTTGTGAGTACGCAAGCACTAGTTGATCCTTTAGATGACAAAATCAATTCTTTTTGTAAGAATGATTTGTGTCCACCTAGTGCTAGCACTTATAACTTGAATAAGGTTCCCTTACCAAGTGACAAGAGTATTCACACACTAGTTGGCCATTGTGAAAAACAAGTGGACTGCTCTAGTACAAATCAAGGTAAAATTGGTACACTCTAAACTCTCTTAAGTTTAAAATATTTTGATATGGCTATTAGTAGCCAAGGGGATGTGAATTCGGGTTTACATAGTGTAGAAGTACGTGCTTCTTTTCTTGGTAGTTCTCTTGTTATGTATAATGAGTAATGTGCTCCTAAGAATAACTCACTACTTAAACATGTGAATGATATGCTTGAAATCTCTCAAGTAGATGTTGATGCTTGTAATGTTGATGTAGATAATGAGTATGGTCCTTTGAACTTGTGTGATGAAAGTCATGATATTAGTCTTTTTCATAGTGACCATGTGCATGTCAAAGTTGTGAGAAATACCTTGGGTGATTGTGGGATTGATTCTCTAGTAAAAGGAATGGGTAACCTCGGCTTAGATCCTTGTCTATTTCTTCCATTTGATCCTGGTATATTATTAGGGTGGGGAAGGTTGTGTTTTGATTGCATTCCTTTTTCCTTGATGTCTCTATTAACCATGTCCTTTGTAATGCTTGTAGTAAGTATTTCATGATCATAACAAAGTATTATTAGTTGTATTTCAAATATGTACCCCCTTGGCTTGATAGACTAGTGAAAGTAATGGCTTCTCTCGGTTTAGACCCTCGTCTACTATTTCCATTTGATCTCGGTGTACTTGTGGGGTGTGGGAGGTGTAGTTTTGGTTCATGCTTATTATCTTTTAATATTGATGCTATTCACTTATTTGGTATCCTTTATGCTAAGCTTCTCATATTGAATACCAAGGATATGTGGGTATATATTAAGTGTGAACAACCATGGATTGATGATATAAGTGTGGTACTAATACTAACCCTCCTACCAAGAGGATTGTGTGCTTGTTTTTCTCTATCTTTGGTTGTGCAAGATCTGAATTTGAAGATCTGAATTTGAAGACAAATTCCTTTCAATATGGAGAGGATGATACAAGCCTAAAGAGCACAAAAGAGTACAAGGCATTATCAAAGGTTCAAGCTTCGAAATTGACAAGTGATTGAAGGCCTTTTGGGGTATTTTTGAAGCCTTGTTCAAAAGAAGCTAGGAGGATAACCTTTACACTCAAGAGGCGCCTCAAGTGAAGTGTATAGAAGAAAAATTTTACACATTAAAGTCACACTCAAGAGGCGCCCCAATTCCCTTATTCATTAAGGGTATTTTTGACATTTACTATGTAATAGTATAAATAGACAAATTAGCTTCTCTTTTCATTAGTTTTGAAGAATTAATTGAGTGAAATTCAAATTGTATTTTCTTTCCTTAATGTAGGGCTTGGAAAATCCATCTCAGTGTAGGCCTTGGAAAAGACATTAAAACTAGGTCATCTTTGAGTGTGGAATCACTCTTGTTGACATTTTGGAAAGAAAGGTTGGGTGCTTGAGGAGTTGATCCCTTTGTGTCCACCTAAGAGTGTGGTGTTATCCTCCATTGGTGTTGTGTGTCTTGGTGTTTGATACACACCTTGGTGCTATTCATTGGTAAAGATGTATGTCTCACTATCTATCCTTTATATTTATGCACTTTTCTTTTGTTTTTTGTTGAATCTGTGTGTTCTCTTCTCCATCTACTCTTCTTGTAGTTGCTGATTTTTAGCCTCGCCGGGTGTGCTAAGTATAGCTTAGAAGGGTTCACTTCATTTGGGTCTAAGAGGATTATATCTTATGTTCAGGCTCATAAATTGATTGAGAGGGGATGTTTATCTTACTTGGCTTATATTCATAACACCAGTGTTGTTTCTCCTCCTTTCTTAGATTCTATCCATATTGTTCATGAGTTTATGGATGTGTTTCCTATGAATTTGCTTGGTATGCCTATAGATCATGATATTGACTTTGCTATTGAATTTGAGTAAGGCACTGAGCCCATCTTTATTCCTTCTTATAGGATGGCTCTAGTCGAGTTGAAGAAATTAAAGGATCAGTTGCAGGAGTTATTGGATAAGGGATTTATCTGACCTAGTATATCACCTTGGGGTGTGCCTATCTTGTTTGTGAAGAAGAATGATGGACCTATGCATATGTGTATTGATTATCGATAATTGAACAAGGTGATGGTTAAGAATAAGTATCCTCTTTCTCACGTTGATGATTTATTTGATTATCTTGAGGGTGTTATGGTATTTTCAAAGATTGATTTAAGGTTCAATTATCACCAGTTGAGGATTAGAGCTTCAAATATTCCAAAGATAGCTTTTTGGACTTGATATGGCCATTATGAGTTCTTGGTCATGTCCTTTGAGTTGACCAATGCCCATGCCACGTTCATGGAGTTGATGAATCGGGTATTTTTATCGTATCTTGACTCCTTTGTTATTGTATTTATAGATGATATCTTGTTTTATTTAAAGAGTGAGGTTGAGCATGAGGAGCATTTGCAGATTGTGCTTCAGAGATTAGGGGATGAAAAGTTGTATACGAAGTTCTCTAAGTGCGATTTTTGGTTAGGGCATATTTCTTTCTTGGGTCATGTGGTGACTAAGGAAGGTATTATAGTTGATCCAGCCAAGGTTACAGTGGTTCGTGATTGAGCTAGACCTACTTCGCCCATCGAGATTCAGAGTTTTGTTGGACGGTTATTATCGGCATTTTGTCGAGGGTTTTTCTTGTATTGCATCTCCTTTGACTAAGTTGACTCAGAAGAAAATTTTCTTTCAATGGTCCAATGCTTGTGAGGTGATCTTTTAAAAGCTCAAGGATTTGTTGACTTTATCTCCTTTATTGGCTTTTCCTAAGGAGGGCGTGGGCTTTACCAGATTCAAGTAAATTTGAGCTCATCAATTTGGTAATGTCAGATTAAGGTTGATTTGAGATAAGGTGTTGAATAAAGAGGCTAAGGAAGTCTCACTTGATTCAGATAGAGTTTTGCAGATTGGAGACTGAGTTTGTGTGCCGAGAGTGGGTGACTAAATTACGTTGATCTTGGAGTAGGCCCACTGTTCCAGATATTCCATCCATCCAGGTGTGACTAAGATGTATCATAATTTGAGACAGCACTATTAGTAGGGTGGTGTAAGGCGAGATGTAGTAGATTTTCTGGCTCGTTGCCTTTGTTGTCAGCAGTTGAAGGCCGAGAAAATGAGATCTAGTGATTTGCTTCAGAGGTTATCCATTCTTGAGTTGATGTGGGAATGGATCACCATTGACTTTATGACTAGTTTGCCTTATGCATCTCATATGTCTGACAGTGTTTGGATTATCGTGGATCGATTGACCAAGTCAGCTTATTTTATTCTAGTTCAGGTCTCATTCAGTGCTGAGAGGTTGGCTCATATCTTCATTCATGAGATTGTGTGTCTACATGGTGTGCCAATGTCCATTATTATAGATTGAGGTTCTATGTTCATATCTCACTTTTGAAAGACTTTTCAGGATGAGTTGGGTACTCGGGTTGATCTTAGCATGGCATTTCATCCCTGCATTGATGATCAATCAAAGTGAACTATTTAGGTTTTAAAAGATATGCTTCGTGCTTGCGTGATGGATTTTGGTGACCATTGGGAGCAGCATTTGGCTTTAGCAGTGTTTGAATAATAATAGCTACCATTCTAGCATCAACATGTCTCCTTTTGAGGAATTGTATGATAGTATTTATCGCTCTCCAGTTGGTTGGTTTGATGTTTCTGAGGTTAGACCTCGAGGTACAAACTTGTTTCGTAAATCTTTGGATAAAGTTCAGATCATTTAAGATAGACTTAAAATGACCTAGAGTAGGAAGAAATATTATGCTGATCGTAGACTTCGTGCCTTAATATTTGGTGTTAGGGATCGTGTTTTTCTTCGAGTTTCACCCATAAAAGGTGTGATGAAGTTTGGAAAGATGGGAAAGCTTAGCCCCAGGTATATTGGTCCATTTGAGATTCTTTAGACTGTTGGTGGTGTGGCCTATGAGTTAGCTTTACCCCCAGATATAGCGGTTGTTCATCTATTTTTTAATCTTTCTATACTTTGCCGTTACATTTTGGTTGAGTCTCATGTTATAAGTTGGGAGTCAGTTCAGTTAGATGAGAGGTTGTCTTTAGTTGAGGAGTCGGTCTCCATTTTGGCTAGGGATGTGAAGCGGTTGCAATTCAGAGTCATCCCTGTGGTTAAGGTTCAGTGGAAACATCGACCTGTAGATGAGTCTACTTGAGAGGTCGAGTATAATATGCATAGTTCTTATCCCCATCTCTTTGTTGATTCAGGTATTTCTTTTGCCTTTAGTTCGAGGACGACCTATAATTTTAGTAGTGGATGATTAACGACCTGAAAATTTAATGAAATATGTGAAATGTGTATTTTTATATAATTTGACTATTTTACCCCTCCCCGTAGTTGAATTATGGTATTTATGGAGTGTGGGGGTAATTGGCATGGTTTCAGAATGCATTTTGGTACCATTTATGCGATATTGTAATTTTTTATGGCTTCAAGAGCCTTATTTTGAAATTATGTGGATATCTTTTGATCCATGTGATGGATGGATGAATGGACTATGCTAACAGCTCTGGAATATCGATTTTAGTCTAGGTAGCCATTTGGTTCGGGTCCCGATGCACCCCAGCTCATTTCTACCTGTTGGTTGGAAAGTTAAAAAATTAGAAATATGGGTGTGGGACCCACTTTTAATCGAAACGACCTCAGATGGGAAATCTGAATTCGCCAATGCATCTGGAACATCGATTTTAGGGTGGTAACATGATTGGTGTGACTTTACGGCTTTTAAATCTCACTTCGACCCTTGATAACGCTCAATCTACAGCTCTCGTAGGAGTGTAAAGCGGTCGTTTGTCAAATATAGAACCCAACTGGATTGGGTATCGATCCCACAGGGAATAGCTTGGTCAGCAAGTAAGCAAAGATTACTAGACTTTTAGTGAAATTCTCGAAAAAGGGGGGAGTCTTGTTGTGCAAGTAATGTAACCAAATAGTAGAGAAAAAACAGAAATAGCAAAGTAAAAAGAAAGAATGTGTAGTAAGATGTAAACGATGAGAATTGAGAAGTTGGGGTTATGTCCACCTTATGAGTTGTACGTCTCTATTGGCTATGAGTTATGCGGAGTTCAGACATGCATGTGCTTATAGAGAATTGTATTCGATGGTAAATCCAAGCGTCTTTTGACCTGAACAAGGACTATTTCACTTTAACTCTTTCGAGCTTAAAGCGTATCTAACGGTACAAATTCTCCAAGAGGTTAATCCAGTTACGGCACTAACATTTTAATAGGGGATGGGACCCTATTACCTTGACATTATCTTTTTTCCAGACATATAACCTTTTTTTCAAACAAGTTAATGCTATACTGGCGTATTCTATGCGTTTGCAACCACAAAGAATTTAGATTAAGATGAAGAGAATAATGATATAAGCAGCATACGTGTCACGAACTCACAAACTCACAGCAATAGATAGTATCTCATTCGGCTTCCATAACCCCAACAGAGAAGTTTAGTTACCCATGAGTGCAAAGGAAATCACAATAGAAATTGTTATTATACCACAATAAATATTTCGTGTAGCAAAGTGTGGTAGGCGTTAGGCGTGAATTCCTTGCAAAGTAACCTTTCTCTTGTTGCGGAAATTAAGAATTGATTAGATGAATAGAAGAAGAATTAAAAGTAGAAGAATTGTTTTCAGAGTTAAAAGTAATGGAAGAATGATAAAAATCTCTAGCAGAATAGGGTATTTATAATACTCCTCTCCTATTCCTACTAAGCTACTGCATTACTTAACCCAATCCTACTAGGTTACTGCATCATTATCTTACTCCTAATAAGTTACTGCTAGTCCCCAAAGTCTTTAGAATTGTTGTTTTTGCCCGGGACATATTTTCCATGCGCCACTTTTGGTCTTTGGCGTCCAAGCTTTGCTTTCCTCCTTTCGTGAAGCTTTCTTTGGCGTCAAGTTATCCATAAAATGCTGAATTCTGCATCATTTATACCTGAAAACTTGCTAATCATGTTCGTTAGCTCACTTACAGGAAAAAGGACTAAAAGTGCATGAAATATATAATTTGTCCTCAAAACTTAGCTGAAATATAGGCAAAATATAGCACTATAGGCGTGTAAATTCGCCTATCATCAACACCCCCACACTTAAATCTTTGTTCGTCCTCGAACAAAATATCATGTCCATCTAAAAATCTACTTAGGGTTTCACCGTAACAGCACAAAATATTCATCAAGACAGGCACGACAATCATTAACAAAGAGTAGTTTTTTTATCACTACTAGAAACAATTCAGCCTCCAACATAGACTCGTGATGATGGTTAATTCGCATCCAAAAGTTAAGCCACAAAGAATCATACAAGACTACCCAAAACTCATCAACCATGTGTGTCTCACATAAGATATTGCCCATAATCACTCACAAGTATTGCATTTTTCAGAACATGGGTATAAGATTATCCTTGCTCTCAGTCTCACAAAGAATTCATATGTTGCAACTGATGACCATAGGCTTGCCCATAGTGTAATGCTCTACTAATATTAGAATGCTAAGCTTAGGATCAAATAGGTCTTCTATAGGTTGTAATGTAGGCTAAGGGATGGGTAGGACTATTTTGGCCGGAAATAGTGACTATGTTCCTAAGCGCTTTAATACATCACATTATGCCATTAACACTTTCTTTTAATCAACCCTGCTACCTTTCTTTCATCTATCACCCTTTTTCACCTAATTTTGCCATTCAAGCATAATTATCTTTTTATTTAATCATAAACACAATTTATCTTTTTGTTTTTCTTTTTTTTTTTCTTTTCTCTTTCTCTTTTTTTTTCTTTTTTTTTTTAATAACACACCTCCATGATAGCCACTCTTTTTCATAACAAATTCAAGTACCAATACACTCTAAGGCATCACTCTCACCCAATTTCCTCTTATTTTGTCACATGACTTCACAACTTAAAGCACTTAGGAATTTGGATCAAATTATGGTCTTGAAAAAAATGGATTAGGCTTACATATGAGGCTGTCAAAGAAAATGGCTTAAAGGCTCAAAGGGGTTGACTAGGATAATGTCCACGGGTAGGTAAAACGAAGGTAAACAAGTATCGGTTGCCAAAGAAATGCCTAAATCATCTCCTAAACTCACACTCTTTATTTCGCTTTACACACACACCAGGCAAGTTCTAGCATCAGTCACAAGCACAGAATATACTATCATCTCACACACACAAGGCACATGGTTAACTTTATTAGGAGCAGTATAGACTCTTGACCCAACAGATGAATGAATTAAACCACACAGTGAGTCACACTTAGAACCTAAGTGTCTCAATAGTAATGATTCTAGCACAAACTCTTGTCATAACACCATGCCGCCTATCAGAACTATTTCATGCATCAAAATAAAAAAAATCTACTACTACTAACTAAATCAAACAACCAAACATAAATAACATAAATAAATGCTAATGCAGATAAAGAAGTATAGCATGCAAATACCAGCACCCCACACTTAGACGGGACACACTGCCCTCAGTGAAAAATAAATAAGAAGAACCTGATTAGTCGGACTCATCCTCTATGTCTGGGGTCATACCCCCTGCATCGGAATCGTCATCAGAGTCGTCGTCATCAGAGTTCTCTTCCACGTCGGAGTCTGGCATTCGTCGATCATCATCGGTTGGCATGTCGTCATCAAGAGGTTCCTCAAAATATACACCTACTCCACACATCGCCCTCGCATGCTCATTCATTGGGTAGTCATAATCCAACTGTTCGGGCTCTGCAGAAGTTGGAACACGACCCCCGCTCATCATGGTAAACTTCATCATGCCATATAAATGGCGGGAGAAGCTTTCGTCGCGAGCATGTCTTTCTGCAGTGGTTAGGTTAACGTCATGCATGGTTTCAGTATCTTTAACCTTTGTGAGGTCAACCTTCTTCGGGTTGTGTGGAAGCTTATGATCAGCCGGTTCCTCTTCGATGTCTTCCTTCCTCAATATTGCAGTCAACAGGTTGCCAAAGCTGAAGTGGGACCTCTTGTGTAGCCTAGCTTTCCGCATTATAGATCGAATAATTGCCCCAATGTTGATAGGGACATTCGTCATCAATGCGTACACCAGGCACACTCTATCTCGTGTTATCTTTGTGTACTGTGTCCCTGGAATGAGGCAAGAGTTGACTATTCGCAGCCATATCCTAGCTTCTCTGTTCAAGGAGGCATACGGGAAGGTATTGTGCCGACCGGTATCCTTGTGACGACTCCACCGTGCCATTGATCTTGTTTCGCATAGTGTGTGTCTGATTACCCTGTATGGAGGTCTGCGATAAAGCTCCTTGAATGGTGCGGGATTAACAGATGGCAAGCCTAGAAAGGAGTTGAAGAACTCCGTATTTAGTTGCAGAACTTGGCCCCGAATCTTAACTTCACTCCCTATAGTTTTTGGTGACCAGTTGGCATAGAATTCTCGTGTTAAATCGAGATTGCACTCTCCCATATCTCGGAAGATGAAATCAAGATGTAACGCCATTATTTTAGCCAACATGCGAGGTTCTTTCTTTGCTAGGCTCTCCTTGTGTATCAACTCCATGTGAACATATTTCTTCTCTTTATTGTTCCTATACCATTCCTTTCCTTTCTCCTCAAGAACCCATTTTATTCTGAACATGCGGCGTGGTAATTGCATCGAGGATGATTCTCCTTGCTCTTTTCGGCCTCTTTTCTTGCCTTTTTGTGAAGTGGTAGCCTTATCTTTGCCTTGTCTTGCTTTGGGTGCCATTGTACCTGAGACTAAAATAATGTTCATGTTAGCATCATCTCAATGGATACAATCTATAAACGAGCAGTAGGGGCACCACCCCACACTTAGTTTGTTGGTTCAGACTAGTGAAGTGAAAGTGGTCGACTAGTCAGACTTCATCGACATACGTTTTAGGTACTATATTCCAACAATAAAATCAGAGCAGTCATACTTCTTGTAATCTTGGCAATACTTTCATGTTTGATATATCAAGACTACTACATAGGGATTGAATCAAGGTATAGTATCTAAATAATCACAACCTCCTATGTCGGTAGGCAACTATAATTCTTATCCCGATGAATAAGTCATTCCAACATGTAAGTATTCAAGTGACAAGATTATGCAATTTTTGTGACCATATTAATTCCGCAAAAGTATGACAGTGCATCAAAATCAAATACAAGTTGGGAACAAGTTAAGATCATTCTTACGTATGCGTTCACTCACTTGGTTGTATCATAACAATTCAATCACTTTCAAATCACCAATACTACTTCAAGATTTATCAATTCATAATAGGTGTAGTAGTGTAGTACTTACGGAATATAAATGAAGAACAAAGTAGCACTTACTTGATTGATCACTTTGGATGATGTTCTTGTGAAGAAGAAAAGCAAAAGGAAAATTTTTGAGAAGATTTGGAGATGTAGGCGGCGCTTATGCTAGGTTTGCAATGTGTTTTTGGTTCAAGACTAAGTCTCTTATTTATAGGACAAGCTTGGGTCGGGTTTTGACCCATTTAAAATCGGATTTGGAGACAAGAAGTGACCATAGGCGGCGCCTTTTGCTTTGCCTATGCTTGGCATAGGCGGCGCCTTTTGCATAGCATTGTTGAGCATAGGCGGCGCCTATGCCATGGCATTCTTAGGCATAGGCGGCGCCTATGCCATAGAATATGAGATTCAGAGGCAAAATGCTTTTGTATAGGTGGCGCCTATGCTATGGCACACTGAGGCATGGGCGGCGCCTATGCTATGGCACACTTAGGCATGGGCGGCGCCTATGCTATGGCACACTAGATTCCGAGAGCTTAGGCCATAGTATAGGCCTTGCCTTGTTCGTGGCCTAGATTTACATAGGCCTTGCCTTGTTCTTTGCCTATATTTTCATAGGCAATGCCCAACCCATTGCCTTTTGCTCCTTCAATCCTAACTTACCACCTTCAACATGCAATTCTTTCAAATCAAAATTTGAACTCAATCTCCTCTTTTACACCTCTTGCACCTACATTTACTCAAAAACAACAAAAACGATTAGAACGATGGGTTGCCTCCCATCAAGCGCCTTAGTTTTGGTCGCGGATCGACAAAATCCTAGGAAAACAAAAACAACAAAAACAATTTAAAACGATGGGTTGCCTCCCACCAAGCGCTTGATTTATTGTCGCGGCACGACATAGCTACCTCGATTACTTAGACTTCATCGAGATAGATGGGGCATCGTTTTCTGAATGGATTCAGACAACGTTGTTGCTTACTTGTGGGCATGCAATCTCCTTCGAGATGAATCTTGTGCGTACATAACCCAAGAAGGATCCCAATGATATCATCAATGAACCACCCAATGGCTCTCTTGTACCTCTTCAGAGCAGAGATGAGAGCCTCTACGTGCTGTTCACTTGAATCATCCACAACACTCACCGGAAGTGTATTTCTACTTCCCAAGAATGCATACCTTAGATAATTGGGGAGCTCTTTCGATTCTAGCACTGGGGGCTCTTCAATGGAAGTCTTCGCTGTTGGTGACGGTTGATTCTTAAGATCAAGGTCCGGCTGCTTAGGAGTATGAGAATAGGACCCTATTTCTGTTAGAGCACATATAGTTTCTTTATAATCTTCATCATCCTTATGCTCAACATTCAACAGCACATCAGATAGTGGCTCAACAGTAAGTTGTTTCTCTACAGACAACGCTTTCTTATCCTCATAATGAACATCAGCTATAGAGAACACATTCATATCGCTGGGCTGCTTCATTGCTTTGCATCTATCAAAGCGGACCACTTCGTCATTCAACCGAAATAAAAGCTCATTAGCTCTCATGTCAATAAGCACATTTTCTATTGCAAGGAAAGGACGTCCCAAAATTATGGGAAATTCAGAATCCACCTCGCAATCCAAAATCACAAAGTATGCAGGAAAAATGAAGGTAGACACCTTCACCAACACATCATTCAAGATACCCACAGGTCGTTTTACCGACCTATCTACCATCACGAGCCGCATATTGGTTGGTGTAGGGTCGCCCAACCCCAACTTTCTGTAGACGGATAGTGGCATCAAATTGATGCTAGCTCCCAAATCGCATAATGCCTTAGCAAAATTCATATATCCAACCGTGCAAGGAATAGTGAAAGCACCAGGGTCTGCCTTCTTCTGAACTAGTGATCGGGTCGCAATTGTGCTACAATGATGAACTGTATCTTTCAACTCATAGCTTGCTACCCGCTTCTTTGTCAAAAGATCTTTCATAAATTTCACATACCCAGGCATTTGTTCTAGTGCCTCCACCAACGGAACATTAATGGTCAGCTGTTTTAACATTGCCACGAATTTACTGAACCTTGTATCATCCGCCTGCTTCTTCAATCTATGAGGAAAAAGTGGTGGTGGAAAGGGAAGTGTTCTCTCCACAGCTTTCTTCTCCTCTTGCTTCCGTATTTCGGTCTTTTCAAGCTTCAAAGTACTAGGGGTGACGTCATGGACGTCATGGTCAGCTTCTATGGTGTCATCATTTTCCTTATGTTCGGCCACTTGCTTGCTTTGGGATGAATTTTCCAGCACCTTACCACTCCTGGTAGTAATAGCCATGCACGATCCGTCGTTCCTTGGATTTTGCACAGTGTCACTAGGTAGAGTGCCAGCCTTTCTTTGATTGAGTGCTACTGAAAGTTGGCTCAATTACTGCTCTATTTGCTTTATTGAAGTGGAATGTGAGTCAACCAATTGCTCCATTGAGGACAAATCATTTATTACCTCCGTTACTCCCGCGCTGGTTGCCTCCACTCCTTTCAACAGTTTAGCCATCATCTCTTCAATATTTCCAGAACCGGATGTAGTGGTGTCGCGTCTTCCTAGGGGGACGTACAAACCACTCTTGTCATTCTTGTTCTTCCAACTACCTTTTTCCTTGTTTCCATATTTATCATAATAGTTTCGACCTTGGTTTCCTTGGGTATTACCTCGAAAACCCCCCTGATTGTTTAAGTAGTTGGCTTCTTCTTCCGAATCATATTCGTCTCTTCCTTTTGACGCAATAGCTTTGACTTTTTCGGTCTTCCCTGATAATAGATGCTTTGTAAGAAGATCCACTTGTGTTTTCATGTGCGCCATATCTTGATCACGTTCTTCTTCTCGTCTCCTTTGGTCTGCAGTTATGCCAATAGATAAAGTGGGGCTTGCTACCTCAGAATCCCTGGTATGCCAAGCTCTACTTTGCTTCGTCATCCGATCTAGCATATTGCTTGCTTGACCAAGGGTGAGGTCCATAAATGATCCTCCAGCCGCATTGTCCACCACTGGTTTAGTTATTGAATTCAAGGCTCTGTATAGTATCTCCATTAGGTGAACATTAGTCATATGATGGTTTGGGCACCTCATAAGCTTCTTCTTGAATCTCTCCCATGTTTCATGAAGAGCTTCCGTTGGAAGCTGTCAAAAATTGGTGATCTCATCTCTCAACTGTGCTCTTTTGGATGGCGGAAAGAATCTTTCTAGGAAAGTGTCTTTCAATTGCCTCCAATTTGTTATAGAATCAGGAGTCAGCCCATTCAACCATAGAGTTGCCTCCCCAGACAGAGACAATGGAAATAGACGTAATCGAATTGCATTCTGACCAACGCCAGGATTGTCAAACGACTTGCATGTAGAAATAAAGTTGATGAGATGCATATTCGGATCATCGCCTGCTAGTCCACCAAATAATCCCTTGAGTTGCAATAACTGAATCATGGTGCTTGTGATGTTGAACTTGGCTCCAGGTGCCAATGGTGGAGGAATAATGGCTCCTGTGGCTCCGGCTCCATCAAGATCATCATCATCATCGTCAAAAGCTGGTTGCATAGCTTGGCGTTCAGGCCTAAACCTAGCTTGACGATCTCTTCTATTGGCAGGTGTTGCGATCTCAGCGGCATGCCTAGGGTTTAGTAGCTCGTCATCACCTAGATCCTCATCGTCAGGATTTGTTGCTCGCCCAGGGTTATCAATATTCTGTTGATGCACTTGAGCGGCGGCTAGCGCAGCTAGTCTCGCCTGTTCCTGTTGAGCAGCCATCCTTTCAATTGCGTGTTGTGCCTCCATTCTGCCAATACGTTGTGGTTCAGGATTGATAGGTAATAACGGTTGACCAGAACTTCGGGTATGGGGCATGCACTGAATAAAAAACCTGCAGTAAACTAAAACAAAAACTAAAAGTAAAAGTATGAGAATCTTTGACCAAAGGGTCTAGTAACTATCACAAACTTAGTTGACAACCGTATTCCCCGGCAACGGCGCCAATTTTTGATAACGCTCAATCTACAGCTCTCGTAGGAGTGTAAAGCGGTTGTTTGTCAAACATAGAACCCAATTGGATTGGGTATCGATCCCACAGAGAATAGCTTGGTCAGCAAGTAAGCGAAGATTACTAGACTTTTAGTGAAATTCTCGAAAAAGGAGGGAGTCTTGTTGTGCAAGTAATGTAACCAAATAGTAGAGAAAAAATGGAAATAGCAAAGTAAAAAGAAAGAATGTGTAGTAAGATGTAAACGATGAGAATTGAGAAGTTGGGGTTATGTCCACTTTATGAGTTGTACGTCTCTATTGGCTATGAGTTATGCGGAGTTCAGACATGCATGTGCTTATAGAGAATTGTATTCGATGGTAAATCCAAGCGTCTTTCGACCTGAACAAGGACTATTTCACTTTAACTCTTTCGAGATTAAAGCATATCTAACGGTACAAATTCTCCAAGAGGTTAATCCAGTTACGGCACTAACTTTTTAATAGGGGATGGGACCCTATTACCTTGACATTATCTCTTTTCCAGACATATAACCTTTCTTTCGAACAAGTTAATGCTATACTGGCGTATTCTATGCGTTTCTAACCACAAAGAATTTAGATTAAGATGAAGAGAATAATGATATAAGCAGCATACGTGTCACGAACTCACAAACTCACAGCAATAGATAGTATCTCATTCGGCTTCCATAACCCCAACAGAGAAGTTTAGTTACCCATGAGTGCGAAGGAAATCACAATAGACATTGTTATTATACCACAATAAATATTTCGTGTAGCAAAGTGTGGTAGGCGTTAGGCGTGAATTCCTTGCAAAGTAACCTTTCTCTTGATGCGGAAATTAAGAATTGATTAGATGAATAGAAGAAGAATTAAAAGTAGAAGAATTGTTTTCAGAGTTAAAAGTAATGGAAGAATGATAAAAATCTCTAGCATAATAGGGTATTTATAATACTCCTCTCCTATTCCTACTAAGCTACTGCATTACTTAACCCAATCCTACTGGGTTACTGCATCATTATCCTACTCCTAATAAGTTACTGCTAGTCCCTAAAGTCTTTAGAATTGTTGTTTTTGCCCGGGACATATTTTCCATGTGCCACTTTTGGTCCTTGGCATCCAAGCTTTGCTTTCCTCCTTTCGTGAAGCTTTCTTTGGCGTCAAGTTATCCATAAAATGCTGAATTCTGCATCATTTATACCTGAAAACTTGCTAATCATGTTCGTTAGCTCACTTACAGGAAAAAGGACTAAAAGTGCATGAAATATATAATTTGTCCTCAAAACTTAGCTGAAATATAGGCAAAATATAGCACTATAGGCGTGTAAATTCGCCTATCATCAACCCTCAATTTAGAAAATTATGATTTTGTATTTTAGGGGTCAACTTTGTGAAAATAATTATTTTTTTTAAATATGATTTCGCCATTGAGTCCGGAGCATCGAATTTAGTATGGTTACATAGATCATTTTTGTATATTATACTCCAAACGAATCCGAGCACCCCGTCGAAGTCCGAATTGAACTTAAAAACCAGATTTTTCAACAGCTAGTGCAGAAAAATCTGCACTATTAAAGTAGCTTATTGGCCCATTTTGCTCATTTCTTATCTTGCCTCTTGATAATAAAACCCTAAAATAGTGCGAGAGTTTAAAAGTGAAGCTTGTGGGTGCTTGAAAAGCTAGATTAACATCTATTTCTTATTTTCTTACGAATTTATGGTAAGAAATCACCCATTTTTTTAGTAATTTCTTGATTAATTTCTCAAAACTTCAAAAATTATAGGGCTTGATTTTAAATCCCAATTTTACTTCTTTTCACTTGAATAATATTTAATTTTATAATTGCTAGTTTTTCATCAATTAACCTTTAAAATAACCCTGATTCTAGATTTTAACCCGGATTTTAAAGATTTTACCTAGTAAAGCTTAAAAATAATTTTTCTTCGATTTAAACCTCATTTTTTACTCAATTTGACTTGGGTTTTTAGCTGTAGATTTCCACAAATATGGGAAATGTATTTTTGAAGTAAAGTTATGATTTTGCTCTTTTTTTCGTAAACCCATTCCAGAGGTCCGTTTTGATCTCGAACCAAAAGTAGTCAATATGGGTGTTGATGGTTTTTTTTTATGCATAGATTTCATATTTGATGGTTTTAGTAGAGTTAGGGATCATTCATGGAAAGTAAGGTCGCGGATTCATAGTGTAGCGGACCGATTTCGACATTCGAGGTAGGTTATGGCTTAACTCTTCAGACTGGGTTAGATAGTTAATTTGTATATCAAAATGCATGTTAACGGTGGGACCCAATAATAAAATATGACTATCTATATGTTATGCCCGTGTGGGGGCCTAAATGTGATATATTGTTAAATCTAAGATATTATGTGATATGTGTGATCATGTGGGGTCTTATATGATGTTGATATCCTGGAATATATGTGAATAATTGTATTGTATTGATAGAAATGCCTATTGTGGTACCTTTGGCATGTTGTGATATAATCATACTTTGTGGGCATATAAATCATGTGGAAAAAATCATGAATAGTAGAAATAATAAGTGAATATTGACTCACGTGGTTGTATAATTGTAACCTTGTGGTTGGTTGTAAAAATACATTGTGGATTGGTTGTGTAAATACTCATTTTGAATGGTTGTAAACATGCATCATCATTCTCATGTCATCATACGTGTCATCTCACTTGTTTGTTTTACTACTTTATATATACTTGTTGGTATGTATGTGTACTTGATTTGTGTCTTATGTTATGTATGTACTTTGGAAACACTAAAAATATTGGAAATACTGAAACACTAGAAGGTTGTGTGCCAATTTTAACATTGTGTCCTAATTTTTAAGGTTGTGTGTCAATCTTAAGGCTGTGTGCCAATCTCAAGGTTGTGTGCCAACATCATCATCATCATTATCATCATCATCATCATTATCATCATCATCATCATCATCCTCATCATTGGCATCATCATCTTATACATTGGACTTGCTTTATTGTGTTGATTTAGTGATTGAATTTCCATGTTTAATTTTTTATGTCTACTTGCTCTATGTCATGCTATTTATACTTGACCACCTTGTATATGTATGTTCTTCTCTGTTTGTACTCGTGTGTGACATATTGTATACTAGTATTGTACTTGTTGTATTGTTGTTGTATTTGTGATATATATATATATATAAATATTAGAACTGTTAGTGCAAGCAATGTGGGCTACGGTTGTGTGATATTTTCTGACTGCGGGTGGCGTGCCCTTAGTATATATTTTGTATACTTTATTTTCTACTTTGCTTAGCCGTCCTATGATATCAATTGAGTCCAAGTGGACTGTACTCACTCCTACTTCACCCTTTTGGTGTAGATTCAGATTTGGGTGCGCCTCACATCGCATAACTCGGGTGACTATCAGAGCCTTCAAGATAGCTAATGATTTTCAAGCATCCGAATGTCTTCTACTACCTTCTCTATAGACTAAGTCTTTATTTCATTTTAGAGATAGATTTTCCTTTGTATTTGGATATCTCATGTATTTCATTTGGATTTGAGTTGTACTAGATTTGTTCTTATATTATTGACACCTGGTTTTGAAAGTTATGGCTTCATTGTTATGTTTCTTTCTGCATTTATTATACTTGTTTTGGCTCATTCTAGAAGCCTTACCTTGGGGTTATTATTGTCATTTTCCCCCTTGTGTATCGGTTTGGGTGTTAGTCTTACTTGTCAAGGTTCACCGCGATAAGTGCCATCATAACCTATGGATTTTGGGTGATGACACTCAAGGAGATATCTTTAATGCAGAGTTTCATCTGTCCATTCATTTGCTTGTTTAGTTGGTGACATCTCCATCCCGTTAGTCGGATCATGTTGGTTTTGTTGCTCCTTCTTTTGAGGTCACTCAAATTGTCTAGTTTATGAGGTTGAATCTCCCAACCATTACAGGCTCTAAGGTGGAGGAGAATCCTCAGGGTATTATAGATAAGATAGAGAAGATTTTTAGAGTGATGTATGTTATTGAAATAGAGGGTGTGGAGTTTGCTGCTTATCAATCAAGGATGTAAGCTTATCAATGGTATGAGGAATGGGAAGATATACGGGTGATGATATTGAGAAGGTAGTGTGGGATGAGTTTCTGGGTGCCTTTATTGATCACTTTTTTCCTCCAAAATTGAGGGAAGCTAGGGTTGGGGAGTTTGTTAATTTGAAGCAGGGTAAGATGAGCGTGAAGAGTTTGCCTCAAAATTTCAGCAATTATCTCGTTATGCTCCAAAGTTGGTATCTAGCTATAGATCCAAGATGAGTAAGTTTGCTTTTGGGTTATCCCGCGACTTGGTATTGAAGTGTAAGGCTGCAATATTGAACAATTATATGGACATCTCCAGACCTATAGTTTATATACAGCAGGTTAAGGATGAAACGAAGAAATAGACGGAGATGGAAGAGAGACAGAACAAGAATTTTAGGTATTCATAGTAGCGTGGGGGTCAATAAAATAGTGGGAGATATGGTAGACAGTGGACCAAGAAGAAGAACTAGGGTTACTCTTATTCGTCTACTAGTGCTCCATTTCATAAGCCTTCAGGTGATTATCATTTTCAGGCTAGCAGAGTTTCTCAGGTACATGGTGCCCACTCTCAGGATAGTGAAGCTCAGTCAGCCCCACCATATTCTCTTTGCCATTTTTGTGGATATATTCACCATGGTTATTGTATGGAAGGGAGAAATCAATGTAATAATTATGGTCAGCTTGGTCATATGTAGCAAGATTGTCCTTCGGCCAGGGTTACCACTGGAGCTAATAAAGATTCGGCTACCACATCTTAAGCTCCTGGATCGAAGGGCGCTACTTCTAGTACTAGCACTGGTAGTAATTATCTCTATGCTCTCTCCACCCATCAGGAATATGAGGCATCTCCTGATGTTATTACTGGTATATTACAGCTCTTTTTCCGTGATGTTGATTGTTTGCTTGATTTGGTTTCTACCCTTTCTTATGTGACCCTTTATGTGGCTATACATTTTGGTTTTGGTCCTAAAAATATTTTTGACCCCTTTTCTATGTCTACTTTAGTGGGTGAGTCTAATTTTGCTAAGAGGATTTATAGAGGTTGTGTGGTGTCTATCTTTCATAGGAACATTGGTGGATTTAATAGAGTTGGATATGGTGGATTTCAATGTTATCTTGGGGATGGATTGGCTTCATTCGTGCTATGATTATCTGGATTATAGGATTCAAAAATTCAATTTTCACTTTCCTAGTGAGTCGATATTATATTGGGGGGAGAAGGGGTTCTTTAGTACCCAAAGGGAGGTTCATCTCTCATCTTAGAGCTCAGAAAATAATTTCAAAAGGGTGTCTATATCATCTAGTTTGGGTTAAGGATTCTAACTCTGAAAGTCCTTCTTTGCAAACCATCCCTTTGGTTAATAAATTTCCTGAAGTTCGTCTCGATGATCTTCTTGGAATTCCTCCTGATAGGGAAATAGTATTTGGGATTGATCTTTTACCGGATACTCGTCCTATTTCCATTCCTCCTTATAGAATAGCTCCAGCTGAATTAAAGAAGCTAAAGGACCAGTTGAAATATCTTCTTAATAAGGGTTTCATTTGTTCTAGTGTTTCTCTATAGGTTGATCCTATACTTTTTATGCGAAAGAAAGATGGGTCTCTTCGTAGATGTATAGACTATTGTTAGTTGAATGAGGTTACAGTGAAAAATAAGTAGCCTCTTTCTAGAATTGATGATCATTTTGATCAGCTTCAAGGTTCTAGGTAATTCTCTATGATTGATCTTCGCTCGGGCTATCACCAGTTGAAATTTAGGGAGGTTGATATTCCCAAGACTATTTTTAGAACCTGGTATGGCCATTATGAGTTCTTGGTTATGTCATTTGGGTTGACTAATGCTCCTGCTGCTTTTATGGATCTTATGAATTGGGTTTTCAACCAAATTTTGGACTTGTTTGTAATAGTCATTATTGATGACATTCTGGTGTACTCCAAGAGTGAGGAGGATTATGCCAATCACCTCCGAATTGTAATGCAGACTCTTAAGGATTAGGGGTTGTATGCAAAATTTTCTAAGTGTGAATTTTGGCTAAGTATTGTGACCTTTCTTAGATATATTATTTCTAGTGAGGGGATCAAGATGGACCCACAGAAGGTTGAGGCAGTTAAGAAATGGCCTAGACCCATAACTCCAACTGACATTAGAAGCTTCTTGGGCTTGGTTGGATATTATAAAAGGTTTGTGAAGAGTTTCTCTTCTATTGCTTCTTCATTGACTAATTTAACTCGGAAGAAGCTTAAGTTTTTGTGGTCTGATGCTTGTGAGGGAAGTTTTGAGGAATTGAAGAATAAGTTGACTTTGACACCAGTTTTGACCCTGCTAGAGGGCATTGATAGTTTTTTCATGTTCTATGATGCATCCTTTGTAGGACTGGGTTGTGTTTTAATGCAGCATAGTAAAATTATGGCCTATGCTTCTAGACAGCTCAAGGTTCATGAGAGGAATTATTCAACTCATAATTTGGAGTTGGCAGCTTTGGTTTTTACTTTGAAGATTTGGCATCATTATTTGTATGAGCTGTATGTGAATATCTATTTGGATCATAAGAGCTTGCAGTATGTATTTACTCAGAAAGAGTTTAATCTCAGACAGAGTTGGTGGCTTGAATTTCTTAGAGATTACAACATAAGTCTTCACTACCATCCAGGTAAAGCTAATATTGTTGTTGATGCTCTCAGCAAGTTGTCTATGGGGAGCCTATCCTATGTTGCAGAGGAAAAAAGAGGATGGGTGAAGGACATTCACAGTTTAGCTAACTTAGGAGTTTTGGACTCTGAAGATGGAGGAGTCATTATTCAAGAAGTGGTTAAATCATCCCTTGGTGCTGAGGTGAAGGAGAAGCAATCTTTGAATCCCATACTTATGTAGATTAAGGATGATGTGGATCAGCAAAAGGTTATGGCTTTCGAGATTGGGGGAGATGATATTCTAAGATACTAAGGTAGGTTGTGTGTTCCTGATATTGATGGGATGTGAGAAAGTATTTTGACTGAGGCTTATGAGTCCATAGATACAGTTCATCTGGGTTCAACTAAGATGTACCATGACTTGAAGGAAATCTACTGGTGGAATAATATGAAGATGGATATGGCTAATTTTGTTGCGAAGTGTATGGTTTGTCAGCAAATCAAGGTTGAACATTTGAGACCTGGTGGCATATCCCAAGAGATACAGTTGCCCATATGGAAGTGGGAGATGATTAATATGGATTTCATTATGGGTTTTTTGCGGTTTCGCAATCAGTATGATTCAATTTGGGTCATTGTGGATAGGATAACTAAGTCTGCTCACTTTTTTCCTATGAGGACTAACTATTCGGGAGAGGATTATGCAAAGTTGTTCATTCAGGAGATTGTCAAGTTGCATGGTGCGGCAATGTCCATTATTTTAGATAGAGGTACGCAGTTCTCTTCTCTCTTCTGGCATTCATTTTAGAAAGGTTTGGGTACTTAGGTGAACCTCAACACCGCTTTTCACCCTCAAATGGATGGACAAGCAGAGCATACTATTCATACCTTTGAGGATATACTAAGGGCCTGTGTGATTGATTTTAAGGGTAATTGGGTGTACCATTTGCCTCTTATCGAGTTTGCGTACAATAAAAGTTTTCATTTGAGCATTCAAATAGATCTTTCTGAGGCTCTTTATGCTAGGAGGTGTAGGTCTCCTATTGGATGGTTTGAGGTTGGTGAGAGTAGGTTGTTTGGTCCCGACTTGGTTCACTAAGCCATGAAGAAGGCGAAGGTGATTAGAGAAAGACTAAAGACTGCTTAGAGTTGCCAAATGTCTTATGTAGATGTGAGATGAAGAGAATTGGAATTTAAGGTCAGTGATTGGGTATTATTGAAAGTGTCTCTGATGAAAGGAGTCATGAGGTTTGGGAATAAGGGGAAGCTCAGTCCCCATTATATTGGTCCCTATCAAATTGTGTGGAGAATTGGGAATGTTGCATATGAGTTAGACTTTCCTGCAAGTTAGCTTCTATTCATCCTGTGTTTCATGTGTCTATGCTGAAAAAGTGTATAGGTGATCCTTCCTTGATATGCCTGTTGGGGATGCTAGTGTTACAAATTCTTTATCTTACGAGAAAGTCCCGGTTGAGATATTGGATAGGCAAGTTCATAGATTAAGGATGAAAGATGTAGCTTTTGTGAAGGTCCTATGGAGAAACCAAAAGGTATAAGAGGTTACATAAAAAGCTGAGGAAGATATAAAGGCCAATTATCCATTCTTGTTCCTAGGGTTGGATGAAAGTCCCTAAGGTATGAATTTCGTTTTCCTCTTTTTACATTTCGAGTTGTCATTTGATTCGGGTGTATTCTTGTTATTCTTATGCTAAAAATGTCCTAACTTATCATTAGGGACGAATGATCCTAGGGAGGAATAATGTAAGACCCTTAAAATTTTGATCATTTTATTTTTTAACCTTTCTGCATGCGTAATATCAATTTTTGACTTGAATTGTGTTTAGAGATGATAAAAGGATAATTTGAAAAATTTTTGAAATTTTTTAAAGAGGTTCGAGGTCATTTGGGACCTCGAGGAAGTGAGGTTCTGCGATATCGCCCTGTCACATATGTTACCATCTGTGATATCGGCGTGACATGTAGGATAAACTCTTCGATAGTGGCATGCCACGTCAAGGTGCAAATTTTATCTAGCTTTATTTTTTTTCACTTAAGGTGAGGGACTTTGGGGTCTTTTCACCCTTTCCACGACTTATAAACATAAAATTAACATTTTCCCCTTTATTTAAAAAGATCAAACACTCTCAATCTCTTCTCTAACATTTAAACCAAGAAAGCTTGAGGGTTTCACTGTGCATTCATCATTCGGGCTCCAAACTTCAAATTGACTTTGAATTATTGTATGTTTCAGACACGTTTCTCTTCCCTAAACTTTAATTTTGCATTGTGGCATTGATTTAAATGGATTTTCATGTGATTTAAGTTGTAGGTTTTGAAATTGGGTTGAGGAGTTTTGGTGGTTACTGTTTGAATTACTTGTTCCATGTTTAGAATTGATTATTCATGTTTTAAACTAATTTTTTAGAACTGAATTGGTATATTAGTTAAATGGTTGGAATGGGAGACATGGGTTTTCCCAAATTGGATGAATTTTGGCTTGGAATTGCATGAACCTCAACCCACATTGTAAATTTTATTTTTATTATGGAAAATTGCATGGTTTAACTTGCTTTTGAACCCAATGCATTGCATTAATGGATAATTGAATATAAAAATGGAACTTGGGAGTCCAATTTGGTTGTGTGAATTGGTTTGGCCTATTTATTTTAGCTTACAAGCGTATTAATATGACTATACCAAGTGTTAAACGCCTTAATGAATGAATCTCAGGTTAATGGTTTGAATTATGTGTAAATTGATTTTAATATAGACATAAAAGGGATTGTGTAGCTCACCTTAAAGACGTAAGTCCTGGGAGGACGAACACTGGAAACCATGTTTGCCGGTGTTGGAGGTCTATATGACTGTGTATTAGATACACACTTGATATATATATATATATTGGGGATGACTATTTCCTATGGTGGCTTTGGTTTTTCCTCAAATTTTTCTCAGTTCATGTATCTAACACTTACTAGGTCCCTTTCAGCAGGGGGATCTAAACCCATATAGCCCATGGGTACCTTTAGGATGGATCGAGCTACACAGTCCAGGTTAATGATTTTAAAACTCTCATGTTCATGAACCATACCCTATGTCGTCATCCTATATATATGTATATATGAATGTGTGCACGTGGTTTTAACTAATTTTGGATATGGTATTATTTTATCTTTTTCCCTGAGTTACATGCCAGTGCTTATCCCACTGACCATCCTAGGACGCTATATCATTTTATGATGTAGGGTCCGAAGACACTTCTATTGCTCTTGTGCAGTGTTAGGTGGTTGAGCCTGTTCATTGAGTCGTTGTGAAGTGGTGAGCTTCCATCCTTCAGAGGCCTTATCATTTCATCTTTAATTATTGGTTCAGTACTTCTAGATTCTTTTTTGTCATAGTCGGGGGCACGTCCCGACTTAGATATTATTCTATTTTTAGAGGCTATTGTAGATAGATGTGGGTTGGTTGGTTATTGATTGAATCTTAATTTCATAGAGTTAACTATTCATCTTTTATCACTGTTTAATTGGCTTTCGATTGTTATTTTTTCTATTATTGTGCTCTTGAGGCTAGGTTAATGGGGTGATCTCTGATCTATGGAGGACTTGAGATACCCATCATGGCCAGGCCTGGTTTGGATAGTGACATTAGACCTATTCTGAAGAAAACTCCATATGAGCTTTGGAATAATAAAAGACCCAATATTGGGTACTTCCATGCTTTTAGGTCTAAAAGTTTTGTTCATAACAATGGCAAAGACAATATTGGTAAGTTCGATCAAAGAAGCGACGAAGGTATTTTCATGGGTTACTCTAACTCTAGTAGATCATATAGAATTTTCAATAAACACACTCTTTGTGTTGAGGAATCTATCCATGTTGTTTTTTATGATACTAATCACTGTGTTAAGAATGCTAGCTCTGTAGATAATGAGATTAGACAGGTACAATTTCAAAAAAGCTCTGCCCACCATGGATATCTCCTCCTCGAACCCCCTAGTGAAACTGACACTACTCCAAATGATCAAATCAAACAAGAAGTAATTCTAAATGAATGGAGAAGCGAGTTTGACGATCCTAAGAAATTCATCACTGAGGATCCAAAGAAAGGAATGCAAATAAGGGCCTCCAGCAGAAGAAATGTGAACATAGACCTCATATCTCAACTTGAACCAAAGAAAGTAAATGAAGCCTTAAAAGATGACAGTTGGGTAAAAATAAGGAAAGAAGAGCTTGAGCAGCTTGATAGAAATAATGTGTGGACTCTCATTCCAAAATCAGAAAATATCCTTATTATTGGAACCAAATGGATATTCGGAATCAAAATGGATGAATAAGGTAAAGTTGTGCGAAACAAAGCTCGTCTAGTTGCTCAAGGCTATTCACAACAAGAAGGAGTCGATTATGATGAGACCTTCACACAGTAGCAAGGTTAGAATCCATTAGATTTTTACTTGCTTACGCTTCTGATAAAGGGTTTAAATTATTTCAAATGGATGTGAAAAGTGCTTTTTAAAATGGTTTTATCGATAATCAAGTCTTCGTGAATCAACTCCCAGGTTTTGAAAATCCAAACTTTCCCTATCATGTCTTAAAACTCTCTAAATCTCTCTATGATCTAAAATAAACTCCTAGAGCTTGGTATGATAGACTGAGTAACTTTCTAATTAACCATGATTTCTCAAGAGTAAATGTAACGCCTCGATTTGTTGAACAGGAATGCTACACGGTGCTCATGACCCCGAGGGACCACTAGCTAACCCATGACTGATATTTGTACCTGTATACTGCAAATCATGACATAATAATGTGGAATACGTACAACTTTAAGGCCATAAGGTTCAACTGAATAAAACCATGTTTGAAAATCATAACATCCATGTGGGTGAAAATACCCGAAACAACTCAATCTGAAAGCTAAGTCTGAACGTAAATCTGAACATAAATCTGAAAGCCTCTAAACTATCTGAATAAGGAGTTGAAGGAACATGTCTCCAACTAACTCCATAAAACTGAACTGAAGAAATAAATAAATGTATCAAATTATATTGTCCTTGAATCAATGAAGCCCCACTGTGTCTTTGCGACTAGAATGCTACCGCTACTGCTGGGCTGGAGCTTGTGTCTCGAAACCTATGGTGTAACATGAAAAGAAAGCACCATAGCGCAAATGCGTCAGTACAACTGGAGTACTGAGAATACGAGGAAGGTAGGCTAAACATAAAGGGTTTCATGCATGAACAACACTGACTAACTAATATGAACGTAGGAGTGCAAACATGCATGTAAAGAAACTGGGACCGTGAATACGTGATAACAAGACCTGTAAGCTAATACATGGTTTACTGATAACTGTCATGACTGATACTGCAAGCTGATAACATAGATGACTGTATCTGACAGTCCTGTATATACTGAAATCTGAAGAACGTAACGATTGTATCTGACAGTCCTGTATATACTGAAATCTAAAGAACACCCTGAGTTCTTTTACTAAGACTGATACTGAAACTGTGGGAGGTAGTGTTTAACCGACATGCCCCATGAATGCCGTTATGGCTAAGCTGGGGCCCAATCTCTACCCCGACTGGAGGGGTGTCAATATCGTGCCACGGGTAAGGACAGCTTGTGAGTAGCCCTTATCAGGAAGGTACTCAATGAGAACGGTGGGAACCCTAAACTGACGGATTAAACCACCTCATCAACCCTAATTTGATAGGTTAAGAAGTTTCAACCTACGCTGGCTACGTAGTTTTGTAACACAAGGACTGCTTCTAAGAATCACACCCTGAACTGGCAGGTGAGTTCCCATCCTTGGGTTCACTCGGTGCTAACCTTTACTCCTATCTGGAGGGACTGGACATGAATAACTGAGTATACATGACTTAACCTTACTGAATTCCATTGACTGGCGGAATGTTACTGATATCTGACAACTAACTGAGATCATAAGGTTTTCCTGAGTCACATGATTGACTGATGTCTATGGAATCATAGCTTGAGTTCGGATATCATGAAACATGACATGGCTCTAGGCACACAGCTATAGTTTTCGGGTACAAATACCCCCAAGACTCGATAGGAGAAAACTGACACACATGACATGACTTGATCACAAGATTTGAGTCCACAATTCACAATATCATAAGTAAGGGATAGTATACTTCATGTATTTATTCAACATTTCAAACATGATAGGAAAAGCATGGATATATTTTGTGTACATAATTTATATCTCCATTATCATACATGCTTTATACCACAACAATAACAACACATAATTTGCATGGAAATTCATATTGGAGTGTATGGCTAACATGAACTTGTTATTTAGATATCATGAAATCATGTAAATATGAAGTTCTAACATACTAGGCATTTTATCGAACACCTTGCATGCATTATTTAAGGCATAGGTGAGTTTCATACTTGCATTCTATCAATCCATCTAAAGATCATGTTTTTCAACTAACAACATAACTTTCATGAGATATACAGTCACGATACTATTATATAGAAAAATAAACAAGCATCAATCATGGGTATGATCATATCACCACAACCAACCAAGCTTTTGTATTTTAAAGATTGATTCTTGAACTCCACGGACGAAAGGAATCCGTGGATGAACACTACACATACCTTGGAAGGGAAGTTCTTGATGATTGATGAAGGAATTTCCTTAAAATTGGATCTTCAAGGTTGATTGTGCAACCCTAGTTGTTTTTCTCTTTTAGTGCTCTTGGATGATGAGCTTTGAGATGTTAATAGGGTTGTAATGTGTTTAGAAGCTATAAATTTCATAGGGTTGAGTTTAGGGACGTGTAAGAAGTGTTAAAAGACTTAATTACCCTCAAAATAACTCAAAACAGAGTGTTTTTGTCACTTGGAACTGACTTAGGCGGCGCCCAAGTAATTGCACAAGCCAGGTTGGGAGGCGCCTAACCAATCGCCTAAGTTTGGTTGGGCGGCACCTAACCAATCGCATAACCTTACTGTCTCTCACAAAAATAGGCATAACTTTTCGCTCGGGTATTGGATTAAGGCAAAATTGGTATCGTTGGAAAGCTAATTCAATTCTCTATAATTTGGTGGGTAGAAATATGTAGAAATACCATATTAACATAGAGTTATACTAGTTCAAATATGACACTTACGAAATCGAACACAAAAACTTGATGGATTCAAAAACTCTTATCTTGCATTACTCTAAGCGACTCATATGAGCATGATTAATACATTACAAGCTATCCTATTGCTAGGATTGTCATTGTAATTCATGCACTAAAATGCTACTCACGGGATAATAGGTTTCATACGTAGGAAAACTTATTCACTTCCTAGCTTAGAAACATGCGGGGTATTACAATATCTCCCCCTTGGGAACATTCGTCATTGAATGAGAATTTACTGAGAGGAGATACAAGACAACAGAACCTGAACTGAACATGAAGAACTAAAACTTAAACTCATGACTGACATGCTAAACATACTGAACTCATCCATATCTTATGCACGGACAACTGATACATGAATGCATGACTAAGTATGCAACGGTTAATAGTTACCAAGTTTATACTGGAAACATGAACATGAAACTGAATAATCTTAAGGAGAACTGTTACCTTGAGCTTGATCTGAATTGGAGGGGAAGAGGTGAGGATACTTGATGCTCATATCTGCTTCTTCTTCTCAAGTAGCTCCCTCATGAGACTGATTTTGCCAAAGAACCTTGACTAGAGGGACTTCTTTGTTCCTCAATCTACGAGTATGATAATCTAAGATTTCGACTGGAATCTCTTTATAAGAGAGGCTGTTCTGAATGTCGATGCTCTGAATAGGGACAACAACTGTTGGGTCACCTATGCACTTCTTGATCAAAGAGACATGGAAGACTGGATGGACTGAGGCTAGATTTGATGGCAACTCAATCTCATAAGCTACATTGCCGAAGCGACAGAGAATTCTGAAGGGACCGATATACCGGGGACTGAGTTTCCCTTTATTTTCGAACCTCTTCACTCCCTTTATGGGAGAGATCTTAAGATAGACATAATCATTGACCTTGAACTCGAGATCCTTTCTACGAACATCTGCATAAGACTTCTGTAGGCTCTGAGCAGCCCGGAGTCTCTCTATGATCAACTGAACTTTCTCTAAGGCATCGAATACTAAGTCAGGACCTATGACTAAGGCCTCACTAACTTCGAACCAACCAATCGGAGATCTATATCTCCTACCATAGAGAGCTTTGAATGAAGCCATCTGAATACTAGAATGATAGCTCTTGTTGTATGCAAACTCAATCAAAGGCAAGTGGTCATCCCAACTTTCCTTGAAGTCAATTACACACGCCCTTTGCATATCTTTAAGAGTCTGAATGGTCCTCTCTGCTTGACCATCTGTCTGAGGATGAAACGTTGTGCTGAGATGGACTTGGGTACCGAGACCCTTTTGGAATGCTTTCCAAAAGTGAGGTGAACTGGGTACCTCTGTCTGAGATGATAGATAGTGGAACACCGTGTAACCTGAATAACTCCCTGATATAGAGTTTGGCATAATCCTCGGAGGAATAAGAAGTACAAACAGGAAGGAAATGAGCTGACTTGGTCATTCTATCTATAATGACCCAGACTGAATCATGCTGATGACGAGTTCTAGGCAAACCCGTCACGAAGTCCATATTCATTTCTTCCCACTTCTAAGTAGGAATGGTGAACTCTTGCATGGAACCACTAGGTTTCTGATGGTCTATCTTAACCTGTTGACATGTAGAGCACTTAGCCACAAACTCTGCAACATCTCTTTTCATCCCACTCCACCAATAGATCTCCCTCATGTCGCGGTACATCTTAGTGGCCCCTGGATGAATAGAGTATCGTGCACCATGCTCTTCTGTAAGAATTTGCTGCCTCAATTCATCTACACCTGGAACACATAGACAACCCTGACAACGAAGAACACCATCTCCCCCTTGGGAGAAAACCTCAACTTTTTAATTCTGAACTGACTCTTTGATCTTGACAAGGCTAGGATCCCTGTCTTGCTTTTCTTTCACCTTGGAAACTAGAGATGACTCTAAACTACTATGAACACATACACCACACTCTGAAGAATCGACTAAGAGAATACCTAGTCTGGAAAGCTGATGGATCTCCTGAGCCATCTTTTTCTTTCTACCCTCAACGTGAGAAATACTACCCATGGAGAGTCTACTGAGAGCGTTGGCCATAACATTGGCCTTGCCCGGATGATAAAGAACACTCATGTCGTAATCCTTCAAGAGCTCTAACCACCTTCTCTGACAAAGATTGAGATCTTTCTGGGAAAAGACATACTGGAGGCTTTTATCGTCTGTGAAGACATATACATGAACTCCATAGAGATAATGCCTCCAAATCTTCAAGGCAAAAACTATCGTTGCTAACTCAAGATCATGAGTAGGATAATTCTTCTCATGTGGCTTTAACTGTCTGGAGGCGTAGGCTATGACCTTACCATGCTGCATGAGGACACAACCTAAACCCACTCTGGATGCATCACAATAGACTATAAAACCATCTGAACCATCTGGAAGAGCTAGAACTGGAGTTGAGGTGAGTCGAGTCTTCAACTCTTGAAGTTGAAAGCTCTTCTCGCATGAATCTAACCACTGAAACTTAATCTTCTTCTGAGTCAATCTGGACATGGGAGATGCAATAGAAGAAAATCCCTCGACAAACCTTCTGTAATAGCCAGCCAAACCCAAGAAACTTCTGATATCTGATGGAGATACGGTTCTGGGCCAGTTTCTTACTGCCTCGGTTTTTGGAGGATCTACTCTAATTCCATCACCAGAAATAATATAGCCAAGGAATGCTACTGATCTTAGATAAAATCCGCACTTGCTGAACTTAGCGAATAACTGGTGATCCCTGAGAGTTTGAAGAACAATCCTGAGATGGTCTGCATGATCCCGCTCTATGCGAGAATAGACCAGAATATCATCTATAAATACTATGAAAAACATGTCCAAGTACTGCTTGAACAGACGGTTCATCAAATCTATGAAAGCTGCAGGGGCAGTGGTAAGACCAAATGACATAACTAAAAATTTGAAGTGACCATACTGAGTACGGAAAGCTGTCTTCGGAATGTCACATTCTCTAACTCTGAGCTGATGATAGCCTGATTTGAGGTCTATCTTGGATAAGTAACTGGCACCCTGAAGTTGGTCGAATAGATCATCAATCTTGGGAAGAGGATATTTGTTCTTAATCGTGACCTTGTTGAGTTGACGGTAATCAATACACATCCTGAGAGAACCATCTTTCTTGCGCACGAATAATACTGGCGCACCCCATGGGGAAATGCTGGGTCTGATGAATCCCTTATCTAAGAGATTCTTCAACTGATCTTTCAGTTTCTTGAGTTTTGTTGGTGCCATTCTGTATGGCGGAATAGAAATAGGTTGAGTATCTGGAAGAAGGTCTATGCGGAAGTCTATTTCCCTTTCAGAAGGAATGCCTGGAAGATCTTTGGGAAAGACATCTGAGTATTCATTAAAAACAGGGACTTTTTCGAGACTGGGAGATTCAGAACTGAAATCTTTAACATGCATAAGATAATACACACACCCCTTAGAAATTATTTTCCTTTCCTGAAGGTAGGAAATAAGTTGACCCCTGAACGCTGACATACTACCCTTCTACTCTAGGACGGGCTCATTCGAGAACTGAAACTGAACTATCCTATTTCTACAGTCGACTGTGGCATAGCAGGAATGAAACCAATCCATGCCGATAATGACATCAAAATCAGTCATCTCTAACAACTAAATCTGCTGACGTGGATTTCTGAGATATCATAATCGGGAAGTTCCTATATACCCACCGGGCTATGATGGTTTTAACCACTGGGTTAGAGACTGAAAAGAGCTCTGCTAGAATTTTGGGACTAATTCCTAAATTGCCTGCTATGTATGGAGTAACAAAAGACAAGGATGCACCTGGGTCTAGCAAAGCATAAACATGAACATGGAAAATCTGTAACGTACCAGTAATGACATCAGGAGAATTTTCCTGATCCTGCCGGGACTGAAGAGCATAGAGTGTGTTTGGGTGTTGCCCACTGGTAGCACTGGAAATGGCACCCTGCTGGTTCGAGCAATCGGACTGAGTTGCAGAATGATTTCGCTGACCCTGAAGACTTGACTACGGACACTCCCTAATCCTGTGGCCTGGCTTGCCATAACCAAAACAGACATCACTACCGGCTCTGCAAATACCCTTGTGGTTCTTACCACAAGTCTAAAAAAGAAGATTTGTTCAGGCACTGCTAACACTGCCCTGAGATTTAGAGCCTGGCGCTTTGTCTCTGTGGCCGTCTCTGAACTTCAGCACTGGAGCGCTGGCAGAGAAAGGGGATGGAACGGCTGACTTGGAGCGAAACTGTGAACGGTTTCCTCCATCTGACTTGGGGTGAGCAAAGTTGAAGTTACCTGACCTTGCTCTCTTGTTCTGTCTCTCCCTAGTCTTAACCTTCTACTCCTCTACTTGTTGGGTATGGGTCATGAGTCTGGCTAAGGTCATATCACCAATCATCATCGCAGACCTACACTCATTTACCACGCTATCGTTGACCCCTGACATGAACTTGCTTATCTTAGCCCTATTGTCTGCAACCACATGAGGAGCATACCTGGCTAGCTGAGTAAATCTGAGAGAATACTCCCTAACCATCATATTCCCCTGCCTGATATTGATGAACTCAAGAACTTTGGCTTCTCACAGCTCTTGGGGAAAGAATTTGTCTAAGAAGGCCGTGACAAATTCCTCCCACTCGATAGGGCCTGCATCATCTAACCTCTCAGACTTTTACTATTTGTACCAATCATGAGCAACATCCTGTAACTGGTAGGCGGCTAACTCGGCACTCCTAAGAGAAGTAACACCCATGATGTCAATGACCTTCTGGACTTGGTCAATGAAATCCTGAGGGTCCTCATCAGACTTAGACCCATGAAAAGATGGAGAGTTCATCCGGGTGAAGTCCTGAACCCTAGATTCTATAGGATTGGCCGCTGGATTGGCCGAAATGACTGGTGGTCATCCATTCTGTGCAGCCACGAACTGAGGAAGTGTGGTAAATGCGGATCTAAACTCCGCATGGGAAACATATTCGCCCAAAGGATCTTCGGGCTGAGGAGCTGGCTGGTTTCTTCTCTTTGGGGCCATGATCTGGAATAAGAGAAGAATGGATTAGACTGAGAGTTTAACTTGTGATTATGCTCACTAGCATGACATGAATACTGAAGAAAGGGGACTATTCCTAAAATATCTTATAGACTCATGTACATAAATGCGGCGCGCAACACACCCATGTACAAAACTCTACTAGATGCGTCTTTCAGATTTCCTAGGACTCTATTGAACCTTAGGCTCTGATACCAAGTTTTTAACGCCTCGATTTACTAAACCAGAATACTACACGGTGCTCATGACCCCGAGGGACCACAAGCTAATCCATGACTGATATTTGTACCTGTATACTACAAATCATGACATAATAAAGCAGAATACGTACAACTGTAAGGCCATAAGGTTCAACTGAATAAAACCATGTTTGAAAATCATAACGTCCATGTGGGTGAAAATACCTGAAACAACTCAATCTGAAAGCTAAGTCTGAACGTAAATCTGAACATAAATCTGAAAGCCTCTAAACTATCTGAATAAGGAGTTGAAGGAACATGTCTCCAACTAACTCCGTAAAACTGAACTGAAAAAATAAATAAATGTATCAAATCATATTGTCCTCGAATCAATGAGGACTCACTATGTCTCTGCGACTAGAATGCTACCGCTACTGCTGGGCTGGAGCTCGTGTCTCAAAACCTATGGTGTAACATGAAAAGAAAGAACCATAGCGCAAATGCGTCAGTACAAATGGAGTACTGAGTATACGAGAAAGGTAGGCTGAACACAAAGGATTTCATGCATGAACAACACTGACTGACTAATATGAACGTGGGAGGGCAGACATGTATATACAGAAACTGGGACCGTGAATGCGTCATAGCAAGACATGTAAGCTAATACATGGTTTACTGATAACTGTCATGACTGATACTGCAAGCTGATAACATGGACGACTGTATCTGACAGTCTTATATATACTGAAATTTGAAGAACGTAACGACCGTATCTGACAGTCCTGTATATACTGAAATATGAAGAACGCCCTGAGTTCTTTTACTGAGACTGCTACTAAAATTATGGGAGGTAGTGTTTAATCGAAATTCTCCATGTATACCGTTATGGCTAAACTGGGGTCCAATCTCTACCCCGATAGGAGGGGTGTCAATACCGTGCCACGGGTAAGGACAGCTTGTGAGTGACCCTTATCTGGTAGGTACTCAATGATAATGGTGGAAACCCTAAACTGACAGGTTAAACCAACTCATCAACCCTGATCTGACAGGTTAAGATGTCTCAACCTACGCTGGCTACGTAGTTCTGGAACACAAGGACTGCTTCTAAGAATCACACCCTGAACTGGCAGGTGAGTTCCCATCCTTGGGTTCACTCGGTGCTAACCTCTACTTCCATCTGGAGGGAATGGACATGAATAACTGACTATACATGACTTAACCTTATTGAACTCCGTTGACTGGCAGAATGTTACTGATATCTGACAACTGACTGAGATCATAAGGTTTTCCTGAGTCACATGACTGACTGATGTCTATGGAATCATAGCTTGAGTTTGGATATTGTGAAATATGACATGACTCTAGGCACACAGCTATAGTTTTCGGGTACAAATACCCCCAAGACTCGATAGGAGAAAACTGACACACATGACATGACTTGATCACAAGATTTGAGTCCACAATTCACAATATCATAAGTAGGGGATAGTATACCTCATGTATTTATTCAACATTTCAAATATGATAGGAAAAGCATGGATATATTTTGTGTACATAATTTATATCTCCATTATCATACATGTTTTATACCACAACAATAACAACACATAATTTGCATGGAAATTCATATTAGAGTGTATGGCTAACATGAACTTGTTATTTAGATATCATGAAATCATGTAAATATGAAGTTCTAACATACTAGGAATTTTATCGAACACCTTGCATGCATTCTTTAAGGCATAGGTGGGTTTCATACTTGCATTCTATCAATCCATCTAAAGATCATGTTTTTCAACTAACAACATAACTTTCATGAGATATACAGTCACGATACTATTATATAGCAAAATAAACAAGCATCAATCATGGGTATGATCATATCACCACAACCAACCAAGTTTTTGTATTTTAAAGATTGATTCTTGAACTCCACGGATGAAAGGAATCTGTGGATGAACACTACACATACCTTGGAAGGGAAGTTCTTGATGATTGACGAAGGAATTTCCTTGAAATTTGATCTTCAAGCTTGATTGTGCAACCCTAGTTGTTTTTCTCTTTTATTGCTCTTGGATGATGAGCTTTGAGATGTTAATAGGGTTGTAATGTGTTTAGAAGCTATAAATTTCGTAGGGTTAAGTTTAGGGACGTGTAAGGAGTGTTAAAAGACTTAATTACCCTCAAAATAACTCAAAACGGAGTGTTTTTGGCACTTGGAACTGACTTAGGTGGCGCCCAAGTAATTGCAAAAGCCAGGTTGGGCGGCGCCTAACCAATCGCCTAAGTTTGGTTGGGCGGCGCCTAACCAATCGCATACCCTTACTGTCTCTCACAAAAATGAGCATTACTTTTCGGTCGGGTATTAGATTAAGGCAAAATTGGTATCATTGGAAATCTAATTCGATTATCTATAATTTGGTGGGTAGAAATATACAGAAATACCACATTAACATTGAGTTATACTTGTTCAAATATGACCCTTACGAAATCGAACACTAAAACTTGATGGATTCAAAAACTCTTAGCTTGCATCACTCTAAGCGACTCATATGAGCATGCTTAAGACATCGCAAGCTATCCTATCGCTAGGATATTCATTGTAAGTCATGCACTAAAATACTACTCACAGGATAGGAGGTTTCATACGTAGGAAAACTTATTCACTTCCTAGCTTAGAAACATGCGGGGTATTACAGTAAAAATTAATACTACTCTATTTATCAAACGTATCCCCTCTAGAAACTTGATTATTCAAATTTATGTTGATGATATTATCTTTGAAAGTACTAATGTTGTTTTGTGCAAGGAATTATCTAAATTAATGGAAAGTGAATTTGAAATGAGCGTGATGGGAGAATTAACATTCTTTCTGAAATTACAAATCCATCAGTCTACTGAGAGAACATTCATCTCCCAAAATAAGTACACCAAATATTTCATTCAAAGATTTGGAATAAAAAATGTCAAACCTTCCAATACTCCTATGAGCTCTACCTGTGTTCTGGAATTATGTGAAGATGGAAAAAATGTTGATGAAACCAACTATCGTGGCATCATTAGTTCACTCTTATAGCTTACAGTCAGTCGACCTGACATTCTTTTCAGTATTTGCAAATGTGCAAGGTTTCAGTCAGCTCCCAAAGAGGCTCATCTGACTGCTGTGAAATGTATTATCAGATACCTTTTTGGTACAAGCTCATATGGTCTATGGTACCCTAAGTCTGCTAACATTATTTTAAAAAAAAAATAGATGTAGATTTTGCAGGTGATAAAACTGATAGAAAAAACACCAGTGACACTTGTCAGTTCATGGGACAATCCCTTGTGTCATGGAATAGCAAGAAGTAAAACTGTGTCTCTATCCACCACTAAATATGAATATATAGCTATTGGATTATGTTGTGCTCAGATTCTTTAGATGTCCCATCAACTCAGTGATTATGATCTAATTTTTAAACTTATCAAGATATTTTGTGATAACTCTAGTGTTATTTGCTTGTCTAAGAATTTTGTGCATCATTCTAGAGCAAAACACATTGATGTTAAGCATCATTTCATTAGAGATCATGTTTCAAAAAGAGGCACTGAGTTATTTTTTGTCAGCACTGATTTTTAATTAGCTGATATTTTTACCAAACCTCAGCATGAAGAAAGATTTTGTTCTCTTAGAAAATTCCTTGGCATTATTGCTAAACCTTTTTGAAAACATTGATATTTTTTTAACTGATTATGTGCGCTCTCTCTAAATATGCTTTATTCCCCATGACTGTTTTTATGTTTTCTTTAGGTCACCTTTCTTCCTTTTTGATTGATGTCAGAGAAGGAGATTGGTTGTATATTTTGATATCTGCTCTAACCATGTAGGGAATCACCAATTGGTTGTGTATATTGGTATCTGATCTAACCATGCAAGAAATTACCCACTCAGGGGAGTTCACTCATGCAGGGGGAGTTCATTCACTGTCGCGGCTCAGGTATACCTAATAGAGATGTAATCTAAGTAATCTAATCTTTTTGTCATTCATCAAAAAGGAGGAGATTGATAATGCTAAGTTTGGATGAATGATTATGAGCTTGATTGTAGGAAATCTATTGTTAAGCACTTAAAAGGAAGAAGCTTTGATCAAAAAGGAAGAAACATCTCTCAATATCTACAAAAGGAATGGAACGGAAAAGAAGATTATTGGAAGATCATTGCATTAATTGTGGCGCATAATTCATGGAATTTTCACATCCTTTTAGTCATATTTAGATAGATATTTTCCTTGTAGATTTTAATTCTTCTTGAAAATTGAATATTCATTATTCTTTTTTCTAAGAAGAAAAATCTTTTGGGTTGCCTTGTGTGGTTTCCTTCCAATGGTTGGTAGTAGTCCCAACCACTACTATATAAGCATTGAAAGATCAAAGGAAGAGACAAACACTTGTGTCAACCTTCTCTAGTTCTTTGTTCTACTTTACACAAGCATTGTATTCTCTTTAAAGGTTTATTGTGTCATTAAAAAAAGAGGAGAAAAATACATAGTTGGTGAAACATTGTATAAAAGTATGAAAGATAAGAATAGAGTGTGAGTTCAAGCCAAAAAGTTTGACTCAATCTTGTACTTTGATATTATTTGCAAAAGAACTAGTAGAATCTCTTGCAACGTTAGGGGACTGAAGTAAGAACTATTAGAGGTCCCAATCAATATAAAATATCTGGTGTTAATTACTTTCAACAGTTTAAATTTTGAAGTTCTCATTACTGCATTCATCAGTCGACTGTCTGTTGTTGAAAGTCGACCATGTGGTCGAAAAGAGTAATTCACCCCTCTCTTACTGCTTTCATAATCCTCCATATACGAAGTGAGAAATATAAAATATAATTGAATCGTGAATTACTCATGTGGTATGAACCAACCCTATTAGAGAAGATAAACATCAGAGTTGCCATAGAAATTATATAACTTTCAATAAAAATACGGCTATAGTAAAAAATTAACGTAAGACAGTTTACGTTGATTTCTCTAATGACAACTTTTTTACAAAAGAAAAATTCTTTTCTTCTTCCTCAATAGATATTCAGATATTGATCTCTAAAAATCTCTCAAACAAACACATGAGATTATTCTAACAGTTATCAACTTACTTTCCCCCGTAACTAATACATATATAAATTATGAGAGAATCTAAATATTATTTTGCGTAAAATATAAAATAATTAATTCATACATATATATTATTAATACCTGCATTAACTTTTAACCAGAAACCAAACCAACCATAACTTGTTTCCAATCTTGATAACCCTATGATTTGTGATTCTTTATAGCTTAAGAGGATGTGAAAACATTGATAAGTGATATGAGAAAGTGGTCGGCAGTCTTTGCCAACTATCCCACATCGCCCATTTGCTGAAATTCCTATGAATTTATATAGAATGCATAACTTATTTGTACTTGTGTTAGTAGAAAGGAGAGATGGTTGGCATATTCCCCGACAAGGATGGGAACACCCTTTGGACCTGTGTCTATATTTAGATACATTCTGTTAAGTTTAACCACCTGGGTAGATCTAACCAAATTTTCTTTTTTTTTCTTTTTTTTTCAGTTTGCAATATTTTACTCAATTTTTTTTGGGGGGGAGGGGGGATTATGCTAACTGTGATGTGATGATTGTAAATGAAAAAAAATGAAGCAAGGGATGTTTAATTTGAGTAAGATATGTTTTGCAGAAAGCCTAATTTCGTAAAAAGAGATTTAACCATGTATTTTATAGATAACAGTCTCTCCAAGTGTCAATAATACAATGGTATCAAGGATGACATCTAATCGAAATCATTTTCGAAGCATATCTTTTCCACTTATAGAAAATATAAATGTGAAATATAAACGTAGAACAGTACAGACAAGGCTAAATGCTATCTGATTGAACCTCAAAACTCCGGGTTGGCTAGAGTCTACTAGTTTCCAACTCATGAACTTAACCAATACATCATTTCATAATAGCACTAATTTTTTCCATTTTCGTGGTCTGGTCTATGATTTGTTATTTATGAACATTAATGAATAATAAACCCATTTAACAGCACCTTAGTGCTTGTTTAGATGGTGATTTGTCATGGTTTCATAATGTACGGTACTGTATGGTATGATATTATACAATACAGTATAATACAATAGTTGGATGGACTGTATCATTCATTGTTGTTTAAGTGACATTTTTATTATTTGGTTTGACGATATGGTATTGTATCATAACTGGTATGTTTACTAAAATGTCTTTAATTATTATATATATGTTATGAAATATAAAAGCAATAACAAGGAGAATAAATAGAAAGAAAAGAAGAAAACTTTTTTATTTTTCTTGATGGATGGGAGACCATAAGATTGAGGATACAATGAACAAAACCTCTCTATTTATAGGGAAAAATACTCCTAGTTTCTCTCTAAAAGATAGATACTTCATATTCTAATAGATATCAAATAGATCTTGATAGATCTTATCTATATTTTTTATGGACATTCACTATAATGTAAATACATTCATAACACTCCCCTTTGAATGTCTAATTGATAGATAATGTGCCTCATTAAAACCTTACTAAAAAAATCAAGTGGAATAAAATCTAGTAAAGGAAAAATAGTATACATCTTTAACAATACGCATCTAGGCTGCCTCATTAAAAATCTTACAAGAAAAATCCAGTGGGACAAAACCTCGTAAGGAAAAAAGAGTACAACGCGTATTAACTCCTGCTAATGAGAACATCCTTGAACCTTTGCATCCCGATCTTGTGCACCATCTTCATGAAAGTTGCAATTGGAGAAGACTTGGTGAATAAATCAGCCACATTGTCACCTGAACGAATCTGTTGCACGTTAATATCATCATTTTTTTGTAGCTCATGTATGTAGAAAAACTTTGATGAAGTATGCTTCATTCTATCTCCTTTTATGAATCCTCCATTAAGCTGTACTATGCATGCTGCATTATCTCCGTATAAAATTGTGGGCACATTGTCACATTGTCACATTTCAAACCACATTATTTTCGAATGAGATGTATCATGGACCTCAACCATACACTTTCTCGACTTTTTTATGAATAAATATTATCTCAGCATGGTTCGATGAAATGGCTAGATAGACTGCTATGTATATATTCAAGATATGACAGTATCTCCACATATGAACGCATTGCATGTTTGAGACCGAGATTTATGAGGGTTAAATAAATACCCAACATCAGCATAATCAACAAGACTAGGACTGCAATCTTTAGAATAAGATCATGTGTTTGATCTCATTTTGATGTTTCCTAGTAGGAGCAGAATTATACCTTGCTAACAAATTAACTGAAAAAGGCTACATACAGCCTTGTAGTATTTGCAAGATACATTAGTGCATAAATTGCACTAAGATATGGTACTTCATAACCAATCCAGTTCGGTATATTTCTCATTTCAGCAAATAATATATTGCTTTTGAAAACTCTCCAAGAGTTCCAATAATTTTTAAGCCACAAGCTTATACACTATAAGGATTATAAATAAGTTTCCCAGAAACTTTTATATGCTTCAAATATTTTTAATCCTTAAAAAGTTTTCATATAAATTTTGTCAAGTGACAATAAGCAGCTATGAAATATGTTAGGAATTATCATCAGATCCTCATTCAAAAGATAATTCAAGTCAAATGCTGAAAGCATCTCATATTTAAGTTGCAAGTGCTCCTATTTGTGTCCCTAAAGGACAAAGTCTATGCATGCGTGAAGCATGGTAGACCAATCGATTTCAAATGAAATGATCCTTGAAAAAAATGAGGAGCAAATAATCATAATAAGAAGGCAATGTGCTCTTGAAGATCCTACGACATAAAACTTCATGAAACCTTATGATAGATTCAGTTACTTGAAAATAATTAAGTGATGAGATCTCAAAATGTTATGTCACATTACGAACCGATACAAAATGAGAAACTGTCGACGATATCTTTGATACAATATTGGCGCAATATTGTGAAAGATTACGAGGATCTGAATTCTACGTTCATTTAAGCATGCTGACGTAGAAACATTTATCAAGTGACGTGAAAGGATGCATCTTGGTAAGTATAAATCTTATTTGATTTGCAATCCAGATACTTGAAGATATCACTCATGAAATGTTGAATATTTTCACTTGACAAAATTTATATGAAAACTTTTTAAGGATTCAAAATGTTTGAAGCATATAAAAGTTTTTGGAAAACTTATTTATAATCTCCTCCTTATGTTAGGAAAACTAACATACATCCTCCATCTTCTTTGAGGAATCCATCTTTATGCATCATGGTATATTCATTAGTTGTATACCGCACATCAACTATTAGATTAAATAGTTGTTTCCTGGCCTTGAACCAATTGAGAAGGAAGAAATAATCATAATTTATTGGTCTAATACATACAAGTGCTATTTTATGCAACATATCATATTTCAGACCAATGCATGATGATTTGTTCTCATTAGCAATGGTTTAGATATTTATCGAAGGCATTCAATGCCAAACCATCACTATCAAGATGAATTATCTTGATTACACAATCTAAAAGTTATGCTTCTAACTCAATGTTGTTGAGCAAGCAATTTTATGAATATCAAACTACAGGTTGACAATAAACGTACAAGTGATCATCTTATATCGATGCATCTTAACAGATCACATAACAGGTGAATGGGCCCTTATTCACCTTTTATACTTTTCAAATTTTAAGGGATTCAATCCCAATATTAGTTGGCCCTTATTCTTGAAGAATTCTATTTCTTCAACATATGTCAATACTCAATATGCACATTTTTCGCAATGTAGCAATCGTTCATGTCAATTTATGAACTTTTATATTAGTAAACTCCAAGTTTACCATGAGATATGCCTTTTTTCTTTAGTAAATTTCAGATTTACTATTTCAGAAATAGATTTCAAAATTATTCAGCCTCTTTCAGAGGTGAGTTGTGATATCATCACAATCAAGTGCACGTTTGCATTAATAAGTTTCTCATTCCCCAGGAATGAAATATAATCATGTCTTAAGACTATCAAATTTTGATAGTTTATAACCTCACGATATTGCTACTACAAGAGCAAATCGAGGCATACATATGATGTATTGCTACCATATTCACTTCGGAGAATGGAGCATATTCAATGAGACAAATTTCATGTCTTTCACCAAAAACATATTGGTTTACCTTAGCTATCATTATATCACCAATATGGGCATTGAGATTCAAACTCAATGTCTTATCCCTATAAAGGCGTCTTGGGCATAAATCGATGGAACTTAAACCCCGATGTCTTACTCTTTTGTAAGTGCGATGAAACTTACAACCATCATCTTATCCTCAACCAATGCGTTAGAACTCAAACCTGAGTCTTTCATAAATATTGTGACCAATCTTAATTATAGTCAAAAATAAAAATTTGATCATAATATCACCTCAATGTAATCACATATAAATTCCAATTTCTCGGCTAATCCTTCACAGTGTAAATAAAGATTAAAATGGATAACCACTAATTGTGTTATAAATATAAAGCAATTGACACTTTATTTTATTATATAAATATTAGTTTGGCAGGTGGCAACAAAGCTCTTAGAAAATTGTGTATAATCAATTTAAAATTTTCATAGTTTGTTAAACATAGTTGTTTAGGTTGGCAGAAATAAGAATACCACATGAAACATGTTACCTGAACATAGGAACCTCAAGTAGCCGACACCACGACTTTTCCTTAGCCTAATTTATTAAAACTTCGTACTGATAATGTGTTATAAAATATAAAAATAATAACAAGACAAAGAAATAGAGAGAGAAGAGGAAGAATTTTTTATTTCTCTTGATGGATGAGAGATCATAAGATGATACAATGAACAATACCTCTCTTTTAATAGGGGAAAATACTCCTAGTTTGATAGATACTTCATATCCTAATACATATCAAATAGACCTTGATAGATCTTACCTATATTCATGATATATATTCACTATAATGTAAATACATTCAAAATAATATATTAAATTTATCAATAATTATTAATAAAATATTTTTCTTCTTGCTAATTTGTGACAAATTATGTCAAGTAAATATATAAAGTAGTTAAAATTCATGTAAACTCTTACAAAATCAATAAAAGAGTAGATCAAACTAAATGTAATCGAATTCATTTTTTATAGTAACAATTTCATTTCCTTTTAGTGTTCTGAGACGTGTCCATCAACGACAAGTACAAAATTTGAATGCATATTTTGTGTATGCTACAGGTGTGTTCGGTATGAAATCCCCAAAGAAATTTAGAAAAATAAACTATTTCTTACTTATTTTCTTGTGTTCGTTACACAAATAGAAAAATATTTTCTAAAAATATTTGTATATATTTAACATAAAATAATGAGAACAAATAGGATAAGGAGGTGGGAGTAAGAAAAATTATGAACTTTTTTAAAAAAAATATTTTGATGGTGGGGGTAGTGGAGTGGGGGAGGGGGACGAGGTCAGGGTACGTGGTAAGAAAAAAAAATTGAGTTTTTTCTAAAAGTACATTAAAAAAAATTGTGGGTGAGGGGGGAGAGCTGATAAGGAGTAATGTGGAGTAAGAAATTTTTTTGAAACTTTTTAAAAAAATAAATTTAAAAAATAAGAAAATTGGTGCTGGTAGGTGGTGGGGGAGGGGGAGGGGTAGTGCGTGAGGTTGGGGTAAGAAAAAGTTTTGTAATTTTTTTTAAAAAATAAATTTTTAAAAAAAAGGGTTGGGGGTAGTGGGGTCAAATAAGAATAAATTTTAAAATTTTCTAAAATTAAGTTTTTTTTAAAATAACTTTTGAGGGGTCCAGGTGGGGGCTGGGAGGGAGTTGGGCGGCTAATGGGGTAGGGTGATCAGGGTAGAAGATTGAGTTAAATAATATAGAGTAAAAGGTAAAATAATATTATATAATATTAAGTAAAGGTATAATTGGAAAAAAAAAAATAAGAAAACCATGAGATACCACCAAATCGATGGTTACAAACCATGAAATTAAAGCATATCATATATTTTAACAAACAATCAAAACAAATATGATCCTCATAGTAACAATATACCATCACAAATCACCATCCAAACAGTGTTTAGGACAACGCACAAGAACATCAAAAGAAGTTCTAATGATAATTTACTCGACATACCACCACCTGTAATTGTTGTTTTAACACTAGCTAATGAGGAGCTCTGGATAAAAATTACTTAATGAGAACGCATTCTAGACATCGCTATAAGAATATGATGTAAAGGGAAAATCGTGAAATACAAGTTGAAACTGTGAGCGAATAAAATACCCAACTCAAAATGGAACATAAACTGAAAATGGAACATAACAGTCTGGTATCTAGATCTATAAAGAGCATGAAAGATAATCATTTGATCACAACAAAAGTGTCTTTTTCCTCCCCTCTCCAGTGAGCGTTGAATCCACAAGTCTAGAGCACCAAAATTGAAGTAATTTCAAATAGCCACTCAATCCACTTAATGATCGAAGAATACGTTTTACATAAACAAGTTAGGTCTGGTAGCCTTGTAGGTCGTCTTGAGCTTCCTGGTAGGTGGCCTAACTTTCTTGAACACCAATGGGAACTTGATTTTGGAGTCATGGAACTGCTTCGTGCTCTCCCGCTTGCAGAGCTTAGCTGGAATAGTTGCTGTCTTGATGATCTGGATGCAGTGGTGGCGGACCCTGTGGCGAGAAGCCATCTCAGTGTACATCTGTTCCACAGCACCATTCAATGTGGTGTCACGATACTCCTTGTACATGTTGTGATACCCAGTTCTACTCTGGTAACGCAGCCAAATACCATAGTTCTTGATCTTTGTTGGATTCTTCTCAAAAATCTACAAATAGAAACAAACATCTCAATAATAAAGTGCAGCACCTATGTCCATGGATGAAGTAAAACCAGAAAACGATAAAACTACAGAGAGTTACAAGTACACATAGATTATTGCTACCTCCAAAACCTGGAACTCCTGAGACAAAGGCTAGATTTTGTAGTAGTGCCGTGATTACCGAACCATTTAGAAAGTCTTTCCAAGTTGCATGCAATTAGGAAAAGAAACTCCTATCCTAAAAATAGGTATTACTAGCAAGCATATGTTGTGGCTCTTTAAAAATTGGCATCATATTATTTTTCTTTGCATTTTTCATCCTAATCTATGCACATCTTCTTTTTTCATGATTTACCCGTGACCTCTATCACTTCTTCGCAAAACTATAACAGAGCTCATTTTGAAGGGCAAATAGGAATAACATAAATTTAGTGCACCACCAGTCCACCACCACTACGAATGACATGGAAATTGGAACTGTTATCTAGAAATCCCTTTACAGAAAGAGAGAAACAACCAGGCTAGTTAAAAAAAAGTATAGAAGATAACACCATTGATCACATGCTAAGGACTAACATTGGCAAGTCTATACAAGCTTTGATATGAAGGAAAATGGACAATTTCTCCTAAGGGATCCCGACATACCAGATTACTAGGAACCTACTATTCATGCTTCACAACGGATTAACAGAAACATTTACTTTGGAGAACCAGGGAAGATCAATTTAACCATAGACTTTTATCAAGTAATGGTACAAATTAACCATGAACTCTCAAACAGTAATAACTGGGGACAAAACAATCAAATAAGCAACAGAAAAACAAATCTTGCTATTAATACATCCCAATAACATATCCTATCAAAGACAACCTAAAAACTCGTAAATTAAGATATGCACTTGATCATACCTCATTAATAGCTAGCATCTGACCATTGCTCTTCTTCACCTTCTTAAGCTTCCTCAAGAAGTACCTTTTTCCAGCCAAATCAAACACCACAATTATTACCCCAACACACACTCACACACATGGTATGTTTGATTTCATATAACACTAAATTAGGAACTACACCCTCTGCCCCAATGTATGTGGCACAGTTTGAATTTCGAGAGCTGAAAAATTCAATTTTGACCGTGAATTTGGACATGGAATATTTTTAGAAAATTAATTATTTTTACATATTTGGAAAACAAAGTAAAAAGCATCGCTTAGTCTTCCATATTAAAAATGGTATTACGTAAGGAGTTTCTTGTTATCTCATTATTTTCTTTTTCGAACGGCTTTTAGTGCTTCTACTTGAGCAAGGGTCTATCATAAACAACCTCTTGTAAGAACTACGTACAGACTACCCTCACAATGTGTATGTTGTTGATAACTAGTATAACACTAATTGACAATTGAAAATATTTAAAATATATATGAAAAAATTACTAACTTGTTTGAATCTCGAAATATAAAATTGTCACGTAAATTGGAAAGGAGGGAGTAATACTAATTGGAGGGGGTGGGAGATAATCATGAGATAACAATATAACACACACACACACACACAGAGGGGATGAGAAATATTACCAGAACTTGGACTTGGCACGGACCTCATTAGTAGCCCAAAGTTTCATACGGTAAATCTTAGGATGCTCATCGTTTTCTGACGGAAGAGCTCTTCCTACAACCTGGTATTGATGGAACTACAACAACAGAAATTCCCAGTTATTATTGCAAAATGCTAAAATTTATTGACCAAAAGATATAAAAAAACAAATTCAATTGTTAATCTGTGATACTAACTTTGTAGGTCACCATTTCTCTCCCGCTGCTTCGCGTCAGAATCTTTGGGAGGCGTCTTTCAGTCCGAAAATTTTGAAGAAGAAAATGCAGGGGTTTTATGTATATTGGCCTCTTGGAAAACCTAGGTGGAAAATGGGCTGTATAGACTAGACAGACCCACATTCATTTTTATTGGGCTTTTAATTGCTGGCCTGTTCGGTCGAAGTTGCACAAATAGCCTGTTGTGGTTGGGGTTATTCTCAAATATAGACCCAAATTAGGGTGGCATTCAAATTTTAGCCCCAAATAAAAAGGTTTTGTTAAAATAGCCTTAACTTGTTAAGGCATATTTTCTTGGACGAAAATACCCTCCTGCAAGCCGTTAAATCTCACGTTTCTCCTTGCACTGGAAATCCTCACGTTTCTCCTGGGTAAGTCAAAACATACATTAATAGATACTGCTTTGGATCCATAAGTTGTTATTCTTTTGTCCATAATTGTTCGATATGTCCTCGAGGAGAGTGTCGTAATTCATTACATACAAAATCAATTTGCGGATGCACCATTGATTTGACAGCCTATTTACAGTTATGTTAACAAGGTAACTTTCATTGAATTTGCAGCAGAATAAATAGGTGAGATAGCAAATGGTAGGGCTACTTTTTACTGTATCTGTCCTCTCTGTAGTTGCTAGAAGCATATATCAAGGTGATTGTAGATCTGCACTGAAAATAGTCATACTAAATCAATTTTTTGAGATGTCCATTACATCTTGCAAACTTCTACAATAGACAATAGATTTTACTTCGCCATATTTTCTCCATTTTTTTAGACAGTCTTGAGTTTAAAACGCTACACTTCTGGTTGCATATTTTCTTTATTCAAGTTTTCATATTCGCTTTTTCATTAATTAATTAATTACGCTACTTTCAACTATGTTTGTAGGTTTCTATGAGACGCGGATTGCATATTACTCTTGGAGAAGTGCTAAAGGTTATCGATTTACTGTCATCCCTGACTATTGAAGTCTTCAAACTTTATGTAAGCTCTCAATGTAGTTACTAGTTTCTGTACTGAGTTTTGTGATAGTTTGTATTTCTCGCACGCGTTCTGTCCTTCACACTTCAAAAAACTTCTGAATGTTGAACGCGCATAATATTTATAAAAAAAATTGGTTGTATCCGGTGAGGCAAAAAATATATTCAACAAAGAATTAACCGAAAACCTGAAAGGCAAAGCAAATACTAAAATAATAAGATTCTTAGTTTAAAAACTAAATAAGATTCTTGTTACTTTTTTTCTTTCATAACTGCACTAAAATACATAGGGTTTGAATCGCTTAACTTATACACAAAGTCCTGAATTTTATTGTAACGTGCTCTCTTTAATATTGCTCCACTTCTCAATAATAGTCAGTACATCATTCTCTTTCAACGCCATACTATTAAAGTATTGAGTTGATAAACTATGTTGTATCACTTGCAACCTATCTCTGAAATAAACAACCCTCTCTGAATCACCCTTATAGTGTGTGTTATTCAGTAGTTTCAAGTGCAATTTTAGCATCTTCAGATTCTGCCATACATTTCAAGTTATGCCCTATGGACAAGAGTTAACACTTCCTTAGTCTGTAATGATTTAGCAGATGACCTATAACTCTTGCCCCAGAGGCAAGACTGAGACAGTTATGCCCCATGAGCAAGAGTTGACACTGTCATAGTCTGTAATGATTTGGCAAATGGCCTATAACTCTTGCCCTAGAGGCAAGACTTTGAAAGTTATGCCCCATGGGCAATAGTTGACTATGCCTTACTCTTTAATGATTTTACTTGTTGAAGATATATATTCTAAATTAAATTATTACTAATCTTTTGTTGTTTCATTTTTCACAAGGGTTGTGCTTGGAATGGATGGAAAAGAAATGAGTATTGAGCAATAAAATATGGGACAATCAATTAAAATTATTGATAAAAATAACGAGTTACAAGTTATCAAACCAATATTGGAGGTTGCAATAGATGAAGAAATGTGGCAGTCATCAAAGATTAAGAGGGTACGATAAAAAAAGAAGAGAATACATGATGTCGAGACTACTCTCTTGAGACACAATGCTTCTTTGAATGAGGTAAGTGTCAAGTCGATCTTCATTGACAAAAAAAATATGATGACATGCATGTCAAACATTGCAATAACACACAACATCCAATTTAAAGTTATCAAATCAAGCACAACAAGATATTCACTACGATGTTTGAACGACAACTGTGTGTGGCGGTTTCATGCCTCAAAGATTCCCGATTCTTTGCTCTTTCAGGTTACTACATATAAAAAGGCTCACAATTGCTCGGTTGATTTTATAACGTCCGACCACAAGAATGCAACATCAGAGGTCATATGTGACTACATACTAGAGCTTATGCATGACTCTAGTAATGTAATCACATCAAACTTCGTGGTAGATAAAATAAGAAGGAAATATGAAATAATCAAATTATACAACAAAGAATGGCGAGTGATACAGCATGCCTATACGGTGATAAGAGGAACTGCGAAAGAGAACTACAAGAAGTTGCCATCGTATCTTTACATGATGAAAGAAAATAACCCAGACACGTACACAAACATAAAGAGGGACGATGAGAATAGGTACAAATGCTATACTGTTGAAATAAAAAACTTTTGTCTAAGAGGCAAAAGTTTATTCTTTAATTACACTGATTAAATTATTAACGTATATGCAACTCTTGCCTCATGGGCAAGACTTAGTTTAGAAAATTGTTGAAATTGAAAACTTTTGCCCAAGAGGCAAAAGTTTATCCTTTATTTGCACTGATTATTATTAACATAGATGGAACTCTTGCCTCATGGGCAAGACTTAGTTTAAAAAATTATCGTACAAATGTTATACTATTGAAATTGAAAACTTTTGTCCAAGGGGCAAAAGTTTATTCCTTAATTGAACTGGTTAGATTATTAACATATATGCAACTCTTGCCTAATTAATGGGCAGGACTAGTTTAAAAAATTGTTGAAATTGAAAACTTTTGCCCAAGAGGCAAAAGTTTATTCTTTAATTGCACTGATTAGATTATTAACATATATGCAACTCTTGCCTCATGAACAAGACTTAGTTTAGAAAATTATTGAAATTGAAAACTTTTGCCCAAGAGGCAAAAGTTTATCCTTTACTTGCACTGATTATATTATTAACATAGATGCAACTCTTGCCTCATGGCCAAGACTTAGTTTAGAAAATTATTGTATAAATGCTATACTGCTGAAGTTGAAAACTTTTGCCCAAGAGGCAAAAGTTCATTCTTTAATTGCACTGATTAGATTATTAACATATATGTAATTCTTGCCTCATGGGCAAGACTTAGTTTAGAAATTGTTGTACTCTGATTATAAACATTAAATGCAAATTGTTATTAATATTCTTTTGCTCGACACAAGTTTCAATATGCATTTTTTTGCTTATGGCGCTTCAATCGTTGGATGGACCAACTGTAGATCGGTAATAATGGTAGATGCAATATTTTTAAAGTCAAAATATCGTGGTGTCCTCATGATAGCAGTGTCAAACTCTAAATCTGAGATATTACTTTCCGCAATCACCTATTCTGAAATATTGCATTCCCAAAGTACCTGGCATTGAAACTTAGACCCCTTGCTTTGCCTTTTTTTTCTTTTGACGGAGGGCAATGTATGAAAAGGATTACTGAGATTGAGCAATGTAATATTTTATGGATTTTTTTTCTTCAATAGATCATCTATGTTTTGCAGAAATTTATTCCTCATTGCATATCTTAATACAACATTCTATTTTTTAGGGAAATATAAGGGCATACATACGTAGTACGTTCTTATTCAGGTTTATGTTTGTACATGATGCACGTACTCTCTGGTTACATTTTCAGGTCCGGACCTATTGGGTTAGTATTTTCTCTAACTACAGTTGAAAAACTAAAATAGAAAAATAATAGGTTCTTTTAGAAGAGAGAAATAAACTGTTCACTTAGTTGTACTATTTCCATTTATTATCCATGAACAGGGGTTACTAGGAGATGGAGCAACGTAGATTTTGTAGCATTTTTTTTTCTTTTGCAATAGTCCATCCATGTTTAGCAAAAGAAATGCCTTATTGCATACCTTATACACCATTCTTTCCTTTTGGGGGAATATAAGGGCACACTTAATACGATCATGTTAACTAGTTTATGTTTGTATCTGAGAATGAATAGCTGAGAAAAATCTGGAGGAAAAAAAGAGAAATAAAAAAACTCTAAATAAAGGTTAAAGAAAAATAAATTGAAAAAAGGGAAAAAATGAAAAAATAGATAATAGTTGAGAAAAAAAAAAGAGAAAAAAATAAAAGGTGGAGACAAATAAATTAAAACATGAAAATAAAGTTAAAGGAAAAAATAAAAACTGAAAATAATAAAAAAAAGTAGAATAATAAATTTAAAGAAAAAAATAAAAAGTTGAAAAGAAAGTAGAATAATAAAAGTAAAGGAAAAATAAAAAAGTGAAAATAATAAAAAATAAAATTTGAAAGATAAATGAGTATGGAAAGTTTTAAAATATATTTGAGATGTAGAGGGGCAAAATGGTACTTTTACTATATTAAAAAGTAAGGAAGGTTATTCTTCAAAGACATTCTTATTTGGGGTCAAATATCTAAAGTCACCCATATTTGGGTCTATGGCATGCAATTTCCTAGTTGTGGCACCACTATTTAACTTATATCAGCTAGCGTTTGGTCATATATTTCCAAAAAAAAAAAATCAATTATTTTTTGGTGAAGTTTTACTATGTTTGGCTATAGTTTTTTAAAAAGATATTTCACTTTTTTAAGAAATAAACATAATATATATAAAAGCAAAATTAGAAGCATCAAAAGGAGCCAAATGACAAGCTATTGAGAAGTCACGTGACAGTATTAGGACAAAAGTTAATATTATTTTAATAAATTTTTAAATTAAAGGATATTAAATATTTAAATTTGAGAATGTATTATCCTTTTAAAAAGAAAAAGATCATTAGCTTAAAAATAGAAATGTATGGTGTCCTAAATAAACTCTTACTATTTTAAAAATTTATTCCTTTTATATACTATACAATATATTTGAATACATTTAATTTAATAATAATAATAATAATAATAATAATAATGGTGGTGGTGGTGGTGGCAGCGGCGGCGGTGGTGGTGGTGGTGGCAGCGACGGCGGTGGTGGTGGTGGTGACAATAATTGAAAATTAATTTTTATTATCTCATTGATTTTATAATTATTTCTAATTGAAAATTAAATAATTCATACTAAATTTTTAAATATCTGCAATTGGCCAGATAAACATTTTCATGGATGTGAACTAATTTGACTTTAAATTTTCTTATTTTTAGGCATTTTGGAAGGAAAAATTGTTCATTTAGTGGTATTTAGATAATTCAAGAAAGAAAATATGGATGACTACATTATTGTTATAAGTAGTTTTAATTAGGGTAACTTATCTATTTATTTGAAGCATAGAAATTCAAATGGTAAAATAATTAAAAGTAACTAATGATAAATATATTAAAATTGTATACTATTAATGCAAATTTAAAGATAAAGACTAAAAAAATATTTAGTTTGAAATTTTTTATAATATTTTTTATAGTTTTAAATTGAAAGAATAAAAGGATAAGGATATTTTTAGAGAAATAAATCATTTAAATTATTCTTTAGATAATGATTAAGTTTGTTGAATATTAGTTTGTTGAATTGATGTTAAATTTTTGAATTTTGAATTTCAAATGGAAGTTACAGATTCTATACTAGATAAAGTTGAATTTGAACTAACTAAAAGATAAATTTGAATCTGAATTTAAATTAAAAGATAAAAAATATTTAAATTTGAAAACATTAGGATTTTTGAAGAAAAAAAATTCTCATATACTATTAATACAAACTAGTTTAGGGGTACGCGCCCCGCGCGTGTACCTCGGATTAATTTAATAAAATCACATCGATATTATAAATTAAAGAAAATAGGCCATGCTTAGTAAATAAATTGACGATTCTATTAAATTAGAAAAATATTTGAATAGAAAATTAATATATTTATATAAAATCATATAAAATCATTAAAAATGATTTTAAACTAAATTAAGAATAACTACGAAGGCTATAGAGCGACAAAAAATAATAATAAATAAAGTTTCCCGATATGACATATATGGTGCAATTCATATGTTGTTCGAAAGTGTTAAGCACAACAAATTAATATTTTAACTATTATAAGTTAAAATAATATACTATGAAAAGAATTTATCTAAAGTATTTCTATTAGACACTTTCAATTTTGAAAATTTATTTTTCTTCTTATTCTCACGGAGCTATTAAATATGAACACTTTATTATATCTTTTAATATTTTAATGAATGTATTATTATGGATATTGGTATATCCTTAATGTATAATATTTATACACTAACTATATATTAAGTATACATCATTTATATAGAGTATCAATTGTTCATTAATAAGTAATGCATAATACAGACTTATAACTAATGTATAAAAACATCAATATCAAATAATATACTATAATGTATAATAATTGTAAATCTATATTAGAAAAGCTCACTTTTACAATTACAAATCATGTTCTCCTTATATACGTTTCATCTATAATTTTTTTTTTTAAAATCAGAAGTCAAAAAATATTTCTAGAGCTTAAGGCTAGACCGATGAAATATATAACAATTGGCCGATCTTTTTGTTCTTTTTCCTTAGTTTTAGTTTTGAAATCTTAAATATTAAGACTTCTACTATAGTTCAAATAAAAAAGATTTAAGAAGTACATTTTAATCAATTTTGAAGTACTAAATATTAGGAGTTCTTACATCTTACAAAAAATTTATTGAAACAACAACAACAACAAACTCAGTATATTCCCACATAGTGGGGTCTGGGGAGGGTATAGTGTGCGTAGTCCATACCACTACCTCAAAAGAGGTAGAGAGGTTGTTTCCGATAAACCCCCGGCTCAAGATAAAAGGCAGTATACAGAAGCATCCAAAGCACAGAACATGATAAAATAACATAGGTACGACATCCACAAAAAAAATTTACATTGCCAAACAAAGGACACCGAAGTCCACCTAATTACTGACTACTACTCATCCACATCTTTAGCCCTCTATCCTAATATTTTTTCTTCATATCTTCTTATCTAGGGTCATTTCCTCAGTCAGCTGTTACATGCTTTTTTGAAACAAAGAACAAAAAAGAAAAGAGAAAAAACTTTGATTTTTATAGACTACAACTTTCGACAACAACATGCTTGTTTCATTCAATTTTTGAACAACTAATTTTTAACTGGAAGAAAAAATACGAAAAATTATTAAAAGGAAAAATTTATTGTCAATCGTCGATTATGTATAATTCTTGAAAGTTCTCTATTCAATATAATCACCAAGTTGCTCACCCCATTGATCTTCTAAGTTGCCAATAATATTAAAAGGACCATTAGTAAATTAATTTTAAAAAAGGCAATTTAAAAACTAACCTCAACAGATTTTATGGCTTTGTTGATATACGATCTTTGTGTTTGAGTTTGTATATGCATAAAGACTCAAATTAGGTTTTACGACTCACGAGTAATTCTAAACATAGCTCTTAGGGTTGAATTAGAATGATACCTAAAAGTAAATAATGAGCCAATACGAAAGAAAAAAAAAGATATTCAGACTATTTTCGCTCAATGAAATATAATCTTGAGAACATGTAATTGTTATCAAATAATCTTGACGATATATCAATATTTTAGAGTCACAAATATTTCATACAAAGATGTCCAAGAGTTTCTCATAAGACGAAAATCAATGCTTAGATCATATTGAGAGAGAAGAATAAAAGATCAAAAAAAGAAAATAATATAAAATAAAAATTTGAACTTTACGAACCTCATGATCAAAAATACGTACTATCGGTAATTTTGATATTTTGATATGACGCCACTAAAATATCAATCAACTCCTTGACAATTGAGAGAGACTACACAAGTACATAATAAGGAAAAGAAAAAAAAAACAGATTAATTGCAAAATACAAAAAATAATTTGAAACTCTATATACCTTGTCCAAAATTTCATTTAACATCGATAATCTCCTACCACTCTGACGAAAGCGAGGACTCAAAATTATGCAAATATACCACATAAATAATTTCATCAGGTTTTAGTTTATGAGATGGTGTACGTGAAAAAGTTTTGGACGTCATTCGATCCAAAACGAAGCCTCCAACCAAAGTTTTCTTTGCTACAATTTGAAACTACTTCTTCTAGGCAAGCCGTCAGAGGAGAATCAATGGGATTTTTTGATCCTATATGGGAGAAATCGATACATGTAAATTTATATATTATTGACTTTGATTTGGACTCCACGATACTTTCCTTAAATAGTTTGATTTGAACTCAATAATAATTTTCCTTATTTAACAATATTTCCTAGTTTTTTAGTTTTAAAATCTTAAATCTTAAATATAAATATAATAATTTGATCAGAAAACGGATAAAAAGACTATTTTATCTATTGCAGATTATTTTAATGAAGGACAAAAATTTTAAATCACTTTTCTAAGGGTCTTCACACTTTTAATATATTATAGATATAGATATAGATATAGATATAGATATAGATATAGATTAAAAGATAAAGATTAAAAAAAAATATTTACTTTGAAAGTCAAATTAGTTCACACTTTTTGTAAATGTCAATCACATCTCAATAGATATAATATCTCACATGGATCCACATAAAATATAGAATTAGTTGTTATTTGCATATTTAATACTCTACAAGTGAAATAAAATAATAAAAAAATTATAAATATTTAAATTATAGTCCATACATTCAATTTATTTGACTTACTTTTTGTTTAAATTTATTTCAAAAAATTGCCTTTTTTAAAAACTATTGAAATATAACTTTTCATATGTCATATTTAACACCACAAGATTAAAATATATTTTGAGACATTCTACATGTTACTAATTTAAGACATAAGATTGAAAATTATTTTTTATTTTCTTAAACTTCGTATCAAATTAAAATCAAACAAAAGAAATTGAAACAAAGAAATACTCAATTTCAAATATAAAAACTTTTAGATATTGAAAGATAATTTTAAAAGCATAGCATAAATTATAAACTACAATGATAAATAAACCTTAAGACTATAACATTTCTTCATATTATCAATTTATACGACATAAACTCATTTAATACCTATTTTTGGTATTCCATTTTCATGAGCAATTTTTCAGCAATTAAGAAATTATCTTAGAATTATCATCTTAAAATTTTAGATTGTTTCATTGTGAAAATTAACATATGAGATATTCATATGAATAAAAATAAATCTATTGTCTCCCTGAAAAAATAAATTATTTAATTTAATTTACTCATATTCTATAATTTAAGACTGTATTTTCTTTATTGAAAAAATTAACATATGAATAATTTTGTCATTGATTTAACACTATAGATTGTTTCATTATGAAAATTAACATATGTATAATTATGTCAAATATATCAAAATTGTTATAAATGTATTTACATTATAGTGAATGTCTATTAAGATCTACTTTGATATCTATTAGGATTTGAAACATCTGTCTTTTACTCAGACTAGGAGTAAATTTTCTCTATAAATAGAGGAGTTTTGTTCATTGTATTTACAATCTTATGATCTCTCATCCCTCAAGAGAAGAAATAAGAATCACTCTCTCTATTCTCTCTACTCTTCATCTTTATTCTTTCTTATTTTATAACACGTTATCAGCACGAGACTCTGCCAAACAAGGTGAGATTATAAATCTGAAGGATTTCAAGGTTAGTAATTCTTTATGTTATCTTTCTTTTGCTACTACTAATATAATTATTATTAGATTTGAGAAAAAATAATTGGTTTGGAACCATTTATATTTTAAATTTATTCCTCGAGAATAATATTATCAAAAAGGATGATAATATGTTGGGTTCAAGTCCCATCGATTCATGCCTAAGACGTCTTTATATGGATCAAATATTGAGTTTGAATCTCAATACACCATATTGATGATATTGTGATGGCTAAGGCAAAATAATGGGTGTATGATGAAAAGTCATGAAATTCGACCCATTGAATATGCTCCATTCCATGAAGTGAATGTGGTAGCAATATATGATAAGTTTGAAATATGACAACTTACTTCATTCTTGAGGTGTATGTGGCAGCAGTGCATAATATATTTGAAAGGAGACAAGTGATTGAATGCACGAATATAAGCGTGAAGGGACAATATGATTATGATCATCAAAAGTGATGATATTTTCACACGCATATTATGATCATAAGATATGATAGAGAAAAATTCTCTACATCATATATATGCCTCGATTTGCTTCTGAAGTAGCAAAATCTTGAAAGAGGTTATAAGTTATCATAATTTGATAGGCTTAAGACACGATTATATTTCATTCCTGGGGAATGAGAAGCTTATTAATGCAAACGTGTACTTGATTGTGATGGTATCACAACTCAGCTCCGAATGAGGCAGAATAAGTGAGAAGAGTTATTTCGAAATCTACTTCTAAAGTAGTAAATCTGAAATTTATTCATGTAATAGTAAATCTGAAATTTACTAAAGAAAAAAGTACATGTCATGGTAAACTTGGAGTTTACTAGAATAAAAGTTCATAAATTGATATGAACGATTGTGACGTCTCGAAGATGTGCATATTGAATATTAGACATGTATTGAAGAACGAGAAGATTCTTCGAGAATTGTTTATGTCGTTTGTTCTCATTATAAGTTGGTTGGACCAACTAATATTGGGATTGGATCCCTTCAAATCTGAAAATTATAAAAGGTGAATAAGGGCCCGTTCACCTATCATGTGATATGTTGAAAAGATGCATTAATAAGATGATCACATGTACATTCATTGTCAACCTGCAGTTTGACATTCATAAAGTTGCGTGCTCAATAAAATTGAGTTAAGAACATAATTTTCAGATTGTTCAATCTAGAAAGTTATCTTGATGATGATGGTTTGACATTGAATGCCTTCGATAAATAGCTAAACCATCACTAATGAGAACAAAGCTTCATGTGTTGGTCTGAAATAAGATATGTTGCATACAATAACACTTGTATGCATTAGACCAATAAATTATGATTGTTTTTTCCCCCTCAATTGGTTCAAGGTCATGAACCAACTATTCCATCTAATAGTTTTGATGTGCGGTATACGATTAATGAATATACCATGATGCACAAAGATAGATTCTTCAAAGAAGATAGAGGATGTATGTTAGTTTTCCTAACATAAAGTGGAGATTATAAGCGCTATGAAATATGTTAGGAATTATCACCAGATCCTTATCCAAAAGATAATTCAAGTCAAATGCCGAAAGCATATCATATTAAGCGCTAGTGCTCTTATTTTGTGTTCCTAAAGGACAAAGTCTATGCATGCGTGAAACGTGGTAGACTAATTGGTTTTAAATGAAATAGTCCTTGAAAAATAAGGAGCAAATAATCATAATAAGAAGACAATGAGCTCTTGAAGAGCCTACGACATAACACTTCATGAAAGCTTATGAGAGGTTCATGTACCTGAAAATAATGAAGTGATGAGATCTCAAAATGTTATGTCACATTGTGAACCGATACGAAATAATATATCATCAATATCTTTAACACAATGTTCGCGGAATATTGTGAAAGATTACGAGGATCTGAATTCTACGTTTATTTAAGCATGCTGACGTAGAAACATTTATCAAGTAATATGAAAGGGTGCATCTTGGTAAGTGAAAACTTATTTGATTTGCAGTCTAGATACTTGAAGATGTCACACATAAAATGTTGAATATTGTCACTTGACAAAATTTGTATGAAAACTTCTTTAAGGATTCAAAATATAGAAGTTTCTAGGAAACTTATTGATAATCCTTATATTGTATAAGCTTAAAGCTTGAAAATTATTGAAACTCTTGGAGAGTTTTCAAAAGCAATAAGATTATTTGATGAAATGAGAAATATACCAATTTGGATTGGTTATGAAGTACCATATCTTAGTACAATTGGTGCACTCATGTATCTTGTAAAAAACTACAAGACCCAATATAGCCTTTTGCTCAATTTGTTAGCAAGGTATATTTCTACTCCTACTAAGAGACATCAAAATGGGATAAGATACATGAGTTTATTTTATTCTAAAGATTGCAGTCCCGATCTTACTGGTTATGCTGATGTTGGGTACTCATCTAACCCAAATAAATCTCGGTCTCAAACATACAATGTGTTCACATGTGAGGATACTGCCATATCTTGGAGATATACAAAGCAGTTTATCGTAGCCACTTCATCGAATCATGCTGAGATAATATCTATTCATGAAGCAAGCCGAGAATGTGTATGGTTGAGGTCCATGATACATCTCATTCGAGAAAAATACGGTGTGAAATATGACAATATTCCCACAATTTTATACAGAGATAATTCAGCATACATAGTACATCTTAAGGGAGGATTCATAAATGGAGATACAACGAAGCACATTTTGCCAAAGCTTTTCTACATACTTGAGCTACAAAAGAATGATGATATTAATGTGCAACAGATTCATTCAACTGACAATGTGACTAATTTATTCACCAAGTCTTCTCCAATTACAACTTTTAAGAAGATGGTGCACAAGATCGAGATGCAAAGGTTCAAGGATGCTCTCATTAGGGGGAGTTAATATGCGCTATACTCTTTTTCGTGAGTTAATATGCGTTGTACTCTTTTTTTCTTATGAGGTTTTGTCCCACTGGGTTTTCTTTGTAAGGTTTTTAATGAGGCAGCCGAAATGCGTATTATTAGAGATGTGTACTCTTTTTCCTTCACTAGATTTTTTTCCTACTGAGTTTTTTCTAGTAAGGTTTTAACGAGGCACATTATCTACCAATTAGACATTTAATGAGGAGTGTTATAAATGTATTTACATTATAGTGAATGTCTATTAAGATCTACTTTGATATTTATTAGGATTTGAAGCATCTGTCTTTTACTCAGACTAGGAGTAAATTTTCCTTATAAATAGAGGGGTTTTGTTCATTATATTTACAATCTTATGATCTCTCATCCCTCAAGAGAAGAAATAAGAATCACTCTCTCTATTCTCTCTACTCTTCTTCTTTATTCTTTCTTATTTTATAATAAAAATGCCCTTTATCTTGTGGTTCTAAACATAACATGTGAAAAGTTAAAACTAAAGTATTGCCAAAAAAAGTTCTATTCTTTTTTAAACAAATTCAAATGGAAAATAGGTCTCTATTTTTGAAATTAAGAGAGTAACAAACATCTATAAGGCATTCATATATCCACAGATCACATCATTCAAAAATAATTTCAAGTTAAACTTTTTCATGATATCTAAAATAATTTTAAAATATAATTTGTTAAACCTTAAAAAATAATTTGAGTAATTAGTTTTGTTCATACTTGATTATGATATATGAGAATTTATGTGATAATTGTTTTATTAAATGTAGATTTAAATAATATACTTAAATCAAATGGGGAGAATAATATTAAATTTTAAAAGAAATTATATTTGAAGTTTTTTCCATTTAAACATTTTTTTTCAATCGTGGTGTCCAAAAAAGCTTTCTCTCCTCTTAACTAAATTCACGGAATAAACAAGTTACTTTTGCGTGTAACAGTCATTATTATTTTTTTATTTTTTTTGTCTAAAATTATTGATAGTTAATTTATGTTTAAGGTGAAACTTACAAATATAACTAAGGGTATAACGGTTTTTTTATAATTTTAAAAATATTTTCGTACAATTTTCTTATGTTAATCCCACTACAACTCTATTTTAAATGAAAAATATAGACGTAATGGTCATTTCATTAGAATTTTTTCAATGTCATTCATGATGTAATTTTTCACACCTCAACTATAAGTCTATTTTAATATGTAGTAAAAAAAAATTAAATGCATTATATCAGAATGTTTATTATAATACATCCTATGTCTCAATTAAAATAATATATTTTTCTTTTTAATTAGTTCTAAAAAAGAATTGACATTTTTTATTTGGTTAGTATTTTACAACGTTATCAGTATTTTAGTCATGTTGAATTTTATTTATTTATCAAAAGTCCACAAATGTATACTTTTCTATTTAAGGTTAATTTATTTGAAAGATAATTTAAAACATTGCGATGTTTTTCCATATATCTTAAATTCAATGTCTACTTAAAATATTATAAATTGAAATAAAAAGAGACGTAGTTTATAGGAGTATGTGCAAATACTCACATTTGTTTCAAAAAAAGATAAAAAAAAAAGTAAAATTAATTTTGGTCATACATTTAATTGCATAAAGTAACGATTACTATATTATAGTAAGATAATAAAAAATACTCATAAACATTGAATAAGTGTTTATCTATCAAACACAATAAGCGATTCCTCCGTAATTTTAAAACTTCACATGATACATATCATTACAAAGATTTGCACTACACATATAATTTATGAAAATATAATTATTTACTAAGCACCTATTCAAATTATTTTAAACAACTTATTTAAAATGTAATATTAACTTTCTCATGTTAAATTTGTACAATATATATCATGTTAACTTTTGTTAATTCTTTTGATTCTTTTTATTTGAGATATTAAATTTTCCTATCATGTAGACATATCACTTTAAAAGAAATTTCTTATTTACTATATTAAATCGATCTCCTATTTGTAACGTATATAAGACAAGACATAAAGACAATCCTTTAACATTATGATTCATTAAAATGTTCATCCAGTAGGTCCTTATTTTCGTTTGTTAAACACCCATAAAATAAATTTAAATGTATTTAAAATTAATTTATGTATGAATTAGTATCCCTTTATTGCTTCGTATGGTCTATATAAAATGTTAATAAATAGATATTTATAATTTTAATCTATTCTCTTGTATAATTTTTAAATAAAGTAGAAAAAGAAAAATATTATAATTAGTTGTTTATTCTCTTGTGTTTGACATGATATTAAAAGAAGCATTAGAATATATGATATTTTAATGTTAATTATGAAGACTTAAATAAGTTGTAAGCTATTATTTGATTTTATAAAGATAAGAAGTTATATTTTACTATATAGTGTGGTCTCTACTTATATTTCTTTGTGTTTGTTCAAAAATATTAATGATCATTTTAAAAAAAATAATAATTAAATAGCAATAAATATATTTAAAATTATAATATTGGGCCCGTAAACGGGCCCTTCATTATCTAGTAATAATAATAATAATGACAACGACGATGATGATGATGTATTAATAAATAATAGCAGTAGTAGTATCAGTATTAGTACATGCGTGATGTTAGAAGAAGTTGTAATACATACGTAATAATAGTAGTCGTTGTAATAGTAGTAGATTATGTTTGAATTCATAGTATAATAATAACAATACTATAATATAATAATAATTTTAAAAAATAGTAGTAGTACGTATATACTAATAGTAGTAATATATTATATTTTAATACATTTGATTAAATTTGATTAAAGTTAAATCTTACAACAACAACAACAACAACAACAATAATAATTTCACTAGTTTTAAATTATTATCTCAATTTAAATATATAAATTATTAGGTAAATATACATCACATTTAGAAAAGTAAGGATAAGAATAATAACAAACTAATCTTTTTTTAACAAATTAATATGGTATTTGAAATTTGAATTTGAATAAAATTTGAATTGAAATAGGGTTCTAGGTTCTTAACCTCTCCTATATATACCCATATATCATAAGCTTTACTGGTGAATTTGATTACTACATTCTTTACATTTTTATTTTAAAAATTATTTTTGATTTAATATTTTTCTCTTTCTTTTTATATGCAGAAAGGATATGACTTTTTCATCTTCAACTTTCTCTGTTACCGACTTACGTAAACGAAAAGGAACAAGTCCACATCCATTGATGTTATATCTATCTACTTCTCGCGGTAATTTTTCTCTCACTCCAAATGGTAACACCTTCCAAGAGATAAGGAGAGAAAAAAATTAATAATTGAAACAAAGACTTCAATAAGTAAAAGATTCATAGGTAAATAGATTTTAAATTAATACTATTTCTATTTATTAATTTACGAAGAAGTGTTCATGAGAGTTTATTCTAATTTTTAGTGATAATTTTGTTGCTATTGTTGACTTGCAGAAGAGACAAAGAGGAAAATAAAAGATAATTAGAGAAGTAGAGTTTTGCTGGTATAATTGGCAAGCTTAAGTTTTTCAAAATTTGTGTTTGATATTGTTGCAATTTATAATTGTCTGATTTATATATTTAATAAGTACCACATTCACATACTTACTTTATTAGGACGATTACAAATTTATAGATATTTAGATATTCTAATTTATTTATCCTTTTTAATTTTACTTGCATATTTACATTTATTTATAAACTATTTTAGTGATTTTAGACGTCATTTAGTTTCATAATACAGAGAAAGAAAATAAAAAATTACAAAATCAAATCATAGCCTAAAAAGATGAATTTTAATATATATATATATATATATATATATATATATATATGTGTGTGTGTGTGTGTGTGTGTGTGTGTGTGTAGAATAAATTTTTTAATTTATTTTTGTCCGTTAAATTCATATTCAAGAAATTTCCTTACCTTATTGAATTCCTTATAACTCCAGGGACAAAGTCAATAAACTTAAATAAATAGCCAGTATCTCTATTTCTCTCTCTCTCTCTCTCTCTCTATATATATATATATATATATATATATATATATATATATTATAAAGCAGAGGATGGAGCATGAGAAGAAGCCAAGTGACAGAATAAGAATAAGCCACTTGGCAGTTTTAAGACAAAAATAATAATATTGTAATAAAGTTTTTAATTAAAAAAATAGACATATTTAAATTTAAAAATATTAGGTTTTTCAAAAAATTTATCATTGACTTAAAACTAGGAATGTAACATTTAGGAGTTCTAAATGAACTCTTACTATTCATAAACTTATCCCATTCAATGTTTTAAAATTTATTCAACTATTAAATAAAGATAATAATATTAATACTAATAATAATATTAACAATAATAATCGTGGTAGTTTTAATTGGTAGTGGTAGTGTTAGTTATTTTTTTGTTTAAAAGAAAAAAAAAACGTAGAAGTAGTGGTGTTATTAATAATACTAAGCTCTATATCTATAAGATATTTTTTTTTTAAAAAAGGTTATCCTTTGTTACAAGATAAAAAAAGATTTTTATTAGCTTAAAAATGTAAAAACATGGTAGAAGAATTCTAAATAGGCTTTTACTCTTTCATAAATTTATTTCTTTTAAAATTTAAATGCTATAAGAAAATATATATGAATCTAATTTATTAAATATTAAATAAAAGATAAAAATATAATCATAATAGTAATATTACTATTAACAATAATAATAATAGATTTTAAATAAGGAATTACATATATTTGAATTTGAAAATCAAGCTTTTAGAGGAAAAAAAATCATTAACATAAATCTAGGAATCTATAATTGAAGTCTCCTAAATAAACTCTAACTATTTTATAAAATTATCCTTTTCAAATGTTATTAAAATATATAAATATTAAATAAAAGATAATAAATAATATCTATATCTATCTATATATATTATAAAGCAGAGGACGAAGCACCACAATTAGCCATGTGGCAAGTTGTAGAGAAGCCACGTGGCAATTTTTAGGACAAATTTATAAATGTTGTAAAAAAAAATTGAATTGAAATTTTTTAGATTAATTAAAAATATAAATCTATAATATATTAAAAGTGGGAAGACCCTTAAAAAAGTGATTCGAACTTTTTGCCCTTCATTAAAATATTCTGCAATACACAAAATAGTCTTTTCACCCTTTTTATCTAATTGTTAATTATTTTTTTTTATAATATTTAAAACTTTAAAATCAACTAAAATATTACTTATTATTTTTTTTCCTTATTTGAATGATGTATAAAGTCCTAAAATAAAAAGAATTTGTGCATGAAAAGGAAATTTTCTATTGACTAAAACTTTGTGGAAACTTTCGGTAACATAAGTTTCAATTTAAATAGGAGTCAATTGCATATTATAATTTATAAATGAGTGTACAAAACATCTCTTTTGCTATTTTAGTTTTGAAGTAACAAAAACTTTAAAACTTTATACCAATACCCTAACGTAATAGGAGTAATATATATTACCACATGATTTTTTTTTAAAAATCGTCCTTTTCTTTTTTTCGATCTTTTTTTTTTGAATTTTTTTTCTTATAAATCAAAAGGTAGTTTTTTTTTTTTTCCAAAGCTACCATACGTTACGAGATCAAAACAAGTTTAGGTATGTATTTTTGATAGACAATTGTTAATTATTTTTTTTGTAATGAAATTTGGTGTATCTTATGATTAAAGAGACAAATTTGCTTGTGATTTGAGATAAGTTTTGTAATAAAATTTTTATGTATCTTATAATTAAAGAGAAAAAATTTCTTGTGATTTGAGATAAGTTTTCTAAAATTTTAGTATATTTTTTATGTTTACAATCTTGACATATCTATGATTGGAGAGATAAATTTGCTTGTGATTTGAGATAGTTTTCTAAAATTTTAATCTGTTATTGAAGTTGAAAATAAATAAATTATCATGTATTCTTGAGAGACAATTGTTAATCGAAAAGTTGAGGTAAGTTTTCTAAAATTTTAGTATGTTCTTAAAGTTTATAATAAATAAATTATCATGTATTCTTGATTGACAATTGCTAATCAAAATTTTTACTTTTGTGAAATTTTGCTATATCTTATGATTGAGTAAACGAACTCGTTTGTGCTTTGAGGTAAGTTTTTTAAAATTTAGTATGTTCTTCACTTTACAATCTTGATAGTATCTATAATTAAAGAGATAAATTTTATTGCAATTTGAGGGAAGTTTTCTAAAATTTTAGAATGTTTTTGAAATTTACAATAATAAAATTATCATGTATTTTGTCTGGACAATTGTGAATTGAGACTTTCTTATTTTAATTTTTTGAAATATTAATAGTATCTATGATTGATGAGATAAACTTGTTTGTGATTGAGGTAAATTTTCTAAATTGTAGTAAGTCTTTTTATGTTTATAAAAATAAATTATCATGTATTTTTTATAAATAATTACTAATTGAGAAGTTTTCTTTTGTTATTTTAGTTTGTTCTTGAAGTTTAAAATAATAAATTATCATGTATTCTTGATATATAATTGCTGATTGAGAAGCTTTTTATAATATTTGTTTGTAATGACTCATATAAAATTAATAAAATTGAAATTCACTTATCTACAGTATTGAGTAGATACTTTTGATTGTTACATTCTGTCACAAGAAATTGGTTAGTCATTCTAATTCTATATGAACTTTCTTTTAAAATTTAGTACATGTAATTATTTCAATTGTGTGAATAAACTATGAGATCTGATCTATCGTTATTATTTTTTAATAATAGGCTCCAATGATTTTTTTTTTTGGTTCAAGCTATATATCATTTAAATAAATATAAAATTTATTCTAATGTTAAATGTCACTTTCTAATAGTTTTGCTCTTTCGCATATAGTACACGTGCAAAGCACGTATACTAAACTAGTTTAAATATAAATGGCAGTAATTACCAAGCTGAAGAGTTCAAATTAGTGAGAGTCCTAACAGACTCCTATTTATTCAAAATTGAGCATAAAATTAGTGAAATAGTTGTTCTCTTCCTAATAATATGGTAGCTATCTCTAATCACTTAAAGAATTCGGTTATTTTTGTGGGTTATATGTCAAATTTAAATTTTGTGTTAGAGATAAATTGTTATAATTAAATAAATATTTTTAATTTTGAACTGAAAATAGTGGCGCTAATTTATTTATTCATCTAAATTGAGAAATAAAAATTTAAATAAGTTAGAAATTACCTACTATTATCACTAACTTAATTTTTATTACTATTATTATTATTATGAAAGCTTAAAATACTAAAAGATAAGCATTATCTCAATACAAGTTAACAATATCGTAATTATTATTATCATCGTTATCTAAAAAGACTAAAAAAATAGAAAGATAAGCATTACCCCCACAATATGTGATTAACCCATGTGGTTATTATCTAGAGGTATTCCAACGTACACATAAAAGGAAGAATTTTAAGTTTACAAAACCACCATTTCAGGCTCTTCTAAAATTTATTGGCCAAGAAGAGAAGATTTTTGGTGAATAATTATTATTTTCTTTGTCTACTCCCTAGATCTTCATCTCCGAGTCGAAATGGTAACACATTCCAAGTAGATGATGACTGAAACGATGGTTTTAATACATAAAAGATTCATAGGTAAAATAATTTCATATTAATTTTTTCTAATTTTATAAAAAAAATGATTTCATATTAATAGTTTTTTCATTATTTATAAAGAAATTTTTCTTTAGTATTATTTTTGATTTTTAAAGATGGTATTTTTGGTATTATTCATTTGCAGAAGAGATCGAGAAAAATGAAAAGGATAGAAGAATGCAGTGCTGAAATCATATTTTCATCGTGAAGAAAGTTTTTAAAGTTATTTGAAGTTTTGATGGTATATATTTTTAACGATGTATTCTGTTAGATTATCGAAAAATTTTATATGCCTTAAGTTTTTCAAAGTTATGTTTGATATTTTGCTCTTTTTAAAAGATATTGTTGTTTTAAAGTTGGGATAATACTCATAAAAATACCTGAACTTTGACCAAATTTCCAGTTGAGCATACTGAACTTTGCGGGGGTCCTATTACCCCCTAGACTTTTTTAGTGGATTTAATTCCCCCCGAAACTCTATACCTAGTTTCGGCGGCTGATGCGTGTAATACACGTGCCAATCTTATTTTTACACGTGTATTGGCGTGTAATACACGTGCCAAACTCATATTTACACGTGTTCAAGTGGACAAATATATGTCATTAAAATACGAAAAAAAGTTTAAGGGGGTAATAGGATCCCCGCAAAGTTCAGTATGCTCAACTGAAAATTCGATCAAAGTTCAGGTATTTTTGTGAGTATTATCCTTTTAAAGTTTTGTAGTTAATTTAATTGCATGCAACTTATAATTATATGTTATTGCAGTTGTTTTTTGTATCACAGATTGGAGGATGAGCAGTGATGGGGAAATTATAATGAGTGTTGTACAATTAATTTTACAAGTAGTTTGATGAATTTTTGTGTAAGTACGTCGATAATTTAACAAATAATAAATTAATTATCTTTTAATAAATTAATATAATATTTGAAGTTGAATGTTGTTCTAACTTCTTAGTTTCTCTTATATATACACCTATATCATTAGCTTGATGAATTTATTTAGTGCATTTTTTATATTTTTCATTTAAGAAAATTCTATTTCTAAATGTCACACTCATATTGAAGCATATGACATTTTTATGTTCATCGTCCTTTGTTAATGTTAAAAGCGAGGAACAACAGTCTACAACCATTGACGTTATCCGAATCTCCTATCGTACCTTTTCTTCTCGCACTACCAATGATAACCCCCTTTAGGGTCAATAATGATTGAAACGATGACTTTCATAGTAAAAGATTTATAGGCAAGTCTATTTCAAATTAGTACTTTTTTGTGATTTATTTTTTAAAGATTTTTTCTTGACAGTTGTTCCTATCTTTTAGTGACAATTTTATTGTTATTGTTGACTTGCAGAAGAGATAAATAAGAATGGAGACACTAATAATGAAGAGAAAGGAAGAGAAAAAAAGAACAAATAATTTCGAAAGTAGAAATTTTGTTCGTATAGTTCATAAGCTTAAGATTTTCTAAATATGTGTTTGATATCATTGTTCTTCTTTTTAATGTTGCTTTGTAAATTTTAAGGAACTGATAGGGTAACAATAGAATAAAAAAATAAAAAACAATCAATATTAAATATGTGACATCTTTACATTGTAAATAACATAATAAAAAAATGTGACATAAATTTTTTTTTTTTACAATTACATAATTATTTTTACTCATATAGATTTAATTAGAGGTAGAGAGGGATATTAGTCAAACAATCTCATATTCTTATTCTTAAAATGTGAACAATACAATAATGAAAAGTTTGAAACATAATTTTTTTTTTAAAATTATATAATAGTTTTTACTCATATAGATTTGATTAGCGGAGGAGGTGGGGGATGGGACACTTTTCATTGAGAAATAATATTATAGTCCATTTTGTTTTGGTTAAAGATATATTATCTAACATGCTTAATCAAGATAACCCAATATGAAATGATTCAAAATAATACTTTAATATTATCATCGCGCAGTTAGATATACAAAAGGTGGGGGTGGGGTGGGGGAGATAAAGATTTTGAACTAATTTTAAGAATATAATGAAGTAATGAGATAATAAATAAATTACTAACCATAAATTTTAAATTGAAGTAATGTGAATTATAAAATTAAAGTTCAAAAATTGAATATACATATGATTAAATAAAATAAATATATCTATTATATAAATTTGTTAATAAGAAGAACACTTGATAAGTATATTAAGCAAGTTGATAATTTGATAAAAAACAATTTTAACAATCTAATATTTTTAGATAGTGAACAATAGAAAAAAAAAATGAAACACAATTTTTTTAAAAATAATTATATGTTTTGTTATCTTTAAATCGATTTATGGATGAAATTAATATGCAATATTTACGAAACAATCATGAGTATTTGGTATAGATTTGATTTACAGGATTGTGTGGATGGAGAGGTTTTGTGGTGGGGAAGGGGGGGGGGGGCGATTACATAATTCAATAAATTAACTGAATTTTATAGTTTTTTGAATTACTTATTAAAAATTATATTTAATAAGTAATAGTGATTTGAAATATGTTAATGTGATACAATAAAAATTGATCAATTTTATTATTTTAAAGAATAAATTAATATTTTTAATGATTATTTTTTTTTGAAATATTTGGTGCATCGCGCGGGTACCTATACTAATATATATATATAAGCAAAACTAGAAGCAACACAAGAAGCCAAGTGGAAACAGATTGAGAAGCCACGTGGCATTTTTAGAACAAAGCTTTATAATATTGTAATAAAAATTTTGAATTCAATGATATTAAATACTTGAATTTAAAAATACATTATCCTTTATTAAGTTTTTCTCATTAGTTTAAAAATAAAAACTCATGGTTGAAGAGTTTTAAATATACTTTTACTCTCTTATAAACTTATCATTTTTAAATTTTAAATATTATAAAATATTTTACTCTCTTATAAACTTATCATTTTTAAATTTTAAATATTATAAAATATATTTAATGGTTGAAGAGTTCTAATAGTCTTTTACTATTTCAAACTTATTTCTTTTAAAATTTAAATGTTATAAAGGATATATCAATATAGTTTATTTAAGTATTAAATGATATAATTCTTACTTTTGACTATATCAAATTGTATATGCATTTTGGGCGAATTGTAGTCATATGATAAGCACACTTTTAATTTTTTTCTAAAAAAGAAAGAGTATAAAAGAAAATGATAATATTAGTAAAAAGACCAAAAGAAAAATTAACAAATCTAAACCAACTTAAATTCCTCACCCCACGTAATTTTCCATCCCCTCCCACTATATATAGATTGTTTATTTAGATCAAAGATGATGATGATGATGATGATAATGATAATGATGATAATAATAATAATAATAATAATAATAATAATAATAATAATAATAATAATAATAATAATAATCGAGAAGAATTATATAAGATTTAAACCAAATTAATTTATTTTTTAATAAAATGATAAAAGAGAACAAAAAGGGAAAAACAAATGGAAAGATTAAAATAAGATGATACTAATATTTTAGAATCAATATCATTAATTTGAAATATTATTTTTTATTTCATTTATTTTTATCATAAAATACTCCTAATTGGTATCATTAATTTCAAATATATTTTTTTGCAAAATTAAAATATGTAAACTATAAGATAATCATGATATTTTAGAATCTTATCTTTCTAAGATTCTAATAAATTTTAGAATCTTGAATTTGAAATACATTATCCCTTTATCCCCTTTTTTAAATAAAAAAAAAGAAATTTCATTATCTGAAACCCATAATTGAATAGTTCTAAGAGACTTTTACCATTTCAAACTTACCTCTTTCAAAATATAAATGCTATAAGATATATTTAAATATAATTTATTTACACATTAATGAAAGATAAAAAATTTATTTAAATAATAATACTAATAATTAGTAATAGTAGTAGTACATATGATATGTAATAAAAGAACTAATAATAATTAGTAGAAGAAGTAGTAGTACGTTGGTATGATGTAGTAGTAGTAGTAGAGAAGTATTTATTTAAATAACTAGTTTAGTACGTGCTTTGCACATGTATCATACATCAATTAATAAAATTATATACACAAGCTGAAGAAAAAACTATAAAGTGGCAATACATAAAAATGTACTTTAAAAATATTCTAATTCTATTGATAATATTGACGATAAATAATTAATGAACTTATGAATGTTGAAAGATATATAAGAGAAGTATACACTAATAAATGCATGGTTGTAAATAATATTAATTTATAGAATTACACGTCTAATAACCCAAAAAGATGAGGAAAGTATTGTAGATGAGGAAAATTTCTAATTTTCTTTTACATATGGCATAACCTACCTTAGAGCTTGAGCAACAAACTATAATATAAAGTAAATTTGATTAGAGCTACAAAATGATTGCTTTAACCTCCTCGTCTTTTCAATATACTTTTCTCTATCTCTTTCGAATCCAAAAAGAAGCATAACAATATTCACGCAAACTGCATTATCCAGTTAGCCCAAGTTACTGATGCACCCTTAGAATATCATTGAACTCAAATTCATGAGCATGTTGTTGAGATTGATACAATAAGCCGATGTCGTGTGAAAGTTAATAAAGAAATCTTGAAAGCCAATAACCAAGAGAAATTATAAGAAGACTTATAATATACTAAATGAATTTGATCAATTGACCTACACATGACATTTAAAAATGAAAATAAAAAACTATTGAATTAAACATAGCCTCAAATAACTAAATTCATCGGAATGAATCTAAGTTTAAGAGAGTTTTAAAGAATAAATATTATTATTAATGTTTTTATAATAAAATTTTATTTATGAAAGACATTCTATATTTTTATCAATGTTCTATTTTTCATAATCAAGGCATGTGTGGTAAATACTTTCTACAATTCCCCCCCCCCCCCCCCCCCCCCCCGATTATTCTCCAAAAATAAATTACTCATTTTAGTTAGCTTGGCCTTCAAATCTAAGTTATTTAACAACTATATGAAACAGTACAACATCAAACGTTACAATATTTTTAGATTCTTTTTTCATTACTTTTTTAATCACTTCCTAGGAGGTTCCACATTTTTTGCTCCCTTGGTTACTCGAACTTCCAATCCTAGATTTGAAAGTGAGGGACATTTACCGGCCGGGCAAACTCCCTCTTGTCATTCTTTTTAGATTCTTTGGACTCTAGATAAGATTTCTCCTAAAATATCAATAGATAAATCTATTCAAAATTTACTGGACTTCTCTTACTATCCAGCAGACCACACACTAATGATTAATAGTATAATAACCTGGACATAAGTATTGTTGCATTATTTTCGTATTATTTGCCCCTGCAAAAACTGAAAGTGAGATAAATATACCATCAGTTTCTCCTAAAATGTACACCACTACTGAAAAAAGATGAAGATATTCTGAATAGTGTACATATATAATGATTGATAAATCTATCACCAAAAAATAAGATGCTTACCAGTAATTAATGCTCCAAGTACCAAATAATCTTGTAAAGATATATAAATATCACAATATTACAACCAACCTGATGAAGAGCAATATAGATGTTTGATGTTGCACATCTTTAAAAGATAACAAAGAATTTTCAGTAAGCATACCTATCTGGCTAATGCAGTATCTAAATCTAAAGTGGCAAATGAAAGGAACATAAAAACATAGCTTATGTTATCACAAAACATTGTTCCTCGACCTACCGATTATTAAAAATTTGAGCTAAATCACTCAGTAGAAACAACATTACACTTCATCCTCCCTCCCCCCTCCCCCCCCCCCCCCAACTTTATATTAAAGAATGGATTTCCTCTGTCCATCTTTTACTTGTTTATTTTTCACCTGATATATCTTTATCTAAAAATCTAATATGAGAAATTATTATATGAACCCAACTTTTCAAACACGATTTTTTATTAATTGTGATCAATGAATTGTTATAGGATTCGTAAAAGGACTCTAACTTTGATTCAGTTATTTGTGCTCGTCATTTATTTCTCAACAGATTTCAAAAATTAGCATCCTTAATTTTCTCTTAGCAATCTCCATATAAAATTTTTGGTCTTTGACTAAACTTATCTCCTTATAGTAACCTTAATTTTCCTCTTAATTACTAAGAGATTTAAGAGGCATACATTTAATTATTTTAAAGCCTAAGATAATAATTAAATGACAATTATTTGAGAAACTAATAAATGACTATAGGAAAAAGGTGAGAGGTAGGAACCATTTAGAAGAGATAGATGTTACACATTTATTATTTTAGAGTAACATCATACCTTAGATGTCAGATGAAATTGAGTAACTACTGTAAATAATGTTTGAAGGAAAATATAATATCAGTATCACAAATAGGGTGAAAAAGACTTATTGAATCGTTTTTTGTCAAAGAGAATGGTTAGATAGTATCTTAGATATTAGCTTACTTTTGAATGCATGAATAACAACATAAAAAGCTTCAAGCCTCACTTATGCATAGAGAAATCTTTTCAATTCAGGACAACATATGTACTCCGTCCAACCAGAGACTAATATAACAAGAAAATAATTGGCTGCACTAAACAATATTTTCAAACTAAATTAGAGTTCTCTTAATCCATGACTTATTCGTACTCAAAATAATTCCCCTAAAAATAATTTAAAAAGAAAATAAATAAATCTTTGCTTTTTTGATAATATGCTTTTTTCATCCAATCTTTCGATAAAGAATTTTCAACAGAAAAAAAACACACGATAAATTATAAAAAGAGGAGAATCTAATGTTAATTTTGTAAAATTCATGTATAATTCTAAAATTTATCAACTAAAAGGAATTAGAAAAAGAAATATGATGACAATTAATTCAAGAAAAAAACTTGAATCTAGATGTACATGACAAAGTACAAAATCTCAATGTTCTATAATCAGAAAAATTAACATTGATAAAAAATTAACATTGAGTGTAAATAGACCAACCACCTTACTTTTGCTTCAAAACTTCAACGCCACTTTTCTGACCTTGAGAAGAAAATCCTATTACTTGTCAATATAATTACAAAATAATAGGATTTATAGAATTTTTCATATATGTCCTAAAACTTTAATTGATTTAGAAGTGGTAAATACTATAATTTTTATCTAGATTAAAAAGGATCTAAATTCTAAATATAAGGTTAATAGTGAAATAATAAATATTTAAGAAAATAGTAATAATACGATTTTGTCTATTGCAATGTGTTTTAATGAAGAAAAAAAAGCTCAAATCACTTTTCTAAGTGTCTTCACACTTTTAATATATTATAAATATAAATATATATATAGATTATAGATTGAGAAGTATTATATAAGATTTAAAACAAATTAATTTATTTTTAAAAAAAATAATAAAAGGGAACAAAAAGGAAAAAATATATGGAAAGGCTAAAATAAGTTAATACTAATATTTCAGAATCAATATCATTAATTTTAAATAATTTTTTACTTTATTTATTTTTATTATAGAAAACTCCTAGCAAACCCAAAATAAGTAAACTATAAGATAATCACGACATTTTACATTCTTATCTTTCTAACAAATGGATATCACATTCAGTTTTGAATTTGAACAAAATTTTAGTATGCATGAATATCCAGCTTTATAATCTCTATTATATACACACCTACACATATATCAGTATAAGCTTTTTTTTTTATTTTTTTATTTCAGAATCAACATCATTAATTTTAAATAATTTTTTACTTTGTTTATTTTTATTCTAGAAAACTCCTGATTGTTATTATTAGTTTGATTTTTTTTTGCAAACCCAAAATATGTAAACTATAAGATAATCACGACATTTTAGACTCTTATCTTTCTAACAAATTTATATCACATTCAGTTTTGAATTTGAACAAATTTTCAGTATGCATGATTATCCAGCTTTATAATCTCTATTATTTACACACCTTCAGTGACACATATATCAGTATAAGCTTTCTTCTTCTCTTTTTATTGTTAATCACTTTCAAATTTTAGATTTTATTTATCTCGAGGGAATATTATGCGATCGTTTTATTCCCAAAAGTACAACCTTTCGTTACATATCTTTATACTATTTTATTTCAGTGATCGTTTCATTCCCAAAAGTACAATCTTTCGTTACATGTATTTATACTATTTTATTGGTGATTGTTTCATTCCCAAAAGTACAATCTTTCGTTACATGTCTTTATACTATTTTATTGCATACAACCATACACCGAAGGTAAATCTGCTCTTGATTTTTTAAAATTACTTTTAATTTTGATGACTTTGTATATATAAAAAATTGTAGCAATATTATTATTTGATATCACTGCATAAATATATTCTAATTCTTATTTTATTTTTATTCGTTTCCTTTTCATAAGAATAATTGTATTTATTTGCTCACAATTTTTTTTCGGTGATTGCCCAAGTTATTTGCTTGGATATTGATTCCTTCATTCGTCAAATACTAATTTCGATAATAAAATTTTTGACCTTCTGCTTGGCCAATTTAGCTTTTTTTTTTTTTGGTGTGTGTGATGCTTTTATATCATACTTTGTGAATTAGTTTAGACTATTATAATTTAAGATGAACATTTCCATAACATGATAATAATAATAGCATTGTTTTATGTTTTGAATTAAATTAGAAGCTACACAAATTCATTAGAAATGATAACATCCTACAATCTCAAAAAAAATTACTTTTTTATTTTATTTAATGAATTAGTTTTTAAATATTCTCTTTCATTCTTGAAAACTTTAAAATATATCTACATTTGAATTTGAGTTTATCAACAATTTTTTATATTGAAATAATTTAAAAAAATTAATTAAAAGTTTAACATTGAAAATTTAAATTTAATACTAAACAATTTTGAGATGGTTACAAAATTCTATTTTTTGTAGGAGTTTTAAACTTCAAATATACCTTTTGTAGGAGTTGTATTAAAGATAAGAATAACTATCTAGTTTATACACAAATTTACACCCAAAAAATCTAGACATTTTATTTGTAACAATAAAATACAAGTTTTTATATCTTTTTTTTTTTACTTTATTTGAAAATTAGTTGTGTGGTTGTGAGTGTTTCTAAATATTTACTCTCTTTTTATCTTTTATATAGTTGTTTAACTTTAAATGAACTTAAGCAGCAATAACAACAACATACCAGTATATTTTCACCAAGTGGGGTATGACAAGGGTAAGTGTACGTAGTTCATACGACAATCTCAAAATATTGTCCGAGTCCTCTAAATCAAAAACATATTTAAGAAAAGTGTTAATATTTTAATCAAAAAATGTTTGTGAATTATATTTAATTTACGTTTTCTTGTGCAATTTATGAAAGTGAATAAAAAAGTTATAGGTAATATTACTCATCAAATATCCTTAAATAAATAACTATCAGGTATGTTGTTCATGCTTAATTTAACTTTTTAATTATTTTAATATTATTTATCATTAACACTATATCTATTAGTTATCACAAATACTTACCATGGCTAAATTTTTTTTAAGTAATGATCATCAAATTTTATTGAATAGCTATCAATAGATGTTTTTTCATGATTAATTTAATTTTAGAACTATTTTATTGTTATTTATGATTAACATTACATTTAATTATTTATCTTTTGAAATAAAATTACCTACTGATACGGGCATGATCATGAAGAAAGACGTGTTTGAGTGTATCAAGAGTCCACCCAAGAGAATGCTTTTTTTTTGAAGTGTGAAGAAGGACTTTGAAGTGTGAAGAAGGACTTTGAAGTGTGAAGAAGGGAACACTCCAAAGTCGCCCCTAGCTAGCACTCCAAGGGCGCCCCTTCATTAAGGGCCTTTTAGACTTTTCATCTTTTATTTTGTAATAAGACTATAAGTAGGCTAGTATTAGGTCATTTTACACTTAGTTGTTGAATGTTATTGAAAGACCCATCTCTTGAGAGAGTGTGTGTAGCCGTAACTAGGGTGACATTAGTGTGGAATCACTAGTGTTGCAAAATTGATTAGAAATGTTGGTGCTTGAGTGGTGGATTCCCTCTTATGTCTTTGTAAGAGTGTTGGTGTTGCTATTATGGTAGTTAAGGATCTTAGTGTTTGAGACACACTTAGGTTCTTAGTTCTTGTAATAGTTTATGTCACACTACCTATCCTTTTACTTTCTTGTAATCGTGTGAGTGTTTGTTTTCTTGTAATCTCAAATTCGTAGGTTGTTTCTATCTTAGTTTTGTTGTTCATCTCGTGTTGTGGCTATTTTGGGTGTGTTTCTTCTTGTTATTGTTGTATTGGTGTCTAGTTTGTATCAAAGAGAGGTCCTACGGGTTGTGTCTTCTTCTTTGGTATTATATTCTCTTCTTGTTCTTGTGTGTTATGGGCTATTTTGGTATCATTTGGTATCAGAGCTTATGGTTGGTTTCATTCTTACGGAATCAATCTTGCGTTTACTCACTTGAAAAATCCAAGAAAAAAAGAGAAAAAGAGTAGTAATTGTTCTTGTTTGGTCGAGAAGTAGTTGTCTTGTTGTATCTTGGACGATTCTTGAGTCTAGATCTAGGAGTCTTTGGTGTATTTTGATTGTTACTAGTGTTATTTTTTCTTCACAACACTAATAGAGTCAATATCCAAGTTGAGCTTCTATGTGTTGTTGTTGCGGATTCACTCTTGAACGAGTATTGTTGGTTTGTTGTTGTTGTGAATTCGAGACTTGAAGGTGTGTTGTTGGTTTGTTACTGTTGTGAACCCGAGATTTGGAGGTGTGTTGTTGGTATTATTGTTGTGGATTTGTGTCTGAAAAGATGTTTTTGTTGTTGAGAGGTACAACTTGAACCTTGCTCTTCAAATCTCTATTGAAGGTTCTTAATGCTCTTAACCCATCTTCATGTCTTATTGCAAGAAGAACCTTCAATAGTGATGTTTTAATCTTAAGGCTAAGTGGAAAGGAGTGAAGTCTCTTTTTTCTCTTGAAATAAGTCCGAAAGATATACCAAAAAGGTAAGGGACAAAAGGACTTTAAAAAAGGCTTGTTGCCAAAAAAGAGAAAAACTCTTTCTAAGGTGTCAAAGAGGACAGGGCCACCAACCCTTCAAAAAAGTGTCTTGCCCAAAAGGTGCAAGACAAGTCAACCCTTTTTGAATGTGAAAAAAGGCTCCAAAACTTTTTGTCTTCCCCTCCAAAACCAATTTTACTCTTCCAAAATTGAGAATTGAACAAAAATTTCAAAGTTGGAAAAATAAGAAATTTTCAAAAATCGCAACCAATCAAGGGCTGCCACATCACCAATTTCGAACAACTAACTTATTTATGTTTTGTAGGTAACTTCTTGGCTACTATGGAAATTGAGGGGAAAACCTCTCAAACCGTTGATGACAATGTTCTTAGTATTGACTTGGCCGGTATTGAAGATCTCAGTCGAAGCATAGAAAGGGTGCAAATGGATGTGTCATCGTTGAGTAAGAGGTTGGAGCATGTGGAGAGTCGAAGGAATTCTCGTGCTTCTACTCCTCGACACCACTATATTTCCTCAAGTGGGCATGACTAAAATACTTCCGCCACCATTACCCCCAAAACCTTACATCAAATCCTCAATTCTCCAAGACCACCACTAAATGCCACAAGCCAAACTACCAATTACCTTTCAAGCCGAGAACTCAATAGACCACTTCCCCCACAATTCGATCAAGTACAATTAGAAGGACTTGGAAACCAAATACCCCCACTAAACCTGAATCCTCCAATCCAAGATCCACTTAACCAAAGGCCACAACCTCCACCAAATCAAATTCCTCCCTTCTAAGCTCTACTTTACCAAAATTGACCCATCCATGTAGAGGAATATGATAGAGAGGAACATGAAGGGTAGAAAGTCTATAATGAAGCTTATATGATGGAAGATGAGATGAGAGAAAGACGTGTGGATCAAAAGGGAAACTGAGGGCATGGAAGAAGAGTTGGTCCATGGAACCAACAAGAAAACTGACACCAAGAAAGAGATGTAGGTATCAACTCCATTAAAGTAAGCCTTTCCATTTTCAAAGGGTGAGAATGATCCCAAAGCTTATCTTGTATAAGAGTCATCTTGTGACAAGATATTCCAACTTAATGATCTCACCGAAAAAAGAAGGGTTGCTATGCAATAACTCACTTTAAAGGGTATGCCAACACATGGTGGGAGTATGTTAAGAGGTTTGGGAATGAATTGATTGAGGGGAAACCTCCTCCTTGGTTTAGATTTAAGAACCTTATGAGGCAAAGGTACTTCCCCGAGACTTATAGGCATGAGCTCCTTGCTAAGTTGTACAATTTGAGGCAAGGTAGCAAGAGTGTCATGGCTTACTATGATGAGTTCCAACAATTGATGTTGAAGCTTGATCACCGAGGAGAGCAAGTGAGTCATGACATTATACGTTTTAAGGTCGGGTTTAACAAGGACATCTCTACACACATGATGCTTCACAAGTTTAACACTATAGATGGCATCTTCCAAACGACATTAAAGGTTGAAAGGGAGCTCAAGGAGAGGTCGAATTACAAAACTAAGGGACAATCTCTCTCAAGTTGGCACAAGGATGCGAATCACTCATTAGATGCTAGATAACCCAAGGCCAAGGCTGTCTAATTCGATACCAAGGCTGCCCAAAGTTACCCTTCAAGAAATAAAGGCAAACCGAATCCTCTTTCTCATCCTAAGGTATTTCAATGCTTCAATTATCAAGGATAGGGACACAAGGCTAGTGAATGTCTAAACTGAAAAAATGTAATCCTTAAGGAGGAAAAATTGTACTATTTTGGAGAAGAGGTGGGAATTGAATCAGATGAGATTGATGACAAATCTCAAGATGGAGAGCAAGAAGAAACAAAGGTACAAAATAAAGATGGTGGTGAAGATATTTGTCCGCATTATGGTGCATGTGGAGTGCCTAATTAAAAGAGATGAAGCTGTGAATTTGAGGTCAAATTTCTCTTAAGATGGAGAGGATGATACGGGCATGATCATGAAGAAAGACGTGTGTGAGCGTGTCAAGATTCCACCCAAGGGAATGCTTTTGTTGAAGTATGAATAAGGACCTTAAAGTGTGAATAAGGGCTTGGAAACACTCCAAAGCCGACCCTAGCTTGTACTCCAAGGACACCCCTTTCATTAAGGGTCTTTTAGACTTTTCATCTTTTGTTTTATAATAAGATTGTAAGTAGGCTAGTATTAAGTCATTTTACACTTAGTTGTTGAATGTTATTGAAAGACTTATCTCTTGAGAGAGAGTGTGTAGCCGTAACTAGGGTGACATTAGTGAGAAATCACTAGTGTTGCAAAATTGGTTAGAAACGTTGGTGCTTGAGTGGTGGATTCTCTCTTGTGTCTTCGTAAGAGTGTTGATATTGCTATTACGGTAGTTAAGGATCTTATTATTTGAGACACACTTAGGTTCTTAGTTCTTGTAATAGTTTATGTCACACTACCTATCCCTTTACTTTCTTATAACTGTGTGAGTGTTTGTTTTCTTGTAATCTTAAATCTGTTGGTTGTTTCTATCTTAGGGTTGTTGTCCATCTCGTGTTGTGGCTTGTTTTGGGTGTGTTTATTCTTTTTATTGTTGTATTGGTGGCTGGTTTGTATCAAAGGGAGGTCCTACAAGTTGTGTCTTCTTCATTGGTGTTGTGTTCTCTTCATGTTCTTGTGTGTTGTGGGCTGTTTTGGTATCACCTACCGTGGATAAAAAAATTATAGGTAATATTCATCAGATTTTTCTAAATAGCTACCAAGGTATATTGTTCATGCTTAATTTAATTTTTTAGTTATTTTATTTTTATTTGTGATTGACATTATATTTATCTTTTCTCACAGATGTACTTAAGGAAATTGAAGTTTCTACAGATCTAATGTACATTAATCTCTCAAAAATGTGACATGAATATTTTAAAAAATTAATAGGTACAATGGAGAATCGAAATATACAAAGGAGATTTATCAAATGATCAGGAACGAACTTTCACTTTATCTAAAGAAAAAACCTCTTCCTTTCTCTCTTCATGATCAACGGATTCAAAGTGATTGATCAGGTGAAGCCCCCTTCTCATTGTACCGAAATAGAAATCTGATTTAAACGACCAGGTACAACGATTTGTGTTAAGAATGAATGTAAATATATTTGTGTGTGCACAAATATTATTATATCACCTTTTTTTGTCTTAAGATATTTCTCTTAAGCATAAGGACTATTATGGAACATTACTACATTTCAAATATTTATCTTAATTCATATATATAATTACAAGATAATTATATATTATATTTGAATAAAAGTAAGAATAAAGAAGAACAATAAACTAATTTTCTTTCAAAAAATTAATATGATATTATTTAGATTTGGATTTGAATTTATAAGATTAGAAATATTTGGATTTGAAAATATTATATATTAGAAATTTTTTTAAAAATGATAAATTTTGTCACTATTTTTACATTTTTGTTTCATTAAAATTCTTTAAATTGTAAATAATACAACATATAAAAGTATGAAATATCAATTTTTTTTGCAATTACATGATTATTTTTTTGTATATATTTAGTTAGAGGTGGGGTGGGAGGAGGGGGATGGGTGGGGTGGAGGCAAGTTGGGGGAGGTGGTAACATATTATGTTTGAAATTTAAGATAATATGATTTAACATGTTCGAATGAGACATCCAAATATAAAATAATTAAAAATAATATTTTAATATTATTCGCGCATCGCGCGGGTACGTATACTAGTTTTATATTAATATGAAATTATAATTTAAAATATAGATAAATCTAAAAAATGAAAAAATCACGGGCGATGAAATAAAGGTGAAGAAATAAATTAAATTTTTTAAAGCATTTTTTTAATTATAACGAGTAAAATTTGATATTTTAATGAATTTATAATTTTAATTTTTTCTTTAAAATTAATATTCAAGAAATATTACATACACTATGGAATTCATTTTAATTCTTAGAAAAAGTTAATAATTTTTTTTGAATTTGAGTAAAAAAAGAAATTAAAATTAAATATGAGATAAAGTTATATTGCGGTAGGTGTGAAAGTGTCTAACTAATTTCAAATGAGGAGACAAATTTTAACAAATTAAATTATTTTAGAGTCTTCTTCTAATTTTTATTTCATTTATTTTGTTGTGCATAACATAATTTATTTTAATTTGTATATTTTGAGATAGGAGATAAGAAACTCAACTGTTTATTTGTGTAACACAAAAAAATAATTTCAAAGTCATATTAGAGAAAAATAAAGTAACTAAAATACAATAGAAAAAAATGTACACCAAGTAATGCCGGGGGGGGGGGAGGGGGTGTAGATCTAAATATTATGAATAATATAATTAAGAAAATCCAAAATGCAGTTTTTTTTTAACAAATAATGATTTTTTTTATAGATTAGTTAGAGTTAGGAGGATTGGGGTGGGTGGGGGTGGGCGTGGGCGTGGGCGGGGGAGGGGGGCGGTAGGGATGGGGAGGTATAATTTTTTTTTTTTTTTTTTAAAAAAATTGAGGGTGGAGTTGGGGATGGATATGGACGCGGAAGTGGGCGTACGGGTGGGACGGGGTGGGGGTGTAGATTTTTTTTCCATATTTTATTGAGAAATAAAATGAAAGTTGAACTTTTTTTCTAAAGGTAATATGATTTAACATATTCGAACAACACATTCCATAACGAAATGATGAGAAAAAATATTTTAATATTATCTGCGCATCGCGCGGGTATGTATACTAGTATAATTTATACACATAAATTCTAAAAACTTTTTTTTTTAAATTTCTGAAAACTTAAATTTTTTGTCGAAATTCTTTGCCAAAAAATTACAAATTGTATAACCAAACAATATTGTCAAGTTTTTTTTTCAAATATCTACTTGCACTTTCAAAATTTTTTACATTAGAAACTTTTAGTCAAGAATGGCATGTGAAATGACAAATTTATCCTTTGTAGTATTGTGAAAGGCAAGTGCCGTCACCAACGACAAGGCGATGTTGTGTCGCCTATTCCCAGTGAGGCGACGCAATATCTGGCGACAAAGTGGTGAGAATGGCGACATGGAGACACGGCGAGAATGGCATTGTATTTTCATTTTCTTACTTTTAAACAAACAACCATTAATTTTGGGGTTTTAAAAGTTAAAAGGCAAACTAAGGATTTTATTTGCAATTTCCAACTTGCGTCTATTTCTCCCAGACTTAGCTACTCCAACCAGACTTTCCCAACTCTAATCATATTTATTTGATTCCGACTTCTCTTAATTTCTGGTTTGGTACATATTTCTTCTTCTTTTGAGAGTCCAGAACCTAAATATGTCATCAAATTTAAAGTAATCGAAATATGTCATGTTTTATATTATTGACATAAATAGGTTTACCGTACAAAAAATGTGTGCTATGTATCAAAAATTTAACAAAGGAAAATTAACGTGATTAACTTTTTAAAAAAGTGTTGCGCACAAATTTGTGCGTCATTCATTTTTTACAATGTAGTGCACAAGTTTTGTGCGTTATGCATTAAAGAAAAAAATTAAACAGTAGGTATGTGATTTTCTCTTATCCTAATAAGTCTTCTTGTGATTTTCTCTTAACCTACTAAGTCTTCTTGTGATTTTCTCTTAACCTATTAAGTCTTCTTGTTTGATTTATTGTTCCTCTTCCATTTATTTTAGCGGTCACTTTCTCATTCATTATAATTATTCTAAATAACAGGTGGGAAGGTTTGAAAACTTTCTTGAATAAGTAAAGAAATTCAATTTATTGTGGACGTGACAAAGTTACTAAAGCTTTCACCTAAACCTGTTATCTAGATCGGGTCGAGTCGATTCCGACCCATTAAGACCAGACCACGAAGGGATTGAGTCGGCACTGATGCGAAACCAATAAGCAAACCGAGTTTATGGGCAGAGTGGGGCTGGGCCAGACAGTCCAAGTAGCCTGGCGGTCCAGGTCAAAGACCAGACCTGTACCGCCGTGCAACGAATCAGACCGACCAAATTTTTTATTTTTTATATATAACTATAACTATAACTATAACTATAACTATAACTATAACTATAACTATAACTATAACTATAACTATAACTATAACTATAACTATAACTATAACTATAACTATAACTATAACTATAACTATAACATCAAGTCTATGGGCGGCTCGAAAAATGGCTGTTTTGGACCATTGGAGGCCCTAACAACTATAATATCGTTGGCTCAACTGCCAAAACAACCCTTTTGGATTTTTTTAAAAATAATTTAAAATCTTTTCTATAAATATGTACAAATTTAATTCATTTCCTACAATTCACAACTATCTCATTCTTTCAATTTCTCCTACTTTTACTAATTTTCTCTTAAAGTGAGCAACTTCTATTATATTATTTTGTAATTAACAATATCAAGTGGAAGTTCTTAAAAGTATTTGATTGCTCAAATTTTGGTTATTTCTGCAATTTGGTATTATCATTTCATATCTTACTTTTAAGTTTTAATCAGTGTATTATTTGTATTATTTTGATTTTTTTGAATATTTTATTAATTTAATAGTGAAATGAATAAATTAAGAATAGTTGGTAAAACATTAAAAATGTGTGTCCCATAAGTGGTAGTGATAGTAAAAAATAAATTGGTTCTGGTAGAGATAGTTCAAATAGTAGATATACTTATATGCCTGCACCACCACCCAGTGAACCCAATGACAATGGCACAGGTGTAAGTGCTCACGATATGAATTATTTAGAGGCCCAAGAAAATTATGGTATAGAAGAGGAGAATGAAGTAGAGCCTATAAAGGTAGAAGAAAATAATGATGATGTTAATATTACACCCTCCAATGCTAACGTTCAATCAGAATCGGTTAATCTTCCTCCATGGCCTGTAAAATCTAAAAAAAGCCTAGCATTGTGTGAGAGTTTTATTAAAATAGAAGAGACTACTCAAGTTCAATGCAATATTTGTTAGAAAATAGATGAACATAAGATTGAGGATAATACAGGAGGGACGGATCAATTGAAGAGATATTTGATTAATAGGCCCAACGACGAGCTGCAACAAGTAATAAATGGTGGGACTATTTGGGTTGGGGATGGGAGGATGGGGGTGGGAGGGGGACGACTCTATCACAACCCGAATCAGGGCCTGGCTGTGATGGATATCTCAAATCCCACGTGGACCAGAGATCACCCCCTTCACCTCACCTAGTCATCACATTAACCTCAAATGTCGGATGAATTCTGAACATATAATAAGATAGAGCTAAATACGATAAATGATAACTCATAATATGTCTAAGCCAATCCACTAAACAATACTCTAAACCAACACACTGAACCAATACACACAAGTTCACAGTAATCCACAAAGCCTCTACAATCCAAAGTCAATAAAATATCGGGACATGCCCCCGAAAATAGCTAAAATCTAGGTCTAACCAAGTCTATGACATAGAGTAAAAAGACCATGAAATGAATGCCTTCCGAACTATGAAAGTTCTCCACTTCAATGTCAACTTATGAGCCACTCGAACACCTGGTCACTGTGAATGAAAAAAAGAAGAAGCTCCCGTCCTTGTATCGCATGGGGGTACAACATCCGGAGAAGGTTAGCAGTTGGAGCGCTAGCATGTAACTCAGGGATAAGAATAAAATAATGCCATCATTAAAATCAAGTCAAATCATCATATGCAATCAATGTATACATATAAATATATCGTGACAGGATAGGGAACAAGGCTTAGTATGAACTTTGAAAATACTAACCTGGGATGTATAGCATAACAGTTATATAACAAGGCACCCACGGGCTATATTGGCCCAACTCTCTCCTAGCTGGAAGGGCCCCAATACGTATAGTCATACGAACCAACGAATATCCATAACCATATATGCCATTATGGGAGACTCAAGCCTCCCGACATAATCAAGATGACTTAAGCACCAATGTATACAATACGGAGGACTCGAACCTCCCAATCATATATTTATTTGGGGGACTCGAACCTCCCGGTCATACAGACACCCGCACCAGCTAGCGCAACTACCAATATTAGTCCTCTGGACTCCACTTTTACGACCCGGCTACATATTCTGCTTTAAAGACCAATTAAAATATTCCTTACACATACATACAACCATCAGTCCAATTACTTACAAAAGACATCCCGTTTGTATAATCATACCAACTCCACTTCCAAACATATAACATGCCATAACTACTGTCATTTAACTTTGGGACTCGAACCCATTATCTACACAAAGACATCAATTCAATTTAACGTTTAGGGACTCGAACCCATTTAGATAATTTACCACCAAGGTTACAATTAAAAACCATTTATGACCCACAGGGTCTTCATGAAACCATTTACCAACTATTTATATCATTAAGCCAATGCCTTAGTTCAAATCACAATTCAATTTAATTTATAGCCATCAAGACCTTTACAAAACCATTCATCCTTCATTAACATTCTTATACCAAGCATTAGTTGAAAACCCAATTCATCATGTGACAAGATTCTTCTCATAGACATTTTCAGAAATAGGTTGAGGGCATACTATTATCAAGCCATTATTTAAGCCATAAACCATCAAGTTAGGGTTAATTATGACCCCTTAGTTTAAATTACAATTTCTAAGCATCCACATGTGCAAAACCATCATTAAATCATGCATAAACACAAGTTAAGACATGAGAGAGCAATACTCAACAATATGCATTCAAACCCTCAACCATGAATTTCAAAACCACTATTTATGATTCAAGAACAAGGTTTAAAAGATATGATATTTGTGAACTAACAGTGAAGGAAGAGCTACATGCCCGAGTTATGAAGATTCATGGAGAGATTTTGATCTTTAATCCTCTAGGTGACCACCTTGATGAAACCCTAGCTCAAACTCCTTGTGAGGTTTTTAGAGAGTTTTTGAGAGTATTTTGATCTTCTAAAGTAAGGAATGAGGGACCAAATAGTGTTATAGGATGTGGGTTCTTAAGGGATTGGGGTGGAAAATGTCTAAAATACCCTCAGCTTAAAAGTTGTAGAAGACTCGCAAGAGGGTACAGTTGGACCCCTCCACTCGTACCCACATCATACGAGTAGTACCTTCTACTCGTACCTTGATCAAAATATTGGACATCACATTCTGTCTAACATATGACTCCTTAGCCTAACTTGTATCCCAACTATACAACTAGTACCCTCAAACCGTACCCTAAGCAAAAACATCTAGGCTAGACACTGGACAATATATGATTTGGCACTATACTTCTCGTACCATGTACATACGACTCGTATGGAGTCTTCTCATACTAAGAATAGAACTTGGACAATGTGACATTGACCAACATATGACTAGGGTCCTTGACATGTACCCACACTATATAAGTAGTATGGTGAGTCGTATGATACACACAACGTCCAAGACTCAGGAAATTTTGCAAGGGCCAAAGTTCAAGTATTTCAGTCTCCCCTTTTAGGATCATTCACCCTCGAATGATGGGACTAGGCAATACAAGCATGACTTAGTCCCTACACGCTTCTACTTTAACCTTTAACTAAGTTAGAAAATAAAGATGCAAGGAAATCAATCTTTTCTTTAACTAAGTTAGAAGACAAAGATTGTAATAAGAATACATACCTCAAGAATGAATTTCTGAAATAGGAAATAGGAATAGATACTTAGACTTCATGTCCTCCTTGGCCTCCCAAGTAGCTTCCTTGGACTTTTGGTTCCGCCATAGAATCTTCACCGAACCCACGTCTTTCATTTGCAACCAGCAAACTTGCCAATACAAAATCCTCATCGGGACCTCCTCATAGGACAAAGAGTCCAAAATACCAATGTCCTTCAAAGGGACAACCAACGAAGGATCACCCACATATTTCTGCAACATGGTCATATGGAGTACCAGATGAATGGAACTCATGCTAGAGGGAAATTCTAACTCATACACAACATACCAACCCTTCTCAAAACCACATGTGGCCCAATATATGAGCTTTCTCTTCTTCCCAAACCGCATTACTCCCTTCATGGGAGATACATTCAAGAACACCCAATCTCCAACCTCAAACTCTAAGTCACTTCGCCTCACATATGCATAGGACTTTTGGTGACTTTGAGTGGTCTTAAGCCTATCCTGAATTACCTTTACCTTTTCCATAGCTTGGTGAACCAAATTTGGGCCAAACATTTATGCTTTACCAATCTCGAACCGCCCAATAAGAGATCTACACCTCCTACCATACAATGCCTCAAACAGGTCCATACTAATGCTAGAATGATAACTGTTGTTATAAAAAAACTCATCAAAGGCAAATGGTTGAACCAACTACCACCATAATCAATCACACAGGCTCTGAACATATCCTCCAAAGTCTAAATGATCCTTTCAGCTTGCCCATCTAATGATGGGTGAAAACCATACTAAGACTCACTTTAGTCCCCAAACCATGCTTAAAAGAGTGAAAAAATGCGAAGAGAATTGAGTACCACTATCTGAAATAATTGAGACAGGCATACCATGCAACTTTACAATTTCTTGAAGGGACAACTTCACATAATCCTCGACATAATAAGTCGTCCTTACTGGAAAGAAGTGAGCGGACTTAGTCAACCTATCCACGATGATCCAAATAGAGTCACACTGATTCATCAATCGTGGAAGGCTGGTAATAAAATCCATATTAATTATCTCCCATTTCCACACTGATAATTCAATCTCTTAAAGTAGCCCACTGATCCTTAAGTACTTCATTTTTACTTGCTGACATACCATATACCTTTCCACATAGTTGACCTCATCCTGCTTTATGTTGTTCCACTAATACATCTTCTTGAGATCATGATACATCTTTGTTGAATTAAGATGAATCTTATATCATGACTCATGAGCCTCGGCCAAAATCTTGCCTCGCAACCCATCCACATCTGAAACACATAACCTCCCTTGGTACCTCAAGATACCATCACCACCGATCTCGAAGGCCATCACCTTCCACTTACTCACATCATCTTTGATATTAATCAAAAGAGGATCTAACATCTGCTTCTCTTTTATTTTTGAACCAAGAGATGACTGAGTCATCTGTTGCACCAACACACTACCATTCTTGGAGTCCAAGAGATGAACTCCAAGGTTAGACAAACGATGAAAGTCCTTTACTAATTCTCGCTTATCCTTATCCAGATGTGACAATATATCTATGGACAAACTACTAAGAGCATCAACAACCACATTAGCCTTACTTGGATGGTAGTAAAGACTCATATCATAGTCCTTTAGCAACTCAAGCCACCTCCTTTGACTAAGATTAAGCCCTTTCTGGATAAATACATACTGCAGGATTTTATGATAAAAAAAGATATCAACATGTACCCCATTGATATGAGGTGATTTTATGCACGTTAGTGTTGTTATCCTAGCTTATTTAGCTTTGTTTTGAGGACAACTTGTGTGCTAGATGAGTAAATATTGATATATATAAGCAGCTAAGTGCTTAACTATGTGATTACTATATTTAAAGGTGTTTTCAAGTAAGTTTGGAACCAATTTGATCATTTAGAGTTCAACCAAGAAAACTAGTGTTACTAGCTTGAGCTAGGTGTTTGTCTAGTCTATCACGATGGATTCTAATGAGTTGAATGAGTTCCTAATGGTTTGTGTGCGTGATTATGTAGGGAACAACTTATTTATAATGTTCAATGTGCAATTAAATCAACCCATGAGTCAAACAATAAGTAATCAATCCACGAGTCAAACAATAAGTAAAGATTTAAGTGGATAAAACTAGTTCTTAGCTCGAGTTTCTAGTTCATTGTTCTTGATATTGTGTTGTTTTGAGTTCTAATCCATGATGTATGATGATGTAAGATGCTTGGTAAGTTGATTTTGATGATATACGAAGGACATAGAAGCTGAAAATAACGTGGAAACACCACCACAAGTCTTAGGACAAAGGATAAATGCACAAAGTAAAGTTGGACGTCAAAAGTGAAGTTCCAGTGAAGCCTCGCATTAAGCTCGGGTCACGACCTCCACTCCTTCTTTCCAAGCCTTGAATCGCGACCTCCACTCCACCTTTCCAGGCCTCACATTGTGACCCCATCCCCAATAGCCTTCCCAATGCATCGCACCATCCATTCCACACACGGCCAAATGCCTTTGCTTATAAATAGGACTTGTGTACTAGTTGTTTGACATTTTTGGACGTCTTTGGACTTGGAAAGGGGCTGATCAACACTTATTTTAGGGTTCATTTCTCTTTACTTTAGTTTTTTAATAGATTATATCATGTATTCTTTGATTTGGATTACGGTTATGTCGATTAGTAGCTAAACACCCCCTTTTCGGGGTTAAGGCCAAGAACATGTTTACTTTCGCTTTGAATTGAGTTTGTTTGGATTGATTATCATATTTGGTTGTTTTTTTTATCCTTTTTTTCACTATTTTAAGGATTTACGATCCTTAGAATACATATATTATTGACCTTGTGAACTTGGGAGGGGGAATAGAAAGATAGAATGTGGGGATAGATAGAGTAAGGTTCTTATTCTTTTATGAATTAAGAAATTTGAATTAGCAACTAGGATAGGGATATACCTAGAAGCCTTTATTGGTTCTTATGTAGGATGACATCTTAATGCATCTAAATGGATTATTATATCCCTACTCAATGATATAGTTGTAATTTCCAAGTTAAGTAGACGATTAGGGGTCGAGAGACCATGATCATGCGATAAACCCTACGAATCAACAACCAAGATAAGTAATCTAATGAATGAAGTTCAATAGCGTAGTATGATTGTTCGTAGTGATTTAAACCCTGGATTTCATCTATTGATCGTCCAAAGTCTTTACTTTATCGCATTATTTTTGTTTACTTTAGTTTATAAATTTTCAAAACTCTTTTGGCTACAATTACGCCGATTTAATCTCCATAGTTAAACTAGAAGTAGATAGTTGTTAACACAAGTCCCTGTGGGACCGATATTCATATTTATTTAAGGCCACTGTATTACTTGGTGAGATCATTTACACTTGCGTGTTCGCTTAAGTGCAATCAAGTTTTTGGCGCCATTGCCGGGGACTTGTAATTTAGCAACTATTTTATTTTTAGTTTTGCTTTTTAGATTTCTTTGGTGCTTTACACTTGGTCTTGGTGTTGAATTTGCAGGAAACAGGTTTATAGGCTAGTAATCTGGAAAGGGATAGGGAATTAGTTGAACTATGCCCCAAACCCGAGCAATGCTTCCATCAACAAAGGAGAAAAACAATCCTTCTCCCCCATCTCCCGCAATGAGGAACAAGAAAATCCTGCTTTAATGGCTAAAGATCAACCAACCCACAGGATAGTTTGAGAAGTGGCAATCCCACTTTCGATAAATTTGGCCTCCCTATTTCAAAAACTGGTTGCCGGAGGTAACTTTGAGATGAAATAAAATATGGTGCAGTTTTTGATCAATAGTGGACAGTTTATGGGGCTTTCAAATAAAGATCCACAAGTCCATCTGCGAAACTTCCTTGAGATCAGTGTCACATTTGTCCCTACGGGTGTGTCAACTGATTATGTTAGGCTGACACTATTCCCCTTTTCACTGTTAAGGAAAGCAAAGAAGTGGTTGAACGCTTAGACGACAAGTTCAATCACAACATGGGATGACTTATCTCAGAAATCCCTCACCTAATTCTTTCGATCTAGAAAGACTGCGAGACTGCATAGTGAGATTGTGTGATTCAAATAGAAGCCAAATGAGAACTTATATCATGCATGAGAGAGATTTAAAGCCCTTCTTCGGGTCTGTCCAAAACATCAAAAGTCCAATAAGGTACTAGCTTACACTTTTGTTGAGGCACATGATCACAACACGATTTTTTTACTAGATTCAGCTGCAGGTGGTCAAGATTTGGAGTTGACATATGATGATCTATATACCTTGTTGAACCAGATCACATAAGGGAATCTTGAATGACATTCAAACTTAAGAAATGCTACAAAGAAGGTTGCAGGTGTGTTGAGGTGGAATAATTTAATGCTATATCTTCCCAGATTGTTGAACTGCAAAATCAGTTGAATACTCAGTTCAGCAATATAAAGTTGGGGGTTACACAACCTACAACAATAGTGAATGCAATTCAGCAGACAAGTGCTTGGTGCGTGGTTTATGGCAATAGCGGCTATTCTGCAGATATGTGTGCTGCCATTCCAGAGTCAGTTATGTTTGTGGGCAATGTTCAAAGGACGAATTATGGGAATGCCTACAATTCAAAGTGGCAGACTCAACCACCAAATCAACCATGGAATGCCCAACAGAAGCAACAGGTTCAAGGAAATCAGGCTACTAGTAATATGGAATAGATGTTGAAATAAATTTTAGCTGCTCAAGAACAATTGGAAACAGATATAAAGAGCCAACAAATAAATATGAAGAGCTAGAAAGTAGCTACAAGGATCTTGGAGTTGCAGATAGGTCAGATAGCAGCAACGCAGAATACTAGGCCTCAAGGTGGTTTGCCAAGTGATACTGAAAATACTAAACAAGTAATGGAAATTACTTTGAGAAGTGGTAAAGATCTTAATGAATAACTTCCAAAGAAAACTAAGGAGGTAGATGCTGATTTGGTTCCTAAATAGGTAGATGACCAAGCTGCTAAAAATTCAAAGAAGTCTGAGTACTTGAAAACCAAAGTTACTAAACAGGTGACGCAAACACTACCACCACCATTCCCACAAAATCATAGAAAAGCGAAGGAGGATGCATGCCTCAAGAAGTTCTTTGACACGTTCAGAGAGCTGCACATTAACTTACCTCTTTTAGATATTTTACAGAGAAGAGAATGCCCAAATACGCTAAGTACTTGAAGGATGTGGTCACTAACAAAGTTAAGTTGTAGGATGTTGAGATAGTAGCACTCACTGAAGAGTGCAACTCTGTGGTGATGCAGAAGATGACTCCAAATCTCAAAGATCCAGGGAGATTCACTCTCCCCATTCAAATTAGCAATAATAAGGTGGTCCATGCACTGAGTGATTTAGGGGTGAGTATAAACTTAGTGCCCCTATTTTTTTTAACAAGTTGGGACTGGGAAACCAAGATTGAGTATTGTGATACTTTAATTGACAAACCAAATAATAGCCCATCCTGAAGGAATCATAGAGGATGTTCTCATCAAGGTTGGTAAGTTTATTATTCCTGCTGACTTTATTATTTTGGATTTTAAGGCAAATGAAAGAGTGCCAATCATCTTAGGACATCTTTTTTTAGTGAAGGGAGGAGCTTTAATAGATGTGAGAGAGGGCACACTCACAATGATGCTGGATAACAAAGTGACAGTTTTTAAAGTGTACAAATTGCTCAATACACTATCCTACTATAGAGATTTGTGCATGATTACTGTGATTAAAGAGGATATGTGTGAGATGGTGGATTTTATTCCACAAAATACCTCTTCAAACTTCCTCATTGAGCTGCCCAAGCCTCTAATACCTAAGCCCGAAATGATACAAATTGATGAACTTAAAAAGGCTATTATTGAGAAAGCTGTTGATCTTAAGAGTTCACACTCAAGAGTCCAAAAAAAAAAATAAGAAAATGGAGTCTGAGTGTGAGGAAGAGGATGAAGGAAAATAGATAAGTCAAATATTGGGTCGTACCGTGACACTAAATCAGGAGCTTCTTGGGAGGCAACCCAAGTTATGGTAGGTTTTATTTTTAGTATTTTTAGTTTTTACTTCTCTAGTTTTTGTTTTTGTTGAGTCATAGGTTGATGGGAAGTCTGAGTACTAAAAAAACTGAGCTAAGGAGCATGGCGAAGACTAAGTGTGGGGCCCCCGTATCCCCTTGATGTGTAAAGATGCTAATAGCTAGGACTAGAGGCTTTAAGGAGTATTTTCTATCTCTACTTTTAAGTATACTTTGGGGACAAAGTACATTTTTAAGTGGGGTGAGAAAATTCCCTATTTTAGGAGTAAGTGTGGGATGTTCTTTTTGGTGCTATATATGATCGCATGATGCAAGTGTTTTGGTTGAAAAAGTATGTTGATTGTGTGAATAACTACTTTTGAGACTCCTAGACTCATGATTATGATTCTTGTACTTGTTGGCTTAAAGTTGAATTCATGCGATTGTTTGATTGAGAGTTGTTGATGATCTCACTTCAGTCGAGCATGTGCCATATGTGTGTGAGGTGTTGTATATTCCTTGTTGCATGTGATGTCTAGAACTTGCCTGGTGTGTATTGAAAGAGAAATAACGAGTGTGGGTTTAGGAGATGATATAGGCCTTTTTTTGATAGCCATGTTTCGTACCCTCTTTTGATCTACCCGTGTGCATAATCCTAGTTAACCCAATTGAGCCTTTAGACTATTTTCTTTGGACTCATTTTTAGCCTAATCCCCTTCTTTAAGTGACCATAATTTGATCCAAAGCTCCTAAGCACTTTAGTTGAAATCTAATTAAATTAAGGAGTAGGAAATTCAAGAAGGAAAAAGTGAAATTAAATCCCCTAAGTGATAGCTATTGGTGTTCAGAGAAAATGATACGTATTGTGGTTGGGTGTTGAGTAATGGAAAAAATCAAAATTTGTTAAAATTGAATAAGTTGTGTACAGAGAATACTCTCACCATGTGTATGTGAATGTGCTTAATGAGATAGGGAAAAATGAAAGAATGGGGTAGACAAAAGTAGTGTAAATTTGTTTTTTGGAGATTGGTCTTGATTGATAAATGCAATATATTAAAGAGCTTAGGTAAGATAGTCAGTATTACTAGCCAAAATAGTTCCTACCCGACCCTTAGCCTATATTACAACCCATAAAGACCTATTTAATCCTAAGCTTCATTATTATGATATTAGTGGAGTACTACACCAAGGGAAGGCATATGGTTAATCTTTTATAACTTGTGAATTCCTTGTGAAAGTGAGCATAACTTGATTCTTATACCCATTTTGCAATAAATTGCATTTATGTTAGTGTTCATGGGTAACTCTCTTGTTGTGAGGGAACATGTTTGTCTAGTTTATGACGATGGATTCTAATGAGTTGAATGAGTTACTAATGGTTTGAGTGTGTGATTATGTGGGGAAAAACTTGTCTACAATTTTCTAAGTTCAATTAAATCAATCCACAAGTCAAATAATAAGTAAAGATTTAAGTGGATAAAACTAGTTCTTAGCTCGAGTTTCTAGTTCACTGTTCTTGAAATTGTGTTGTTTTGAGCTTTAATCCATGATGTACGATGATGTAGGATGCTTGTTAAGTTTATTTTGATGATATACAAAGGATATAAAAGATGTACATGAAGTGGAAACAACACCACTAGGCTTGGGATGGAGGACAAATGCACAAAGTAAAGTTGGACGTCAAAAGTGAAATTCCAGTGAAGCCTCGCGTTGAGCTCGTTTCACGACCTCCACTCCACCTTTCCAGGCCTTGCATATTAAACTTCACTCCACCTTTACAGTCCTAGTGTCTCTAATCCATCACTAAGAGCCAGCCCAACGCGTCGCACCATCCATTCCACACATGGCCAAACGCCTTTGCTTATAAATAGAACTCGTGTACTAGTTGTTTGACACTTTTGGACATCTTTGAACTTGGAGAGGGGCTGATCAACACTTATTTTAGGGTTTATATCCCTTTAATTTATATTTTTAATAGATTATATCATGTATTCTTTGATTTGGATTACGTTTATGTCGATCAGTGGCTAAACGCCTTCTTTTCGAGGTCAAGGCCAAAAACCTGTTTACTTTCCCTTTGAATTGAGTTTGTTTGGATTGCTTATCATATTTGGCTGTTTGTTTATCCTTATTTTCACTATTTTAAGGATTCGCGACCCATAGAATACATATATTTTCAACCTTGTGAACTCGGGAAGGGGAATAGGAAGATAGAACGTGGGGATAGATAGAGTAAGGTTCTTATTCTTTTATGAAATAAGGCATTTGAATTAGCTACTAGAATAGGGATATACCTAAAAGCCTTGCTTGGTTCTTATGTAGGATGGTATCTTAATAAATCTAAATGGATTATTACATCCCCTCTCAATGATGTAGTTGTAATGTCCAAGTTAGGTAGACGATTAGAGGTTGGGAGACCATGATCATGCGATAAACCCTACGAATCAACAACCAAGATAAGTAATCTAACGAATGAAGTTCAATAGCATAGTGTGATTGTTCGTAGTGATTTAACCCTGGGCTTTCATATATTGATTGTCCAAAGTCTTTATTTTGGTTACGATTGCACTGATTTAATCTCAATAGTTAAACTAGAAGTAGATAGTTGTTAACATAAGTCCCCATGGGATCGATATTCGGCTTCATTTAAGGCCACTGTATTACTTGGTGAGTCCACGTACACTTACATGTTCTCTTGGGCGCAATCACCCATACAAATAGTGATGCCAAAATTTCAATGCGAACACCACAGCTAACAATTCCAAATCATGGGTTGGATAGTTCTTCTCATGAACCTTCAACTTTCTGGAGGCATCAACAACCACCTTACCATGCTGAATCAACACACATCCCAAACCAACTCGGTCTACATGATAATAAACCACAAAACCCTCTGTACCCTCCGGTAGAGTCAAGATGGAGTTGAAGTAAACTTATCCTTTATCCTCTCAAAGCTACCCTAGCAAGCATCAGACTACAAGAACTTCTCCTTCTTCTGAGTCAATTTGGTCAATAGAGCAACAATAGAGGAAAAATTCTCCACGAACCTCCTATAATACCCGACTATCCCAAGAAGCTCCAAATATCAGTTGGAGTCGTGGGACTAGGCCATTTCTTAACCACAACAACTTTCTGAGGATCCATCATAATCCCCTCACTAGACACAACATGACCCATAAAAATTATGACATTCAACCAGAATTCACATTTGGAGAACTTAGCATACAATTGATGATGTTTCAAGTTCTACAACACAATACAGAGGTGATCAACATGATCCACCTTGCTCTTAGAGTACATCAAGATGTCATCAATAAAGACAGTCAAGAATAGATCTAGAAACTGATGGAATACCCTATTTATCAAATTCATGAATGTCGCGGGGGCATTAGTCAACCCAAAAGACATGGATAAGAACTCAAAGTGCCCATACCGGGTACAGAAAGCTATCTTAGGGATATCCGCCTCCTTAATCATTAACTAATGATACGCAGATTGGAGATCAATCTTAGAAAAAAATTTGGCACCCTGAAGCTGATCAAAGAAATCATCAATTCTAGAAAGAGGATATTTATTCTTTACCGCCACATTATTCATTTACCGATAATCAATATACATCCGAAGGGAACTATCTTTATTTCGCATGAATAACATCGGTGCACCCCATGGGGACACACTAGGATGGATGAAATCCTTGTCTAAAAGGTCCTTTAGTTGCTCCTTAAGCTCCTTTAACTCTACCGGATCCATCCTATACGGGGGAATAGAAATGGAACAAGTGTCCAAAATAAAGTCAATACCAAAATCAATCTCCCTATTGGGAGGGATACCAGGCAGATCATCAGGAAAGACTTCAGGAAATTCATTTATCATAGGAACAGAATGCAAAGAAGGACCTTTCGAGTTAGAATCTTTAACCCGAACTTGATGATAGAGACACCTCTTGGAGATCAATCTCCGATCTCTAGGATATGATATAAACCATCCCTTAGGAGCTAGGGAACCCCACTCTCACTCAACAACTGTCTCATTAGGGAATTTAAACACGACCCTATGAGTTCGACAATCTACGAAAGCATAGCACAAGGGCAATTGATCCATCCCCAGAGTAATATCAAAATCAACCATGTCTAACTCTATTAAGTCTACCAGGGTTTCTCTACTACCAACAGATACCACACCTCCTATATACTCTTCTGACTACCACAGAGTCTCCTATCGGGGTAGAAATAGCAAAAGGGTCCGACAGACACTCAGGACCAAAATCAAAATATACAGCCACAAATAAGGTCACATAAGATAGAGTGGACCTCAGATCAAGTAAACAATACACATTACGGTAAAAGAGTTTCAACATACCAGTAAAAACATTCAGAGATGCCTCGGACTCATGGCGAGTAGTGAGAGCATAAAGATGATTTCGACTAGCGCCAGAGCTAGAAGTAGAACCCTTTGGTGCAGGAGATAAATAAGAGGCAACATGAACCTTATTTTCCCTAGAAGCAACTCTAGAGGGACAATCTTGCTGCATATGACGAATCTGACCACACATAAAATATTAGATCCTCCCCTTCTCACACTGACCATGATGATGCTGACCACAAAATCTATAAGGAGGGTAGGATGGTGTGTACTAGGCCCCACTGGTCTGAGAATGGTCACTCGGTGCCCTAGAAGCATCACCACCCTAAAAATGTCTTTCTTCCGACAGCTTTGGGTAGGGAGCATTAGACATTGAGTAGGAGTTAGGACTCCTCTAATTCTTCTTCTTACATCACTTACCACCTTGTTGGCCTCCACTCTATTCTAAAAATTGAGACCTCTTACTCTGCCTCTTACTAATCTTAGCCTGCTTCTTTTTCTCCTCTTCGACCTACTACATATACACAAGCAATCTGGAGATATCCATGTCCCTGATCAACAAAGCATCCTTATTCTTAAGGATCAACTTACGAGACAATCCTCAAGCAAACATTATCATTCGGGCCCTCATATTAGATACCAATTCAGGAGCATACCAGGACAATTTATATAATTTTAAGGAATACTCATTGCCTGTCATCCTGCCTTACTTTAAGTTAACAAATTCTTTCACTTTAGCTTCCATCAACTCTTGAGGAAAGAAGTGGTGGAAGTGGTCTAGAAATACACTAGAGAAATCATCCCACACGGCAGAACTAACATCCTCAACTCTCAACTGTTCCCACTCTTCGTACCACTGGTATGCTACACCTTTTAATTTATAGGAAGCAAACTCTACACCTTCAATCTCCAAAGCATGCATAACCTGAAAGATCTTCTCTATCTCTTCAATTAAACTTTGAGGATCCTCCTCAACTGTTGTACCAGTAAACATCGAAGGATGAAACCTCATAAATTGGCCAACTTTAGTGGCCTCAGATCAACCCACAGAAACACCAGTAAAACTAGTCTGTTGTGACTGAGATGTCACCAACTGAGTCAACAGGGTAATGGAGCGACGAAACTTGCATTAGTAACCTCTTCGAGAGGTGACCGAGTACGAGTGGCATACTCAGAAGTAGGATTAGTAGGGACAAGTGGAACCCAACGAGGATAGTCAGATGCAATGACCCTTGATTGGGTATGGGCCTCAAAAGTTGGATGAGCTCCATCAACATTATCCTCAGATGGGGACAAAAGAGTTTGCAAGAACATTAGATTTTCTTGGAGGCATGATTTGAAAGACGAGCAAAGAAAATCAGAAGAATCCAATACCTTAGACTCTATAGCTTGAAATTAAGACAACAAGAAAGAGAAATATTCCTAAATGTCTCATAGCCCCTCTCTTATAAGTGTGGTGCTCTAAACACCCATAAAAGAAAATCTACTTGGCACGACTTTGTGGATACCCAATTGACTATGAACCTAGGCTTTGATACCAACTTTGTCATGACCCAATCTAGGGCCTGTCCATGAAGGGTATCTCAAGTCCTACATAGACCAGAGATTACCCCCTTCACCTTACCTAGTTATCACATCAACCTCAAATGTCAGATGAATTCTGAACACATAATAAGATAGAGTTAAATACAACAAATGATAACTCATAATATGTCTAAGCTAATCCACTAAATAATACTCTAAACCAACACACTGAACCAACATAACTAAGTCCACAGTAATCCACAAAGCCTCTGTAATCCAAAGTCAATAAAATATTGGGACATGCCCCCGACAATAGCCAAAATTCAGGTCTAACCAAGTCTATGACATAGAGTAAAAGATCATGAAATGAATGCCTTCTGAACTATGGAAGCTCACCACTTCAATGTCAACTCATGAGCCACTTGAACACCTGGTCACTGCATAAGAAAAGAAGAAGAAGAAGCTTCGGTCCTTGTATCGTATGGGGATACAGTGTTTGGAGATGGTTAGCTATTAGAGCACTAGCATGTAACTCAGGGATAAGGATAAAATAATGCCATCAAACTAAGTCAAATCATTATATGCAATCACATGTATACATATAAATATATAATGCCAGAATAGGGAACAAGGCTTAGCATGAACTTTTAAACTATTAACCTGGGATGTGTAGCATAACCAACATATAACAAGGCACCCTTGGAATATATGAGCCCAACTCTCCCCTAGTTGGAAGGGCCCAAGTGCGTGTAGCTTCACAAACTAGAGAATATACATTGGGGGACTCAAACCTCCCGACATAATCAAGGTGAATTAACAACCAATGTATACAATATGGGGGACTCAAACCTCCCAATCATATATTCATTCGGCGGACTCAAACCTCCTGATCATACAAACATTTGCACCGGCTAGCACAGTTTTTAGTGTTTGTCCTTCGAACTCCACTTTCACAGCCCGACTACACATCCCACTTGAAATCCTTATTAAAACATTCTTTACACATACAACGATTAGTCTAATTATTTACCAAAGGCATCCCGTTGGTATCATCAAACCAACCTCATTTGCAAGCGTATAACATGCCATATCCATTGTCATTTACCTTTGGGACTCAAACCCATTGTCTATACAAATACATCAATTCAATTTAACATTTAGGGACTCGAACATATTTAGTTAATTATACCACCAAGGTTACAATTCAAAACTATTTATGACCCACAAGGTCTTTATGAAACTAATTACTATCCCTTTACATCATTAGGCCAATGCCTTAGTTCAAATAACAATTCAATTTAATTTATGGCCATCAATACCTTTACAAAACCATTCATCCTTCATTAACATTCTTATACCAAGCATTAGTTCAAAACCCAATTTATCATATTACAAGATTTTTCTCATAGAAATTTTCACAAATAGGTTAAGGGTATGCTATTATCAAGCCATAAACCATCAAGTTAGGATTAATCATGGCCCTTTAGTTTAAATCACAATTTCCAAGTACCTACATGTGCAAAACCATTATTAAATCATGCATAAACACAAGTTAAGACATGAGAGAATAATACTCAACAATATGCATTCAAACCCTCAACTATGGATTTCAAAACCACCATTTATGATTCAAGAACAATATTTAAAACACATTATTTTTGTGAACAAACAATGACAGAAGAGTCACATGACTGAGTTCCAAAGATTCGCGGAGAAATTTTGATCTTTAAGCCTCTAGGTGACCACCTCAATGAAACCCTAGCTCAGACTCCTTCAGAGTTTTTTTAGAGAGTTTTTGAGAGTGTTTTGATCATCTAAAGTGAGTAATGAGGGACCAAATAGTGTTATAGGATGTGGGGTCTTAAGGGCTTGAGGTGGGAAATATGTAAAATACCCTCAACTTAAAAGCTATAGAAGACTCGCAGGAGGGTACAATTGGACCCCTCCACTCGTACCCACATCATACAAATGGTACATTCCACTCGTACCTTAATCAGAATGTTGCACATCACATTCTGTCCAACATACGACTCCTTAGCCTAAGTCGTACCCTAATCATATGACTAGTACCCTCAAATCGTACCCTAAGCAAAAATATCTAGGCTAGAAACTAGACAACATACAGTATGGAACTATACTTCTTATACCATGTACATACGACTCATATGGAGTCTTTTCATACCATGAACAAAACTTGGCCTATGTGATACTGGCCAATATATGACTAGGGTCCTTGACCCATACCCATACCATACGAGTAGTATGGCGAGTTGTATGATGCACAAAATGTCCAAGACTCAGGAAATTTTGCAATGGCCAAAGTTTGGATGTTTCAGACTCAAACTATATTGATCCCAAAAACTGAAAAATTAGTTGTGATGTATAATAAAATGAAGGACAGTGAAGAATTAGTGAAAATAATAGTTGTGGGTTGCTTGCATTTCTTATTTGCTTCTTTTGAAGCTTTTCAATTTATAATCCTATGTTTAAAGGTATTCCTAGAACTACTTGTTAGTCAAAAATTTTTAAACTCCATGGACAATATGCATACTATTAGGTTCGTTATTAACAAATCTTCCAAGTAGAGTTTCTCTCACTTCTGATCTTGATCATACTATTAATAAAAATGATTATTTCACAATTACATGTTATTGTATAGATGGTAATTTTTTCATGCAAAAACGTATAGTAACATTAATGTATGATAAAAATAGTAGACATACTACATAATTTATTTCTGATTCTTTTCAAAGGTTGCAAAATATTATAGTCTTGAACATAAAATTTTATATATATAGATATATATTTTAATAATGCATCTAACAAAAATGTTTCTATTGACTTGTTAAAAATTAAACTTTCTCCACTCAGAAGAAATATTTTATGTTAGGCGTGCTTGTCATATATATAGTTTAAATATAAAAGATGGTTTTGATTTTTTGAGATTTTATTAAAAATACAAGGCATACAGTTGGCTTTGTTCAAGGAAATAATAGAAAGGCTATTTTAGCAATCCTCTTCGTTGTTTCGGGTAAGTTCATCACACAAAAATGTGGTTAAGATCTTATTGGATTGGGAGTTAGAAATACTAGGCTATGCTAGTTTCTAATGAAATCAGAGTGAGGTATGATCTAGGAAAATTCGAAAATGTATTGCATAAATTATATCAAATTTGGATTGATTTTATGTTAGCTAGATTGATAAGGAACCTGTAGGATTTTTTGAAACTGAATTCTGGTAAGTAGAACTTCCGTTATCGATCTCGACATAAGGGGTTAGTCCAAAATACTATGGTTTAAAGTTGTGTTGTGAAAAAGGAAAATCTGAAAGGAATTATGATATTCTACCTTGTCAATGTCGCCATAGCGATGTGACCAAAAGTGAAATAATTTTTGCTATACCGATGGACAAACCCGATCAACGTTGCTATAGTCAAATATGAGTTTTCAATTTTAGTCCCCTCGGGACCACCACCTTCCATGAATTTTCTACACACCCGACCATTAATGCCCAATTAAAATCCATTTCCAAATAGAAAAACCATTATCCATTTATTAACCATGGCCATTGATATTGGTATCGTCATACCAACCCTTACTTGCAAGTATCATCAATAGCCAACTATTTTTAGGTTTAAGGGGACTTTCAAGTGCCCTTTCATATACCATATTAAACCACTTGGGAGACTTTCATGTTCCCCACAAGCATAACCATTTAGCCTTTAGCCTTTCCAAACCATTTAAACCATGCATAATTCCTTTACCCACTTTAAAACATGCAAGAGTTCCATTAAAAAAAGTCAATGTAATGAACATATCTTTATAACCATTTTATCAAACACATTGGGGGCACAATATAGCCAAATCCAATTTCAATTACCAATAAATCATTCCCATGTAATCCAATTATCCAAGACCACCATTAATGCATATAAAAGCATAATTAAAACCATGAAAAACTATAACCAAGCATTTAATATCAAAACCCCCAAATAATAGTTGAAAACCATAATCATGAAATAATAAAACCATAAAATCAATCATATAAACCATGCCATTAGTTAAATTAAAAATAAAGGAAGAGAAACATGCATTAAACCAAGATGATGATGGTAAGAAATCACCAAGTCAAGCCCCAAAGCAATCCTTTAGTTGAAACCCAAGCTCCTTTTCCCCAAAAGCTCTTGAGAGAATTATGGAGTGTTTTGGAATAGTTTCTAAGTGTTAAGGAATAAAATAATAGGGTAAATAGCCTCCAAAGTGTATTAGAAGTCGTGGGTACTAATTAGGATAAGTAGGGAAATATCCATAATACCTCCACTTAAGTCCCTTAAAAACCCATCATAGGGATACGACTGATCCAGACGAGTCGTACCCTCCCAATATGATTGGTACCCACCATTCGCATCCAATCCTCTTCCTTGGATTAGACACTGTCCAATATATGACTCATCCAATCAAGTCATAACCCCAGCATACGATACTTACCTATGTCCCGTATCTTTAGCAGAATGCAATACCAGGAAAATCAAACACTGCCCATAATACGAGTCCATGATATGACTCGTACCAAGACCTAAGACACACACCTCTAAGTTGTACCCATTCCAGTGACCAAAACCATCCTTCCAACTAACACTGGTCAGCATACGATAGGACCATACCTATAATACCCCCAAAAATCCAAACCACTATTAGAGCCAGGTACCAAGATCATGCATAGTACATCTTGGTTCTTTTATAGTTTTATGAGTAAGTTATATGTATATTAAGGCTTCAAATAACTTCCAGCTATCAGACGAATCAAAATATTCATTACCGATTGAATTCTTGAGAAGGATATTGATATAGTCAACTTCAAACGAGCATATTTATCATTATAATTAGAATTTTTGATCTCATGACCTATCAACATATATATAATTGAATTATCTTTCCAATGATACCAATTTCGCCTAAATCCGATATCAGAGTAAAGAGTTATTCCTATTTTACTCCAGCATGTCAGGCTGGAAATAATGTGACGACATTCGTGGTAGCTTACCACATTTGTGACGCCCTATCACGAAGGTCGTCAGCCTTAGGCAGAAACAACCTCCTAAGTGACGAAATTCATAGTAGCTTACCACATTTGTGACGCCCTATCACGAAGGTCGTCAGCCTTAGGCAGAAACCAGCTCCTAGGTGACGACATTCGTGGTAGCTTACCATATTTGTGACACCCTATCACAAAGGTCGTCAGCCTTAGGCAGAATTCAGTTTCTGTGTGATGAAATTTTTGACGTCTTGTCACATTTTTGACGTCTTGTCATAAATGTCGTCAGGCTTACTTAGAAACCATCAATTTCAGCTCCTGTATGATGATATTTTTGACGGCTTGTCATATTTTTTGACGCCTTGTCACAAATGTCGCCAGCTATGATTTTCAGCAACTGGGAATTTATTTCATAAGGGTATTTTGGTTATTTCCTTCACCTTCCACGACTTATAACCCTAAAGAGGCATAATTTTTCCCATTTTTCTTCAGTTAAGCATCTAAAAAACCCTCTCTTATGCTCTCAACCACAAGATTAGGGTTTCCATCAAACTCATCTCTCAAAAGCAAGATTCAAGACTTTTTCCAAGATAATTGAGAATTAAGTTTCCCAAATCCAAGAACTCTCTAGCAAATCATCAAGGTTTCCTTTCTAAGGTATGCGTAGTGTTCATCCATGAGTCCCTTTTATCCATGGAGCTCAAGAATAATGTTTTAAATTATAAATTATGATTTCCTTGTTGTTTTATGACTATATTCATGTTGATGATTGTTGTTAGGATTCAAGGTTGTATCTTGCTATGTTTTTCATGAATCATGTGAATAGGTTAGTTGGAAACCCATGAATTTGGGTGGTTCAAGATTTCTAAATTTGTTAAGTACACCTATGCTTAATATTATGCATGCAAGGTGTTTGATAAAATGCTTAGGATGCTAGAAATTCATGCTTACATGGTTCCATGATATCTAAATGACAAGTCCATGTTAGCTATATACTTCAATATAAATTCCATGTTATTGATGTGTTGCTATTGTTGTGGTATGAAGCATGTATGATAATGGAGATATACAATATGTACATGAAATATATCCATGCACTCCCTACCATGCTTAAGATGTTGAAGAGCTACATGAAGTATAATATCCCCTACTTATGACTAAAGATGTCAAACAAGCCGATTTTAATCGGCCCAAACCGGCCCACTAAAGGAAACTGGACCGATTTGACCCGGCCCGGTTGGGTTTTGGATTTGGGACCGGTTAACTCGGACCGGACCCAACCTGGTTAGGCCCCGCCGGTTAACCGACCCGGCCCGAATAAGCCCAATTTTTTTTTTTGAAGATTTTGGAAAATTATAACGGCTAGTTTGGGCCCAAATATAAAAAAAAGTTTTTTCTTATTTAAAATTATTTTTTAACCCCAAAAAAATTTCTATAAATACCCTACACTTTCAAATCATTTTCCACACAATTTTTCATTCTTTCAAATCTCATTTCTCAATTCTCAAATATTCTATATATTTAATTTCTAAAGTTCTCACTTTAATTTTTTAAATTTTGCGATTACTAAGTACGAGTGGAAGTTTCTAAAGTCGCAACCTTCGGATACTTCCAAAATTTGGTATTGTCGTTCCATCTCTTACTTTTAATTTTTAATTAGTGTATTAATTGTTGAATATTTATTTTTATTACTTTTTGTGTATTTTGAATATTTTTTAGTTTGATTTATACTATGAGTAAATTAAGAAACCTCGGTAAAAGTGTCAAAATTTTTTGTCCCGGAAGTGGTAGTGGTAGCAAAAAGCGAATTACTAGCGGTAGAGGTACTTCAAGTACTAGATATACCCGTGTGCCTTCGCCTCCGGTACCACTTAGTTAACTTTTTGAGGAAGAATAGGCGTAGGTGCAAGCGATATGGATTATTTAGAAGTTCAGGAAAATTACGGTATAGAAAAAGAAAATGAAGTAGATGTGGTTGATTTAGATGAAGATGATGAAAATATTGGTGAGACACCCGCAGTAGAAAATGCTAGCGTTAGATACGAATCGGTTAATCTCCCTTCCCGTGCCCCAAGAGCTCGTAAATAAACTAGTGTTGCATGACAATTTTTTGAACGTATATCAGATACTGAGGTGCAATGCAATATTTGTCAAAAAATATATAAGCATAAAAGAGGAGGCAAGCAAGGGGGTACGGGTACGTTAATGAGACATTTAGCTGAAGAACACCAAAGAGAGTTTAAAATTGCACAAGGTGGTGAGGCTATTGGTGGGCCCACACAACCTAGAATGGACCCAACAACCGGTCACGTAATGAAGAAGTGTAATAAATTGAGGGACCGGGAAGAAATAGCCAAAATGGTAGCTGTAAGTTGTTTGGATTTTAGTTTTCCTTCTTCTGATGCTTTTATTCATTATATTCAAGCAATTTATAATCCTATGTTTAATGGTATTCCTAGAAGTACTTGTCGGTCTGATATTTTTAGACTTCATTCACAATATTATTTTTATTTATCTACATTGTTAAAAAATATTCAATGTAGAATATCCCTAACTTCTGATCTTGGCCGTGCTGTAAATAAAAATAATTATTTAACCGTTACTTGTCACTGGATGGATATTAATTTTGTGATGCAAAAACGTATTCTTGCTTTTTTATATGATGAAGATCGTAAACATACTGGATAATTTATTGCTGACTCGATACATAAAGTTGCAGCATTTTATGGTATCGAAAATAAAATCTTATGTATTGCTTTTGATAATGCTTCTAACAACAAGACTGCTATAACAAAATTGAAATCTAAGCTATCACCGTCGTTACCTAAAATTTTTCATATTAAGTGTGCATGTCATATATATAATTTAATTGTAAAAGATGGTCTTGAGTTTTTTGAGATTTATATTGAAAAAATCCGTCTTGCTATTGGTTTTATACAAGGAAATAATCGTAGATCGAGAATTAAAGAATTTAAAGTTAAATGTCAAGAAAATGGACTTTCACCGATATTGATGCCTGAGGAAATTGATATTAGATGGAATTCTACGTATGATTTTTTAAAAACTTGTGATAAATATATAGTTCCTATTACATTACCTTTTAATCAACATTGTGGTTCATTTGCTGATTCTACCGATTGCATGCTAGTTGATTCTGATTGGGTTGTAATTAATGATCTTGTTAAGTTTTTGGAAAAAATTTATGTAGCTACGGTTGAATTTTTCGGTGCTTATTATCCTACTGTTTGTAATATTTTGGGATATATAACCGATATTTCTGGTTTGCTCAAAGAATATAAAAATAAAGAAGGTTATGAAGATGCTGTTGGTGCTATGTTTACTAAATTTAAAAAATATTTTTTCCCGATTCCCTCTATTTTCTTGGTTGGTTCTATGCTAAATCCGTGCATTAAATACCATACTATATGCCACTTTAATACTCTTATTTATCGTAACTTAGAAATAAATACTAACAATGATTCTGAACAAGTACAACCTGATTTGTGGACGACTACGTCTGATGCGAATGCTTACATAGATAAATTATATAACCACTATGCTGATTTAGTTGATTTAGCTATACCGACACATATCAGTCCAACTGTCGCTCCTCATCCTCCCGAGGTGCCATCATTTTCTAAAAGGCCGGCACATTGTGGTTTTCCTGATTCCTTTTATGATTTACCCTGTTGGAACAGTGTTGACGAGAGAGCTTACACATCAACTTATTGGGAAGAGCTTAAGTATTATCTTCGGTCACCGTCAGAGGATCGCAGACGATGGATCAATATGTTGGATTGGTGGAGGAATAATGAATCACAATATCCTGTGCTTTCAAGATTAGCTAGAGATATCTTGAACGTTCCAATGTCAACCGTTGCATCAGAGTTCTCGTTTAGTCAGGGACGACAACAACTTGGAGACAACCGACAGTCATTGGGAAGCAATGCAATGAATGTTCTAGTTTGCCTCAGAGATTGGATTAGAGGAGAAAGAAGAAATCACGGAATGGAACCGGAGCCGAAGGACGAGCAGAAACTTGAAGAAATTATGACTTCGCGGGAGAACTCAGCAGATTCAAGTCCAATGCATGGGTTTGCCTCCGTTGACTTTGACTATCCTATGCAAGGTCCCGTTAATATTAACATGGATGAGTTGGAAAAAATGATGCATAATTTATAGATTTTTTATTCATGTAAATTATAAATTTTGGATCATTTTGCAATCAATAAAATTCAACATTCATTAATTAACTATCAAGTATTATTAATTTATCAAATTAAGTAGCATATGTTTTGTATATTATTGTATATATCTTCTATACACATGTATATTTAACGTATATATTGAATGTATCCAAGTGTATATGTTTTATAAATTAGTCTAATATAACTATCTATATATTGTAATACATATATATTGTAGTCTATAGTTTATTTAATTTTAAAGTAGTACATATATATTGAATGGTGTGTATATATCTTCTATAGACTTGTATATTTAATGTATACATGTGTATATATTTTATAAATTAGTATGTAAATATATATATATATATATATATATATATATATATATACTTTTTTTAAAGTAGTACATATATATTGAATGGTGCGTATATATGTGTATATATTATATCTTCTATAGACTTATATCTTTAACGTATACAAGTGTATATATTTTATAAATTAGTATATAAGTATATATATATATATATATAGTAGTAAATATATATATATATATATATTGTAGTACATACTTTATTTAAAGTAGTACATATATATTGAATGGTGCGTATATATGTGTATATATCTTCTATAGACGTATATCTTTAACGTATACAAGTGTATATGTTCTATAAATTAATATGTAACTATATATATACATATTGTTGTATATATATATGTATATTGTAGTATATATTTTATTTAAAGCAGTACATATATATTGAATGGTTCATATATATGTGTATATATCTTCTAAAGTAGTATATATTTAACGTATACATGTGTATATGTTTTATAAATTAGTATATAACTATATATATATATATATATATATTATAGTATATGTTTTTATTTAAAGTAGACAAGTAGTACATAAATATTGAATGGTGCGTATATATGTGTATATATCTTCTATAAGCGTATATATTTAACGTATAAATGTGTATATGTTTTATAAATTAGTATATAACTATATATATGTATTGTAGTGTATATATATATATTGTACTATTGTAGTATATGTTTTATTTAAAGTAGTACGTATAGTCATATATAATTATATATTGAATGGTACGTATATATGTGTAATTGTTTATATATTTTTTAAAAAATATATATTGTATAATTGTAGTGTATATAGTGTATATAATTGTAGTGTATATAGTGTATATTGGATTTTTCATTATTTTTTTAAACGAGTTTGATCGGTTTTTAACCGGGTTTGATTGGGTTTAGGTGGGTTTGTAGACACGTGATTTCGTCCTCTTGAAGTTCCATTTTTATTCACTTTACCCATTTTATGTTATCCTACCGTGTACCCTACCCCGTGTAATTATCCCTCCACAGAATACAAAAATACAAAAAAAAATAAAAAAAAATACCTCTAACTAATTTATCTTATCCTAACAACCTACCCAATCAAAAGCTTCCACCTACCCTAACTACCCATATGATCCCCCCCCTCCTTTTTCTTGTCCATAAAGAAAGAATATATGGGGGACCCACCAAAATTCCCACATCATAACAAATCCATGCCCATTATAAAAGAAAAATTCTAAGAGGAAAAGGGGAGAAGGCTTTGATCATCATCTTCTCCACAATAACAACAATGACAAAATAATCTTCCTCACAAAAAAAAAAAAAAAGCACCGGTGAACAGTAACCGTGAACAGTACCCGTGAATAGTACCGTGAACAGTCCCCGGTGAACAGTACCGGTGAACAGTAACCGCATGAAAAGTGACGGTGAACGGGTCATTATTTATCGAGTTGGATTGTTGGTGTTAAGGTTCGGCTCGAGGTTTCTGGGTGCGGACTCTCTTTATTCGAATAACATTGAGTTTGAAAGCTTCAAATTTAAGGTCCAATTCTTTCTTCTCTTTTATTTAATTCTTATGTGATTGTGATTGCGTGTGATTCGATACCGTGGTTTGTTTGTTGATGTGAACTGTTGGTGACATTTGGGTGTGTGATGTGCTAAGCATGATTGGTGAATTTTCGTTATTCTCGATTGGTGTATTGTGTATTGAAATGGGTTAATCACGTGGTTAAAAATGAATTAAGGTGGGGATTAAAAATGGAGGAAAATGAATATTGATTAATTTTGATGTATTGATAATGTTAAACATGATAGAATTGTGATATGTTGAACTTGGTAGGCAAACGTAGGCCGGTTAGGCAAATTTAGGAATAATGATTTATTGGAGTGTTTGAATATGTGCGTGAATGGTACTTTCTACTTTATTGCACGAAAAGTTTAAATTGTACTCATTTGGCCGGGGAATGCCCCGAAGGATTTGCATTGATTTATCCGGGGAATGCCCTGAAGTAGCATGTACGCAAAGGAGGCTCGTGATCAAGGCCCGGAACGTCGGGTGGAGTTTAGTTTAGGACTAGTTTAGAATAGAATAGGTTTTATATTTCAGCACCTCTTTTATTTTGGATTGTATAATTTGGACTGAACATTATTTTTGTTTGTTTTGAATTTTGTGTGATTTATTTGTTTGCTTGTTTTGTGTGTTTATGTGGTTTGTACATTTGTAATGTCAAATTAGCCGATACGCTCCACCAAGCGACTGTGGTCGAACCACGGGATCGAGGGGTGCCTAACACCTTCCCCTCGGTCAACAGAATTCCTTAGTCGGAATCTCTGTTCGTAAACCGGTTTAAAGAGTCAAATGGTTTCGAAAAGGATTTTCCAATGGTGACTTGGCACACCAGATTATGCCAAGTGGCGACTCTGATTTTGAATGTAAAAACAATCTTTTTTCGGAACCAATCTTCATTTTGTCACTTTAATAAAAAACCCTTTAAAACCTTAAAATACATATCTTAATTTTTGGAGTCGAAAAAGGGGTGTGACAGCTCTGGCGACTCCACTGGGGACATTTCAGAATTCGAGCTTATTTTTTGAGTCGTATCGGCTTTGTTTGGCATTACGAGTGTATAAGCATTGTTTGTGATTATTGTTTTGTTATTGTTTTTACTTTTGTGCGTTTTCGTGCTCTTTGTTTATAGTATTTATCCTATGTGTTACCGCTTTATATTTGTCATCATGAGTCCATCCCCCCGGCCTTCTTTCTGAGCGCACGTCGTGCGCACGAAATCTAGTTGAGTCACCTTTATTTTAGGGGGGAGCCGTTGGATGTATGGAGTAGGTGGAAAGCAAAGCAGCCACTATCGACCATATGCTCCCCCGAACGGCCTTGTTAGTAAACCACAACGTAGGTCAGCCTTTAGGTCATTCTTATGTGCATCTTATTGAGACCTAGCGGGGCCTACACGGTCCTTTGTGGAGACTCGCCTTTAAAGCATCCCTACGTGCTAACTGTTGCATATTTGAGGGTAACATGGTCATTTGACAGACCGATTTGGGGAAAACATGTGTTAGAAGTAAAGTGAAAAAAAAAAAAGAAAAAAAAAAGGAAAAAAAGTGAGTCGAAAAGAATGAATCAAAAGGAGTGTCGAAGTTTATTTTAGAGTTCTTTATGGTTTTTGTTCTTCACGATCCCAAAACTCAAAAAGATTTTTTTTACGTTTTTGCATTTATCTTCTCAAAGTACCGTAAGTTCAAAAAAAAAATTGAATGAAAAAAAAAAGGGTTTTATTTGCTTTGTCTACTTATCTGTCAAAAATAAAATACCAAAAAGATTTTTTTATAATTGGTGGTGTCAGTCTTAGTTGAAATGTCTAGTTGAAAATCCAAAATGTTTTCACTCGTTTGTTTTTGGTTGTCTCTTAAGTTAGGGTCAATTTATTAGTTAATCGTTAAATGTCCAATCTGGACGAACTACGCACCCCTGATTCTCCTTTCTCGGGAGTGAGATACGTAGGCAACCTATTATGGGTTCGGGGATCTTATTTCAAAAATTCAAAAAAAATAAATAAAAAATTCTTCACTCTTCATTTAGAGTAGGTGTCTCATGTACATCTTTAAAAGAAAGAAAAAAATATTTTTTTCCTTTAATAGGTTCAAGTTTCATTTTCGTATGAAATTTAAAATCGAAAATCCAAAAATATTTTCTTCGGTAATCATAGATTTCATGTTGTACAGGAATCTGAAAAATTCAAAAAGATTTTCTTCACTCTTCACTTAGAGTAGGTGTTTCATATACATCTCTAAAAGAAAACTACAAAAAGATTTTTCTTTAATAGATTCAAGTTTCATTTTCGCATGAAATTCAAAATTTGAAAACCCAAAAAGTTTTTTTTTTCTTTGGTAATCACATGTTTCATTTTGTATAGAGATTTAAACCTAAAAAAAAAAGAAGAAAAAAAAAAGATTTTCATCAATTCTTTTGACACTTTGTTTCAAGAAAGAAAAAAGGAGTTTAATCGACTATTTTGGCAAGATTGCCCGAACTACGCAAGCTCTGATTCATGTACAACATGATACGTAGGCAACCTACTTTTGGGTTCGATCTAATCATTTTGTTTCGTTATTTTTCATTATTTTTCCTCTTTTAAAGAAAAAAAGCCATAAAGAATAATAAAATAAAGGTAGATAACGAGAGAAGTGGAAAGAATAGAGGTGGATATAAAAAAGAAAAAAAAAAGAAAAAAAGAAGAGAGTGTAGATAAAAATCGGGATGATGTTGAAATGACCTCGCTACCCTCAAAAGCTGGTAGAAATGAACATGAATTTAGGACAATTTTACCAATGTGACTCTCATGCTTGTTGTGTGCCCTAATCCTAACGGATGTCGTCTTTGATGAGCATGTTCTTTCAGATAACAGTGGTAGGTTTGTAGCATTCTGGCTAGTCACCCATACTTCACTAGATCCAAAGCAAAGCTCGCCATGGCTAACAGGGAGATTGAAAATTCGCTCATTGACCCGGATCAGGATCACAGGGAAGAAAGTTCTGAACACGATGATGAGGTAGTAAGGCTCAGGCAACAATTGATAGATTTGCACCGGGCATGGGCCAGCGGAATGCCTCCTCCTCCGCTCCCTGAAGGTCTGGGGAATATCTCTAATTGCCCACCGCTCTCTCAAGCACAATTCTCTGCTCCTACTGAGTCACCTGAGCACGCGCCAGGATTCACTCCGCGACATTATTATCCTGGCAATTCTGGAGTGCCCTTGGCAGCTCCCCAATCAAGACCAGCTGCTCAGCCAGCGCCACCGATCACACCGATATTCGTGGCCCCACCACCACATGAAACTCCCATATATGTTGTGCGTCCCACAATGAGGCTTCCTCGGTCTTCCAGTGAGCCAGCACTGAAGGTTTCAGATGGTCAGTATTATGCTACAGAGCCTACTCTGCAATTGAATGAACCGTATGGGTACACTCAGCCGCCTGCATTTCCATTTGATACGGAGAAACCTGTCGCAACGGAGGAACAGGATGTCATAGCCCGGAAACTGGAGAGTTTAGAGCAAGCTATGAGGAATTTGCAAGGAATCGGAGATTATAGAAGTGTTTCCTATAAAGACCTGTGCATGTTCCCAGACATCAACCTGCCCCCCAGTTTTAAGATGCCTAAGTTCGAGAAGTACGCAGGGTACGGTGATCCTGTTGCACACTTGAGACGTTATTGCAACCAGTTGAGGGCTGCAGGAGGAAAGAAAGAACTACTCATAGCCTTCTTTGGCGAGAGTCTTTCAGATCTGGCTTCAGAATGGTTCATCGATCGGGATATCGATAAATGGAACAGTTGGGATGATTTGGCTTCTGAATTTGTTCAACATTTTCAGTACAACATCGATTTGATTCCGGACGAAAAATCTTTGGTCAACATGAAGAAAAAGAGCACTGAAGGTTTTAGGGAATACGCTATAAGGTGGCGTGAACAGGCCGCTAGGGTAAAGCCTCCAATGAAGGAAAGTAAGTTGGTAGAAGTTTTCATTCAGGCGCAGGATGAGACCTATTTTCAACATTTACTTCCGGCAATGGGAAAGTCTTTTATGGAAGTCCTCAAAATGGGGGAGATGATAGAGGACGGGATTAAGACCGGTCGAATAGTGAGTTTTGCTGCATTAAAAGCTACCACACAAGCGATTCAAGGTGGATCTGGCGCATTTGGAGGAAAAAAGAAGAAAGAGGATGTTGCGACTGTCGTAGCCGGAACCCATACTTATCCTAAAAGGCCACCTCGCCCCTATCCCCAATCCCAAGCCCAAGTCTACGCCCAAGCTCCATATATTCCTCCCCACCATTACTACCCTCCACAAAATCCTTTATATTCCATTCCACTACCCCCTTACCCAGTATATAGTGCGCAACCATATGCCCAAACCCCTTCTTACCCGCAGTGGCGCGCGCAAACTTCACAAAATCGCCCATTCGCTCCACCAAATTACCAAAACCCCTCCAGACCCAGTTTTCAGCCTAGGCCTGAGTATAAGCAGGAGAAAACGGTCAAAAATCAATTCACACCTCTTGGGGAGTCATATGCTAGCTTGTTTGATAGGTTGAGGAAGTTGAAGGTTTTAAGCCCAATTCAAGGAAGGCTTTCAAATCCACCACCAAGGAATCTCGATTATTATTTAAGGTGTGCGTACTGTTCTGATATGCCAGGCCATGATATTGAGAAATGCTGGCATTTAAAGAGAGCTGTCCAAGACTTGATTGACACAAATCAGATGTTGGTCCAAGCCCCGGAGGGTCCAAACATTAACCAGAATCCGCTGCCAACCCATGCTGAAGCCAATATGTTAGAATTGATATATGATGGGAAAGAGTCTTCGAGGGGTTATAAGCCTATTGTCAAGATACACACCACTGAGGAGAAATCGGTGAATGTAGCGGAGTCTTTGAAAGCAATGTCATTGAGCCAGGAAGGAATGAGGGAGGATAAATCCCGAGAAAGAACAAAGAAGCCCCTGATCACAGTACAAGGCGCCAGAAGGTATGGTGATTCGAGTCAGGATAAACCTAAGTTGACAGTGGTGGGAGCTTTGAGTCAGCCTATCTTGACGGTGAAAGGAGCACTGGCAGCGCCTATTGTCCTCAAACCGGTGACCCAACCTCCGATAGTTGATATGAAAAGGATTCCCTGGAATTATGGGGGAACTGTGATGACCTATCACGGGAAAGAAGTTATGCAAGATGTAGATGAGGTAGGAGGTTTGACCAGGTCAGGAAGATGCTTCGTACCTGAAAGCTTAAGAAAGTCTAAGCCAACGGTGAGTGAACCGTCGTCTATCAAAAAGCCTATCACTGAGGAGGAAGTCGAAGATTTTTTAAAAAAGATGAAATTGCCAGAGTATTCAGTATTAGACCAGCTGAAGAAAACCCCTGCTCAAATTTCCCTTTTATCTTTGCTGTTGCACTCCGAGGAGCATCGTGATGTTTTGCTGAAGGTATTGAATGAAGCATATGTTCCAAGGGAGATTACAATCAACCAGGTTGAGAAAATGGTGGGAAAAATCTTTGAGGTCAATCGGATCAGCTTTTCTGATGATGAATTGCCTATTGAAGGTACAGGGCATAATCGAGGTCTTTACATTACAGTGAAGTGTGAGGATTTCTACGTCACTCATGTTATGATTGATGGAGGTTCAGGTGCAAATATTTGCCCTATTTCTACTTTGCAAAAACTGAATGTTGGTGCTGATAGGATCAAGCCCAACAATGTATGTGTTAGGGCTTTCGATGGTGCAAAGTCAAATTCCATTGGCGAAATAGAACTAATGTTGACCATAGGGCCTGTTGAGTTTGCCATAGAGTTTCAGGTATTGAACGTAGAATCCTCTTACAATCTGTTGTTGGGAAGGCCCTGGATCCACAAGGCCAAGGCGGTTGCATCCACGCTGCACCAAATGATTAAGTTTGAGCATGACAGACAAGAAGTAGTTATTCATGGTGAAGGAGATTTATCAGCCTACGAAGATTCTCCCTTGTCCTTTATTGAAGCAAATAACGTAGAGGAGACATTCGTCTATCAAATTTTTGATACAGTGCCAGTGAGTCATATCCCTGAGTGGCAAGCTATACCGGGACCACAATTGTCTTCTGCTTCTATCATGATGGTGAGTGAACTTTGGAAATATGGATTTGAACCAGGAAAAGGTTTGGGAGCATCTCTGCATGGTATAGTTCATCCCATATGTCCAAGTGAGAACGTGGGCACGTTTGGTCTGGGATTTGAGCCTACAGCTGAAGATCTGAAGAAAATCAGGGGAAGGAAGAAGGAAATATGGTCACTCCCTCGCCCAATGCCACTACTCAGTGAGTCATTCGTTAAGAGCGATGTCGCGAAGCATGTGGAATCTGAAGTTGAATTGGTGGGTGACCTCCAGAACTTTTTTATTGAAGTTGATATGGTTGAAGCAGGAGAAGGTACCAGTATGGCAGATGTGCAATTCATAGGTCCAGCTGTCCGGCTCAATAATTGGGAAGTCACTTCTCTCCCTGTCATGAGGGAGTTTTGGTAGTTTATTTTGTTTTCCTTTCTGTTTATCCGAGTTATTTCAGGGTTGTAATTCGGATTTTAGTTTGTTTATGTTATATTGGTGTCTGTGTTTAAACCCTTCTATCTTTTATTTAATGAAATACAATGTCCCTTTTGTTTTGTGTCTAATATAGTTTGTATTTCTTTTTACACAGTTCTCTTTATGCTGATTCTAATGACATGACATGCATGCGGAATTTTCAGCCTGGTCTTAAAATCCAAAATAATCCAGATGTAATGGAGCAGGATGAGGAATATGATGAAAAAGAAGCATTAGAAGAAATAAGCAAAGGGTTGGAACAATTTGAAGACAAACCGAATCCTAATTTGAATGAGACTAAGCCAATAAATCTAGGGGATCAAGAAGATGTTAGGGAAACTAAAATCAGTGTACATGTTTTGCCCCAGCTAAAGGATGAAATGATTCAAACGTTAATGGATTATAAGGATGTTTTTGCATGGTCTTATGATGATATTCTTGGTTTAAGCACTGAGTTAGTGTCTCACAAATTGCCAACGGATCCCGCATTCCCTCCTATCAAACAGAAGTTGAGGAAGTTTAAAACAGATGTAAGTATTAAAATCAAAGAGGAAATCATGAAACAACTTGAAGCCAAAGTAATTCGAGTGGCTCATTATCCCATGTGGTTATCCAATGTTGTTCCCGTACCAAAGAAAGATGGCAAAATTCGAGTGTGTGTTGATTATCGCGATTTGAACAGGGCAAGTCCAAAAGATGATTTTCCACTGCCCAACATCCATATTTTGCTAGACAACTGTGCTAAACACGAGGTTGCCTCTTTTGTGGATTGCTATGCCGGATATCACCAGATCATTATGGATGATGAAGACGCGGAGAAGACATCTTTTATCACACCATGGGGAACTTATTGTTATCGGGTGATGCCATTCGGTTTGAAGAATGCTGGAGCAACATACATGAGAGCCATGACCACTATGTTTCATGACATGATGCATAAGGAGATTGAGGTTTACGTGGATGATGTGATTATTAAGTCAAAAAGTCAGGCCGACCATGTAAAAGACTTGAGAAAGTTCTTTGAAAGACTTCACAGGTATAACCTCAAACTCAACCCGACAAAATGTGTATTTGGAGTTCCATCTGGAAAGCTGTTGGGGTTTGTAGTCAGCCGTCGGGGAATTGAATTAGATCCCTCGAAAATCAAAGCCATTCAGGATTTTCCCCCGCCCAAGAATAAAATGGAGGTAATGAGTTTGCTTGGTAGACTGAACTACATTAGCAGGTTTATTGCTCAACTCACAACCACTTGTGAGCCCATATTCAAGTTGCTGAAAAAGAGTGCTGTGGTAAAATGGACTGAAGAATGTCAGGAAGCGTTCGATCGAATCAAAAGATATTTGTCAAATCCGCCCGTGTTGGTACCCCCGGAGCCTGGTAGGCCTTTGATCTTATACTTGTCAGTCATGGATAATTCTTTCGGGTGTGTCCTGGGGCAACATGATGTCACAGGCAAAAAAGAGCAGGCTATTTACTATCTTAGCAAGAAGTTCACCACTTATGAGGCCAGGTATACTCTTCTTGAAAGGATGTGTTGTGCCCTAACTTGGATAGCACAGAAGTTGAAGCACTATCTCTCATCCTATACTACTTATCTCATCTCCCGCATGGATCCTTTGAAGTATATCTTTCAGAAGCCTATGCCGACAGGTCGATTGGCAAAGTGGCAAATTTTGCTTACCGAGTTCGACATCGTATATGTGACTCGAACCGCCATGAAAGCCCAAGCCTTGGCAGATCATCTTGCTAAGAATCCCATCGATGAAGAGTACGAGCCATTAAAGACATATTTTCCTGACGAAGAAGTGTCGTGTGTCGATGAAGTCGTTATAGATGTTGATCCAGGTTGGAGGTTATTCTTCGATGGAGCTGTCAATATGAAAGGAGTCGGAATAGGTGCGGTTCTTGTCTCTGAATCGGGACAACATTTCTCGGTAAAAACACAACTTCGATTCTACTGTACTAACAATATGGCAGAGTATGAAGCCTGCATCCTTGGTTTGAGGTTAGATGTTGATATGGGAGTCCAAGAATTATTGGTGTTGGGAGATTCGGATTTACTCGTCCATCAAATTCAAGGCAATTGGGAGACACGAGATTTGAAGCTCATCCCGTATCGACAATGCTTGCAGGAGCTATGCCGACGATTTGTGTTAGTAAAATTTAGGCACATTCCAAGGATTCGTAATGAAATTGCTGATGCTTTGGCCACTTTGTCTTCAATGCTCCAACATCCTGACAAAGCCTACATCGATCCAGTGCATGTACAGAGTCGTGATCAGCATGCTTACTGCAATGTGGTTGAAGAAGAGCTCGATGGAGAACCTTGGTTCTTGGATATCAAGCGGTACATTCAATCAGGAGAATACCCAACATATGCCACCAACGATCAAAAGAGGACTCTTAGGCGTTTGGCTAGTGGATTTTTCTCGAGCGGGGGAATCTTGTATAAGAGGACCCCAGATCTGGGACTTCTAAGGTGTGTAGATGCAAAAGAAGCCTCGGCAATCATGGTTGAAATATACTCTGGAGTATGCGGGTCGCATATGAATGGTCACGTCTTGTCAAAGAAGATTCTTCGAGCAGGTTATTACTGGCTTACTATGGAGAGGGATTCTATTCAGTTTGTTCGAAAGTGTCATCAATGTCAGGTGCACGGCGATCTGATACGTTCTCCTCCTGTTGAGTTGCATGCAATGGCCGCTCCATGGCTGTTCGTAGCTTGGGGAATGGATGTGATTGGACCGATTGAGCCGAAGGCATCAAATGGACATAGATTCATTTTGGTAGCCATTGACTACTTCACAAAGTGGGTGGAAGCAGTAACTTTTAGGTCGGTGACAAAGAAGGTTGTGGTAGATTTTGTTCATGCCAATATCATTTGTAGATTTGGAATTCCTAAGAGGATTATTACAGACAATGCTGCCAATCTCAATAGTCATTTGATGCAAGAAGTGTGTCAACAGTTTAAGATCGCACATCGAAATTCTACTCCATATCGCCCAAAGGCCAATGGTGCTGTAGAAGCCGCCAATAAAAATATAAAAAAGATACTGCAAAAAATGGTACAAGGTTCTAGACAGTGGCATAAAAAGTTGCCGTTTGCATTGCTAGGTTATCGCACCACTGTTCGCACTTCAACAGGGGCAACTCCATATTTATTAGTGTATGGGACAGAAGCAGTCATCCCTGCAGAAGTTGAAATTCCTTCTCTTCGGGTCATTGTAGAAGCAGAGATCGATGACGACGAATGGGTAAAAGCCCCACTGGAACATTTGAGTTTGATCGAGGAAAAAAGGCTAACGTTCGTGTGTCATGGCCAGTTGTATCAAAGGAGGATGGCTCGTGCGTATAACAAAAAGGTCCGTCCCAGGAATTTTGAAGTTGGTCAGTTGGTATTAAGACGTATCCTTCCTCACCAGGTTGAAGCGAAGGGCAAGTTCTCCCCTAACTGGCAAGGTCCCTTCGTTGTGAAGAAAGTGTTACCCAATGGAGCCTTATATTTGACAGATACTGAAGGCAAAATGGCAGAAATGGCTATCAATGCTGATGCGGTCAAAAGATACTATGTATGATATTTGATCCTTTGTTTGAGTTTATTGCATGTTTAGTACTTGCATTTTTTAAGATTGATATGATGAAGGCATTTTATTCTTCTATCCAAACATTGTGTCACCCTTTGTTTACCCGTTTGAGCCTCGTTTATTTTTCTTTCATATCCCTCTTTTGGAATCAAAATAGAGTCAAAGATAAATGTCAAGAAAATAAGAATAAAAGAAAGAGTTCGAAAATAAAAGAAAAAAATCAAATCAAAACAAAGAACAAGCTGATGGAACTACGTGCGACCTGATTCTCCTCTCTTGGGAGTGAGATACGTAGGCTGCCCTATTTCGGGCTCGGTCCAACCAAATAAAGATTTAAGATTCACCCAGTCAACAAAACTGGGGCATGAGTTAATGCATTGTTTGAGTCGATTCCAAAAGTTGTAAGTCCCACCCCTACTTCAAGTATCGTTTGAGCCTCTTACCATCTTTTCTAACCTTGACCAAAAGCCAAGTTACAACCAAAGAAAGTCCTTCAGATCAATTTTTGATAGTGTTAAGGCTAAGCATGCAATGGATATGACGATACATTGCGAAGTACCGCTTATCTCCCTCAGCATAAGAAATCATGAAAGAAATACACAAATGAGAGAGTCTTATTGGTGAAAACCTTTACAGGCACCATAAGGCGATGGTGAGTTGTGAGAAAATGAAAATGAGAGAGTCTTATTGGTGAAAACCTTTGCAGGCACCATAAGGCGATGGTGAGTTGAGAGAAATACAAAAATGAGAGAGTCTTATTGGTGAAAACCCTCACGGGCACCGTAAGGCGAGGGAGAGTTCAAGAGAAAAGTGAAAAGTGAAAAGAAAGAGATTTGTTGGCGAATGTCTTTTTAGATGTCGTCAGTCGAATGTGATGTATGAGTCCAATAGACTTGAAGAAGCGGCTCAACGGCAAAGGCACAAACTCGACAACAAATGGGGAGTTTTGGATAGGAAGATCAGGCAGCTCAATCCTAAATGCATGTCATACTCATTGGAGTTGGTTGTAGTATTCAGATAAGTTTTCTTTTTGAATATGGGACATTTCCCTCTTTCTTTCATTTACATATTCATGCTTTTTTGTTTTTTTTATGTCATTTATCAAAATAAAAGTCACCATCATTTCTTTACATTTTAAGTCAAGTCTGTGTCAAAACAAGCAAGAAAGGATTTCAAAATTTACTACCAGTCTTTCCAATTATATGAGGAAAAGCCAAGGAACAACACAGAAAAGAAATATGATCGTAATTCAACACGAAGCAAAGGAAGTCTATCAACCGACAGGCTATTGGATTCGTAGAAGCATTTCGGATTTGGGAAAAGAGTGCACCTCAGGGGCATGGTAAAAATGGAAACCCATTGTTTGAGTCAGAACTCATTTCCCTCAATCTGGATCCAGGTCAATGATGCGGCAAGACACGATAAGTGTTAGCAATTTGGAACAAAGATGAAAGGAACGAGTGTTGGGCAGATACCTGAAAAGCCAAGATCTGCAAGCCACCACTAAGTTTTTAACTGACAAATTTTTCATTGATTGAAACAGGGGCAAATTTGTTTCACTTGATTCAGTTACCATTGGAAATGCATATCCAGGAATTTTACTTTATGTTCAGGACCCTCCTGAAAAATGGGACTTTACTTTATGTTCAGGACCCTCCTGAAAAATGGGACTTTACTTTCTGTTCAGGACCCTCCTGAAAAATGGGACTTTACTTTCTGTTCAGGACCCTCCTGAAAAATGGGACTTTACTTTATGTTTAGGACCCTCCTGAAAAATGGGATTTTACTTTCTGTTCAGGACCCTCCTGAAAAATGGGACTTTACTTTCTGTTCAGGACCCTCCTGAAATATGGGACTTTACTTTCTGTGCAGGACCCTTCTGAAAAAATGGGATTTTACTTTCTACTCAGGACCCTCCTAAAAAATGGGACTTTACTTTCTGTTCAGGACCCTCCTGAAAAATGGGATTTTACTTTCTGTTCAGGACCCTCCTGAAAAATGGGACTTTACTTTCTGTTCAGGACCCTCCTGAAAAATGGGATTTTACTTTCTGTTCAGGACCCTCCAGAAAAATGGGACTTTACTTTCTGTTCAGGACCCTCCTGAAAAATGGGACTTTACTTTCTGTTCAGGACCCTCCTGAAAAATGGGACTTTACTTTCTGTTCAGGACCCTCCTGAAAAATGGGATTTTACTTTATGTTCAGGACCCTCCTGAAAAATGGGATTTTACTTTCTGTTCAGGACCCTCCTGAAAAATGGGACTTTACTTTCTGTTCAGGACCCTCCTGAAAAATGGGATTTTACATTCAGCTCAGGACCCTCCTGAAAAATGGGATTTTACTTTATGTTCAGGACCCTCCTGAAAAATGGGACTTTACTTTCTGTTCAGGACCCTCCTGAAAAATAGGATTTTACTTTATGTTCAGGACCCTCCTGAAAAATGGGACTTTACTTTCTGTTCAGGACCCTCCTGAAAAATGGGATTTTACTTTTTGTTCAGGACCCTCCTGTATGTTCAGGACCCTCCTGAAAAATGGGACTTTACTTTTTGTTCAGGACCCTCCTGAAAAATGGGATTTTACTTTCTGTTCAGGACCCTCCTGAAAAATGGGATTTTACTTTATGTTCAGGACCCTCCTGAAAAATGAGAATTTACTTTCTGTTCAGGACCCTCCTAAAAAATGGGATTTTACTTTATGTTCAGGACCCTCCTGAAAAATGGGATTTTACTTTCTGTTCAGGACCTTCCTGAAAAATGGGAATTTACTTTCTGTTCAGGACCCTCCTGAAAAATGGGATTTTACTTTCTGTTCAGGACCCTCCTGAAAAATGGGACTTTACTTTATGTTCAGGACCCTCCTGAAAAATGGGATTTTACTTTATGTTCAGGACCCTCCTGAATAATGGGACTTTACTTTCTGTTCAGGACCCTCCTGAAAAATGGGATTTTACTTTATGTTCAGGACCCTCCTGAAAAATGGGATTTTACTTTATGTTCAGGACCCTCCAGAAAAATGGGAATTTACTTTCAGTTCAGGACCCTCCTGAAAAATGGGATTTTACTTTATGTTCAGGACGCTCCTGAAAAATGGGATTTTACTTTCTGTTCAGGACCCTCCTGAAAAATGGGATTTTACTTTATGTTCAGGACCCTCCTGAAAAATGGGACTTTACTTTCTGTTCAGGACCCTCCTGAAAAATGGGATTTTACTTTATGTTCAGGACCCTCCTGAAAAATGGGACTTTACTTTCTGTTCAGGACCCTCATGAAAAATGGGATTTTACTTTATGTTCAGGACCCTCCTGAAAAATAGGACTTTACTTTCTGTTCAGGACCCTCCTGAAAAATGGGACTTTACTTTCTGTTCAGGACCCTCCTGAAAAAATGGGATTTTACTTTCAGCTCAGGACCCTCCTGAAAAATTGGATTTTACGAAAAATGGGATTTTTACTTTCTGTTCAGGACCCTCCTGAAAAATGGGAATTTACTTTCAGTTCAGGACCCTCCTGAAAAATGAGATTTTACTTTATGTTCCGGACACTCCTGAAAAATGGGATTTTACTTTCTGTTCAGGACCCTCCTGAAAAATGGGATTTTACTTTCTACTCAGGACCCTCCTGAAAAATGGGACTTTACTTTCTGTTCAGGACCCTCCTGGAAAATGGGAATTTACTTTCTGTTCAGGACCCTCCTGAAAAATGGGACTTTACTTTCTGTTCAGGACCCTCCTGAAAAATGGGACTTTACTTTCTGTTCAGGACCCTCCTGAAAAATGGGATTTTACTTTCTGTTCAGGACCCTCCTGAAAAATGGGATTTTACTTTATATTCAGGACCCTCCTGAAAAATGGGATTTTACTTTCTGTTCAGGACCCTCCTGAAAAATGGGACTTTACTTTCTGTTCAGGACCCTCCTGAAAAAATGGGATTTTACTTTCTGCTCAGGACCCTCCTGAAAAATGGGATTTTACTTTCTGTTCAGGTCCCTCCTGAAAAATGGGATTTTACTTTATGTTCAGGACCCTCCTGAAAAATGGGAATTTTCTTCAGTTCAGGATCCTCCTGAAAAATGGGATTTTACTTTATGTTCAGGACCCTCCTGAAAAATGGGATTTTACTTTCTGTTCAGGACCCTCCTGAAAAATGGGATTTTACTTTCTACTCAGGAACATCCTGAAAAATGGGACTTTACTTTCTGTTCAGGACCCTCCTGAAAAATGTGATTTAACTTTCTGTTCAGGACCCTCCTGAAAAATGGGACTTTACTTTCTGTTCAGGACCCTCCTGAAAAATGGGATTTTACTTTCTGTTCAGGACCCTCCTGAAAAATGGGATTTTACTTTATGTTCAGGACCCTCCTGAAAAATGGGACTTTACTTTCTGTTCAGGACCCTCCTGAAAAATGGGATTTCCCTTCTGGTCAAGACCCTCCTGGAAAATGGGACAATGCTTTCAAAAAATGAAATACTAATTATTTATAATTCTTGTTTGGGATAATTTTCGTTCTAGTTTTAATTTTGAGTTTCAGGAGCCCGCCTGAAGAACAGGGTGATGAAATAGCAAGGCAGGAACCCGCTTGAAGAACAGGGTGATGAAATAGCAAGGCAGGAGCCCGCCTGAAGAACAGGGTGATGAAATAGCAAGGCAGGAACCCGCCTGAAGAACAGGGTGATGAAATATCAAGTTCGGATCCCACCGGGAGAACAGAGTGAAGAAAATGAAAAGTCAAGCAACAAAGTGATGAAATAGCAAGTCAGGAGCCCGCCTGGAGAATAGGGTGAAGAAAAAAAAGAGTCAAGCAACAAAGTGAAGCAATTGAAAGCCAAGCAACAAGGGGAAAGAAATTGCAAGTCAGGAGCCCGCCTGGAGAACAGGGTGAAGAAAGTCGAGTCAAGAACCAACAAAAGCTGTTTAGATAGGATTTTTGTAATTTCCTTTATGTTTTAGCTTTTAATCTTTATTTTTGATGTAATAACAGAGCCGCAGACCGGAACCTCGATGGAACCTCACTTGACTCTCCAGCTCGGTATAGTCCACCGCCGTCCAAAAGTTGAGATGCTTGTCACTCGATCCTCTCGTAACTTGGTTGGGTAGGCTGTCCTAATTCAAAACCCGATAGTCCTTCTTTCTTCTGTTTCTTCTTTTGAATAATGGTCGGGACAAAATTCTATCTCGTTGTCTACTTCTTTGTCTGAAAACACTGCGTGTTTACAGTCAAAGGGGGCATGATGTAGACACGTGATTTCGTCCTCTTGAAGTTCCATTTTTATTCACTTTACCCATTTTATGTTATCCTACCGTGTACCCTACCCCGTGTAATTATCCCTCCACAAAATACAAAAATACAAAAATAAACAAAAAAAAATACCTTTAACTAATTTATCTTATCCTAACAACCTACCCAATCAAAAGCTTCCACCTACCCTAACTACCCATATGATCCCCCCCCCTCCTTTTTCTTGTCCACAAAGAAAGAATATATGGGGGACCCACCAAAATTCCCACATCATAACAAATCCATGCCCATTATAAAAGAAAAATTCTAAGAGGAAAAGGGGAGAAGGCTTTGATCATCATCTTCTCCACAATAACAACAATGACAAAATAATCTTCCTCACAAAAAAAAAAAAAAGCACCGATGAACAGTAACTGTGAACAGTACCGGTGAACAGTACCGTGAGCAGTACCGTGAACAGTAACCGTGAACAGTACCCGGTGAACAGTACCGGTGAACAGTAACCGCGTAAAAAGTGACGGTGAACGGGTCGTTATTTATCGAGTTGGATTGTTGGTGTTAAGGTTCGGCTCGAGGTTTCCGGGTGCGGACTCTCTTTATTCGAATAACATTGAGTTTGAAAGCTTCAAATTTAAGGTCCAATTCTTTCTTCTCTTTTATTTAATTCTTATGTGATTGTGATTGCGTGTGATTCGATACCGTGGTTTGTTTGTTGATGTGAACTGTTGGTGACATTTGGGTGTGTGATGTGCTAAGCATGATTGGTGAATTTTCGTTATTCTCGATTGGTGGATTGTGTATTGAAATGGGTTAATCACGTGGTTAAAAATGAATTAAGGTGGGGATTAAAAATGGAGGAAAATGAATATTGATTAATTTTGATGTATTGATAATGTTAAACATGATAGAATTGTGATATGTTGAACTTGGTAGGCAAACGTAGGCCGGTTAGGCAAATTTAGGAATAACGATTTATTGGAGTGTTTGAATATGTGCGTGAATGGTACTTTCTACTTTATTGCATGAAAAGTTTAAATTGTACTCATTTGGCTGGGGAATGCCCCGAAGGATTTGTATTGATTTATCCAGGGAATGCCCTGAAGTAGCATGTACGCAAAGGAGGCTCGTGATCAAGGCCCGGAACGTCGGGTGGAGTTTAGTTTAGGACTAGTTTAGAATAGAATAGGTTTTATATTTCAGCACCTCTTTTATTTTGGATTGTATAATTTGGACTGAACATTATTTTTGTTTGTTTTGAATTTTGTGTGATTTATTTGTTTGCTTGTTTTGTGTGTTTATGTGGTTTGTACATTTGTAATGTCAAATTAGCCGATACGCTCCACCAAGCGACTGTGGTCGAACCACGGGATCGAGGGGTGCCTAACACCTTCCCCTCGGTCAACAGAATTCCTTAGTCGGAATCTCTGTTCGTAAACCGGTTTAAAGAGTCAAATGGTTTCGAAAAGGATTTTCCAATGGTGACTTGGCACACCAGATTATGCCAAGTGGCGACTCTGATTTTGAATGTAAAAACAATCTTTTTTCGGAACCAATCTTCATTTTGTCACTTCAATAAAAAACCCTTTAAAACCTTAAAATACATATCTTAATTTTTGGAGTCGAAAAAGGGGTGTGACAGGGTTTAATCGGGTTGGGTTAAGTGGGCCGGTTTAGGGTTGTTTTCAACATTTTTACTGTTGAACCCAAAATTGGCCCAGCCCACCTAACCCCAACCCACACCAAAACGGGCCCACAACCCGGTTAAACTAAATGGGTCAGTTCCGGGTTGGCTCGGCCCGGCCCACTTGACACTCTTACTTATGAAAATGTGAATTGTGGACTCCAATCTTATGATCAAGTCAGTCATGTTGTGTCAATTTCCTTCCATCGAGTCCTGGGGGTATTTGTACCCGAAAATATAGATGTGTGCCTAGAGCCATGTCATGTTATCACGATACTCTCAGTCAAGCCATGATCTATAGAATTCAGTCAGTCGTATAACTCAGGAAAATCCAGTAACCTTAGTAATGTCAGTAGTTCAGTAATCTCAGTGATCTCAGTACTCAGTAATATCTGTAACCTCAGTATTCAAAGTCAATCTCAGTAACTTCATTACTCTCAACCAGTCCTCAGAACTCAGTACATTCCGTCAGTCATCGAAATCCAGAAAATTTAGTTTAGCTCCGCTAAACAATACCACTAGTATCAGTCTAGTTAATCAATATCAGTTCAGCTAATCAGTTCAGTTCAGTTATTCAGTTCAGCCTAGTTATTCAGTTTAGTGTCTTTCAGATGAGAGTAGGATTTAGCACCAAGCGAACCTAGGGATGGGGGCTCACCCGCTAGAATAGGACTGAGATTCCTAGAAGTAATCCCTAAGTTCCAGAACTAAGAGTAGGTACGATATGTCACCCCTTAGATAGGACTGACATACTCAGGGGTCACCTGTTAGAACATTTATATGTATAGGACTAATCCCAGGAGTCACCCTCTAGATTAGGACTGACTCCACAACAGATGTCTTTATTGGTGGCGTGGTACTAACACCCTTCCAGTCAGGGCAGAGATTGGACCCCAATCAGCTTAGCTTGGGGCATGTCGATTAGATGAACACATCCCACAGTTTCAGTTACAGATTCAGGACTGTCAGATACAGTCAACTCTGCTTAGTAGTACAGATCAGTACTGTTAGATACAGTCAATGCTTATCATTATAAATAGACTTCAAGATCACCCATTAGCTAGGACTGATCTTAACTATGATTAATAAGTATCAGAATTATTAGATTTAAAGATCACCTGCTAGATAGGACTGATCTCAGACTAAGTCAAATCATCCTTATTATCAGTATACTCATGATCACCCGCTAGATAAGACTGATCTCAAATTTAGTTACTCCATATAAAACAGAACTCAGATAGTTCCATCAGAACTTAAACTGTTATATACAGTCGCTCAGTATCAGTTACATTGGTTAGGCCGATCATCACAGTTATATCAGTTATATCAGTTTTCTGAACTCATCAGTCATATCAGTTATCAGAATTCATGATATCAGTATTCAGCTTCAGAACTGTCAAACACAGTTAACCAGACTTGTTCTGTATAATTTAAACTGTCAAAAATAGTCGTTCATCTATTCAGTATCTCAGTATCAGTACACTCATGTTATCAGTATTCAGACTTAGTAGTTAGTGTCTCCACGAGTTCAGTTATAGTTATGTATGCATGTATGTATTCTTACATTCATATTAGTCAGCATTGTTCATACATATAACCCTTTGCATTTAGCCTACCTCACTCGTATACTCAGTACATTCATACGTACTGACGTATTTGAGCTATGGTGCTTTCTTTTATGTTACACCATAGGTTCAGAGGCACGAGATCTAGATCAGCAGTAGCATTCCAGTGTTCAGAGTTTGCAGTGAGTCCTTCTCATTCGACGATGATATAATTATTGCTACATTTACTATTCAGTTGGTAGATAGAGTTAGTTGGATACATGTTCCTTCAACTCCTTATTCAGTTCAGTTAGAGGCTTTCAGACTAGATGACAAATTAGATATACAGATCTCATTATTTTTAGTATTTATGACTTGTTTTGGTATTGTTATACCTTTTTCAGATATTGTGTTATCATACATTTATTCAATTCGAACCTTATGGCCTTTCATGTTCATGTTTCTATATTTTATGATATATTATGCAGTATACAGGTACAAATATCAATCATGGGTTAGCTTGTGGTCCTTCGGGGTCATGAGCACCGTGTAGCATTCCGGTTCAGAAAATTGGGGTGTTACAAACTTGGTATCAGAGCCTAAGGTTCAATAGAGTCCTAGGAGGTCTGAAAGCCGCATCTAGTAGAGTCTTGTACATGCGTGTGTTGTGCACCACACTTATGTACAGAAGGCTATGAGATGTTTTAGGAACAATTTCCCTTCTTTCATGTCTCAGATCGTGTTATAGAAAGGTTCTCTAAGAAAACTCATGTAGATTCTCATCATGCTTTAGTCATGTCAACTTTACCTTACTTTCAAGGTAACAAAAGTAGTGAAGCTTAAGTCCTACAGATAGGGCTTTCTCATATAGTTCCTACAGATAGCTATGGGATTTCCCTCATGCTCAACAGTATCCCATCAGTTCAGTTATGTCCGAAAGTTGTACGGATCTCATTCATGATCATGAGAACTCGTTCTCAAACCCAGATTTAGATATGCCAACAGATCACTTCTCAAAATCCTATGATAGCATATGACTAGAGTTAGAAGCATGAACCCAGGAGTTTAGCAGTAATAGAGTTGGGATAATGTTATCCAGATTGAACAGACTATGTATTCATGGGGATAGTTGTGCCAGAATGAATCAGTAGGCTTGAACAGTATGAGTTAGAAATTTAAGTTTATTAACTCGAAATTAAGTATGAAGGTGTAAATATGATACTAGTAGTATGTGAGGGAACCAGGGGTAGATGATGTGTTTAGTAAGGTAAACATATGTTAATCAGAGTGTAAGTATATGATGATGATTGCAGTTCAGTTCAGAGTTTAGTTTAGTGCTTACAGAATTATGATGATGGCTTAAATCCAAGTGGGGATGGTAGATCAAGTATCCAAGTCAGGTTCTCAGATTCCAGTAGTAGTGCCAGTATGTACAGAAAAGCAGTTAGGAAAGACGATTCCCGACCCATCCTTATCTAAGTGTAAAGATTCATACTTTAGTTGGCATAATGCCTATGTATGCTTTATGTCTCAGATTCCATAAATACTTCTTACATTCACACGCATTCCATAGAATCGTGTGCACTTTCAATTCTCAGTATAGGGAATTTAGTCCTAGATTAATCAGTGTTACAAATCATGTTCCATGAACTCAGATATTTAAGAATCAGGTCATGCGGCTCATGACTCATGTACATATATCATGCTCCCCAGTATGCTCAGTTTCCATGACTCATGCTACGCCTCCACTGATCAAATAAATCAAGACTATGTCATGTATATCCTCAATTCATCTCATGCATCATGCATTAGTTTCAGACTCCTAAAGTTTAGTTATAATCTAGTTCGTAGATGCCCTGTGCATCACACAGTATCTTCTTAGAGGGATATAACATCCCAAGGGGGAGACACCCCACCTTCTCTTAATGCTCTCATGTATTAGATCTTTTAGTTTCTCCTTGCATAACCAATTCAGTCTAGAATAGAGGGTACTCATAAGTTGACCCTCAAGTTAGAACTCAGCTGTAAGTCAAGTATTTAGAGGTTCAGTTTAGTTCATGATGTTCAGTCCATATCTTACGTAGCAGACTCACTCATGTTCTCATGTTTCAGTTCAATCTTAGTGCCTTTAACATTGCATGTTCAGTCGCATATTTGTGAGTGAGTTCAGTCATGTATTCACACATCAGATATGCGTGGTCAGCTTATCAGTACTTTTAGTGATGCATTCACGTATCATGTCAGTCATATAATTATGCATCAGATATGCATGGGTTTAACTTATCAGTTAAGCATCAGATATGCATTCTCAGTTTGAGAAACTCAGTTTATCAGAACACTCAGTCCTACATTCATAAATCACCTACCCATGCATCAGATATGCATGTACAGTATGATATGCTCAGTTTTCAGTCAGGTCATCCATGAAATCATGATCAGTCATTCATGATATTTATGCGTCGTTTTATCTTTTCTCCTCTCTCAAGCAGTCATCATTTGAGGATGAATGTTTCCAAGGGGGAGATATTGTAATACCCCAAAAAATCCAAACCAATATTAGAGCCATGTACCAAGCTTATGCATAGTACATTATGGTTCTTTTATAGTTTTATGAGTAAGTTAGATGTATATTATGGATTCAAATAACTCCCAGCTATCAGACGAAGCAAAACATTCCTTACCGATTGAATTCTTGAGAAGGATATTGGAATAGTCAACTTCAAACGAGCATATCTCTCATTATACTTGGAATGTTTGATCTCATGACCTATCAACAGATAGATAATTGAATTAGATTTTCAACGATACCAATTTTGCCTAAATTCAATACCGGAGCAAAGATTTATTCCTATTTTACTCCAGCATGTCAGGCTGGAAACAGTGTGACGACATTCGTGGTAGCTTACCACATTTGTGATGCCCTATCACGAAGGTCGTCAGCCTTAGGCAGAAACCAGCTCCTAAGTGACGATATTCGTGGTAGCTTACCATATTTGTGATGCCCTATCACGAAGGTCATCAGCCTTAGGCAGAAACCAGCTCCTAAGTGACGACATTCGTGGTAGCTTACCACATTTGTGACGCCCTATCACGAAGGTCGTCAGCCTTAGGCAGAATCCATCTTTTGTATGATGACATTTTTGACGGCCTGTCACATTTTTAATGCCTTGTCATAAATGTCGTCAGGCTAGAAACCATCAATTCTAGCTCCTGTGTGACGACATTTTTGACGGCTTGTCACATTTTTTGACGCCTTGTCACAAATGTCGTCAGCTATAATTTTCAGCAACTGGGAATTTATTTCATAAGGGTATTTTGGTCATTTCCTTCACCTTTCACGACTTATAACCCTAAAGAGGCATAATTTTTCCCATTTTTCTTCAGTTAAGCATCTCAAAAACCCTCTCTTACGCTCTCAACCACAAGATTAGGGTTTCCATAAAACTCATCTCTCAAAAGCAAGATTCAAGCCTTTTTCCAAGATAATTGAGAATTAAGTTTCCCAAATTCAAGAACTCTCCAACAAATCATCAAGGTTTTCTTTCTAAGGTATGCGTAGTGTTCATCCATTGGTTCCTTTTATCCATGGAGCTCAAGAATCATGTTTTAAATTATAAATTATGATTTCCTTGTTGTTTTATGACTATATTCATGTTGATGATTGTTGTTAGGATTCAAGGTTGTATTTTGATATGTTTTTCATGAATCATGTGAATAGGTTAGTTGGAAACCCATGAATTAGGGTGGTTCAAGATTTCTAAATTTGTTAAGTACACCTATGCTCAATATTATGCATGCAAGGTGTTTGATAAAATGCTTAGGATTCTAGAAATTCATGTTTACATGGTTCCATGATATCTAAATGACAAGTCCATGTTAGCTATATACTTTAATATAAATTCCATGCTATTGATGTATTGCTATTGTTGTGGTATGAAGCATGTATGATAATGGAGATATACAATATGTACATGAAATATATCCATGCACTCCCTACCATGCTTAAGATGTTGAAGAACTACATGAATTATAATATCCCCTACTTATGACAATGTGAATTGTGGACTCCAATCTTATGATCAAGTCAGTCATGTTGTGTCAGTTTCCTTCCATCGAGTCCTGGGGGTATTCGTACCCAAAAATATAGCTGTGTGCCTAGAGCCATGTCATGTTATCATGATACTCTCAGTCAAGCCATAATCTATAGAATCCAGTCAGTCATATGACTCAGGAAAATCCAGTAACCTCATTAATCTCAGTAGTTCAGTAATCTCAGTGATCTCAGTACTCAGTAATATCTATAACCTTAGTATTCAAAGTCAATCTTAGTAACTTCAGTACTCTCAACCAGTCCTCAGAACTCAGTACATTCCGTCAGTCATCGGAATCCAATAAACTAAGTTTAGCTCCGTTAAACAATACCACTAGTATCAGTCTAGTTAATCAGTATCAGTTCAGCTAATCAGTTCAGTTCAGTTATTCAGTTCATCCTAGTTATTCAGTTTAGTGTCTTTCCGATGGGAGTAGGATTCAGCACCGAGCGAACCTATGGATAGGGGCTCACCCGCTAGAATAGGATTGAGATTCCTAGAAGTAATCCCTAAGTTCCAGAACTACGTTGCCAGCGTAGGTATAATATGTCACCCATTAGATAGGATTGACATACTCATGGGTCACCCGTTAACATATTTATATGTATAGGACTGATCCCAAGAGTCACCCGCTAGATTAGGACTGACTCCACAATAGATGTCTTTACTGGTGGCACGGTACTGACACCCTTCCAGTCAGGGAAGAGATTGGACCCCAGTCAGCTTAGCTTGGGGCATGTCGGTTAGATGAACACATCCCACAGTTTCAGTTACAGATTCAGGACTGTCAGATACATTCAACTCAACTTAGTAGTACAGATTTAGTACTGTTAGATACAATTAATGCTTATCATTGTAAATAGACTTCAAGATCACCCATTAGCTAAGACTGATCTCAACTAAGATTAATCAGTATCAGAATCATTAGATTTAAAGATCACCCGCTAGATAGGAATGATCTTAGACTAAGTCAAATCATCCTTATTATCAGTATACTCATGATCACCCGCTAGATAGGACTAATCTCAAATTCAGTTACTCCATATAAAATAGAACTCAGATAGTTCCATCAGAACTTAGACTGTCAGATACAGTCGCTCAGTATCAGTTACATCGGTTAGGCCGATCATCACAGTTATATCAATTATATCAATTTTTTTAACTCATGTATTAGTCATATCAGTTATCAGAATTCATGATATCAGTATTCAGCTTTAGGACTGTCAGACAAAGTCAACCAGACCAGTTCTACATAATTCGAACTGTCAGAAATAGTCGTTCATCTATTCAGTATCTCAGTATCAGTACACTCATGTTGTCAGTATTCAGACTCAGTAGTCAGTATCTCCACGAGTTAAGTTACAGTTATGTATGCATGTATGTATTCTCAAGTTCATATTAGTCAGCATTGTTCATGCATATAACCCTTTTCATTTAGCCTACCTCACTCGTATACTCAGTATATTCAGATGTACTAACACATTTACGCTATGGTGCTTTCTCTTATGTTACACCATAGGTTCAGAGGCACGAGCTCCAGATCAGCAGTAGCATTCCAGTGTTTAGAGTTTGAAGTTAGTCCTTCTCATTCGAGGACGATATGATTATTGCTACATTTACTATTCAGTTGCTAGATGGAGTTAGTTGGAGACATATTCCTTCAACTCCTTATTCAGTTCAGTTAGAGGTTGTCAGACTAGATGCCAGATTAGATATAGATCTCATTATTTTTAGTATTTATGACTTGTTTTGGTATTGTTATACCTTTTTCAGACATTTTGTTATCAGATGTTTATTCAGTTCGAACCTTATGGCCTTTCATGTTCATGTTTCCGTATTTTATGATATATTATGAAGTATACAGGTACAAATATCAGTCATGGGTTACCTTGTGGTCCTTCGAGGTCATGAGCACCGTGTAGCATTTCGGTTTAGAAAATCGGGGTGTTACAATACCACTCGTAACCCACCATATGGCTCGTACCCATAAGTCATATTGGGTCCAGAGAACAGAATTCCAGGAAATTTTCTAAGGATAAAAACCTAGGATGTTTTCAGTCTCCCCCACTAGGAACATTCGTCCCCGAATGACAGACAAGGTAGGGGTAACCATACGCAGAGTCATTTGCATTATCAAAACATCCCTTTAAAAAAGTTTGAAAACAAAGAGGCAAAGTTGTTAATCTTTTCTTTAATAAACTCATAAAATAAAGATGTGCTAAAGACACATACCTTCCACACGAATCCTAGGAGCAGAAAACAAAAGAGGATATTTGGACTTCATGTCCTCTTCCGCTTCCCAAGTAGCCTCTTCCACCTTATGGTTCTGCCAAAGAACCTTAACTGGAGCTACTTCCTTGGTCTACAACTAATGAACCTGCCTATCAGTCATGGGTTACCTTGTGGTCCTTCGAGGTCATGAGCACCGTGTAGCATTTCGGTTTAGAAAATCGGGGTGTTACAATACCACTCGTAACCCACCATATGGCTCGTACCCATAAGTCATATTGGGTCCAGAGAACAGAATTCCAGGAAATTTTCTAAGGATCAAAACCTAGGATGTTTTCAGTCTCCCCCACTAGGAACATTCGTCCCCGAATGACAGACAAGGTAGGGGTAACCATACGCAGAGTCATTTGTATTATCAAAACATCCCTTTAAAAAAGTTTGAAAACAAAGAGGCAAAGTTGTTAATCTTTTCTTTAATAAACTCATAAAATAAAGATGTGCTAAAGACACATACCTTCCACACGAATCCTAGGAGCAGAAAACAAAAGAGGATATTTGGACTTCATGTCCTCTTCCGCTTCCCAAGTAGCCTCTTCCACCTTATGGTTCTGCCAAAGAACCTTAACTGGAGCTACTTCCTTGGTCTACAACTAATGAACCTGCCTATACAAGATCTCAATTGGGACTTCTTTATAAGACAAAGAATCAGTGAGACACAATCCTCCTAAAGGAACAATCGAAGAAGGATCACCAATGCACTTCCTCAACATGGAAACATGAAATACTAGATGAACCAAGCTCAAGCTAGAAGGAAACTCCAACTCGTAAGCAACTTTACCAACTCTCCACAAAATCTCATAAGGGCTAATAAATCGAAGACTAATTTTCCGCTTTTGCCAAACCGCACCACTCCCTTCATAGGAGACACCTTGAGAAAAACCTTATCCCCGACCTCAAACTCCAAGTCTTTATGCCTAGCATCTGCATAGGAATTTCAACAACTTTGGGCAGCTTTAAGCCTATCCCGAAACACTTTTACCTTCTCCATCATTTGGTAAACCAAGTCGGGACCAAACATGTCTGGCTCACTAAGATCAAACCAACCAATAGGAGATCTACACCTTTTACCGTACAATTCCTCAAAAGGAGCCATACCAATACTAGATATAGCTATTGTTGTAAGCATACTCCACCAAAGGTAGATGCTTAACCCAACTGCCACCATAATCAATCACACAAGCCCGATACATATCCTCTAATGTTTGAATAGTTCTCTCCGCTTGCCTATTCGTCTACGAATGAAAAGCAGTACTCAGCCTCACCTTAGTCCCCAACTCTTTCTGGAAATACCTCCAGAAGTGAGACGTAAACTGCGTAACACGATAAAAAATAATTGAAATAGGCACCCATGCATCTTCACAATATCATAAAGATATAACTTCGCATAATCCTCCATCGAAAAGTTAATCCGTATTGGCAAAAAGTGCGCAAACTTAGTCATCCTATCCACGATGACCTAAATCAAATCAAAATGATTCCGAGATCGAGGAAGACTGGTAATGAAGTCCATATTGATCACTTCCCATTTCCATTTGGGCAAATCAATTCCTCGATGCAACCCACCAGGCCTCATGCGCTCAATTTTAACCCGTTGACACACCATGCACTTGGCCACAAAGTCAACCACATTTTTTTTTATGCCATTCCACCAATAGATCTCCTTGAGATCATGATACATCTTAGTTGAGCCGGGATGAAAAACATAGTGCGACTCGTACGCCTCAGCCAAAACCCTTTGCCACAATCTGTCAACATCAGGAACACACAACCTCCTTTTGTATCGTAAAGTACCATCACCACTGATCTCAAACACCACTACCTTTTGCCCACCAATATCACTCTTGATTTTTATCAAGATAGGATCCAAAACTTTCTTCTCCTTAATCTCTGCACCAAAAGACGATCGAACTACTTCTTGCATCATCACACTACCATCCTTGGAGTTCACAAATCAAACTGCAAGATTAGATAAATGGTGAATTGTAACACCCCACAACCGGGTCCCGGAACGTCACACGGTGCTTAGGGCTACAAGTAGCCCCAAGCTAAACCTTTGAGCCTTCTACTTCATATATTAGCTTACTTAAAGATAAAAAGCATGAACTCAATACTGTGACATCATAAAATGAGAAATATGAATGAAATACTTAGTCTGAACAAACTAAAACTCAAAGAAAATCTTGAAGTACTGATAATCTGATGACTAGTCTGACAAACCTCTACTACTCCAAACTAGAGAGCCATTGGGACAGGTCCCCAACTGACTCATACTCAACTGACAAGAATTAAACAACTACTAAATAAAATTGGAAGTTTGAGAATAACCGGTCCTCGAAACATGAGGACTCACCATGGCTGATATGTAGATAGGAGTGCTTAAAAGGATCACTGGTGAGGCTGAGACTGAGCACCTGAACCTACATTACGAGAATATATGGCACATAAATAAAATATGTGGGTCAGTACTTTGGGAGAGTACTTAGCATATGGGGGAGTGTTCAATTAAAATACTCAATATCATAAACTTTTATAGAAAACCTGCATGGTGTAAAACATACTCAGATAGCTTGAAATAAATATATGCCACAAGACTCATAAATCATCATGCTTTTACTTAAAACCTCAAATTATCATGACACCTGAAATTATTAGGACCATAGCTTTCAAAAACACTTATACTTTCAAAACTTTGTAACTTTAAGACTAAAACTCTTTGAAACTTGGAAGACTTTAGGACTTAGAGAACTTTAGGAACTTGGGAAGTTTCTCTTAACCGACATAAACCATGTGAGCTACATGGAGTCCAATGTCTTACCCATGTTGGGGAGAGCTGTTCAATCCTTGCCATCGGATAAAACCTTAACTTTAGTAATCACTATCTTAACCCACTTGGGGTATATCAAGAACCTACGGGGGCACGTAGTTCTGGGGCATGAGACCTCGGAATCAAGCCCAACTCGGTGCTAAATACTACTCCCTTACTTAGCTCAGAACTTTAGAAAATCTACCTTAAAATAATTCAACAATATATATATATATATATATATATATATATGTATGTATGTATATATATATATATGTATGTATAAATATATATATAATGGGAGCCAAAATGCATCCCCTTTACTTCAAACTCAAGAATGTGGATTTCTATCTTAACTTACAATCAAAACTCACTTCTTGATATTCTTTAAAAATCGCTAACATCTCATTCTCAAACTCATGCTTTAACCATAAGGTTCAATTCACAACAATAGGACTTGAAATTCTCAAAACATGATATAGATGTTGAATTATGCAACTTAAACCATAAATTGACAGTTTAAAACATTAATATGCATAATAATATTACAACTCAAAGCTTGGGTAAGACATAGTTTCATAAAACTCACAATATAATAACATGATAGGAATTCTCCATGAATTTACGAAATACTTTACGAAAATATGTAACTTTTGGGCACAAGAACAAAAGGGTGTTCTTGTTCAAAACCACATACCTTACACTTGGAGATTTTGGATGACTTCAAAAATTTTGGAAGGTTATTCATGAACTATTGGGTGTCCCTCCTAGCCCTTTTAATGGGGAATTCAAATATGTAAGAATTATTGAATTCTCACGGTTGAATCTCTAGATAATTGGATTTTTTATGTTGAAACCCTAACCTCGTGGTTGAAGGTGTGCAGAGAATTTTGAGATGTTTAACTAAAGAGAAATAGAAGAAAATACATTCTCTGAGGGTTATAAGTCGTGAGAAAAGCAGGGAAAAGACCAAAATACCCTTGCAAAAATGTCATTAAATTTCTGAAAAAAAATAGCTGACGACATTCGTGACAAGTCATCACGAAATATCGTCACAAAAGGGTGGATTTTATGATTTTTGGCTTAAGTTTGATGACATTTTGTGACAAGCCATCAAACTTGTGACAAGTCGTCACAAAATGTTGTGACAAAATGTTGGATTTTGTGACTTTTTGCTTATGGTGACGACATTTGTGATAAGCTGTCAGGCTTGTGACAAGTCGTCACAAAATATCATCACAAAATGTTGGATTTTGTGACTTTCTGCTTATGGTGATGACATTTGTGACAGCCGTTTGGCTTGTGACAAGTCGTCACAAAATGTCATCACGAAATTTCTAGGCTGATATGCTGGAGTAAAATGGGCATAACTCTTTGCTCCGATAATAGATTTTGGTGAAATTGATATCGTTGGAAAGTTAATTCAATTATATATCTTTCGGTGGGTCATGAGCTCAGAAATTCATAGTATAATGAGAGATATGCTTGTTTGAAGTTGACTATACCAATGTCCATCTCAAGAATTCAATCGGCAAGGAATGTTTTGATTCGTCTAATAGCTAGGACACTTTTGAGGCCCTAATACTCATCAAGCTAGATCATGTAGCTACCAAATCACTAACTTTATTTCTAACGAGTTTGAAACAACGTTCTACTATTAGTTGAAATTCTTGGGGTATTACATGAAAATCCTTCACCAATTCCCGTTTTCCTTCCTCCACATGAGCCAAACTACCCATGGATAACCTGCTAAGAGTATCAACAACCATATTAGACTTACCTGGGTGATAGTGAAGACTCATATCATAGTCCTTGAGAAGCTTAATCCATCTCCGCTGCCTGAGATTTAGCTCTTTTTGAGTGAACACGTACTGAAGACTCTTGTCATCAGAAAAGATATCCACGTGAACACCATACAAATAATGCCTCCATATTTTCAAAGCCAACCCAACTGCAACCAGCTCCAAATCATAAGTAGGATAATTCCTCTCGTGTACCTATAACTGCCTCGTAGCATAGGCAATCACCTTCCCATGCTGCATCAACACATAACCAAGACCTACCCGAGATGCATCACAATAAACCACGAACCCATTATTGCCCTCCGACAAAGTCAGGATTGGAGCTGAAGTTAGCTTATCTTTCAACTTCTCAAAACTCCCTTCACAAGCATCCGACCAAGAGAACTTGACCTTCTTCTAAGTCAACTTAGTCAAAAGAGCAGCAATCGAAGAAAAACTTCTCACAAATCACCTATAATACCCAGCTAAACTCTAGAAGCTTCGAATATCGAATGGAATTATAGGCCTAGGCGACCTCTTCACCACAACAACCTCTGCGGATCCACCGTGATCTCTTTACTAGAAATTACATGACCCAAGAAAGTCACAACGTTCAACCAAAACTCACACTTAGAGAACTTGGCATACAACTGCTGTTCCTTTAAGGTCTACAATACCACACGGAGGTGATTATCATGATCTACCTCACTCTTCAAATAAATTAGAATGTCATCAATAAACACAATGATAAAAAGATCCAAATACTACCTGAATACCTTGTTCATCAGGTCTATAAATGCTGTCGGCGTATTAGTCAATTCACATGACATCACCGAGAACTTAAAATGCCCATACCGAGTATGAAAAGCCATCTTGGGGATATCCACCTCCCTAATTTTAAGCTAATGGTACCCAAACCGAAGATTTATCTTAGAAAATAACTTGGCACCTTGCAACTCGTCAAACAAGTCATTTATCTAAGGAAAAGGATACTTGTTCTTGACCGACATCTTGTTTAATTACCTGTAGTCAATGCACATTCGAAGGAACCATCCTCCTTGCACATAAACAATACTGGTGCATCCCATGGAGAAACACTAGAAAGAATAAACCCCTTATCCAGAAGATCCTTAAGTTGCTCCTTGAGTCACTTTAACTCAGCCGAAGCTATTCTATACGGAGGAATAGAAATTGAATGAGTGTTCAGAAGCAAATCAATACCAAAATCTATTTCCCTATCCTGAGGAACACCAGGAAGATCATCTGGAAACTCATTGACCACAGAGACCAAAGAAAAAGAAGGACCTTCTAAGTTAGAATCTTTAACCCAGACCATGTGATAAAGACAACCCTTAGAGATTAACCTTCGAGCTCTAAGATAAGAAATAAACCTCCCCCTAGGAACTAAGGAGCTACATTCCCTTTCTATAACCAGTTTACCAGGGAACTTAAAGAAAACCTTATGGGTCCGACAATCCAAAGATGCTTAACAAGAGTGTAACCAGTCCATACCTATTATAATATCAAAATCTACCATATCCAACTCAAATAGATGCACCAAGGTCTGCTTGCCACCAACAGATACCACACCCCCCTTATAGACTCTTTTAGCAATAACCAAGTCACCTACCGAGGTAGAAATATAAAAAGAATTCAAAATAACTTTTAGATCAAAACCAAAAAACACAGCCACATAAGAAGTCACATAGGAGAGAGTAAACCTCGAATAAAGAAAACAATATATGTCATGAGAGAAAAGCTGTAAAGTACCAGTAATGACATCAGGTGATGCCTCAAATTCCTTTTGCGACATCAAAACATACAACTTGTTCGACCAATACTAGAACTAGGAGCAGTAATAGAAGCAAATTCCATACCACCAGGTGCAGGAAAAAATGATGAAGCCACAAGAATCTTATTCACCCCCATATCAACCTTATTAACCGGATAGTCCCTAAGCTAATGGCCTACCTGTACTTGAAGTATTTGTCCCTTTCTTCATCGCAATAACCCTGATGAGGACGACCACATAATCGACAAGAAGGACATGAAGAAATTAACTAACCTCCACTCACCTGAGATTGGGCACCCTGCACCTGATAATTGTCACCACCATAATGATGCCTGTCACCCAACTGGTAAGAAGAACTAGAGGAAAAGTAGGAACCAAAACTCCCCCACTTATTTTTCTGCCACTTGCCACCATCTCTACCAACCTGAGACTGAGCACCTGCCTGATCAAAAACCTTTTTCTCTTTCCCTGTCTCTCTCCGAAATCTTTCTACTTCCTCTTCTCATCCTCAACTTGCTGCATATGAACAATCAACCATGAGATGTCCATATCCTTAATGATAAAAATAGTCCTTCTCTCCACGACCAAACCTCGGTTTAACCCAAAAACAAACTTTCTCATTCTCAACCTCATATCAGCCACCAAGTCAGGAGCATACCTTGATAGTTGATGGAACTTCAAAGCATATTCCTTTACTAACATCCTCTCCTACCCAAGGTTCACAAACTCCTCCGATTCCCTCAACTCTTGAGAAAAGAACTAATCCAAAAAGGCATTAAAAAAGGCCTCCCACAGTCCTTCTTTTTCCATATTACCTCTATCCCTGTCCCACTCCTCATACCACTAATAAGAAATATCCTTGAGATGATAAGCTGCAAAGTTAACCCCCTTCATATAATTATTCTTCATCACTCAAAAGATCTTCTCCATCTCATCCAAGAAGCCTTGTGGATCCTTCTCCACCTCCACTCCAATAAAAGTAGGAGGACCCATCTTCATAAATTGACCAACCCTTGTGGTCTCAACAGACAAAGCACCAGACACATCCCATTCAGCCTAAGGAGCAACTAATTTTGCAATAGCATGAATAGACTAATGGAATTTCACATTAATCACCTCACCTTGAGAAGGACTAGTAGCAACTGTGGAACTCTAGAACTATTAGGGATAGGATCATGAGATCGAAGATGAACCCCCAGAAGTAGGACACACCCCTTCAATATTACCCCTAGATAGGATAGAAGAATTTCCTTGTGTTTCAGGTCTATGAGTCATGATCTGAGATACGAACAAACAAGGATTAGAGAAGATTCCAGAACTAAGAATTCAAGCTTGAAGATAGAATACCAAGAAAGTGAAGTATTCCTAAATTCCTTATAGCCTCTCCGTTATGAGTGTGGCGCACTACACACCCCTAAAAGAGACTCTACTTGACACGGCTTTGTAAACTCCCAATTGACTATGAACCTAGGCTCTGATACCAACTTGTCACAATCCAAACTGGGGCCTAGACGTAATGGGCATCCCAAGTCCAACCAGGACCAAGGACCGCCCCCTGTTACCTAACCCAACTACCATATTCACCCCAGATGGGCTAAATTTCAAACATATAACAAGATGGTATAAATGTTCTTATTAAAACTTTGGTATAGGGTCACAACGATGACCAATCCAATCGAGTTCAACCGTACCCTCCAACCGCCCAACCATACCAAACCAAAGATAATAAACTAGGCCATAACTAAATAGTTTAGACAAAATATAGTATAATTAATCCCAATATATAATAGGATGGAACAACCAATAATATAGTCCCATGGTATCAGCCCACCGATTTATTCCAATGCCAATGCCGACACCTATACCGATTCCGCCCATTCCAACCCCCTAAAGTACCACAAAGCCTCTATCCAAAAGAGTAAATAAATCCAGTTGGGACATGCCCCCAACCATGGCCAAAACTAATATCCAAAATAAAAGATAAATGTCTAAAAGTATCCATAAGGTGAAATGATGCCTTCTGAAAGGATGAAAGCTCACCACTTCAGTCCAAATGATGTCCCTTAGTTAATCACTATGTAAAAATAGTAGAATGACCAGTTCCTGCATAGCGTGGGTAAATAACCTCCAGTAGACGGGGTTAGCGAGTGATCGCTAGCATAAATCTCAGGATAAGAATAAAATAATGCCAGTTATAAAACCAAGTAAAAGCTTCCAATGAACACAATCAGACATATATATATAACCATGTCGGAAAAAAAGACCAGATTTAGCATACCTTTAAACCATTACCTGGGCTATGTAGCTTGGCCGTCCTAAACCACCCACGGGCTATATGGGTTTAACTCCCCTGCTGAAGGGCCCCTAGTACATATAGCCATATGACTAGGGAGGTATACCATAGGATGACTAGTAAATCCCCCAATAGTATGACATCATGCACATGGACCACTAAGACCAATCCTCATATCGGCAGATACGAGTTTTCAATTTTGGTCCCTCCTGGATCGCAACCTTCACGACTTTGATACACACCTTGCCATTAATTCCTAATTAAAACTAGTTTCCAGATAACCAAGCCATTATCCATTTACTAACCACGACCATTGATACTGGTTTTGTCATACCAACTCTTATTTGCAAGTATCATCCATAGCCAACCATTTTTAAGTTTAAGGGTACTTTCAAGTGTCTTTCCATATATAATATTAAACCACATGGGAGACTTCCATGTTCCCCACAAGCATAACCATTTAGACTTTAGTCTTTACAAACCATTTAAACCATGCATAATTCCTTTTACCAAGTTTAAAACATGCAAGAGTTCCATTAAAAGAAGTCAATGCAATGAAAATATCTTTATAAATATTTTATCAAACACATTGGGGGCACAATATAACCAAAACCAATTCAAATTATCAATAAATCATTTCCATGTAATCCAATTATCCAAGACCATCATTAATGCATATAAAAGCATAATTAAAACCATAGAAAACCATAACAAAGCATTTAATATCAAAACCCCTAAATAATAGCTGAAAACCATAATCATGAAATAATATAACCACGAAATCAATCATATAAACCACACCTTTAGTTAAATTAACAATGAGGGGAGAGAACATGCCTTAAACCAAGATGATGACTTAAATAAATCACCAAGAAAAGACCCAAAACAATCCTTTAGTTGAAACCCTAGCTCCCTTGCCCCAAAAGCCCTTGAGAGAATTATGGAGTGTTTTGGAATAATTTCTAAGTATTAAAGAATAGAATAATAAGGTAAATAGCCTCCAAAGTGTATTAGAAGTAGTGGGTCCTAACTAGGATAAGTAGGGAAATAACCAGAATACCCCCACTTAAGTCCCTTAAAAATCCATCACAGGGATACGACTGATCCATATGAGTTGTACCCTCTCAATACGATTGGTACCCACCACTCGTATCCAAGCCTCACCCTTGGATCAGACACTATCCAGTATACGACTCATCAAACCAAGTTGTAATCCCAGCATACGATTCGTACCCATGACCCGTATCCTTGGCAGAAAGCAATAGCAGGAGGATCAATCACTGACCACCATATGAGTCCATGATACGACTCGTACCAAGCCCTACGACTTACACCTCTAAGTCATACCCATTCCAGTGACCAAAATCATCCCACCAACTAACACTGGTTGGCATATGACAGGACCATACCACTCGTACCCCACCATACAGCTTGTACCCAAGAGTCGTACTGGGTCCAGAGAATAGAATTCTAGGAAATTTTCTAAGGGACAAAACCCAGGATGTTTCAATAAATGAATCAAAAATTGTGTTGTTTATTATTTATTGTCTTGACTTTGGGCGAATTAACTTAAGCATTGAATTACTATATTGTGTGTATTGAAATAGACCTGGCTAATGGCTTAAATAAAAAAGTCATAATATTGATGGACTTGGTTATGATGTCAAGTCTTGCATTGATGATTTGGTTATGTCACGGAGTCTTGAAACTTGACTTTGAATCTTGTTGCTTGAATTAACTTGACTTGACTAGTTACTCTTATTTAACTGATTGATGACTATTAATGACGCTTGAACATGGTTAAGTATTGTGGATTGAATAGAGGTTGTAAGGTAGTGAGCATATGTTGACTTATTTTACTTAGTTATAGTTATGTGTTCACATATCACATCTTGGGTAGGCCAAATAACCTTACCAGTATACTGTTATTTTCTTGTGTGCTAATACTATACCTGCTCTTACTTTTGTCGAGTGAAGAGCATATTCCAATGGCTATAGTGAGAGTTTACTTGTGATTCCAACAGTTGATTTGAATTCAAGGGTGAGCTGTAACTTTTGGGCTATTATGGATTCCTTTGTTTATGCTTCAAGTGCTTTGTTTTTGGATTATGATACATTTTTACGTTTTCGGGGTTGCATCCCCTATTTGACATTTTTTAGTAATTTTGGTAGAAACAACTTTTGGGTCTAGAAAGTTTTTATAAGTATAATATTTTGCATCTTATTATGCTTATATTTTAATTACGTTTTGGATAGGGTTTTCTGGATTAAATGAAATTGTTTAGTTTCTTATTTACCTAAGTGTTGGTTCATGCTTTGGTGTAGTTGGTGTTGACACCCAATTTTGGCTCGCTTTTTTTAAAAAAAAATTATTTTTCGATGCTTGTTGGTCCTAAATAATTTTTAAAATAAATTCGTATTTTAATGTATTTTTAAAAGAATAAAGAAGATGATTTATTTTCCTATCATATTTTTAAAAATATTTAAATAAATATGATTAATTATTTAACATCAAAATCGCACAAAAAATATTTTTTGATAATTGCATTCACATTTTTTTAATTCTATTTTCGAACAACATATTGTGACTATATATATACATTCTTATAACACACACACATACACATATATATCACTTATATATATGTTCTTATAAATATAATATATATATTCTCATTATATATACACATATTTTATTATATTCTTATTATATATATATATATATATATATTTATATATATATATTCTTATTAATATTTTATACATTAAATTTCAATATTATCAAATTACATACATACTAAATCATTTATATAATTTACATACGTATATACTAAGAATAATTTTTTTAGGATAATAAGAAACATTGATAAAATTAATTTTGAGAGAAAAAGAATATTTGGGCCAACAATAACTCTATTTCAATTTTTATTTACTCAAACCCAATTGTTATTCATAAAAGGCAAAAATTCACATATAGCCTCATTAGAGTATCTATAACTAACTTCCTAGTCTAAATTTCATATTTACAATTCATAGACAAAATAAATGACAGTTTTATGTATATATATACAAAAAAGAAGGAAAAGTCCATAACAACAAAAATAAATAAAAAGGAAATTTTAATGTAATAAATGTCCTTAATCTTCTCCAACTTTCCATTTATTTCTCTGATATAGAAGATCAATAAATATGAATTTATGCATTAATTACTCCCTCAAAAGTTGATAATTTTTTTTTTTAAAAAGTTTGTGGTCTACAGGAGAAAGTGGTAATTCGTGCATACAAAATTCCTGTATATACGATTTACGTAAATTATTTTTTTACTTGAATTTATTTACTGAAATACTTTTTGAATCTAATACGCAATAAAAATTGATTCAATTTCAACATAATGAAAATCAATTTTATTATTGGTTTGAATTAGATTTTCAAAATTGAATGCACAATATAAACTTCACACACTTTCAAATTGTCAATTTTGTAATTACTATTATTTTTGTATACAATAACTTCAATTGTAATTTTGTGTTTCAATTTTTATTTTCATAATTTTAAATTTTTTTTCCACAGAAGTTGTTAAAAGGTTATAATCCCTGTTTGTGTTAGTTTTTTTTTCTTTTCTAAATCCCATTTGTAATTGCAATTTATGTGATATATTCATTCATTACTCTACTGCATATTTTATAATATACATATTGACAGTCTTTTAATATATTTTTTATGTATATTTATTAATAGTATATTTGAATTTCTGTATATCTGTTAACATAAGTGTATAATTGTATTTGTATATCTGTTTTAAAGATTACAAAGATTGTTTTTATTATTTGTATATCTATTGTTTGTATATCTGTATATTAGTTTACATAAATTTGATATTTGTATATCTGTTGTTTGTATATCTATATATACATATATGGAAATGAAGTATACATATATTCAAATCAAAACTGTTGTTTATTATTCGTATATCTGTTGTTTGTATATCTGTATATACAAATTTGAATGTTGTTTGTAAACGATATTGCAAACGAAATATACATATATTCAAATCAAAATTATTGTTCATTATTTATATATCTGTTGTTTGTATATCTGTATATACAAATTTGAATGTTGTTTGTAAATGAAATATACATGCAAACTAAATATACATATTTGTATATTTGTTGTTTGTATATCTGTATATACATATATGCAAACGAAATAAACATATACATATATGTTTATTATTTGTATATCTGTTGTTTGTATATCTGTATATATAAATTTGAATATTTTACATAATAACAAATTTGAATTATATACATATATGCCTCTAAAGCTGTATATATCTGCATATGCATTATTCTTCAAAATGTATACGTGAAAGTTAACTGTATATACATATATCTAAATTGTATATACATATATCAAAAATACAAACTGTATATACATACACTCTAACTCTGTATATATATGCATGTATTATTCTACAAAAAAAAAAGTAAACATATCTACATATATTGAAACAAAAATGTATATTGACCAACAATTCTGTTTCATAAGAATATATACGAAAAAACCTCGTAATCATTGTCAACTTCATTGCTCCCCCTTTTAGATTTAGATACCTTAAAATATTTTTTTCTTTCCGCCTTGCTAGAAGATGCAAAATTCTTTTCTTTTTTTTGGTAAATCATCCATAAACAAAATGGGGGAGTGACTTACATAATATATAAAAATTAATATTATAAAATAAAAATTCGCAAAAATGAAAAAAATTATAAAAATGGGGGAGTGCTCTCCCTTTTTTATTTTTTTTGTAAAATATATGAACAATGAAGAAATTTAACTACTAACTGACATAATGTATAAAAATTAAAAAAAATTAAATCTAATGTCAATAAATATCCTAAACATCCGCAAAAATGATTTATCACAGAAAAATTAAGGATTATATTTTGTGATATTAGAGTGACTTTGAGAGAAAAATAAGGAGAAAAAAGTTGAAGAAGATCTCTTGAATAATCATGTATTATCATGTTGCCAATGTTGTCATTTCTTTAATTTAAAATTAAGGATATTAGAGTGATTTTGAGAGAAAATTAAGGAAAAAAATAGTTGAAGAAGATATCATAAAAAATCTTGTGTTTTGATATTCCATTGTTTTTTTTTTTTGAGTCAATAGAATAGAGAGAGAATAGAAAAAAAATACCAAAAATAAATATATGAGAGAGAAAATTGATATATACAAATCTTAATATATTTGTATATAGGGCCCACTAAAAAAATTGACTTTTAACTACCAAATGACTATGGATTATAATTTTGAAACATTAACTATATCATGTAATTAATATAGTATTTTGTCTATAATATGTAATTTTTTCTTCATAAAATTCAGCCAAAGAGGCCCAATAAATGACCCAAAATCCGATTCAATTCCCACATCCACTTCGTCAATCCATCCCACATCATATTAACCAATTGCGTGCTGCCACATCAACAAAGAAACACTAAATTCACCGAACAAACATAAAATTATCTGGTCCGTTAATTCTTCTCAAATCCAAGTGTCCCGAAATTTTTAATTATATATATATATATATATATTTATATTCAATTATTTATGTTTCTTAAAATCTGGACCGTCTGATCAAACGATCGGACAACCCATATTTCAGTCAACAATAATCAATACATAAACACTCTTATCTCCTCCTAAAATACCAAACACGCGTTCACTTTCCCCTTTCCCCACAAATTGATCAATACCATCCATTACCCCAAATAACAACGAAAATAGTCGACCCTTTTCTTTCTCCTTTTCTCTTTCTCCTCTACCTCCCAAAATTGGAAAACCCTAGCGTCCGCCATAGCAACAGCTAGCCTATTGAGAATCCTCTACTTTTTATCATCCTTCATCCCGTGAACTCATTATGGACAACAAAATCAGGAACCATTTTGGTGCAAGAGTTCAAATTTTGTTCAAATCCACCATGATAACTCTTAAAATGGGTGAAAATTTGGAAATTCAAATTTCAATTTGAAATCCTCTCTCAATTCTTATTTTGTCTCAATTTTTGACTTCAAATTTGTTTAAGTCCAAATTTGGCCTATAAATATGGGCGTTCTTCAACCCTAAAAGGACAAGTCTTAAAGTGAAAAAAAGAGGGAAAAACAGAGTTTGTTTGAAGGCATCAAAGGGTCAAAAGAGTTGAAAAAAAATAAAAAAAGAGAGAAACTAGGAGAGTGTAGAAAAAATAGAGAAGATGGAGTAAAAAAATGACTGAAAAGAGGGTCAAAGATTGGAGAAAAATGAGTTGGAAAAAGCTAAAAAAAGCATTCAAGTTGCTGGGATTCATTGCCTTTTTATTTTTCTACTTTTTATTCATTTTTTGGGAGGAATTTTGAGCTCGGGAGTTGAGTTTGGTGGCCCAAAAGTCCTTGCCGGAGCTCTGGTTTGCTGCCCAACATAAGGTAAAATCCTTTCATACTTTGTTTTTGTCGTCGCTTTATTATTTATTTGATTTGATCCCGTGGATAAGTGTTTCATTTTTTATTTTCAAGATTATGTCATTAATTTGTGGCTAAATATAATTTTGATTCTGAGAAGTTATATAATATTGATTCTGTAAATATGCGACTCGTTTAAAATTTGAGTTTTTCGTCTCAAATTCTCTTTTTTTCTCTTTCACGTCTGTTTTTTGTGTTTAATTATGTGAGACATGAAAAAGTCAGTCACTTATTTTCTCCTTCTTCTCCTCTTTTCCTTTCTGTATCTGTTTTGAATTTGCAAAATGCGACTTTCTTTGGGTTCAATTTCATATTGGTATGTTTGTTTGTTTTTATTATGAATTGAGTTCAATAATATAGTTTGATTTAAGTATTCTATTTTGCTTCTAAATATGGCTGAATAATTCATATCCCTGGATTTGGGGGTTTTACCTTTTTCTGGCTATTTTACAGTGAGTAAAACAATTATAACTAATTTTGTCATTGATTTTATGTTCAATTAATTTAATTTGTATTGAGATGATACTTGGAATTGTTAAAAATGGTATTTTTTTAATCCTGGCGGAGATAAGGTATCCAGTAGATTTGGTTGAGGTGTGAGTCTAGATACCACGGGTTTAAAAAATGATGCTTTTTAAACAATTGAGTGTTGTCCTCATTCTAAGGAATTAACATGTTAGTAATTGATTAAATGAAATCAGTCCAAATGAAGAGAAATGAACATTGAAGATTCTGGTAGCCAAGCCTCAACTAGTTGGGATTAGAGGCGTTAGTTGTCGTTGGGGGCATATTAACATGACTTAGAAATTTTTTCAAATTTGGATTAAAAGGTCTAACTTTTCCATCCAACCCAGTTGGATGCTGATTTTTGTCATCCATATATGCACCAATTTTGATTCTACCATGTCCCTCTTTTTACCGATATCCTATTTAGCGTAATGATAATTTGATATTCGGTTGTATCCTTGATTTTGTTTTCTCACATACTTCTCTTATGAGTTACTAATCCTTTTCTATCCTTGATTTTGTTTTCTTACATTCTTCTCTTATGAGTTACTAATCCTTTTCTTTTCCTTTTTTATGTATAACTGAAGAGTTGGAGTTCCTCATAGGAATTCATTTAGATCCAACTATCGGATCAACGACCATAGGATCACAGAGCTCCGTAGTCACGTAAATTAAAAGTTTAAGCTCTTAAATGGAGCCTAGTATTCTTTATCTTCTTTCGGTTTAACTTATATTTATCATGTTGAGTTTTTAGAATGATAACTAACTCTTGTTACTAAATTTATTTAAGTTTTTTGATTATTGGATTTATGTTGCCTTATTATTTGTGGATACTTTTAGAAGTAGTTTTAACGTCCCGACTTTTGCAAATAACACAAGATTATTACTAGATAAAAATATATTTTATCATTTCAATACTAGCTCTTTTGAAAAACTTATTACCAATATTTTAAAATAAAATTAGCATAGTAACCTTCGCGTTTTCCTTAAGAAATATAATAAAATAAAAAAGTGGAATTTCAGTTCGCGAGGAGAATAATTTCCTTAAAAATATTCAGATTTCTTAAAGGGTCGTCCACTAATTTTAACTTGGTTTACGATAAATAATGCCGATGCTTTACGTTACATTTTTTAATGCTGACTCGAGTTTTCAGATCTCAAAGGGTTAGAAAATGCGAGGTATATACATTCTTCCACTACCACGTACAAGGTATATTTTATTATTTTCATTACCATTATAATAATTATTTTCATTATTATTATTGTTTATTGTTATTATTATTATTATTATTATTATATTTTTATTATTATTATTATCATTACTATTATTATTGTTATTATTATTGTTCATTGTTCTTCTTATTATTATTGTTATCATTATCATTATTATTATTGTTATTATTATTATTATTATTATTATTATTATTATTATCATCATCATTAGAGAAAAGACATTATTTCACCCCCGAACTTGTCTGCTCAACTTACTTTAGCACTTTAACTTAAATTGTAATTATTTACCCTCCTTAACAACTTTCAAGTGAATTAAATACAATCTTAAAATCACAATCCCAGTCTCACAATGGAGAGTGCACTACACACGCACCATGTCATTGCCACATAAGAAATTACTACTTTTTTCAAAAATAATCCCCCACATAATATTTTTATATATATTTTTTTAAAAGTAAAAAATAAATATATACTATATATATATATATATTAAATAAAAAAAGGCACCCCACCCCACCCCTCTCTTCCTTTTCTCCTATTCGAGCCCTCACCCCCACCCCCAACCCTGCAAATGCTCCCCCTTTTTTCCCTTTCTTGTTCAGATCATCCACCCATCCACCACCCCTTCAAACTCCCCCCATTTTTTTTCTTTCTTGTTCAGATTATTCCCCCACCACACCCCTACAAATGCCCTCCCCCCCCTATTGTTTTCTTGTTCAGATCATCTCCTCTCCTCTTGCAGCCCCCATCCATTTTTTCTTTCTTCTTCGGACCATCAAAAACCCCCACCACTACACACCCCTCGCTTTCTCCTCTTCCATACCCCACCCCTACATACACAAAAAATTCCCCCTCCATCCCCACCCCCTTTTTCTTTCTTCTTCAAACACGAAAATACCCCCTACTAGGTCAAAAATAATTTGTTTTATTTTTTACTACTCAAAATTTATCTTATTAGTAAAAAACTTCAAAAGTAAAATCAAAAGAAATCTGATTGATGATAAGTAGTTCAAAGATAAAATTATCGGTTTAATTTAATTTTTATCCAAAATTTGAGAGAGTTGAATTGAAGGTTGAGATGATGTTCAATGGAGGAAAAATCTTAATTTGGTGTCTTTGTGGTTGTTCTTTGGTAGTGTTAATGGAGAAAAATAAAAAAAAAATTAAAGGAGAGAGTTAGTGGAGAATGTATTTGAGGTTGTTAATGGAGGAATTTATGGTTAGAGAAAATGAGTGTTGTTGTTATTGATGCCTTGGAAAAGAAAGGATGTCCAGTTTTTTTAATTTTTTTTAATTTTTATTATATTGAAAATATAATATTAGTGAAATCAATTTTTTTTTTATAAAATATACACTTTTTTTTCTTGAAAATGCCACGTCAGCATTAGGGGTGAAACTAATTCACTTTAAACTTATTAAGAGGGGTAAATAAACGTGTGTTAAGTTAAAGTTCTAAATTAAGTTGTGAGGACAAGTTCAGAGGTGAAATGATGACTTTTCTCTTATCATTATCATTGGGTTATTTCAAATTTATTATACCTATGTACTTTACTATCATATTTATTTTTCACTTAGTCCCAATCTAAATCTAGTTGGCTTTCACAAGTCAAATGAATTTTTATACTTTTTTTGTATATTTCTAAATACTCATATGTTTATGTCTTTATTAAACAAATTCTTTCATACTTAAAAAAATACATTTTCTTCACTGTATAACGAATTTTACTTAATTCTATGCATTTGAAACATATTTTTACACAATAATAAGGCTTTATACCTTTTAGATTATTACAATGAAAACACTACTTTTTTCATGTTTTTAAAATATTCATACATATATTTACAATAATTATGTTACTTCCTTGTACATGGTAACGTCACATTTTCTATACTTTAAAGTTCCCTTTGCAAGAAAATAAAATAATAAAGATTTTCTTACCACAATTTTAGCAAACAACAAGCAAATATTTTTTAAATATTTTTCTAAACTGAGTCTAAGAACTATCTTTGAATAGGCTATGAGGGGTAACTAACACCTTTCCCTCGAGTAACCAAAACCCTTACTCAGAATCTCAAAACATTTTTGAAAGACCAAAATAGAGTTTTACAAAAAAAAATATTTTTTTTCTAATTTCCTAAGAAATTTAGGTGGTGACTCTGCAAAAATGAATTTTCAAAACTTGAGAGTCATAACGGCCACCACATGTTGTATGTTGTTTCGACCGGTTCGAAATGGGGTGCGACAACTTGGCAACTCTACTGGAGATGTTAACATAGGTTTTCACCTTAGCAGGCTTAGTTTAGGATTATTATGATTTCACTATGTTATTTGCTCTATTTGCGCTTATATCCTGTTTTACGTGAAAGGACGCAAGCCAAATCCAAACTTGTGTTCCTTATTTATTTTACTAACACTACTTGTTACTGCTTTATCACTTGCATTTTTCTATCGAGTCTTTTTCGTACAAAATACATACACTGAACATGCGAGGGGTGTACTGAACTCCTCCGAACCATATTTGGATTCCTTAATTTCAGAGTCAGTGCAATTAGGATAATGCACCTTCTCACAACTATTCAGTCCTACTCTTACTCTTACTCTAGAAATAGAACACATTGTATATACCTTAGGAAAAATAGTCCAAGGCATCATTTCTATAGTTAGGAAGCCACCCTTCACGTTAGCGGGTTCTTAATAAACCCAAATGACACTATATGTTTGAAAATGATTGATTGATCCAAATGTTAATACCATAATGGATTTAGGACATTAAACTTACCCTCCTTTCTATTTACTCAGATGGAAATCAACAAAAACCTTGCAAGCATTCAAATGATGTCTGAAGTACCCTGGATCCTAAGGCATTGGTGGGGAAACATCCGAGTGGCTCATAGAGAAAAATGATGGTGCATCTAGGATCTTTGACTGATTTGATGGAGCTAAGCGTGAACAAGCTATTCATTCAGCTGATGGTCAAATTTTAGGATCCAACCACGATTACCTTTAGATTCTCAGACTTTGACATCACACCCACGTTAGAGGAAATAAGTTAGATTACTAACTTACCATTGGTAGGACGGGCACCTTTAGCCCCACAGACTACTTCAGGAAGTGGATTTCTTCACTCATTAGAGTTAAGAGTTAGTTCGAGACTAAGAATGGTCGAGGAAGCATAGGTTAGCCTAGGATATCTTTTGAGATATTTGGTTAAATAGAAAGATATGACCAATTTTAGAATAAGTTTTTCTTTTCTAGGATTGACTGGGAAAGACACATAGCCATCGTCTTCATATTGGCATTCTTGGGTATGGTGTTCCCGATGAGAGGGATATCGAATAACTATCAAATTACTTTTGATGATTGTCTTTATGTGCATAGGATCACCTAGAGTGATGATCGTGCCAATGATCTTGGCAAAAATCTTTTGGTCATTATCTAAGTGCTCCAGAGGGTGCGATTTTTTCAAAAGGTTGTAATTTAATGCTTCAAGTATGGGTCTTGGAGCATTTCTATAGAAGAAATATATATGATGGCATTAGGGACGTCGGATGAAATAAAATCCACAGTCACAAGCTCAGAATGAACATATGGGACATTCCAAGTGATGTAGAGTAATGGCGTACTTTCTTGACTCACCTCACCGGTCACCTCATTCAATGGCGACTACCGTGGATCAATGGTCGGGCAATATTGAGAAGACATTACTGTTACTTCCTAGAATTAATTGGGCTAGAAGGGATCCAGCCTTATGTTCCATTGAGGGTTCTTTGGCAGTTTAATATAATCCAAGATGTTCCCTTGTGACCAAACATAGAATTGGCGGAGGGAGATTATGAAGGAAACATCCCGATAGAAAGACTCATAAATTTGATCGATGGATGGGGAGGAATTTTTAGTTTAGGAATGGAGGTCAATCCACATTGCACCATGAAATACTATACTTGGTACACGCTGGGAGAAATTTTAGCCTGACCAAGCTACAAAGCACTCCAGGGGATTGCCGACGTCCATAGGGCGGATCAAATTCAGGACCAACTTCTACACCTCATATCATATCAACCACTATGTACCAACAGGTAATTATAGGGTTGATTGAACATCTCATCCCTGTAGTGGATAACAAACCCAAAGAAGAGATACAAGAAGACCAGGAGGAAGATCCAATAGAAGGAATGAAAGATCAAGAAGGAGAACTAAGAAAGAAAATGAAGGAAGATCCAAAGGAAGAAAAATATGACCCATAGGATTCGATAATGAGGATGATGAAGAAAAACAGGGGTGGTAGCTAGATGGTATCAAGAATACCACCCTAAATTTTATTATGACCTGGATGATGATGACGATGATCCCCCATCTGGCCTTAGGCTCTGTTTGCTATCTTTCTTTTCCTAAAGGTCTTGTATGACCTATCTTGATGTTTTTGTACTTTTGTCTCCCATCTTTTACTTTCCCTAAAAGGTCTTGCATGACCTATGTTGATGTTTCTACGGAAATATGCCATTACCATATAATCTCAAATTTAAGGCCTTTTCTTTTTATAACTCGGGGTTTTCCACTCCCTCCCCGAATATTAATGAAGGCAAATTCATCAAGAATTTGAGAACGATTTAAAACTTTGGATCAATTAATCATGCTTGCCTCGTAGACCCACTTCTAGCAAAAAGAGGCTCTGTGTTAGGTCACATTTTGGATGTCTCCATCTTGGCGAATATATGTGTTACATATTTATTACAACTTTCAATATCTCCAAAACTAACATGGTGTCCCTTTTCTTTTTGTTTATAAATTTGTAAAAATAAAGTTGATTTATGTCAATTCACAAACTGGAAGAATCCCAATACAACCTCTGGTCCAAAGGAAAGATGACTAACAAGGACCAATCCGGCAAAGCTATGATAATCCTAGTAGACGGCGCCAAAAGTTCTCAACGACTATCATATACCCAAATAATGAATGGCAAAAGAAATTGAAATACTGACAAAAAACTACGTTAAATGTGGCATTTGACCAAGCTTATAGTGGCTACCTTTCCCACTCAATTCTAGTCTCCAAATATGGAAATACCTCTGATCACTCTTGCTAACTTAACAAACCCATTTTCATATGCTTAAGCACCACTTTCTCCCCCACCTACCACTAGGGCTATACCTGATTTTTGTTTCCTACATAGAACTTTGCCATTTCGGTCTACCCAATAATGCAGCACATACCTGAGGCACATGTCACTTGCGATATACCTGTGCCACCGGTATATGCTACTAAAGTTTTTACTTTTGCATTATCCACAGTTGTTAAAGTCCCATATGAGGTCGATCGATACGTAGGATTAGGGAAGGATGCCTAATTAAATGAAGAAGGGTCGGTAGTAGCTCAACTCGAAAGTCTAAAAAGGGCATTTAGAAATATGCAAGTCACTAGAGAGACTGAAAGTTTGGACTATGATAACTTGTGCATCCATCCAGACATTGACATACTAGTCGAGTACAAACTATGGACTATGATGACTTGTGCATCTATCCAGACATTTACATGCCAGTCAGGTACAAACCACTAAAGTTTGATATATTTGATGACAGGGTGACCCACATGCTCATCTAAGGGTCTATTATGACAAGCTGGTCGACATAGAAAGAAATACGAGGTTGAGGATGGAGCTATTTATTTGAAACCTGTCGGGTGAAACTTTGACTTGGTACACTCACCAAGAACCTCGTAAGTGGTGTTACTGGTGAGATATAGCTGAGGATTTCATGAATCACTTCAGGTTTAATACCGAGATAACCTAGATAAGTTCTCATTGGCTAACATACCGAAGAAGCCATCAGAGTCATTTCAAGAAAATGCGTGGTGATGGAGAACTGAGGCTGCTAAGATCCAACCCCACAGGATAAAAGTAAGCTCTCCAAGAACTTTATCCGAGTTCAATAAGGTGTTTATTTTGATAAGATGATGTCGATGATGGGCCAAAAGTTTGTAGAATTAGTCAAGATAGGAGATTTCATAGAAGAAGGCATCAAGTCAGGAAAGATCCAGTCTATGGTTACACTACAAGCCACAAGTAAGGCCATACAGTCTAGTTCCATTGGTGGTAACAAGAAGAAAAAAGAAGATGACTCAGCCATCACACCAAATTGCAAACCCAGAAGCCCTTTCTACCATTACCTAACAACCCTTAAATTATTGCATAGGTTCCATTGTACAATACTTAACTACATTATAATCTACCTTGAGCTCCATCACACCAAAATCCAACAAGACCATATGCCACGGTCCAAGATCCAGTCCACCAAAAATAGACCAGCATATGCACCAAGGACACGTCTAAACCTCAAAGCTAAAACTACCCGCACCAATACGCCAATTGCCGAGCCTTTGGCATAACTATTTAAAAAATTAAGGGAAGCATAATTGTTACATCCTGTAGAAGGAAAACCCCCTAATCTAACCTCTCAAAACTTCGATGGCAACAAGTGATGCACTTATCACTCAATAGTCCAGGGGCATTACACAAAAAAGTGTTATGGTTTGAAGAATCAAATTGAGTCTCTAATTAGGAAGGCAGTAATAAAATGCACCACTATGGCTCCAAATGTGAATAATAACCCTTTGCCAAATCATGGAAATTGAGAAATCAACATGATTACTCTAGAGGAAGAGTATGCCTTGGAGGAAGTTGTAGTGCCTACATGGAACGTAGAAGAAGTTTCTGCTATATCACCATCACAACCTTTGATAACAGTTCAGATGAGAGAGCCTTTGACCATAAAAAATTACCTACCAAGAGTCATGGTATCCACTGTATCCACTAGGAGGATTGATTATGACACTAAAGCAGTCCCATGGAATTACTGAGTAGAATCCAAGGGCAAAAATGATATATTCTACTGTGGCTCAGGGAAAGGCTAGGTCGGGAAGGTGTTACACTCTAGAAGATCTTAATCGAGGAGTTTCAAAGAAATAATAGAATCTAAAGAGGAATATTACTAATGCTGAAGCTATAGAGTTTTGGAAGAAAATACAACCCAAGGACAATTTAGTTGAAGAACAGCTAAGGAAAACACCAACCTACTTATCCATTATGTCCTTGCTTATGAGTTCTGAAACCTATAAGAATGCGTTGATGGAAGTGCTATGTGGAGTTATCATATCAAAAGAGACCACAAGCGAGACTTTGACTGCAACAAATAGATGAATGGTAGAAGTGAATAAGATCTCTTTCAATGATGATGAGCTTCTAATCTTGGGTGTATTTATAATCCTAAGAACCATAACTTATCCATATTTTAGCTAAGCTTAGAGAACAAAGTGCTTAGTTTCTTATGTTTTTACTCTACTTCTATGTAATTGAGCTAACCGATGTGATTAGCATGATTTTAGGTATTAATGAAGTAGATAAAGACATAATGGGACCATGGAATGTGGATGGCATATGACACAAGAGAGAGTAGCAGTCTGGACCAAATGTGGCGCCTAGAAACTATGTCCAAGACTAGTTTGTCAGTTATAATTAGTTCAGGGACTTAAAAGGCAATTATGAGAGAAAAGATTATTAAAAGGCTTAATGCTGAATTTTTATTCATTATTCACTATTCTGTATTATTTTGAGAGAAGAGAGAGGTGGCTTACACCAAGGAAGAAACACTATTTATCTTCTCCACCAAGATCGTCTACTAGTTTTTGGTTTGATGAATATTTCTATTGTGATTTTCGTTTTACCCATGAGTGGCTAAGTTTATTAGTTAGGGTTATAGAAGCCTTGTAGCATACAATCTATCACTTTGGGATTTGAATTCATTATGTATTGATTTGTTTACACCAAACTCTGTTCGCTTAACTTGAATTCTCGTGGTTGCAAACATAGAGGATATGCCTTAAAACGCAACTTGTTCGAAAGAAAGGTTGATGTTCGGAAAAGAGAGTAGTGACAAGAAAATAGGATTCCCAACCACTATTTCTTATGTTAATGCCTTAACAGGATTAACTACTTGGATATTTTGTATTGTTTTTGGTAAACGCTTTTGATTTGAGAGAACTAAAGTGAATTAGTCCTTGATGGTTGAGAAACACTAGGATTATGTTATTAAATACAATACGTTTCTCTATAAGCACGATGCATGTATGAATTCATAAAGCCCATAGTTAGAAAGTATTGAAAACTACAAGGTGGACATAACCCTAGCTTGATATTTCTCTGAATTCAAATACTACTACACATATTTCATCTTGTTAAACTGAAACCATTAATTTGTAAACTGAATTAAATACCCCTATTTATTTTATGAAAACAAATGATTAAAAGTTAACTAATCTGCACACAACTTAATTAGAACCATATTCCCTGTGGGATTCGACCCCAACCTAGTTGGGCTATATATTTGACAACGACCGCTTACGCTTTCGTAAGAAAGTTGAAATTTGGGTGTATCAAATTTTAGCGCCGTTGTCGGGGAATACGATTGTCAATTGAGTTTATATGTGTTAATTGACTATTAGTCAAGTTTTCTTATTTTATGTTTATTTGTTTTTTTTTGTTCATTACAGGTTCATTATTATTTATGCCACGAACCAGAAGTTCTAGGGAACCATTATTATCCTTCAATCCTGAACCTCATCTCATTGAAAGAATGAACCAATAGGAAGCTGAAAGATTAGCTTCTTTGGCTAATGCTCAATTAAATCAACAAAATGTAGATAACCAAGGTCGAGTACATAATCTAGATGAAGAGGACCTGGGAGATGATAATTTACTTGACCTAGCTAATAGAAGACGTGCAGCAGGGGTAGTTGCACCTGTAAATCAAAATCGTCTATTTAGAGAAAGACTAGACCGCCACGATGCACAGTTTGATGTTGACAACAATGAGGATGATTTAGATGGAACTGGATCTATAGGGACAATCATTCTACCACCACTAGCTCCTAGGGTGAAATGGACTTTGAAGTACCTATAATTTTGGGTAGGCTGTTCTTAGCAACTGGGAGAGTGTTAGTTGACACAAAAATGAATGAGCTAAAATTTAGGCTTAGTGAGAAAGAAGTTAGTTTTGAAGTATGTTGATCTATAAAACAACAAAAGGGGATGAGTTTCTTCTCGATTGTTGATGTATTCTATGAAAATGAGCGAGATGTACCCGTTAAGGATAGGTATGTTGTAGAGACCATAGTTGGTTTGGTTGAACTTGCAAGCAAGTATGTGAGTGACTTCAAAGTGGTTAGACTAGGAATAAAGCATTTTCTTGATCTAGCAAATGAGTTGCAAATGGTATCATCGATATATCTTGACGAAATCTGAGTAGTCATGATAATCGAGTCATGCCGCGACATTAAATCAGGCACTACATGGGAGGCAACACATGATTTTATTTTTATTTTATTATGTTAAACAAAAATAGAAAAATAAGAGTCGAGCCACGACTGAAACTATGGTGCTTGGTGGGAGGCAACCCATCCTTCTAATCATTTTTGTTATTTTTGATTAAGTTTAGATGCATGAAGTTCTAAGGAGGAGATTAGTACTAAATTTGGTTTGGAATTGAGCCATGTCAATGGTGGTAAGTTTAGGAGTGATGGGAATATTGCAGGTAAGTTGTAGCGGTCAAATGTGTAAGGCTTAAGTATGATTCGTGTTAGAGTCATGCCCCAATTTATGTTAATCCGACCCAAAAAGTTTCATAGTGAGACTTTATTTTATGACTTTCAATGAGGTCTGTGGTGGTAGCGTAGGGATCGGGCTGATAGACCCAATCTCGAAGCCCATCACTGACCTCAATGAGGGTGAGGGGGAGAAGCCACCATAGTATGGACCTTTCTCAATGCTATATATAAAGAATGGGGTGCATGGCATCAAAATTTGCATAGACCATGGTAAAAGCGTAGCCTTATATTCAGACTAAGAACATTGCTTCACATAAGCAAAAATGAGTGGCATGATGTGCGCCACACACCTTGATGTAGGCGATAACATATGCGCCGCACACCTAATGTTGTGCGATAACATGTGCGCCGCCTAAGACTCCGCACATGTTTGCTGCCTCACCTGTGCGATGCCTAGTGCGCCGCAAACCTCAATGTGTGCGATAACATGTACGTCGTGCACCAAACCGCATAGTCTCACTATTTTTTATGTGCGATGACCAATGCGGCGCACACTTAAACTTGTGCGATAACCTTTGCTCCACACACCTATCTAATTCCAACATAAATCCATCTTTAAATTGGGTCAATCCGATTTGAATTTTACCCTTTAATAGAATCCACACCCTAAATGCCCAAATTTATCCTTATTTCACCCTTAATCCGTATAATATTGAGCTCCCACCATTCTCTTTGTCATTCACTAACCTTCCATCTTCAAGGTAAGTTTTACTTTCTTAATCCTTAGTTATTGTGACTTTATGTTGTAGATAATTGATTTTTTAAGGATTACGAATTAAATTCTTGCCATGGCGATGTTGTGAAAGTGATGGTGTTTTGTATATTTTGATATGGTTGAAAGTGTAGAGCATGATTCTGTTCAAAAAGTGCTTCATTGAAATAGAATTGGGGGAATTGAAGTGAGTGAATTTTATTGAGACTAATGTTGATGCACCATGTCAAAGTGTATGTCGGTGAAGTCTGAGTACCCAACAACAACACTTAATTGGTTTATACTAATAAATTAAGTATGGGGTGGTGAATTTACCATCCTCATCTTAATTATAGTTAGTTTTATTATGTGTGGCTGACGTGGATAATATGATGAACACAAGAAAAATGGCTCTGATAATGATCTCAACGCAGGTGGCATGACTCCTAATGTGGATGAGGAGTACTACTAGCCAGGTTCTTTATCTTGTTATTTGCACGGGGGACAGTGCTTATCCTAAGTGTGGGGTGGCTGGTTACTTAGCTACTTATTTTGTAAGAAAATAGTACCTTCTCGTTAGCATTCTTCTGTGATAGGATTAGTTATTTTATTTATTTTGTTTTTTGTTAGATGTTTATTCTATTTAGTCATAATTAGGTGCTTTTCTCAATGATGGATGGATGATGACCGTCTTAATAGAAAATTAGTCATTTAATTGCATTTAACTGTTATTGTGGATCACGACATTATAACATAAGTATGTGATGGATCATTATGTTTCAAACACATAGGCTCTAGTTGTGACTCTAGTTATGATTGTTGATTTTATTTGAATTTATGTAATTACTGGGTCGAGAATCTATAATGCCCCAAATTGAGTTGACCATGTGCCATGAGTGTGTAAGACTGTTGTATATTCCTTATTGCAACTGATGCTAGAACTTGCCTGGTGTGTGTGCAAAGCGAAATAAAGATTGTGAGTTTAGGAGATGATTTAGGCATTACTTTGATAGCCATTATTTATACCTTCTTTTGACCTACCTTTGTACATTATCTTAGCTTGCTCGGTTGAGACTTTAGCTTGTTCTTTTATTAGACTCATAGGTAGCCTATTCCGTTCTTTCATAGACCGTAATTTGATCCAAAAGCTCCTAATCACTTTAATGTACAATCAATTTGAGTTAGAAGTTTGACAATTAGAGGAAAAAGGTGAAATTGATGCCCCAAAGTCTAGTTATTGGCATGTGAAATCGATGTGGTTGGGAGTAGAAAAAATTGTTGAAAAAGTTCCAAATTTTATTTCGGACATGTTACAATGACCCTGTTTTGGACCTGGTCCTTCTTGGACATTGTGAACCTCAACTAAGGCAAATCGCTTAAGTTGATGGTGGCTATTATAAGGGTACGTAACATGAAAAAGGTGCCAATTTTTTTTTTTTGGAAAAGGTTGCATACTCCCACCATAGTGTTATTAATTGAGCTTAACGAGTTGGGGTGAAAAGCAAATCTGTGAAGATAGAAGAAGTGGAGATTTGTTGTTAGAGATTGGTTTTAATTGGATGATGTAGTAAATTAAAGCGCTTAGGGAAGATAGTCACTATTTCTAGCCAAAATAGTTCCTACTTATCCTTTAGCTTGCATTACAACCCGTAAAAGACCTATTTGATCCTAATCTTAGCATTCTGATATTAGTGGAGTACTACACTAAGGGAAAGCATATGGTCATCAGTTGTAATTTGAGAATTCTTTGTGAGAGTGAGCGCAACTTGCTTCTTGTACCTATTTTGTTAGAAATTGCATGATTGTGAGTGATTATGCGTAACTTTTTTGTTACGAGGGAACATGGTTGATGAAAGTTGGGTAATTTATATGATTTCTTTTGTTAAATGGTACGCATGAAATTTCCAACTTAATGAGTCTATTCTTGAGGGTATGTTGTCTCTAGTAATTATTCCTGAATCTACTTCTTGTTCATAATTGTTGTGTGAGCCTATTTGAGCCTCTTGTCTTCCTTTATAGGTGCTAAAGCGTGTGTAGTATGCATAAATGGATAATTTATTAGAGGACGAACAAAGATTTAAGTGTGGGGTGGTGATCTTGGGTGTCTTTATACGCCTAAGCACCATAACTTATCCATATTTTAGCTAAGTTTAGAGAATAAAGTTCTTAGTTTCTTATGTTTTTACTCTACTTCTATGTAATTGAGCTAACCGATGTGATTAGCATGATTTTAGGTATTAATAAAATAGATGAAGACATAATGGGACTATGGAATGTGGATGGCATATGACACAAGAGAGAGTAGCAGTATGGACCAAATGTGGTGCCTAGAAACTATGTCCAAGACTAGTTTGTCATTTATAATTAGTTCAGGGACTTAGAAGGCAATTATGAGAGAAAAGATTATTAAAAGGCTTAATGCTGAATTTTTATTCATTATTCATTATTCTGTAATATTTTGAGAGAAGAGAGAGGCGTCTTACACCAAGGGAGAAACACTATTCATCTTCTGCACCAAGATTGTCTTCTAGATTTTGGTATGATGAATATTTCTATTGTGATTTCCATTTTACCTATGAGTGTCTAAGTTTATTAGTTAGGGTTATGGAAACATTGTAGCATACAATCTATCACTTTGAGTTTTGAATTCATTATGTATTGATTTATTTACACCATACTCTGTTCGCTTATCTTGAATTCTCGTGGTTGCAAACATAAAAGATATGCCTTAAAATGCAACTTGTTCGAAAGAAAGGTTGATGTTCGAAAAAGAGATTAGTGACAAGAAAATAGGATTCTCAACCCCTATTTCTTATGTTAATTCCTTAGCAGGATTAACTACTTGGAGATTTCATATTGTTTTTGGTAAACGCTTTTGATTCGAGAGAACTAAAGTGAATTAGTCCTTGATGGTTGAGAAACACTAGGATTATGTTATTAAATAAATTACGTTTCTCTCTAAGCATGATGTTTGATGAATTCATAAATCCCATAGTAAGAAAGTATTGAAAACTACAAGGTGGACATAACCCTAGCTTGCTATTTCTCTGACTTTGAATACTACTACACATATTTCATCTTGTTAAACTGAAACCATTAATTTGTGAACTGAATCAAATCCCTCTATTTATTTTATGAAAGCGAACGATTAATAGTCAACTAATCTGCACACAACTTAATTAGAACCATATTCCCTGTGGGATTCGACCCCAACCTAGTTGGGTTATATATTTGACAACAACCGCTTACGCTTTCATAAGAAAGTTGTAATTTGGGTGTATCAAATTTTGGTGCCGTTGCCGGAGAATATGATTGTCAATTGAATTTATGTGTGTTAATTGACTATTAGTCAAGTTTCCTTATTTTATATTTATTTGTTGTTTTTGTTCATTACAAACTCATTTTTGTTTATGCCACGAACCAGAAGTTCTGGGGAACCATTATTACCTTTCAATCTTGAACCTCATCTCATTGAAAGAATGACTAACCAATAGGAAGATGAAAGATTAGCCGCTTTGGATAATGCTCAATTAAATCAACAAAATGTAGATAACCAAGGTCGAGTACCTAATCTAGATGAAGAGGACTGGGAGATGATGATTTAATTGACCCGGCTAATAGAAGGCGTGCAGCAGGGGTAGTTGCACCTATAAATCAAAATCGTCCATTCAGAGGAAGACTAGACCGCCAAGCTGCACAGTTTGATGTTTACAACGATGAGGATGATTTAGATGGAACTGGATATACAGGGACAATCATTCTACCACCACTAGCTCCTGGGGTGAAATGGACTTTGAAGTACCTATAATTTTGGGTAGGCCATTCTTAGAAACTGGGAGAGTGTTAGTTGACATGGAGCTGAATGAGCTGAAATTTAGGCTCAGTGAGAAAGAAGTTAGTTTTGAAGTATGTCGGTCTATAAAACAACAAAAGAAGATGAGTTTCTTATCGATTGTTGATGTATTCTACGAAGATGAGCAAGATATACCAGTTAAGGATAGGTATGTGGTGGAGACCATAGCTGGTTTGGTTAAACTTGCAAGCAAGGATGTGAGTGACTTCAAAATGGTTGGACAAAGAATGAAGCATTTTCTTGATCCAACAAATGAGGTACAAATGGTATCATCGATATATCTTGACAAAGTCTAAGTAGTCAAGATAATTGAGTCATGCCGTGACGTTAAATCAGGCACTGCATGGGAGGCAACCCATGATTTTATTTTCATTTTATCATGTTAAACAAAAATGCAAAAATAAGAGTCAATCCACGACCAAAACTACGGTGCTTGGTGGGAGGCAACCTATCCTTCTAATCATTGTTGTTATTTTTCATTAAGTGTAGATGCATGAAGTACTAAGGAGGATATTAGTACTAAATTTGGTTTGGAATTGAGCCATGTCAACGGTGGTAAGTTTAGGAGTGATGGGAATATTGCAGGTAAGTTGGAGTGGTCAAATGTGTAAGGCTTAAGTATAATTCGTGTTAGAGTCATGCCCCGATTTATGTTAATCCGACCCAAAAAGTTTCACGGTGCGACTTTATTTTGTGACTTTCAATTAGGCCTGTGGTGGTAGCATAGGGATTGGGCTGATAGGCCCGATCCCGAAGCCCACCACTGACCTCGATGGGGGTGCGGGGGCAAAGCCACTATGGTATGGACCTTTCTCCATGCTTTATAAGAAGAATGGGGTGTATGGCATCAAAATTTGCATAGACCATGGTAAAATCGTAGCCTAACATTCATCCTAAGCATATTGCTTCACATAAGCAAAAATGAGTGGCATGATGTGCGCCACACACCTTGATGTAGGCGATAACATATGCACCGCACACCTAAAGTTGTGCGATAACATGTGCACTGCCTAAGTCTCCACAGACGCTCACTGCATCACCTGTACAATGCCCAGTGCGCCACATACCTCAATGTATGCGATAACATGTGCGTCGCGCACCATACCGCATAGGCTCACTGTTTCATATGTGCGATGACCAATGCAACACACACTTAAACTTGTGCGATAACTTGTGCTCCACACACCCTTCTAATTCCAACATAAATCTGTCTTTGAATTGGGTCAATCCGATTCAGATTTTACCCTTTAATAGAATCCACACCCTAAATGCCCAAATTCATCCTTATTTCACCCTTAATTTGTACAATATTGAGCTCCCACCATTCTCTTTGTCCTTCACTAATCTTCCATCTTCAAGGTAAGTTTTACTTTCTTAATCCTTAGTTATTATGACTCTATGTTATAAATAATTGATTTTTTAAGGATTACGAAGTAAATTCTTGCCATGGCGATGTTGTGAAAGTGATGGTGTTTTGTATATTTTGATATGGTTGAAAGTGTAGAGCTTGATTCTGTTCAAAAAGTGCTTTATTGAAATAGAATTAGGGGAATTAAAGTGAATGAATTGTATTGTGACTAATATTGATGCACCATGTCAAAATGTATGTCAGCGAAGTCTGAGTGCCCAACAACAACACATAATTAGTTGATACTAAAAAATTAAGTGTGGGGTGGTGACTTCACCATCCTCATCTTAATTATAGTTAGTTTCATTATGTGTGGATGACGTGGATAATATGATGAACGCAGGAAAAATGGCTCTGTTAATGATCTCAACGCAGGTGGCATAACTCCTAATGTGGATGAGGAGTACTACTAGACAGGTTCGTTATTTTGTTATTTGCACTGGGGACAGTGCTTAGCCTAAGTGTGGGGTGGCTGGTTACTTAGCTATTTGTTTTGTAAGAAAATAGAATCTTCTCCTTATCATTCTTCTGTGATAGGATTAGTTATTTTGTTTATTTTGATTCTTGTTAGATGTTTATTCTATTTAGTCATAATTAGGTGCTTTTCTTGATGATGGATGGATGGCGATTGTCTTAAGAGAAAATTAGTCATTTAATTGCATGTAACTGTTCTTGTGGATCACATGACATTATAACATAAGTATGTGATGGATCATTACGTTTCAAACACCTAGGCTCTAGTTTTGACTCTTGTTGTGATTGTTGGTTTTATTTAAATTCATGTAATTGTTGGGTTGAGAATCTATAATGCTCCAAATTGAGTTGACCATGTGCCATGAGTGTGTAAGACTGTTGTATATTCCTTATTGCAACTGATGCTAGAACTTGACTGGTGTGTGTGCAAAGCAAAATAAAGATTGTGAGTTTAGGAGATGATTTAGGCATTTCTTTGATAGCCATTGTTCATACCTTCTTTTGACCTACCTTTATACATTATCTTAGCTAGCCCCGTTGAGCATTTAGCTTGTTCTTTTATTAGCCTCATATGTAGACTATTCTGTTCTTTAATAGACTGTAATTTGATCCAAAAGCTCCTAAGCACTTTAATCTACAATCAATTTGAGTTAGGAGTTTGACAATTAGAGGAAAAAGGTGAAATTGATGCCCCAAAATCTAGTTATTGGCGTGTGAAATCGATGTGGTTGGGAGTAGCGAAAATTGTTGAAAAAGTTCCAAATTTTATTCCAGACATGTTACAATGAACCTGTTTTGGCCCTGGTCCTTCTTGGACATTGTGCACCTCAACTAAAGCAAATCGCTTAAGTTGAGGGTGGCTATTATTAGGGTGCGTAACTTGAAAAAGGTGCCAATTTTTTTTTTGAAAGGGTTGCATACTCCCACCATAGTGTTATTAATTGAGCTTAACGAGTTGGGGTGAAAAGTAAATCTGTGAAGAAAGCAGATGTGGAAATCGGTTGTTAGAGATTGGTTTTAATTGCATAATGTAGTGAATTAAAGTGCTTAGGGAAGATAGTCACTATTTCTGGCCAAAATAGTTCCTACCTATCCTTTAGCCTGCATTACAACCCGTAAAAGACCTATTTGATCCTAATCTTCGCATTCTGATATTAGTGGAGTACTACACTAAGGGAAAGCATATGGTCATCAGTTGTAATTTGAGAATTATTTGTGAGAGTGAGCGCAACTTGCTTCTTGTACCCATTTTGTTAGAAAATGCATGATTGTGAGTGATTATGCGTAACTTTCTTGTTACGAGGGAACATGGTTGATGAAGGTTGGGTAATTTATATGATTTTTTTTCTTAAACGGTACGCATGAAATTTCCAACTTAATAAGTCCATTCTTGAGGGTAGGTTGTCTCTAGTAATGATTCCTAAATCTACTTCTTGTTCATAATTGTTGTGTGAGCCTATTTAAGCCTCTTTTCTTCCTTTGTGGATGCTAAAGCTTGTGTAGTATGCATAAATGGATAAGTTGTTCGAGGACGAACAATGCTTTAAGTGTGGGGTGGTGATCTTGGGTGTCTTTATTCGCCTAAGCACCATAACTTATCCATATTTTAGCTAAGTTTAGAGAATAAAGTGCTTAGTTTCTTATGTTTTTACTCTACTTCTATGTAATTGAGATAACCGATGTGATTAGCATGATTTTAGGTATTAATAAAGTAGATGAAGACATAATAGGACTATGGAGTGTGGATGGCATATGACATAAGAGAGAGTAGCAGTCTGGACCAAATGTGGCGCCTAGAAACTATGTCCAAGACTAGTTTGTCATTTATAATTAGTTTAGGGACTTAGAAGGAAATTATGAGAGAAAAGATTATTAAAAGGCTTAATGCTGAATTTTTATTCATTATTCATTATTCTGTATTATTTTGAGAGAAGAGAGAGGCGGCTTACACCAAGGGATAAACGCTATTCATCTTCTCCACCAAGATCGTCTTCTAGCTTTTGGTGTGATGGATATTTCTATTATGATTTCCATTTTACCCATGAGTGGCTAAGTTTATTAGTTAGGGTTATGGAAACCTTGTAGCATACAATCTATCACTTTGGGTTTTGAATTCATTATGCATTGATTTGTTTACACCATACTCTGTTCGCTTATCTTGAATTCTCGTGGTTGCAAACATAGAGGATATGCCTTAAAACGCAACTTTTTCAAAATAAATGTTGATGTTAAGAAAAGAGAGTAGTGACAAGAAAATAGGATTCCCAACCCCTATTTCTTATGTTAATTCCTTAGCAGGATTAACTACTTGGAGATTTTGTATTGTTTTTGGTAAACACTTTTTATTCGAGAGAACTAAAGTGAATTAGTCCTTGATGGTTGATAAACACTAGGAATATGTTATTAAATACAATACGTTTCTCTGTAAGGACGATGCATGTATGAATTCGTAAAGCCCATAGTTAGAAAGTATTGAAAACTACAAGGTGGACATAACCCTAGCTTGCTATTTCTATGAATTTGAATACTACTACACATAATTCATCTTGTTAAACTGAAACCATTAATTTGTGAACTGAATCTAATCCTCCTATTTATTTTACGGAAACGAATGATTAAAAGTCAACCAATCGTCACACAACTTAATTAGCACCATATTCCCTGTGGGATTCGACCCCAACATAGTTGGGTTATATATTTGATAACCGCCGCTTTCGCTTTCGTAAGAAAGTTTATATTTTGGCATATCAGCTACTGTCAAAAGGAGCTGCACACAATAAAACACTTTATGTCGCAGTCATATACCATAACAAGATTGTGAGTAGGGTTCTGCTTGATGGTGGTTTTGGTTGTAGTATTTGTCTATTCTCCATTCTAAAAGATTTAGGGTAAACCTAAAAGAGATAAGGAAAATACGGGTGAAATTCAGAGCCATTGATGGATCACAAAGAAGTGTCATCGAAGAAATCTACCTAACATTGCAAATTAGGCCAGTTGAATTTACCATCTTATTCCAAGTGATGGTTGTATCATCCAATTACAACCTGTTGCTAGGAAGGACGTGGGTCTACATGGAAAGGGTAGTTCCCTCCACCCCTCATCAATATGTAAAATTTATGTGGGGTCATACAAAAGTTACTTTCAATGGAGAGCTCAATCATCCCATACATTCTGTCAATTCAGTTCCAGTCACTAAAGAGTTAGATTGAGCCTCTTTCCATACTCTGGAAATCATGCAAGCTGCAAAGATCAATGAGAAAATAGAGACAGTTGAAGTGAAAATATCGAGTGCTACAAAGATAGTTGTGTCAGAGATGTTAAAATATGGGTATCAACCCAATATAGGACTAGGTCCAAAAGACGATGGTAAAATTGAGCCAATCCATCCGAAACATCAGAGAAGTACCACGGGGCTCAAATATAAGCCCACTTTTAGAGGAGTTCGTAGTGAAGGATTGGGAGTGACAGTGTTTGTGCAAGCCCAAGCCCTAGTTTTAGAGAAAGCAATTGATGAGGATATCATAGAAGGAATAGGAAATCTATTTGTGGACATGATCGAAGGAGAACCATAGATAGATTTTGAGTAGCTCAAATTCGTGTTGTAGAGCCTGGAAAAATCTTGTAGACTTGGACTATCAGCCCATCCCTGATTTGATAGGAATCTTGGTAGTGTGGAATTGTAGTTGATTTCAAAAATATTTTTTACATGATCAATTGAGGCTTGAATCATGTCGAAGCTCTTTTTGCTACTCGGCTCTTGCCAAAAGCCAAGTGCTTTTCTATTAATAAAAGTTATTATTTTTAAAACTTATTTTACTATTTTTCTTTAATATCTATTTACTATCCTCACTTTTTATAATTTTCAACGCTAATGCTATTAAAAATCCTCATTCCTCGATTTTGACTTATAATGAATCCGTTGAGCAAAATGCGAGTGATGAGAAAGATTATAAGGAGTATGACAAAAGTATGACGCCTAAGAACCTACCACATGGGATCCAGCAACTTGAAAGTCAAAAGAAGCCTAATACAGATGAAACTAAAATCATCAATTTAAGTGATGAAGAGACTGTAAAGGAAACATGATTTAGCGTACACTTGGAAGCTGAAAGAAAGCAAGAATTGATAAAATTTCTCAAGCAATACATCGATGTGTTTTCTTGGATTTACAATGACATGCCAGGTTTGAGCACTGATATCGTCTTGCATCAACTGTTAATTCACCCTGCATGTCCACCTGTGAAGCAATAGACTAGAAAATTAAAACCTGATTTGAGTTTAAAATCAAGGAGGAGGTGACCAAACAAATAGAAGCTAACATCATAAGGGTTGAAAATTACCCCACACGGTTGGCCAACATCGTGCCAGTGCCGAAGAGGGATAGGAAGATAAGAATATGTGTAGACTATCGAGACCTTAATATGGCTAGTCCAAATGATGATTTTCCTCTTCCAAACATTCATATTCTCATTGATAATTACGCAAAACATGAGTTGCAATCATTCATTGATTGTTTTGTGGGATATCATCAAATCTCTATGGATGAAAATATATAGAGAAAAAAACCTTTATCACTCCGTGGGGAGTATACTGCTATAGGGTGATCCCATTTGGACTCAATAATGCTGGTGCAACTTACATGAGGGACATGACTATGCTTTTTCACGATATGATTCACAAAGAAATCTAGTGTACAAGGATGATGTCGTTATCAAGTCTAAAAAGCATTTGAACTACATGAATAATTTACAAAAGTTCTTTAAAAAGTTGCGAAGGTACAACCTAAAGTTGAATCTATCCAAATGCATCTTCGGTGTTCCCACGGGAAAGTTACTGGGATTCATTGTTAGTAGGAGAGGTATAGAGTTGAATCCATCCAAGATAAAAGCTATTCAAGAATTACCACCTCCTAAGACCAAAAAGAATGTATTGAGTTTCTTGGGAAGGCTTAATTACATTAGCCGGTTCATAGCTCAGTCCATGATAATTTGTAAACCAATATTTAAGTTATTGAAAAAAGATGCTGCCACTGGATGGACTGAAGAATGCCAAAGGGCTTTTGAAAAAATCAAGGAGTTTTTGTCCAACCCACCAGTTTTGGTCCCACCAGATCCCGAAAGGCCATTGCTATTATATCTATATATTATGGATAATGCATTTGGATATGTGTTAGGGCAACATGATGAGACAGGAAAGAAAGAGCAAGCCATTTACTATCTGAGAAGAAAGTTCATGTCATACGAAGTAAGGTATACCTTGTTAGAGAAAACCTATTGCGCACAATTTGAGGCACTACCTTTTTGCATATACCACGTACTTGATTTCAAGAATGGAGCCTCTTAAATGCATCTTTAAGAAACTAATGCCTGTTGGAAAATTGAAAAAATAGTAGATTTTGTTAAGAGCGTTTGATATTGTGTACATGACATAAAAAACCGTTAAAGGAAAAGCTATGATAGATCACCTCGCAGAAAATCCTGTGCATTAAGATTACAAGCAACTCGAGACCTAATTTCCTAATGAAGAGGTGTTGTTTGCAGGAGAAGACATCTCACAGCCATATGATGGATGAAGAATGTTCTTCGATTGAGCATCAAAATTTAAAGGAGTTGGAATCAGAGCAGTTTTAGTTTTGAAAATAGGATAACATTATCCGATCTCAGAAAAGATTAGGTTTCCTTGCACGAATAACATAGATGAATATAAGGCTTGCATTTTTAGACTAAGGATGGAAGTATACATGAACATCAAAGTGGTTTTGGTGATTGGAGATTCAGATTTGCTCCCATCAGGTAAAAAGAGAATGAACTACCAAGAATGTTAAAATCCTTCCTTATGTGCAGTGTGTTAAGGATCTGAGTAAAAAATTCACAAAGATTGAGTTCAAACATGTCCCTCGAATTTAAAATGAGTTTGTTGATGCCCTGACGACACTATCTTTAATGATTCAGCATTCAGATAAGAATTACATTGATCCCATCAAGGTAGAGATACACGATCAACATGCATACTGTTTCCATGTTAATGAAGAACTGGATGAAAACTAGTAGTGCTATGATATGAAAAGGTTAGTCAAAATAGGGGAATATCCAGAAAGCACCACTAGCAAACAAAAGAGGACTTTAAGAAGGATGGTCAATCACTTCTTTCTAAACAAGAAAATCTTGTATAGGAGGACTCCAGACTTGGGATTGGTATGATGTGTTGATGCCACGGAAGCCACAAGATAGTTGGAGGAAATACACAAAAGAACTTATGGACCCCACATGAATGGTTTCATTCTTGCAAAAAAAATTTTAAGAGCTAGATACATTAGGATGACCATGGAGAGGGATAACATTCGATACATGTAGAAATGCCACCTATGTCAAGTTTATAGGGATTTTATATGGGTTCCGCCAAATAAGCTTAATATGATGGGTTCCCTTTGGCCATTTTATGCTTGTGGAATGGATGTTATTGGAACCATAGGCCCCTGCATCAAATGGACTTCATTTTATCTTGGTGCTATTAACTATTTCACAAAGTGGATTGAAGCTTCAACACACAAGGCAGTAACCAAATAGGTTGTAGAAGATTTTGTCCACAATAATTTGGTTTGTCAATTTGGGATTCCATAGTCAGTCATACCTGGTTACGGGCAAATCTCAATAGCACCACACGAGAGAGATCTGTTAAAGGTTCAAGATCTCTTATTAAAATTCCATGATATATCTACCACAAATAAATAGAGCAATTGAGGCCGCGAGCAAGAAGATCAAGAGAATCTTGAGGAAAATAGTGGACGATAACGAACAATGCAATGAGAAGCTCCCATATGCTTTGCTCGACTATCGCACCACAATCAGGACATCCATTAGGGGCAACTCCATATATGTTGGTTTATGGTTCGGAAGTAATGATACCTAAAGAAGTAGATATACCTTCATTGAGAATCATCTAGGATGTTAGCCTAGATAATGCTAAATGGATCCATAGAAGGATTGAAAAGTTGATGCTAATTGATGAGAAGATATAGGACGCAGTCTGTTATGTCCAACTCTATCAAAATAGAATGGTTAAGGAATTCAATGAGAAAGTTAAGCCTCGACGATTCGAACTAGGACAATTATTATTAAAGAAGATATTCCCTTAAAAAGATGAAGCCAAAGGGAAATTTGCACCAAAAGGCAAGGTCCCTACACAGTTCACCGAGTACTCTCAGGAGGAGCAGTAATCCTTACAGAGATGGACGACAAATTAAGCACGAAGCCGATCAATTTAGACATTATCAAGAAGTACTATATTTGAAAACATTAGGACTAGTTGTTATTTCTTTGTACTTTTGATTTTTTCTCTAATATAAAAGAACTATGTATTAGCCTAACTTCCCGCAGCGGGATACATAAGGAACCTACATCAAGTCAGATTTCCCTTAGAAAACCCCCAAAACATCATCCTTTTATGTATTCAAAACTACGTTCGACATAACTTCTCTTGGTGGGATACGTAGGCAATCCTCATCGAATTCAGTCCCTTCATATTTTACTCTTTTATTGTATTGAACTATGGCTTGACCTGATTTTATTTGGATATGTAGGCAGCCTGAGTCAGGCCCGGTCATTCCATTATTTTTATCTTTTGTATTGAACTACGTTATGACCTGATTCTTATTTTTGAGAATTCGTAGGCAACCCAAGTCAGCCTTGGTCATTGTATTTTAAGTTTTCATTTTCTCCCCATCTATTTGAACTACATCATGACCTGATTCCACTTGGATACGTAGGTATTCTTATTCAGACTCGGTCGTTGCATTTCATATTTCTATCTCTATCCTTGAACTATGTACAAAACCTATTTCTATTTTGAGGATACCTGAAAGGTTCGGTCTTACCATTAGAAAAATCCCCTTTTGCTCATAGTATAGCCCCAAAATATAAGTGATCTTGCCGCTAGAATCATTGTAGCATCGATAAAAGTTAAAGGAGTTTTACCCAGAGAATAAAGCTACGTGGGTTATGATCGATAAATAGAGGCTTAATGGAATTCAGAACATGTCATCATCTAAAAATGATAGAGGATTATTACATATAATTAATATATACGTAATATATATGTGAAAATATATCTATATACATTTCAAACATTCCTACTTTTCCACCTACCAGGCCTTCAAAATAAGAAATGATCGAGCAACCAAGGAAGTGTTGGAGGGTTTTGTAGACAAAGCCAGTATCCACAAGTCAACACAAATCAACACCCCTCCCAACTAAGAATTTTTCTTTGAGCGCAGGAAAATGGAAATTGGAAAGGACGATATCCAGTCAAGTTTTTGGACAGGATCAGAGACATCATGTGGCTTAATACTACAACATGAGCCAAAATATTCTTTCCCTGTGTTTTTTTACATATATTTATACTAATCATTACAAGCTCTAAGAATTTTATTTGAATTCTTTAGCAGGAACGTCCAAGATCTGGATCAAAGATTGAAGACAGAGGGCCCTCATAGAAAAACTAGGCTATTTTACTTCTTTTAATAAACTCCACTGATCGGAGATAGCCATATAACTGCATCAAATAACTTTGCCAATCAAAGAATCACTATCTAATTACATCAATAACTTCGCCAATCAATGAGTGGCGTATAACTTTAGCAAAGTCAAGCTTCTGCATTCCAAGGACTGTACATAAGCAAACAAAGTCAAGATTCCGCATTTTGAGGACTGTACATAAGCAAACAAAGTCATACTCCCACATTTTGAGGTCTGTATATAAGACAATAAAGTCATGATCTCGCATTTTAAGGGTCGTATATAAGAAAACAAAGTCAAGTCCCATATTTCGAGGACTGTATATAAGCAAACAAAGTTAATCTGTTGCATTCCAAGGACTGTACTTGTCATAACCTGAACTAGGGCCTAGTCATATTGGGTATCTCAAGCTTACCGTGAGCCGGAGTCCACCCCCTTAAGCTAACATTCACAACACAATAAGAGAATACAGTGGAATCCAACCAAAGTAATAAGAAGGATAGATAATCAAATATAAACTCTATGAATTAAAACTAACATCCAACCCATACATATCCACAAAAGCCTCTAAAACCAGAATATCAACTAAGTTGGGACATGCCCCTGACTATGAAAAAAATATCCCTAAAGAAATACTAAGTGAAAAAAGAAACCAGTGAAATGACAACGCTTTTCAAAAGAATAGTGGCTCACCATATCACAGTAGATCCACAGGAATATCAAGTCACCTAAGCTATATAGGAGCAACAAAAACCCTTCGAACACTACATCATCAAATGATGTAGCGTCCAGGTATGGTAAGTGGGATAAACACTGGCTTGTAACTCAGGAAAAGTGATAAAATAATCCTAATGCTAAAAACCATTCATAAAACATATGCACCACATTCATATACATATATATAGGATGCCGGGATGGGGACAAGAGTCATGAACATGAGAGTTTAAACCATTAACCTGAACTATGTAACTCGCTCCATCCTAATGGCACCCATGGGCTATATGAGTTCAGCTCTCTCTGCTGAAAGGGACCAGTGCATGTTGGCCGCACGAATCGAGGAATCTGAAGGAAGTGCTAAGGACACTAAGGCTATATCCATCCCAAAATATAATGTATCAACCAAGCACACGGTCATATAGACCCCCACACCGGCAATCGTGGTTTCCAATGTTTGTCCTCTTGGGACTACACCTTCACGGTAAGATACACAATTCTCTTTAAGTTTAATTTAAAACAATTTACACATACACCCAACCATTAACTTAGGAGTCTTAGGTTAAGGCATTTAGCACTTGGTATCGTTATACCAATTATCCTTGCAAGCTCATATAATCATGCCAAAATAATCTATGTATCCATTTGACTTCCAAATTCCACTTTAAAATCTAAACCATGGCCACCAAGGGCCTTTCAAGTCTGTTTTAACCAGTTATCTATTTATGCAATGGGTTCATAAATAAGTTAAATTACCTAATTATCCATTCTTAAAACAAAATTTACAAAGTGGGTTGGGGTTAATTCCATTACCAAGCCAAAAAGTCATCAATTTAGGGAAACCTATGTTCCCCATTTCAATTCTTACAACAATGCACCCATTCAGTCTAAAACCATAACATGGGAAAAGTAATTTAAGTAATACCAATCAAAACCCCTCAACCCAATTTCAAACCCATAAGTAAAAATCATATGAATATCCAATCAATTAATGCCATAGTGAAAAATTCAAGTTAGGGAAAGAAATACATACCTGAAACACACAAGAAATTGAAGATAATTTGAAGTTTGGAGCTTAGATGGTGAATCCTCTGTAAAATCCTTGAATGTTCTTGGGTTTTGAGTTTAAGAGGGAAAAAGAATGATTTGAACTTCTTAAACTAAAGGGAATGGGGTTATTTTATGTTATAAGGTCGTGCAAGGGGTAAAAAGACAAAAAACCCCTCACCCCAAGTGAATAAAACAAAAATTGGATGAAATTAAAACAACAGCATGGCACATCGCTATCACGGAGGGTGGCCTCTGTGCCACGACCTTATCGCGGAGGCTAACTTTGTGACACGCCACTACCATGGAGGCTCATTGCCTCAAAGTTCAAAAATAGCCTCGAACCTCTTCCAAAAATTCTAAAACTTTTCCAAAACACCCTTTTAACACCCCTAAACATAATTCAAGTAAAAAATTGACATTACGCATGTGCGAGGGTCAAAAATAAAATCATTAAAATTTTGTGGGGTCTTACATTACCCCTCCCCCGAATGATCAGTTATGACACTTTTAGCATGAGAATAGAAAGAATGCAGTAGATCCAAGGACAAATTCACAGGTAATTCCAACTCATAAGCAACATTCCCAATTTTTCTCACAATCTGCTATGAACCAACATAACAGGACTGAGCTTCTCCTTCTTCTCAAATCTCATGACTCTTTTCATAGAAGACACCTTCAAGAATACCCAATCACTCAATTCCAATTCTAACTTCCTTCGCCACATATCCGCGTAAGACTTTTGAAGACTTTGAGCAGTCTTAAGTCTTTCTCTAATCACTTTCACCTTCTCCATGGCTTGGTAAACCAAGTCAAGACCAAAATACCTAGTCTCTCCAACCTCAAAGTACCTAATAGGAGACCTACACCTTCTACCATGGAGAGCCTTAAAGGATCTATCTCGAATGCTAGAATTATAAATATTATTATACGCAAACTCAATAAGAGGCGAATGATCAACCCGACTACCCTTAAAATCAATTACAAAGGACCTTAGAATATCCTCCAAAGTCAGAATAGTCCGCTCCGCTTGTCCATCCATTTAAGGGTGGAAAGTGATGCTAAGGTTCACCTGAGTACCAAACCTTTCTGAAACAAATGCCAAAAAATAGAAAAAAACAGCGTACCTTATTTTGAAATAATGGACATAGGCACTCCATGCAACTTGACTATCTCCTGAATGAACAACTTAGCATAGTCCTCCACTGAGTAGTTAGTCCTCATAGTCAAGAAGTGAGCAGACTTAGTCATTCTATCCATAATGACGCAAATAGAATCATATTAATTGCGAGACCGCGGAACACCCCTAAAAAATCCATATTGCTCATCCCCCACTTCCACATGGGCAACCTATCTCTTGAGATATACTACCAGGCCTCAATGCTCATCCTTGACTTGCTGACAAACCATACACTTAGCAACAAAACTTGTCACATCTCTTTTTGTATTATTCCACCAGTAGATTTCCTTCAAGTCATGGTATATTTTAGTCAAACCTGGATAAACCATGTACCTGGACTCATGAGCCTCAGTCAAAATTCTTTCCCGTAGCCCATCAACATCAGGAACACACAACCTTCCTTGATACCTTAAGATGCTATCTCCCCCAATATCGAAAGCCATAACCTTTTGCTGACCCACGTCATCCTTAATCTGCATATGTATTGGATCCAAAGCCTACTTCTACATCACCTCAGCACCAAGAGATGATTTAACCACTTCTTGAACAATTACTCCTCCATCCTCAAAGTCCAATAGACGAACTCCCAAGTTAGAAAATCTATGAATATACTTCAACAATCCTCTCTTATCCTCATCCACATGAGATAAGCTCCCCATGGATAACCTTCTAAGAGCATGAACAATAATATTGGCTTTACCTAGATGGCAGTGAAGGCTCGTATCATATTCCTTACGTAATTCAAGCCACTTTCTTTGCCTGATATTCAATTTCTTCTGAGTAAATATATACTACAAGCTCTTATGATCTGAATAGATATCATCATGCACCCCATATAGATAATGGTGACACATCTTTAAATTAAAGACCGCCATTTCCAACTCTATATCGTGAGTCAGGTAATTTCTCTTATAAGCTTTAAGATACCTAGAATCTTTGGAGCATAATGGGACAACTATTGAAATTTTAGAGCAAACTATTTAACACTCATCTTACCCTATTTCAAGTTCACAAACTCTCCAGCCTTAGCTTCCTCAACTTCTGAGAGAAGAAGTGATTAATAAAGGCTCCTAAAAGATCATCCCACAATACCAATTCAACATCATCACCTCATAGCTGTTTCCACTCCTCATACCACTAATAAGCTATATTTTTCAACTAATAACAATAAACTCTACACCCTTAGAATCAGTAGCATGCATAACCCTAAAAATTTTCTCCATCTCATTAATAAACCCCTAAGGATTCTCCTTAACCTTAGAGCCTAAAAAGGTTGGGGGATTCAACCTCATAAACTCTCCAACCCAAGTGACCTTAGATGAATGAGAAACAAAACCAACGTGATCAAACCGATGAGACCATGATGCCACCAACTGGGTAAGCATATGAATAGGCTGACAAAATTCCACATTGGAGATATCTCCTTGAGGCAGCTAGTCATAAGTATCACAAGCTTGTAAAGACCAAGAAGGACTAGTAGGGATAACTGGAACCCTACATGGAGCAGTACAATCAGGAGAAGGGACCCTAGAATGGGTCTGCACTCTATAAGCAGGGTGAATTCTCTCCATATTTTTCTCAGGTGGGACAGAGGTTCCAACAGAGTTTCTACAAGCGCCAGATATTCAGGGATGCATGATATAAAATGTGAGTAAGCCAAGTGTTAGAGAAGTTTCAAGATAACTAGACTCTATATCCCAAAATAGAACACAAGAAAGAAATATTCCAAAATGCTTTGTGGCCTCCTCTTATAAGTTTGGTGCACTACACACCTGTAAAATGGGATCTACTTGATACGTCTTTATGGACACCCAACAACCCTGAATCATGCTTTGATACCAAGATTTTCACAACTCAAACCAAGGCCTAGTCGTCATGGGTATCTTAAGCCTACCATGAGTCGGAGACCACCCCCTTAGCCTAATATCCAGAACATAATAAGAGAATACAAAAAAAGACAACCAAATAGTAATAATAAAGATAGATAATTAAATATAAACTCTATGAATCAAAACCAACATCCAACCCACACTTGTCCACACAGGCCTTTAAAACCATAATATCAACTAAGTCGGGACATGCCCCAGACTATGACAAAAGTAGTTAAAAAAATACTAAGTGAATAAAGAAACCAACAAAATGATAGGTCCTTCAAAAAGAATTGAGGCTTACCAATTCTCAGCAGATCCATAGGAATACCGAGTCACCTAATGCTGCACGAGAGCAACAAAAAACCCTTCAGACCCTATATCATGAAATGATGTAGCGTATAGGGATGGTCAGTTGGATAAGCACTAGCATGTAACTCATAAAAACTGAAAAAAGAATGCCAATGCCAAAAACCAATCATAAAACATATGTACAATATTATATACATATATAGGATGCCGAATAGGGACAAGGGTCATGAACATGAGAGTTTAAACCATTAACCTGAACTATGTAGCTCACTCTGTCCTAAAGGCACCCACGAGCTATGTTAGCCACATGAAAGGGCCCCAGCTCATGTTAGCCACATGAACTAAGGAATCTGAAGGAAGGTCTAAAGACACCAAGGCTCTATCTATCCCAAAATATAATGTGTGAACTAAGCACACGATTATGTAGACCCCCATGCCGACAATGGTGGTTTCCAGTGTTAGTCCCCATGAGACTACACCTTCAGTATGAGCTACACAATTCCTTCTAATCCCAATTTAAAACAATTTGCGTATAAACCCAACCATTAATCTAGGAGTCTTATGTTAAGGCATTTACCACTTGGTATCGTCATACCAATTATGCTTGCAAGCTCATATAATCAGGTCAAACCAATTCATGTATCCGTTTGAATCCCAAGTTCCACTTTTTAAAATCCAAACCATGGCCACAAAAGGCCTTTCAAGTTTGTTTTAACCAATTATCCATTTATACAATGCAATGGGTTCATAAATAAGATAGATTATGCAATTATCCATGTTCATAAACCAAATTTACAAAGTGGGTTGGGGTTAATGCCATTACCAAGCCAAAAAGTCATCAATTCAAGAAAACCCATGTTCCTCATTCTAATTCCCATAAAATGCACCAATTCAGTCTAAAACAATAAATTTAAAGCATACATCATCAATTCAAAACATGGAAAAAGTAATTTAAGTAATGCAAATCAAAAACCTTCAACCCAATCTCAAACCTATAAGTTAAAATCACATGGGTATCAATTAATGCCATAATGAAAAATTCAAGTTAGGAAAAGAGACACATGCCTGAAACACACAAGAAATTGAAGACAATTTGAATTTTGGAGCTTAAATAGTGAATCCTTTGTAAAACCTTTAAATGTTCTTGGGTTTTTAGTTTAAGAGAGAAAGAGAATGATTTGATCTTTTTAAACTAAAGAAAATGGGGTTATTTTATGTTATAAGGACGGGCAAGGGGTAAGAAGGCCAAAAGCCCCTCACCGTAAGTAAATAAAATAAAAACTGAATAAAATCAAAACAACAACATGGAACACCACTATCACAGAGGTACCCTTCATGCAACAACCTTATTGTGAAGGATGACCTTCATGACACGCTAATATAGCTGGAGGCTTACTACCTCGGAGTTCCAAAATAGCCCCAACCCCCTTTTGAAAATTCTAAAACTTTCCTAAAACACCCTTTTAACATCCCTAAACATAATTAAAGTAAAAAATTAATATTATGCACGCAGGTGGGTCAAAATAAAATCATTAAAATTTTGTGGAGTCTTACAGTTCATGTGCAAATTAAGTCAAATTTCATATTTTTAAGATTATACATAAGCGAGTAAAGCGACCCTCTGCAATATCAGAGGATGTAAATGAGTAACACAACTCTCTGCCATATCAAAAGTTGTGTACAAGTGAGGGAGATGCCCCTCCATATCAAAGAATGTACATAAGCAATGCAACGCTCTACCATATCACAAGAGAGCCACTATCACAGTAGCATTGGATCTCAATAACAACATCATCAATATTAAGTCTGGGTCAAAGATCATCTCGCCAGAATGAGGCTTTTACTTTTAAAAAACCACCTCGCTAGTTGGATGACTTTTATCCTTCGACAATTGTCGTCCTTTCAGATGGCTTCATTCTTCAACAATTACCCGCCAGTTGGATGGATTTTACTTTTTAATAACTGCTAAGCTGATAAAGTCTTCTTATATTTCGACTATAGGCCTGCCAATTGGAGGCCTCCACAAACGGAGACTACAACACTAGTTTGAATATTTACACTCTACTCCTTACATTATAATTTTAACTTAGAATTTTTGAACAACAATAGATACTTTTCACCCTTTTACCTATTTTACAGGATATCACACCACAACTTGGAACTACTTTCTTAGCAGTAAACTGGAGAAAGCTAGCAGAATGTCAAGCATACCTAGCAATGTTAAGAATATTGGCAAAGAAACTCAACTTGACTCAATTCTTCCTGTTTTGTTAACTTTTACTATCATCGCCCAATGACGTCTTAATCTAACACTTGGACAATTTCTAAAAGTTTGCGATACTTTTATTTTTCATGTCCTATTGTGCCCAAGAGCACATGCAAGTGTACGTAGTCTCACCAAGTAATACAATGGCCTTATAAAAAGTCGAATATCGATCCCACAGGTACTTGTGTTGACAACTATCTAATTCAAGTTTAACTATTGAGATTAAATTAGTGCAATTGTTACCAAAAAGTTTTATAGTTTATAATTATAAGTAAACTAAAATAATGCAGAAAAGTAAAGATTTTGGACAATCAATGGATGAAAACTCGGGGTTAAAGCACTACGAACAATCATACTAAGCTATTTAATTTCATTGGTTAGAATACTTATCTTAGTTGTTGATTCACGGGGTTGATATTATGATCATGGTCTCTCTATCCTCTAATCACCTATCTAACTTAGCCCCTCAACTACATCGTTGAGTGGGGATGTGAGAACTAATCAAAATGCATTTATATTTCATCCCATAGTGAACCAAATAAGGCTTCTAGGTATATCTCTATCCTAGACACTAATTCAGATCCCTTATTTTAAAAAAAAACAAGAACCTTACTCTATTTACCCTTATGTTCTTTTCTTTTATTCCTCCTCTTAGGCTCATAAGACGATAATAGGTGTATTATAAGGGTCATGAATACTTAAAATAGTTATAAAAAGGATAAATAAACAACCAAATATGATAACAAATCAAAACCAAATCAATTCAAAGGAATAGTAATCATGTTCTTGGCCCTAACCTCGAAAATGGGGCTTTTAGCCACTCATGGACATAACCATAATCAAGAGAAATGAATACATGATAAAATCCATTAAAAAACTAAAGTAAAGAGATAAAAACCCTAATTCAAGTGTTTTGGAGCCCCTCTCCAAGTTTCAAAGTCGTCCAAGGTGTTTAACATCAAGTTCAAGTATCCTATTTATAGAAAAACAATTTTGGCCTCGTTGGGAGTATGGATCGCCCCAAAATGGTTAGTCCATTGGAGTAGGGGTATCCCCGTGATGGTTAGTCCACTGGAGTAGGAGCCGTTTTTCCCTTCTATGGTGAGGACACACTGGAAACTCCATCTTGACTTAACTCGTCTTGTGCATTTTTCCTTCAATCCCAAGCCTTGTGGTGTTGTTTCCACTTGATTTGCAGCTTGTGAATCATACATACATCATCATAATAAACTCACCAAGAATCCTATAGCATCAAACACCACGTAATAGAGCTCAAAACAACACAACTTTCAAGAAAATGAACTAAAAACTTAAGTTAAGAACTAGTTTTGCCTATTTTGACCTTTAACTTAGTTTTGACTCTTGGCTTGTTTCAATTGAATATTGAACACTATAAACAAGTTGTTACACATATAATTACACACTAATAACCTTAATAACTCATTAAACACATTATAATCCATCATGATCAACTAGACAAACACCAAGCTCAAGCTAGTAACACTAGTTTTCTCGTTTGAACTCTAAGTGATCAAATTAAGTAGAAACCTGTATGAAAGACACCATGAACATTATAATCAAATACTTAAACACTTAGATGATAAATTATATCATCATTAACACATTAAGTACAAGAGTAGTCATCAAAACAAGACTAAATAAGCTAGGATAACAACACTAAGGTGCATAAATCTACCTCAGTTCACCACCCCACACTTAAAGCCTTGTTTGTCCTTGAAAAACTCTTTGCTCTAAGCGTAATAAGAAGAGAGGACTCTACGCTTCTATAAAAAGCAAGACACTCATGCTAGTACTACAATGACTACATAGAATACAAGTTTCTAAGTTAAGTATGTTATGTACACAATTGAAAGTGTAAGATTACTACTTCAAAACATCCTAGCCTCAAGAATCGACTCACGTAGTTGTCAAACTCATGCATATTTCTCAATACGAGATATCATACAAATCATCCAACTATCAATAAATACGTGCCCTCATAACAAGATATTTACCTATAATTACTCACATGAATGGAATTTATAACATAATGGGTACAAAAATCAAATTGCACTCACTCTCACAAAGAATTCACAAGTTGCACAAGATAAACCATACGCTTTCCCTTAGTGTAGTACTCCACTAACATCAGAAAGTAAAGACTTAAGATCAAATAGGTCTTTAAGAGTTGTAATGTAGGCTAAGGGATGGGTAGCAACTATTTTGGCCAAGAATAATGACTATCTTCCCTAAGCGCTTTAATACATCACACTTTATAATTAATACCAATCTCCAACAACCAACTTTCACCTTCACTACCTTTACACATCTTTTGTTTTACCCCGTCTCATTAATCTCACTCATATATACTATGGTGGGAGTATTGATACTAATTCATGATTCCATTTTACCCTTATTCTCATCCACTTTACATTATGAGCCCCTATGATAGCCACCCTCAAATTAAGCGATCTGTCTTAGTTGAGGTGCACAATGTCCAAGGAGGACCAGGGACAAAATAGGTACATTGCAACACAAATGGGCTAAAAAAGAGAATTTCTTTAGAAAAAATTTCTCTAACTCCCAACGACAACACATTAATGGCACACACACCAATAACTATTACTTTTGGGCTTGACTTTCACCTTTCTCCTACGTAAATTTTGAACTCTTTAACTCAATTAATTTTAAACTAAAGTGCTTAGGAGCTTTTGATCAAATTAAGGTCTATCAAATAAGGGGATAAGAGATACATATGAGGCTACCAAAGAAAATAAGCTAAAGGCTCAATGAGGCTAACTAGGACTATGCACAAAGGTATAAATATGGCTATTAAAGAAATGCCTATATCATCTCCTAAACCCACACTCTTTATTTCACTTTGCATACATACCAGAAAAGTTCTAGACATCAAGTATAACAAGGAATGCATAAATAATCTCACACACATATGGCACATGCTGTAACGCCCTGAGTCTGCACCCCGAATGCTACACGGTGCTCATAATATCAAAGGACCACAAGCTAACCCATGACTGGTACATGATGCAATCACTGAATAATAATACTGTATAATGTAGAAATTAGGTGGAAATTGCCATAAGGTTCAAAACAGAATCATATGCTAATACATAAACACTGAATACTGAACATCTGACAATCCTATCAGAAAACTAAATAACTGTCTGAAATAATCTAGTCTGAAAAGCCTCTAACTAAACTGTCAGAAAATAAAGTTGATGGGACAAGTCCCCAACTAACTTTAACTACTGATAATATACTTAAAATGCTGAAATAACAACTCTCTCCTTGTACTATAAGGACTCACCGCTAAATCTACTACTAATAATCTGGGATGCTAGGTATGGTCAGGAGCCCGTGTGTCTGAACCTATGATATAAGACATCATAGCATAAAAAAGGTATGTGTCAGTACTTTGAATGTACTGGTATGCTAAGTGAGGTAGGTTGGTATACATGGGTTCATATGCATGAACAATAACTGACTAAGTTGCATAAATATAGCTGAATGAGAGTACATGTATACCTAAAACTACTGTAAATGCTGATTATGCAATGATATGCACCTAACTACGCAAGTTGTAACTGAGATTATGTTAACACTAGGTACTAAATTGTAATAACTAAATGATTGATATTTGAGTTTACTGATACTGTATTACTGTTAACTGAGAGACTATTTATGACAGTACTAATTCTGTAGAACTGAAATGAGGTTTCATAATAGGTCTGAAACTAAAACTGTGGGAGTGTTCATCTAACCGACATACCCCAAGTATGACTGAGTTGGGTCCAACCTATGACCCCAGTTGGAAGGGTGTTAGTACCTTGTCAAGGGATACTAACAACAGTTATGAGTTAACTCTCTCTAACAGAAAGCTCTTTCATCAACCCTCGCTGGTAGGAAAACTCATACGAGATGTATCAACCCTAGACTAGCAGGAAGACATATCAACGTACGTTGGATACATAGTTCTATAACGCAGGGATTGCTACTAAGGGTCAAACCCTTTACTGACAGAAATGCTCCCATCCCCAGGTTCACTCGGTGCTGAATCCTACTCCCAACTGAATAGACACTGAATTGATTTCTAATCTGTACAAGGCTTGACTAAGCTGTTACTGATCGAGCTATCTTTTTGAATTAGATTGATGTTCATTGATTTCTATTAACTGACTGCGTACAACTATTTCTATTAACTGACTGAATATGCTGAGTTCTGTAACTATCTGAGTACTACTGGACGTGACATTACTGAGACTATTCTGAAACTACTATAAATCTAGGTAAACAGCTAGATTATCGGGTATTAAATACCTCCAGGACTCGATAACATGAAAAGTAAAGCATAACATAGACTTGAAAAGTATTATAATGTTCATAACTCATTCATAGAGACATTTTATCAAACACTTGTAAGATATAAGCTTGTACATGTGCTAGCATGTCATAATTTCCCCATTTAATCCACATGAGCAATTTATCAAACACTTGGGGAACATAAACATTTTACATAATAATAATCAACATGTAGGCATCATGATTACAAATCCCAACCTACAAATTCAAAGTCTTAAACATGAATTCACATAATGCTACACACATGTCAAATAAATTTACATGAATCCTATAATAAATCATGAATTAGAATCCCAATTAACACCATACTCATGAATGCAATCAAACCCAACACAAAACTCATGAAATCAATAAACATGAAGTTTTAAAAAAGGTTCTTGAACTCCGAGGGTGGAAAGAAATCCTTAGATGAAGACCTAACATACCTTAGTTCTTGAATTCGTGAAGATTGATGGTGCGTTCTTGAATCTTGAATTTGATATTAGGTCCCCTAGAGTTTGTTCTTGAGAGGATTTTATAAAGAATGAGTAAATTTTGACTTTTTGATAAATAGGAAGGCAACTAAAGCTCGTAAGCTACCTTTTCAAAGCAACTGAGAATTGGGTAAGGGCCGACATATCGGGGACTGAGCTTCCCCTTCTTGCCAACCTATTTACCTCCTTCATGGGAGAGATTTCAAGAATATAAAATTACTGACCTCAACTCGAGATTCTTTACTGAACACACATGAATGGGAACATGAGAATGTAACTGAAATTGAAACGTGATACCTGAATTGAATATCGTGAACTGAGCTGATTCCTTGGATACAGGCCATGTCATGGGAATGGTCATACGACTAAGATTGGAACAAGAGAGTCAACTTATGAGTACTCATTACTCCAACTGGATCTTATTAAGTAAAGAAAAATTGGAAGGTTTAGGACAAGAAAGCTCAGGGGTTATAGTGCATCTTTTACTTGGGACATTATGTCCCTCGAAGAATGCTGACTTGGCTGAGACACTGAGGAAAAGCTGAGATGATGCATGGGGCACCTATGAACTAAATCATGACTGAATATTTGGGATTTGAAACTAAAGCGTGATGCATGAATTGAGCAGAACTTGTAACTACCAGAATGCTACATTCTGGAATGGTCATATTCATAAAACTTCGGATAGGCCGACTGGGTGGAAAGATGGGAAACCATACAAACTTGTCCGCCTAACTGCTAAACTGAATTGCTGGATTTATGGACTAACTTATACTAAAAACTTATACTCAACTGGAGCATTTCTTGACATTCTTTCTATAAAATTCTACTGACTTTAGGCAACAAGAAAATCTTAGCATGGTCTGAATAAGACATCTGAATAAGAAATCACCACGTGGCTACGATTCTGTAATATGAAGCAAGGCCGATGAAATATCATCTAAGATAGAGTTACTAAGCCTTATGCACTGCAACTACAAATTTTCAAGCTTAGATATATTTCTCGAATACTCTCTCAACTATACTATACTCTCCACCCTAGTACGATGCTTCACTTGAGACTACTGAAAATATTCACATGGGTGTGAGCATGAATACATAAACATGCCAACTTATCAGATTAATTGAATATCTGACAGCTGAATACTAGTTATGTAAGACTAAACCGTACTTAGTCTGAATAACTGGACTGAATCTGTAGAGTATTATGCATATAAGGTAAGAACTGATTGAGTAACATGAGATAACTGAGCATGAATTCATGAAAACTACATTATTTGAGAATGCAAGACCAAGCATATAACATAATTCTAAAATAGTCTGTAAACCGAGGTACTGAAATACTGATAATTGAATAACTAATAACTGTATGCTATGGTAAAGAAAACCTAAAATTGTATTGATTTACTGATTTGATTACTCAACCGAGACTGTGATTGAGAATGTAACTAAGATAGTAAAAGAGACTGTAACTGAGACTGTACAAGAACTGAATACTGGGTTCTGATAAATACATGATGGATACTGCCATAAATCAAGGATCTGAATAGACACTCACACTCGGCATTTTCTCAACTTCTCGTCTCATGAAAAATTCTTATTTCCCTCCTTTTACAACTAAATACAATTTCTTGCTAGCCATTTACTTAGCACACTAACCTGATATTCAGGCCTATTTTTATAACTACAGTCTCATGTAAAACAAAAAAAAGGGGCATCCCGGTGTACTAAAGCTATCGCTATGCACGTTGTTCGGGGAAGGGCCTCACCACAAGGGTGAATCATATGCAACCTTACCTTGCATTTCTTCTAGAGGCTGTTTCCAAGGCTTGAACCAGTGACCTCCTGGTCACATGGCAATAACTTAACCAGTTACTCCAAGGCTCCCCTTCCTCATGTAAAACAAGCATGAAATTTTTTTTCCTTATCATGAAGTATTTACACTCTCCCATATAAGAAATCGCTCATCACTACATTATTTCATAAGGAGAGTTCACTAAAGGGTTAAAACATGAAGACCTGAGGCGTGAATGAAAACTATGCCGAACTCGACACTTAACTAAGGCCTGAGGAATAAAATATCAATACCATGGATTTATCAAGAGATCTAAACTGAGGATATACATGAGATAATCTGAATTTAGCCAATCGTTAGGAGTGTAGCATGAGTCATGGGAATTGGGCATACTGTAAAGCATGACATAAGTACATGAGTCATGAGCTACATGATCTGAGTCTGGAGTTTCTATATTCATAAAACATGATTAGTAATACTGAGTAAACTAAGACTCCTTATACAAGGAATTGTAAGCGTACATGATTTTTGCTAACGTGCACAAATATGAGCTCTTATCATAGAGCTAGCATGTAAGACAGGAATAGATAAGATACCATGATAACTGATGGGTTTTGAGAGTCAAAAGTACGATTCTGAGATGATCTGTAGGTTCACCCTTATTATGAGAATAGAAAAAAATGTCATCTATGTAGACTATGACAAACATGTACAAGTACTGCTTGAACACGCAGTTAATCAAGTCCATGAATGCTCCTGGAGAATTGGTAAGACCAAATAACATGACTAGGTATTCAAAGTGACCATACCGAGTTCTAAAAGCTGTTATCGGAATATTATCGGAATACTAGCTGACTCTGAGCTGGTGATAGCCTGATCTGAGTTTTACCTTAGAAAAGTAACTGGCACCCTTAAGTTGGTCAAACAAGTCATCAATTCTGGGAAGTGGATACTTGTTCTTGATCGTGACTTTATTTAGCTAACGGTAGTCTATACAAATTCTAAAAAAACCGTCTTTCTTACGCACGAATAGAACTGGTGCACCACACGGAGAAATGCTGAGTCTGATGAACCCCTTATTTAAGAGATCTTTCAACTGTTCTTTTAACTCTTTGAGTTCTACAGGCGCTATTTTGTATGGAAAAATGGATATGGGCTGATTATCTGGAAGAAGGTTGCTTCTGAAGTCAATTTCCCATTCGGGAGGAACTTTAGGAAAATCTTCAGGAAACACATTTAGGAATTAACATGCTACTGATACTAACTCAAGATTAGGGTTTTTGAACTAGAGTATTAAACTCAAACGAGATGATTGACACATCCCTTAGATATCATTTCAATCACCCTAAGGTAAGAAAAAAGTTGACCCCTAAGAGCGCAAGTACTACCCCTCCACTCAAGAACAAGTTCATTAAGAAACTGAAAATAGACAATTCTATTTTTGCAGTCAACTGAAGCATAGCATGAATAAATCCAACCATTCCATGAATGACATCAAAATCATCTATCTCTAATTCTACTAAGTCTACTAATAAGACTTTCTGAGATACCATAGTCGGATAGTTCCGGTATACCTGTCGGGCTACGATAGATTTTCCCACTGAGGTAGAGACTAAGAAGAGCTATTTTAGGATTTTGGGATGTACTCTGAAGTCAACAAATATATATGGAGTTTCAAAGGACAAGGAAGCTCTTGGATCTAGCAAAGCATAAACGTGCAAGTGATAAACTTGTAACATACCAGTGACCACATCAGGAGAGATTTCCTAATTCTGTGGGACTGAAGTGCATAAAGCCTGTTTAGGCATTTCCCACTGGTGGCACTGGAAGTGGCACCCTGCAGATTTGGGAGACCAAAATAAGCTGAAGGACGGATATGCTGGCTCCACAAACCTGACTAAGGATAATCTCTGATTCTATGGCCTGACTTGCCACATCCAAAACACAACCCACTACCAGCCCTACACACGCCCTGATGGTTTCTGCCATATTTATGGCAAGGAGGATTTGTTTGTCCACTCTTTGGCCTTGGCATTCTGTCCTTCTTATTCTTTATCCCTTTTTTCCTATATCTCTTCTCCTCACTCTGCGGAGCTTAAGTCATAAGCCTAGATAGGATTGTAGCCAGCTGATTATTCTGGGCTTCTACTGAATATGCTAAGGCAGTGAAAGCAGTCTTGAGTTTGGAGTAAGACACATGCTTATTCAGGGGATCTGCCTGAATGGGTAGATGAGCTGGCTGGTTTCCAGTTCTCCTTCTATTAGTCTTTCTGGGAGGCATATTCTGTAAACGGAAGTAAGAAAAGGATTAGACTGAGACTATAACTTGAGCTCATGCTCACTCGCACTATATAGACACTGAAAGAAGGAAAATTTTTCCTAAAATGCCTCATAGTCTCTTGTACATAAGTGTGGAACGCTACACACCCATGCACAAGACTTTACTAGTTGCGACTTTCAGACTTTCTAAGACTCTGTTGAACCTTAGGATCTGATACCAAGTTTGTAACACCCCAAGTCTGCACCCCAGATTCTGCACGGTACTCATTCCAAAGGAGTACAAGCTAACCCATGACTAGTACCTGCTGCAATCACTGTATAATAATACTATATAATGCAAAAATTAGGTGGAAATTGCCATAAGGTTCAAAACTGAATCATTTACTGATACGTAAATACTGAATACTGAACATCTGACAATACTATATGAAAACTAAATAACTATCTAAAATAATCTAGTCTGAAAAGCTTCCAACTAAACTATTTGAAAATAGAGTTGATGGGACAAGTCCCCAACTAACTTCGACTACTGATAATATACTTAAAATGCTGAAATAACAACTTTGTCCTCAAACTGTGAGGACTCACCGCTAAATCTGCTGCTAATAATTTAGGATGCTAGGTATGGTTAGAAGATCGTACGTCTGAACCTATGATATTAGCCATCATAGCATAAAAGAAAGGTATGCATCAGTACTAAGAATGTATTAGTATGCTAAGTGAGGTAGGATGATATGCATGGGTTCATATGCATGAACAATAAATGAATGAGTGATATGAATATAACTGAATGAGAGTACATATAAATCTAAAACTACTGTAAATGCTGATTATGCAATGATATGCACCTAACTACGTAGGCTGTAACTGAGATCATGTTAACACTGGGTACTGAATTCTGATAACTGAATGACTGATATCTGAGTTTACTGATACTGTATTACTATTAGCTGAGTGACTATTTCTGATAGTCCTAATTCTATAAAACTGAACTGAGGTTTCATAAAGAGTCTGAAAATAAAACTGTAGGAGTGTTCATCTAACCGACATACCCCAAGTATGACTGAGTTGGGGTCAAACCTGTGACCCCAGTTGGAAGGGTGTTAGAACCTTGACAAAGGATACTAACAACGGTTATGAGTTAACCCTCTTTGACAGAAAAATCTTTCATCAACCCTCGCTGGCAGGAAAACTCATATGAGATATATTAACCCTAGACTAGCAAGAAGACATCTCAACCTACGGTGACTACATCATTCTGTAATGCAGGGATTTCTACTAAGGGTCAAACCCTTTACTGATAGGAATGCCCCCATCCATAGGTTCACTTAGTTCTGAATCCTAACTGAATAGACACTGAACTGATTTCTAGTCTGTACTAGGTTTGACTGAACTGTTACTGATCAAGCTGTCTATCTGAACTAGACTAATGTTCACTGAGTTCTATTAACTGACTGAGTACACTGAGTTCTATTAACTGACTGAATACGCTGAGTTCTATAACTATTTGAGTACTACTGGATGTAACATTACTAAGACTATTTTGAAACTACTGGGAATCTAGGTAAACAACTAGATTGTCGGGTATTAAATACCTCCAGGACTCGATAACAGGAAAAGTAAAGCATAACATGATCTTGAAAAGCATTATAATGTTCATAACTCATTCATAGAGACATTTTATCAAACACTTGTAAGATATAAGCTTGTACATGTTCTAATATGTCATTATTTCCCAATTTAATCCATATGAGCAATTTATCAAACACTTGGGAAACATAATCTATGTACATAATACAAATCAATATGTAGGCATCATTATTTCCAATCCCAACCTACAAATTCAAGGGTTTAAACATGAATTCACATAATACTACACACATGTCAAATAAATTTACATGAATCTTACAATAAATCATGAATTAGAAACCCAATTAACATCATAATCATGAATACAATAAAACACAACATGAAATTCATGAAATTAATAATCTTGAAGTTTTAAAAGAGGTTCTTGAACTCCAAGGGTGTAAAGAAACCCTTGGATGATCACCTAACATACCTTGGTGGTTGAATTCGTGAAGATTGATGGTGCGTTCTTGAATCTTGAATTTGAAATTAGATCCCCTAGGGTTTGTTCTTGAGAGGATTTTAGAGAGAATGAGTGAATTTTGACTTTTGTATAACCTAATAACGTGTTTTTGGGGCTGATATGATGTGGGAAAATGACCCATTTACTCTTTTGGACACAGAGTTTTAATGACTAAAAACGTACCCAGTGACGCGCAGACCGCCGTGCTGCATCGATGTCGTCAATGCGATGACGAAAGCACCGCATCGAGTTCATGTTGGTTCACCAGAATTGCACTGAAAACTGGGGGAAAATTATCTGTTGATGAGATGGGCGATGCGACGCATCGAGATTGCGTCGACCCACTATTTTGGTCACTTGCACATGGTTCCAACGAGGTTTGAAAAATCCAAAACTTATCTGAAGTGACCCATTGACATTCCTAATCATGAATCAACCTAAAAATTGACATTTTAAGGTTATAAGGGTCATGAAATAGGATCTCCAACTTACGAAGGCTAAAATACTTCTAAGTATAAGCACTTAGCTGAAATTTCTAAGTTTGGGACCTCTTTTCAAGCTTTAACGGACTGAGTTAAGCTTAAAATTTTAGGGGTCTTACAATATATCCCTTTGGGAACATTCATCCTCGAATAAAACTAACTTAGTTGAGAATACTGATAGACTAAATTTATATTTACTGAACATGCACAACTAAAACATGATTACATGACTGAAAGTAATGATATACGGAGTTATCATACTGACATGCATAACTGTATAATGACTGGTTTCTGAAAACATGACATATGACTGAGCTATTTCATAAAGGTATGCATGATATGAGAATGCTATGCAACTGAACCGATACAGAATTGTAAAGGTAATCTGAGCATGGAACATAATGAATTAAAGGAAAACGTTTACCTTAAGCTAAATCTGAGTTTTCAGAGAAGAGTTGAGGATACTTGGTCTGCATATCTACTTCTGCTTCCCAAGTATCTCCCTCAATGGAGGACTCCGTTAAAGAACTTTGACTAGCGAAACCTCTTTGTTCCTCAGTCTGTGAATCCTGATGATTGAGGATTTCTACTGGGATATCTTCATAAGAGAGACTGTTCTGAACAACTATACTCCCTATAGGGACTACAAATGCTGGGTCACCTATGCATTTCTTAAGCAAGGAGACATGAAACACTGGATGTACAAAAGCTAAATTTGAAGGCAACTAAAGCTCGTAAGCTACCTTTTAAAAGCGACTGAGAATTCGGTAAGGGCCGACATATCGGGGACTGAGCTTTCCCTTCTTGCCAACCTCTTTACCACTTCATGGGAGATATTTTCAAGAAAATAAAATTACTGATCTCAACTCGAGATCCTGTATTGAACATGCATGAACGGGAACATGAGAATGTAACTGAGCCTGAAACGTGATACATGAATTGAATATTGTAAACTGAGCTGATTCCTTGGATACAGGACATGACATGGGAATGGTCATATTACTGAGATTGGAATGAGAGAGTCAAATTATTAGTACTCATTACTCTAACTAGATCTTATTATGTGAAGAAAAATTAGAAGGTTTAGGATATGAAAGCTCAGGGATTATAGTGCATCTCCACCTTAGGACATTATGTCCCCCGAAGAATGCTGACTTGGCTGAGATACTGAGGAAAAGATGAGACGATACATGGGGCACCTATGAACTAAATCATGACTAAATATTTGGGATCTGAAACTGAGGCATGATACATGAATTGAGCTGAACTTGTAACTACCAGACTGCTACATTATGGAATGGTCATACACATAAGACTTCAGATAGGATGACTGGGTGAAAAGATAGGAAACCATACGAACTTGTTCGCCTAACTGCTAAACTGAATTGTTGGCTTTACGAACTAACTCATACTGAAAATGTATACTCAACTGGAGCATTTCTTGACACTCTTTCCATAAAATTCTACTGACTTTAGGCAACAAGGAAATCTTGGCATGGTCTGAATAAGACATCTGAATAAGAAATTACCACATGGCTACGATTCTATAATATGAAGCAAGGCCTATGAAACATCATCTAAGATAGAGTTACTAAGCCTTATGCACTGTAACTACAAATTTTCAAGCTTAGATATATTCCTCGAATACTCTCTCAACTATACTATACTCTCCACCCTAGTACGATGCTTCACTTGAGACTACTGAAAACATTCACATGGGTGTGAGCATGAATATATAAAAATGCCAACTTATCTGATAAACTGAATAGCTGACAACTGAATACTAGTTATGTAAGACTGAACCGTACTTAGTCTGAATGACTGGACTGAAACTGTAGAGTATTATGCATATGAGGTAAGAACTGATTGAGTAATATGAGATAACTGAGCATGAATTCGTGAAAACTGCATTATTTAAAAATGCAAGACCAAGCATATAACATGATTCTAAAATAGTGTGTAAACTGAGGTACTGAAATACTGATAACTGAATAACTAATAACTGTACGCTATGGCCAAGCAAACCTAAAATTGTATTGAGTTACTAAATTGATTACTCAACCGAGACTGTGACTGAGACTGTAACTAAGATGGTAATAGAGACTGTAACTGAGACTATACAAGAACTGAATGCTGGGTTCTGATAACTGCATGATGGATACTGACATAAATCATGGATCTGAATAGACACTCACACTCGACATTTTCTCAACTTCTCATCTCATGAAAAATTCTTATTTCCCTCTCTTTAATAACTAAATATAATTTATTGCTAGCCATTTACTTAGCACACTAACCTGATATTCAAGCCTATTTTCATAACTATAGTCTCGTGTAAAACAAGCATGCAATTTTTTTTTCCTTATCATGAAACATTTACTCTCTTCTATCTAAGCAATCGCTCATCACTACATCATTTCGTAAGGAGAGTTCACTAAAGGGTTAAAACATGAGGACCTGAAGCATGAATAAATACAATGCCAAACTCAACACTTAACTGAGGCATGAAGAATAGAATATCAATACCATAGATTTATCAAGAGATCTAAACTGAGGATATACATGCATAATTTGAATTTAGCCGATCGTTAGGAGTGTAGCATGAGTCATGAGAATTGGGTATACTATAAAGCATGACATAAGTACATGAGTCTTGAGCTGTATGACTTGAGTCTGGAGTTTCTGTATTCATAAAACATGATTCATATTACTAAGTGAACTGAGACTCCTTACACTAAGAACTGTAATCGTATATAATTTTTTCTAACGTGCATAAATATGAGATATTATCATGGAGCTGACATATAAGACATGAATAGATAAGATACCATGATAACTGATGGGTTTTGAGAGTCTGAAGTACGATTCTAAGATGATCGGCAGGTTCACCCTCATTACGAGAATAGACAAGAGTGTCATCTATGTAGACTATGATGAACATGTCCAAGTACTACTTGAACACGTGGTTCATCAAGTCCATGAAGGCTACTGGAGCATTAGTAAGATTAAATAATATGATTAGGAATTCAAAGTGACCATACCGAGTTCTGAAATCTATTTTTTGAATGTCACATTCTCTGACTCTGAGCTGGTGATAACCTGATCTAAGTTTTATCTTAGAAAAGTAATTGGCACCCTGAAGTTTGGCAAACAAGTCATCAATTATGGGAAGTGGATACTTGTTCTTGACCATAACTTTATTTAGCTGACGGTAGTCTATACATATTCTAAGAGAACTATCTTTCTTACGCATGAATAGAACTGGTACACTACACGGAGAAATGCTGGGTCTGATGAACCCTTTATCTAAGAGATATTTCTACTTTTCTTTTAACTTTTTGAGTTCTACAGGCACCATTCTGTATGTCAGAATGGATATGGGCTGAGTATCTTGAAGAAGGTCAATTTTGAAGTCAATTTCCCTTTTCAGAAGAACTTCAGAAAGATCTTAGGGAAACACATCTGGGAATTCACATGCTACTGATACTGACTCAAGATTAGGGGTTTCTGAACTTGAGTATTGAACTCAAATGTGATGATAGACACATCCCTTAGATATAATTTTTCTCGCCCTAAGGTAGGAAACAAGCTGACCCCTAACTGCGGAAGTACTACCCCTTCACTCAAGAACAAGTTCATTAAGAAACTGAAAATAGACAATTCTATTTCTGCAGTCAACTTAAGCATAGCATGAATGAAGCCAATCCATGCCAAGAATGACATCAAAATCGATCATCTCTAATTCTACTAAGTCTGCTAATGTGACTTTCTGAGATACCATAGTCGGACAGTTCCTGTATACCCATCAGGCTATAATAGATTTACCCACTGAGGTAGAGACTGAGAAGGTCTCTGCTAGGATTTCGAGACTGACTCCGAAGTCAACAGCTATATATGGAGTTATAAAGGACAAGAAAGCTCCTGGATCTAGCAAATCATAAACGTGCAAATGATAAACTTGTAACATACTAGTGACCACATCAGGAGAACTTTCCTAATCCTATTGGGACTGAAGTACATAAAGCCTATTTGGGAAATTCCCACTAGTGGCATGGAAGTGGCACCCTGTTGATTTGGGAGATCGGACCTAGCTGAAGGACGGATATGCTGACTCCGCAAACCTGACTGAGGACAATCTCTGATTTAATGGCTTGGCTTGTCATATCCAAACTACAAACCACTACTAACCCTACACACGCCCTGATGGTTTCTGCCATATTTTTGGTAAGGAGGATTTGTTTGGCCACTTTTTGGCCTTGGCGTTCTGGCCCTCTTATTCTTTTTACCCTTTTTCCTACATCTCTTCTCCTCACTCTGTGGAGCTTGATTCATAAGCCTAGATAGTATTGTAGCCAGCTGATTATTCTGGGCTACTACTGAATTTGCTAAGGCTATAAAAGCAGTCTTGAGTTCGGAGTGAGACACATGCTCATTCAGGGGTTCTACCTGAATGGGCGGAGGTGCTGTCTGGTTTCCAATTCTCCTTCTGTTAGTTTTTCTGGGAGACATGTTCTTTAAAAGAAAGTAAGAAAAGGATTAGACTGAGACTGTAACTTGAGATCATGCTCACTCGCACTATATGAACACTGAAAGAAGGGAAAATTTTCCTAAAATACCTCATAGCCTCTTGTACATAAGTGTGGCGCACTATACACCCATGCAAAAAACTCTACTAGACACGACTTTTAGACTTCCTCGGATTCTGTTGAATCTTAGGCTCTAATACTAAGTTTGTAACACCTCGAGTTTGCACCCCGAATGCTACACGGTGCTCATCCTGAAGGACCACAGGCTAACCCATGACTGGTACCTACTGTAATCATTGAATAATAATATTGTGTAATGCAGAAATTAGGCAAAAATTTCCATAAGGTTCAAAACTGAATCATATGCTGATACGTAAATATTGAATACTAAACATCAGACAATCCTATCTGAAAACTGAATAACTGTCCAAAATAATCTATTATGAAAAGCCTCTAACTAAATTGTCTGAAAATAGAGTTAATGGGATAAGTCTCCCACTAACTTCGACTACTGATAATATACTGAAAATGCTGAAAAAATAACTCTATCCTCGAACTATGAGGACTCACCACTAAATTTGCTGCTAATAATTTGGGATGCTAGGTACGTTCAGGAGCCCGTGCGTCTGAACCTATGATATAAGACATTATAGCAAAAAAGAGAGGTATGCGTCAGTACTTTAAATATACTGGTATGTTAAGTGAGGTAGGATGGTATGCATGGGTTCATATGCATGAACAATAACTCACTGAGTGGCATGAATATAACTGAATAAGAGTACATGTATAGCTGAAACTACTGTAAATGCTGATTATGCACCTAACTACGCAGGCTGTAACTAAGATTATGTTAACACTGGGTACTAAATTTTGATAACTAAATGACTGATATCTGAGTTTATTGATACTGTATTACTATTAATTGAGTGACTATTTTTGACAGTCCTCATTCTGTAGAACTGAACTGAGGTTTCATAATGAGTCTAAAACTGAAACTGTGGGAGTGTTCATCTAACCAACATACCCCAAATATAACTGAGTTGGGGTCCAACCTGTGACCCCAGTTGGAAGGGTGTTAGCACTTTGCAAAGGGATACTAACAATGGTTATGAGTTAACCCTCTCTGACATAAAGATCTTTCATTAACCCTCGTTGGCAGGAAAACTCGTACCAGATGTATCAACCCTAGACTAGCAGGAAGACATCTTAACCTATGCTAGCTATATAGTTTTGTAATGCAGGGATTGCTACTAAGGGTCAAACCTTTTACTGACAGAAATGCCCCCATCCCTAGGTTCACTCGGTGCTGAATCCTAATCCCAACTGAATGGACACTGAACTAATTTTTAGTTTGTACTAGGCTTGACTGAACTGTTACTGATCGAGCTGTCTATCTGAACTAGACTGATGTTTACTGAGTTCTATTAACTGACTGAGTATTCTGAGTTCTGTTAACTGACTGAATACGCTGAGTTCTGTAACTATATGAGTACTACTAGACGTGACATTACTGGGATTATTCTGAAACTATTGTAAATCTAGGTAAATAGCTTGATTGTCGAGTATTAAATACCCCAGGGCTCGATAACATGAAAAGTAAAGCATAACATGATCTTGAAAAACATTATAAAATTCATAACTCATTCACAGAGATATTTTATCAAACACTTGTAAGATATAAGCTTGTACATGTGCAAGCATGTCATGATTTCCCCATTTAATCCACATGAGCAATTTATCAAACACTTAGTGAACATAATCTATGCACATAATACTAATCAACATGTAGGCATCATGATTTCAAATCCCAACCTACAAATTCAAGGGCTTAAACATGAATTCACATAATACTACACACATGTCAAATAAATTTACATAAATCTTGTAATTAATCATGAATTAGAAATCCAATTAACATTATACTTATAATATAATCAAATCCAACATGAACCTCATGAAATCAATAAACTTGAAGTTTTAAAAGAGGTTCTTGAACTCCAAGGGTGGAAGGAAACCCTTGAATGAACACCTAACATACCTTGGTGCTTGAATTCGTGAAGATTGATGGTACATTTTTGAATCTTGAATTTGAAATTAGATCCCCTAGGGTTTGTTATTGAGAGAATTTTAGAGAGAATGAGTGAATTTTGCCTTTTGGATGACCTAATTACATGTTTTTAGGCCTGATATAAGGTGAGAAAATGACCCAATTACCCCTCTAGATGCAGAGTTTTAATGACGAAAAATATGCCCAATGATGTGCATATCGATGCGCCGTATCGATGGAATCAACGCGATGACCAATGCGCCGCGTCGAGTTTGTATTGGTTCACCGAAATTGCACTGAAAGCTGGGGGACAATTATCTGTCGACGCGATGGGCGATGTGATGCATCGAGATCATGTTGACCCACTATTTTGGTCACCTGAACATGGTTCCAACAAGGTCCAAAAAATCTAAAACTCACCCGAAGTGACCTACTGACATTCCTGATCATGAATCAACCTAAAAATTGAGATTTTAAGGTCATAAGGGTCGTGAAATAGGATCACCAATTTACGAAGGCTAAAATACTTCTAAGTATAAGCACTTAGCTGAAATTTCTAAGTCTGGGACCTCTTTTCAAGCTTTAACGAACTGGGTTAAGCTTAAAATTTTGTGGGGTCTTAAACACGCTCAACTCAAGTAGGATCATTAAAGAATCTTAACCAAATAATCCAATGAATTAAACATTAATCCAACAAGTACAAGAGTCATAATCATGAGTCGAGGAGTCTCAAAAACAGTAATTTACATACTCAACATGCTCTTTACAACCAAAATACTTGCATCATATAGTCAAATATAGAGCCAACAAAAACATACCTCTTATTCCTAACATAATTTTTTTATAGTTACTCCTAAAATGGGAATTTCCTCACCTCACACTAAAAATCTACTTTTTCCTTGAAGTGTACTTAAAAGTAGAGATAGAAATACTCCCTGAGGGCTTTAGGCCTAGCTAGTAGCATCTTCTTGTATGAAGAGGGTTCGGGGATCCCACACTTAGTCTTTGCCATGCTCTTTAGCTTAGGTTTTCAATAATCAGACTTCCCATCCACCTGTGATTCCACAAAAACAAAAAACTAGTAAAGTAAAAACTAAAATACTAAAAATAAAACCTACCTTAACTTGGGATGCGATTTAGTGTCATAGTACGACCCAATCTTCGACTCATCCATTTTTCTTTATCCTCTTCCTCCTACTTAGAGGCCATATTCTAATTTATTTTTTACCTCTTGAATGTGCAATCTCAAGGTCAATAACTCTCTTAACAATAGCCTTTTTAGGCTCATCAATCTTTATTATTTCAGGCTAGGGTGGTTGTGGATTGAGTCACTCAATGAGGAAGTTAGAAGAGCTCTATAGTGGATTGAACTCCACCACCCCACACTTATTGATCTTGGGTGTATTTATACGCCTAAGCACCATAAATTACCTATATTTTAGCTAAGTTTGGAGAACAAAGTGCCTAGTTTCTTATGTTTTCACTCAATTTCTATGTAATTGAGCTAACCAATGTGATTAGCATGATTTCAGGTATTAATGAGGTATATGGAGACATAATGGGACTTGGGAATACGGATGGCATATGACACAAGAGAGAGTATCAGTCTGGACCAAATGTGGTGCCTAAATACTATGTCCATGACTAATTTGTCATTTAGAGTTAGCCTAGGGACTTAAAAGGAAATTAGGAGGGAAAAGTTATTAAAATTACTTGATGCTGAAAAGTCATGTATTATTCATTATTCTGTATTATTTTTGCACTGGGAGTGGCGGCTTAGCACCAAGAGAGAAACTCAACTTCATCTTCTCCGCCAAGAATGTGTTAAATTTTTGGTATGGTGAATATTTCTATTATGATTCCCGTTTTATTCATGAGTACCTAAGTTTATTAGTTAGGGTTATGGAAGCCGTGTAACATACAATCTATTACTTTGAGTTTTTGAATTCATCATGTATTGATCTGATTATATCATACTCTCTTCATTTATCTTGATTTCTCGTGGTTGCAAACATAAAGGATATGCCTTAAAACTCAACTTGTTATATAGAAAGGTTGAGGTTCAGAAAAGAGAGTAGTGACAAGAAAATAGGATTTCCAACCCCTATTTCATATGTTAATGCCTTAACAGGATTAACTACTTGGAGATTTTTTGTTGTTTTTGTAAACACTTTTGATTCGAGAGAACTAAAGTGAATTAGTCCTTGATGGTTGAGAAACACTAGGATTATATAATTAAATAAAATACATTTATTTGTAGGCACGATGCATGCAGGAATTTGTAAAGCCCATAGTTATAAAGTATTGAAAACTACAAGGTGGACATAACCCTAGCTTGCTATTTCTCTGGATTCAAATACTACACATCTCTCATCTTGTTAATCTGAAACTATAAATTTTTAAACTAAATCAAACCCCCTATTTATTTTACAAAAACGAATGATTAAAAGTCTAATAATCTACATAAAACTTAATTAGCACCATATTCCCTATGGGATTCGACCCCAACCTAGTTGGGTTATATATTTGACAATGACCGCTTACACTCTTGTAAGAGAGTTGTAATTTGGGCGTATCAAATTTTGGCGCTGTTGTCGAAGAATACGGTTGTCGATTGAGTTTATGTGTGTTAATTGACTATTAGTCAAGTTTCCTTATTTTACATTTATTTGTTGTTTTTGTTCGTTACAGGCTCATTGTTGTTTATGCCACGAACAAGAAGTTCAGGAGAACCATTATTACCCTTCAATCCTGAAACTCATCTCATTGAATGAATGGCTAACCAACTGGAATCTAAAAGATTAGCCACTTTAGCTAATGCTCAATTAAATCAAAAAAATAAAGATAACCCAGGTCGGGTACCTAATCTAGATGAAGAGGACCCGGGAGATGGTGATTTAATTTACCCGACTAATAAGAGGCATACAATGGGAGTAGTTGCACCTGTAAATCAAAATCGTCCATTCAGAGGAAGACTAGACCGCCAAGCTGTGTAATTTGATATTGATAATGATGAGGATGATATAGATGGAGATGGAGCTACAAGGTAAATCATTCCACCTCTACGAGCTCCTGGGGTGAAATTCAACATCACCAGTACTATGATCCAGCTACTGAATTTGAAAGGACTCTTTGGTGGATTACCTGGTGATGATCCAAATCTATATTTGGTGAATTTAATCAATATTTGTAAGTCATTTGATAATCCTGGAGTGGGACAAAATGCTATTCATTTGAGATTATTCCCATTGTCTATGTCGGGAGAAGTAACTATGTGGTTGAATAAACTGACTCCTGATTCTATAACAAATTGGAGGCAATTGAAAGAAGCTTTCCTAGAAAGGTTCTTTCCGCTCTCTAGAATGTTATAGTTGAGGGATGAGATCAGAAAATTTAGGCAATTGGCTAATGAATCTTTGCATGAGACTTGGGGGAGGTTTAAAAAGAAGTTGACTCAATGCCCAAACCATAAGATGACTGATGAACACTTGATGGAAACATTCTACAGTGCTTTGAACTCACTTACAAAGCCAATAGTGGATAATGCTGCAGGAGGATATTTTATGGAGCTCACCTTTACTGAGGCTACAGACATGTTAGAAAGAATGACTAAGACAAGTAAAGCTTGGCATACCAGAGATTCTGTGATAGCAAGCAATACTAGGTCTAGTGTAATATCAGCAGAGCAGCGTAGGAGAGAAGAGGAGCGTGATCAGGATATGGATCACATGAAAAACCAGATAGATCTACTCATGAAATATTTGCTATTAGGGAATGTAAAAAAGGTAAAAGATGTGGGGTTCCATGGTAAGGGAGCTGAATCAAACACCGAGGAAGAGGCTAACTACTTGCATAACTAGGGAGGTTTCCAAACTGGTGGTCAAGGAAACCAAGGTTGGAACCATCAAGGAGATTGGAAGAATAAAAGTGACAGGAGTGGACTGTATGTACCTCCTGGAAGCCGTGAAAATGCTGCCACCAGTTCAGGCAAAATGTCCATGGAAGACATGATGGATAAACTATTAAAGGGAGTTGAGGCGACTAATTTTGGGGTGACTATGATGTAGAGTGACATATCTTCAATGATTCAACTAGTAAATTCACACTTAACTTCTATTAAACAACTGGAGTAGCAGATAAGCCAATTATCCGCAATATTCAACCAAAGACAGAATGGGACTCTACCAAGTGATATAGTTCAGAATCCGAGGACTGATGGATCATGTATGGCTATTAACACTAGGAGCGGTAAGATGTTATCTAGTCCAAGATTGGGAGCATCTTCTTATACTGATGAGGTCGAAATGGATTGGAAGATGGTTGATGAATCTTCAGTGGTACCTATGGAGTTGGGAGGTTTGGAAAAGAAGAGTGTGGAAGTGTAACAACCACCTAAGCCAAAGCATGTTAGTGATCTAAAGCAAGGCATAAGAAAGGAGGTAAAAGTTGCTCCAGTTGAAATACCAAGGCCACCACCCCCATTTGCATAATGATTAAAGAAGAAAGAAGATGAAGGCAAGTTTAAAAAATTCATGGCTATGTTGAAGCAATTGACACTGAACGTGCCTTTAGTTGAAGCACATGACCAGATGCCAGGATATGCTAAATTTTTGAAAGATCTTATGACGAAGAAAAGAGCGGTAAGCTATGAACCGATGGATAATCTCCATCATTGTAGTGCTATTTTTACAAGGTCATTGGTGCAGAAGAAGGCAGACCCAGGAGAATTCACCATCTCTTGTACGATTGGGTATCTGTATTTTGCTAAGGCCTTATATGATCTGGGAGCTAGCATAAATTTGATGCCGCTAGCTATTTATAATAAGTTGGGTTTGGAAGACCCCATACCTACAAACATGTGACTTGTAATGGTGGATAGATCGGTGAAAAGGCCGGTTGGGATTCTACATTATATACTTGTAAAGGTGGCCAATTTTATATTTCCTACCAACTTTATAATTCTTGATTGCGAAGAGGACTTTGAAGTACCTATAATTTAAGGCATGCCATTCTTAGCAAATGGGAGAGTGTTAGTTGACCTAGAGTTGAATGAGATGAAATTTAGGCTCAACAGGAAAGAGGTTAGTTTTGAAGTACGTAAATCCATAAAACAACAAAAGGAGATGAGTGTTTTATCGATTGTTGATGTATTCTATGAAGATGAGGTACATATGGTATCATCGATGTATCTTGACAAATCCTGAGTAGTCAAGATAATCGAGTCTTGCCGTGACATTAAATCAGGCGCTGCATGGGAGGCAACCTATGATTTTATTCTTATTTTATCATGTTAAATAAAAATGCAAAAATAAGAGTCGATCCACGACCAAAACTATGGTGCTTGGTAGGAGGAAACCCATTCTTCGAATCATTTTTAATTGTTTTTGATTAAGTGCAGGTGTTCGAAGAACTAAGAAGGTGATAGGTTCTAAACTCAGTTTGAAAATGAGCCATAGCAAAGGTGGAAAGTTTAGGAGAGATGAAAATGTTATAGGTAAGTTGGAGTGGTCAAATGTAAGACTAGATTCATTTTTATATGGAGAATGGGGTGCATGGCATCCAAGTTTAAGATTACTATAGGGTGTGACACCCAAGTTTACATAGACCATGACAAAGGCGTCGCCTAACACTTAGCCTAAGCCCATTGCTTCACATAGGCATTACCTTGTGCGACACCTAACTTAGCTTGAGCGGAAGGATGTGCACTGCACACCTTGATGTAGACGATAACATGTACGATGCCAACCATACCGTAAATGCTCACTGTTTAGGTTAGGCGGTGCCTTATGCACCACATACTTCAACTTGTGCGATTCCTTGAGAGATGATTAATTGAACTTGTGTGATAACATGTGTCCCACACACCATAACGCATATGATCACTGTCTCACTTGTGTGATACCAAATGCGACGCATACTTAAACTTGTTCGATGAGTTATGCGCCACACACCTCTCCAAATTCAGCTTAGTTTCTAACTTTTAATTGGGTCAACCCGAGCCGGATTTCATTCTTTAAATATACTCCACATCCTAAATGCCCAAATTCATCCTTATTTCACCCCTAAGCCATACATGATTCCTCTCTCACCATTCTGTTTGTCCTTCAAGATTACTCTTTGATTAACAATCTCAAGAATTTTTCTTCTTTCTTCAAGGTAAGTTTTCTTTTCTTAATCCTTAAGTGTTGTGACTTTATATTATAGTTGTTAATTGGTTTCTTGAGGATTATGGATTAAATTCTTGCCATGGCTATGTCAAAGAGAGGTTTTGAGCATCTTGCGAAGATAAACATCATTGTTGTAGTATACACCATTGTTGTAGTACTTTGATCTTTTGTATGTGATTGAATTATTCATGACTAACATAGTTTAGTTGTGTGGTCATTATTTCACAACTTACTTGATGGAACATGGTGTTGGTTAAATTGTGTAAAAGTGATGGTGTTTTGTGTATATTGATATGTTGAAGCTCTAAGGCATAACTTTGTTCAAAAATTGTTTTATTGAAGTAAAATTGGTGGAATTAAAGTGAGTGAATTGTATTGTGTCTAATGTTGGTGCACTATATCAAAGTGTATGTAAGCAAAGTCTGAGTACCCGACAATAACACTTAATTGGTTTATACTAACAAATTAAGTGTGGGGTGGTGACTTTACCATCTTTATCTTAATTGTAGTTAGTTTCATTATGTGTGGCTAACGTGGATGATGTGATGAATACAGGAAAAGTGGCTTCGATAATAATCTCCATGCAGGTGCCATGACTCCTAATATGGATAAGGAGTACTACTAGCCAGGTTTTTTATCTTGTTATTTGCACTGGGGATAGTGCTTAGCGTAAGTGTGAGGTGACTGGTTACTTTGCTACTTGTTTTGTAAGAAAATAAGACCTTCTCCTTAGTATACTTTTGTGATAGGATTAGTTATTTTGTTTATTTTATTTCTTGTTAGATGTTTGTTTGATTTAGTCATAATTAGGTATTTTTCTCGATGATGGATGGATAACGACCGTCTTAAGAGAAAATTAGTCATTTACTTGTATGTAACTATTCTTGTAGATCACATGACATTATAACATAAGTATGTGATGGATCATTATATTTGATACACCTGGGCTCTAGTTGTGACTCTTGTTGTGATTGTTAGTTTTATTTGAATTCATTTAATTATTGGGTCGAGAATCTATAATACTCCTAATTGATTTGACTATGTGCCATGAGTGTGTAAGACTGTTGTATATTCCTTATTGCAACTGATGCTAGAACTTACCTGGTGTGTGTGCACAACGAAATAAAGATTGTGAGTTTATGAGATGATTTAGGCATTTATTTGACAACCATTGTTTATGCCTTCTTTTAACCTACCTTTACACATTATCTTAGTTAGTCCCATTGAGACTTTAGCTTGTTCTTGTGTTAGCCTCATATGTAGCCTAACCCGTCCTTTAATAGATCATAATTTGATCCAAAAGCTCCTAAGCACTTTAATGTATAATCAATTTGAGTTAGGAGTTTGACAATAAGAGAAAAAGGGTGAAATTGATGCCCCAAAGTCTAGTTATTGGCGTGTGCAATTGATGTGGTTAGGAGTAGCAAAAATTGTTGAAAAAGTTCCAAATTTTATCCCGGATATGTTACAATAAACTTGTTTTGGACATGGTCCTTCTTGGACATTGTGCACCTCAACTAAGGCAAATTTCTTGATTTGAGGGTGTCTATCATAGGGGTGCATAACATGAAATAGGTGCATAAAAAAATAAATATTTGAAAGGGTTGCATACTCCCACCATAGTGTTATTAATTGAGTTTAATGGGATGGGGTGAAAACAAAAGATATGGATAGATGAAAGTGGTATAAATTGGTTGTTAGAAATTGGTCTTAGTTGCATGATGTAGTGTATTAAAGCTCTTAGGGAAGATACACTATTTCTGGCCAAAATAGTTCCTACCCATCCTTTAGCCTGCATTACAACCCGTAAAAGACCTTTTTTATCCTATCTTAGCATTCTAATATTAGTGGAGCATTACACTAAGGGCAAGCATATGGTCATCAGTTGTAATTTGAGCATTCTTTGTGAGAGAGAGCGCAACTTGATTCTTGTACCTATTTTGTTAGAAATTGCATGATTGTGAGTGATTATGCGTAACTTTCTTGTTATGAGGGCACATGGTTGATGAAGGTTGGGTAATTTATATGATTTCTTTTCTTAAACGGTATGCATGAATTTACCAACTTAATGAGTCTATTCTTGAGGGTAGGTTGTCTCTAGTAATGATCCATGAATTTACTTCTTGTTCATAATTATTGTGTGAGCCTATTTGAGCATCTTGTTTTTCCTCTGTGGGTGTTAAGAGTTGTATAGTATGCATAAATACATAAGTTGTTTGAGGAAGAACAAATCTTTAAGTGTGGGGTGGTGATCTTGGGTATATTTATACGCCTAAGCACCATAACTTACCCATATTTTAGCTATGTTTGGAGAATAAAGTGCCTAGTTTCTTATGTTTTTACTCTACTTCTATGTAATTGAGCTAACCGATGTGATTAGCATGATTTCAGGTATTAATGAGGTATATGGATACATAATGGGACTATGGAATGTAGATGGCATATGACACAAGAGAGAGTATCAGTCTGGACCAAATGTGGTGCCTAAAAATTATGTCCAAGACTAATTTGTAATTAAGAGTTAGTCTAGAGACTTTAAAGAAAATTATGAGGGAAAAGTTATTAAAACTACTTGATGCTGAAAAGTCATGTATTATTCATTATTCTGTATTATTTTTGCACTGGGAGTGGTGGCTTGGCACCAAGGGAGAAACACAACTTCATCTTCTCCGCCAAGATTGTGTTAACTTTTTGGTATGATGAATATTTCTATTGTGATTCCCATTTTATTCATGAGTAGCTAAGTTAATTAGTTAGGGTTATGGAAGCCTTGTAACATACAATCTATTACTTTGGTTTTTTGAATTCATCATGTATTGTTCTGCTTATATCATACTCTCTTCGTTTATCTTGAATTCTCGTGGTTTCAAATATAGAGGATGTGCCTTAAAACTCAACTTGTTCGATAGAAAGGTTAAGGTTCAAAAAATAGAGTAGTGAAAAGAAAATAGGATTTCCAACCCCTATTTCATATGTTAATGCCTTAACATGATTAACTACTTGGAGATTTCGTATTGTTTTTGTAAACACTTTTGATTTGAGAGAACTAAAGTGAATTAGTCCTTGATGATTGAGAAACACTAGGATTATGTTATTAAATACAATACATTTATCTATAGGCACGATGCATGTAGGAATTCGTAAATCCCATAGTTAGAAAGTATTGAAAACTACAAGGTGGACATAACCCTAGCTTGCTATTTCTCTGAATTCAAATACTACACCTATCATCTTGTTAATCTGAAACTATAAATTTGTGAAATGAATCAAGCCCCCTATTTATTTTACAGAAACGAATGATTAAAAGTCAACTAATCTGCATACAACTTAATTAGCACCATATTCCCTGTGGGATTCGACCCCAACCTAGTTGGGTTATATGTTTGACAACAACCGCTTATACTCTTGTAAGAGAGTTGTAATTTGGGCATATCACCTATCCCCATCAATCACTGTAATCATGCACAAATATTTATGATGGGATAGTGTGTTCAGTAGTTTGTACACTTTGAAAATTGCCTCTTTATCATCCAACCTCATTATGAGTGTGCCCTCTCTCACATTTATCAATGCTCCTCCCGTCGCCAAGAATTGACATCCCAAGATGACTGACACTCTTTTATCTGCCTAAAAATCTAAAACAATAAAATTGACAAGAATAATAAACTTACCAACCTTGATGAGAGCATCCTCTATGATTTCTTCTGGATGGGATATGGTCCGGTCTGTAAATTAGAGTAACACAGAGCTCAGTCTCGGCTTCCCCAAGCCCAATATATTAAACAAGAAGAGGGGCATAAAATTGATACTTGCCCCCAAATCACTAAGTACATAGACCACCTCACTATTGCTAATTTGAGTAGCGAGCATGAAATTTTCAGGATCTTTAAGCTTTTTGGGCATCTTCTGCATCACCACAGAACTACACTCCTCAGTGAGTATTATTGTCTCATTATCCTATAGCGTAACTTTGTTAGTGATCACGTCCTTCAAGTACTTAGCATACTCAGGCATTCCCTGCAGAACATCTAAAAAATAAAGGTTAATGTGAAGCTCTCTAAAAGTGTCAAAGAACTTCTTGAAGCATACATACTCCTTTGCTTTTCTAAGACTCTGTGGGAAAGGTGGTGGTAGTCTCTCCTTCACCTGTTCAACAACTTTAGTTTTTGAGTACTCAGACTTCCTCAAATTTTTAGAAACTTTGTCATCTAACTACTTAGGAACTATCTCCGCATCTACCTCCTTAGTTGTCTTTGGAGGTTCTTCATTGAGATCTTTACCACTCATTAAAGTTATTTCCATCACTTGTTTAGGAGGTTCAGTATTACTTGGAAAACCACCTCGAGGCCTGGCATTTTATGCCTATTGCATCTGCCCAACCTGCATCTCTAAGTTATTTGTAACCACCTGTTGTCTCTTTATATCTGCTGCTAATATGCTTGAGAAGCTATAATTTGTTTCAGCATCTCTTCTATATTGTTCATTTAAGTGATAGCCTGATTATGCTGCTGAAACTGTTGCTGTTGGTCATTCTATGATGGAATTATTGGCTGAGTCTGCCACTTTTGATTGTAGGCATTCCCATAATTCGGCCTTTGAGCATTGCCCACAAATGTCACTGACTCAGGATTTGCACCATACATGGTTGCAGAATGACCATTGTTTCCAAAAATCTTGCACCAAGTACTCGTCTGATGAATTGCATTAGCTGTTGCTGCAGGCTGTGTAACCTTCAATTTTATATTGCGGAGCTGAGTAGTTCATTGATTTTGTCGTACAACAATCTGAGCGGATATAGAAGTAAACTAGTCTACCTTCAACATACCCGCAACCTTCTTTGTAGCATTTTTTGAGTCAAAATGCCACTCAAGATTTCCTTGTGCAATCTGATTTAATAAGGTGTATAGCTCATCATACATCAATTCCAACACTTGACCACCTGCAGCTGAATCTAGAAAAATTTTCATGTTGTTATCAAGTGCCTCAAAAAAGTACGAGCTAGTACCTTATTGCATAACTGATGATGTGGAGAGTCTGAAGAAGAACTTTAAACCTCTCCCAAGCATGATATAAGTTCTCATATGGCTTCTGTTTGAAGCTTACAATCTCACTGCACAGTCTTGCCAGATGGAAAAAATTGGATGAGGAATATTTGAGCTAAGTCATCCCAGGTTGTGATTGAACTTTTTGGCTTAGCGTTCAACCACTTTTTTGCTTCCCCCAATAGTGAAAAGGGGAAAAGTGTCGGCCTAATATTGTCAGTTGACACACCCGTAGGGGTAAATGTGTCACTGATCTCAAGGAAGTTCCGCAGGTGGGATTGTGGATCTTTATGTGAAAGCCCCATGAACTATCCATTACTGATAGAAAACTGCACCATGTTCTGTTTAAGCTCATAGTTACCTCCAACAATCGGTTTTTGAAAAAGAGAGGTCAAATTCGTAGGAAGTGGGATTGCCACTTTGCAAACTATCTTGTGGGCTGGTTGATCTTCATCCATGAGAGAAGGATTGTCTTATTCCTCCTAAATCTGTGGGATACGATAGAGAAGGACTACTTCTCTCCTTATTTGATAAAAGAGTTGATTGAGTTTGGGGCTTGGTTCAACCAATTCCCTACCCCTTGCCAACTTACTAGTCTGTAAACTTGTTTCTTACAAATTCAATACCAAGACCATGTGTAAAGAACCAAAGAAATCTAAAAAGTAAAACTAAAACTAAAACTAAAATAGTTGCCAGTTTACATGTCCCTGGAAATGACACCAAAAACTTATTGATCCTAAGCGCACGCGCAAGTGTACTTGGTCTACCAAGTACTACAATGTCCTTATAAAAAGCTGAATATCAATCCCATAGGGACTTGTGTTGACAACTATCTAATTCAAGTTAAACTATAAAGATTAAATTAGTGCAATCATAACCAAAAGAGTTTGATAGTTTATAATTAAAAGTAAAATAAAATAATACAAAAAAGTAAATACTTTGGACAATCAATGGATGAAAACCCGGGGTTAAAGCACTACGAACAATCATACTAAGCTATTGAACTTTATTGGTTAGATTACTTATCTTGGTTGTTGATTCACGGGGTTGATATTATGATCATGGTCTCTTGAGACTCTAATCGCCTATCTAACTTAGCTTCACAACTAAATAGTTGAGTGGGGATGTGAGAACTATTTCACCCCACAGTGAACCAAATAAGGATTCTAGGTATATCTCCAGCCTAAACGCTAATTCAAATCCCTTATTTTATAAAAGAATAAGAACCTTAGTCAATTTACCCCCACATTCTATCCTCTTATTCCTCCTCTCGGGCTCTCAAGATGATAATAGGTTTATTATAAGGGTCGGAAATCCTTAAAATAGTATAACAAGGATAAATAAACAACCACATATGATAAGCAATCAAAACCAAATCAATTCAAAGCAATAGTAATCATGTTCTTGGCCCTAACCCCGGATAGGGGGCTTTTAGTCAGTCATGGACATAATTGTAATCAATATAAATGAATACATGATAAAATCCATTATAAAACTAAAATAAAAGTGATAAAATCCCTAATTGAAGTATTTTTCAACCCCTTTCCCAGTTTCAAAGTCGTCAAAGGTGTTTAACATCAAGTTAAAGTGTGCTATTTATAGGAAAATAACTTGGACTAGTGGGAGTAGGGGTCGACCTGTGATGGTTAGTACATTGGATTAGGGGTTTCACTGTGATGGTTAGTCTACTGGAGTAGGGTTCGCGCCGCCCTTCTATTGCGAGGACACACTGGAAACTCCACTTGACTCCTAAACTCATCTTGTGCATTTTTCCTTTAATCCCAAGCCATGTGGTGTTGTTTTCACTTGATTTTCAGCTTGTGAATCATCCATATATCATAATAATAAACTCACAAAGAATTATATAGCATCAAACACCACGTATTAGATCTCAAAACAACACAACCTTCAAGACCATGAACTAGAAACTTAAGTTAAGAACTAGTTTTGCCCATTTTGATCTTTAGCTTAGTTTTGACTTTTGGCTTTCTTCAATTGAATATTGAAAACTATTAAAAAGTTTTCCACATATATTTACACACTAATAACCTTAATAACTCATTAAACATGTTAGAATCCATCAAGATCAACTAAACAAACACCTAGCTCAAGCTAGTAATACTAGTTTTCTCGTTTGAACTCTAAGTGACCAAATTAAGTATAAAATTGTTTGACAGACACCATGAAAATTATAATCAAATACTTAAACACTTATATGCTTAATTATATCATCATTAACACATTAAACATAAGAGTAGTCCTCAAAATAAGGCTAGATAAGCTAGGATAACAACACTAAGATGCATAAATCTACTCAGATCAAGTCCTCAATAGATATTGCTATTCAATGTCTTCTTACTCACAGTTATATAAAACAACCAATTAAGGGATAAACACAATCTTATTTAGTCCACTGGTGTCAAAATCTTTGCAATCACCCTCGAAGGAACTCAATGTCACCATAATTCTACACTGGGGTAAATTTTGAGGTTGATCAAAATTTTCTATGATTTGACCTACAAATGACCTATTTTCTCATGAAATTCAGGATATGTAGGCAACTTAGGAACTGGAGCTCATTCATAATCTCCCAAACTTTCTATTTTTGTTCGAGATAAAATTAGTTACGTCAACGTGATTGTCTAAAGATTGAATTTGATATTAGGTCCCCTAGAGTTTGTTCTTGAGAGGATTTTATAAAGAATGAGTAAATTTTGACTTTTTGATAAATAGGAAGGCAACTAAAGCTCGTAAGCTACCTTTTCAAAGCAACTGAGAATTGGGTAAGGGCCGACATATCGGGGACTGAGCTTCCCCTTCTTGCCAACCTATTTACCTCCTTCATGGGAGAGATTTCAAGAATATAAAATTACTGACCTCAACTCGAGATTCTTTACTGAACACACATGAATGGGAACATGAGAATGTAACTGAAATTGAAACGTGATACCTGAATTGAATATCGTGAACTGAGCTGATTCCTTGGATACAGGCCATGTCATGGGAATGGTCATACGACTAAGATTGGAACAAGAGAGTCAACTTATGAGTACTCATTACTCCAACTGGATCTTATTAAGTAAAGAAAAATTGGAAGGTTTAGGACAAGAAAGCTCAGGGGTTATAGTGCATCTTTTACTTGGGACATTATGTCCCTCGAAGAATGCTGACTTGGCTGAGACACTGAGGAAAAGCTGAGATGATGCATGGGGCACCTATGAACTAAATCATGACTGAATATTTGGGATTTGAAACTAAAGCGTGATGCATGAATTGAGCAGAACTTGTAACTACCAGAATGCTACATTCTGGAATGGTCATATTCATAAAACTTCGGATAGGCCGACTGGGTGGAAAGATGGGAAACCATACAAACTTGTCCGCCTAACTGCTAAACTGAATTGCTGGATTTATGGACTAACTTATACTAAAAACTTATACTCAACTGGAGCATTTCTTGACATTCTTTCTATAAAATTCTACTGACTTTAGGCAACAAGAAAATCTTAGCATGGTCTGAATAAGACATCTGAATAAGAAATCACCACGTGGCTACGATTCTGTAATATGAAGCAAGGCCGATGAAATATCATCTAAGATAGAGTTACTAAGCCTTATGCACTGCAACTACAAATTTTCAAGCTTAGATATATTTCTCGAATACTCTCTCAACTATACTATACTCTCCACCCTAGTACGATGCTTCACTTGAGACTACTGAAAATATTCACATGGGTGTGAGCATGAATACATAAACATGCCAACTTATCAGATTAATTGAATATCTGACAGCTGAATACTAGTTATGTAAGACTAAACCGTACTTAGTCTGAATAACTGGACTGAATCTGTAGAGTATTATGCATATAAGGTAAGAACTGATTGAGTAACATGAGATAACTGAGCATGAATTCATGAAAACTACATTATTTGAGAATGCAAGACCAAGCATATAACATAATTCTAAAATAGTCTGTAAACCGAGGTACTGAAATACTGATAATTGAATAACTAATAACTGTATGCTATGGTAAAGAAAACCTAAAATTGTATTGATTTACTGATTTGATTACTCAACCGAGACTGTGATTGAGAATGTAACTAAGATAGTAAAAGAGACTGTAACTGAGACTGTACAAGAACTGAATACTGGGTTCTGATAAATACATGATGGATACTGCCATAAATCAAGGATCTGAATAGACACTCACACTCGGCATTTTCTCAACTTCTCGTCTCATGAAAAATTCTTATTTCCCTCCTTTTACAACTAAATACAATTTCTTGCTAGCCATTTACTTAGCACACTAACCTGATATTCAGGCCTATTTTTATAACTACAGTCTCATGTAAAACAAAAAAAAGGGGCATCCCGGTGTACTAAAGCTATCGCTATGCACGTTGTTCGGGGAAGGGCCTCACCACAAGGGTGAATCATATGCAACCTTACCTTGCATTTCTTCTAGAGGCTGTTTCCAAGGCTTGAACCAGTGACCTCCTGGTCACATGGCAATAACTTAACCAGTTACTCCAAGGCTCCCCTTCCTCATGTAAAACAAGCATGAAATTTTTTTTCCTTATCATGAAGTATTTACACTCTCCCATATAAGAAATCGCTCATCACTACATTATTTCATAAGGAGAGTTCACTAAAGGGTTAAAACATGAAGACCTGAGGCGTGAATGAAAACTATGCCGAACTCGACACTTAACTAAGGCCTGAGGAATAAAATATCAATACCATGGATTTATCAAGAGATCTAAACTGAGGATATACATGAGATAATCTGAATTTAGCCAATCGTTAGGAGTGTAGCATGAGTCATGGGAATTGGGCATACTGTAAAGCATGACATAAGTACATGAGTCATGAGCTACATGATCTGAGTCTGGAGTTTCTATATTCATAAAACATGATTAGTAATACTGAGTAAACTAAGACTCCTTATACAAGGAATTGTAAGCGTACATGATTTTTGCTAACGTGCACAAATATGAGCTCTTATCATAGAGCTAGCATGTAAGACAGGAATAGATAAGATACCATGATAACTGATGGGTTTTGAGAGTCAAAAGTACGATTCTGAGATGATCTGTAGGTTCACCCTTATTATGAGAATAGAAAAAAATGTCATCTATGTAGACTATGACAAACATGTACAAGTACTGCTTGAACACGCAGTTAATCAAGTCCATGAATGCTCCTGGAGAATTGGTAAGACCAAATAACATGACTAGGTATTCAAAGTGACCATACCGAGTTCTAAAAGCTGTTATCGGAATATTATCGGAATACTAGCTGACTCTGAGCTGGTGATAGCCTGATCTGAGTTTTACCTTAGAAAAGTAACTGGCACCCTTAAGTTGGTCAAACAAGTCATCAATTCTGGGAAGTGGATACTTGTTCTTGATCGTGACTTTATTTAGCTAACGGTAGTCTATACAAATTCTAAAAAAACCGTCTTTCTTACGCACGAATAGAACTGGTGCACCACACGGAGAAATGCTGAGTCTGATGAACCCCTTATTTAAGAGATCTTTCAACTGTTCTTTTAACTCTTTGAGTTCTACAGGCGCTATTTTGTATGGAAAAATGGATATGGGCTGATTATCTGGAAGAAGGTTGCTTCTGAAGTCAATTTCCCATTCGGGAGGAACTTTAGGAAAATCTTCAGGAAACACATTTAGGAATTAACATGCTACTGATACTAACTCAAGATTAGGGTTTTTGAACTAGAGTATTAAACTCAAACGAGATGATTGACACATCCCTTAGATATCATTTCAATCACCCTAAGGTAAGAAAAAAGTTGACCCCTAAGAGCGCAAGTACTACCCCTCCACTCAAGAACAAGTTCATTAAGAAACTGAAAATAGACAATTCTATTTTTGCAGTCAACTGAAGCATAGCATGAATAAATCCAACCATTCCATGAATGACATCAAAATCATCTATCTCTAATTCTACTAAGTCTACTAATAAGACTTTCTGAGATACCATAGTCGGATAGTTCCGGTATACCTGTCGGGCTACGATAGATTTTCCCACTGAGGTAGAGACTAAGAAGAGCTATTTTAGGATTTTGGGATGTACTCTGAAGTCAACAAATATATATGGAGTTTCAAAGGACAAGGAAGCTCTTGGATCTAGCAAAGCATAAACGTGCAAGTGATAAACTTGTAACATACCAGTGACCACATCAGGAGAGATTTCCTAATTCTGTGGGACTGAAGTGCATAAAGCCTGTTTAGGCATTGCCCACTGGTGGCACTGGAAGTGGCACCCTGCAGATTTGGGAGACCAAAATAAGCTGAAGGACGGATATGCTGGCTCCACAAACCTGACTAAGGATAATCTCTGATTCTATGGCCTGACTTGCCACATCCAAAACACAACCCACTACCAGCCCTACACACGCCCTGATGGTTTCTGCCATATTTATGGCAAGGAGGATTTGTTTGTCCACTCTTTGGCCTTGGCATTCTGTCCTTCTTATTCTTTATCCCTTTTTTCCTATATCTCTTCTCCTCACTCTGCGGAGCTTAAGTCATAAGCCTAGATAGGATTGTAGCCAGCTGATTATTCTGGGCTTCTACTGAATATGCTAAGGCAGTGAAAGCAGTCTTGAGTTTGGAGTAAGACACATGCTTATTCAGGGGATCTGCCTGAATGGGTAGATGAGCTGGCTGGTTTCCAGTTCTCCTTCTATTAGTCTTTCTGGGAGGCATATTCTGTAAACGGAAGTAAGAAAAGGATTAGACTGAGACTATAACTTGAGCTCATGCTCACTCGCACTATATAGACACTGAAAGAAGGAAAATTTTTCCTAAAATGCCTCATAGTCTCTTGTACATAAGTGTGGAACGCTACACACCCATGCACAAGACTTTACTAGTTGCGACTTTCAGACTTTCTAAGACTCTGTTGAACCTTAGGATCTGATACCAAGTTTGTAACACCCCAAGTCTGCACCCCAGATTCTGCACGGTACTCATTCCAAAGGAGTACAAGCTAACCCATGACTAGTACCTGCTGCAATCACTGTATAATAATACTATATAATGCAAAAATTAGGTGGAAATTGCCATAAGGTTCAAAACTGAATCATTTACTGATACGTAAATACTGAATACTGAACATCTGACAATACTATATGAAAACTAAATAACTATCTAAAATAATCTAGTCTGAAAAGCTTCCAACTAAACTATTTGAAAATAGAGTTGATGGGACAAGTCCCCAACTAACTTCGACTACTGATAATATACTTAAAATGCTGAAATAACAACTTTGTCCTCAAACTGTGAGGACTCACCGCTAAATCTGCTGCTAATAATTTAGGATGCTAGGTATGGTTAGAAGATCGTACGTCTGAACCTATGATATTAGCCATCATAGCATAAAAGAAAGGTATGCATCAGTACTAAGAATGTATTAGTATGCTAAGTGAGGTAGGATGATATGCATGGGTTCATATGCATGAACAATAAATGAATGAGTGATATGAATATAACTGAATGAGAGTACATATAAATCTAAAACTACTGTAAATGCTGATTATGCAATGATATGCACCTAACTACGTAGGCTGTAACTGAGATCATGTTAACACTGGGTACTGAATTCTGATAACTGAATGACTGATATCTGAGTTTACTGATACTGTATTACTATTAGCTGAGTGACTATTTCTGATAGTCCTAATTCTATAAAACTGAACTGAGGTTTCATAAAGAGTCTGAAAATAAAACTGTAGGAGTGTTCATCTAACCGACATACCCCAAGTATGACTGAGTTGGGGTCAAACCTGTGACCCCAGTTGGAAGGGTGTTAGAACCTTGACAAAGGATACTAACAACGGTTATGAGTTAACCCTCTTTGACAGAAAAATCTTTCATCAACCCTCGCTGGCAGGAAAACTCATATGAGATATATTAACCCTAGACTAGCAAGAAGACATCTCAACCTACGGTGACTACATCATTCTGTAATGCAGGGATTTCTACTAAGGGTCAAACCCTTTACTGATAGGAATGCCCCCATCCATAGGTTCACTTAGTTCTGAATCCTAACTGAATAGACACTGAACTGATTTCTAGTCTGTACTAGGTTTGACTGAACTGTTACTGATCAAGCTGTCTATCTGAACTAGACTAATGTTCACTGAGTTCTATTAACTGACTGAGTACACTGAGTTCTATTAACTGACTGAATACGCTGAGTTCTATAACTATTTGAGTACTACTGGATGTAACATTACTAAGACTATTTTGAAACTACTGGGAATCTAGGTAAACAGCTAGATTGTCGGGTATTAAATACCTCCAGGACTCGATAACAGGAAAAGTAAAGCATAACATGATCTTGAAAAGCATTATAATGTTCATAACTCATTCATAGAGACATTTTATCAAACACTTGTAAGATATAAGCTTGTACATGTTCTAATATGTCATTATTTCCCAATTTAATCCATATGAGCAATTTATCAAACACTTGGGAAACATAATCTATGTACATAATACAAATCAATATGTAGGCATCATTATTTCCAATCCCAACCTACAAATTCAAGGGTTTAAACATGAATTCACATAATACTACACACATGTCAAATAAATTTACATGAATCTTACAATAAATCATGAATTAGAAACCCAATTAACATCATAATCATGAATACAATAAAACACAACATGAAATTCATGAAATTAATAATCTTGAAGTTTTAAAAGAGGTTCTTGAACTCCAAGGGTGTAAAGAAACCCTTGGATGATCACCTAACATACCTTGGTGGTTGAATTCGTGAAGATTGATGGTGCGTTCTTGAATCTTGAATTTGAAATTAGATCCCCTAGGGTTTGTTCTTGAGAGGATTTTAGAGAGAATGAGTGAATTTTGACTTTTGTATAACCTAATAACGTGTTTTTGGGGCTGATATGATGTGGGAAAATGACCCATTTACTCTTTTGGACACAGAGTTTTAATGACTAAAAACGTACCCAGTGACGCGCAGACCGCCGTGCTGCATCGATGTCGTCAATGCGATGACGAAAGCACCGCATCGAGTTCATGTTGGTTCACCAGAATTGCACTGAAAACTGGGGGAAAATTATCTGTTGATGAGATGGGCGATGCGACGCATCGAGATTGCGTCGACCCACTATTTTGGTCACTTGCACATGGTTCCAACGAGGTTTGAAAAATCCAAAACTTATCTGAAGTGACCCATTGACATTCCTAATCATGAATCAACCTAAAAATTGACATTTTAAGGTTATAAGGGTCATGAAATAGGATCTCCAACTTACGAAGGCTAAAATACTTCTAAGTATAAGCACTTAGCTGAAATTTCTAAGTTTGGGACCTCTTTTCAAGCTTTAACGGACTGAGTTAAGCTTAAAATTTTAGGGGTCTTACAATATATCCCTTTGGGAACATTCATCCTCGAATAAAACTAACTTAGTTGAGAATACTGATAGACTAAATTTATATTTACTGAACATGCACAACTAAAACATGATTACATGACTGAAAGTAATGATATACGGAGTTATCATACTGACATGCATAACTGTATAATGACTGGTTTCTGAAAACATGACATATGACTGAGCTATTTCATAAAGGTATGCATGATATGAGAATGCTATGCAACTGAACCGATACAGAATTGTAAAGGTAATCTGAGCATGGAACATAATGAATTAAAGGAAAACGTTTACCTTAAGCTAAATCTGAGTTTTCAGAGAAGAGTTGAGGATACTTGGTCTGCATATCTACTTCTGCTTCCCAAGTATCTCCCTCAATGGAGGACTCCGTTAAAGAACTTTGACTAGCGAAACCTCTTTGTTCCTCAGTCTGTGAATCCTGATGATTGAGGATTTCTACTGGGATATCTTCATAAGAGAGACTGTTCTGAACAACTATACTCCCTATAGGGACTACAAATGCTGGGTCACCTATGCATTTCTTAAGCAAGGAGACATGAAACACTGGATGTACAAAAGCTAAATTTGAAGGCAACTAAAGCTCGTAAGCTACCTTTTAAAAGCGACTGAGAATTCGGTAAGGGCCGACATATCGGGGACTGAGCTTTCCCTTCTTGCCAACCTCTTTACCACTTCATGGGAGATATTTTCAAGAAAATAAAATTACTGATCTCAACTCGAGATCCTGTATTGAACATGCATGAACGGGAACATGAGAATGTAACTGAGCCTGAAACGTGATACATGAATTGAATATTGTAAACTGAGCTGATTCCTTGGATACAGGACATGACATGGGAATGGTCATATTACTGAGATTGGAATGAGAGAGTCAAATTATTAGTACTCATTACTCTAACTAGATCTTATTATGTGAAGAAAAATTAGAAGGTTTAGGATATGAAAGCTCAGGGATTATAGTGCATCTCCACCTTAGGACATTATGTCCCCCGAAGAATGCTGACTTGGCTGAGATACTGAGGAAAAGATGAGACGATACATGGGGCACCTATGAACTAAATCATGACTAAATATTTGGGATCTGAAACTGAGGCATGATACATGAATTGAGCTGAACTTGTAACTACCAGACTGCTACATTATGGAATGGTCATACACATAAGACTTCAGATAGGATGACTGGGTGAAAAGATAGGAAACCATACGAACTTGTTCGCCTAACTGCTAAACTGAATTGTTGGCTTTACGAACTAACTCATACTGAAAATGTATACTCAACTGGAGCATTTCTTGACACTCTTTCCATAAAATTCTACTGACTTTAGGCAATAAGGAAATCTTGGCATGGTCTGAATAAGACATCTGAATAAGAAATTACCACATGGCTACGATTCTATAATATGAAGCAAGGCCTATGAAACATCATCTAAGATAGAGTTACTAAGCCTTATGCACTGTAACTACAAATTTTCAAGCTTAGATATATTCCTCGAATACTCTCTCAACTATACTATACTCTCCACCCTAGTACGATGCTTCACTTGAGACTACTGAAAACATTCACATGGGTGTGAGCATGAATATATAAAAATGCCAACTTATCTGATAAACTGAATAGCTGACAACTGAATACTAGTTATGTAAGACTGAACCGTACTTAGTCTGAATGACTGGACTGAAACTGTAGAGTATTATGCATATGAGGTAAGAACTGATTGAGTAATATGAGATAACTGAGCATGAATTCGTGAAAACTGCATTATTTAAAAATGCAAGACCAAGCATATAACATGATTCTAAAATAGTGTGTAAACTGAGGTACTGAAATACTGATAACTGAATAACTAATAACTGTACGCTATGGCCAAGCAAACCTAAAATTGTATTGAGTTACTAAATTGATTACTCAACCGAGACTGTGACTGAGACTGTAACTAAGATGGTAATAGAGACTGTAACTGAGACTATACAAGAACTGAATGGTGGGTTCTGATAACTGCATGATGGATACTGACATAAATCATGGATCTGAATAGACACTCACACTCGACATTTTCTCAACTTCTCATCTCATGAAAAATTCTTATTTCCCTCTCTTTAATAACTAAATATAATTTATTGCTAGCCATTTACTTAGCACACTAACCTGATATTCAAGCCTATTTTCATAACTATAGTCTCGTGTAAAACAAGCATGCAATTTTTTTTTCCTTATCATGAAACATTTACTCTCTTCTATCTAAGCAATCGCTCATCACTACATCATTTCGTAAGGAGAGTTCACTAAAGGGTTAAAACATGAGGACCTGAAGCATGAATAAATACAATGCCAAACTCAACACTTAACTGAGGCATGAAGAATAGAATATCAATACCATAGATTTATCAAGAGATCTAAACTGAGGATATACATGCATAATTTGAATTTAGCCGATCGTTAGGAGTGTAGCATGAGTCATGAGAATTGGGTATACTATAAAGCATGACATAAGTACATGAGTCTTGAGCTGTATGACTTGAGTCTGGAGTTTCTGTATTCATAAAACATGATTCGTATTACTAAGTGAACTGAGACTCCTTACACTAAGAACTGTAATCGTATATAATTTTTTCTAACGTGCATAAATATGAGATATTATCATGGAGCTGACATATAAGACATGAATAGATAAGATACCATGATAACTGATGGGTTTTGAGAGTCTGAAGTACGATTCTAAGATGATCGGCAGGTTCACCCTCATTACGAGAATAGACAAGAGTGTCATCTATGTAGACTATGATGAACATGTCCAAGTACTACTTGAACACGTGGTTCATCAAGTCCATGAAGGCTACTGGAGCATTAGTAAGATTAAATAATATGATTAGGAATTCAAAGTGACCATACCGAGTTCTGAAATCTATTTTTTGAATGTCACATTCTCTGACTCTGAGCTGGTGATAACCTGATCTAAGTTTTATCTTAGAAAAGTAATTGGCACCCTGAAGTTTGGCAAACAAGTCATCAATTATGGGAAGTGGATACTTGTTCTTGACCATAACTTTATTTAGCTGACGGTAGTCTATACATATTCTAAGAGAACTATCTTTCTTACGCATGAATAGAACTGGTACACTACACGGAGAAATGCTGGGTCTGATGAACCCTTTATCTAAGAGATATTTCTACTTTTCTTTTAACTTTTTGAGTTCTACAGGCACCATTCTGTATGTCAGAATGGATATGGGCTGAGTATCTTGAAGAAGGTCAATTTTGAAGTCAATTTCCCTTTTCAGAAGAACTTCAGAAAGATCTTAGGGAAACACATCTGGGAATTCACATGCTACTGATACTGACTCAAGATTAGGGGTTTCTGAACTTGAGTATTGAACTCAAATGTGATGATAGACACATCCCTTAGATATAATTTTTCTCGCCCTAAGGTAGGAAACAAGCTGACCCCTAACTGCGGAAGTACTACCCCTTCACTCAAGAACAAGTTCATTAAGAAACTGAAAATAGACAATTCTATTTCTGCAGTCAACTTAAGCATAGCATGAATGAAGCCAATCCATGCCAAGAATGACATCAAAATCGATCATCTCTAATTCTACTAAGTCTGCTAATGTGACTTTCTGAGATACCATAGTCGGACAGTTCCTGTATACCCATCAGGCTATAATAGATTTACCCACTGAGGTAGAGACTGAGAAGGTCTCTGCTAGGATTTCGAGACTGACTCCGAAGTCAACAGCTATATATGGAGTTATAAAGGACAAGAAAGCTCCTGGATCTAGCAAATCATAAACGTGCAAATGATAAACTTGTAACATACTAGTGACCACATCAGGAGAACTTTCCTAATCCTATTGGGACTGAAGTACATAAAGCCTATTTGGGAAATTCCCACTAGTGGCATGGAAGTGGCACCCTGTTGATTTGGGAGATCGGACCTAGCTGAAGGACGGATATGCTGACTCCGCAAACCTGACTGAGGACAATCTCTGATTTAATGGCTTGGCTTGTCATATCCAAACTACAAACCACTACTAACCCTACACACGCCCTGATGGTTTCTGCCATATTTTTGGTAAGGAGGATTTGTTTGGCCACTTTTTGGCCTTGGCGTTCTGGCCCTCTTATTCTTTTTACCCTTTTTCCTACATCTCTTCTCCTCACTCTGTGGAGCTTGATTCATAAGCCTAGATAGTATTGTAGCCAGCTGATTATTCTGGGCTACTACTGAATTTGCTAAGGCTATAAAAGCAGTCTTGAGTTCGGAGTGAGACACATGCTCATTCAGGGGTTCTACCTGAATGGGCGGAGGTGCTGTCTGGTTTCCAATTCTCCTTCTGTTAGTTTTTCTGGGAGACATGTTCTTTAAAAGAAAGTAAGAAAAGGATTAGACTGAGACTGTAACTTGAGATCATGCTCACTCGCACTATATGAACACTGAAAGAAGGGAAAATTTTCCTAAAATACCTCATAGCCTCTTGTACATAAGTGTGGCGCACTATACACCCATGCAAAAAACTCTACTAGACACGACTTTTAGACTTCCTCGGATTCTGTTGAATCTTAGGCTCTAATACTAAGTTTGTAACACCTCGAGTTTGCACCCCGAATGCTACACGGTGCTCATCCTGAAGGACCACAGGCTAACCCATGACTGGTACCTACTGTAATCATTGAATAATAATATTGTGTAATGCAGAAATTAGGCAAAAATTTCCATAAGGTTCAAAACTGAATCATATGCTGATACGTAAATATTGAATACTAAACATCAGACAATCCTATCTGAAAACTGAATAACTGTCCAAAATAATCTATTATGAAAAGCCTCTAACTAAATTGTCTGAAAATAGAGTTAATGGGATAAGTCTCCCACTAACTTCGACTACTGATAATATACTGAAAATGCTGAAAAAATAACTCTATCCTCGAACTATGAGGACTCACCACTAAATTTGCTGCTAATAATTTGGGATGCTAGGTACGTTCAGGAGCCCGTGCGTCTGAACCTATGATATAAGACATTATAGCAAAAAAGAGAGGTATGCGTCAGTACTTTAAATATACTGGTATGTTAAGTGAGGTAGGATGGTATGCATGGGTTCATATGCATGAACAATAACTCACTGAGTGGCATGAATATAACTGAATAAGAGTACATGTATAGCTGAAACTACTGTAAATGCTGATTATGCACCTAACTACGCAGGCTGTAACTAAGATTATGTTAACACTGGGTACTAAATTTTGATAACTAAATGACTGATATCTGAGTTTATTGATACTGTATTACTATTAATTGAGTGACTATTTTTGACAGTCCTCATTCTGTAGAACTGAACTGAGGTTTCATAATGAGTCTAAAACTGAAACTGTGGGAGTGTTCATCTAACCAACATACCCCAAATATAACTGAGTTGGGGTCCAACCTGTGACCCCAGTTGGAAGGGTGTTAGCACTTTGCAAAGGGATACTAACAATGGTTATGAGTTAACCCTCTCTGACATAAAGATCTTTCATTAACCCTCGTTGGCAGGAAAACTCGCACCAGATGTATCAACCCTAGACTAGCAGGAAGACATCTTAACCTATGCTAGCTATATAGTTTTGTAATGCAGGGATTGCTACTAAGGGTCAAACCTTTTACTGACAGAAATGCCCCCATCCCTAGGTTCACTCGGTGCTGAATCCTAATCCCAACTGAATGGACACTGAACTAATTTTTAGTTTGTACTAGGCTTGACTGAACTGTTACTGATCGAGCTGTCTATCTGAACTAGACTGATGTTTACTGAGTTCTATTAACTGACTGAGTATTCTGAGTTCTGTTAACTGACTGAATACGCTGAGTTCTGTAACTATATGAGTACTACTAGACGTGACATTACTGGGATTATTCTGAAACTATTGTAAATCTAGGTAAATAGCTTGATTGTCGAGTATTAAATACCCCAGGGCTCGATAACATGAAAAGTAAAGCATAACATGATCTTGAAAAACATTATAAAATTCATAACTCATTCACAGAGATATTTTATCAAACACTTGTAAGATATAAGCTTGTACATGTGCAAGCATGTCATGATTTCCCCATTTAATCCACATGAGCAATTTATCAAACACTTAGTGAACATAATCTATGCACATAATACTAATCAACATGTAGGCATCATGATTTCAAATCCCAACCTACAAATTCAAGGGCTTAAACATGAATTCACATAATACTACACACATGTCAAATAAATTTACATAAATCTTGTAATTAATCATGAATTAGAAATCCAATTAACATTATACTTATAATATAATCAAATCCAACATGAACCTCATGAAATCAATAAACTTGAAGTTTTAAAAGAGGTTCTTGAACTCCAAGGGTGGAAGGAAACCCTTGAATGAACACCTAACATACCTTGGTGCTTGAATTCGTGAAGATTGATGGTACATTTTTGAATCTTGAATTTGAAATTAGATCCCCTAGGGTTTGTTATTGAGAGAATTTTAGAGAGAATGAGTGAATTTTGCCTTTTGGATGACCTAATTACATGTTTTTAGGCCTGATATAAGGTGAGAAAATGACCCAATTACCCCTCTAGATGCAGAGTTTTAATGACGAAAAATATGCCCAATGATGTGCATATCGATGCGCCGTATCGATGGAATCAACGCGATGACCAATGCGCCGCGTCGAGTTTGTATTGGTTCACCGAAATTGCACTGAAAGCTGGGGGACAATTATCTGTCGACGCGATGGGCGATGTGATGCATCGAGATCATGTTGACCCACTATTTTGGTCACCTGAACATGGTTCCAACAAGGTCCAAAAAATCTAAAACTCACCCGAAGTGACCTACTGACATTCCTGATCATGAATCAACCTAAAAATTGAGATTTTAAGGTCATAAGGGTCGTGAAATAGGATCACCAATTTACGAAGGCTAAAATACTTCTAAGTATAAGCACTTAGCTGAAATTTCTAAGTCTGGGACCTCTTTTCAAGCTTTAACGAACTGGGTTAAGCTTAAAATTTTGTGGGGTCTTAAACACGCTCAACTCAAGTAGGATCATTAAAGAATCTTAACCAAATAATCCAATGAATTAAACATTAATCCAACAAGTACAAGAGTCATAATCATGAGTCGAGGAGTCTCAAAAACAGTAATTTACATACTCAACATGCTCTTTACAACCAAAATACTTGCATCATATAGTCAAATATAGAGCCAACAAAAACATACCTCTTATTCCTAACATAATTTTTTTATAGTTACTCCTAAAATGGGAATTTCCTCACCTCACACTAAAAATCTACTTTTTCCTTGAAGTGTACTTAAAAGTAGAGATAGAAATACTCCCTGAGGGCTTTAGGCCTAGCTAGTAGCATCTTCTTGTATGAAGAGGGTTCGGGGATCCCACACTTAGTCTTTGCCATGCTCTTTAGCTTAGGTTTTCAATAATCAGACTTCCCATCCACCTGTGATTCCACAAAAACAAAAAACTAGTAAAGTAAAAACTAAAATACTAAAAATAAAACCTACCTTAACTTGGGATGCGATTTAGTGTCATAGTACGACCCAATCTTCGACTCATCCATTTTTCTTTATCCTCTTCCTCCTACTTAGAGGCCATATTCTAATTTATTTTTTACCTCTTGAATGTGCAATCTCAAGGTCAATAACTCTCTTAACAATAGCCTTTTTAGGCTCATCAATCTTTATTATTTCAGGCTAGGGTGGTTGTGGATTGAGTCACTCAATGAGGAAGTTAGAAGAGCTCTATAGTGGATTGAACTCCACCACCCCACACTTATTGATCTTGGGTGTATTTATACGCCTAAGCACCATAAATTACCTATATTTTAGCTAAGTTTGGAGAACAAAGTGCCTAGTTTCTTATGTTTTCACTCAATTTCTATGTAATTGAGCTAACCAATGTGATTAGCATGATTTCAGGTATTAATGAGGTATATGGAGACATAATGGGACTTGGGAATACGGATGGCATATGACACAAGAGAGAGTATCAGTCTGGACCAAATGTGGTGCCTAAATACTATGTCCATGACTAATTTGTCATTTAGAGTTAGCCTAGGGACTTAAAAGGAAATTAGGAGGGAAAAGTTATTAAAATTACTTGATGCTGAAAAGTCATGTATTATTCATTATTCTGTATTATTTTTGCACTGGGAGTGGCGGCTTAGCACCAAGAGAGAAACTCAACTTCATCTTCTCCGCCAAGAATGTGTTAAATTTTTGGTATGGTGAATATTTCTATTATGATTCCCGTTTTATTCATGAGTACCTAAGTTTATTAGTTAGGGTTATGGAAGCCGTGTAACATACAATCTATTACTTTGAGTTTTTGAATTCATCATGTATTGATCTGATTATATCATACTCTCTTCATTTATCTTGATTTCTCGTGGTTGCAAACATAAAGGATATGCCTTAAAACTCAACTTGTTATATAGAAAGGTTGAGGTTCAGAAAAGAGAGTAGTGACAAGAAAATAGGATTTCCAACCCCTATTTCATATGTTAATGCCTTAACAGGATTAACTACTTGGAGATTTTTTGTTGTTTTTGTAAACACTTTTGATTCGAGAGAACTAAAGTGAATTAGTCCTTGATGGTTGAGAAACACTAGGATTATATAATTAAATAAAATACATTTATTTGTAGGCACGATGCATGCAGGAATTTGTAAAGCCCATAGTTATAAAGTATTGAAAACTACAAGGTGGACATAACCCTAGCTTGCTATTTCTCTGGATTCAAATACTACACATCTCTCATCTTGTTAATCTGAAACTATAAATTTTTAAACTAAATCAAACCCCCTATTTATTTTACAAAAACGAATGATTAAAAGTCTAATAATCTACATAAAACTTAATTAGCACCATATTCCCTATGGGATTCGACCCCAACCTAGTTGGGTTATATATTTGACAATGACCGCTTACACTCTTGTAAGAGAGTTGTAATTTGGGCGTATCAAATTTTGGCGCTGTTGTCGAAGAATACGGTTGTCGATTGAGTTTATGTGTGTTAATTGACTATTAGTCAAGTTTCCTTATTTTACATTTATTTGTTGTTTTTGTTCGTTACAGGCTCATTGTTGTTTATGCCACGAACAAGAAGTTCAGGAGAACCATTATTACCCTTCAATCCTGAAACTCATCTCATTGAATGAATGGCTAACCAACTGGAATCTAAAAGATTAGCCACTTTAGCTAATGCTCAATTAAATCAAAAAAATAAAGATAACCCAGGTCGGGTACCTAATCTAGATGAAGAGGACCCGGGAGATGGTGATTTAATTTACCCGACTAATAAGAGGCATACAATGGGAGTAGTTGCACCTGTAAATCAAAATCGTCCATTCAGAGGAAGACTAGACCGCCAAGCTGTGTAATTTGATATTGATAATGATGAGGATGATATAGATGGAGATGGAGCTACAAGGTAAATCATTCCACCTCTACGAGCTCCTGGGGTGAAATTCAACATCACCAGTACTATGATCCAGCTACTGAATTTGAAAGGACTCTTTGGTGGATTACCTGGTGATGATCCAAATCTATATTTGGTGAATTTAATCAATATTTGTAAGTCATTTGATAATCCTGGAGTGGGACAAAATGCTATTCATTTGAGATTATTCCCATTGTCTATGTCGGGAGAAGTAACTATGTGGTTGAATAAACTGACTCCTGATTCTATAACAAATTGGAGGCAATTGAAAGAAGCTTTCCTAGAAAGGTTCTTTCCGCTCTCTAGAATGTTATAGTTGAGGGATGAGATCAGAAAATTTAGGCAATTGGCTAATGAATCTTTGCATGAGACTTGGGGGAGGTTTAAAAAGAAGTTGACTCAATGCCCAAACCATAAGATGACTGATGAACACTTGATGGAAACATTCTACAGTGCTTTGAACTCACTTACAAAGCCAATAGTGGATAATGCTGCAGGAGGATATTTTATGGAGCTCACCTTTACTGAGGCTACAGACATGTTAGAAAGAATGACTAAGACAAGTAAAGCTTGGCATACCAGAGATTCTGTGATAGCAAGCAATACTAGGTCTAGTGTAATATCAGCAGAGCAGCGTAGGAGAGAAGAGGAGCGTGATCAGGATATGGATCACATGAAAAACCAGATAGATCTACTCATGAAATATTTGCTATTAGGGAATGTAAAAAAGGTAAAAGATGTGGGGTTCCATGGTAAGGGAGCTAAATCAAACACCGAGGAAGAGGCTAACTACTTGCATAACTAGGGAGGTTTCCAAACTGGTGGTCAAGGAAACCAAGGTTGGAACCATCAAGGAGATTGGAAGAATAAAAGTGACAGGAGTGGACTGTATGTACCTCCTGGAAGCCGTGAAAATGCTGCCACCAGTTCAGGCAAAATGTCCATGGAAGACATGATGGATAAACTATTAAAGGGAGTTGAGGCGACTAATTTTGGGGTGACTATGATGTAGAGTGACATATCTTCAATGATTCAACTAGTAAATTCACACTTAACTTCTATTAAACAACTGGAGTAGCAGATAAGCCAATTATCCGCAATATTCAACCAAAGACAGAATGGGACTCTACCAAGTGATATAGTTCAGAATCCGAGGACTGATGGATCATGTATGGCTATTAACACTAGGAGCGGTAAGATGTTATCTAGTCCAAGATTGGGAGCATCTTCTCATACTGATGAGGTCGAAATGGATTGGAAGATGGTTGATGAATCTTCAGTGGTACCTATGGAGTTGGGAGGTTTGGAAAAGAAGAGTGTGGAAGTGTAACAACCACCTAAGCCAAAGCATGTTAGTGATCTAAAGCAAGGCATAAGAAAGGAGGTAAAAGTTGCTCCAGTTGAAATACCAAGGCCACCACCCCCATTTGCATAATGATTAAAGAAGAAAGAAGATGAAGGCAAGTTTAAAAAATTCATGGCTATGTTGAAGCAATTGACACTGAACATGCCTTTAGTTGAAGCACATGACCAGATGCCAGGATATGCTAAATTTTTGAAAGATCTTATGACGAAGAAAAGAGCGGTAAGCTATGAACCGATGGATAATCTCCATCATTGTAGTGCTATTTTTACAAGGTCATTGGTGCAGAAGAAGGCAGACCCAGGAGAATTCACCATCTCTTGTACGATTGGGTATCTGTATTTTGCTAAGGCCTTATATGATCTGGGAGCTAGCATAAATTTGATGCCGCTAGCTATTTATAATAAGTTGGGTTTGGAAGACCCCATACCTACAAACATGTGACTTGTAATGGTGGATAGATCGGTGAAAAGGCCGGTTGGGATTCTACATTATATACTTGTAAAGGTGGCCAATTTTATATTTCCTACCAACTTTATAATTCTTGATTGCGAAGAGGACTTTGAAGTACCTATAATTTAAGGCATGCCATTCTTAGCAAATGGGAGAGTGTTAGTTGACCTAGAGTTGAATGAGATGAAATTTAGGCTCAACAGGAAAGAGGTTAGTTTTGAAGTACGTAAATCCATAAAACAACAAAAGGAGATGAGTGTTTTATCGATTGTTGATGTATTCTATGAAGATGAGGTACATATGGTATCATCGATGTATCTTGACAAATCCTGAGTAGTCAAGATAATCGAGTCTTGCCGTGACATTAAATCAGGCGCTGCATGGGAGGCAACCTATGATTTTATTCTTATTTTATCATGTTAAATAAAAATGCAAAAATAAGAGTCGATCCACGACCAAAACTATGGTGCATGGTAGGAGGAAACCCATTCTTCGAATCATTTTTAATTGTTTTTGATTAAGTGCAGGTGTTCGAAGAACTAAGAAGGTGATAGGTTCTAAACTCAGTTTGAAAATGAGCCATAGCAAAGGTGGAAAGTTTAGGAGAGATGAAAATGTTATAGGTAAGTTGGAGTGGTCAAATGTAAGACTAGATTCATTTTTATATGGAGAATGGGGTGCATGGCATCCAAGTTTAAGATTACTATAGGGTGTGACACCCAAGTTTACATAGACCATGACAAAGGCGTCGCCTAACACTTAGCCTAAGCCCATTGCTTCACATAGGCATTACCTTGTGCGACACCTAACTTAGCTTGAGCGGAAGGATGTGCGCTGCACACCTTGATGTAGACGATAACATGTACGATGCCAACCATACCGTAAATGCTCACTGTTTAGGTTAGGCGGTGCCTTATGCACCACATACTTCAACTTGTGCGATTCCTTGAGAGATGATTAATTGAACTTGTGTGATAACATGTGTCCCACACACCATAACGCATATGATCACTGTCTCACTTGTGTGATACCAAATGCGACGCATACTTAAACTTGTTCGATGAGTTATGCGCCACACACCTCTCCAAATTCAGCTTAGTTTCTAACTTTTAATTGGGTCAACCCGAGCCGGATTTCATTCTTTAAATATACTCCACATCCTAAATGCCCAAATTCATCCTTATTTCACCCCTAAGCCATACATGATTCCTCTCTCACCATTCTGTTTGTCCTTCAAGATTACTCTTTGATTAACAATCTCAAGAATTTTTCTTCTTTCTTCAAGGTAAGTTTTCTTTTCTTAATCCTTAAGTGTTGTGACTTTATATTATAGTTGTTAATTGGTTTCTTGAGGATTATGGATTAAATTCTTGCCATGGCTATGTCAAAGAGAGGTTTTGAGCATCTTGCGAAGATAAACATCATTGTTGTAGTATACACCATTGTTGTAGTACTTTGATCTTTTGTATGTGATTGAATTATTCATGACTAACATAGTTTAGTTGTGTGGTCATTATTTCACAACTTACTTGATGGAACATGGTGTTGGTTAAATTGTGTAAAAGTGATGGTGTTTTGTGTATATTGATATGTTGAAGCTCTAAGGCATAACTTTGTTCAAAAATTGTTTTATTGAAGTAAAATTGGTGGAATTAAAGTGAGTGAATTGTATTGTGTCTAATGTTGGTGCACTATATCAAAGTGTATGTAAGCAAAGTCTGAGTACCCGACAATAACACTTAATTGGTTTATACTAACAAATTAAGTGTGGGGTGGTGACTTTACCATCTTTATCTTAATTGTAGTTAGTTTCATTATGTGTGGCTAACGTGGATGATGTGATGAATACAGGAAAAGTGGCTTCGATAATAATCTCCATGCAGGTGCCATGACTCCTAATATGGATAAGGAGTACTACTAGCCAGGTTTTTTATCTTGTTATTTGCACTGGGGATAGTGCTTAGCGTAAGTGTGAGGTGACTGGTTACTTTGCTACTTGTTTTGTAAGAAAATAAGACCTTCTCCTTAGTATACTTTTGTGATAGGATTAGTTATTTTGTTTATTTTATTTCTTGTTAGATGTTTGTTTGATTTAGTCATAATTAGGTATTTTTCTCGATGATGGATGGATAACGACCGTCTTAAGAGAAAATTAGTCATTTACTTGTATGTAACTATTCTTGTAGATCACATGACATTATAACATAAGTATGTGATGGATCATTATATTTGATACACCTGGGCTCTAGTTGTGACTCTTGTTGTGATTGTTAGTTTTATTTGAATTCATTTAATTATTGGGTCGAGAATCTATAATACTCCTAATTGATTTGACTATGTGCCATGAGTGTGTAAGACTGTTGTATATTCCTTATTGCAACTGATGCTAGAACTTACCTGGTGTGTGTGCACAACGAAATAAAGATTGTGAGTTTATGAGATGATTTAGGCATTTATTTGACAACCATTGTTTATGCCTTCTTTTAACCTACCTTTACACATTATCTTAGTTAGTCCCGTTGAGACTTTAGCTTGTTCTTGTGTTAGCCTCATATGTAGCCTAACCCGTCCTTTAATAGATCATAATTTGATCCAAAAGCTCCTAAGCACTTTAATGTATAATCAATTTGAGTTAGGAGTTTGACAATAAGAGAAAAAGGGTGAAATTGATGCCCCAAAGTCTAGTTATTGGCGTGTGCAATTGATGTGGTTAGGAGTAGCAAAAATTGTTGAAAAAGTTCCAAATTTTATCCCGGATATGTTACAATAAACTTGTTTTGGACATGGTCCTTCTTGGACATTGTGCACCTCAACTAAGGCAAATTTCTTGATTTGAGGGTGTCTATCATAGGGGTGCATAACATGAAATAGGTGCATAAAAAAATAAATATTTGAAAGGGTTGCATACTCCCACCATAGTGTTATTAATTGAGTTTAATGGGATGGGGTGAAAACAAAAGATATGGATAGATGAAAGTGGTATAAATTGGTTGTTAGAAATTGGTCTTAGTTGCATGATGTAGTGTATTAAAGCTCTTAGGGAAGATACACTATTTCTGGCCAAAATAGTTCCTACCCATCCTTTAGCCTGCATTACAACCCGTAAAAGACCTTTTTTATCCTATCTTAGCATTCTAATATTAGTGGAGCATTACACTAAGGGCAAGCATATGGTCATCAGTTGTAATTTGAGCATTCTTTGTGAGAGAGAGCGCAACTTGATTCTTGTACCTATTTTGTTAGAAATTGCATGATTGTGAGTGATTATGCGTAACTTTCTTGTTATGAGGGCACATGGTTGATGAAGGTTGGGTAATTTATATGATTTCTTTTCTTAAACGGTATGCATGAATTTACCAACTTAATGAGTCTATTCTTGAGGGTAGGTTGTCTCTAGTAATGATCCATGAATTTACTTCTTGTTCATAATTATTGTGTGAGCCTATTTGAGCATCTTGTTTTTCCTCTGTGGGTGTTAAGAGTTGTATAGTATGCATAAATACATAAGTTGTTTGAGGAAGAACAAATCTTTAAGTGTGGGGTGGTGATCTTGGGTATATTTATACGCCTAAGCACCATAACTTACCCATATTTTAGCTATGTTTGGAGAATAAAGTGCCTAGTTTCTTATGTTTTTACTCTACTTCTATGTAATTGAGCTAACCGATGTGATTAGCATGATTTCAGGTATTAATGAGGTATATGGATACATAATGGGACTATGGAATGTAGATGGCATATGACACAAGAGAGAGTATCAGTCTGGACCAAATGTGGTGCCTAAAAATTATGTCCAAGACTAATTTGTAATTAAGAGTTAGTCTAGAGACTTTAAAGAAAATTATGAGGGAAAAGTTATTAAAACTACTTGATGCTGAAAAGTCATGTATTATTCATTATTCTGTATTATTTTTGCACTGGGAGTGGTGGCTTGGCACCAAGGGAGAAACACAACTTCATCTTCTCCGCCAAGATTGTGTTAACTTTTTGGTATGATGAATATTTCTATTGTGATTCCCATTTTATTCATGAGTAGCTAAGTTAATTAGTTAGGGTTATGGAAGCCTTGTAACATACAATCTATTACTTTGGTTTTTTGAATTCATCATGTATTGTTCTGCTTATATCATACTCTCTTCGTTTATCTTGAATTCTCGTGGTTTCAAATATAGAGGATGTGCCTTAAAACTCAACTTGTTCGATAGAAAGGTTAAGGTTCAAAAAATAGAGTAGTGAAAAGAAAATAGGATTTCCAACCCCTATTTCATATGTTAATGCCTTAACATGATTAACTACTTGGAGATTTCGTATTGTTTTTGTAAACACTTTTGATTTGAGAGAACTAAAGTGAATTAGTCCTTGATGATTGAGAAACACTAGGATTATGTTATTAAATACAATACATTTATCTATAGGCACGATGCATGTAGGAATTCGTAAATCCCATAGTTAGAAAGTATTGAAAACTACAAGGTGGACATAACCCTAGCTTGCTATTTCTCTGAATTCAAATACTACACCTATCATCTTGTTAATCTGAAACTATAAATTTGTGAAATGAATCAAGCCCCCTATTTATTTTACAGAAACGAATGATTAAAAGTCAACTAATCTGCATACAACTTAATTAGCACCATATTCCCTGTGGGATTCGACCCCAACCTAGTTGGGTTATATGTTTGACAACAACCGCTTATACTCTTGTAAGAGAGTTGTAATTTGGGCATATCACCTATCCCCATCAATCACTGTAATCATGCACAAATATTTATGATGGGATAGTGTGTTCAGTAGTTTGTACACTTTGAAAATTGCCTCTTTATCATCCAACCTCATTATGAGTGTGCCCTCTCTCACATTTATCAATGCTCCTCCCGTCGCCAAGAATTGACATCCCAAGATGACTGACACTCTTTTATCTGCCTAAAAATCTAAAACAATAAAATTGACAAGAATAATAAACTTACCAACCTTGATGAGAGCATCCTCTATGATTTCTTCTGGATGGGATATGGTCCGGTCTGTAAATTAGAGTAACACAGAGCTCAGTCTCGGCTTCCCCAAGCCCAATATATTAAACAAGAAGAGGGGCATAAAATTGATACTTGCCCCCAAATCACTAAGTACATAGACCACCTCACTATTGCTAATTTGAGTAGCGAGCATGAAATTTTCAGGATCTTTAAGCTTTTTGGGCATCTTCTGCATCACCACAGAACTACACTCCTCAGTGAGTATTATTGTCTCATTATCCTATAGCGTAACTTTGTTAGTGATCACGTCCTTCAAGTACTTAGCATACTCAGGCATTCCCTGCAGAACATCTAAAAAATAAAGGTTAATGTGAAGCTCTCTAAAAGTGTCAAAGAACTTCTTGAAGCATACATACTCCTTTGCTTTTCTAAGACTCTGTGGGAAAGGTGGTGGTAGTCTCTCCTTCACCTGTTCAACAACTTTAGTTTTTGAGTACTCAGACTTCCTCAAATTTTTAGAAACTTTGTCATCTAACTACTTAGGAACTATCTCCGCATCTACCTCCTTAGTTGTCTTTGGAGGTTCTTCATTGAGATCTTTACCACTCATTAAAGTTATTTCCATCACTTGTTTAGGAGGTTCAGTATTACTTGGAAAACCACCTCGAGGCCTGGCATTTTATGCCTATTGCATCTGCCCAACCTGCATCTCTAAGTTATTTGTAACCACCTGTTGTCTCTTTATATCTGCTGCTAATATGCTTGAGAAGCTATAATTTGTTTCAGCATCTCTTCTATATTGTTCATTTAAGTGATAGCCTGATTATGCTGCTGAAACTGTTGCTGTTGGTCATTCTATGATGGAATTATTGGCTGAGTCTGCCACTTTTGATTGTAGGCATTCCCATAATTCGGCCTTTGAGCATTGCCCACAAATGTCACTGACTCAGGATTTGCACCATACATGGTTGCAGAATGACCATTGTTTCCAAAAATCTTGCACCAAGTACTCGTCTGATGAATTGCATTAGCTGTTGCTGCAGGCTGTGTAACCTTCAATTTTATATTGCGGAGCTGAGTAGTTCATTGATTTTGTCGTACAACAATCTGAGCGGATATAGAAGTAAACTAGTCTACCTTCAACATACCCGCAACCTTCTTTGTAGCATTTTTTGAGTCAAAATGCCACTCAAGATTTCCTTGTGCAATCTGATTTAATAAGGTGTATAGCTCATCATACATCAATTCCAACACTTGACCACCTGCAGCTGAATCTAGAAAAATTTTCATGTTGTTATCAAGTGCCTCAAAAAAGTATGAGCTAGTACCTTATTGCATAACTGATGATGTGGAGAGTCTGAAGAAGAACTTTAAACCTCTCCCAAGCATGATATAAGTTCTCATATGGCTTCTGTTTGAAGCTTACAATCTCACTGCACAGTCTTGCCAGATGGAAAAAATTGGATGAGGAATATTTGAGCTAAGTCATCCCAGGTTGTGATTGAACTTTTTGGCTTAGCGTTCAACCACTTTTTTGCTTCCCCCAATAGTGAAAAGGGGAAAAGTGTCGGCCTAATATTGTCAGTTGACACACCCGTAGGGGTAAATGTGTCACTGATCTCAAGGAAGTTCCGCAGGTGGGATTGTGGATCTTTATGTGAAAGCCCCATGAACTATCCATTACTGATAGAAAACTGCACCATGTTCTGTTTAAGCTCATAGTTACCTCCAACAATCGGTTTTTGAAAAAGAGAGGTCAAATTCGTAGGAAGTGGGATTGCCACTTTGCAAACTATCTTGTGGGCTGGTTGATCTTCATCCATGAGAGAAGGATTGTCTTATTCCTCCTAAATCTGTGGGATACGATAGAGAAGGACTACTTCTCTCCTTATTTGATAAAAGAGTTGATTGAGTTTGGGGCTTGGTTCAACCAATTCCCTACCCCTTGCCAACTTACTAGTCTGTAAACTTGTTTCTTACAAATTCAATACCAAGACCATGTGTAAAGAACCAAAGAAATCTAAAAAGTAAAACTAAAACTAAAACTAAAATAGTTGCCAGTTTACATGTCCCTGGAAATGACACCAAAAACTTATTGATCCTAAGCGCACGCGCAAGTGTACTTGGTCTACCAAGTACTACAATGTCCTTATAAAAAGCTGAATATCAATCCCATAGGGACTTGTGTTGACAACTATCTAATTCAAGTTAAACTATAAAGATTAAATTAGTGCAATCATAACCAAAAGAGTTTGATAGTTTATAATTAAAAGTAAAATAAAATAATACAAAAAAGTAAATACTTTGGACAATCAATGGATGAAAACCCGGGGTTAAAGCACTACGAACAATCATACTAAGCTATTGAACTTTATTGGTTAGATTACTTATCTTGGTTGTTGATTCACGGGGTTGATATTATGATCATGGTCTCTTGAGACTCTAATCGCCTATCTAACTTAGCTTCACAACTAAATAGTTGAGTGGGGATGTGAGAACTATTTCACCCCACAGTGAACCAAATAAGGATTCTAGGTATATCTCCAGCCTAAACGCTAATTCAAATCCCTTATTTTATAAAAGAATAAGAACCTTAGTCAATTTACCCCCACATTCTATCCTCTTATTCCTCCTCTCGGGCTCTCAAGATGATAATAGGTTTATTATAAGGGTCGGAAATCCTTAAAATAGTATAACAAGGATAAATAAACAACCACATATGATAAGCAATCAAAACCAAATCAATTCAAAGCAATAGTAATCATGTTCTTGGCCCTAACCCCGGATAGGGGGCTTTTAGTCAGTCATGGACATAATTGTAATCAATATAAATGAATACATGATAAAATCCATTATAAAACTAAAATAAAAGTGATAAAATCCCTAATTGAAGTATTTTTCAACCCCTTTCCCAGTTTCAAAGTCGTCAAAGGTGTTTAACATCAAGTTAAAGTGTGCTATTTATAGGAAAATAACTTGGACTAGTGGGAGTAGGGGTCGACCTGTGATGGTTAGTACATTGGATTAGGGGTTTCACTGTGATGGTTAGTCTACTGGAGTAGGGTTCGCGCCGCCCTTCTATTGCGAGGACACACTGGAAACTCCACTTGACTCCTAAACTCATCTTGTGCATTTTTCCTTTAATCCCAAGCCATGTGGTGTTGTTTTCACTTGATTTTCAGCTTGTGAATCATCCATATATCATAATAATAAACTCACAAAGAATTATATAGCATCAAACACCACGTATTAGATCTCAAAACAACACAACCTTCAAGACCATGAACTAGAAACTTAAGTTAAGAACTAGTTTTGCCCATTTTGATCTTTAGCTTAGTTTTGACTTTTGGCTTTCTTCAATTGAATATTGAAAACTATTAAAAAGTTTTCCACATATATTTACACACTAATAACCTTAATAACTCATTAAACATGTTAGAATCCATCAAGATCAACTAAACAAACACCTAGCTCAAGCTAGTAATACTAGTTTTCTCGTTTGAACTCTAAGTGACCAAATTAAGTATAAAATTGTTTGACAGACACCATGAAAATTATAATCAAATACTTAAACACTTATATGCTTAATTATATCATCATTAACACATTAAACATAAGAGTAGTCCTCAAAATAAGGCTAGATAAGCTAGGATAACAACACTAAGATGCATAAATCTACTCAGATCAAGTCCTCAATAGATATTGCTATTCAATGTCTTCTTACTCACAGTTATATAAAACAACCAATTAAGGGATAAACACAATCTTATTTAGTCCACTGGTGTCAAAATCTTTGCAATCACCCTCGAAGGAACTCAATGTCACCATAATTCTACACTGGGGTAAATTTTGAGGTTGATCAAAATTTTCTATGATTTGACCTACAAATGACCTATTTTCTCATGAAATTCAGGATATGTAGGCAACTTAGGAACTGGAGCTCATTCATAATCTCCCAAACTTTCTATTTTTGTTCGAGATAAAATTAGTTACGTCAACGTGATTGTCTAAAGATTGTCACATTAATCTGTGGTCAATCAGGGGTAGTTGTTGACACTCAATTTTGGCTCGTTCTTTTTTCTTTAGTTATGTTTTGATGCTTTTTGATCTAAATATTTTTCAAAATAAATTTATATTTTAATGAATTTTGAAAAGAATGAAACAGAGGATTTATTTTCCTATCATATTTTTAAAAATATTTTAACTAAATATAATTAATTATTTAACATCGAAATCATAATTTATTTTTTTCATAATCGCATTCACATTTTTTTAAAATTTTATTTTTGAACGACATATTGTGACTCTATATATACATTCTTATAACACACACACACACACACACACACACACACACATATATATATATATCACTATATTCCTACATCTATGTTCTTATTACTATAATATATGTATTCTCATTACATACATATACACATACTTTATTTTATTTTTATTATATATATTTATTCTTATTAATATTTTATACATTAAATTTTAAAATTATCAAATTAGATACATACTAAATCATTTATATAATTTATATACGTATATACTAAAAATAATTTTTTAGGATGATAAGAAGCATTGATAAAATTAATTTTGATAGAAAAAGAATATTTGGGCCAACAATAACTCAATTTAATTTTTATTTACTCAAACCCAATTGTTATTTATAAATTCTGCCAAAGGGGCCCAAAATCTGGTTCAATTCCCATATACACTTCATCAATCTATCCCACATCATATTAACCAATTGCGTGCTACCATGTCAGCGACGAAATACAAAATCCACCCAACAAACACAAAATTATCGGGTCCGTTAATTCTTCTACAATCTGAGGGTCCCAAAATTTTTAATTTTATAAATAATATATATATGTGTGTGTATATATATATGTATATATATATGTGTGTGTGTGTATATATATATATTTAATTTTTTATGTTTCTTAAAATCTGAACAGTCTGATCAAACGATCCATATTTCAGTCAATAATAACTAGTATAATAAACACTCATCTCTCCTCCCAAAAAATCAAACATGTATTCAATTTCCCCCTTCCACATACACTGATAATCCTATCCATTACCCCAAATAACAAAGAAAAATGTTAATCCTTTCCTCCCTCTTTTCCCTTTCTCCTCCACCTCCAAAAATTAGAAAACCCTAGTTTCCGCCATAGCTTGCCGCTGGTCTGACGAGAATCTTCTTCTTTTCATCATCCTCCATCCCATGAGCTCACTATGTACAGTAAAATTAGGCACCATTTTTGTGCAAGAGTTTAAATTTTGTTCAAATCCGCCATGATAACTCTGAAAAAGGTAAAAATTTGGAGATTCGACTTTCAAGTCCGAATTCTCTCTCGATTCACATTTTTTGCTCAATTTTTGGCTTCAAATTCGGACTTTCAAGTTCGGATTTGGTATATAAATAAGGGCATTCTTTAGCCTCCAAAGGACAAGTCTTGAATTAAAAAAAGAGAGAAAAGTAAAGTTTGTTTGAAGCCATCAAAGGATCAAAACCATTGAAAAAAGAGAGGAGGAAAAAAAAGAGAAACTATGAGAGTGGAAAAAACAGAGAAGACAGAGTAAAAAAATGAGTGAAAAGAGGGTCGAAAAGGGGTCGGAGATTGGAGAAAAATGAGTTGGAAAAAGCAAAAACAAGCATTCAAGTTTATGGGATCCATTACTTTTTTCACTATCCATTTTTTTCTTATTTTTTTGGGTGGAATTTTGAGTCCGAATTTGAGTTTGGTGGTAAAAAAATCCTCGTCGAAGCTTTGATTTGCTTCCCAACACAAGATAAAATCCTTTCATACTTTGTTTCCATCGTCACTTTATTACTTATTTGATTTGGACCTATGGATGAGTGCTTTATTTTAGTTCCAAGCTTATGTCGTTAATTTGTGTATAAATATAATTTTAATTCTGAGGAGTTATATAATATTGATTCTTTAGATATGCGACTCGTTTCAAATTCAATTTTTTTATCTCAAATCCTCTTTTTTTCACAACTATTTTTTGTGTTCAATTATGTGAGACATAAAAAATTAGTTACTTATTTTCTCCTTCATCTCCTCTTTTTCTTTCTCTATTTGTTTTGAATTCGCAAAATGTGACTTTCTTTGGGTTCAATTTTGTATTGGCATGTTTTTTTTTTTATGAATTGAGTTCAATAATATAGTTTGCTTTTTGTTTTCTATTTTGCATCTAAATATGGCTAAATAATCCATGTCTGTGGATTTGGGAGTTTTAGCTTTTGCTGGCTATTTTATTGCGAGTAAAACAAATGTAACTATAATTTTGTTATTGATTGTATGTTCAATTTATTTAATTTATATTGAGATGGTACTTAGAATTGTTTTAAATGGTATTTTGTTTCCAGAATCATAGTGGAGATAAGATATCATGTGGATTTGGTTGAGGTGTAAGTCTGGATATCGTTGTTATATAAATTGTTCCTTTTAAATAATTGAGTACTCTCATGCTAAGGAATTAATATGTCAGTAATTGATTAAATGAAACCAGTACAAATGAAGAGAAATGGACATTGAAGATTCTGGTAGCCAAGCCTCAACTAATAGGGATTAGAGGCTCTAGTTGTCGTTGGGGGGGGCATATTAACATGACTTATAAAATTTCTCAAATTTGGATTAAAAGGTCTATCTTTTTCGTCCAACCCTGTTGCATGCTGATTTTTGTCATCCATATATGCACTAATTTTGATTCTACCATGTCCCTCTTTTGATCGATTCTCTTTTTAGTGTAATTTTAATTAGATGTTCAGTTGCATCCTTGATTTTATTTTTTTAATTACTTTTCTTACGTGTTACTAATCCATTTCTATCGTTGATTTTGTTTTCTTGCACACTTCTCTAATGAGTTACTAATCCTTTTTTTTTTTAATATACAACCGGAGAGTTGGAGTTCCTCATTGGAACTCATTTAGACCCAACTATCGGGTCAACGACCATAGTTTCACAGAGCTTCAGAGTCACATAAATTAAGAGTTTAAGATCCTAAATGGAGCCTAGTAATCTTTATCCTCTTTTGATTTAACTTATATTCATCATGTTGAGTTTTTAGAATGATAACTAACTCTTGTTATTGAATTTGTTTAAGATAACTTTATTTGATTATTAAATTTATGTTGCTTTATTATTTATTGATCCTTTTATAAGTAGTTTTAATGTCTCAACTTTCGCAAATAACACATGATTATTGCTAGATGAAATTATATTTTTACCATTTCAATACTTGGCTAGTTCTTTTGGAAAACTTAATACCAATATTTCTAAATAAAATTAGCATAGTAACCTCCATGTTTCCTTAAAAAATTATAATAAAATAAAAAAATAAATTTTCCAGTTCACGGGGAGAATAATTTCCTTAAAAATTTCAGATTTCTTTAAGGGTTGTCTACTAATTTTGACTTGATTTTTGATAAATATTGCCGATGCTTTACACTACATTTTTCAATGCTTATTCGAGTATTCAGATCTCAAAAGGTTAGAAAATACGAGGTATATATGTTCTTCCGCTACCATAAACAAGGTATATTTATTATTTTTATTACCATTATAATAATTATTTTCATTATTATTAATGTTTATTATTATTATTATTATTGTTCATTATTGTTGTTGTTGTTGTTGTTGTTCTTCTTCTTCTTCTTCTTATTATTATTGTTATTATTATTATTATTATTATTATTATTATTATTATTATTATTATTATTATTATTATTATTATCATTGGGTTATTTTAAATTTATTATACCTATGTACTTTACTATCATATTTGTTTTTCACTTTGTCCCAATCTAAATCTATTTGGCTTTCATGAGCCAAATGAATTTTTATATTTTTTGAGTATTTATAAATACTCATATATTTATGTCTATATTAAACAAATTCTTTCATATTGAAAATATACATTTCTTCATTGTATGATGAATTTTACTCAATTCTATTCGCTTGAAACATATTTTTTTACAAAATCATAAATTTTTTTACCTTTTATATTTTTACAACGAAAACACTACTTTTTCTCATGTTTATACAATATTCATACATATATTTTACAATAATTATATTACTTTCTTATACATGGTAACATCACATTTTCAATAATTTAAGTTTCTTTTGCAAAATAATAATAATAAAATAATAAAGATTTTCTTAGCATAATTTTAGCAAACAACGAAGCAAATATTTTTCAAGCATTTTCCTAAGCTGAGTCTAAGGACTATTTTTGAATAGGCTCTGACGGGTGCCTAACACTATTCCATCGAGTAACCAAAATCCTAACTCAGAATCTCAAAACGTTTTCGAAATACCAAAACATAATTTTACAAAAAATGGGTTTTTCCTAAATTTCCTAAATAATTTAGGTGGCAACTCTAAAAAAATAAATTTTCAAAACCCAAGAGTCACAACGACCACAACATGTTGTGTACTATTTTGACGGGTTCGAAATAGGATGCGACAATTGGTTCTCCAACCGAAGGGTTAGTGTGGGTGCCACTCATGATAGATTTAAGTCTTGAAAAAGTTGATAGAGTCCTAAGTTCATCAATCTTGTTATACCAAAATAAGTCTAGTAGAGTCATGCGAAATGATATGTAGACGTCTATATCTTTCTTCGAGAGGCTATAGGACTTTAGAAAACTATCAATTCATTATTCTTCCATTTTATAACTTGATTCCACTTGGTATTTGACAATCCAAAATGGTATCTAACCCTCTTTATTCTTATATCAACAGATGATGAATACTAGGTCTAGAAGAGCATAAGCAGCAATCTCTGTACCGGTAGTTCCAGCTATGGTGTCGGTCGTTAGGGTAAGGGGATGGGGAAGGGAAAGGGGAAGAAAGAGAGCAATACCCACTAGGGGTGGATCTTAGGCAGCTATTGACCCTCCTATCAAATGTTAGTATCGCCCTATTCGTAGGATCATTTTTAGGAGCTTGAGGTAATAAATGAGGATGTGTTTGAGTAAGAGGCGGCGTCACTAGTTGGAGGTACAACTGTACCTTCAATATTTGTTGAGGTTGTTCAGTAGGTGTTGGATTTTTTTGATTGGGTTGGCTAGCACTAAAGTTACTCCTACCATGCCAATTTTGAAGTTCTGAGTGCTTATAGTACTGCTATCATGGATCCTAGGATGGATGAGGCTTCAACGACTGATGTTATCCTTCATCCTATTTTGGGTCCTGTTATGACAAAGAGTAAACATGATATGCTAACTGAGTTCCTAAAGATAAAACCTCCATTATTTTAGGGGACTAAATATGATTTTTTTTTGAGTTTATTATTATCTGTTATGAGAGGTTGCTCAAATTTGGGATTGTGCATCAGTATATGGCTAAGTTTGTGACTTTCCAACTGTAGGGGGATGCAAATAGTAAAGAAAGACTATTTAGAGTATCAATCATCGTCATTACCTCCATTTACTTAGGCTCAATTTTATGCCTTATTTTTGGAGAAGTATGTGCCTCAAAACCTTCGTGACCACAAGAAGGATGCGTTTCTAGATCTTGAGTAGAGGACTATGTTAGTTATAGCCTATGAGGCTAATACCTATACATTATTTCGTTACCCTACTAAGATATTAGGCACTGAGAAGGAGAAGATTAGGTTTTTGTATAGGGATTGAGTACTGATATCCAAGTATTATCTATTCATATGACTATTGTGGGAAAAAGTTTTAATAATGTGGCGGATTATGTGAAGAAGCTTGAGAAAATGAGTTAGGTTGGTCTAGATAAGGAATTCGCTAAGAAGGTCTGGAGCATGACTACATTTTGTGGTACTTATTCTAGGGGTCATAGCTAGCAGGCTTATCCATCCTGACCCATTCAGTCAGCACTACCAGCTTCTACCATGGTTCCTGTAAGGATATCTTCATAATTATCAGTTATAAGGGGCAAAAAGGCTTCTTACTCTTCTACTAGTCGTCCTTCTCTTGAGTAAGATTTTATTATTATAGTACTGGTCACTTAAAAAAGGAGTGTCCATTGAGACAGTCAAGTGGCCAGACATAATAGTAGACTCAAACTATAATTCCAGTTGGTAGAGATAGAGGTGGTAATAGTAGGGGATGTCCATAGAGCGGTCGAGGAAATGGTGGTGTAGGGAGAGGTTTTCTATAGACAGGAAGAGATTAGCATAAATTAATGAATGATCTTATTGTTATGTATTTGTAGGCAAGTCTAATATTGAAGCATCTGATGCAGTTATTATAGGTACTCTTTTAGTTTGTGATCGAATGGCTTTGGTTTTATTTGATTTGGGGTCAACCTTTTCATATGTATATTTAAATTTTCTTTGTGTTTAAAATTGTCCTGTGATGTACTTGATTCTCCTGTGCATGTGTCTACTCTGGTTGGAGAATCTGTGGTGGTGACCTATGTTTATCGTTCTTGCTCTGTGACATTTATGGATTTTTGAACTTAGGTAGACTTGATCATTTTGGACATGTTGGATTTTGATGCAATTTTGGGTATGACTTGGCTATCTCCATATCATTTCATCTTAAATGGTAATGCTAAGACAATGACTCTATCCATGCCTGGGATGGATAAACTAGAGTGGGAGGGTATGTATAAGCCTAAATCGCTGAAAATCATATATTTTATTTAGGATAAAAAACTAGTGAGGAAGAGATGTTAAGCCTTCTTGGATCATCTTCGAGATGTATGTGTGGTGTGACAATTCTTAAATTACACTCTTATATAAGTGTAAGTGATCGTTGTCAATATAATAAGCCACTTAGGTTGGGGTCGAATCCATAAGGAATGAAAACACATAATTCAAAGCTCAAGGAGTGTTGATAACTAAAGTTTGATCCATAATGTGAATAAAACAACCATAAATGTATAATGGGCAGAATGAGGATTAATTTGAATGTTTTTATATTGACAATTTCTGTGTTTTTAGGACACTATTTGAGATTGATAGTTTGAAGAGTGCAATCAAGTAGAAAGAAGCCTTGGGGTTATTGCTATATGTAGTTTTAATTATGAATAACTAACTGCAAGGGACCAGGTCCCTGGATGTTCATGGTACAGTACAGCTGGCGCGCGTGTCTGCATAGTTTTGTCCTCTTGTGTAACAAACTTGTAGGTGCTTCTTATACCAATTAGGACACCTGGTCTAATGAGATATCAGCCCTAATCATCCTTCAGCTATAAAATAAAAAAAAGGCTTTTTTATCAAATGAATTTTGGCAATTACAAAGAGCAAAGAGAGGCAACAAAAACCCTATTTCAACACTGCTAAAGTTCTTAGCTGATTATGTGTGCTTAAATAGAAATTGTTCTTTAGTTAGAGTTGCCTAAGTTTGATACTGATTAGATTTAATCAGTGAAGAGAGTCCTTGGCAGAGTTGCCAAGATGAGCTTGTAGTAGAGTTATTATAAGCGAAAGAAACATAGAGTTAAGTTTAGTGAAGGCTGTAATGAAGAGTTTTGATTATATTGGATTTGGAGGTGCTTTTGAGGGTAAGCTGTAGTTTTTCCCTTTCTTGAGCAAGGGGGTTTCCACGTTAAAATATTGTATGTTGTTACTTTCCTACATTGCCTTAATTTTCTAGCACCTTATAACTTCTTTACTGTTCTATCACTTGTGATTGACTTTGAAGGATCTAGTCCTTGACTGTGTGGTGCAACCCCAAGGGTTCCATCAATTGGTACTGGAGCAGGTTCACTAAAAAAGGTTCATACCTAGAGTATTTTGGTCATCATGGTTGCTATAACTAATTCAGGGATGAAGGAAAGGAAGAAAAAAGTGAGAGATTCCTAACCTTGAAGGCTTTAAGGTCTGACCTAGGTGAAGAAGACACTAATGTTGCACTTTTGGCAACAAGGATTGTTAGAGCTATAAAAGGGGGTGGTCAGCTTAACAAAAAAAATGGTAAAATTGAAGGTTGTCACAAAGGTGGTAGCTCTGAAGCATTTATGAGAAACTACCAAATGCTAAAGAATGATCAAAATCCTGAAAAATCAAGAGGAAAGGATGCAGCTACCTATATAATAAAAAAGGTGTTGGCTACATGGGAAAACTCCTCAAATAAATCATAGAAAGAAAAAGATTATGGATATGGTTTCATGCCGAAACATGGTGAGGAAAAAATAATCTCAGGTTCCTGTTGCTCTCTAATGGCCACTACTGAAGATAAAGAAGTAAATATTGTAGAAAAAGAGGATGTTACCCAAAAATGGTTTATGGATAGTGGTTGTTCAAGACATATGACTGGGAGGGTTGATTGTTTTCTCTCCCTCAAGGCACTTCAAGGGGGAGGTGTGTCTTTTGGAAATGAAAAAAAAGGGTATATCCAAGGTGTTAGAAAGATTGGAAAATCACCTCATCATGCAATAAAAGATGCGTATTATGTGAATGGTCTTAAGTATAGTCTTCTAAGTGTATCTCAAATTTGTGACAAATTAAATAAGGTAAAATTCTCAGCTGATGGATGTACTGTATTAAGCATGAAATCTGGAAGAATTGTTCTCAAAGCCAAAAGGATCAAGAATATATTTGTAGCTGATCTGGAGTTTGTGGATGATGGAAAATTAACTTGTTTAAGAGCTCAAAGTAAAAAAGCTAACTTATGGTAAAGAAGACAGGGGTATGTAAGTTCCTCTTTGCTAAATAAGTTGATCTTAAGGGGCCTGGTTCGTGGCTTGCCAAAGCTGAAGTTTATAGAAACAAGTAAGTACTTCCAGACCTTTTGAAATACTACATATGAATTTATTTGGACCTATTAAAGTCCAAAGTAGAGGAGGGAAGAAATATGTGTTGGTTATTATAGATGACTACTTAAGGTTCCTCTGGACAATGTTTATAATAAACAAGGATGAAACATATGGGGTTCTTGTGGCTTTTGCCAAGAAAATCCGAGTGAAGCTAAATTGCAAAATTGCTGAGTTTAGGTCTGACCATGTTACTGAATTTGAGAATTCTTAAGTGGATGAATTCTATGCTGAGCATGGAATAAGTCAGAACTTTTTTGATCCTAGAACTCCCCAACAAAATAGAGTTTTTGAAAGGAAAAATAGAACATTGATAGAGATTGCTAGGACTATGCTAATTGATAGTAGACTTCCAAAGAGTTTCTGGGATGAAGTAGTAAATACTACTTGTTATGTGACTAACAAATGTGTGATTAGATCACTTCTGAATAAGACTCCATATGAGCTAGTATTCAATATAATGCCTAAGCTAGATTATTTCAGACCATTTGGATGCAAATAATTTGTGCTAAACAATTAGAAAAAAGAGTTGGGAAAATTTAATTCCAAGAGTGATGAAGCATTATTTGTAGGCTACTCTTCAACAAACATGGCTTACAGAGTCTTTAATAAAATAACTCTGTGTGTTAAAGAAAGTATTCATGTGATCTTTGATGAGTCTGGAAATCAAATGAACCTAGGTGATGGTAAAGATTCAGAAGTTGAAGAACTTATTCCTATTCAAAGGGATGATACTGATGAATTTGATAATCAAGGATAAATGATGCAAATGAGAGTGATGAAACTGATGGTAATCTAGAAACTCAGGCACAGATCCCAGCTCCAGTGTAAGAACAACTAGAGTAAGCTTGTCAAAATTCACAATACCTGGTCCTAGTGGTATCAATCTCAGAAGGAAAAATTGGAGACACAAGTCCTCTCATCCCCTTGAGAATATGACTACAACTTTACAAATAGGAGTCTAAACAAGAGAACAATCTAGGAATGCTATGGAATTTTCAACTTTTTTTATCACAAACTGAGCCTAAGAATGTAAAAGAGGCCCTGAAAGATACTAATTGGATTAATGCAATGCAAGAAGAGATTTATCAATTTGAAAGAAGCAAAGTCTGGCATCTGGTCCCCATGCTTGTTGACAGAAAAATTATTGGGACTATATGGGTGTAAAGAAATAAGCAAGATGTAAATGGAACTATCAATAGGAATAAGGCAAGGCTGGTTATTCAAGGTTATAACCAGGAAGAAGGTATTGACCATGATAAGACTTTTTACCTTGTAGAAAGAACAGAGGCAATCATAATTCTTGTTGCATTTGAAGCATACATGGAATTTAAACTGTTTCAAATAGATGTAAAAAGTGCCTTCCTAAATGAAAACCTGAAAGAAGAAGTCTATGTCAAATGGCCTCCAGGTTTTGAAGATCCAGATTTTCCTCAACATTTGCTTAAATTGGATAAAGCTCTTTATGGTTTAAAGCAAGCTCCAAGAGCCTGGTATGAGAGACTCTCAAAGTTTCTCCTGAAAAATGGCTTCAAAAGAGAAAAAATAGATAATACTCTATTCTCAAAGACCAGAGGTAGCAACCTATTAATTGTCCAGATATATGTTGATGACATAATCTTTGGAGATACTTCTGAGTGAGATGGGTGAATTGAGCTTTTTCTTAGGCCTTTAATCAATCAAACTTATCAAGGGACAATGATTTGTCAAGAGAAGTACATCAAGGAGTTGCTGAAGAAGTATAATATGGGAGATACCAAGCCAATTGATACTCCAATTGGAACCAACTCAAAAATGGACAATGATGATTTAGGTCCTTCAGTGAATGAAATAATGTATAGATGGATCATCAGATCCTTGATATATCTTACTGCAAGTAGGCCTTACATTATTTTTAGTGTAGAAATGTGTGTCATATTTCAAGCATACCCAAAGGGGTCCCATTTGAAGCTATAAAAAGAATTCTTAGGTATCTAAAGGGGACAAGGGACCTGGTCCTATACTGTCCATCATGAGATAGTTTTGACTTGATAGGCTATGTTGATGATGAATATGCTGGATACTTGGTAGATAGTAAAAGAACTTCAGGAATGGCACATTTTCTTGTCTCATCCTTAATATCCTGGGGTCTAAAGAGAAAAACCAGTTACTCTATCTACTGTTGAGGATGAATATGTTGTTGCTGCTTCTTGTTGTGTACAAATGTTATAGATCAAGCAACAATTGAAATATTTTTTCATTATCCCTGACACTATCCCTCTAATGTGTGACAACATAAGTGCTCTATACATAACCAAGAATCCAGTGCAACTCAAGAGGACTAAGCATCTTGATGTGAGACATTACTTCCTAAGAGACAATGTTGAGAAAAAGACAATCAACATAAAGTTATAAAATATTGAGGATCAAATAGTAGATATCTTTACTAAGAAACTTCATAAGGAACAATTTGTGAAGTACAAGCTAAAGTTCGGACTGATCAAAATGACCTAACCTACTATGTGAATCAGTAGTTCTCCACAAAATTAGCTATGATCAGGAGACAGGTATCCTTGGTAACGTAGGTATCTATCAATCTAACTCAGTATTAAATCTTTGAAAATATACACCCATGGGAACAAGTTTGGAAGGAAACAAATGAAGTATGCACAAATTTGAGAAATCAATCAATGAAAGAGAGGGACCTGGTCCCAGCTCTCTGGTTAGTATCATGAATGTGCATGTTCTCTTCTTGTTCTGATAGAAAAGGCCAAAAAATTCTCTCCATGTTAGAAAACCTATTTTTGAAAAAATTTAAATCAAATTCATCTTTGGAGTAACTCCATGGACCCTGCCTAACTCAACTACACTAATTATCTAGAGACAAATCCTTTCTTCAATTACGTCTCCAATAAAGATCCATCTCTAAAAATAATTATCCCTTTGATGGTTTGAAAAGAAGTCTGGATGGTTTATGAAATAATTTAACAAGCCTGAAAACAAAAGCCCTCTAAGTGAATTCTAGAAATCCTATTAAAAGGCACCTGATTTCTGAGGGCCTGGCCCTAAGAACAAGAGAATGTCTAATGATAAACCTAGTAGGGATTGTAACAGAAGTGAAACAAGACTATTGCTTGAAAAATTCAGAAATTTAATGAGTACTGGTGTAAAATCAAAAAATGCAGAACTTGGGAATGAGGAAATGATGAACTCAAGATGAAGGGTATAATTTTAATCAATGAGGCCACTGATCTTGAATTGTTACAATGTCCTAAGATAACCTTACTTCTCTAAACCTTATCCCCACATTTTTAAACTTTTGTGGACTTTTCTCTTGAACTTGAATTGTAATCTTTTCACTAAAATGATACATAATTTGTTGAACATGAATAAGTTCTTGCTTTTGTGCTCTTTATCTAATTCTACCTTAAAAATGTTCTTCATGGTAGTGTTGCCATAGTGGCCATATGTTATCTAATTTATGATTACTATTACTCTTGATTTACTGCTAACCCTTTATAACGATGCCAAAAGAGGGAATACTATACTGATCTGATGTGGAGGAAGGGATCTCAATGAAGTAACTGGAACTAAAAAGGTGCTAATAAGGGTATTACAAGTGTTGAAGATAGAAGGCATGATGATAGAGGGAAGAAATAATGTAATGAGATACAGTGAAGGGGGAAGCAAATAAGATACAATGACAAATGAAAGCAAACAGACATGGGGAATATATGCTCAGAGTTTTTGCTGCAAATAACAACAAGGGACCAAGTCCCTGGGTTGCATGATGATAGGGGGAACATTCATCTTCAGAGTGGTAATCACACTGATTAAATGTGACAGATGTGCTCAAAGCTATATGGTTGGTTTTTCATCATAAAAAAGGAGGAAAATTGCTATATGTAGTTTTGATGATGAGCAACTAACACCAAGGGACCAGGTCCCTGGATGTTTATCGTATAATATAGGTGGAATGCGTGTCTGTACAATTTTATCCTTCTGTGTAACAAACTTTCAAGTGGTACTTGTATCAATTAGGACACTTGGGCTAATGAGATTTCAGCCCTAATCATCACTCAACCATAAAAGTAAAAAGAGGATTCTTTATCAAATGGGTTTTGATAATTACAAAGAGTGAAGAGAGGCAATAAAAACCCTATTTCAACACTACTCAAGTTCTTAGCTAATTATGTGTGCTTAAATAGAAATTATTCTTAAGTGAGTTCTGATTTGTAAATGAATTACTCATGTTATAAGAGTAATGAACTTTTCTCTTTGAGTAGAGACTGATTAGGTAGCTTTGCCTAAGTTTGATACTGATTTGAGTTAATCAGTGAAGAAAGTCCTTGGTACAAGTGCCAAGATAAGCTTTTAGTACAGTTATTACAAGTGAAAGGAACCTAGAGTTAGGTTTAGTGAAGGCTGAAATCAAGAGTTTTGATTATTGTGGATTTGGAAGTGTTTGTGAGGGCAAGCCATGGTTTTTTCCTTCCTTGATCAAGGGGGGTTTCCACGTTAAGATTTTGTGTGTTGTTACTTTCCTGTATTGCCTTAATTTTCTAGCACCTCATAGATACTTAATGTTCTATCGCTTGTGAATGACTTTGAGAGACCTGGTCCCTGACTGTGTGGTGCAACCCCCAAGGGTTCTAACAATTATGCAGTTCTAGGTGTGAGTTCATAAATGGGTAATTGATAATTTATCTAAGTTTAGCTAGGAGTAGTAGGTAGGCTAGATTAAAAGGTATTGATGCCAACCTTTCAATTACAACACCAAATTTACACAAATGGGTTCTTTTGAACACTTCATAAGTGTACCGAATTTTACCAATACAATGCCTCAATTAACATCCCTATGTCTAAAAGATGTCATTAAATGAAATATTTCAATATATTGGTTGCATTTACTCCTCACCCATATCCCCCTTTTTAGGATGACGAGTTCAAGGGTAATTAGGGTTTGAAACCTCCAATTCATAATTAAGTCATGGACTAAATGCAACACCCATCACAAATAACTAATTAAGTGAATAAATAATTAATACCCATGCACTAATCACAACCTATTCAAGCATAACCGCAAGATTTAGATTTAGCTACACATAGAGATAGAGAAAAAATATATACCAAAATTAGTAATAAATTCATCTATGAAGTAAAAGGGGAAGGTATCTCCAAGCTTTTAGACTCAAAAAATCTCCAATAAAATAACTAAATACTCACTTGGAAATCACTCAAAGGATGTTTCTCACTCAAAAATAGTGCAACAATGTATTTCGCTCCTGGAAATATTACGGATTGAGCCTTTTAGTCACGACCCGAACTAGGGCCTGGCCATGAAGGGTATCTCAAGTCTACTAGGGACCAGAGACCACCCCTTTGCACCTAACCAAATAACATAATATCCCATTATCGGATGAATTCTAAATATATAACAAGATAGCACAAGGTAAAATTAAAGAATAAAAGATAAGTTTATGACCGATAATCAGTTATTAATTTTTCTAAATTTAGATCTGTTCTTCAATATAATAGAACATCTTTTTTCCTTAAGACGTCGGCCCAAGAAAACTGGCGAATGTCACCCAAGTTCACAGTAATCCAACATAGCTTCTAACAAAATAATCAAAACCACTTTTGGTTGGGACATGCCCCAACTTTGACAATGACATAAAAAATATAATGTTAATGATTATGAAAACTCTTAATTCTAATCTATGATAAGAGCTGATGAAATGTTTATGTCTTTCAGAGAATGAAAGCTCACCACTTCACCACAACAAACTGACGAACTAGTCTATCCACCTAACTCTGCATAGAAAAAGTAAAAGTATCTCCGTTTCCTACATCACATAGGGATACAACGTTGGAAGATGGTTAGTGGGTGAACAATAGCATGTAAATCAGGGATAAAGATAACATACTTTCATAATTAATAGTTTAAAACATTCAAATTTAATGCACATAATCAAATATGTGTGTATATATATCACATGCCAGGAGAAATCACCCACGGGCTATATGGGCCCAGCTCTTCCCCAGTTGGTAGGGCCCTAGTCCGTGTGGCCGTACGAACCAGAAGGTATACATATGCACTACAGGGTACTTATAACTCTCGAAAGATCAAGGTAGCACAAGCACCAAGTCATGTAATATAATATGGGGGACTCAAACCTCCTAATCATATGATAATAATAAGGGAGACTCGACCACCCGATCATATAGACCTCTGCATCGACAATCGCAGTTTCCAATATTGGTCCCTTGGGACCTCAAATTTCATGACTTAGCTACACAACCCTTATTTGAGCCCAATTAGATCATTTTTCACACATTTCTATTCACTGAACCACATTATACATTAAGGCATACATTGTTGGTATCGTTATACCAACTACACTTGCAAGGTAACATCAACATACACACCAATTACCATCACTGGGGGAAATCACAATCCCCTTTGGTTTAATTATATAGTAGCTTGGGGAATTGCACAACCCCATAAGGTTTAATTAAAAATCATTATGCTTTATTAACCTTTTACATTATGCAAAAGTTTAAGAGTAGTTTAATAGGCATATTTTTCATATTTAAAACCACTTCCATAATATAGGGTTGAGGTCATAACAATTGTTAAAGTCACAAGTTTAGGAAAATCACAATCCCCTTATTTATTCACCATTCCCATGCACCCCACACATTAAAAATGATAATAAAAGCATGAACAATCATATGCAAACCATGGAAAAACATTGTTCAACAACAAGCATTCAAAACCCTCAACCCATGTTTCAAAAACATCATCAATACCATATAAAAAACATTTTCAAACATATGCTTTTAACAAATTAGCAATTTAGAAAGAGTAACATGCCTGAAATACTAAGTTTCACATAGAGAATTCAACCCTTGAGGATCTGAGGCACAGTCTCGGGGTCTCTCTAAGAATTCAACCCTATCTACATACTTAGTACATCCCTGTACTGACACATTTGCGCTATGGTGTTTTATTTGGCACCATAGGTTCAGAGGCACGAGACCCAGAGTTTTCTCAGCAATTCAGTCCCAGTCAGCAGCAGTAGTCATAGCAGTGAGTCCTCTTCTTTCGAGGAAGAATATCTGTTTACTATTATTGCATCAAACTTTATTTATATTTTCAGTAGACGGAGTTAGTTGGGGACCTGTCCCATCTACTCCACAGTTTAGACAACTTAGAGGCTTTTCAGATGGATAAATTAGTATTTAGTTTTCAGTTTTGAGTATTCATAGGTGTGTTGAACCTTATGGATAGTTTCCATATTTATTTCAGATATTATGCAGTGCTTAGGTACAGATATCAGTAAAGGGTTAGCTTGTGGTCCTTCGGGGTCATAAGCACCGTGTGACGTCTTGGGATGGGATTTCGGAGAGTTACATTAACTTGAGTGCTAAATGTGTTAATATTGATATAAACCAGTATCTAAGTGATAAAGTTTTATTTGCAATGTGCAAAGTGTATTTGAAACAAATTTGGGTTTAATTAGATCACTTAGAGTTCAATCGGAGAAACTAGTGTTACTAGCTTGAGCTAGGTGCTTGTCTAGTCTATTTTGTTGGATTCTATTATGTTTAATGTGTTCCAAGTGATTTTAATGATGTTATTATATATGGAACAACTTTTTAGAACTGTACAAAGTTCAATTGAGTTGAGGAGAGAGTTAAGACATTGAGTGGAAGATCATGGAAAGTTTCCTAGTCTAAGCTCTTGTTTTTGATTCGTCGTGATGGATGTTGTGTTGTTTGAACATCTAATTCGTGTGGTGTATTCTTGTAGGATATTTTGTGATCTATTTATGATGATATATAGATGATTTGTAGCCTGTAAAACCATGGAAAAGACACCACAAAGTAAAGGATGGATGGAGGAATGACCAATACTTAACCAAAATTCGAGACGCAAATTCATGTAGCACCGTGCGATATGCATGTATCACATGCTCTATTATAGTTCAACCAAGAATGCATTGCATGCTCTAATGCTATGGAATATAGTGTACGTTGCATGGTCACTCCACCCCTATATTTTTTTGTAGATTTGTTTTCATACAAGACTTGGTCTTGCTATATTGTTATAAATATAACTTTGTAAATATTTTTAATCATCTTTGAACATCTTGGAGAATTATAGGGGTGGTACAATTTTATTTAATTAGTTTTTTTATTATTTATTTAGAATTTATTTAGATTATAACATGAATTCAACTTATTGGATCATGATTATGACTATGTGTGGCTAAGAACACCCTTTCCGGAGTTGAAGACGAATTCATGAGTACTATTGTTTTGATTTTAGTTCATTGATTTTATTATCACTATTTATTGTGTTTTCATCTTTGATTTAACTATTTTAAGGATTCGTGACCCTTAGAGTACATCAATTGTCTATGTTTCAATCTTGGCAGAAAGAATAAGGGATAGAACATGGAGATGAGCAAAGTATGGTTGATTCACACATAGGATGATAGCTTAAATAACCTAACTGGATCATTACATCCCCACTCAACGATGTAGTTGAAAGGTTCAACTTAGGTAAAGAATTAGAGGTTAGGAAACCATAATCATGCAATTAACCCTATGAGTCGACAACCAAGATAAGAAAATTAATAAATGAATTCAATAACATAGTACGATTGTTCAAAGTGCTTAAACCCTGGGTTTTAATCCTATTGATTATCCAAGATCTTTACTTTACGCACTATTTACTTTACTTGTAATTTACAAACTCAAATCTCTCTTTTGATTACTTTTGCACCGATTGAATCTAAACTGTGAACTAAAATTGAATTGTTGCTGAATCAATTATCTATGGGATCAATAATTGGTTTCTTGAAGTCCACTTTACTACTTGATAAGACCACGTACACTTGTGTGTGCGCTTGGGTGCTGTCAAGTTTTTGGCTCCATTTCCGTGGACTTAAAATTTGGCAATTGTTTATTTTAGTTTTACTTTTAGATTTATTTGGTGTTTTTACACTTAGTCTTGGTATTGTGATTTCAGGAAATAGGTTTTAAGGGTAGGAAGCTAGCAAAGGATACAGATTTGTTCGAATCAAGCCCCGAACCCAAAAAACACTTCCATCAATAAAGGAGAGACGCAATCCGTCTTCTCCAATTCCCACAAATAGAAGAAGACCAAGTAATTCCTGCTCCAATGGCTAAAGAATAAGCATCCGATAGGACAGTTAGGGAAGTGGCGGTCCCATTTTCTACAAACTTAACTTCCCCAATTCAAAGATCGGCTATTGGGGGAAATTTCGAGTTAAAGCACAATATGGTGCTGCTTCTCATCAACAGTGGACAGTTTGTAGGGCTTTCATACGAGGATCCATAGGTCCACTTGCAGACTTTCATTGAGCTTACTGACACATTCATTCTGACTGGGGTGAAAACAGATTATGTGAGGCTGACAATTTTTCCCCAATCACTATTGGGGGAAGCTAAGAGGTGGTTGAATGCGGAGCCGTCCAATTCGATCACATCATGGGACGACTTAGCCAAAAAGTTCCTCATCATATTCTTTCCATCAGGTAAGACTACGAGACTTCATAGTGAGAAAGTGAGCTTTAAACAGAAGCCTGATAAAAATCTATATCACGCTTGGGAACATTTCAAGGCTCTACTTCAGGATTTTCCACACCACCAATAGTCCAATGAGGTACTTGCTCATACTTTTGTAGAAGCCCTTAATCACAATACAAAGGTTTTTCTAGATTCAACCGCAGGTGGTCAAGCGCTGGAGTTGAATTATGATGAGTTGTACACATTGTTGAACCATATAGAACAAGGAAATCCAGAGTGACATTTAGATTCTAAAAGTGCCATGAGAAGAATCGTGAGTGTATTGGAGGTGGACCAATTTATGATTTTATCAGCTCAAGTTGCAGTATTGCAGAGTATGATAAACACTCAGTTCAGCAGGCTGAAATTAGGATCTCCACAACCTGCAACCACAGTCAATGCCATCCAATAAGCTACAGGTTGGTGTGAAGTTTGTGGAAATAGTGTCCCTACATTGGCTATGTGTTTAGCAAATCCAAAATCAGTGATGTTCGTAGGCCATGCTCAAAGACAGAACAATGAAAATGCTTACAAGTGGTAGACTCATCCACAAAATCAGCCATGGGCTGCCCAACAACAACAATTTCAGAAACCACAAGCTCAACCAAATCAGTCAACTAGCAACCTAGAAGAGATGATGAAGCAGGTTCTAGCTAAGCAGACACATCTGGCTGCATATATAAAAAATCAGCAAACAACATTAAGAAGCTTGGAGCTACAGTTAGGGAAGTTATAAAAGGAACAAAATACCAGGCCTCAATACGGTCTGCCAGCAGATACAAAAAATTCAAATCAAGTTATGGAAATCACCTTAAGGAGTGGTAAAGAGCTTCAGGAAGAACCTCCCAAGGCAATAAAAGAGGTAGATGCTGAGGTAGTGACCCAACAGGTTCCCGAAGAAGTTGCTGATAATTCAAGAAAGTCTGAGTACTTAAAAATGAAAGTTGGTGAACCAGAAGTGAAGAAGACACTGCCATTACCCTTTCCTCAGAGGAAATTTAAAGAGAAGGTGGATGCATTATTTAAGAAGTTTTTTGATACATTTAGAGAGCTTCACATTAATTTATCTTTGTTAGATGTTTTGTAGGGTATGCCTAAGTATGCAAAGTACTTGAGGGATATGATCACTAATAAGGTGAAATTGCATAATATGGGGGCAATAACACTCACTGAAGAGTGTAGCACTGTGATGACACAGAAAATCCCAAAAAAAATTAAGAGATCCAGGGAAGTTTACTCTCCCTATACAAATTGGGAGTAAAGTGGTCCATGCATTGAGTTACTTAGGGGATAACATAAATCTGATTCCCCTATCTTTGTTTGATACATTGAGCTTGGGAAATCCTAAATCAACCAAGGTGGTTTTGCAGCTAACAGATGGCTCCATGGCATATTCAGAAGGAATCATTGAGGATATCCTCATAAAGGTTCGTAAATTTGTTAATCCTACTGACTCTATTATTCTTGATTTTGAGGAAAATAAATAGGTACCAATCATATTAGGGCATCCATTTTTAGCAACTGGAGAAGCGTTGATTGATGTTAGAGAAGACAAGCTCAAAATGAGGGTTGAGGATGAAGAGGTGGTATTTGATGTATACAAAGCACCCACACTAGCATCCTAATATAAAGATTTGTGTATGATAAATGTTATTGAAGGGGATAAGTACGGGGTAGTTAATCCACCAAAGACCTCTTTGGTCCACCCGATTGAGCAACCTAAGCTTCTACTACCTAAGCCTGATTTGATGCTAATTGATGAGCCTAGAAAGGCTAAAGTTGAAGTACCTATTTCTATTGAAATTTTGCACCAAATATGGGTGAAAATAATAAGAATATGGAGACCAAGAGTAAGAAAAAGAAGGAAAGAAAATGACTAAGTCGTTAAGCTGGGTCATGCCGTGATACTAAATTAGGTGCTTCTTGGGAGGCAACCCTAAATTAAGTGTTGCTTGGTAGGCAACCCAATTTAAGAAGGTATGTTTTAATTTTAGTTTTTAGTTTTTATTTCACATAGTTTTATTTTTGGTTGAGTCACAATTTGATGGGAAGTCTGAGTACCGGAAATCTGAGCTAAGAAGCATGGTAAAAATTGAATATGGGGTCTCACGGATCCCATTAATGCAAAAGATGCTACTAGTTAGGCCTCGAGGCTTCAGGGAGTATTTCTATATCTTACTTTTAAATTCACTTTAGGGACAAAGTAGGTTTTTAAATGTGAGGTGGGTAAATTCTCAAAATTTGGCTCAATTTAATTTTTTTTGTGTAAGATATTCTTGTTGGTTCTTTTTTTATTACATGGTGCAAGTGTTTTGTTTGTAAAAGCATGTTGATTGAGTGAATTTCTACTTTTGAGACTCTTAGGCTCATTTTTGTGGTACTTTTTGGCTTAAATTTGAATTCATGCTATTGTTTGGTTGGGAGTCTATGATGATCCTATTGCATTGAGCATGTACCATGTGCGTGAGAGATTTTTGTATATTCCTTATTGTATGTGATATCTAGAACTTACCCGATGTGTGTGTGAAGCGAAATAAAGAGTGTGGGTTTAGGAGAAGATTTAGGCATTTCTTTGATAGCCTTGTTTTATACCTTCTATTTGTCCTACCCTTTGTGTATTATCCTAGTTAACCCCTATTGAGCCTTTAGCCTTTTTTTTGGTAGCCTCATATGTATCCTAATCCCTTTCTTTGATTTACCATAATTTGATCCAAAAAGCTCCTAAGTGCCTTAATGAAAAATTGAATTATTAAGGAGTTGAGAAATTGAAGAAGAAAAAGGTGAAATTGATGCCCCAAGGTAAGAGTTATTGGTGTTTATATTTGATATGTGATGTTTAGGAGTGATATAAATTGTGTTAGAAATATTACCATGATTGTAGAAAAAGATAAAAATTAAGTCTTGAAGGAATAAACAAAGCGCCCACCATGTGTTTGTGAAAATGCGTAAAAGAGATAGGGCAAAAATAAAAGAATGGGGTAGACAAAAATGGTGTAAGTTGGTTGGTGGATATTGGTTTTAAATGTATAATGTAGTGTATTAAAGAGATTAGAGAAGTTAGTCACTATTCCCAAATAGTTCCTACCCACCCCTTAGCTTACATTGCAACCCAAAAAAGACCTAATTGATCCTATACTTTACATTCTGATATTTGTGGAGCATTACACTAAGGGAAAGCCTATGGTTCATTGTGTGTATCTTGTGAATTCTTTTTGAGGGAGAATAATTTAATTCTTGTACCCATCAAGTAATAAATTGCTTTATTATGAGTGATTATGGGTAACTCTCTTGTTGTGAGGGGAACATGTTTGATGAATGTGAGTTATTTGTATGATTTACTTGATGAATAATAAGCATGAGTTTTCCAACTAGGTGAGTCAATTCTTGAGGTTAGGATGTTTTGGGAGCTGTGTTCATGAGCTTTCAATTGTGTAAATAATATGCTTAGCGTAGTAACTTGCATTTCATTCATTCATTGTAGTCTAGCTTGGGTGTCTTTCATGTAGTAGAAGTGTAGAGTCTCCATCTCATGATTATTATAGTTAAGAGTTGTTCAAGGACTAACAAGGATTTAAGTGTGGGGTGGTGATGATGGGTGTATTTATGCATTCTAGCGTCATTATTCTAGCCTTTTAGCCTTGTTTTGAGAGAAACTTGAGTTTTAAATGTGTTCATATTGATATAAACTAGAATCTAAGTGATAAAGTGTTTGTTTATAATGTGCAAAGTGTAATTGAAACAAATTTGGGTTTAATTAGATCACTTAGAGTTCAATCGTAGAAACTAGTGTTACAAGCTTGAGCTAGGAGCTTGAGCTAGGTGCTTGTCTAGTCTATCTTTTTGGATTATGTTATGTTTAATGTGTTCTAAGTGGTTTTAATGATGTTGTTATAAATGGAACAACTTGTTAGAAGTGTACAAAGTTCAATTGAGTCGAGGAGAGAGTCAAAACATTGAGTGGAAGATCATGGAAAGTTGCCTAGTCTAAGCTCTTGTTTTTTATTCATCGTGATGGATGTTGTGCTGTTTGAACCTCTAATTCGTGTGGTGTATTCTTGTAGAATCTTTTTTGAGATGTTTATGATGATATATAGATGATTTGTAGGCTGGAAAACCATGGGAAAGACACCACAAAGTCAAGGATGGATGGAGAACGACCAATACTTAACCAAAATTGGGACACAACTTCTAGTAGCACCAAGCAATATGCGTGCATCGCATGATCTATTGAAGTGAAACCAAGTGTGTGTCGCATGCGTCATTTCTATAGAATAGAGGGTGCAACGTATGCTCCCTTCACCCCTGCATTTTTTTGTTGATTCCTTTTCCTACATGACTTGGGCTTGCTCTAATGTTATAAATACAACTTTGTAAATGTTTTTAATCATCTTTGAACATATTGGAGAATTAGAGGGCTTCTAAAACTTTATCTAATTAGGTTTTTATTATTTCTTTAGCATTCCTTTAGATTATAACATGATTTCAACTCATTGGATCATGATTATGACTATGTGTGGCTAAGAACCCTCTTTCCGGGATTGAAGCCGAATTCATGAGTACTATTGTTTTGATTTTAGTTCATTGATTTGATTATCACTATTGGTTGTGTGTTCATCTTTGATTTAACTATTTTAAGGATTCGCAACCCTTAGAGTACATCAATTGTCTACTTTTTAATCTCGGGAGAAGGAATAGGGGAAAGAACATGGAGATGAGCAAAGTATGGTTTGTATTCCTTTATGAAATAAGGAATTCAAATTAGTATCTAGGATAAAGATGTACTTAGACACCTTACTTGATTCACACATAGGATGATAGCTTATATAATCTAACTGGATTATTACATCCCCGCTCAACGATGTAGTTGTAAGGTTCAACTTAGGTAAATGATAAGAGGTTGGGAAACCATAATCATGCAATTAACCCTACAAGTCAACAACCAAGATAAGAAAATTAATGAATGAATTCAATAACATAGTACGATTGTTCAAAGTGCTTAAACCCTGGGTTTTAATTCTATTGATTATCCAAGATCTTTACTTTACGCACTATTTACTTTACTTGCTATTTACAAACTCAAAACTCTCTTTTGGTTACTTTTGCACCAATTAAATCTAAACTGTGAACTAAAATTGAATTATTTCTGAATGAAGTCTCTATGGGATCAATACTTGGCTTCTTGAAGTCCACTTTACTACTTGATAAGACCACGTATGATTGCGTGTGCGCTTGGGAACTGTCAATATCCCTTTTACATTGAGTGCTGTGGCTATAGATTTGATGTAAGGTTATCTGCAAGTATAGGATTGTGACTTTGATATAAAGGGGAGATGTTGAATTAAGGTAGTTCCCAAATTTCCTCAGTGTGGCAAGAATACTCCTCCTACTTCAATTTAGAAGATTATTTTACTAACGTCTTACATCATGTGTTCAAGTCATTCCTATGCCTATGGTTCGAGTTCTCTATGTAACTCATATTAAGTCCCGACCTCCAAACTAGAAGCAATAATTTCCCTCAGTGGTCCAATATTCTAAGTATCCAAACTCTGTGTTATGTTGTTCATGATCCAAAAATTCGTGTCCTAAATCATGCTCGGTTCTAAGGAAATATATTTTCATATGTTACTAATTCATTTTCATGGCGGGATTAACCAGAGTGATAAGCTTTATGCAAATAAAATGAGGAGCAATAGCCTCAAGTAGCTATCCTTGTCTCAATAAATGACCTTATGAATTCCGACCTTATGTTATACAAATCATGAGATATGTGCACCCATGTTTTTCGCTATAGTCTGTCCTAAGAAATCATGTTGTGTTGTGTTTATGTTGGACAACTCTTTACTTATGATCCAGACACTTGATATCTAAAGTACTTCAGGTCTATTCTATGATATCTTTACCTCATGTCCCACATTCAGTAGATTAATGAATATGAGTTATGATTGAGTAGTGTTTCTTCCATTCATGATGCTTATGCTCGGGTCCCTCAATAACACTCCGTATGTTAGTATGACGGTGGTTGTGGAAGCATGTTGATATTTTAGGTAGGAGAGTTGATGCTCTTAAAGGTGAATTTTTTTTATTTGATTTCTTGAGCTAAGGCCATAGGAGAAGAAGGAAGAATGAGATGAACTTTCGTTATGTGAAATAGTTAGGAAGGAGATATATGGCAAAAATCTTTATACGAATGATTAAATTTTTTGGTCTTAGTGGGGAAATCCATGAAGTGGGTGTAGTAATGATAGGATTGAATATTGTGGTTGATGTAAACACAAATCAATGTACTATATTTCTAGTACTCCCTAAATTTAGAACTCGAGTGTGTTTGATGGTAGCGATAAGGCTAAATAATATTCTTAACGGAATATAGAGTACCGGGTCCTGTAGCTTAAGTTAGCATCTTGTTACTCTGAGTTAGGCTTCAACATAAAAGTACTTTATAGTGGGACTCAAAACTCTTGTGGTAAGATGTGTGATGGTAGAAATGTAAGATGGAAAGTGTGAAGTATCCTATTTAATATTGGCGCATAGCCGAGTAGTGTCTCTAAGTTTAAGTCTATTCGTTGTACCTTGTAAGGTAGAGAATGCTTCTAATCCTATGTCCCATGAAAACCTTATTTCATGATTAGTACTGATGTAAATCAAACCTTTTATCACCAAATTAACTCATGCCTTATGTTATGATGATTATGATTCATTGAACTCATATACAAGATCACCCCTATGTAAAGTCTTGTTACCTCGCACTTCGTGCTTACATGTTCACTAGGGGTTATCATGAATCTCATTTGATACCTTTGAATATTTTATTATGGAAAAATGTTCAATACTAGATTATGTTCTTTATATTGCACTTTTAGAGCTTCAAAAAGTCCTTACCCATCATTCGGGTACGAATGATCCCAAGGGGGATATAATGTAATACCCTGCATTTTCAAACTGGAAATCAAAATGTTATTCCTACGTGTGTAAGATATAATATAAATTATTTCCAAGTTAGAATAAGTGTCATGATCTTTATCCTTGTGTTTGAAGTGCATTCGAGTTGAAAAATCTTCATAGGAGTCACTTAGAACGAATTTGAGCTAAGAACCTTTGATTCGGCTAGATCTTTGTATTTGATTTTACAAGGGTCGAACTTGAGTTTTTATAAATTTCTATAAAAGTACAATTTTGCATCTCAAAATCCACAAAATTGTAGATAATTGAGTCAGCTTTCCAACGATACTAATTTCACCTTAATTCGATATCCGAGCAAAAAGTTATAGCCATTTTCGTGAGAGAGGCAGTGAGGTTGCGTGATTAGCATGCGGCGCATGCTCTAGTCCACCCCTAAGGGAGACCATAATAGATAATGCATCATGTACTCCATTTCGACTCTCCAGAGCATGCGACGCACGCTCCATAGCACACTCTCTTATTTTCTAGTTTTTGTTTCCGCATATTTGAGGGAAATATGGTAATTTACCTCACCCAAAACCGTCCAAAACACAATATTTAAGACCCCAAAGATCTTTTGTTACATCATTATTCTCTCTTTCACTTCAAGAAAACCCTAAGATCCCAAAGATCAAGAATCAAGCTTTTAGGTCAAGATTTCTAAGAAATGAATCAAGATTCGGGTTCTATCCTTCGAACTAAGTAATTTGTGTTACGTGGTATTTTCATAATATACATGGGCATGGTGAAATATTTTTAATAATGTTTTGAATGTTGAAAAATTCATATATTTATGAAGGGTTTGAATTTACAATAACACATGCATGGTGAACCCTTTTGATGATAATGCTTTGGTCTCGAGGCCTCCCCCTTAAATTTTATTTTTGTTTATGTATATATAAATGTATGAGTTCGACGTTTTGAAAAGTATAAATTTATAGCATGAATAACGAATTTCCCATTCATGGTGTTATTTATTGATTGACAAGTCATGGATTACTCAACTGCATATCTTAAAGCATGAACTAAGGGTTTTACTATCAATTATGAATTTTACGTCGATTGTGAACTGAAGAGAGGGTGTTTTCTAGTTTATATAAATGAATATTTATGATTTAAAGAAGTGCATGGATTGATGCAAAGTGATTGTCCACCATATGTTTAAGAATTGAAAGATGATAATCTTTGCATAAGTTGTCATGTATTTTGAATTACAAATCCTCTTGTACCGGTTAATTGATTTGGGTGGTCCAAATAACATGATTTGAATATGAAGGGTTGTGGAATTGATATGATATTAACGACCTTCAAGTCTGGATATGATGATATCCTGCGATGATATACCCTTAAGATTTTAAGAATTGAATGATTTTGTATATAAAGCGTGATGTTTAAAGAACTACAATTGGGCCTAAAGAGAGGTAGATGGTTACCCAAAGAAAGCATTTGAGTGTAAGGGCTCATCGCTGTAAGCCCGTGGTATTGTAGAAATGTAGCGTGTACTATCTATCTCACAAGTAAGATAAAGAGAGAGTCATGATTTCAAAGGAATGTTTCAAAGTCTTTTAAGTATGCCCATGTGTTTTCATATATTGCATGTAAAATTTTTCATAAATTGATCTCACTTATGTTATATAAAAATATGTTATTTTGGCTTTCTCTGCATACCAGTACATCTGTATTGACCCCCTATATTTCAGGATTTGAGGCACAACATCGGGGTCTCACTAAGCTGTAGATTGTTTGTTTGAAGTTTGAATTTGGTGAGCCTCCATTATTTTAGAAGGTCTTGGGTGTTGGACATTGCTATTTTGTTTGTTTCATGGTCCGACTGGGTGCCTTGTCCCAGTTTTTAGACGTATATTGATTCTTTTATTGTTAGAGATTTCGCACACTGGTGTCATGTGTTTTGAATGTTAGGAACTTCCTTTCGAATTTTTTAGTTTACTTATGAGATTGACCATATTTCCGTATGCTAATTTTATGCATTTTTTAATATCGTATGAACATTGTACATGATTGCCAGACAGAGAGGGGCGACCGGTCCTTCATGGTTCGTGATGTTCGTCACGTCCAGGGCCTCGGTTCGGGTCGTGACAACCTACTTCTTGGAAAACCTAAGTATGGATGCTTGAGAGACTTTAGAGAGCTTTGGAAGTGTTTGAATACGTTATGAATAAGAAATTACCCCTCTTATGTTCCTTATGAACGTGGGGTTTTAATTGGGTGAGAAGGTAATTGACCAAATTTCCCTCAATTTAAAAGTAAAATTTAGTCGTCAGTGACTACGGGTCATTATACGACTCGTAGGCACTCATTATGACTTGTCACCATGAGTCATAGCTAAGACAGTCTACAGGGCACTCACAATCTGTTGAACCCGCAACTCAACTAATACAACTCGTAATGGGACCTTACTACTTGTAGGGTCTAGCTGTAGTCAACACAGAACCCATTTGGGGTAAACACCGAACATCCTACGATTTGCACCCAACGACTCGTAATGAGTCCTTACGGATCTTAGTGAGCCACTCGTAATCAACTAAGAACTTAGTCACACACTTACTGATTTGATTACGATTGGGTCCCTAGTACCCATCAAGACTCCCTACGACTTGTAGAGGAAGTCGTAGTCAGGACGGTGAGGATAAAATTTCAGAAATTTTTCAAGGACCATAAACCCGGGTCGTTACATACTGCCCCCTTAGGATTATTCATCCTCGAGTGATAGGACAAGAAATTTATTAGCACGAGTCATACTCAAAACTCAATCACGCTTACCTTTAATACAGACAGAAAAAATGTTAAGGACTACACATACCTGAAGCACGATTTTCCAGAGTGGGGAACAAGAATGGGTACTTGGACTTGATGTCCTCCTTGGCTTCCCAAGTATCTTCTTCAACCTTTTGGTTCATCTGAAAAACCTTTACCAAAGCCGCATCATTGGTCCACAACCGACAGACTTGCCGATCCAAAATCTCGTTTGGGGCTTCCTCAAAGGACAAAGAATCCGAAATACCCATCTCCTCTAAGGGAATAACCATCGAAGAATCACCCATGCACTTTCTCAACATCAAAAAATGAAACACCGAATGAATGGAGCTCAAACTAGAAGGCAAATCCAATTCATATACAACATTACCAACCCTATTCAAAACCAAGTACGAACCAACATAACGGGGACTGAGCTTCCCCTTCTTACCAAACTGCATCACTCTCTTCATGGGACCCCTTCAACAACACCCAATCACCCACACTGAAATACAACTCCCTTCACCTCACATCCGCGTAAGACTTTTGGTGACATTGGGCGGCCTTAAGTCTATGCAGAATCTCCTTCACCTTCTCCATGGCTTGGTGAACCAAAGTAGGGCCAAATAAATTATTTTTACCAACCTCAAACCACCCAATAGGAGAGTTACACCTCCTACCATATAAGGTCTTATACGGGGCCATACCAATGCTAGAGTGATAACTATTGTTGTAGACAATTTCTACGAGAGGCAAGGGCTCAACCCAACTTCCACCAAAATCAAATACATAAGCCCAAGGCATATCTTCCAAGGCCTGAATTGTCCTTTCCGCTTGCTCATCTGTCTGCAAGTTGAAAGTTGTAAAAAGGGTTACCTTAGTCCCCAAACCTCTCTGAAACAACCTCCAAAAGTGAGATAAGAATGAGTACCCCAATCAGATAAGCTGGAAACTGGAGTACCATGCAACTTCACGATCTTCTCAATGAATAACTTGGCATAATCTTCAGAAGAGAAATTAGTCCTCACTGGCAAGAAGTGAGAAGACTTAGTCATTCTATCCATAATGACCCAAATCAAATCAATTTCTAGCGAGACCGTGGAACACCGATATCAAAATCCATATTAATTATCTCTGATTTTCACATCGACAACTCAATCTCTTAGGTCAACCCACCAGGCCTTAAGTGCTCCACCTTCACTAGATGACATACCATGTTCTTAACCATAAAATTGTCCACATTCTTCTCTATATTATTCCACCAATAAATCTCCTTAAGATCATGATACATTTTTTCCAAACTAGGATAAATAGTATAATGCAACTCATGAGCTTTCACTAAAATTGTTCCTCACAACCCATCAACATTGGGAACACATAATCAACTTAGTACCTCAAGATACCATCGCAACTGATCTTGAAAATCATCACCTTCTACCTACGTACATCATTTTTAATTTGCGTCAAAATAGGATCCAACATCTGTTTCTACTTCACTTTCGCACCAAGAGATGACTTTGTAACCTCTTGAGTAATAACAACACCATCCTTAGAATCTAATATATGGACTCCCAGATTTGCTAAATAGTTAATATTCTTTACCAAATACTGCTTCTCTTCGTCCACATAAGATACAAATTTCCATGTACAATCTTCTAAGAGCATCAACAACCACATTAGCTTTACCTGGATGATAGTGAAGACTCATGGACTTTCAATTGTCTAGAGGCATAAGCAACCACCTTGACATGCTGTATCAACAAATACCCCAGTCCCACTCGAGACGCATCAAAATAGACCTATAATCTATCAATTCCCTCAGACAGTTTCAAAACTTAAGCCGAAGTTAATTTAGTCTTCAACTTCTTGAAACTACCCTCACAAGCATCAGACCACAATAATTTTACCTTCTTCTGAGTCAGGTTAGTCAATGGGGCAGCAATAGAAGAAAAACATTCCACAGACCTACTATAATAACTGGCTAAACCTAAGAAGCTCTGAATGTCAGTTGGAGTCATGGGTTTAGGCCACTTTTTAACCACCACAACCATTTGTGGATCTACTATGATCTCTTCACTAGAGACAACATATCACAGATAAGTCACAACATTTAACCTGAACTCTTACTTTGAGAACTTCATATAAAACAACTGATGTTTCAGGTTTTCAACACAAGGCGGAGGTGATCGGCATAATACGCCTCACTCTTGGAATACATCAAAATATGATAAATAAAGACAATCACGAATAAAAGTGACTACACGCTCCTTGAACTCCACATAACACTAAATAGATCAAACTTGGATCATTTACCAATTCATTTCTGTTTACACCATACATGTTCCTATCCTTTTTAGTTTATTTCACCCATCTATTGAAAACATTCTCTTCTTCTTTCCTTTTTACAATTTCACACCTTTTCTATTTTTATTCCCTTATTTTTTTTTTGCAATTTATTACTCTTTGTCTTATTGTTTCCTTTCTTTTTGTCCTTTATTTTCTATCATTCATTTGATTTAAGGCACTCAATTACAAGGCCACGACACATGATCGCCTCTTCCAAGTTTCACCATGCTCCTAATTTAGTCTTTTAGCCTCAAGTTGTCAATTTCAAGTTCAAGGAGGATAAGGTTCAAAAGAGGGATAACTTTCAAATGGTTCAAGGCTTGTAATGTGGTTAAAAAGAAAGGTTAATAGGCTCAAATAGGGTGACTAGTGATACCATTCATGCACGGGTAGGTTTTTAGGCTAAATTAGTTTCCAACAATCTTAAAGAAGGCCTAAGATCATTTCACCAACCGCGTATATTCAAGACTAGCTTTGAAAGAGCAATGGGCAAAATTCTAGATGACATAAGTAAGAACAAGAATCATTCAACAAATAATCACCATACATTGCATGCACACTATTTTAGAAGGATCAATTGCACTTCCTACTTAAGTGCAAAAGTAGTCATGTTCCACATTACCACCAACTAAAGAATTAGGAGTCACGAAAAGAGAGAGTTGTCACAATATCATTCACTTCCTTGACCTTGATTTTCAAAATTTTTTTTTAGACGGAGGGGGATAAATATTTCACATTTCACCATACAAGACTAACTATTGTTAGTACCAAGCAGCCATAGTCTCTTATTATGGATCTAACAAGAGAAATAATGCTATGACTACTCAGACTTAACCTTAGTTACAATGTCAATCCCAATTCATAATGCCACGGGTACTCAGACTTCCCTGTATATATGACTCCCACACCTAAAATGACAATTTTTCCTTAAGAATGTCGTTACTAAATCCATCATAGGGAAATGGTCATTCAAAAGGACTGGAAAAATAAAAACTACTTCCTAGAAATAAAAACAAAAGAAAAATGACTAATCCAACAAAATCTACAAAAAGCATAATCCTGATAAGGGTACCCAATATCCATAATAAAACATCAAAATATTTAAATAACAATATCCATAACAAAATTCCAAATAAAAATATCCATAACAAAATGTAGAAGCATCCAAATACTAAAAAAATTCATAACAATCATGAAACACACAAGGGCACCCCTAACTAAAAGATTGTAGTATTCGTACTGCATAACATCAAAGCATAAAAGATTAAAAGGGCTTCTTGAATCTATATCACTAGTTGTCATCACTCTCCATCTCCTCATCCATAACACCTTTAGTATTAAACTTGTCATCCTCAAACCGCTGTGCTAGAATATCATCATCATTCTTTTTTCTCATACAGGGATATGGGTCTCTCAGCTTTAACACCTTCCACAAACCCTTCACCCCTTTCCACATCTGAATGAGGAATTTTTCTTGCTTCTTCTCCATCTTCTTAATATTCATATGCGACTCACTCAACTCCTGGTATGACTTGGACAAAGAAGTGTAAGCTTACTCCAACCTCAAAATGGTAGTCCCCTGCTGCTTCTGATCCTCTAAGAGCTTGTCATAATTCCTCTATAGGACATAAGAGTTAGGACTTATAGAAGTCTCACTAGGTATTGTGGACAATATAGAAACCAACTATCAAATGATCCACAACTCACCGATCAATACCTCAAACGTTACATGAGTCAGACTCATCCTGGACTGATATAGCCCTATGAATATTTCTCCTTTTAATCATAAAAGCCTCACCTTCACTGCATGATTTTAGTGGGTAAATAAGAGTATATGGTACTACCTAGTTATCCTTCTCATACTCTTTAACTCCTACCTATTTGCACAACTCGATGATCAGGAAAGAAGACATCATTATGGGTTTATCTCAAGATTTGTGCTCCCGAAGCTCTGAGATGACAAACAGACAAATATTCAATGGAATGTTGTTTAAAATATAGGTGAACATATGGACTTACATCACCAGGATATTAGTTGTGTCCCCACATAGAGAGACACGACTTCAGATGATAGTTTACCATATTCTCGCCTCAACCGTGAACTCATTCAAAGTATTCTTTGTTTTTGTGGTTGCCAAGGAAATATTTTACCCAGGCATAACTGCGAGACCAACCAACAAATAGAGCATAATCCTTTATGGTAAACTATGAATGATAGGCATTCAGTAAACCATATACTCCATTGATCTCTTATGCTCTAAAATGGACCACCTTGCCCCTTATCTTAATCACTAAGGTGGACAGTTTTATGACCTTGAGGTTGACATAAAAATTCCTCACCCATTATTCATTGGAAAAGAACGACTCTGGTGTAAAACACAACCACCATATAATATCCATCCTTTGATAAAAATTTGGGAGGGTCTTAGGAACTCGCTCCAAGGAGATACCTTTTTCATGGAACAATTTATTCTTGGCCAAGTCCTCATAGTATGTTGCTTCATAGTCAGCAGAGAGGAATCAATTTTGATCAAAATACACTTCAACCTCAACTTCATCAATGAGTTGGTGTGCCATTCTTATTCTTTGGTTGAAAATTTGAAAACCATACACACCTATGAATTTTCAAGATTATCATGTGAAAACAATTCTATGTAACTGAGAAAAGCAACAGAAATGGTTGAAGGATCAAGTTCGCACTCAAACATAAACCTTTAATATTTTGCTCAAACCTGCTGACAGACCTGAAGTATCGCTATTATAACCTGAGATCGCGATCGTGATACCTGAGTTTTCTATCAGATAGGCCTACGATATTTCTATCGTAATTTGAGATCACGATCATGATAACTGAGCATTTTGTTTGTCAGACTGGCCTCAGGTATCACTATAGAGACTTGAGATAGCGATACATCAAAGCATAATAGAGTAAAAGGGCTCCCTGACACCATAGCACTGGCTGTCATCATACTCCATCTCTTCATTCTCAACACCCTTTCCATTAGACTGTAGTCCTTAGACCATTATGTTAGAATATCATTATTATCCTCTTTTCTCATAGAGGGAAGTGGGTCTCTTATCTTCAGCACCTTTCATAAACCCTCAACCCCTTTCTATATCCAGGTAAGGAATTTGTCTCGCTTCTTCTCACTCTTCCTTATCTTCATATGCGACTTACTAAACTACTAATGCAACTTGTCTAAGAAAGTGTAAGCTTGCTCAAACCTCAAAATGGTAGCCCTCTACCACTTCTGATCCTTTAAGAGCTTGTCATTATCCCTCTACTGGAAATAGGAGTCGGGACCCACAAAAGTCTTACAAGGTCCCAAGGGTAACCAGGAAACCAAATCTCAAATGATCCATAACTCACCATTCAACACCTCAAACGGTCCTACGGATGACGGTCTACATGAGTCAAACTCATCCTAGTCTGACTTAACTGTATTAATATCTCACTTTTTTCTCTTAGAAGCCGCACACTCACTGTGTATTCTTAGTAAGTAAATTAGAGTCTTTGGTGCTACCCTATTATCCTACTCATACACTTCAACTCCCACCCATTTGCACAACTCGATGATCAGGGAAAGAAATATCAGTATGGGTACATCTTGGGATTTGTATGCTTGGAGATCTAAGATGAAAAATAGACCAAAATTTAATAGAATTTTGTCTAAAATATAGTTGATCATCTGGGCTCATATCACTGGGATATTAGTTGTGTTCCTGCATGGAGAGACACGAATACAAATGATAGTCAACAATATCTTTGCCATTCGAAGTAATACTGGTGTTTGTGGTCGCCCAAGGAACATTTTTGTCCAGGAAAAACTATGGGACCAACCAAATACCTGAACAACAATCCTTCATGGTAAACTGTGAATGATCGGTATTCAGCAAACCATATACTTTGTTGATCTCCTCCGCTATAAAATGGGCCACCTTTCCCCTTATATTCATTACTGGGGTGGACAGTTTTATGACCTTGAGGTTGGAATTAAAATACCTCATCCATTCTTCATTGGAAAAGAACGACTATAGTGAAAAACACAACCACCCCATAGTCTCCAACCTTTGATAGAAATCTGGGAGGGTCTCGAGGACCTGCTTAAGGAGATGCCTCTTTGAGGGAAATTTCTTCCTGGATAAGTCCTCATAGTATGTTGCTTGTAATACAGGAGAGAGGAATTAGTTTTTTATCAAAATATTCTTTAACCTCAACTCCATCAATTAGTCGGTGTGCCACTCTTAGCCTTTGTTTGAAAATTTGAAAACAATATACAAGCATGAACTTTCAAGATTATCATGTTAAAATAATTCTATGTATCTGATAAAAGCTAAAAAATGGTTGAAGGATCAAGTTCTCACTCAAACATCAACATCTAACATTTTTCTCATACCTTCAGACAAGCCTCAAGTATGCTATCGCGACCTAAGATCGCGAATACTCGAGTGTTCTATTAGATAGGCCTCAGGTATCGCTATCGTGATCTGAGATCTCGATCACAATACTTGAGGGTTCATTGTCCCTAGAAATCCTCAACTCAGATTTTGCATTATTTTCACTCAATAATTTTAATACACAATTTACAAACTAAAGAACATGAACTATAATGCATAGCCACTCAGTAATGCACTGCAAACCGTAAATCAACATTCTAAAGTTTTATTTAGGCAAATTAACAAACACTTGGTGTGCAATTCAAGTTGTAACTTGTTTTGAATCCATTTGGCTACTCAAGACTTCCCTAATCATTTACATACCAAGAAATTCATAAAGCATACAAGATGAACCAACTTCAAGCACAAAAGATGAAAAAAGTCACACCCTAAATTTTTGACCCTAATTAAGACCAAAGGAGCAATTTCACCAATCAAAGAAGAGTATAAGATGCATACATGAAAATTGAATGTAAATTCAGATGTAGAGTACTTTGAAAGTCCTTTTTTAGAGTGGTGGAAACTGACGGATTTTTTGATGTTTAAGAGAGAAAAGTGAGTGGAACCATTTTGGGATGTTTCAACTTTTTTTAAAACCAACGGGTATTGCAATAACGATCATGATATTCCTTTGACTTGATGGATCATAAATACAAGATGCCTATTATGATTGCGGTACTTGGAGCTCCTCAAATGCAGATAGACTGTGATCGCGATCTATCTGTCATTTTTGTGACACCTGAGGCCCTCAGGTGACGCCTTGAAAATGCTTAATTCCCCTATTTTTCCAGCTGGTGTATCACAAACTCAATCCCACTCTACGTTTTACATCCTAAACTGTTCAAATCACTTTCAAAATTTCAAGATTTTGTGGATTAGTCAAAAATAAAAATCCTAACTTATTCTAAGAATCTAAAATTCGAAGGATACATGCAAAATTCGTGAAAATGATAGGTCGCCTCCCATCTAGCGCTTGATTTAACATGACAACACGATGCTCAATGATCATCATTTCAGCTTTTTGAATAAAACAACTCAACCGTAGTCGCTTTGAGCTCACCCAAGTGGTAATACATCAATCCTTGACCACTCACCATGAACTTCTTTTTATCATGATCCTCTAACTCAATTTTTTCATTTGAATATACATTTGAGACCATGAATGGGCTTGACCATTAAACATTTTTGCAAAATATTTCAATCTATAGTTGAGAAGGAAAACATTATCACCCATATAGAACTCTTGGTTTAATGTCTTAACTTCATGCCACTTCTTCTCTTTGCATTTATTTGAACAACGTCCGGGAATGGTGCCTTTTACGTCCACCACGGGCCACCCAATAGCACGAATGGACTTTTTCTATAGAATAGAAAGCTTCCTTTTATCAAGGAAATAGATCATCCACAATAATGGCTGACAAAGTGTTGTTCTCACAAGGGTTTTTATTATAAGAGCCAATACACGTCATTAAATCAACCACCTTGTTATTTTCTTTAATCACCTCACTTTTCGAGCTCCGTAATGAACCCACCAAGGGGTCATCCATAATATTCTCCTTTATGGTGTTATTCACCTCATTATCAACCCAATCGATCACCGAAACAACTTGCAAATCCTTAGGTTATTTCATCGACTAACACACATTAAAATAAACCTCTTTATTATTCAGTCAAAACATAATTTCACCATATTAAACATCCGCTAAGGCTCTTCCAATAGCCAAGAATGGACTCCCTTAATGATAGGGACCTCATGATCCATCTCTCAATCAATAATAACAAAGTTGGTTGGAAAGATGAATCAGTCCACTTTCATAAGAACATCATATAACATTCCCATGAGCTTCTTGATAGAACGATCGACCATTAAAATCCTTATTAAGGTTGGTGTAGGATGCAAAAACCTAAATTTTGAAACATAAAAAAATGGCATCAAAATAATGCCTTCCCTAAGATCACACAAATTCTTTCCCAAACTTATGCACTAATAGTGCAAGGAATAGAGAATGCACCTGGGTCTTCCTTCTTTACCACCATTGTGATAGACATTATGGTACTATGATTATGGGTTACCTCTATAGTTTCAACATCCATGATTCTTTTATTTGTAACCAAGTCCTTCATAAATTTAGCATACCCAGGCATCTCTTGTAAAGCTTTTAACAATGGAATAGTCAACGATAGGTTACTAATTTAACAAAAAATTTCTTAAACTTGGTATCATCTTCTGTCTTCTTGAGCCTTTGTGGGAATGGGGAAGGAATTTTGATTTGAGATGAAGGAAAAATCAGGGTTTCATACGGTATTAGAGTATCACTATTAATTGCTTTAGGAGCATTCTCACTTTCAACCCTTCCTTCACTTACCTTAGACTTTTCAAAAATTTTCTCATTGATCTTTAGAATCATATTATTTGGCTTCTCTAGTCACTTTTTCTTTTCATTTTCTTGTTCATCACTTCCCCTTTCATTGGGGTCTTCATCAATATCAACAACAACTTTACCGATAGTTCGACCACTCCTAGTGATAAAGGCCATGATGTGAGCGTCATTCTTAGGATTAGTAATCATGTCACTAGGCAATTCACCCTTTAGACTTTCATTGAACTGAGTTGAGATTTGAACCCTCTGAGTTTAAAGTTGCTTGACATAGGCCGAATAAGATATCAATATTTGATTGAGTTGTGAGAAATCACTCTTTAGGTCTAACACCATCTTATCAGTTCTCTCAACATGCATCAAAATACGAGCAATGACATCTTCAGTTTTGAACTTTTCCAGGTGAATAGAGATTGACTCTTTACCCTTGGTCATTCATGTGAGGTATGTATCAATCATAGTCTCTATTACTATCTCTTCAATCTTGGTCTCTATCATGATCTCTATCATGCTAATCTTTTCCATGATACCATTTCTTCCAACCTTGATTCCTACCTTTTCTTTGATAGGTGGGGAGGGACCCCCCCGATTGGTTCGACAAGAACCAAATTTCTTTATCAAGAGACTTTGCTTCCTCATCATCATAACATTTAACACTATTTGAAGCAACGGCATTGATCGCCTTAGAAGGAGCTCTCATTACATACTTGATAAGAAGACCATATTGAGTAATCATTTTATCCATGTTGTCATCTCTTTCCTCATACTTTTTTCTTTGTTCTTAGCTTAAAAAATATGTGGAGGGAGCCCCCATGGCCACCTCAATATATCTTTTATGTCAACCTTTATTTTTTTTGGTCACTCAATCTAACAAAGCCTCCGCAATATGATAAGATAGTTTGATAAGAAAACCCACATTATCAACTATCATCTTGTTCAATTGATCCAATGCCCTATATAAAATTTGAAGAAGCATTTTCTCCAGAACCGTATGATTTGGGCATTGAAAAATAGTTCGCCATTAAGTTAGCGACAATTATTGATTTTGTCCCTTAATTACCATATTCGAGAAGGAGGAAAGTACCTTTCCAAGAATGCTTCTGTGAGCTCAACCCATGAAGTGATAGACCACACAGGCAAAGAATGAAACTATAAGATGACTTATTCCATCAAAGATAATGTAAAAATATGCAACCATATTGATTCTTGAGAAATATGGTCTATGTCAAATAGAGAACACACATTAATGAAATTCTTTAAGTATAGATTAGCATCCTCACACACTTGGCCTCCAAATAACCCTTTCATTAAAGAAAATAAAGCATCATGATAGTAATGTGAAACACTCAATTTCCTTCTACTGGTGGTATATGAATAGCACTAGCTAAGCCTACATCTCTAAGGTGATCCAGTCCTCAAGATGTCCATTAAAAGCACTGCTATTACTATCGTATTGGTTTATGGTATTGTTTATTATATTATATTTACCTGATAAATGATAAAAATAACAAATAATGTAAACTAAGACACTATGACTAACCCAAAGTGAGTAACAATACTATAACAACTTGAATTTTGATGAAATTTGTGAAATATGTGTTTCTATATGATTTGACCATTTTACCCTCTCTGTAGTTACATTGTCGTATTTCTAGGGTATGGGGATAATTTTCATGGTTCTTGATACATTTTGGTGCCATTTATATGATTTTGTGCTTTTTGGCAGCTTTGAGAGCCTTATAGTTTATTTCAGTTGATATCCTTTGATCCGTGCAACAGAAGACAGAATGGATTGTTCCAATAGATTCAAAACATCGATTTTAGGATGGTAACATAGTTCTTATGGTTTTGTGTCTTTTAAATCTCTTTTTGATCCTCAGTTAGAATAGTTGTGATTTTGGATCTCGGGGGTCAACTTTGTTAAAATGGCATATTTTTAAAAATTTAATATCTGTATTGATTTTGAAGCATCGAATTTGATAGGTTAGAATAGTTTTTTTTCATTCATTTTACTCTAAATAAATCTCGAGGATCCTACAGAGTCTTAAATGCACCAAGTCCCCAACTGGTGCACCCATGATCAAGATGCTCCGATAGCGATCATGATTGGGACTGCAGATAGAGTGTCATGATTATGATACCCCTTCCCTAATTGCAATACCCTTGACAGTCTAGGTACCACGATCACAAAGCTTGGGTATATAAATACCTGGTTTTTGCTGTTTTCACCATTTTGAGACTTGAAACTTAGGGTTTCATGATTTTGAGCAACTTTCTCTACTTCTAAGCTTAGGTAAGATCCATAGCACCCATTTCAAGTTTTTTATTCAATATTTATCATCTAATTCTTGTTTTAAACTTGAATGAAGTATAAAATTTGGGGATTTTGGCCCAGAAGGCCTAAAAATTGTAATTCTCAAATTTAAACCCCAATTTCTATCCGTTTCACTTGTGTGAGTTTCTAATTCTATAATTATTAGTTTTCTGTCAATTTTACCTTAAAAACAACTCCGATTCTTGATTTTAAAAGGAATTTTGGGGCATTTACCTGATAAAGTTTAAAAATAAGTTTTCTTCAATTTGAACCTTATTTTGACTCATTTTTGCTCGGGTTTCAATTGTATACTCCTAAATATATGGGGAACTTGTTCTTGAAAGAAAGTTATGATTATGCGCTTCTTCTTCAAAAACTCATTTTGATGGTCAGTTTTGACTCCAACTTGGAAATAGGTAATATGAGTATCATTGACCTTCTTTTGATGTGTAGATTTTATATTTCCATGTTTTAATTGATTTTGGGTTCGTTCTTAAGGAGTGAGGATTTGGGATTGAAGTGGTATAGATCAATTTTTAACATTTGAGGTAGGTTATGACTTAACTGCTGTTAGGCTGGGCTGGGTAGTTAATTTTGATACACAAGCCTATTAAGGGTGTGAGAACTAATCTTGAAAAATGACTATCTTATTATGTTGTGCCCGTGCGAGAGCTATATGTCATGTATTTGATAGTTTTGGGATATTATATGCTATGTGTGACTGTGTAGGGTCTTATGTGATGTTGATATCCTATATGCATAAAAATAATGGTATCTTATTCGATGAAAAACCTATTCTAGTATCAATTATGTATGTTGATGTGTTCATACTCTATTAGCATATGAATCATGTTGGTTTTCATGGATGGTTGGATATATTAAACGGATATCTGGGATCACAAGTTGGTATATTAATGGGTTATTGGATGTTCTCATGTCTGTTGGTTGTGAACATTGCATCATTATTCTTATGGAATCACAAATATTATTTCACTTATTTGTTGTATGCTTCATATAATTGTTTTTGTTGTATGTTGAACTTGATTTATGTCTTATGTCATGTATGTGCTCTGGTATTGTTGGAAACTATGGAAATACTATAAATAATAGAATTGTTGGAAATATAAAAAATATTGGAAATACTAGAAAATTCTAAAAACACCAGGAACATAAAATTTTATAGACCTTCACTAAGGGATGTGCCGGTGATGAGTCATGGATATTGAGCTGTGTATGGGTTGATGAACCCCCCAAGGGTCCTACGTCTTGTGGCTTTAGCTCTATAGGTGCATACGGAGACTGTGCAACGATATCAGAGGTTGTGTGATGGTCTCAAAGGTTATGTGACAACCTTATACATTACATCATCATTATCATTCTTGTTTTATTTACTTTATTATTCTTATGATGTGATTGTCTATTCTTCTTGACTTTTTAATTATCTATTATTCTATCTTTCCTTACTTGTACTTGACTTTTGCATATATGTTATTCTTTTTTCCTTGCTTATATATGCTATAAATGTATACTTGTATTCCTCTCTAGTATTTTCCTGTGATATATGTGGATATTATAGAATTGTTAGTATAGGTGGTGTGGGCTACCATTGTAGGACATTATCTGATTTTAAGTGACATGCCCTTTGTGTATTTTGTATGTTTTATTTACTACTTTTCTCAGTCAATATGATACCTATTGAGTATAAGTGGACCATACTTACTCCTATTGTACCCTTTTAGTGTAGATTCAAGTTTGGGTGCGCCTCACGGTGGTTGATTCAGGCGCCTTTAGAGTTATCAAAGGTAGTAATTAGATTTTCATGCATCTGGAGTCCACTTCTAAATTTCTAAATAGACTATGATTTTACTAATATTTAGAGGCAGAGTTATTCCTATTGGATTTTCTAATGTATTTGATTCTAGGATTGTATTAGTAGTTCTTATACTCTCACACCAGGTTTTAGTATTTGGTATAATTAAGTATGTTTCTTTTCATATTTATTATTATTGTATGGTTTGGCTTCATTCTAGAATCCCTACCTTGGGGTCATCTTTGTCTTTCCCCCTTGCATATCGGATTGGATGATAGGATTACTTGTCAAGTTTTTCCATGACAAGTAACATCATGACCCCTGGATTTTGGGTCATAACAAATTGGTAGCAGAGTAACCAGGTTGACTGGTCTTAATGGTGTAAGAATAGGATGTCTAATAGAGTCTTAAAATCAGTATGTAGACATTCATATCTATCTTCGATAGGCTATAGGATGTCTTTAGAAATTTTCCTTTATTTTGTTTCTTATCATATGGATTTATTTCATACCTTGTGTTCTAAGTGATATTTCACTCATTTTCTGTGCAGATGGTGATGACTAGGTCTCATTAGGTTAGATATGTAGAGACATTATATGGGGAGAGTGCGTAGTCTAATGGGTGAGTTGTGAGTTATGGACGGACTCAAGGTAGTGGACGGGCATGTGGATCTATCCCACCGAGGAGTAGTGCTATGGGACTTTACCTAGAGCCTCTTGTTGAGCATATTAGTGTTGTAGGTCCTACTTTAATTCCACCGAGTTCTTCTACCTCAGTCTTAGAGGGATTGGTGGTTCGTTTGTTGACCCATTTGGAGGGTGCTCCTTTGAGTTTGTTTGGTACTCTCCCAGCTTTTAGTATTTTACCTCCCACTATGCCAGGGTTTGCTTATAGTGTTTTTCCAGCCTAGAGTGTGGATCTTCTAGTAGTACCTACTTCTACATTCACTACTTCACAAACTTTGAGTGTTATTCCTTCAGTGCCTATATTTGAGTATGGTGTTCATAGGTTAGGATTTTAGCCTTTATTTATATTACCTCCCCATGTGGAGTCTCAGCCATCTAGGCTTGCTATGCCTCCTTCTCTTCAGAGTGCCACGACATAGATGGTAGTGTTTGGGTATTTTTTCAGAGTATAGAGGGTCAAGTGAGGATGCAAGGATCTGGTTCTTGAGCATCTCAAGGAGGTTCTAAGAGGGTGTACCTCCAGGGCATATTTAGAGGTTGCTTTATGAAACACCCTGGGTTTGGGACCCTTAGAAAATTTTCTGGATTTCTAGGATTTGGACAACATATGATGGTGGGAACCAATTCTATATTAGTGTACGAGTGGTACACCTTGGTCGTATGCTGACCAGTGTTGGTTGGTGGATTGGATTGGGTTCTAGAATGGGTATGATATGGGCTGGTATGAATCATATAGTTGGATAATGGTCATTTGGTTTGGTTTTTTTCTTCACTTAATCTTAGACTTGGTAGTCTAACTTGGATCTGAGTACGAGTGGATCACCATGAGCCGTAAGCCAGGGTATGATTCATACCATGGACTCGTACGGTTGACAGTGTTCAAAACACCTATGATTCTATTTTGCTAGGGGTATGGGTCTAGGGTATTAGTCGTATACTTGTGTATGACATGGTTTGGGTGAGTAATACCTTGGACAGTATTAGGTCCAAGGGGAAGGCCTAGGGTACGAGTGGTGGGTACCACTTATATTGAAGGGTATGACTGGTATGGTTAGTCGTACCTCCTGACGGGAATTTTATGCAGTTTAAGTGAGGGTAAGCTGGGCATTTCCCTACTTAAACTAATAAGGCCCCACAAGTTTTAACACACTTGGGAGGTTATTTGCCCTATTATTCTATTCTTTAACACTTATCAAACACTCTCTAATACTCCCCAAAGTTCTTGGGCAAAGGAAGTTAGGTTTTCATCTTAAGGATTAATTTGGGGCTTGTGTTGGTGATTTCTCTCCATCATCTATTCAATTTAAGGCATGTACTCCTTCCCTCTCTGTTAGTTCCAACTACAAGCATACTTTGTAAATTGTTTTCATGGCTTAATTATTATATGGTTTTGGGATTTCAAATAAATATTGGGGTTTTTGGTTATAATGGCTTAGTTATAGTTTTCCCATTATTTAATTATGTATTTATATGTTTTAATGGTGGTTTGGATACTTGGTTGCATGGGAATAGTTAATTGGTATTTGAATTTGGTTTTGGAAACACTATGCCCCTAATATGTTTGATAAAATGCCTATGATAATGCTTTTACGATATTGTTGGACTTTATAATGGAACAATTGCATGTTATGATTTGGTAATGGAACCCTAAATGGTATAAATAGTTTAAATGGCTTAGAACAGTCAATAAAATGGTTTGGTGGTCAACATTATGGTTAATTGAACTCCTTGTGGGGTACAACGGAATCCCCCAAGTAAACATATTAATGAACAACTTGTGAAGTACATGGGACTCCCCCAAGCAAACATAATAATGGAACACTTGCGGGGTATATGGGACCCCCCAAGTTAACTTGGAAAATAGGTACACGTGAATACCTTAACCTCTTAAGGTTTGGCTAAGGACAATACTTGCAAGTTATAGTCGGTATGACGATACCACTATTAATATCCTTGGTTAATAATAAATGGAATAATGGATTAGTTGGTTAGAAATAGTTTTAATTGGGTAATAATGGCAGGGTGTGATAGCTAACCGTGAAGGTAAGAGTTAAATAGATGAACATTGGAAACTCATGTTTGTTGACATAAGGGGTTGGTCATGGAAACCATATATGATACCATGAAGTATACGGGAATCCTCTAATTACACTTTACATATGTATAATGGAGGGTAAGGGTACTTAGGAATCCCCTACTCTTATGGTATCTTCGATTCATGTGGTTACCCACATTGGGGCCCGTTCTGGGGATTAATTCGACCCATATATCCCATGGGTGGTTTTAGATTGCTAGTCTACACATACCCAAGTTAATGGTTTTAAATACATGCTAAACTCGGTTTGCTTTCCTTGTATGGTTATATGTGTGTGTATGGTTTGTATGCATATGGTTGGTTTACTTGGTTTTACTGGTTGGCATTATTTTATCCTTATCTTAAGTTAATGCTGGCATTTACCCACTAACCCATCTTCGAGCATCTGTATCCCCACGCAATGCAGGAACCGACCATTCTACTCCTCCTGTATAGTGGTCAGATTTTGGGATCAGCTCTTGGGATTAAAGTGGTGAGCTTTCATCTTTCCAAAAGGCTCTATTTCATATTCATGAATGTTTTTACACAATTTGATTTATTTATGGATATTGTTTTTGGCGATGGTTGGGGAAATGTCCCAACTGGATATTGGTTTTCTTTTGGTTAAAGGCTTTTGTGGAACTACTATGGGTTGGAATGGGCGGGATCGGTATTGGTGTCAGCCTTAGTATTGGCATTGACATTGGGGGTGATACTTTTGATAAAATTTCTCACTATTCCATCTTTTTATGTTATGTTATGGAACTTGGTTTGGTTATTATTTTGGTTTTGGTTTACGGTTTGGTTATAGTTATCAGTGGATTTGGGACGGTTGGACTCATTTGGGTCGGTCACGATTATAGACCTATCCCAGAGTATAGATTTGGATAATTATACTCTATCGTATTATATGTTCAAAATTCATTTGGCTCAGGGTATGCGCTGGATGATTGGGTTGGGTAATGGGGGTAGTCCTCGGTCCTGGTTGGACTTGGTATGCCCATTGTGACAAGGCCTCCGATTAGGTTGTGTCACTTTTTGTGTAATGACATTGGCCATTAGGCCAAAGACTTCCCACGCTGTGTGATGAGAGCTAGTCCTATTTCAACTGTGAGAGGTAGGGATTTTACCAGAGGTACGAGAGACAGAGGTAATGGAGCTAGTAGTGGTGGTGTGAGGATACTCAGCTGGTTGGTGGTCGTGAACAGTGCTATGCTATACCCGCCAAAGCAGAGACAGAGGCTTCTGATGCTGTGATCTTAGGTATCATCCCTATTTGTTTCAGATCTGCATTTGTGTTGTTTAATCCTAGATTGACTTTCTCCTACGTGTCTGCATATTTTGCTTTAGGTTTTAATTATATCAGTGAGCCTTTTGCCATGCCTATTCCTATATCTACATCAGTATGAGATTCTTTAGTAGCAATCGAGTATACTAATCTTGTATTATGACTTTTACTGGGTGCGAGAATTGGCTCGATTTGCTTGTATTGGACCTGGTTGATTTTGATGCCATCTTGGGTATGGATTGGTTGGCTCCATAACATACTATCCTAGATTGTTATACTAAGATCATGTCTTTAGCTTCGTCGGGTATGTCGTGGATATTTTTAAGAGGTGTGCTTCATTCAGGTCCTAAGAGGGTTATATTTAATGTTCAGGCTCATCGATTAGTTAATAGGGGATGTTTGTCGTACTTGGATCATATTTGTGATACTAGTGTGGTTTACCCTCTCTCTTTGAACTCTGTTTGTATTTTCTTTGAGTTTATGGATATGCTCCCTACAGATTTGCTTGGTATGCCTCCATATCATGTTATTGATTTTTCTATTGATGTTGAACCGAGAACCAAGCCCATTTCTATTCCTCCTTATAGAATGGACCCAACTGAGTTGAAGGAATTAAAGAGTCAGTTGCAGGAGTTTTTGGATTAGGGATTTATCCAAACTAGTATATCACCTTGCGATGTGCATGTCTTTTTTTTTTAAGAAGAAGGATGGATCTATGTAGACGTGTATCGATTATCTATAGTTGAGTGATGGTTAAGAATAAGTATCCTTTTCTCATATTGATGATTTGTTCAATCAACTTTAGGGTGCCGCGGTGTTTTTAAAGATTAATTTGAGATTAAGGTATTACCTGTTAATGATTAGAGCTTTGAATATTCTAAACACAGCCTTTCATACTCGATATAGTCATTATGAGTTCTTGGTCATGTCCTTTGGGATGACCAATGCCCCAACCGCATTCATGGAGTTGATGAATGGTGTTTTAATTGTATCTCGACTCTTTTGTTATTTTATTTATAGATGATATCTTGGTTTATTCCAAGAGTGAGACCGATCATGAGGAGTATTTACAGATTGTGCTTCAGAGATTGAGGAATGAGAAATTGTATGCCATGTTCTCCAAGTGTGAGTTTTGGTTGGAGTCTATTTCTTTCTTGGGTCATGTCGTGACTAAGGAGGGTATTATGGTTGATCCATCCAAGATTGCAATGGTTTATGATTGGGCTAAGCCTATTTCCCCCATCGAGATTTGGATTTTTGTTGGCTTGGCAAGTTATTATTGGTTCTTTGTTGAGGGTTTCACATCCATTGTATCTTCGTTCACTAAGTTGACTTATAAGAAGATTTCCTTTCAATGGTCCGATGCCTATGAGGTGAGCTTCCAAAACTCAAGGATTTGTTGACTTCAGCTCCTATCTTGACTTTTCCTAAGAAGGGTTTAGGGTTCACCATCTTTTATGATGCTTCAGGTGTTGGGTTAGGGGATTTGTTGATGCAAGTGGGTAAGGTGATTACGTATGCTTCTCATCAGTTGAAACACCATGATAAGAATTAACCTACCCATGATTTGGAGTTGTACGCGATTGTTTTTTCTTTGAAGTTGTGCAGGTACTACTTGTTTGGAGTCCATTGTGAGATTTTCTTGAATCATCATAGCCTTCAGCACTTTTCACCTAATGAGATCTTAATATGAGGTAACATCATTTTCTTGAGTTGCTTAAGGATTATGACTTGACTATTCTCTATCATCCGGGCATGGCTAATATGGTTACAGATGCCTTGAGATGGAAGTCGACTAGCATGGATAGCTTGGTACAGTTTTTGACCTAGAAGAGGCCTTTGGACTTAGAGGTTTAGTCTTTAGCTAACCAGATAGTTAGACTTGATAGTTTGACACATGGGTGTGTTTTGGCATTTGTGGAGGCTAGGTCTCCCTTGATTGATCAAATTTGAGCTCATAAGTTTGACGGTATTGGATTGAGGTTGAATTGGGATAAGGTATTAAGTGGTGTGGCTAAGGAAACCTCCCTTGATTTAGATGGGGTTTTATGGATTGGAAGCCGAGTTTGTGTATTGAGAGTGGATGATTGGAATAGTCTGATTTTGGAGGAGGCCCATTATTCCAGATATTCCATTCATTCGAGAGTGACTAACATGTATTATGACTTAAGGCAGCATTACTGGTGGGGTGGTATGAGAAAGGATGTACCTGACTTTGTAGCTCATTTCCTATGTTGACAACAGTTAAAGGCCGAGCATTTGAGACCTGGTGGACTGCTTCAGAGATTACCCATTCCTGAGTGGCAATTGGAATGGATCACTATGGACTTTGTGACTGGATTGCCTCGCACTTCTCATAGTTTTGATAGTGTTTGGGTCCTCATGGATGGATTGACCAAGTCTGCTTATTTCATTCCACTATAGGTCTTTTTTAATACCAAGGGGTTGGCCTGTATCTACATCCGTGAGATTGTGCGACTACATGGGGTGGCAGTGTCTATTATTTTAGATCGAGGTTTTATGATAACATCTCACTTTTGGAAGACTTTTTAGGATGAGTTGGGTACTCGGGTTGATCTTAATACAACTTTTCACCCTAGACTGATGGTCAGTTAGAGCAGACTATCTAAATTTTTGAGAATATGCTCTGCGCTTTTGTGATGGATTTTTGTGGCTAGTTGGAGCAACATTTAGCCTTGATGAAGTTTCTGTATAATCTTAGATACCATTCCAGCACCAATATGGCTTCTTTTGACACTTTGTATGGTAAGTATTATCGCTCTCCAGTTGGTTGGTTTAAGGTTTCTAAGGTTAAACCTCGAGGAATGGACTTGCTTCGTGATTTCAGATCATTCGGAATAGGCTTAGAGCGACTCAGAGTAGGCAGAAGTTCTATGCAAACTCTATACTTTATGCCTTGAGATTTGGTGTTGGTGATCATGTTTTCCTTTGAGTTTCACCCGTGAAGGGTGTGATGAAGTTTGGGAAGAGGGGTAAGCTTAGCCATAGGTATATTGGCCCATTTGAGATTCTTCAGACTGTTGGTGATGTGGCTTATGAGTTAGATTTCCCCTCAGTTTTATCAGCTATTCATCTATTTTTTTTTTGTTTACATGCTTCGCTGTTACATTCTGGATGAAACTCAAGTCATTCATTGAGAATCCGTTTAGTTAGACGAGAGGTTTTCCTTTGTTAAGGAGCTGGTCTCTATTTTGGCTAGGGATGTTAGACAGTTGCGCTCTAGAGTTATTCCTGTGGTTAAGGTCCAGTGGAGGCATCGACCTATATATGAGGCTACGTAGGAGGTCGAGTCTGATATGCGTAGTTTGTATCTCCAACGTTTTTCTGACTCAGGTATTTCTCTTGCCTTTAATTCAAGGATGAACTAGATTTTTAATGGTGGATCATGTAACAACCTGAATTTTGATGAAATGTATTTCTGTGTGATTTGACTATTTTACCCATCCCTGTGGTTGCATTATGGTATTTCTGGAGTGTGAGGATGATTGACATAGTTCTCGATGCATTTTGGTGCCATTTATGTGATTTTGTGGCTTTTGGTAGCTTTGAGAGCCTTATAGTTGATTTCAACTAATATCTTTTGATTTGTTTGACAGATGACAGAATGGATTACAATAGTAGATCTAGAACATCGATTTTAGGATGGTAACATAGTTGGTGTGATTTTCTGGATTTTAAATCTCTTTTCGACCCTCGATTCGAAAAATTGTGATTTTTGATCTTGGGGTCAACTTTATAAAAATTACATCTTTTCAAAAATCTGATATTTCCATTGAATCCGAAGTGTTGAATTTGATAGGATAGCATAGTTCATTTGCATTCACGGGATTTCAAATGAATCTCGAGGGGCTCGCAGAGACTTAGAATGTACCAAGTCCCCAGCTGGTACACCACTCAGCTGGTGCAACTACGATCGCGATACCCTAGATAGCCTAGGTACTGCAATCACAATTTGGTCCGCGATAGTGAAGCCTGGATATATAAATACCAGGTTTTCACCATTTCCACCATTTTTGAGACTTAGACCTTAGGATTTTGTGATTTTGAGCAACTTTCTCCACTTCTAAGCTTGGGTAAGCTACATAACACCCATTTCAATTATTTTCCTCAATTTTTATCATCTAATTATTGTTTTAAACTAGAATTAAATATAGAATTTGGGGATTTTGGCTCGTAAGGCCTAAAAATTGTAATTCCTGAATTTAAACCCCAATTTCTATCATTTTCACTTGGGTGAGTTTCTAATCCTATAATTATCAATTTTCTCTCAATTTCATCTTCGAAACAACTTCGATTCTTGATTTTAAAATAAATTTCAGGGATTTTACTCGATAAAGTTTAAAAATAATTTTTCTTCGATATGAACCTTATTTTAACTTATTTTCACTTGGATTTTCAGATGTAGACTTCTAAAAATATAAGGAATTTTTTATAAAAGAAAGTTATGATATTGACCTTCTCTTTAAAAAATCCATTTGGGGGATCTGTCTTGACCCCGACTTGAAAATAGGTAATATGGGCATTGTTGGCCTTCTTTTGATTTGTAAATTCTATATTTCCTGTCTTAGTTGATTTTGAATCCATTCGTGAGGATTAAGGCTTTGGGATTGAAGTGTTGTGGATCAGTTTTCGGCATTCGAGGTAGGTTATGGCTTAACTTCTTTCAGACTGGTTGGGTAGTTAATTTTGATACAAAATCATGTTAAGGATATGGGAACTAAACTTGAAAAATGGCTATCTTATTGTGTTGTGCTCGTGTGGGGGCCTATATGTGGTGTATTTGGTAGTTTTGGGATACTATGTTCGATGTGTGATCATGTGGGGTCTTATGTGATGTTGATAACCTATATGCATGAAAATAATGGTATCTTGTTGGATGAAAAGCCTATTGTGGTATCAATTATGTATGTTGACGTGTTCATACTCTATTGGCATATGAATCATGTTGGTTTTCATGGATGGTTGGATATATTAAGCAGATATCTAGGCTCATATATTTGTATATTGATAGGTTATTAGATGTTCTTATAGTCGGTTGGTTGTGAACATTGCATCATCATTCTCATGGCATCACATGCATTATTTCACTTATTTGTTGTATGCTTCATATACTTGTTGTTGTTGTTGTTGTATATTGTACTTGATTTGTGTCTTATGTAATGCATGTGCTCTAGGATTGTTGGAAACATTGGAAGTACTAGAAGTACTGGAAACACTGGAATTGTTGGTAACACTAGAAATATTGAAATACTGGGATTTTTTGGAAACACCGCGAATATCGAATTTTATAGACCTTCTACGAGGGATGTGCCTGACATGAGGGGTTGATGAATTCCTCATGGGTCCTATGTCTGTAGCTTTATCTTTGTAAGTGTATACGGAGATTATGCGATGGTCTCGGAGGTTGTGCGACAGTCTCGAAGGTTGTGCAATAATCTTGTGCATTAAATCATCATAATTCTTGTTGTATTTACTTTATTATGCTTGTGATGTAATTGTATATTCTTCTTGACTTGTTAATTGCCAATTGTTCTATCTTCCCTTTATTGCACTTGATGTTCCTATATGTGTTATTCTCTTTTCCTTGCATATATGTGGTATAAATGTTTAATATATGTTGTTCTTTTTTCCTTTCTTATATATGGTATAAATGTATACTTGTTTTCTGTTCTAGCGTTTTGCAGTGTTATATATGGATATTTTAGAACTGTTAGTGCAAGCAGTGTGGGATACCATTGTGGGATATTTTTTGATTGCAGGTGACGTGCCCTTAGTGTGTATTTTGTATGTTTTATTTTCTATTTTACTCAGTCGGCCTATGATATCTACTGAGTAAAAGTAAATCGTACTCACTCCTACTGTACCCTTTCAGTGCAGATTCAGGTTTGGGTGCGCCTCACGGTGATTGATTTAGATGCCTTCATAGTTATCCAAGTTAGCGGTTGTATTTTCATGCATCTGGAGTCCACTTCTATCTTTTTGTATAGACTATGTCTTTACTAGTATTCGGAGACAGAGTTATTCCTGATGGATTTTCTTATGTATTTGATTTATGGATTGTATTAGTAGTTCTTAGACTGTGACACCAGGTTTTGGGATTCAGTATCGTTGAGTATGTTTCTTTCCGCATTTGTTATAATTGTATGGTTCGACTTCGTTCTACAAGCCTTGCCTTGGGGTCATCTTTGTCTTTTCCCCCGTGTGTATAAATTTGGAGTGTAGGCTTACTTGTCAAGATTCGCAACAACATGTGCCATCATGACCCTTGAATTTTGGGTCGTGACAAATACTACAATAGTGAAAACTATGTTTCATTCCCCAGCGAAGATGCCATTTTTTGATAATACTCAAATTACACTCTTATATGGGTGTAAGCGATCGTTGTCAATATAATAACCCAACTTAGGTTGGGGTCAAGTCCAAATGAGTCAAAACAAGAATTTCAAAGCTTAAGAGTGTTGATAGTTAACTAGAGTTCGATTAGTAATATGAATAAAAAAACCATAAATGTAAAATTTGGGGGGGGGATTAATTTGAATGTTTTTATAATGACAATTTCCTTACTTTTAGGACACTATTTTGAGATTAAAAGTGCTAGGCGTGTAATCAAGTGGAAAGAGGCCTTTGGGTTATGTAATTATAGGTGTGAATTGATGCATGGGTAATTGATAATATATCAGAGTTTAGCTAGGGGTAAGAGGTAGGCTAGATTAATAGGTATTGATGTCAATCTTTCAATTACAACACCAAATTTACACAAATGGGTTCTTCGGAACACCTCATAAGTGTACCAAATTTACCAATTCAATGCCTCAATTAACATCCTTATGAATAAGAGATGTCATTAAATGAAATGCATCAAGTTATTAGTTGCATTTACTCCTCACCCATATCCCCTCTTTCAGGGATGACATGACTTTAGGGGTAAATAGGGTTTGCAACCCCTAATTCATAATTAAGTCATGGACTAAATGCAATACCCATCATAAATAACAAATTAAGCAAATAAATAATTAATACCCATGCACTCATCACAATCTTTTCAATCATAATCCCAAGATTTATATTTAGCTAAGCTACTCACAGAGATAAACAAGAAATATATACCAAAATCAACATTACATTTATCCACGAAGGAAAAGGGGAAGGCATCTCCAAGATTTTAGTCTCGACAAATCTCCAATAAAATAACTAAATCCTTACTTGGAAATCACTCAAAGGATGTTTCTCACTCAAAAATAGTTCAACAATGTATTCTGAGCTCTACAAAATGAAAAATCCGCTCCTGGAAATATTAGGGATTGAACCTTTTATGTATTAGGATCGAGCCACATAAAATTCCATCATTACCCATGAAAATCTATGCGATAACTGATATCAGGGAAATTGCATAAGCAATGGATCTTCTCGTGATTGTAACATTCTCTGAGTTTCTTGTCTTGTCGCGTTCGTGACTCAATAGGTCACAATCGCAATTTCTTTACCTATCTTGATCACTCACGATTGCGATTCCTCAAGTTACGAAAATGATACATGAGGTCATTTTTGAGTCGCATCTTTAGTCTTTTCCCTATTCAAATTTCACTTTCTCCTATCTAGCTTCGACTTTACTTTTTTTTACTAGTTTTCTTGAAAATTCACACACACACCAAAATTTAGTGCATTTCTTCAGGAAATTAGCTTTATATCATCAATTTAGTCACAATAGTGTGTAAGAAATGGGATATAAATGAGTGGCGAAATTGCCACTCATCATGGTGCCTTCTTTTATTGGGTAAGTCTCAATGGTTTCAGAATTTCAATAGGTATTTCCTACAAATTTGCCTAGAATTCCTCTAGATAGGGATATTGAATTATACATTGACTTAGAATCGAGTACTCAGCCGATTTCTATTCCTCCTTATCGCATGGCTTCAATTGAGCTGAGAGAACTCAAAAGTCAGTTGCAGGAACTCCTGGATAAAGGATTTATTCATTCTAGTGCTTCACATTGGGATGCTATGGTGTTGATTATTAAAAAAAATGGCAACATGATGCTTTACATTGATTATAGGAAATTAAACAAAATTACCATCAAGAATAAGTATCCTTTGACTTGGATAGAGGATCTGTTTTGCCAGTTACAAGGTGCAACTGTCTTCTCCAAGATTGACTTTAGGTTGGCTTATTATCTGCAAAACTTTTGGCCTGGGGACATACCTAAGATTGCCTTTAGGACTCAATAAAGGCATTATGAGTTCCTAGTGATGTCTTTCGGGTTGACTAATGCTCAGTAGCCTTTATCAGCTTAATGAATGATATATTCATGTCATTTTTGAATTCTTTTGTTCTAGCCTTTATTGATGACTTTTTAGTTTACTCCATGAGTAGGGAGGAAAATACAGGTCATCCTCGTATTGTTTTACAAAATTTGAGAGAGGAATAGTTGTATGCTAAAATTTTGAAATATGAGTTATGGTTGTATTTGGCTTCCTTCTTAGGGTATTTGGTCTTTGAAAAGGGGTGATGGTAGATCCCATAAGATTAAGGCAATTAAGAATTGTGTTTGACCTAGATCGGTGATTGAGGTTAGGAGCTTTATGGGTTTGGCCAATTATTATTATAATAGGTTTGTCCAAAATTTTACACCTATTGCTACTCACTTGATGAGGTTTATCCAGAAGGAAGTGCCTTTTATGTGGTCGAATAAATATGAGGAGAGCTTATGAAAGATCAAGATACTTTTGACTACGACTTATATTCTTTCTTTTTCGATTGAAGGTAAGGACTTTATTGTATTTTGTGATACTTCACATTTGGGTTTGGGTGCTATGTTGATGCAGGAAAGGAATGGCATTGTATTGCTTTGAGGCAATTGAAGCCTCATGAGAAAAACTACCTAACATATAATTTGAAGTTAGTAGAGGTGGTGTTTGCTTATAAGATTTGGCGACCCCATCTTTATGGTGTCTACTATGAGCTCTTCACAAACCACCACAATCTACAACATGTATTTATCTAAAAGGATTTGAATCTACGACAAAGGAGGTAGATAAAGTTGTTGACATACTATGATGCAACCATCTAGTATCATCCGAGTGAGGCCAATAGGGTGTCAAATACATTGAGTCAGAAAGAGGTTAGTAGGGGTAGGTAGGCCTTTGTGATTATGTCAAGGTAACCCCTGGATAGGGAGTTATAAGCTATAGCTTCTCAAAATTTGTAGTTTAGTATTTCAGAAAGGGGTAGAGTATTGGCTCATGTGGAAGGAAAGTCAACATTCCTTGAGCAAATAAAGGACAAATAGTTCAAGGATGGGAAGTTGAACATACTTTGGAACAAAGTGATGCATGGTGAGGTTTCAAGCACTACCCTTGACGTGGGTGGGGTATTTTGGTCAGAAGGTGGTTCTATATTCATCGAGTTGATAGCTTGATTCAGAATATCCTTGTTGAAGCTAATGGTTTATGGTATTCTATTCATCCAAGTGAAACCAAGATATACTGTTATTTGATTCAACTTTAATAGTGGTCTGGGATGAAAAAAGACATGTATCTAAGTGTCATAATTGCCAGCAGGTGAAGTAAGAACATCAAAGGCTTAGGAGTTTTATTCAAAGGATGCCCATACTCAAATAAAAAGGGGAGAACATTGCTATGGATTTTGTGGTAAGTCTCCCTAAGATCTTGGGGAAGTATGACTCAATTTGGGTCATAGTGGACGGATTGATGGAATTGGCTCACTTTAATTTTGTTCGAGTTACTAAAGTTCTAAGCATCTAGCCAAGATTTACATTAAGGAGAGTGAAGCTAAATAGGGTGACACTTACCATCATTTCTAATAGATGTAAGACTTATACTTCTAAATTTAAGGATTGGTTGCATGATGAGTTGGGAACCAAGTTTATCTTTAGCATAGCCCTATATATGATCCCAATGTATCCTTTCTCATTTATCGGCACAAGGATAATTAAATGAAGATAACTCCAAGTCTTGTTGTTGATTCACTATTTCTATTTGATTACCTTTGCTAAAGTCCAGGATAGAGGCAGGAAAAGTTCCAATGCTTGCACTCATTAGAAAGCACCCAAAACCAAAGAAACAACAATACATGCCCAACTACCCTTCGAGAATCACTTTTCACTTCAAATGCCACATCGTTAATTCATCATGGTTCCCATAACCCAAGTTGTGGTGTTTAGATACTCAAAATATTAAGCACATGAGAATAATTCATAGATGAAAACGTAATTATGAACTTACAATAATAATAAGAAAACTCTAAAATATAAACTTGATTTTAAACCTTAGAATCCATGTCTGTGAAATACCAAGAATATGCCTCAGATTATCATAATATAATGTTGTAAAATATGAAGAGTATAAACTCATATAGAAAACCCTCTAGGAGTATTTATAGACAAAATAAAAACTAATACTAATACAAACAGGAAATCTGGGTCGGTCATCTCGTATGAGTGGAAGGTACAATCATGGTTAGATACCATGATCATATTTTAGTGCTCATGGTTTCATTGGGGACTTAGTTATCTTAAGGTCTTGGGTTTTATGACTCTTAATATGGCTTCGTTGTATCAACATATGACCATATAAGGTTGTCATCAAATTATCCTACACTAAAACTTTTGAAACTTGCAAATCTTGATTTCATTCCCACGACCTCATGGTATGATCGTGGCTCCAAAGTACGGTCAAGGGATGCTATTTTCTAAGCCTCTCTATACTTTGTTCCTACAACTTTATTTTTAGGCCTTCCTTCCGCGACCAAATGGTACGATCGTATGATCATAGTACAATCATATGAGCCCTTTATCTGATTGAATCTTGAATATCACTTCTTTGATTCTTACTACAAGGTCCAAGTATGATCGTGGTTAGATCCCATGGTTATGGAAATTACTGTCTGGGGCCCATTTTAGTCCAAATTCCAACACTCCACTCCGTGTGACCAATTTGACCTGTAAACACCCAAAAATCTATTTTATCTACATAAACATACCTTTGTTCTTGCAAATATTCACCATTTAAGCATCTCAAGTGCCAAAAATACATGACACATCAAAACCCTCAACATAAAATGTTTGTATATCCTCAGGAAAATAAAACATAATAACCTAAGCAAGATGCTTAACCTAGTGAAAACCAAAAACACTATGGCAGTAAAGTTTCACAAAAACCATTTTTTTAGCATGCATGAACCAAAACATAGTTCAACACCTTCTAATGAAATTCAAAATCAACAAGTGCAGTGCGTATCCAAACTAAACACCATAACACAACGAGGTCAAGACATTGCATTATATTATTTGCAGACAACCCAACACGTTAGATAAATGACACTACCTAAAAAAGAAGCAACTAAAATATAAATCTTATGGCCTCACAATAAAGAAGTCCCAAAACTCAGGATATGCTATGTAAAGCAAAACCCACGATGGAATCAAATCTCTTACTCTCACAGGGAAGTCTAGTTGTGTGCATTTAATACCATTGGATTGCCCTTATTTTCTATGCCTTAGCTTTTAGATAGTCAGATTAAGATCACTATAGGAATTTATTGGCTTGTAATGTAGGATCGGGGAAAGGTATTGTATATATGGTTATGGTGACTAACCCTCCTTAACACTATACTGGTTTTGGCTTCCACTTTATCTGCCTTCTTTTATTTCTTTCCCCTTTTCAACTGTTCACTTTTTGGACCCCGGGTGCAATTTTATTTTATTAAATATTTTTGTTCTTAAATACTCTTTTCCCACTTTTAATATTCTTATTCTTTTCCTATTTTTTTTCACACCACACTCATGTCCCATTTTCTTTTTACTACATATTCATACCCAACTTTTTATGCACCCCTACAGTAGCCACCCTTAACTTAGTAAATTTGCCTGAGTTGAGGTACATAGTATCCAAGGAGGTACCAGGCCAAAGTAGGTTTGGTGTAAAAATTGGGAAGGTGAATAGGGTAATTCAAAGAAAAGGTCCAATTAGGCTCAAAATTAGGTTCAAGTGATATTTTCTTCATTTAGTAGGCTTAGTAGTATTTTAGTGGACTTATTTAAAAAATAGCCTATGATCCTTTCCTAACATTCTATCCCACAACTTTAGCGAGACTAACTGAGCATGTTCTAGATAGCACATACACACTGACTAGGTATATCCTCACGCACTCTCAATTACAACTATTATCTTAGTCACTACCTATTTTGTTCATGCATAGTCCGAAAAGGTTATTACAGTAAAAATAATAATGCCATAAAGAGATACAAACAGTGGTTACAGTTCCAGCAAGTACACAACACAACACAAAAATAAATTTTTTCGAGGGGGATCATTTAACAAGCTAAAAAAAATATTAGCATGCTATTTATTACTTTTGACTTCACCAAGTTTCTCATTTTACTCTTAGATACACATCAGACATAAACTAACACAAAACAGCACAAAAACATAAATAAACACTAGTACATGACAGTTCTAACTATGATAGCACAATAGTGGGTAAAAATACGACAACAAAAACCCTCGACTGTGGTACATCCTCACCCCCAACTTAGAAATCATGCAATGTCCATATTCAGCAAAATCATGCCAAATAAATATAAGGTCAAGTGACATACTTGGTATCATTAGAGGCTGATCGTACTCTTATTAGTTGGGGTTCGAGGTGGGACCCCTCCATCATCTACTCCTCTTATATCCTCAGTTGTGTTTGGGGAACTCTTATATATGTGGGCACGGTGACTTCTAGTGCACTCAGCATCTCAACTACGTGGGCTGTCTGTGTAGTCCTCATACTTTAATCTATTTCCTCAGCTACCTCTGTCATCTCAACTTCCTCCAAAATTATTGCCTTAAAGGTTTGTGCATCATCCTTAACTCTTCTCCTTTTCTTCTTTCCCCCTTTATCTTTTATTTTTTCACTTTCTTTATCTCAAGGCTACTTTTGATGAGAATTTAAATCCTAAACCATCATATCGATGTCTATAGTATCTCCCTCATCCCTTGAGTTCCTAGTGTAAATATTTGGGACCATAGAGTCCACATGTACTACAAGATCTACTAAATAAGGCATAGGTGGAGGTAGATGAAGTGGATCCAAAATGGTCCACTCCGTAAGAGTATTAATTGCTTCTTTTAGTGCAATCATGTCAGCAGTAATAAAGCTTATGTCAGGAGCCTTCACCACATAAAATTTAGCTGAGATTCAACTCTCAAACCTATCAAACCAAGTCTGAATTACCCATAAAAAATTCTTGATTTCATCATCCATATAGGGTTTAACCCCTATATCAAAATTTCAAATCCATGCATCATGCAAAACCTGAGTCTTTAAAATCTACTCCAGCTGTTGGTTGGTATCAAGGTACCGCCAGGAGGATATGTGTACGTACCCAATGATGTTGTAGCTAGTTGTGAGGAGGATGAAGTAACACTGACTTTAGATGATAGGATCTCACTAGCCAAGGAACCCCCAGCTTCATCAGGAATTTCAATACCCAAGGCTTGGTCCATAAGGTTCCTCAAATCCTTTATTAATGCCATATTTACAATCCTCAAAGGATGAATAAACCTATCCACTACGTCAATCATTAGGACATGTGAATATCTTTAACTTTGTCATGAGACGAGGGAAAGAAAGTTTAGTGCTAAACTAGAGCACCCTATATAAAATCTCATCCACAATGATCTACATAATTTTCAGCTCCAACTATGCCAGAAAATCAATAACAAAGAATGCATATATTGCACCTAATGTATCATCATAGTCTTTGGGTGGAATGGATGCCTCACAACAGACCACCAAGCTTTTTCAGTAAAGTTCAAACTATGCTTGTAAATTATTGGTACGACGATAATTCTTGGTGTATTTCCTTATACTTTTGTAATGTGGTATACCAACCACGTGTAATGTAGAACCCTGTCATCCACTGTTAACTTCTTCACATTCTCCAAGTTATTTATCTAGTAATCAAATTCTGAAGTCTCTTTAATTAGCTTAAAATCTTCTCCAAACAAGGATTTAGATTTTCCTAAATAGAGATATCCACCTCATGGTACTGGACCTTAATAGTGTCAAGTCAGAGTTGATTCCATATGTCTTTGTGTTTGCCCAATGGGGTAATATTTTTTAGCATTGCTACGTAGTTTGAAAAATATTCTCTCACTAACTTTGACCCATAGGTTCTGAGGGGTTGAGTTATCCACCCAATTCTTATCTCTCAAAACCCTACACCAACTTTGGGATCTTTTATGACAACTCTAGAAAGATTCAAGGCTCCTCTTGGATAAATCTCTTATTATTTCCCCTATTGGAAAAGGGTACCCCATCAATATAGTAGTATTGAGAGTTTAGGACTATCAATCTTCTTATTTCTATACTTTTTTATAATGGGGCAACAACGACACCTTTGAAAGATTTGGGATTGGATGCCCCCTTTTCATCTGAGGAACTAATTTCCTCAGCATCATCCTTATAGTCACCCCATCAATGTATGAGTCTTTCCCTCTTTCTTCAGACTAGGCAAGGTTGATGGGGATAAAAACTTCTACTAAGGTAGTGTATGTTGTGGCCTTGTCCTTCTCGAGCTCCTTAGACTTTTTTCTTGTGGTTTGAGGAGAGTATTGTTTAGCCAAGGGGCCAGTAGAGTATGCTACCTCAGTCTCACTGGAGCTCTCAAAATCACTCTCTGAGGTTGAAGTTGTGTCCTTAGGTTCCCTCTTCTTAGATATGTCCTTTTTGAGCTTGGTCTATGATTTTGGTGCCATTGTACCAACATTGGTAAAAGTCAGACTCAATTTTGAACAATGAAAATAGTTGCAAGAATAAAGACAGACGATCCTTTCTATGATCATCCATTGAAGTCAAGGTAGTTCATCTCTATCTTAAGAAGGGTTCCCCAAACAAATTGAGGAAACATCATCAGATGAACCATTCCTACAATCATGCAATAAATGTACGATCATACCTTCTAATTGTAGGAACAATCCTAAAGTATTAGGGGTATGTCATATTAAACGAGTATATACCACGATCGTACCTCAATAGGAAAATCATGGGATATGCTCGTATGATGAGTACTTACAAGAGTGGAACTGGTATCCTAAAATGACTCAACCTATAACCATCTGTATATACCTCGATCATAGGTTTTGTGGTAGGGTACATTGATACTTAGCAAATTTTAACAACCCATCATTGACTCACTTTAACCCAATTTGAGACCAATATTTATGCATAAATAGGTACTCAGAATTCCCTTGCACTTTTGATCACTCAAAAACTTAGACTGATAAGTAATTCCTTGTGCACCTATAACAAAGTTATCCTCATGAACTCTATTAAATACTCAATGCTAAAATTCAATTTGTATTGCTTATAATTTTGTGATTGGATTTTAAAACGAGAAGAATAGTTGGGTTAGAAGCTTGAGGAGTAGCTTTGAATGTAAAAATCACCGATAATGCAGTTTATTTTGCTTTTTGGATTAAGTAAGAGTTAAGAATTTACTTATTTTAATGATTGGAAATGATTAGGGTGTTTGATCGGGTCTCACTCATAAGGTTTTAAATATTAAAACCCTAATTAGTTCAGATCAAATCGGGTCCTCATTATTTAGGTAAACTCTACAGACGGGGGTATCTTATGATCGTGGTATCTAACCATTATCATGACAAGTTTTAATAGTATGAGGGTTGAAAAAACTTACCTAGGAACCTACGAGCCTTAAGGAAGATCGTGGAATGTAACCATGATCATTCCTTAAGATCGTAGGTTCAGCCTTAATTAGTAGGTTACACGAGAGTGATAAAATAATTGAAATAACGATTATCATATATAGGTATGACTGTGATGACCAACCATAGGATGAATCTCGACTCCATCCTGCAAGACTTCACTAAAATATGAGCAGACTACTAAACCCATGCTCGAGGGTTCCTTCCATAATCGTACAATTCTCTTCATGGGTTTAGTGTTGAGTTCAATTTAGTATTTTTTTCTGCATCATACCTGCATAATTAATACATTCATTAGTCTATGAAATTAATAAGTACAAAATCATGGGTTGTCTCTCCTGGAGCGCTTAACTTAACTTTGTGGCTATGCTAGTTGCTCAAACTTCACCAACTAGCACATGAGTTTCCTCCCATAAAGCACCTGAATTAGTTTTTTTACACTACTTGATTTGTCTTGATTTCTCAATCCTCCTTTAACTCTACTTCACAAATCAACTTCAAGTCCTTCTTTTCTCCCAAATAGCGTTTCACCCTTTTTTCATTGACCTTAGATTTAAGACCTTCATTGTTTTCAAGTTTGATTATGCCATAGGGAAACACTATAACCACTCCATATGGACCTTTCTATTTTAATTTCAACTTTCCAGGAAATAGCTTTAACCTTGACTCAAATAATAGTACATATTTCTTATAGAAAATTATCTCTTCTCAATTTTATGATCATGATACAACTTTATTTTTTCTTTGTTCAAGGTTGAGCTTTTATAAGCAAGAAAACAAAATTTATCTATCTCATTCATTTTTTTTAGTCTCATTATTACTGCATCACTCCATTCAATATTCAACCTCTTCAATGCCCACATTGCCTTATGCTCAAGTTCGATATGGAAGTGGCATGTTTTTCTATACATAAAATGATATGGAAAGGAACCAATAGGGGTTTGAATGTTGTTTGGTAAGCCTATAGTGCATTATCTAGCTTTCTAACCTAATCCATCCTATTAGCATTCATAGTCTTTGCCAAAATAGACTTGATGTCCCAGTGGGAGACCTCAACTAGCCCACTTGTTTGAGGATGGAAAGGTGTCACCAACTTGGGTTTCCATATTTCTCAAGCAAGGCTTTAAATAGAAGATTGGGAAAATGGGTTCCTCCAATGCTAATGATGCCCTAGATGTCTCAAATCTAGAGAATATTTTTTTTTCAAGAAATATATGACATTCTTACCTTTATTGTTAAAAAATGCAACTCCTTCCACCTACTTCAAAACATAGACGACAACCACCAATACCAAATAAGATATTAAAAATAATACAAATATAAGGATATAATTATTTTAGTAAATTGGCCCATAAAATTAATACCCCAAACATAAAAAAACTCGAGCTCAAGGGTAGTAGTCATGAAAAGTTCATGTCTTCATGAGATTTTTCATTGCCTTTGATATTGGTCATAGGCTCCTGCATAGTCATGTGTATCTTTGTTAATGGTGGGATAGTAATATATGACACCCTAAGTTTTTGAGCTTTAGATCCTCTAAGAGTTGAGTAATTAAATTAGCCAAGCTTCTAAAATAATGTAAATCTGCTAGTGATAGCGGTTTAGGGTATGACTCATTATAAGACATACTGAGTTGTGATGAGGACTCATTGTCTCACTACTGAGTTTTGTTTTCTAGACAATGAGTCTAGGGTATGACTCATTATGATACACAACGAGTCATTATCAGGGATTCGTTGTCACAATAAAAAGTTACCCATGTGTTTAGTCCCCGACCATGAGTCTTCGTTATGACTCATGATAACAGAAAATGAGTCATGATGAGTGACTCATCATCATAACAGTGAGGTACCAGAATATTGATCCTCAGGTAATGACTCTGAGCCATGGCTCATGGTCAGGCCTCATGAGTCGTTACCCAAGTCGTGATGACTATTCGTAATTTTCCTGCATATTTTAATTAGGATTTTTTTGGTTTTTTCCTCACTTGATACTCCTTCCCACGACTTAAAAACACTATAATTAATCCTCAAATATTAGTTTAAAAATCAAACATTACTTTTTCCTCTTTAACTCCCAAGTCAAGAGACACTAGGGTTTTACAAGTAATTCAACATTTAGGCTCCAAAACTTGAGTCCTTTTCAATGTCTTATGTATATCAGACATGTTTCTCATTCCCTAACTTTAATTTTACATTATGAAATATATTTAATCATTATTCATGTGATTTTAATTGTTGGGTTTGAAATTAGGTTGAGGGATTTTGATGGTTATTGCTTGAATTGTATTTCCAATGATCTAAATTTGTTGTCTATACTTGAAGTGGTAGTTTTTAGGGTTGAATGAGTGAATTGTTATGAGGATTTCAATGTTAAACTCAACCCACTTTTATAACTTCGATTTGAATATGAAATTTGCATAATTTAAATTACTTTTGGAACATTGCACTGCATTGAAGGATAATGGATAGTAAATATGGTTTTGGAATGCCCTTGGTGGCAGTGGTTTGGATTTTAAATGGAACTTTGGAGTCTAATGATGACATGGATTGGTTTGGCATAATTGTATAAGCTTGTAAGCATATTGGTATGGTGATACTAAGTTGGTAATGCATGGTTAAAATAACTCCTTGGTTAATGGTCGGGTTTATGTCCAAACTATTTTAATTTTTGCTTAGAAAAGATTGTGTAGCTCACCATAAAGGTCTAGGTCCTGGGAGAACCAACACTAGAAACCATGTTTGATGACATAGAGGTATATATGATCGTGTGCTTGGTGAACGCATTAAATTTTGGATAACTATCCTGTTGGTGTCTTTAGCCTTTCATCGGTTTCCTCGGTTCATGCGACTAACATAAACTGGTTCCTTTCAGTAGTGAAGCTGAACCCATATAGCCCATGGGTGCCTTTAAGGAGCATGCTAAACAATGCAAGTTAATGGTTTAATTTCTTATGTTCATGACCTTTGTCCCTATCTCAACATTCTATATATGTATATTTGAATGTTGTGCATGTGGTTTCGATTGTTTTTTGTCAATGGCATTATTTTATCACTTTCCCCGAGTTACATGCCAGTGCTTGCCCCACAGAATGACCTTGGATGCTGCATCATTTCATAATATAGGGTTTGAGGGATTTTCTGTTACTCCTGTACAATGTTAGATGGCATGGTACGTTGACAGAGTTGTTATGAAGTACTGAACTTCCCTCTTTTGGAAAACCATTCCATTTCATTTGTTTTTTTCAAATTTTGAAATTGTAACTTCTCTTTCATTAAGGTTAGGGGCATGTCCAAACCTAGTTTGATATCTCTAGTTTTAGAGGCTTTTGTGGATAGTGTTGGGATATGCCTGTCATTATGTTTTAACTCTTAGAACTTGATTAGACTTATCTATCTTTATTTTATATTTTGGTTGGATTTAGCTATTTACTTTTATTGTGCTCTGGATATTAGGCTGAGAGGGTGGTATCTGGCCTACGGTAGGCTTAAGATACCCGTAACGACTTGTAACACCCAGCACTTTTGGGCTAAAATTTGAACTGTCATTCCTATATGTGTAAACTCTAATCCAAATATTTGGATATGAATATATGTGTCATGAACATTTACCTAGTGTGTGAAGTGCTATAAAGGTGAAAAATGTTCATAGGAAGCACTTAGAGTAAAGTTGAGTTGAGAACACTTGTATCGATTGAGTTTTTGTATTCGATCCTACATGATCAACTTTAACCGAGTGTAATTACTATAACATAATGATTCAGGTGTCCTACTAAATATCAAATGAAATAAATCCGAGTCTTCTTGCCAACGCACCTGGTTTCTCCTTAATCCGATATTGGAGTAGAAAGTTATTCTCATTTTACTTTGGAGTGTCCGTCTATCAACAAGGTGACGACTTGAGGTGATAAGCCATCAACTAAGTGACGGGATATTAATCCTCTTTGTCAACCTTAATAGAATGTGACCAAATCCAACTGCAAGGTGACGACTTGAGGTGATAAGCCATCAACTAAGTGACGAGCTATCAACCTTGTCGTCAGCCTTAACCAGATGTGATCAAATCCAACTACAAGGTGACGACTTGAGGTAATAAGCCGTCGACTGAGTGACGAGCTATCAACCTCGTCATCAACCTTAACCAACAAGTGTCCAAGTCCATCTATAGGTTGATGACTAAGTTGATAATCCATCAACTAGTTGATAAGCTATCAACTAAGTCATCAACTAAAAATTTCTGCAATTTTTATTCAATTTCTCTAAGGGCATTTTGGTCTTTTCCTCACCTTGAACCCTACTCCCCCAAACTTAAATCATCAAATAGGAACTATTATCCATTACTAGTTAGTTTTAAATGCCATTAATCCTCTCAACTCTCATTAACATCAAGATTAGGGTTTTCTCATCAAGTCATCTCTCAAGCCTCAAAATTCAAGTTTCTTCTCAAGAATTCAAGCATTTAAAGTCCCAATTCCAAGCTTCTTCTAAGGTATGTGGGGTATTCATGAATGGGCCCCTTTTACCCATTATGTCTAAAAACCCTCTTTTGATTAAAGTATAAATTTTACTCTAATTACGATCAACTTCCATGTAAATCATGAAATTTATCCATGTTTTCTAATTAGCTTTTAATTCAAGCCATGTTAATTTTTTTATCCCATAAGAATCATGCTCCTACATGCTTGAAATCTAAAACCCCATGCCATGTTCAGTCAATATCATGTCAAATTCTCAAATTATTCTTTAAACTAAATAAACATGATTGTTTTCCAAGGTTAACTCGTTCCCATGTTTACATTCATGAAATTTATCAAACTATTGAAATATCTCATGTTTTGGGTCTTTGAATTATGACTTTATGTCAATATTTCAAGTATTGTTATCGAATTTTGTAATCATTCAGTGCTAATGAGATATGAACACCCGATACCTATGTGTTTACTTACGTTTTATACCTTCCAAATAATAAATCAGTCAAATCATGATTTTATTGTTATACTCAATTTTTTATGACCATGATAAATAGTATCAGTTTACATATTTACGATTACTTTAGACTCTGCATGTAAAGTTGTTTTCAAAATATCATGACCTGATCTTATCAGTTATCAGTGCATATATCAGTTAGTATTTCAATGTCTTTTAGTTGGGAGTAGGATTTAGCACCAAAAGGGAAGTATGGGTTCAACACATCCTACTTCCCCAAAAATTACGTGCCACCGTAGGTTAAGGGTCCTCGCTAGAGAGTGTTTTACCTTTCCATATATGGGCTCAGTTTAGTAATCACTCAAGTTCAGTTCAGGTTCTATTCCGATGGAAAGGATAAAACAACCATCCTCAACGTGGGTCAGACGTTAGAATCTATGATAGCACACATCGTTTTTGTCAGTTACATGATAGCTCCCACAATTTTAGTCAGTATTCATTTTATCTCAGTTCAGGATTTCTTGATCAAGTAGAGAAATCTTAGTATTTATTCAGTTAGTTTTATAGATTATTCCAGTTATCCAGATATCAATTATTTAGTTATTCAGATCATTTCAGTACATGCTTTACTTAGTCTTGCATTCTCAGTTTTACATGTTAATATTTTCATGCTCAGTATCCATACATGATCCTCAGTACGTTTACAGTCTATTCAACTCTACATGAGATTAACATATAATATTCATGGTTTACTGCTTCCCAGCTTATAGAATTGTTTTCAGCTCATGATTTATAAATCTCACTTATGACTTATAGTTTTCATGTATAGCCATGTTTTAAATGCATGTTTCAATAAATAACTTATGTCCTTAGTTTCAAAGCATGTTTCAATATTTCCATGATTTAGTGCATGTCTCCATAAACTCCATACATTCCAACGTACTGACCATATATATATTCATTTGTGGTAACATTCTTTCATAATGTAGGTACCGTATGTAGTCCACACACTAGGGTCACATAGTTCTCATCAATTCGTCTCTCAAGCCTCAAAATTAAAGTTTCTTCTTAAGAATTCAAGCATCCAAGGTCCTAATTCCAAGCTTCTTCTTTAAGGATTCAAACAATTAAGGTATGTGGGGTATTCAACAATAGGTCCCTTTCACCTATTGAGTACAAAACCCCCCCTTTTGATTCAAGTATGATTTTACTCTAATTATGATCAACTTTCATGTAAATTATGAAATTTATACATGTTTTCTCATTAGTTTTTCAGCCAATCCATGTCAATATTTTTATCCCATGAGAATCATGCTCCTACATGCTTGAAATTCCAAAACCCCATGTCATGTTCAGTCAATATCATGTCAAAGTTCTCAAATTATGCTTTAAATTGTATAAAAATGATATTTTTCCAAGGTTAACTCATTCCCATGTTTACATTCATGAAATTTATCAAACTATTGAACTATCTCATCTTTTGAATCTTTGAATTATGACTTTATGTCACTATTTCAAGTGTTGTTATCAAATTTTGCAATCATTCAGTGCTGGCGAGTTATGAACATCCGATACCTATGTGTTTACTTCTTTTTTTTACCTTCTAAATATTAAGTCAGTCAACTCATGATTTTATAGTTATACTCAGTTTGTTATGACCATGATGAACACTATCATTTTACATATTTATGAATACTTCAGACTCTGCATGCACTATTCTTTTCAAAATATCATGGCCTGAGCTTATCAGTTATCATTGTTTGTATCAGTTAGTATTTTAGTGTCTTTCAGTTGGTAGTAGGATTTAGCACCTAGAGGGAAGTGTGGGTTCAATTCATCCCACTTCACCAGAAACTACGTGCCACTATAGGTTTAAAGGCCTCGCCAGAGAGTGTTTTCCCTTGCCCTATATGGGATCAGTTTAGTGATCACTCCAATTCAGTTCAAGTTCTATTCCGATGGTAAGAATAGAACAACCCTCCTCAATATGGGTCAGACGTTTGACTCCATGATAGCTCACATATTTTATGTTGGTTACATAATAGCTCCCACAGTTTCAGTCAATATTCAATTTATCTCAATTCAGGTATGCTCGACCAAGTAGACAGATCTTAGAATTTATTCAGTTAATTTTATAGATTATTCCAGTTATTCAGATATTAGTTATTTAGTTAATCAGATCAATATAGTACATGCTTTACTTGATCTTGCATTCTCAAGTTTACATGTTCATGTTTTTATGCTCAGTATCCATACATGATCGACAATACATTTTACAATATATTCATTTTTACATGAGATTTACATACAATATTCATGCTTTACTGTTTCCCAGCTTACAGAATTGTTTTTAGCTCATGATTTATAAATCTCACTATGACTTATAGTTTTCACGTAAAGCCATATTTTAAATACATGTTTCAGCAACTAACTTATGTTCCTCAGTTTTAAAGCATGTTTAAATATTTCCATGATTTAGTGTATGTCTCTAATGTACTAACTACATATATTCATTTGTGTCTACATTCCTTCATAATTTAGGTACCCAATATAGTCCACACACCAGGGTTAGACAGTTTTCTACATTCAGCCAGCAGGTGATGAGTTCCCTTATTTCGTGGACTCCTGTCCATTGGAGTTCATGTGTTGTATTTTGATTATTCATATGTATTAATTAGTGGTAGTTGGAGGCATGTACCAACTATCTATAGTCAGTATAGTAGAGGCGTCATAGATAGTCAGTCAGAATCATGAAATGTAATTCACATTCTTTCTTCAGATTTATCAAGTTGTAATCTTTATCAGTATTACATTCATTCAGATTTTCACACATTTATGCTTCTGCTCAGCAAATTAAGTTTTGTTATAGACATATTAAATCAGTTGCTCAACAGTATGCAAGTACATGGGTTAGCTTGGGATCACTTGTGGTTCTAAGAACCGTGTTACAACTAGGGGTAGTCTCGAGTCGTGAAATGAATAGGCCCTGATTTAGGTTATGACAAGTTTAGTATTAGAGAAAGGTTCAGGGCCTTTGGGTGTCAACAAAGCCTTGGCGAGTAGAGTCCATTTATGGGTGTTTAACACACCATACTTATAAGGGGGAGGCTACAAGGCATTTATAAATATTTCTCTTTCTTGTGTTCTATTTTGGGTTGTAGAGTATAGTATCATGGAACTTCTTTAACTCCTGGCTTACTTAAATTTCAGCTCATGCCTCCCCAACGATTTCATGGTCATATAAAATCTGCTGGAAACTTCGTCCAACCTTAGAAAATTATGGAGTGAACTCACCCAATTTATGGAGTGCATATCCAATCTAGGGTCCCTGCTCCCGACTGTACTATTTTACATGGGGTTCCACCAATCCCTACTAGTGTTTGATGTGCTAGCCTTATGTTAGCACATTTAAGACTTTTAACTTGAAATAATTGTAAGTTCTTAAGTAATTAATGTTGTTTTTTATTATATTTCATGTGATTTTATAGGAAAGTCAAGATGCATGAACATATATGAAAGCTACATTAAGAAGGATGATTTTTGGTGAAAGAGGCAAGAAATTAAGTTCTGTAGATTTCATCTGATGACTTGGTCTGATAAGCTATCAGATCTATGATAAGCTATTAGAATATATCGTCACACATAGGCAGAGAACAAGAAAGTTGAAGCATTTCTGACGATATTTTCTAATAAGTTATCAGATTTGTAATAACTCATCACACATGTTGTCACACATGTGAAGCATTTCATAAGACATTTTATGATAAGTTATCAGATTTTTGATAAGTCATCACATATGCCGTCACACATAGGCAGAAGGTCTGAAGACATTTTCTGATAAGTTATCAGATTTGTGATAAGTCATTACACATGTTGTCACATATGGGCAGAAGGTATAAAGATATTCTCTGATAAGCTATCATATTTGTGATAAGCTATTAGACATGTCGTCAGCTAAAGGAGCAAAAAGCTGAATTTTAACTTCAATTTTTTCTTAAAGTACGGATATAAATAGTAGCTTTTAGGGTTTCAGGGGGAAGCTGGAACTTATTCGACAGGCTAGTTTACTTTTTTTCTGGGTTTCTTAAAGTTGAATTCAATTTTCATTTCTTTGATTGAGTTGCGGGATATTCTTCTTGAACTTGGAAGAACATCAACCTCAAACTTCATATTTTGTAAGTTTAATTTCTCTTAATGATGAATACAATTGTTGCTATCTCCTTCTTTCTCATGTGGAACTAAAACCCATAACTAGAGTTGTGGGATCTATGATTATTCCTCCATGGATTTAATATTTGGTTAGGGTTTGAGTGATTGTGGGAACATCTTGATAATTTTTTTGTAATGATTGTTTTCTATTGGATGCAAACCATAGATCTAGCCTTATGTTTGCTTGCTCAAACTGAGAAATAAACTAAAGGTAGTGAATTATCAATGAGGATTTGGGTAGGTTAATTTTCCATCTAATGATTAATGATGCAACAATATTAATCAACTCGAGATAAAATCAATGTGAATAGAAGGTTGTCCTAAGTTCGAGAGAATTAGGGAACACAACATCTAGGTAGGTTAAGAAATACTTAGATGGTCTGTCGATACTGATAATTTGGTGCTTCCCACAAGTCATGAGAATCTAGTAATATAACTATTAGTCAATGAGGGGTTAATAATCATAGTCATCGCAACCTTAGTCTCTCTCTATCATTGATTTGAACCATTGAAATCTTAGCTTTGAGTTCTGAAGAGAGTCAAAAAGTTAATCATCGTTTAATTGATAAAACCCCCAATTAAAGAAAACCATTATCTGTCAGATATTTTAATCACAAATAGACTTGATTGACACCTTATTTCCCATGGGATTCGAACCCAACCTAGTTGGGTTATATATTTGACAATGACCGCTTACTTTCTCGTAAGAGAGGTGCAATTTGAGCGTTATGAAAAATGGTACCGTTGTCGGGGAATACGGTTTCAAATTGTGTATATCTATGATAATTGACTCATAGTAAGTTTCCTGGTTTTACTTTTTTTTGTTGTTTTTGTTCTCTTTAGGGTAGTTAGTGTGTATGCCAAGTTCATGGAGTTTAGGTGAACCGTTATTACCAGTACATCCTGAACCTCAATTGATCGGTAGAATGGAAGACGCACAATAAGCAGGAAGACTAGCCGTCTTGGCTAGGGCTCAGTTAAATCAACAAAATATAGATAACCTAGGCTGGGTACCATATCCGAATGAAAAGGACCTGGGAGATGATAATTTGTTGGGATCAGGAAATCATAGGCGCACAGAAGATTTAGTGGCACCTGTTGGCAAAAATGTAAATAGAAATTGCCCATTCAGAGCGAGAGAGGATCGCCAACCTGAGCAGTATGATCTTAATGATAATCAGGTTGGAATGGATGGAGTAGGTGCGTCTGGAGCTCTTATTCCTCCACCTTTGGCACCCGGAGCTAAGTTTTATATTAAAAACATGATGATTCAACTCCTTCATCTTAAGGGTTTATTCGGTAGACTCCCGAGTGATGATCCCAACATGCATTTAGTGAATTTTGTTATGATTTGCAAGTCGTTTGATAACCCTGGAGTAGGACAAAATGCCATCCACCTGCGTTTATTTCCATTGTCTATGTATGGGGAGGCAACATTGTGGCTAAATGAGCTGATGCCCGATTCTATAACCAACTGGAGGCAGTTGAAAGAGGGTTTCCTAGAAAGGTTCTTTCCCCCTTCCAGGAGGGTACAAATGAGGGATGAGATCAACAACTTTAGGCAGCTCCCAACTGAAGCCCTCCACAAGATATGGGAGAGGTTAAAAAAGAAGCTGATGCAGTACCTAAACTCTAGTATGATGGATATTCATCTGATGGAGACTCTTTATCGGGCGTTGAACTCTATTACGAAGCCAGTTGTTGACAATGCTGCAGGGGGATCATTTGTGGATCTCACTTTTCAATAGGCTTCTGAGATGCTGGATCAGATGGCCAAACAAAGTAGAGCTTGGCATACCAGGGATTCTGTGGTAGCAAGCCCTACTATTTTTATTGGTATGACTCCTGAGCAAGGTAGAATAGTGGAGTAGTGGGATCAGTATATAGCGCACTTGAAAACGTAGATGGACTTATTGACCAAGCATTAATTATCTACAAAGACGGAGAAAGTGAAAGCCGTTAAGTCCTAAGGACAGGTTGATTTTGGTTCTAAAGAGAAAGCGAACTATCTCAATAACCAGGGGGATTACTGATGTAGTAGACAAGGGAATCAAGGTTGGCCTTATCAGGATAAATTGGGTTATGGAGATCGTAACCAAGGGACTAGGAAGAATAAGACTGACAAAAGAGGACTTTATGTGCCTCTTGGTAATTGAGACAATGCTGCTACTAGCTTAGGCAAAATGTCATGAAGGACATGATGGAGAGGTTGCTAAAAGGAGTGGAGTCCACCAATGCAGGTGTGACAATAATGAAAAGAGACTTTTCATCATTGAGTAAGTTGGTAAACTCACACTCAACTTTAATCAAACAGTTGGAGCAGCAGATGAGCCAACTTTTATTAGCATTGAATCAGAAAAGAGAGGAATATTTCCTAGTGACATAGTTTAGAATCCTCACAATGATGGTACTTGAATGGCAATTACCACTTGGAGTGGTAAGATATTACCGAGCCCTTCTGTGGGAAAAACTATGAGCTAATATATGGTTAGACAAGATTGTGAGACTGAGAAAAGTAATCTAGTAGAGTCTAAAAAGCTGGATGGCATTAATATCCCTTCTAATCATCAGCAGAGTGATGAGTTGAAAAAAAAAGACTAGAAAAAGGAAGTAGTGCTGAGAACTCTCCCAAAACCACCACCTCCCTTTCCTCAAAGATTGAAGAAGATGATTGATGACATAAATTTTATCAAATTTATGGCAATATTGAAGCAGTTGACAGTCAATGCACCTTTGGTAGAGGCACTTGAGCAAATACCAAGATATGCTAAATTTATGAAGGATCTTGTGACGAAGAAAAGAACAGTGAGCTACGAACCGGTGGATAATTGCTATCATTATAGTGATATTTATACAAGGTCCTTGGTGCAGAAGAAGGCAAAACTAGGAGCGTTCACTATTCCTTGTACGATTGGATCTATGGAATTTTCTAAGGCCTTATGTGATCTGGGAGTGAGCATTAATATGATTCTGCCAGCTGTTTATAAGAATTTAGGTTTGGGAGACCCCACACCCACCAACATGAGACTAGTTATGGAGGACAGGTCTGTGAAAAGGCTAATCGGTATGCTACATGATGTACTTATAAAGGTGGCTGATTTTATATTCCCTTCCGACTTTGTAATCTTTCATTACGAAGTAGACTTTGAAGTGCCCATAATTTTGGGCAGACCGTTCTCAGCAACTGGGAGAGTCTTAGTTTATATGAAGCTGGATAAGATAAAGTTTAGGCTCAACGGGAAAGAAGTTAGTTTTGAAGTGCATCAATCCATGAAATAGCAAAAAGAGATGAGTCTCTTCTCGATCGTTGATGTATTCTATGAATATGGGAAAGATGCACCAGCAGGACTAGGGATGAAATACTTTCAAGGTATCTTGATGAATTATGAGTAGTCAAGATAACCTAGTTGTGCCGTGATATTAAATCAGGCACTACTTGGGAGGAAACTCAAGGCATTTTGTTATTTGTATTTGTATAATGTGATTGACATCATATCTCTGCACCTATGGTGCCACAGGTATGTTTCTAACTCTCTTATTTTAGTTTGATTCATTGGGGATAATGCATGATTTTAAATAGAGGGTGAGACTACTTGTGGGTGTTGATGTCCTCTTGGGGTTTTGTTGTCGTGCCTCTTTTCCCCGGAGTCTTGTTCTTAGTAGAGCTGGTGTGTTTAGGCGTATTGTGTTTTGTTTTGTAATATGTTGTGGTTAATTGGGAGAAAAATAAGTATCTAGGGCAGTTGACATAAATACCTCTCCAATTGTCTATTTTGTAACTGTGTGATGTGTATCTATATGCGACTACTGTGAATCTTGTTATGGCATTGGTATTAGGGACATGATAATCATTGCTAATAATTGCATGAACCGGATAGATAGTAGCTTGTGATGTACCTTTGTGCCATGTGTTTGTGAGATACTACCTAGTTCTCGTTGTGTGTTAAATCCAGAACTTGCCCGATTGGTCTTGCCTTAGTTGTAGGATAGTGGTTAAGAAAGGATCATAGACCATTTTTGATATTAGTCCACTTTTAGCCTTAATAACCTTTCATGTTTGAAGAATATCCCTTGATCCTGATTTTGATCCTGAATGCCTATATAATTTTTTGTTATACCTATCACCTTCCCACTTATATCACAATGAACCTGTTTTGGCCCTGGTCCTCCTTGGGCATTGTGCACTTTGACTTAGGTAATTCGCCTAAGTTGAGGGTGGCTATCATAGGGGTGCGTGATGTAAAGTGAGTAAAAAGAGGGATAAAAAAAAATTGCAAGTTTAGGTATGGTAAAAAAAATATTAAAAGAAAAATTGTGAAAAAGAGAAAATGAAAGACTAAAGGACCACATCCAACCTGAATTTGCTTCAATAAAGAAAGGGAGAAATAAGTTAAAGGTTGATAAGTGAGACCCCAAAAATATTGTAGTGCCAAGGAGGATTAGTCACTTTAAATATCCTTGCGTATCATACCAACCCTAAGCCTACATTACAAGCTAAAGAAAAGTCTTATAGTGATCCTAGATTAACTGTCCGATAGACTCAGTGAAGAAAATAAGGGCAAGCTTATGGTATTTGGCATACATTGACTCGAACTTCTTTCTGAGAGTGAGTGGCTCTTGACCATCTCTGCATTTACGTGCTTGATTTCATATATGAGTAAAGAGAGACTTCTTTGTTGTAAGGTCATATCGGTTGCATTACTAGCTGCTTACTTATTTGGGTAGTGTAACTTGTACATTTGCATGGTTATTATTGCTAATTTGATGCCATATATTGATTCCTTTGTGTCACATTGTTGATCTTCATTGATATACACTGTTGGGTTTGAAGGTGATTGAAATTGGACAGGGTAATGTGTTTTGAACAAAAAATTGATAATCAACTGTCGTAAGTATTTTATGTTTCTCTTGATTAAACATCGTAGTATGGTGTTATGTAGTTGCTTGAGGACAAGTAATGGTTTTAAGTTGAGGGTGTTGATGTGCTAGCCTTCTGTTAGCACATTTAAGACTTTTAACTTTAAATAATTGTAAGTTCTTAAGTAATTACTGTTGTTTTTTATTATATATCATGTGATTTTGTAGGAAAGTCAAGATACATGAACATATATGAAAGCTATATTAAGAAGGATGATTTTTAGTGAAAGAGGCAATAAATTAAGTTCTGGAGATTTCATATGATGACTTGGTCTGATAAGCTATTAGATCTGTGATAAGCTATCAGAATATGTCGTCACACATAGGAAGAGAACAAAAAAGGTGAAGCATTTCTGATGATATTTTCTATTAAGTTATCATATTTGTGATAAGTCGTCACACATGTCATCACACGTGTGAAGTATTTTTGAAGACATTTTCTAATAAGTATCAGATGTGTGATAAGTCGTCACACATGTTGTCACACATAGACAGAAGGTCTGAAGACATTTTTTGATAAGTTATCAGATTTGTGATAAGTCATCACACATGTGCAGAAGGTCTGAAGACATTTTCTGATAAGTTATCAGATTTGTGATAAGTCGTCACACATGTCATCACATATGGGAAAAAGGTCTGCTGACATTCTCTGATAAGCTATCAAATTTGTGATAAGCTATCAGATATGTTGTCAGCTAAAGGAGCAAAAACCTGAATTTCTAACCTCAAATTTTTCTTAAAGTACGGATATAAATAGTAGCTTTTACGATTTCAGGGGGGAGCTGGAACTTATTCGAAAGAATAGTTTACTTATTTTTTGGGTCTCTTAAAGTTGAATTCAGTTTTCAATTCTTTGATTGAGTTGTGGGATATTCTTCTTGAACTTGGAAGAGCATCAACCTTAGACTTCATCTTTTGTAAGTTTAATTGCTCTGAATGATGAATACAATTATTGCTATCTCTTTCTTTCTCATGTGGAACTAAAACCGATAACTAGGGTTGTGGGATCTATGATTATTCCTCCATGGATTTAATAGTTGGTTAGGGTTTGAGTGATTGTGGGAATATCTTGATAATTCCTTTGTAATGATTATTTTCTATTGGTTGCAAACAATAGATCTAGCCTAATGTTTGCTTGCTCGAACTGAGAAATAAATTAAAGGTAGTGATTATCAATGAGGATTTGGAAAGGTTAATTTTTCATCTAATGATTAATGCTGCAAAAAGATTAATCAACTCGAGATAAAATCAATGTGAATATAAGGTTGTCCTAAGTTCGAGAGAATTAGGGAGCACAATATCTAGGTAGGTTGAGAAATACTTAGATGGACTGTCGATACTAATAATTTGGTGTTTCCCAGAGGTCATGAGAATCCAGTACCACAACTATTATTTAATGAGGGGTTAATAATCATAGTGATCATAACCCTAGTCTCTCTCTATCATTGATTTGAACTATTGAAATCTTATCTTTGAGTTCTGAAGCAAGTCAAAACTTTAATCATCGTTTGATTGATAAAACTCCCAATTAAAGAAAATCATTATCTATCAGTCATTTTAATCATAAATAAACTTGATTGATACCTTATTCCCTATGGGATTCGACCCTAACCTAGTTGGGTTATATATTTGACAATGACTGTTTACTCTCTCATTAGAGAGGTGTAATTTGAGCATTATCATTCTTCTTCGGGATTCTTGGGCTAGTGATACTCATGCTCAATCATCTCAGGAAGATATCTCTAATGCGGAGGTCCATCAATCTATTCACATGCTTACTCAATTTGTTGTATCGCAATTTCATTGGACTGATTATTTTGGTCCTTCTATTAGTTCATCTAAGGTCATCAGGATTTTCCAGTTTATGAGGTTGAATTTCCTAACCTTTACTGGCTTTAAGGTTGAGAAGGATCTGCAGGGATTTATTGATGAGATGGAAAATATTTTCAGGGTAATGCATGCTACTGATTTTGAGGGTGTGGAGTTTTCTACTTATCAATTGAAAGATGTGGCTTACCAATGGTATGAGGAGTAGGAAGCGATTAGGGGTGATGACGTTAAATTGGCATTGTAGGGTGAGTTTTCAGGTTCTTTTCTCATCATGTTTTTTATCAGGAGTTTAGGAAGGCTAAGTCAAAATAATTTTTGAACTTGAAGTAGGGTAAGAAGAGTGTAAAGGAGTATGTCCTGAAATTTCAGCAACTATCACGTTATTCCATAGAGTTAGTGTCTAATATGATGTCCCGAATGAGAAAGTTTCCTTTTGGTTTGTCTCGCGACTTGGTATTGGAATTCAATGCTATGATGTTGGATAATAAAATGGATATATCCAGGTTGGTAGTCTATATACAATAGGTGAAGGATGAGGAAAACAAGTAGGTAGAGATGGGAGAGAGGTAGAACAAGAAGTTTAGATATTCAAAGTAGGGTGTAGGTCAGCAAAATAGTAGGAGAGGTGGTAGATAGTAGACTAAGAAGATGAATTGGGAAAGTTCCTATTCGTATTCTACTGATCTTTATCGTATGCCTTCTGGTGATCGTTATTTTTAGGTTAGCAGTGGTCCTATGACACAGGGTTCCCAGTCTTAGGATATTGGAGCTCAGTTGGCCCCACCTTACCATTCTTGCCATTTTTATGGGCAACTTCACTGTGGTTATTTAAAAGAGGAGAAGAACTTGTGTTTTAACTATGGTCATCTTGGTCATATGTAGAAAAATTTTCCTATAGCTAAAGTTGTCACTGGAGTTAATAAGGTTCCGATTTCCACTTTTTTGGCTCCTACACCTAAGGGCACTACTTCAGGTACGTCACTGGCCAAAATTATCTGTATTCTCTTGCTACTCATCAGGAATCTAAGACATCCACGATGTTTCCACTGGTATGTTACTGCTCTTTTCCTGTAATGTTTATTGTATGCTTGATCCGAGTTCTACCTTATCTTATGTGACCCCTTATATGGCTGTAAACTTTGGTTTTGGTCCTAAAAATATCTCCAGCCTCTTTTCTGTGTCTACTTTGGTGGGTGACTCTATCGTTGCTAGAAAAATCTATAGGGGTTATGCTGTGTATCTTTCATAGAGAGACATTTGTGGATTTGATAGAACTTGTATGGTAGATTTTGATATAATCTTAGGTATGGATTGGCTTCACTCGTGCTATGCTTCCCTAGAATGTAAGACCCAAAAGGCCAGTTTCTATTTTCCTAATGAACCGATTATTGAGTGGGAGGGGAGTTCTTTAGTACCCAAAGGGAGGTTTATATTCTATCTTAGATCTTAGAAGTTTATTTCAAAATGATGTATGTACCACCTATTTTGGATTAAGGATACAAATTCTCAAAGTCTTTCATTGCAATCTATCTGTGTGGTTAATGCGTTTCTTGAAGTTTACCCTAATGACTTTCCTAGAATTCTTCCTAATAGGGAAATATATTTTGGGATTGAACTTCTACTGGATACCCATCCCATTTCCATTCATCCTTATAGAATGGCTCCACTGAACAAAAGGAGCTAAAGGAGCATTTAATGGATCTTCATGATAAGGTCTTCATTTGCCCTCGTATTTCTCTATGGGGTGCTCTTGTACCTTTTTCATAGAAGAAAGATTGGTGTCTTTGGATGTGTATAGACTATTGTTAGTTGAATAAGGATACAGTGAAAAATAAGTATCCTCTTCTTAGGATTATTGATCTTTTCAACTAACTTTAGTGTGCTAGGTGTTTCCTTAAGATTGATCTTCGTTCGGGCTACCATCAATTGAAAATTAGGGAGGTTGATATTCCCTAGAATACTTTCTGAATTAGGTATGGCCATTATGAGTTTTTGGTTATGTTATTTGGATTGACTAATGCTCCAACTGCTTTCATGGATTTTATGAATTAGGTGTTTAGGCAGTTTCTGGACTTATTTGTTATAGTCCTCATTGATGACATCTTGGTGTACTCTAAAAGTGAGGAGGATCATGCCAATCATTTTCAAATTGTGTTGTAGACTCTTAAGGACCTTAAATTATATGCAAAAAATTTTAAGTTTGAATTTTGTCTAAGTATTGTGACCTTTCTTTGGCATGTTGTTTCTAGTGAGGGGATCAAGAGGGATCCACAAAAAATCAAGGCAGTTAAAAAGTGGCCTAGACCTATGACTCCAAGCGACATTAGGAGTTTTCTAAGTTTGGCAGGCTACTATAGGAGGTTGGTGGAGATTTTTTCATCTATTGATACTCTGGCGGTGAAGCTGACTCAGAAAAATATTACGTTTTTGTTGTCCGATGCTTGTGAGGGTATCTTTGAGAAGTTGAAGGATAAGTTGACTTCTGCGCCAATTTTGACCCAATCCGAGGGTACGAATGGGTGTTTTGTGTATTGTGGTGCATCCCATGTGGGAATGGGTTGTGTTTTGATGCAACATGGTAAGGTTGTGGCCTATGCTTCCAGGCAGCTTAAGGTTCACGAGAGGAATTACCCAGCGCACCATTTAGAGTTGGAAGCTGTGGTTTTTTCTTTGAAAATCTGGTGCCATTAACTGTATGGAGTGCATGTGGATATTCACACCATAAGAGCTTGTAGTATGTGTTTACGTAGAAGAAATTAAATCTCAGGCAGAGGAGGAAGCTTGATCTACTTAAGGATTACGACATAAGCCTTCACTATATTCCAGGTTAAGCTAATGATTTTGCTGATGCTCTTAGTAGGTTGTCTATAGGAAGCTTATCACATATTGATGAAGAGAAAAGAGGGTTGGTGAAGGATATTCACAGGATGGCTAACTTGGGAGTTTGTCTCTTGGACTCTGAGGATGGAGGATTGATTGTACAACAAGTGGTTAAATAATCTCTTGATGCTAAGGTGAAGGTTAATTAGGCTTTGGATCCCATACTTATGCAGATTAAGGATGATGTGGGTCAGTAAGAAGTTATAGCATTTGATATTGGGGGATATAGCATCTTGAGTTATCGAGGAAGGTTATGTGTTCCTGATGTAGATGGTCTACGATAAAGAATTTAGACTGAAGCCCATGAGTCTAGATATACATTTCATCCAGGTTTGACTAAGATGTATCATGACTTGAAAGAAATCTACTGGTGGAATAATATGAGAGGGATATGATGAATTTTGTGTCTAAGAGTGTGGATTGTCAAGAAAGTTAAGGTTGAGCATTTGATTCCCGGTAGCATATCTCAAGAGATAGAGTATCCCCTATAGAGGTGGGAGATGGTTAATATTGATTTCTTTATGGGACTTCTGTGGTCTCACCAGTATGATTCTATTTGGATCATTGTGGATAGAATGACCAAGTTTGCTCACTTTTTGCCAGTGAGTACTAACTACTCAGGAGAGGATTATGCTAAGTTGTTCATTCAGGAGATAGTAAAGTTGCATGGAATGCCCATGTCCATTATTTCAGATTGAGGTACGCAATTTTCTTCTCAATTTTGGCATTTATTTTAGAAAGGTTTGGGCACTCAGGTGAACCTTAGCACCATTTTCCACCCTCATATAGATGGACAAATGAAACAAACTATTCATACTTTAGAGGATAAGCTAAGGGCCTATGTGATTGATTTTAAGGGAAGTTGGGTTGATCATTTGTCTCTTATTAAATTTTCTTACAATAACAATTATCATTCTAGCATTCAGATGACCCATTTTGAGTATCTTTATGGTAGAAGGTGTTGGTATCCTCTTAGATGGTTTGAATTTGGTGAAACTAAGTTGTTTGGTCCTGACTTGATTCACCAAGACATGGAGAAGGTGAAGGTGATTAGAGAAAGACTTAAGACCGCTCAAAGTCGCCAAAAGTCTTATGAAGATGTGAGGCAAAAAGAGTTGGTATTTAATGTTGCTGATTGAGTATTCTTAAAGGTTTCTCTTATAAACCGAGTCATGAGGTTTGAGAAGAAGGGGGAACTCATTCCCCGTTACATTGGTCCATATCAGGTTGTGAGGAGAATTGGTAATGTCGCGTATGAGTTAGATTTGTCAGTATGTAGGTTCTCCATTGTTAGTGATCTCTGGTGGTATTTGGTATGGAGAATCGCCTATAGTTGAATTTTGAAACTTGTAAATCTGGAGTTCCTTTCAACGACCTAATTATATGATTGTGGCTCCAAAGTGCAATCGTGGATCCTATCCTTTGATTCTCTCTACACTTAGTTCCCACAGGTTTGTTTTCAAACCTATCTCCATGACCAAATGATAATGATCGTGTAATCATGGTACAGTCATGGGATCCCTTTATCCGATCAACTCCTAAATGTCACTTCTCTATGAGTCCCAAGTACGTTTGTAGTTAGATCCCACAGTCATGGCAATGATTGTTTGGGGTCCATTTCAACCTAAATTCCAGCACTCCACTCTGTGTGACATGTTTTACCTACAAATAACCAAAAATCCATCATATCTATATGAACAATACCCTTGTACCTAGAAATATTTACCATTTTAAGGTTCTCAAGTATCGTAAATTCATGACACATCACACCCCAAAAAATTAAACTTAGATTAGAACAATGCTTTCAGTACATGTGAAAATAAACATAATATTTTGGTAGTATGAGAAGTTATTTATACATGTATTAAGGCCACACGTAACTCCTAGCTCATAGCCAAGTTGAAATCCTCCTTACTGGTGTGTTTCTTGAGAAAATTATTGCTATAGTCAACTTTAGATGATCATAACTCCTAGATTCTAAGGTATTTTTGAGGTCAAGACACACCAAATGATAGATATTTGAATTATCTTTCTAATGTATCTAGTTTTTCCTTAATACAACACCTGATCTAATAATTATGGACATTTTAGTGAAGCACTATCCAGCAGTGAGAACCAACGAGTATAGGTATAATTGTGATTGTACAATAGTCTCTTCTATATGAAACAATCGCTAAAACCTGAAAGTTGATAAGTGTACCTTCCAACCAAGATAGAGAACCATGCCCATGGTTAGAAACCATGATTTTATGTACGATCTTGACATCTAAAGTTGATCCGATTGAAACCTACAACCTATGAACCAAGGTATGATCACAGGTAAGTCCTACAATCATACCAAGGCTTATATGATGGAGTCTAGAGATTCCCAAATCATACACTCAAACAAGAACACTAGACAAGATCATAGATGGGTCCCACAATTATGGGAAGGTCTCGTACGTTGATTATGGGAAGGTCTCGTACGTCCCTTCCAATAGTTTTTCAATTACGTTTTATAAGGAGTATTTAAGTCTTTTCCCACTTTGAAACTCCTAAATTACGACATTTAAGCTACCCCAAGGATAATTATTAAGGTTAATATTACCCTAATCTCTCATTACTCAAAAAACATTAGATACTAAGTATTTAAAGAGAAAAAAATGATTTATCTTGTTTAGGGTAACTAGGGTTTATTTCCTTCAAGTTTCCAATTTCAAAGATTTCTTTAGGATTTACATCTCCAGGTATGTGGGATTTTATCAATGGGTATCCTTTCACCCATTGAGTCCAAAAGTTAACTCAATTTCTTAGTTTAATTCCTTTTTTAGAGCTTAGGTTCATGAATATTATGAATTTCTTGATATTCCAGTTTCTTGATCTTATCGAGTTATAAACCCATGATTTAATGTGATTTATGTAAAATTACACGTACAAAATAATAAACCCTAATTATATTGTGAAATCCATGATTTTTGAACTTGAGTTATTACATTCCTTAATTCACTCAATTTATGAAATTTTCATAATAGTTACATTCTTCAGATATGGTGGATTATGACCACTCGATGACCTAGGATTTAATGTAAATACTTATGAGTATTATATTCTCCGATTTACATTTTTTGAATGCTCTCAGATAATGCATTTATTTCCGGTCATTAGAATATTAGTATTATTGAGAATTCAATTATCAGTGTCATTCAATTAGGAGTAGTACTTAGCACCAAGCAGACACAGGGATGAAGGATCACCAAACTAGATTGATAGGTTCTAAAGTTTCATCCATCAATCTAGGCTTGATACCTTAATCCTTATGGACAAGAGTTTAGTTTATCCACGTTAATCAGTGTTTGTACCTTTGGCAAGGTACTGAAAACCCATCCAACTGGGCTTATAGGTTGTCCTTTGGTTGTCTTAGATTAAGGTATGTTGATTAATGGTAGCTCCAACGGTTCGTAGTTCAAATTCAGATGCTTGCATAACCTTGTATATAGTTGCTCAAGTTATTGTTCAATACATGTTTATTACTTGGTCTTACATCAGTTTTCTATGTCACATGCACCTCGTTCATCTTATATTAGTTATTTCCCATCTCACGTACTCAGTACTTTCAAAGAATTGATCGCATACTTTTCTTTAAACTATATTTTATTATAATAAAGGTTCTGACATTTAACATTCGAACCACACTTGGTACGATCTCCTGCTACATCAACAATAATACTTTGGTGAGTCCTCATCATCGAGGAATAATTATCAACATTTCTTTTGTTGTGTTTTCATGCAGTTAGAGTTAGCTAGGGACTTGTCCCAACAAATCATCTTAGTAGAGGCTTCCAGGCAATCAACTAGACTTTTAGCATAATGGTTTTATAGCATTATAGTTATTGATATTCCGTACTGATTTTATTTTACTATGGATATATCTTTCAGCGCAGCTTCCGCTAAATATTTATCAGTTTACTTTATTATTCTTAGTGTTATGTCAGGCCATGAGTTAGCTTGGGATCACTTGCGACTCTAAGTACCGTGTTGCGACTAGGGGATAGTCTCAGATCGTGACAAAGGCATGCCTATGATTCCATTGATCTTGACAATCCTGAGTCAATTCTTGCTAATGTTAACATTAGTCATTTGAAGAAAATGATGAAAAATTTGTAGAATTTATAATTAATCTATTGAATTTTTATTTTTCAATTTAATCATCGCAACTTTGTAACTTGTAAGTTTTGAAATATTTTGCAATCAATAAAAGCAAAAGATTCATTCATTTAGTCTTAACTTTTTTGTCCATTTAAATTGAATATTTTGTATGTATTAAATATTTTTAATATATTTTTATTAACTTTTACATAAACATAAAATATATATTGATAAATAATGTTAGCAAATATTACTTAGACAACTATAGACATATAAAAATTCATGAAAACTTTAAGTAGTACTAGATAGGTATGTCTATGCAAGGCCCAAACGACGTAAGTCTATGTATTCTTCATACGTCGGCCTCAAACAGTGAAATTAAATAATAGAAATTCACAAAATTTGACAGATTGATGCGCTTTACTGAACACAATGCTAATTTGGATAAAATATGTATTTACTTCCTAAACGGGCTACATGAGATGATATTCGTTTATACCAAAAAGGTCAAAAATTGGACACCAATAAGAATTTACACTGGACAAAAATAAAGCTCTCTAGAACTCCAGATAGAGGGATGTTAGTGCTAAAGTTCACAGATATACAACTATAGCATTTGTAAATTAACGAAAACATATCCTAGCCTTTTTATATAGTAGAGGAACAAACTATATGCTATTTGTAAATTAAAGAAAACATATCCTAGCCTTTTTATATAGTAGAGGAACAAACTATATTGTAGTTGTGAAAAGACAAATGCAGAAGGCCATACAATTTTGACTTTCCGGCAAGGTAATCAGTTTTAACAAACTAATTTTTCAACTAATTAAAAACATCACAATGTGCCCCTCATGTCATCTGGAACTTCATATGATTAATTTTTTCTTGATACAGGCAACCAAGATTTTTTCTTAAAACAACTCAGCCGTGCCGCCATCTTTGAAGTGAACTAGCCAGCACAACCTACAAATAAACAAAGAATAACATCACTTGATATATACAAAGCAATTTATCACAATATATTTATCATGACTTAACCTCGAGAGGACCTAAAAGACAATATATTACCGATAATATGTTCTCTATTGTACTATATAGAAAGGGAATCACATGAATTACTTAAGAATGACTTTAATATATAGTAACACTTCATGCGATCAAGATGATAAAAGTAATGAACTTTGGATATTATAAAGGATAACAAAACAAAAAAAGCCGTTAACAAAATATAGAGAACCAAGATGTACTACATTTAAATATAACCTGGCACAAGTTTTCATTTTAATAAAGATATACTAACTATAGAGTGAAAAATATTACTAAGATGACATCTATCACTATGCATAAATGCAATATTTACAAATATAAAGCACACTTAGAATATCTCATATGTAGTCTCATATATACCAATAATTCCATGAATAATTTTTTATGAAATGTTGAAATACTTGGAATCCTACATACATAGTTAGCATAAAACATTTCCCATGGAGAAGAGGTGTGCATGCAATCAGTGTAATCATTTTTGTACATATCTCAGCTCATAATTGCTTTCCGAAGAAAAGATTCATCATTTACTATCCCAAGACACTAAATAGATATCCTACAAACATATTGGTTAAGACAGTAAGAGAATTTTCATCTATAAAACAAGTGACATAAGTAACAAAGATGTCAGTACAAAAATAATGTGTGTGGTAAACATATTACAATTCTCTCTCTAAAAAAAACCCCTCTAGGGAATGACCACCACGAACAACCAAATAATGGTGTCTTCGCCAACCAAGCCACCTGAAACACCACCAACCGATGTTGACATGGACAAAAATAACCAAGAAAAGCAATCTTTCAAAGATATACTCACAGATTAAAAAGAGCTTCTAAATAAATCTTACCACAAAGATACCTTGAACAAAACTACTCCTTTAAAGGAAGAATAAGATGGACTCATCCTCCTCTTAGATGAGGAAAAAGTGAGAACTATCAACCATGGAATTAATTTGTAAGTGTGAAATTTCAGACCAATACCTCAAGTCCAAATTGATAGAACTCTGGCAGGCAAATAAAACTCTCACTCTCATTAATCTGGGTCATGATTTCTATATTGCAATATTTAACAATATAAAAAATCTTAACAGAGCTTTTAATGAAAGTCCCTGGTTTACACTATGGGGTTTTCTATCCAGCAAGAAATAGGAACCATTATTTGCATCACAAATCACTGCTCTCTCACACACTTCAATTTGGATTGGACTACCATAATTACGAATTCAATTCTATGACAACACAATTTTGTAATGGGTAGGTAGAAAACTTGGATCTCTGCTGAAAATTGACACATACCCCTCAACTGCTCTTCATGGAAGGTATGCAAAAATATGTATTCAAGTCCCCATGAATGCCCCTGTTAAAAAACTAGTCACTATTAAAAACCACAAACAAGAGGTATTTTATGAAAGAGAGGGAACCCTATGCACTAGTTGTGGGTGGATCGACCATACCCTATGAAAATACACCAACTAACTGCCCAAACACCATTTGGAATCTAAATCATCCACCTCAACGGATGCAATATCATAGAAACTAGTGGAAGATATGTGGAAAATAGTGACATTCAAAAGGAAAAGGTCATTAAAAAAGGCAAAATCTGACAATGCCTCCCTCATCTACTGGTAATCAAAGAACCAAGCCATCACGCAGGTAAAAACATTTAACCCACCATCGGGGAAGTTCCACTACTCAAATGTTAGAAAAAATGGCATTGAAGATGTATTCTAAACTTCCCCATACCTAAAATTGGACAATAGAAATAAAAAGAGAAATATCCCTCTCTGAAATTATGCCAAACTTGAAGCTCGAAAGTTATGGCACTTCACATCCAAAAAGTTCACCAAACCCCAAGTGGGACCACTAACTTCACTGCTCCACCTGCAAAGCCAATAAGTCAGTTTACACCTTTCTCTAGCATAGAGTCTAGATGTCAAGAAAGAAAAAAAAGTAGGCCCAATTACCTTTCCTCCTTAAAGCACCCATAAGATCACTCAACTCAAACCCCTATTTTATGGAAAATACTAACTCTAATCATATCTTAACCTATCAAAACATTCCATAAATCAAAAGGAATAATCATAACTCCCCTAGTTGTCATAATTGTAGAAGTCTTTACATTAACTCACTTAGCACCAACCAACCATTTAGTGCAAAAAATAGATCAAATATAATCCAAAACAACTCTACTCAACCCACAAATCTTATTTCCTTCAACAGAAACCTTAGGGAAAATGAATCCACCGCCTTCAATCTTCTTAGTCTCAGCACCACTGCCATCAGAAAATATCCCAGCCTCTTGGATGGAACTATGTCTCCTCAATCTCCCAATAACTTTGAACTTCACCATAAGGTACTAACCAGTAGTGATACTCATCCAAGACCCCTACTATCTAGAAAATATGATAAATACGTGGATCCACCATGCCATCAAGAACCTAGATAACTAGGCCTTGATACAAGCACTACTATTGGGCAATCATAAGGGGACCTCAACCAAATGACAACCCAAGAATACAACTCCTTAATACCATAAGCTTACAATATTCTACACTTCTTTCCCACCCATCCATCTAACTTTATCCTTGTGAGCCCAACCTTCATTCCATGGGCCACTTAGCAATCACAGTTCATCCCAGTGAACCTAACTATAATAGAAGACCCAAGAAAGGAAGCAAACACAATTGTAGAATTCCTGAGACAATACAACAAATAATTGGAGGGACTACTAGACAACTTTGGTGAACCAAAAACACGTCTCAGTTCTAGAAAACACCTTTCAAAACGAATTTATAGAGTTTATCAAAGAAACTGCTATAGTGTGTTGTACCATGACTCTAAAAATATGCTCTTTGATATTAATGAGAAAAAAGGAACAAACACCACCAGTAGTGACACTCAAAGCCCTAGAACTTGATATCGGCCAAAGCTACACTTTTAATTTGAAGATAAAGCAATCAATGCAAAATATAGTAAATCAACTCTGGTTAGGGTCAAACCCACAGGAAATACGTGAAACTATCTCTCAAGTTTGCTTAAATCAATGGGAACTATAAATAAGTAAATAAAGGGATTATTGTTGTAATCTATGAAAAGTTAAAAGATGTGGAATGCTTTGGTTGTAATCAATCTGAAATAAACACTAGGGCTGTGTCCCCTTGGATTTTTAACTCCATCAATTTATCGTGCTCTACTGAACCAAATCAATATCTCGCATGCAGAATCTAGTAAGTTATGTATCACTAATCATCTTGTAAATGCCTTAGTGAATTTCACTCGTTATGTTTTTTAGTGTTAGAGTGTACCTTTACTAAACTTTATCCTAGATCTCAGATTAAATATTACCTTTTTAGTCTCTAGTTAATTAGACATAGATAAATACCTTAAGCAGATGAAGATGATTAGCTTATTTTGACAATTAACCCCAAATTACTATTGCAATCTTTTTTTGTTACTCTCGACCTCTCTTGTGAAGAAAATTATGAATATAGGCACAATCCTAACATTTGTAACCACTAGACATCTAGTAAACCTAAGGTGATCATAATACATGCAAAAATATCAGTTTGAGCTAACGTAGCACTTCTCCCACTTTGTTAATACTCTAGGGTTCCCACAACCCTAGATAAGGGATTTAACTACTCATTGTTGTGAAACACTCAATGGAATTCATATTTTAAAGCATTAAATCAATCTCACAATACCTTATGATGAAAGCCCAAAGTATCAGATGAAGAATATAACCAAAGATAAGAACAAAGCAATCCCAATATCAAAATTGAATATCTGAATCAAATACATGCTTGTTAGTGTTAAGATTGTGTAACTAACTAAAAAAATATAAAAAGCGTATTTATAGAATGCAAGAAAACCCTAGGAAACTAATCCTAAACAAAAGATAAAAATCAAAGTCAGTGACCACCTATGGGGCCACCTACGGGGCTAGGTGGAACCTATGAAACCGTAGGTGGTCCCACATATGTGCGAGTTTCCAAAATACTAAAACAATTTCTTAGGAGTCCATGACCTCACACCTACAGGGTGTAGGTACTATCTATGGATCATAGGTAGTCCAACGTAGGTGACAAGCAAATATTCTTCAGCTTATGAATCTCTGAACTTCAACTTTCTAGCACATATTCTAACACCTACTCCTCGTAGGTATTCTCTATGAGGTGTAGGTACCCAGATAGGTTTCCAAAATCTTTAATTTTCATATTTTTTTCTCCTTTTAATCTCCAAAACCTGGTTCCTGCAAAATATAGCGCAAAATACATAAAATCAACAAAAAGACCTAAGTAACTTGCATATTTGCATCGTTTTAAACATCAAAAGTGATATGAAACCATAGCACATCAACACTCTCAACTTAGAATGTTTACATGTCCTCAGGAAACACAACATAAATAAAATAAATAATGACACATAACTAGGAGAAACCTACGATATCAAAGAAAGTCAATAATCATTTTTAAGCTCAAAACATTACCCCCTCCTCTTTTATCACTTTAAAACCAACTATGTGTATCAATGCAACACAATAATGTACCAAAAGGGAATCAAGATATGATATTTCATTAGAAAAAAATAACCATGCATATGTAGAAGTTACACTACCCAAACAAGTAAGTAGCTAGAAACACAACTCAAGTGCCCTCACATCAAAGAAGTCCTAATCACTCATATGAAATCATGTATGTAAATGCAGGGACAATTAAGAGATGCTCACACTAACAAAGAAGTTCTAATCAATGTGCATCAAATGCCAGAGTCTTGCCCTTATTTTCTTTACCTTAGCTTTCAGACAGTCAGGTTAGGATCACTATAGGACTTTACTCGACTTATAATTTAGGCTTAGGGGTTGGTATGGTGCATATGGACGTTTTTAGTGACCAAGCCTCCTTGGTACTACACTTACATTTGGGGTCCACTTATCAACCAATTTTTTTTATTCCGCCCTTATTTCTCTTTTTTATTCTTTTATTGCACATTCAAGTTGGGTGTGGTTTCTTTTATTTTTTCTTTTTCAAAATTTTCTTTTATTTTTCTTTTACTACCACACCCAACCCTATTTTTTTCTCTTATTACCTATCTTCATACCTACTTAACATTACACATCCCTATGATAACCACCCTTAACTTTGGTGGTTTGCCTAAGTTGAGGTACACAATATCCAAGGAGGACCAGGGCCAAAATGGGTTCATTATAACATAAATAGAAAGGTGAAATGTGTAACAAGAAAAATAGGCTATACATACTCAAAATAGGGATCAAGGGATACTTATTCATATATAGAAGGTCTTTTACGCTAAACATGGACTTATTTCATGAACGACCTATGATTCTTTTCTAACTGACTATCCTACAACATAGAAATAACCAGGTAAGTTCTGGATTCAACACACAAAGACAAGAAAGTAGTATCTCACATAAACATAGCTCAGGGTTGCATCACAAACTTCTGCCTATCTGGTTCATGCAATTATTAGTTATTATTATTATTATGTCCCTAATTCTAATGCCATAACGAGTTTCACAATTGTCACACACATATATAGACATCAAATAGTTTAAAATAATTTTTTAAGAAGGGTATCATTTTTCTCAAAAATAAAAAATAAAGTACATCAGCTGCCCTAGATACTAAAAAATCTCCTAATTACCCAAAAACACAACATAATAAAAAACAAAATAGAATATGATACAATATTACCCTAGACATGCCTATTCTACAACCATACCATAGCCCCAAAAAAAAAAGAATGGCAACAAAAAACCACGACGGATATGGTATACCCCACCACTAACTAAGAGACTATGCACTGTCCTTAGTGTGTGAAAATATTATAAATCAAGGGAATGGGGACATACTTGGGATGCACTAGGCGTCCGTGTCATGCTCGCCCCCCTCAAGGGGTATCTCAACTGATGAAGGCGGTGGTAGTGGTGGTTGATATCACCCAAAACAACACCTCAACTAGAAGTATAATGCGGTTGATTGAAAATATAGTAACCCAACAAGGTTGGGGTCGATCCCATAGGGAAAAAATGAACAGTTCCTTGCCTTGATGTAATCCATGAGCAGTACAGGAAAGTAAATGGTGGATTTTGTTATCAATTACAAATAGTAACCAGTTCTTGAGTGCTGTTAAGTTGAAATAAATATGAGACAAACTCTAGGTATGTGTTCCCCTTGGCTTCTCTAATGTGTAGATTTCTCATGTTCAACCCAATTAGTATATTTTTCTGTATGCAAAGCCTATAAGCTAGATATTATCCAAAAGATAAATTACATCCTTTGACTTGTTTATCATCTCAGGTTGTCACCTTGTTTCCCTTTGCTACGGCCTTAGTTACACTTAATCAAGTGATAAGATGAGAAATTTGGTGATTGTAACCTAAATCACTGTCTTATATCTTATTTTTTCTAATCGTAAGCTTCTTGGTTATTGAATGGATGATAATTTAGGAAATCTCAAGTTCCTGCAGCTTCTATGAGTTTAATTATTCCCAAGAAGAATTAAGATATATTCAAAAACCCTAAAACGATTGAGTCTCACACTTTCTCTACGTAGCTAATTCGCCAAGGTTCCCACAGCCCTAGCTGAGGAGATTAGTCGCTCATGTTTGTGCAAGAAACTATGATTATCAATGAAAAATACATAAACTCAATTGCACAAGAATAAGATAAATAAACTCTAAAGTCTCCAATTGAATAAAACCCTAAAAATCTCAAGAATAATTATGAAAGTATGTAATAATATGTAATAGCGCGTAAAAGAATATTACAATGCCTAACCTAATAAAAGATAAGCCCTAGGGTATTTATAGTATCTTAAAATAACATAAAAAAATCTACTAAAAATGGGATAGGTAAAGTTAAGTTGGAAGTCGGTATGAATGAGTCTTTACTCGTATCCTCAGCTTATGAGTCATACCCTACCTTGTCGTAACCGTTCTAGCGTCTAATCTTCCCATGGCTTCAATTCTTTGTTCAGCTTACGACTTCAGCTAACAAGTTTTAACTATGTATATGACTCGTGTCCTTCATTCATATCCACCTGGGACTTCAGTATTTTCATGTCTTGAATGTTGGTTTGTATACGATATCCCTATACAAGTCATACTTAGAATTTCGATTCATATAGCTTTGGCACTTCACTCCTGGATAGTAGCTCAGAAACTGTCATGCTCACGACTTTAGCATACAACTCGTACCCTAGATTACGACTAGGTTCTTGAGTCATATCTTTTTCATACTTGGCTCCTCAGTTTGGCTTTTGGTTCTGTCATTCCTATAATTTAGTATAAGAGATGTATTATTGATTACGACTTAGGTGTTGACTCGTATATTGATTGAAGTTGGTCTTTTTCATATCTTTCTCTTCTATTTTTGTTCAAGTATTGTTGTAGACCTTTTTTACCTGCAATTCACACCAATGTGCATTATATCTTACAAAATATCCTAAGTTCACGCATTAATTCATGGTTTTAAGTATTGAAAGTGTCGTGTTTCCATGCCATATCAACACCCTCAACTTAAACTTTTGCATGTCCTCTGGTAAACAAAACCAAATGACTAATTTCTAGCACATAATCGATGCTTAAGCCGGAAGATCTCAAGAAAACCCATGGCAATGATTTTTAGTTAAATTTCAAGCTTGTTGCTCCCTTCTTAATTTTTCAAATTTTCAGCTCAAAGTATAGCAATTTAGCACATGTAGAAACACGAAGAATCCAATGATGGCATTACATTAGCAATAGACACTTGGGCATAGACATGCTTTACATTTATCAAATAATCTAGCAACTTAGCAATATAACCCATGTCCACTCACAGTCAAAGAAGTCCTATTAACTCTTTATGGATAGGCTCATCTATTTAGGGATATACATATGACTCTCTCTCACACAAAGAAGTATCACCAGTGTGTATAAAATACCATAAGCTTGCCCTTATTATTTTTTCCTAAGTTTTCAGACAGTCACAGTAGGATCACTATAGGACTTTATTTGTCTTGTAACGTAGGCTTGGGGTTGGTATGATACGTCTGGATATTTAAAGTAACTAAGCCTCCTGGACACTACGCTCTTTTCGAGGTCCACTATTTTTGAATTATTTTATTTCCATCCTTATGTCTCTTTTTTTTGTTCTGAGCACATTCCACTAGGGTCAGGTGTTGCTTTCTAGCACTTATTTTCTAATTCTTTTTCCTTTTATATACCTTGTACTTTTCTTTCTTTTCTTTACATCACGCCTGCCCAAGTTTCAATTATTTCCTTTGTACACACTTTTATTCATTCTAGCTTTTCTCTTACACACCCCTATAATAGCCACCCTCAACTTAGGCAATTTGCTTGAGTTGAGGTGCATAGTGTCCCTAGAAGGACCAAGACCAAAATAGGTTCATTATAAGTTAAACGGGAAGGTAATAGAGGGGTTTGATTTCTTTGGTTAAGGAATTTTAGGCTTGAGTGGACTCAGTTAACGGGTAAAAGTAACTGGGCAAGTTCTAGATTCCCACACAACTGAGAACTCAGTAAACCTTATGTGCACACTTGCATAGAGCTACACTACTAAGTACTAGTTATCTAGCTATGCAATTGTTTTGTCATGATCTATACTATACCTAATCCTAATGCCATTATTAGATACTCAACAGTCTCACACAACTATATAAATCACATAATTTATAAAACAAAATTTCGAGGGGCACCACTTTCACAATAGCCTTTCAAAAATCAACACAAATCAGCAATGTTTGTTTCCCCTATCACAAAGTAAAATGAAAAATAGAATCAAAATCTTTTAATACATCAGAAATCAAAAATTTAATTAAAATCCATCAATCAAAATCAAAAATAAAAAATCTCAGTTGGCATAGGAGCATTGATCTACTCCCTATCTTAGCTGCTCGCATTATACCTGCAAGTCATAACAAATTTCAATTATAGCTATATCTGAAAATTTTCAAACTGCTCCCAAATTTTTTTGAAATAACCCCCACCCCAACTTAAATACGTTACACTATCCCCAATGTTGCAAAAATAAAATAGAGTAAGGATGAGAGTTATACCTAGGCACTCAAGTCATCAAAGTATCAACATCAGAACGTGGGCCACAGGTTAGGTCCCACTCTTATCAGTAACTGTCCCATCAATCGAGACTGCATCAACAAGGGACGGGGGTACAACCTCAACCCCCTCAGCATCATCCATGGGAGCTCTTCATCTACCAGTTCCCATGCTAATCTCCCAAACTCTCACCTCTCGATCAGCCTCATCCTTGATGCTCTCGAGTATGGCTTTTCTCTCAGCCTTTCTAGTAGGTTATACCTTCTTACTCTTTCTCTTCTTTTCTTCTTTGGTCTTATCGACCTGTCCATCTATCGGATCTTCCCAAATATTAGGCACCTCGACTGTCGGAATCATAGTCTCCACAACTGGATCTATAATAGCCAGCCTCTCATACAACTCAATGACCATCTTTTTTATCTATGCGATCTCTATTCTGACATCAGCACTATTAGGTGCCTGTCCACTACCTAAGTATCGAGTAATCCTCGACTCAAATGTATCGAAGCGATCTTAGACTCGCCTATCTTGTGCCTCCAACTAACAAGTCATCCAAATTCTTACTCCGCCCTCCATGTGACCTATTTTTTCAGTGAGAGTAGCCAACTGGGTCACTACTTTAGTCCAAGAAGCCTGTGATATCAGCATCATATCGGGAGGAATACCTCATGGCCTAGGTGGTACAGAATGGACTACGATGAGGTATTGGAAGTACCCACTACATCTGTGGGTGCAAACTCAGTCTGTGCACCTACCTTAATGGTATTAGCTAGAGCAGAGGTGTCTATCCAGTCATCTTGAGGGAACACTCTTATCATCGCATCTATGGACTACCTCATAGGTCAGGCCAATGGGTTAGCAGCATCTCAAATAAGCTCGATGTCAAAAGTCCTCCGAGCCTCAATCATCTCATAAACCCTGGGTATCTCCAACACTCCTGCAGCCAAGCATAGCTATGTGATCATACACGGGTAAGCCAAAAATACCTTTTGCTCTACAATAACCCTATCTTTGAGCTCTCTATCCATGAACTCACCAAAATCAAAGGCATCTCTGATAGTGAAACCAGCTATCATCTTTTCCCAGACCGAGCTCAGCACATCATTACCTGTCATTGGACATATCCTGTGTTGGGATATTATCCAACATGCCTTACCCTCAAAGGTAAGAGTACTCTTATTTATCTATAGTGAATTGCCAATACCACCTGCAACCCAAGTAATATGCTCACCATGTGTAGCTATCCTCTCAGCTATCTATCAAAACATTGACATCTTATCCTCAGATCCCAATGTTTAATTAGTGATCTTTCTTTTATCGACCATCTAATAATCCATTTTAATTGTGCTAGACAAAGCCTGATAGTCTAGCCCAAATCTCTTAATAGTTCGGGGAGAGATATCAATATGCATACCTCAGATCATGAGGGAGGTAATAGGGTCACCTCTCTTCCCGAACATACACTGTGGATATTGCTGTTGAAGTTCTCCTTTGTATGTGACATAGAACTTATGAACAAATACCTCATTGTATCTACCTAGTGCTCTCATCATTAATTCAAACCCATAATTTTGGAAGCATTTCGTAAATTCAGGTAATTCATCCATCCCTATAGTGGTCATTCTTCTCTATGGATATAGAACTCTTTTTATCTTACCATCCCAAAGATAAGACAACCCTGAGTTAAACGTCTCCTGCATGCTGAGTGTAATGCCCCAAATCTGGTACCCAGAATGCTACACGGTGCTTATGACCCCAAAGGATCACAAACTAATCCACGACTGATATCTGTAACTGAGTACTGAATAATATACTGTAAATATGCAAAATGTAAGCTCTAGGTCAATAAGGTTCAAAACTGTACTAATACTGATTATAAAACAATATCTGTAATGGGGTATAACAATACCCAAAAGTAAAATAAATTATCTGAAACATGCTATAGTCTGAAAGCCTCTAAACTGTCTAAAAACTATGGAGTTGATGGTACATGTCCCTAACTAACTCCGAACTATTGAAATAATAAAGTAATAAAATAATCATGTTATCCTCGAATGATGAGGACTCACTGTAAGTCTGGCTGCTGAACGTCTGATCTACTAAGGATGCTCGGGAGCTTATGCTTCTAAGCCTATGGTATAAAACACCATAGCACAAATGTGTCAGTATGTTGAATATATTGGTATATAAGTGAGGTAAGTTGAATGCAATGGTTCATCTGCATAAACAATAATAACTGACTGAATAACATGAATGTGAGAATACATGCATTAATAAGAGACTGTAACTGGATTCGTGATAATACTGACTCATGAGTTCTGATAACATGGATTTACTGATATCTGAGTGCTAATACTGGGATACTAAATAACTGAGTATATAGAGTACTGAGGAACTGATGTTATATTATTAATAAAGGAAAGATTGTTTTTGACAGTTCTGATTATGAAAAAATTATCTGATTGACTATATCTGACAGTCTTGAAACTCAATACTAATAACATGGGATACTGATAACTGTATAACTAAAATAAGTGATGTTGAACGACTGTATCTGACTGTCTAGGTTTTGATGGAACTAGCTAAGTTCTGTACTATTTTGAGTTGACTGTATCTATCATTCCTAAAATTTGAAGAACTATCTGAGTTCTATTACTGAGACTGAATGACTGTATCTGACAGTCCTGATTCTGTAACTAAAATTGTGGAAAGTAGTCATCTAACCAACATGCCCCTAATAAGCTATTATAGCTGTGTTGGGGTCCAATATGTAACCCCAATAGGAAGGGTATCAATACCACGCCACTGGTAAAGACAAGCTGCAAGTGACCCTCATCTGACAATGTCCCCAAAAGAGAATGGTGGGACCCTCATCTAACAGTGTTTATCTACCTCATCAACCCTTATTTGACAGTGTTGATGTCTCAACCTATGTTGGCTACATAGTTCTGGAATGCAAGGATTGCTTCTAAGAATCATACCATCAACTGACAGTGTGTGTTCCCATCCTTGAGTTCACTCGGTGCTAAGTCCTACTCCCATCTGAATAGACACTGAACATGATTAACTGAACTAGACTAAACTGAATTCATGGAGTTCCATTGACTGATGTAATACTACTGAATTCTGTTAACTGACAGAATGCAAATGAGTTATGCTAGCTGACTGAGTTTACTAAGGTCCGAACTGAATACTACTGGGACATGATGACTGACTTAGATCACTGAGATTTCTGAGATTATTGAGATTACTGAATGGGACTAGACTGATACTGATTTTACCGAGTTTTCTTGAGTCACATGACTGACTGAATTCTACTAATCATGTCTTGGTTAAGAGTATCATGAAAACACGACACTGGATTGAGGCACACAACTAAATTGTCGAGTACAAGTACCCCCAGGACTTAATAGCACGAAACTAATAGAACATGACACTTCTTGAACACATTACCAATATCAACAATTCATAATACATCAATTTGGGGATTTCATGAAGCACATGGTTATCATAGTCTTGTACATGAATGGAATTGCATATAAACATGTCCTACTTTCATAAACCTATTATCATGGACATTTACTCAACTATTCATAGTGCACACAATATCATGGAAGTCATTCTTGGTCATAGGGTAAAGCACACATTTATCACTTGGGTCACAATTAAGCTATATTGCATAATTTCTATTCTCTTAGGCATTTTATCAAACACCTAGGATGCATGACCTAGGGAATAGGCATGACCATCAAATTAATACAAAAAAGCTCTATATTTCAACTCAATTTCATATGTTTCAGACCACATACTAGCATAGGTTCATGAACAACACATAAGGATTCCAACTTGGGAGCCATACAACCATAATCATATAAACATAATCAACCCACAACAAAATATTCACAATACAAGATTTAAATCTTGATTCGTGGGCTTCATGGATGAAAGAAATCCATGAATGAACACTGTGCATACCTTAGTTCTTGACTCTATGAAGATTGACAGAGAGATTCTTGAATTTGAATCTCCAATTGAAAACCCTAGCTTGTTCTTGAGATAAACTTGAGAGAAACACTATGTTTTGGATGAAAAATGGATGAATCACGTGTTATTGGGTTTAAATAGGGGTGGGAAATGGACCCTTTTAATCCTTGGACACGTATTTTAGTTTTTGTAAAAATTTCCCAATTTTCATCCTTGGCGCGATGTGCCACTATCGTGCCAAGTCATTGGAACTGACAATTGGGAATCTGAATGGTGGCTCGACGTGGGGCAATCGTGTTGCCACTTTATTTGCAACCTGGAAGTTTGGTACGACGCAGATACATCACTCTGAGACACTAGAAAAAAGACAATTTTAAATTTGAGCCCTGGCGCGATGTGCCATAATCGCAGAGGCTCACTGAATTTTGATGATTGCCATTTTGGCCTACTCCGCAACGTGTTGATGTCTCAGGTGGCACACTGCCTTACTAAAAAGGCTCTAACTCTTCGCTCGAGTGTCGAATTTGGGCGAATTTGGTATCGATGGAAAACTTATTCAATTTTCCATATGATAAAAAGTGAAAATCTTAAAATACCACATGTATAAAAGTGGATTCATATTTAAAACAAGTCTTTGACATCTTTGGGATGAATTTAAGCTAGATAAAAGTATGGGGTATTACACTGAGGTACCTCCATCATTCAACAATGGGAACCAGAGTAGTGGTCAATGCGAGTGGGGGGTCTTGTATATCTATCGAGGTAGCATCTACATTAGGATCCCAAGCCTCATATGCAATCTTCTCGGCTAAACTAGATTCAGCCTCATTTCATCATCATCAATTAGCAATGGTGTGTGCGTAGGGGAGACAGTAGCATTCTTTCTTTGCGGTCCCCTTGGTGGTGGTGATTCAGATTCTTGCGGTACTACTTTCTTCCCTTTTGACCTAGTAGGTGCCTTTTATTTAGTCACAAATTTCTTGGATGCCGTTCCATCATACTCTTCTCCACTGCTTTCAGATATAGAGTCAAACCCAGAAATACTAGACTCCTTACTTTCAACAGGTGCTTGCTTGTTTCCCTTTTTAGCAACTATTTTGGTCGAGGATGCATTCTTTATATGCATTTTCCTTCAATTATACTAATATTAATAACTAATAAAAGAGAAGAAAAAATTAAAAATAAAGTTTAATGTGCCTTTTCTGGAATGGGTACGAGTGGTGGGTACTGGTTGTACCCAATGGGTATGACTCATATATTCGAGTCGTATCCTAGACAGTATATGATCATTGTTCTTTGGTTAGCTTACGACTCCTCCTTACTAGTCGTAAGGACTATTTATGACCCATGACCAATAGTAGAAGCTGGTCAAAAACTTTTATTCAATTTTAATTATTCCCAGGTGGGTACGACTTATTATGTACGAGTCGTAAGGTTAGGATACGACTCATATGGTCAATTCATATATATACCAAAACTTTGTACTTGTTATATTTCCATGTTGTCAGTGGGTATGAGTCCCATTAAGACTCCCATACCAGTGGGTACGTGTCGTAAGGAGTCTTGCATCCACTGCAACATAGAAGTCCAACTTTAAAGTTTTACTTTGATGGAAATTCCCAAAGTACCCACTACTATATTCAGCTATTTCTAGTAATTTAAACACATGTAGACATATCAAAACCTATTTCCAAACCCTAGTTCTTCCCCATTCTTTATTTTAAACAATAATATCGAAGCTAGGGTACCACAAAATAGTAATTGCATACATTCTACGCAATCCAACTTCAAAACAACAAGTACTCCTCTATTTCAACTTGCAAGGAAGAACAAAGAATAGTTCAAACACATACTTGTACCATTTGAAGTTTCAGAAGTTGAGTGCTTGATTTTCCTCTAAATTTTGAGTTGGAATGTGCAAAATTTCAAAAATTCAAAGTTTATGGTAGTTGAATCAAGTTAAAAACACTCCAATTTTGCTGATTGAAGCCAAAAATTTATTTGTGAAATAAGAAAGGTACGAGAAGTGTAATTAGGTATCCGATCGAGTGCCCTCTCTTTTATTTTAATTGTATTTTGGGCCGGTTCATCTCAAGAAGTGACCTAATAAGCTGGGGTACGAGTTGTCTATACGACTCGTACCCAAGCTTACATGTCATTTCTTTATCTCGTATTGCCTGGAAACTTACCTGGATTCTGTAGTAGATACGACTCTTTGTCATGACCCATAAGCAAAGGCTATAACTCATATCGCAAGCCATTTTCATTCAGAACTTAATTTATGATTCTGATTGATTTCCCAGGTCATTTGAATCCTACTCATGAGTTGTACCGTATATATATGACTCGTAAAGAGTTCGTATGATACCTTTCAACTACTCTGGATTTTATCTGCATTCTTTTAGTCCTGCACATTGAACAAACACATTACTCTATAATTGAAATAAGTACAAAACTATGGGTTACCTCCCATGCAGTGCTTGATTTAATGTCACGGCATGATGCAATTGCCTTGATTACTCAGACTTCATCAAGGTCAATATCAACTAGTTCTTTTATCTCTTTCATATTTCCCATATAGTAATTTATTCTGTGTCTGTTCACCTTGAATGGACTTGTGCCATCCTTCTTTATTTCTAATGCACCATAGGGATACATTCTTGTCACAGTGAATGGACTATGCAACCTACACTTTAGCTTTCCTGGAAACAAATGAAGCCTGTATTTGTATAGTAGCACTTAGTCACCCTTTTCTCAATCTTCCGATCATGATACAACTTTATTTTTTCATTGTAAAGTGCTTAATGTTCATATGCCCAAAGCCGGAATTCATCCAACTCATTTATGCGATTCAACCTAGACTTGGTTGCATCCTTCCACTTTAAGTTCAACTTCTTCAATGCCTATAGTGCCTTATGCTCAAGATTAATTAGTAAATGGAAAGCCTTACCATACACAAGCTGATAGGGTGAATCACTTATGGGGGTTTTGTAAGTTCTATGGTAATCCTATAATGCATCATCTAACTTTCTTGCCCAATTAGTCCAATTGGCATTTACAGTTTTTGCCAATATGGACTTGATTTCTCTATTGGACACTTCGACTTGTCCACTAGTTTGTGAATGATAAGGTGTTTCCACCTTGTGATTCACTCCATATTTTTCAAGAAGACTTTTGAATAGATGATTGTAAAATGTGATCCTCCATCACTAATAATAGCACGTGGCATACCAAATTGAGAAAAAATATTCTTTCTAAAAAATATTATGACATTCCTTGCTTCATTGTTAAGAAGCGCAATAGCTTCCACCCACTTTGACACATAGTCAATAGCTACAAATATGTACTTTATGCCATACGAACTCATGAAAGGTCCCATGAAATGTATTCCCTATGCATAAAACACTTCCAATTCTAAAATAGGGGTCATAGGTAATTCATGTCTTTTAGAAATAGTACCTTGTTGCTGACATTGATCACATGCGGTAGCCTAGTCATGAGCATCTTTATATATGGTCGACCAATAGTAGTTGCGTTGCAGGATCTTATGTGTTGTTCGGTCACCTTTATGATGACCCCCAACTTGCGATTAATGACACTTCTCAAGTTTGCTCATCATCTCTACCTCAGTTATACATCTGCAAATGATTCCTTCTGCACAAATATTAAATAAGTAAGGTTTATCTCCAAAAACAATTCTTACCTCATGCATGAACTTATTTCTTTGCTGATATAAAAGATCTTCTGGGACTAGATTATTTGCTAAGTAGTTTGCAAAGTCTGAAAACCATGTATTTAAATCATGGGAAGCTACCAATATCTGCTCATTTGGAAAACCGGCATCAATCCCAATCCAGTAGCAAGTTTCTGCATAGCTTCCTCCCCTAGCCTAGACAAGTGATCTATAAATTTATTTTTTGTCCCTTTTTTGTCCTTCACCTCGAAGTTTAATTCTTGCAACAATGACACCCACAGAATAAACCTTGGATTTGTATATTTCATTGTCATCAGGTACCGCAATACTGTGTGATCTATGTGTACAATCACCTTTGTCCCAATCAAATAAGACCTAAACTTTTCAAAGGCAAAAACCACTGCCAATAACTCTTGATCCATCACGATATAGTTCTTTTGAGAAGGATTTAGTGCCTTAATAACATAGTAGATAGGATGAAGGATCTTCTCTTTTCTTTGGACTAGTACAACTCCTAAGGCCAACCCACTAGCATTACACATGATCTCAAAAGGTAAGGACCAATCAGAAGACACAATGATTGGATCAGCCACCAACTTTTCTTTAAAGTTTTCAAAAGTCTTCTTACAGGCATCATTAAAATTAAAGTTTACCTCCTTCTCAAGAAGTTTACAAAGAGGATTAGCAATCTTTGAGAAGTCATTAATAAATCGCCTATAAAAGCCCGCATGACCTAGAAAACTCTAAATTCCCTTCACAAAAATTGGGTAAGGTAATTTTTCAATCACCTCAACCTTTGCTCGATCAACCTCTATGCCTCTCTTTGAAATTTTGTGCCCAAGCACAATTCCTTATTTGACCATGAAATGGCACTTTTCCCAATTAAGTACCAAGTTGCATTCTTCACACCTTTGTAGAGCTTTTGCCAAGTGATTTAGACAATCATTAAAAGAGTCCCCCATAATCGAAAAATCATCCATAAAAACTTTAATGGTGTCTTCCACCGTATCAGTGAAAATGGATATCATACATCTCTGAAATATGACTGCAGCATTGCATAGCCCGAATGGCATTCGTTTAAATGCAAAGGTCCTTGAAGGACATATAAAGGTAGTCTTCTCTTGGTCTTCCAGTGCAATAGTAATTTGATTGTAATCGGAGTAACCATCAAGAAAATAATACCAATCTCTATCTGCGAACCTATCCAACATTCGATCCATAAATGACATCGAAAAATGGTCCTTCTGAGTCTATGTATTCAACTTCTTATAATCCATGCACGCTCTCTATCTAGTGACTAAACTCATAGACACAATCTCATTCTTCTATTTAGGCACTATATTTATTCCATACTTCTTTGGTATGCATTGAACCAGACTAACTCACTTACTATCAATAATGGGAAATACTACACTGGCATCCAACCACTTGATGATCTCCTTCTTTACCACCTTCTACATAGGAGGATTTAGTCAACGTTGATGTTCAATAGATGGAACACAATTTTTCTCAAGCTAAATTTTATGAGTACACAAACCAGGAAAAATGCCTACAATATCTGTAATGGACCATCCAATGACCCTTTTGAAATTATGCAATACTGACAATAATGCTTCCACCTCTGACTATCTCAGATAAGCTTCAATAATAATTGGAAAAGTATTGTTGGCACCCAAAAATGCATATTTTTCAAGTCTAAATCAAGCTTCTTTAGTGCATAATTATAACTACTCCCTTCCGGTGAACTTACAAGCTCCTCATATTCATCGGTACCTTTAAATTCAAAATTCATAATCACAGTCGTGAGAGCTTCGACACATAGCCTCTCTTTAATAGTAATAATTGTATTAGAAAAATCATCCCACAGAGTAACTGTATCAACATCATGGAATGAATCTCTGCAAGCGGTATGTTGACAGTTAACTCTTTTAAGATAGACAAAAAATTTTGATACTTACCTTCTTCTTGTTTCTTTTTTATTCTTTGTGGATAGGGAGGAAGTGGTCTTGGAATGGGCTTCAACACAGGCCCTGTAGCTTTTTCTTCTCCTTTCTTTTGCTTGCTGCTGCTCCCAACATCAATCGGCTTATCCTCACTTTTCTACTTATCAGTTGTGGGTACAAGTGGATCTATAGTAACCTTACCACTCTGAGTGGTAATGGTATGGCATTGACTATCATTTCTGGGATTTACCACTATATTACTTAGAAGAGTGCCAGGATGTCTCTTATACACTATAGATGACATCTTTCCAGACTACTGTTCCAATTACGCAATTGTTGTAGCATGTGACTTCACTTTCTGGTTCAATCTTGATAGATCAGCTTTGATATCCTTCAAGAAGTTCTCTTTACTTTCTTTCCCTTTGATCAACTTAGACAATGATGCCTCCATTCTGGACTCGGTATCTCGACTACCTGGTAGAATGTATTTGTCACTCTTCTTCTTATAGTCATTTCTGCATCGCCAATCACCCTCTCTATCTCTTTATCTATCATTGTAATAACTCCGACCTTGATTTTGTTTTCTTTGGGCTCAGAAATCTTCTAATCTACAATCAAGGTACTTTGCATCTTCTTCAGATTTGATCTCGAATAATTTGGAGGTAGACCCTTGTGCCACTATTGCATTACCTTCTCAGCACTCATTGGCATAAATTATTTTGTAGGCAACCCAATATTTGTATGAAGCTATGCAACCTCTTGTTCTACAATATCATCCGCTGCTCCATACGTATTTTATACTCTAATATCATATGTACCACTGCTATATTCTGAATCTCGAGTATGTCATCCTTTATTGGTTACAACAATATCATCTAGCATTTCCTGTGTAGCTTCCTAATGAAGACGCATAAATTCTCCTCCTAAAATTGTACCTATCATAGCTCTTGAACTATCATTCAATGATCTATAGAATAGCTCAGACAAGTGAGATTCTCTGATTCTATGATTTGGTACCATCCTTAACTTTTTCTTGAACTGAAACCATACCTCATACATGGAATCCATAGGTAGTTTTCTGAAATGGAAAATTTAGTTCATCAAATATAACATATGTGCAGGAGAGAAGAATCTTCTCAAAAACTATGTCTTCAACTCATTCCAGGTTGTGATAGATCATCTTGGAAGTTCTCCTAGCCATAATATGCTTCTCCAGTCAAAGAAAATGGGAACAACCTCAATCTCAATGCCTCCTGATTAACCCCTAGAAAATTATAGTTTGTGTAGATCTTAAAAAATTTTGTAAGATACATGTTTGCGTCATCCGTAGTTGCACCAGAAAATACACCCTTCAGATTTAACAATTGGATCATAACACTAGTGATATTGAACTTCACATTAGGGGCTAAAGCAGGAGGAACAATGGCTCCCAATTCTGCAGGCTCAACATAACCAAAATTTTCATCATCTTCCTCTTTATATGGGTCTAAGTATTGATATGCCCGCACAAATGGATCTTTTCCTCTCTAAACTTGATGATCAACAACCTATCTAGGACTGACTAGCCTATGTTTCTGAGCTATCCCTGCCTCTGCGACATCTCTATCTTATTCAGCTTCCATGTATTCTTGCTCCAACAGTTATTGTTTCTATAAGTCTATAATATATTTTGGATAAATTGGAACACGTAGGAGTGACGCATTTGGATCCACCGGTGGGGGATTTTGAACCCCATTATGAACTCGTTCTTTCATCCTTGTTGGTGTTTGAAGGATTCTCTTCGATTCTGGATCAAAAGGGAGTAAGGGTTTGTTTCTACTCCTAGTGCTTGGCATACACTGACGTATGCCTAAATCAAAACTAAAAAATTTAAAACTCGTGAACTTCACAAATTCAATTTACTATTGAAATCGTTATCCTTGACAATGATGTCAACATTTGATGTCACCCAAAACTATACCTCAACTAGAAGTATAATGCAGTCGATTGCAAATATAGTAACCCAAAAAGGTTGGGCTCTATCCCATAGGGAAAACATGAATATACTTGCCTTGATGTGATCTATGAGCTGTACAGGAAAGTAAATGGGGGGTTTTGTTATCAGTTATGACTAGTAACAAATTCTTAAGTGCCATTGAGTTGAAATAAATATGAGACGAATGGTAGGTATGTGTTATCCCTGGCTTCTCATTTGCGTAGATTTCTCGTGTTCAACCCAATTAGTCTGTTGTTCTGCATACAAAGCCTACAATCTAGGTATTATCCAGAAGATAAATTTCATCATTTGACTTGTTATCGTCTTAGGGTGTCTCCTTGTTTCCCCTTACTACAGCCCCAGTTACACTTAATCAAGTGATAAGATGAGAAACTTGGTTATCATAACCCAAATCATTGTCTTAAATCTTCTTTGTCCCAATCTCAAGATTTTTGGTTATCAAATGGATGCAAATTCAGGAAGTCTCAAGCTTCTGCAGCTACTATGAGTTTAATTATTCCTAAGAAGAATTAAGATACATGCATAAACCCTATAACAATTGAGTCTTACACTTCCTCTACATAGCTAATCCACCAGGGTTCCCACAACCCTAGCTGAGGAGATTAGACACTCTTGTTTTTTCAAAAAACCATGATTATCAATAAAGAACACATAAAATCAATTACACAAGAATAAGATGAATAAACTCCAAAGTCTGTAATTTAATAAAACCCTAAAAATCTCAAGAACAATTATGAAAGTATGTAATAATATGTAATAGCGTGTAAAATAATATCACAACATGTAACCTAATAAAATATAAACCCTAAGGTATTTATAGTATCTCAAAATAACATAAAAATCCTATTAAAAATGGGAAAGGTAAAGTTAAGTCGGCATTCAGTATGACTCGATCTTCACTCGTATCCTAAGATTATGAGTCGTACCTTGCCTTATCGTAATTTTTCTAGTGTGTAATCTTCTCATAGCTTCAATTCTCTATTCAGCTTATGAGTCATAACTACATATATGAATTATGTCTTTCATATGTATCCACCAGGGACTTTAGTCATTTTAAGTCTTGAATACTGGTTTGTATACGACATCCCTATACGAGTCGTACTTAAACTTCCGATTCATATAGATTTGTCACTTCACTCATGGATAGTATCTCAGGTTCTCTTATGGTCACAACTTTAGTATACTACTCATACCCTGGCTTACGACTGGGGTTCTTAAGTCATATCTTTCTCATACTTGGCTTCTTAGTTTGGCTTTTAGTTTTATTTTTCATATGATTTAGTAGACATATCATATCAATTTATTACGACTTAGGTGTTGACTCGTGTACTGATTGAAGTTGGTCTATTTTAGATCTTTTTCTTCTCTTTTTGTTCAAGTATTATTGTATACCTATTTTACCTGCAATTCACACCAAAGTGAATCATATCTAACAAAATATCCTAAGTTCACGCATCAATTTATGGTTTTAAGTATTGAAAGTTTCGTATTTCCATGCCACATTAGTGGTGCACTACTAGCAGATGCACCCGCAACTATCTCAGCACTTCTCTGCCTATCAATAACTTCAACCTCCTTCAAATCATAAGTGGCCCTTTTCAAGGACTGATTATATGGCATGTCGAGATCCTATAGATCCTCTTTTCTAACTCTCTTGGTCCTAACTCTGGGGAATGACTCAACATTAGCAAATAAATCCAAACACCTAAGTCAGCTAGGTAGCATTGGCTAGGAAAATATGGGATCTCAGGAGGAATGGCTGGAATATGACTCTCAGTAAGAAAGCGTACCTCAGTGCATAATATAGCCACCTCCTCCCTAATCCCAGCTATATATGGCACCTTAATATCATTAAACCGTGCTTGTACTCTTCTCTCAAAAAACTTCAATACGATGATCTAATCGGCCTTAATCCTTAATATATCATCCCTCACAACATTCTAAATCTGAGTCTTTGTACTCTCCAAAGTCTTCCAGACCTAAGGCTGGATCTGCTCATATAATATGGCAATCTTGGACTCTACCTCAGCCAATTGGGCATTGGACTTGACACATTCTCTTGGCTAGTTTTTTCATTTGACCTCGGTAACCTAATATGTGGTGTTTTCTACATACCCAACTTGATGTTTTTTATAGATCACAAGCAAGATTTGAAGAAGGATATTTGAATCCTTCCCTATGATGGGAAGTCTTTCTTAGGGATTTACAATCCACTTGATAGACCTAAGTTGTGCATGGGATGCATTCTCAATAAAGATAAAAGTGTTCATTAAAAAAGGGAGTAAAAAAAAATCCAAGGTTGTTCAACATTGTATGATTCCATTCTTGACCAATGTTTCACTACTTGTAGGTCAAGGAGAGAGTTTTCTCTTGAACACACCTTGGATGAATTCCACCCATATGATAACCTTCTCTATGAATTGTTTACAATTGTTAACACCTTTCTTAAGGGAAGTTGATTGAAAGCAAAAATTTATATGTGCTTGAATTCTTTGATTCTATCCTTGTGTGCATCATGTGCTAAATATTTTGATCTAAATGGCCTTCTTATTGATAATAGCACCTTGGATGATAAATGTATACTTTATTCCTTTCTATACTACTTCTCTGCCTATGATAATATCTATGCTATTCTAGAAATTGTTTTACGTGAAATGAGGAAGCTTGTTTGTTGGTCCGCTTAGTGGAATGATAATGCTATGTGGGTCATTCACATTTTTGACTCTGTAAAACCCTTGTGTTTTTTTGAACCATTAGTGGTACAATATTTGATGTGGTCTCTTGATGGGATAATGAAGTATTTGTTTCTTATGGCTCCTAAGATGAATGTAGTCTTACCCTTTTCGCTTGTTGATGACATTATGAACTTTTTGGTTTCCTTATCTCTTGATAATTGTCATAACCAATTCATTTGTAAACTTTCAATAAGTTTGTCATAATTAACTCAAAGGGTACTTGGTTATATCTTTAGTGTGTGCAACCTTGGCATGATTCTATGTTTATTTATGCTAATCCTAACCCTCATGCTATGAGGATATTGTGTTTGTTTGTCCTTATTTGATTTTGCAAGATTTAGATTCGAGGTCGAATCCTTTTTCAAGAAGGGGAGAATGATAAAAGCCAAATTGCCTCTGGACCTTTGGATGGAATACTTATGAAGTTCCAGGTGCTTGACAACTTGTTAGTGCTATTAAAAGATGCCACATGGATGAAAATTATAATTAAGTAGGGTCAAAGGACTTTTAAGTGGTCGAAGGAGCACAAGACGGGGTTAAAGGGCCCCTTGGAAGGGACACGTGCCAAAGACATTTTGGATTTTCCTTTGATCTGCTCTAGCATTTCAAGAGCGGGTCAAAACATCCCCTATTAGGACTTTTTTGCCACTGGGTCACTTTTGGGACCTATATTTATAATAATTAGCCAAAACTATAAATACTTGGGGGCCAACTTATTCACTTAGTTTGTTTTTGGATATTGATTGAGATGAAACTCTTTTAGAGAATGTTTCGAGTACTTAGAAAAGACAATGTTGATATTTGCTCAAAAAACGGAGGTTGTAAGGGGGGTTTCAATTCCCTTCTAGTCAACTAAGAGTTAGGTGCTAGTTGGTAATCAACAAGGGAGGTCTTTGGGTTTGAAACACCCTTTTGTTATCTTATTTGTATATATCATTCTGTCATTATCATTCTATCTCTCTATTTTTTACTTTTCATATTTCAATTTTATTGGTTCTTTAGTTTGTGTGTTTTTCTCTTATTTTCGTAGTTTGATCATTATCAGTAGTCATATCACCAAAAGATGGCTCATGTAGCTCATACATGATAAGTACTGCAAAGTTTATATCATATCCAACCATCAGCCTCGCGATCAATGCAACACTATCCCATGTAAGCGAATTGTCAACAACAGTCAGACATAATCAATAACAAACCACCATCCACCAAAACTTTCTGGAAAAATTTAGTACCACCTTTTTAATATGTCTCTTTGCCTCAATCAAGGAGGCATCATCACCAAGTTCTAAAATATAAGTGGCGATCCATCTCGTCAACTCTACCCTCTATCTTCTATCCTCAGTATCCTATATTACACATCCATCTCACGGAAATATCAATTGGAAATTACACTCTCCAGTAGATACCTGCACTGTATAATTAAGGCCAAAGAGAGCTCGATGGATGGCCACCGCTGAAATATCAATCATGACTTCTCTCTCCAGCATCTTCTCTAACTGGGGCTTCTCTGCATTCCTACCGACTCTATGTATGGTCAAAAATACTTCATAGAACCCTCACACCAATTCCTGGCTATATGAACCCTGGGTTCTAGTCATCCACCTCAGCTGATAATGATCAAATGCAATATGCAAAAGTAGTGTTCCAGCTAAATCAGATAACTCAATCTATCTCTTCTCCCAAATAGCCCTCTTGGGCTGGCCTACCGCAGTCACATAGCTATCTCACTCACAAATTATTTGTAACCTCTCTGCATACCACCTCAGGTTCACCTAAGCAATAGGCTTAATAGGTGAGTAGGGTCAGAAATCTGGTCAGACTTGGCAAGTGGCTCTGTGTTTGGTTTTTATTCCTGATAAGATGTCTGGGTTGTACCCTCCTCATACTAGGGTACTGTGGATGATGGATCAGTAATTGCTATTGTGAACTCATTATAAACCCTCGTCATACTAGGGGTCCTGTGTAGATACCTCTACTAATGGATCTAACTCTACCTTTTCCTCATCATCCTCCTCTCCCTCCTCAGATTGGTAAAAATGTGGTGGTGATAAACGGGTCGACTTCATCCCCAGCCTAGAAATTGGCCAGATGGCCTATGGCTGGGCCCTACCATGAGTAAAAGTGGTTCGTCTTTCCCACTGTGTCCTTGTTAGGAGCTGGATGCCCAAAGTGGCTCTAACAATTTGCTCGGTCACAACCTTTCTCTTGGCCCTAGTCCATGGGCGAGCTACTATGGAAGGGGTAATTGGGTAATCCTCCATCGAGCCATTATTCTCGAGGGATTCATCCCGTCACCTTGATGGTTCTGTTTTGTTTGGTGCCATAGTACCTGAAAAAGCAAGTGTTAGTACCTGAAAGAGAATAAGGGAATGCAAAATTCGAAGAAAAATCAAAATTATTAAACTTTGAATTTTTCCCAAATTTTACATCCCTATATAGTAAACTTTAGCCCATTCCTGTCCAATAATGCACATATCACTTGTATCAATTTCTAAAGCATAGGTAAGACATACAAACTTTTGAATTTCATCACCTTTTCAACTTCTACTTCCTAATAGGGCATGATCATAGGGTTTTAATTCAAGAACAATGCCCTAAAAGATTTTTGAGTTTCACATAATTTTCAAGCATATTAAAGTACCAACTCATTTATTCTATGTTAATATCATATTACACTATTAGTAGGAGCCAAGAAGTTTACCTTGATTTTTGATTTTTAAAGATGAAAGAGAAGCTTGAAATAGTTTCAAAACCCTAGCCTTAAAATATTTTGATCCGTGCAATGATGGACTGAGGGATGAGTCTGGCCTTATATAGAATTTGAGAGAAAGTTGGAAAGTTTGAATTTTAGAGAAAGATGAAAATTTGAGGATTATGGGTCCTAATGATCGGCTTTTAATATTTTTAATAAAAGGGTAGGCCTGTTTTGGGTTAGGTCAGTGACAACGCTCAACTTACATGTCAATTTATGTGCAAGACAGTCGTTGTCAATATAATTACCCAACTTTGAGTTGGGGTCGAATCCACGATGAACAATGTGAATGGTGATCGAGTAAATTCAAAATGAAATCTCTTGCTAGATTCAAGTGTTCTATACAAATATTTTGGGTGAGGTTTGAGTGATTTCAAAAGTATAAGGCAATTCTTGGGCTTTTAAAGGGCTAATTTGAGATTAAGGATAATTAGTGTAATTGATTAGGAGTGGATCTTGGGGCTATGCTTTACTATAGGTAACTAATGTGTGGTTACATGAAAATCAACCATAGATCATAGTTAAGACACACTATATGGTAGGGTGGTCGAAGGTACTTGAGGCTAGTTTGTCAGCAAAATCTCAAGAAGATAACTCGGTGACTCTTTCGAGTACCTAACAAGTGTGTCAATTGCACCCACATATTACCTCAATTGGGTATCCCTATTTCTAGGAAGATACCCAAGAATGTAGCCAACTTCCTAATCAACTTTATGTCTAAGTGAAAATTAGCAAACTACATCCATCAATTGTCCACTACTACTTTGTCCCTTATCCCTCTTTGAAGGATGATAAGGTTTCCAAAAGTTTACCAGAACCCCTCTTTCAAGGGTGATGTGAGCTTTAAAGAGTGTAGGGCTTTCACCCACAAACCTATTTTAGGTATTTGGGGGTTGTCACCCTCAAATCCCAACTAATTAAACCAAATAGTAGAGAAACCCAACAACATTAACTAAGAATTATAGCTAATAATCATAAACCACACACACTTACACCCTATTCAAAAATAACCCCAAGAGGAAGAACTAGAAACTCATAAAGATAATAAATAAAACTATACCAAAATTTCCATCAAATTGATTCATGAAAAATAAAGATAATGCAACCACACTTTAAATTCCAACGAATCCTCAATGAAATTTGCCAAATCTTGACATTGGAGTTACTCTAATGTAGCCTTGGCTCAAGATTATTACAATATAATCTCCAAGCTCCAAGAAATTTCAAAACCTAAAAACTAAGCTAAGTTGAATATGATGAATGGATAATGTCCAGAAGGGTTTCTTTTAGCCCCTTTTTTTATAATTTACGGTCGGCTGCGTGCATTTACATCTTTTCCCCTGGGTTGTATCCCTATAGGACACAATCACTAGATCTTGATTGCGATTGTGGTTACTGCGACTGCGGTAAGGGCACCACAATCACGGTCCTTTGACCTTGTTTGACTGATCGCGATTGCAGGCCCTCCGACCGCGATCGCGATAACTGAGGCTAATTTGCTGCCCAGGTCCTTCTGCTGCAATTCTTTCCTCCTTTTTGATCCTTTTTATCTCACATCCATATATTTCTATTTCACAACCTATATTCCTGCAAAATGTGGAAAATAGTACATTTAATCCCAAATATGCCTCATTTATACATTCAAATCGTAGTAGTGTGCAAGAATGTTGAGTGCAAATGAGTGGTAAACTCACCACTCATCAACACCCCCAACTTAAGGCTTTTTTTGTCCTCAAGAAACTCTACTTCTTTCCATGAGACAATGCATATTTATGACAAATTATATGACCCAATGATCACAATGACTTTAAGCTTAGTTATTACGACAAATAGCTCATCAAACATGTGCAACACTATTTACACAATACCCCTCAACATGAAATGAAATTTTCAATGGTGATAAAGACTTTAAAGAGAAATCATGCAAAAATCACTAATACTCTAGAAGTGACTCACCTTTTGACCTAAGCTCCACTATACTTCTTTGGCCTCATTTTTTGGGAGATGAAAAAATCACCCACCTCAACTTGTTTACATTCCTCCTCACGAGAAGAAAATTCCCACATACCAAGTTACCAAATATTCAACAAGGGATTTAAGCACAAAACTCTCTCTCCCAAATACTCTCAATGCTAACAAGCACCATTTCGTAAGCTTGCCCCTATTTTTAATCACCACTACAATGAATACACTTGGTTGAAGATCTCGAAGGGTTTTTTAATCTTATAATATAGGTTCGGGGAAGGGTAGGATAAAATTTAGGAATAAAGTGGATTAACATCACACTATTTCAACCAAGTCATGACCATGGACCACTTATTTTGTTTTAACACTTTACATATGCCTAATTTAAGGGCCCTGATTTCCTCAAGTTTTTTTGGACATCATTCTTTCACTTATTTCTTTTGCAATCTATGCCCTATTTTTATTTTTCTTATTCTTTTATTTTTCTCTTTTACATTTATTGGACTAAAGGCATCAACTAACAATACCATGGCTCAAAGTCAACTTTTTAAAAATCAACACCCCCAACTTAGGCATTTAGCCTCAATTTTCACTTTTTATGTTCAAGGAGGATTGGGTTGAAAAGAGGGACAAATTTATGAATGGTACATATCTTGTAACGTGGTTGCCAAAGAAAGGCTTGAATTTGGGGATCTAAGGGTCCTATTCTATGAATGGGTAGGAAATTTAGGCTTAGAGTGGGTTCCTAATTTACAAAGATGGCCTAGTATCATCTCACCAACTAAGTACAATCAAAATTAGCCTTGAGAGACTAAAGGGGAAAGTTCTAGATAGTACAAGTACACATGAGATTTTTGAAAAATAAAATCACCCACACATGGCCTGCAAACTTGACAAGGAGGCAGAATTGCTTCTCCTGCTATAGGACAAAAAATGGAGTATCTACGTACTTTTACAGACCAAACTTTTGAGTAACAAAAAGAGAAAAAAATTGTTACAAGGTCGCTCACGTCCATGTCCTTTACTTTTGAAAATTTTTGGATGGAGGGGGGGTGCTTTCTTCTCATTTGCACCACGCACAATTTACTAAATATGGTACCAACATAAGCCTTTGTCACATATTTTGGCTTTCACAAGGGCAAACCATATGGCTACTCAGACTTTTCCATAGGTATTAGTGATATCCCAAATCTAAAATGCCACAGGTACTCAAATTTCCTTTACATTTATGACCTCGATGCTATGATTACTTAGACTTCCCCTGCATCCCTAGCTCAAAACCCATCCACGATGATTTTCCCTTAAGAATGTCGCCACTCAATCTATCATAGGGAAATACTTGTCGGCTATCATCATAAATAGAATTAAATGAAAACTAAAAACAAACTAACAAATATTCCATGAAACGTAGGCACAATCTGAGTGCCAAAAAATTACCATTCAAAAATAAAACAATAATAAACAAGTCAACATAAAACATCCACAAATAAAAAAGGATAAAACATCTAAGAATGTCTCACTGTCACCAAACACATGCAAAAAATAAAATGGAGATACAGAGGGTAGATCCCCCAACTAATAGCTTACAGTGTCCTCACTGCATAATTTTGTAATCAATAAAGGGTAAAAAGATGTGCTCCTTGTGTTTGCATGATAAGCTGCTATGTCCCTAAGACGTTGAATCAACTCTATCATTCTCAGCATCGAACCACTCAGTTTGGGCCTCATCGTCACTCTCAATTCTAGTTGAACAAAGCCGCTCTTTGGGTTTGAGCACCTTGAATCTTCCCTTCACCCTTTTCCACATCTTGATGAAGAATTTATCTCGCTTTTTCTCTCTCTTCATCATCTTCTCATGTGACTCCTTAAGATCTCTGCGTGACTGTGCCAATGCTGAATAGGCTCTTTCTAGTCTGCCAATAGTGGCTTCTTGCTTTTTCTGGTCCTTTGAGTTCACTTCATAATCTGAACGATCAACATAAGAATGGAAGGCAATAGAGGATTCCCCTAGTCCCTGAGGCAATTTGGACACCAAATCCTTGATCACCCTCATCTTACCTGAGATCTCATCAAACCAATTTGTTGAAGAAGGCCCACAAGAGTCTGTGTATTCCTGGGTTGACTTGCCTAAGTTGATCTTTCTCTTTTTTCTTTGACCAGGTGCACCCTCACCCCTCAATTTTGAGTGGAAATATGGGGGGTTTGGTTTAACCCAAGTATCTTCTAGATACTCCTTTACTCTTACCCTCCTACACAGCTCAGTAATAAGAGAAGGAAAGAGAAGAAGTGTTCCGCCCTGACTCTTGAAACATCACCATTCTGACATCACAATCTGGCATACATTTAGAGTAATGCCATACAAGATACAGGCCACCATCTGATCTCGTATATCTATAATAGCAGTCATATGTGAGCATGGCGAAACCCGACTTCAAATGATACTCAATCAAATATTGGACTCTGCTGTGAAGTCATTCATGTATATCTCTCTATTGGTAGAATCCTAGGGAACCTCTTTGCTGGGTTATAGTATGCTAGCCATCCAGGCCCCTGGCTCACAACTCTTTACTTGGAATTGAGCCATGTCTGCATTTGGAAGTATGTATATATCTTTTATCTGCTTTGCTCCAAAATTCACCTCCTTTTCCCTAATCTTCATCAACAGGTTTGAGAGGGAGACTATGCTAATATTAGCGTATAAATCTCACACCTATTGATCATTGGAAAAATAGGGGTTCGAGATAAAACATATCCACCCGGCAGTGGCGAGCCTATTATGAAATGCTGGTAATTTCTTTGGCACCTTGTCCATACAAATACCCTTTTTCGGGAGTAGCTTCGTCCTTGAGAGTTCACTATAGTAGAGGTTGTGACATTCTGGAGCCATGAAATGGATATGGTCATAATCTCCCATTTTGTGGCTGAGTACCTAAAAGCATCACAATAATGTCCATCCTTAGTATTTTTACACCAAACCATGCTAGGTTAATTTGATAAACTCCTAGGGTGGTGTCATAGTGGGTTTTAGGGTGAGAAATAGGTATGTAGAAATTTTGGTTCAGGCTATAACTACTCACATATCCTTGATCGCGATACCGCAATCGTGGCCCCGATGACCACGATTGCGATATCTAAGACAGGTTTAAAACCAGTTTCTCACAATACCAAATTTTCAATTTCATATCCAATTTGTATTTCAAATCATAAAATAACAATAATCACATGAGATGAAGCTTATAGGTGCTTGATTCCCCCCCCCCCAAGCGTGAAGAAACTAACGTTCAATCTATTTGGGCATTTAATCAAGCACTAGGCATGCACATATCATTTGGATTGATTGCAAGAAAAACTTGGGTACTTAAGACTTTCCCGTTGATGAACATACCAACTATAATAGCTAACCACTCCACTATAATCATCGAAGCACACATTTGGTGGTAGAAATACTATTTTAGGCCTAATCCTAAAACATAAGTTCTAGGCCTACAAGAATACACAAAATAGTGAGTCAGAAACATATACCTAATTGTAGCATTCAAAGGGAATGCAATAAATACCTTAAGAACACAACACATGGTCAATTTTTAGTATAGTTTGAGAGAATTTAAAAATGAATATAGGGGTGAAATAGAAACCGATCGATCTTTTAATAACCAGTTCAGACCGCGATCGCGACCCTAGTACCACAATCGTAGTCACACAACATCTGAGATTGCATAGGTAGGAGACCACAATCGCGAGAACTGAGGTCACTCTTCTGGTCATCTGCTCACCCTTGCTTGGCTCATAACTCAAATCTAAAGCTTTATTCTATTCAATTCCATTGAACACTCTTCATATCCACACAATTTCATGGATTATGCATAAAATAAAATATAATCTACTCTATCATGCATAAATAAAATAATACATGCCACTTTCTTGGCATGATGGGCTGCCTCCTAATGAGCGTTTAGTTTAACGTCATGGCATGACGCCTTTTCAACTACCGTTTATGTTTCCACTTAGAAGATTTGAATTTCCAACCCAACTTTCACTCACTATGCATTGAGTGGTTGTGGGATAGAAGATTCAAATATTCCAAGATGAAATCAGATAGAAGAAAGGATGTGGTGATGCAACCTCTATCTCGCCACTTTGAAGACTTGAATCTCTTACCCTGCTTCACATCAAATTTCTGAATAGGCTCATTGGGTGTTGATTAGAACATCAAAATTTTACTTGTTACACATTGAATTTTGCCTTTATAGACCTTCAAGTGAGGGGCATCATTTTGCCCTTTCAGAATGACAAACTCCAAAATAAAAAGATCTTTTACCCCATCTCCCAAGTTTGTCATTTTCTTGGGTTGTTCGACTTTCATCACATCCACCAAGCACAATGTTTAAAAGTGGTTCAAATAAGGTCTTCATCCTAATTCCAGAGTCGCATCCATCTTAACATTCTCACCTCAAAATGGACTAGAATCTTCACAAAGGGTTTGCCTGACTTTTTCTCCGACTCTAGTACCATTTCCTTAATCTTGACATCCTTCATTATGTTTAGTTTGGTTGGTTGGGAAACCAATGAGGATTCTTCAATTTCAAGATCACTTTGAAGAATAGGCATATTCATGGTACTTTCAAGATCGGCCTCTTTGCCTATTTCTTAAATCTTTTCTATTACCTTTTTGAATGCCTCATTGGATTGATGCAAGTCATGCATATCCTCCTCAAACGCAGTTGCCCATTCCAAAAAAGTTTGGAGAATTGCTTCAACACCATTGTATCCAGTATGTTGTTCTTATTTTTCCACATCATGATGTCTATCAAACTCATAAGAAGAACTAGTATTTTTGTTAGCATAACGAGGAGATGGGGTATTTGGATAATCACTCTAATGTCCATCACGACTACCACATAAAGAATAATCATACTCCGAATAGGATCCTGATGGTGCACACATATCTTTCTGGGGAGCATATCTACAATATTATCAAAAGTGGGGTCCATCACAATATGAACATGGATTATCAAGATAAGATTTCCAACCACTAAACTCACATTCATTCTAAGATACCACAGTGACAAGTAAACAAAGACAAAAATCCACCTAAAAAAATTCCCAAATAAATATTTACAAGTTTGAATCAAAGCAAGTAAGCTAAAATTTCAAACTAAATTAATACGCCAAATTATTCCCCAAAAACGGTGCCATTTTTTATAACGCTCAACTTACACGTCAATTTGAGTGCAAGGCAGACGTTGTTAATATAATTACCTAACTTTAAGTCGAGGTCGAATCTATGAGGAACAATATGAATGGTGATCGAGTAAATTCTTAATGAAAGCTCGTGCTAGATTCAAATGTACTATACAAATATTTTGGGGAAGGTTTGAACGTTTTCAAATCTATAAGGAAATTCTTGGTCTTTTAAAGGTATAATTTAAGACTAAGGATAATTAGAGTGTAATTGATTAGGAGTTGATCTTGGGTCTATGTTTTACTAGAGGTAACTAATGTGTGGGTATATGAAAATCAACCACAAATCCTAGTTAAGCTACACAATGTAGTAGGCTAGGGCGAAGGTCCTTGAGGCTAGTTTGTCAACAAATCCTTAAGGAGATCACTCATTGACTCTTTAGAGTACCTAAAAAGTGTGTCAATTAAACCCAACTATTACCTCAATTCGGTATCCCTATTTCTAGGATGATGCCCAAGAATGTAGACAACGTCCTAATTACCCTTGTGTCTAAGATAGTAAAAATTAGAAAATTATATCCATCGATTGTCCACTACTACTTTGTACCCTATATCCCTCTTATAAGGATGATATGGATTCCAAGAGTTCACCCAAACCCCTCTTTCAAGGGTTATATGAGCTTTTAAAAGTGCGTGGCTTTCACCCACTAATCGATTTTGGGTATTTAGGGGTTGTCACCCTCAAATCTCAACTAATTAAACCAAATAGTAGTGAAACCCAACAATATTAACTAAGAATTATAGATAATAATCATAACCCACACACTTACACCATATTCAAACATAACTCCAAGAGTAACAACTAGCAACTCATACAAATAATAAACAAAAATATACCAAAATCTCCATCAAATTCATTCATGAAAAATAAAGAAATGCAAACCACACTTTAAATTCCAATGAATCCTCAATGGGATTTGAAAAATCATTACTTAGGTGTTAATCTAATGTATCCCAAGCTCAAGATTAGTACAGGGTTAAGCTCCAAGCTCCAAGAAATTGCAAAACCTAAAAACTAAGCTAAGTTGAAGATGATAGATGGATAATGTCCCAAAGGGTTTTTAACCTTTTTTGAGAATTTGGGATTGGATGGGGTTACATTTATATCTTTTACCCTGGGATGAATTCCCTCTAGGCCGCAATCTATGGATCTTGACCGCAATCGTATTTACCACGACTACGGTAAAGGCACTGCAATCGCGGTCCTTTGACCTGGCTTGACTGACCGCGATCGTGGCCCTTCGATCATGATCACGGTAATTGAGGATGATTTTCTATTTAGGTACTTCTGCTGCAAATATTTCCTCCTTTTTAATTATTTTCTATTAACTTGTATGCCTGCAAAATGTGGAAACTAGTGCATTTAATCTTAAATATGGCTTATTTATACATTCAAATCATAGTAGTGTGAACGAATGTGGAGTGCAAACGAGTGGTAAACTCACCATTCATCAGTCAGGCATGGGTAGGCCCAATATTTACAAAAAAACTAGGCCCAAAAATTTGGGTCACTTATGGCACCACCTAAGGGGCATAGGTAGAACCTACAACACGTAGGTACCCTACCATAGGTGACCAAATTTTTTGTGCTCTTTTCCTGACACATATTACACTACTTATGAGGTAGTAAGTGGTACTTACGACCCAATAAGTATGTTTATTGGTGAAAGTTCTAAAATTTATTTCGGCTTTAATTGTATAACTTACCTAGCCCGAGTGAGACTTATGACCTCCATGAGTGGGTCAATAAGTCCCCTTACCTGGAATATTATGAATTAAGCGATGATTTACCATGTTCTAGGTGGTTACTCATTCTATAGACCTACAAAAAAGAAAAACAACATGAACATTAAAATAGTGGGTTGCCTTCCACCCAATGCTTGATTTAACGATGCGGCACAGCGTGACTATGTTTGTTACTTAGACTTCACCAACAAACCCATGGGTTGCCTCCCATGCGATGTTTGATTGAACATAGAGGTAAGACACGGGTACCTTGATTACTCAGAATTCATCAAGGTAACCAAAGGAGTGGCCTCCTAGGTCATTAGCATAATTTATTACCGACACCACCCTTATGTTGATTCGTTGCTTCATGGTTTTGCAGACGTTGAATGTGACCTCCTCATTATTCACTATGAAATTAAGCACTCTTTTATCCATATCTACCATCACTCTACTTGTGTCCATGAAAGGTCTTTCAAGATTATGTGCATCTCAAAGTTAACTTCACAATAAAAAATAACAAAGTCAGCCAAAAAAATAAAGTTATCTACTTTCACCAAAACATCGAATGATATGCCCACGTGTTTCTTTACTGTACGGGCTACCATATCAACTGCATAGTTATAGGTTTTTGAGGGCTTAAGACCAATTGTTTGAACACTGCCAATGATATCAAATTAATGTTGGCTTCTAAGTCACACAATGCTCTGACAAACCTGGATGTCCCAATGGTGCATGGAATCATAAATGCTCTGAGATCACCCTTCTTTTAAGCCAGAGATCTAGAAGTAAACACAGTACAGTAGTACAATCCATCAACATCCATAAATTTAATAGATCTTTTCTTCATCACGAAGGCATCTTCTCAAGATCCTCACAAAGAGGGATGTTCAAGTTCAACTCTTTCGACATGGCAATGAACTTCTTGAACTTCTCTTTCTCTTTTTTCTATTTCAACCTTTGAGGAAAAAGTGGGGAGATCGTGGAATTTGCCTTACTACATGCTCATTGACCTTTCCCTTACCTTTGTCCTTAGCATCATAATCAACATATGTAGCCTTTTCTAACTCTGATTCAGGTGTCTCATCAACCACAACACTCTTATTCTTCGACTCATCAACTGTAGGCATAGGGTGATCAACAATTGCCTTACCACTCTGAGTTGTGATGGCTAGACAACGACCATCATTCTTAGGATTCTACACTGTGTTGCATGGAAGGGTACCCAACTGCCTCTGATTCAAGGTTGTCACATTTTCCTAAACTGCTGCTCTAATTTCTTTATTGTAGTAGCATATGACTCTACCTTCTGGGTCAACCCTAAAATGTTTGACTTAATCTTCTTAAGACAATTTTTGTGATTTTCCTGACCATTTACTAGCTGTCATGATCCAAAATCTAAGGGTCATGATGGCATTTGTCATAGCAAACCTTGACAAGTAAGTCTATCATCCAAATGGATACACAAGGGGAGAAAGATAATGATGACCCCAAGGCATGTCTTCAAGAACGAAGCCGAACCATACAATTATAACAAATGTGGAAAGAAACATAATTAATAATACCAAATCCCAAAACCTAGTGTCATAGTGTAAGAATATAAAAGTATAATTCAAAGTCAAAGACAAAAGACATCCAAAATAGGATATAACTCTGTCTCTGAAATACAATAAAGACATATTCTAATAAGGAAAGATGGAAGTAGAATCCGAACGATTAGAATCAACCACTACCTAGAAAATCTCAAATTGACAGTTGAAATCAAACATTGGAAGGCGCACTTAAACCTAAATCTATACCAAAGTGTACAGTAGGAGTGAGTATGGTCCACTTGTACTCAGTAAGTATCATAGGCTAATCGGGCAAAGTAAAAAATAAAACATACAAAATACACATTAAGGGCACGCCACTTGCAATTAGAAAAAGTACCACAATGGTAGTCCACCCCGATTTCTCTAATAGTTCTATAATATCCATATATAGAAAAGCAAAGTAACGGAAAGGAATACAAGTATACATTTATACCATATAAAGCAAGGAAAAGAGACCACATATATGAGAGTATCAAGTACAAGTAAGGGAAGGTAGAGAAATGGATAGGTAACAAGTCAAATAGAATATACAATCACATCACATGCATAATAAAGTAAATACAATAAGAATGATGATGGTGGTGATGATGATAATGTATTGCACAAGGTTACCACACAATCTCTGAGACCATCATATAGCCTTCGACACCGTCGAACGGTCTCCATATACAAACCACATGGGGAGTTCCTCAACCCATATACAATCCACATATATCTATATCTCCTCCCCAACACATCCCTCGGGGAGGGTTTTATAAGATGTCATATTTTTTGTTAGAAAAAGGTATTGCCAATGTTTCTTACTATTTCCATGGTGGTACCACTATTTCATGAATGAGTATGAGGATGTAATGCTCACAACCAATCACAGTGAGTATTTCCACAACCAACCACAATGAGTATTTCTATAACCAACCAATATACCATCACATGAGCCAAATATTAACTCATTATTTCCAATCATCCATGAATTCCAACATGATCACAATATTTTTTTTCATCAAATAAGATACAATTATCATTATGTATACAAGGGTATCGCATCTCATAATACCCCACACAGTCACACATAGCATATAATATTCCAAAGCCACCAATTAACATCACATATAGGCCCCACACGAGCATAACACATTGAGATAGTAATTTTTTTTATTAGTTCCCACACCCTTAACATTCTTTTGTATCAAAATTAACTACCTAGCCAAGTTTGAAAGAAGTTAAGCCATAACCTACCTCAAAGGTTGAAAACCTTCCTCAAAATTTTAATACCAAAGACTTACTCCTCACGAACAGACCCAAAATCAACTAAAACATGAAAATATAGACTCTGCGTAGCAAAAGAAAGCCAACAATATCCATATTACCTAATTTCAAGTCAGGGTCAAAACAGACCCTCAAAATGAGTTTTCAAAAAAAAGGGCAAAATCATAACTTTATTTGAAAAATATGTTCCCCATATTTTAAGGAGTCTAAGCTAAAAAAAACAAGCAAAAATGAGTTAAAAGGAGGTCAAAATTGGAGAAAAATCATTTTCAAGCATTATCGAATAAAAATTCCCGAATTCCATTTTTAAATCAAGAGTCAAAGTTGTTTAGAAGATGAACTTGAGAAAAAACTAATAATTATGAGGTTAGAAACTCATTCAATTGATAAAGGTTTGAACTTGGAGTTTAAATCAAATAAATATAATTTTTAGGCCTTACAGTCCAAAATTCCCAAATCCCATTCTTTAATCCAAGTTTAAAATAAAAATAGATGATAGAGATTGAAAAAAATAATTGAAATGGGTGTTATGGAGCTTATCCAAGCTTAGAAGTGGAATAAATAACTTAAAATCACAAAACTCTAAGCTCAAAATCTCAAAAATGGTGAAAAATAGTGAAAAATAGGTATTTATATACCCAGCCTTCACGATCGTGAACTAGGGTCACGATTGCGGTACCTAGGCCGTCAAGGGTATCAGGATTGTGGACAAGTTCTATGACCAAAACATATTCCTGCAAGCCCCAATCGCGATCGCAATAGGAGCATCACAATCGCGGGTGCACTAGCTGAGTGGTACACCAGTTGTGGACTTAGTACATTCTAATCTCCGTGGGCCCCTCGGGATTCATCCAAAATCCTATGAATATAGCCAAACTATGATATCCTATCAAATTTGGCACTTTAGATTAAATGAAGATATCAGATCTTTGAAAAAAGATCATTTTCACAAAGTTGACCCCTAAAACCTAAAATCACAACTTTCCAAATCGAGGGTCGAAATGAGATTTAAAGTCATAAAACCACACCAACCATGTTACTACCCTAAAATTGACGTTCTGAATATGTTGGTGAAGTCCATGTTTCCATCCGTTGCACGAATCAAAAGATATCAACTGATATCAACTATAAAGTTCTCACATCTGCCAAAAACCACAAAATCACATAAATGACACCAAAGTGCATCAGAAATCGTATCAATCATCCCCACACCCCATAAATACCATAACACAACCACGATTAGGGGTAAAATAGTCAAATCAAACAAATATATATATATATATATATATATATATATATATATTTTACATATTTCATCAAAATCTATGTTGTTACACTAGCTTGGACAATATAGCAGATGATTGACACATTTGCCACTTATTTACGTCTAAATTCTTGCACACTATGGTGAAATGTTTAAATATATGTGACTAGTTCTATATAAAATGCACTAATTTCCAATGTTTTTGACCTTACAAGTAAATCTGATGAAAAAGAGTTGAGGCAAAACTGGAAAGGTAGGGAAATAACCACAAGAATGACAAAGGTTAAAAAAAAGCTCCAGGAGATGGACATCAGATATTGATATCACACTCTGAGGATTGCAATCGCGGCCAGTCAACAAAGTTAGAGTGTGGCGATTATGACTAATGCCACATGATTATGAAGTCGTTGCCAGAACTAAGGGAATGCGATCGCGATAGGTCGAGCAGACTTCAAGGGCAAAATTATAACTTTACAGAGCTCAACCCCAAAATATAAAAGGATGAATCTTCCATGTTTTATACGTCCAATTTTGTAGTTTTAGAGAGAAAAATACACTATATTGAGTGAAGAAACAATATTTTAGTTTTTGATTGAAATTGAAGTTTGGGATATACTTATTTGGCTTATGATGTATGAATTACATACCAATATGGGTATATTTCTCCTCTTTAATTTCATGAGTAGCTAATTTTATATCTTGGGGTTATGTTTAATTAGGTGGTAAATAATGTGTTAGTGTTGATTGCTAGTACAAATAATTAGTTAATTGTGATGGGTTTTTCTTTTATTCCATATTTGAATTGAGAACTGGGAGTGAAAACCCCAATTGCCTAGGACCCCATATCATATTTGAAATAGGGATGTGGGTAAGGGATAATTGTTAACAACAAGTTTAATTAGATTATTTCTTAACATCATCTTAGAAATAAGGGCTTTAGTTGAATTAGCTCTTTTCATAAGCATCATCTTAGAAATAAGGGTGCTGGCTGAGGTAGTGGATTGATGGATTTGACATTCTAGTGAGCTATTCTATAGAATCCACAACTGAGATTTGGTGTTTGATTGGAATATTAACATAAATACCTAAAATCTAGCCTACCCTAAACCCTTAACTAAAGCTTGAACTAACAATTGGTTTACCAATGCATGAATACCACCTAGAATAGCATAACCCCAAGGTTTCTCTCAATTTGGTAACACTTATCAATTGTTCAATCTCATATTAGTATCATTTGCTATTGTTTTTAATAAAATTCTAGATCAAACCCCAAATTTTTTTATGTATTATTTAAATTTTGCATTACGGGTTAAGACAGTTAAATCTCAACACATGTAGGCTTTGAAAACTAAGTTTGCACTCTTCAAGGATTCGACCCCAACTCATGTTAGGTATATTATAACAATGTCCTCCTTGCACTTAATTTGACATGTAAGTTGAGTTTTATCAATAGTCTTCATCCTCGATTGAGAGTCATGACTGCCTAGTGGAATATACATAATGCCCTTCTTTTTGTAATCATACTTTATCCTCCAGTCACCATCTTATTCTCTTCTCCTATATCTATACCTATCACTATAATAGTTTTGACCTTAGTTTCCTTGCCCCTTGGCCCATAATCCCACCAACTCTCTATCTAGGTATTTTGCCTTTTTTTTAAATCAGGATCATAAGATCTAGAGGCCTTACCCTATGAGCCAACTGCATTTACCTTCTTAGAATTCATTGTTATGAACTATTTTGTCAACATACCAACCTCTCTCTTTAGCTAATTAACTTCTTACGCCACTGTCTCATCAATAACTCTGTGTGTACTAGAAGCACCAATAACATAAGTACCAATTCCTTTCTCCTTTTCCCAAGCATGCAATCCTCGATTGGTGAGAGAGATATTATCTAGTATATCGAATGTTTTATCCCAGTGTAGACACATGAATACTACATCATTAATAGTGTCTTCCATATCTCTCTAACTAGTGTTAACAGCTCGATAGAAAATCTCAAGCAAGTTTTACCCTGAAATCCTATAGTTAGGCACCATCATCAACTTTTGTTTGAATTGGAACTATGCCTCATACATTGACTCAGAGTGTAACTACCTAAAATTATATATCTCTTTCTTAAACTAAAGCATTCTAGATGGTGGAAAGAAACCATATAAAATCTGCCATTGCAACTCATTCTAAGTAGTGATTGATCCTCAAGAAAGTTTCCCTAATTACAATATAGCTTCACCAGTCAAAGAAAATGGGAACAACCTAAGTCTCAGTGCTTCCTAATTTACCTTAGGCATAATGTATGAAGTTTAGATCCCGATAAATTTTATAAGGTGCATGCGTGTATTGCCGACATTTCAGATTCAAGAGCTAGATCATAACACTAGTATGCCGAACTTCACGCCTGGTGGAAAAATAGGAGAAATGATAAATCCTATCTCGATAGGCTCAACAAAACCCAAAGAATCTTTTGTATTATCATATGTAGGTAAGTATTGATAGTTTGGGATCACTTGAGATCTACCTATTCTATCTCTATCTCAATTCTCGTCAAGGTCAGCTCGATGATCAACTCCTGGTTGTTGTCTCGCCAGTTCTGCCTCTTGAGCTACCCTACCAACTTCTTCTTCCCTCCTCTAGTTATCAACTACTTCTTCTAGTAATTTCTTTGATCTTTGAACAACAATGTCTTAAACATCTCTGGAAGAAGGGAGAGGCATATAATTTGGGTTATTCCGAACCCCTTCAAGCTCACATCCGCATACGTGTTCTACGATTCATGTGTAGGATTCTTTCTGGTTTAGGATCAAGTGGTAAGGTAATACCTCCACTCCTTGTTCTAGGCATACACCATCATTCACCTAACTAAAAAATAGAAAACAAAAACCAAAAAAATGCAGCAACTTTAATCAACAATCACACCGTATTCCCCGACAATGACGCCAAACTTTGATATCATCCAAAGCTACACCTCTAATTTTAAGGTAAAGTGATCAATGCAAAATATAGTAACCCAAATCATGTTAGGGTCAAACCCATAGAGAATATGTGGAACTATCTCTCAAGTTTGCTAAAATCAATGGGTATTACAGAAAAGTAAATGGGGGATTATTGTTGTAATTTGTGAAAAGTAACAACATGTGGAATTCTTTGGTTGTAATCATTCTGAAATGAACACTAGGACTGTGTTTCCCATGGATTCTTATCTCTGTAGGTTTATCGTTCTCTATTGGACCAACCCAATATCTTGCATGTAGAATCTGATAAGTCATGTATCACTAACCGTTATGTGAACGTCATAGTGAATTTCACTCTTTAACTTTTGAGTCTAAGAGTGCCTCTTTACTAATCCTTATCCTAGATCCCAAATTAAATATTACCTTTTGAGTCTCTAGTTAATTAGATGAAGATAATTATCTTAAGTAGATAAAAATGATTAGCTAATTTCGGTAATTAACCCCAAATTACTATTATGATCTTTTTTTCCTACTCTCTATCTCTCTCGTGAAGCAAGTAGACAATATATGCGGGATTCTAACATTTTCAACCTCTAAGACGTCTATTAAACTGAAGATGACCATAGTACATGCAAGAATATTGGTTTGATACAATATTGCACTTCTCCTACTTTGTTAATCTGCTAGGGTTCCTACAACCCTAACTAAGGATTTAGCCTCTCATTATTGTGAAACAATCAATGGAATTCATAATTAAAAGCATTAAATTAATCTCATAATAACTTATGATGAAAATCCAAAGTCTCAGATTAAGAATTCAAACAAAAACAAGAACAAAGAAATCCCAAGATCAAAATTGAATCTCGGAATAATATATATCTTTTTAAGTGTTAAGAGTGCATACTAACTAAAAATTGTCAAAAAGGTATTTATAGAATACAAGGAAACCCTAGAAATCAATCCTAAACAAAAGAGGATCATCAAAGTCGGTGGCAACCTACGGGGCCACTTATGGGGCGTAGGTGGCACTTACAGACCATAGGTGGTCCCATGTAGGTGCCATTATCCAAAATACTGCAATAATTTTTCAGGACTCCATAACTTATGGCACCTATGAGGCGTAGGTACTACCTATGGCCTGTAGGTTGTCCAACGTAGGTGACAGGTAAAAATTCTTCAGCTTCTGATGCTCTGAACTTTAACTTCTTGGAACATATTTTAACACCTACTCCACATACACTACAGGAAATTACCCTTATGGCAACAGACTTTTTAGCAACGGTTGTCAAAGGATCACTATAGTATGTCTATTGCAATGGTTCCAACCATTGCAAAAAATAATTATTCTACTATCTACAATGAAGCTTTATAACCGTTACTATTAAAGTCTAACCATTGCAATAGATAGAATTATAGCAATTTTTATGTAAACTGTTGCCATAAAGTATTTATAGCAACACTTGATGGGTAAGAATATACCTATTACTTCAGTTTTTTTTAGTTCCCTCCAAAAAATTTCACAAGTCACCCAAATTAAAACCCTCTTCCTCCCAAATTTTAGAAACCCCCCAAATTAAAACTCTCTTCTATGATATTTTTCAGCTCAATTTGTTAATTGTCACAAGTCTGCCCAAAATTTGTCAGTTTGGGCTTTTGTTTGTTAGCTCAATTTGTAATTTGAAACCCTAGGATCTCTCTTCTTCTGGTAGAACCCAAAAATTTGTGATTTGAAATTTGGTCGGTGGCAGCTCGATATGATTTGAACCTGTGGCAGCTCGATAGATGTCGTAATAATACTTGTCAGCTACCGTGGTCTTCTCCACGACTCTAATTTCATCAGGTACAACTATTTTATTCTGGTTCATTGTTTAGGCCTAATTTAATTGTTGTTAGCTGTAAACATTGATCTTTTTTGAGTAGTTGATTATTTCATACTTTATCCTGATGTGATTGTATTAAATTGCTTGGTTAGTTGAAATTTTTGTTGTTTAACGGTTGTTCAACTGGAAATTTGTTGAGTATAGATATTGTGTATTGTAATTAAGAGCACGAGAAGTAGTTGTTGATTTAAGGTTTTGAGAATGATATGATTCTTGTAGCAAAAATTCAAATAGATAAAGAGTACTACTTGTTATATTGTAGCCGGCAAGATGTATTACATTCGATTAAATTGTTCAAACTTGATGGTTTGATTAAGTCTCTAAGGCTAAGTCTGTCTATGGAAAAGTATAATAAGGTAAACATGACATCTAACCAATCATCTCGGACACCAGACCTCCCATGCCCGCTTATTTTATTTTGTCGTAATATCATATAGTTCTGATAAACACAGGTTAATCGAATATCTGATATTTATGGGTTCGGTTTTTATTCTATTTTGACTTATTGGGTGCAAGATACATTATTTATACTTGTTTAATGGATTTTAACATGTATACAATGTTTGAGCTAAAGCTATTAGATTTGGATGGACCCGTATCTTTCTATACTTCTATCCCTGCTGATAAACTAAGGGTTAGTATATAAAGGAAGAATATTAAAAAAAAGACTTGATATATATATACTTGGAACTATGATTTCGGCTTTATCCAATCTATTTGTTTTCCCCTCACCTTTTGAGGATTTAGATTTTTGTTATTTCTAAGCAGTACATTTTTTCTTTTATGTTTAATCAGTTTCATATACTAGGGATAAGCTGGTGGCACAGAAACTAGGTCATTTATTATGTTTCATAATTCTCTTGGAAGGGATCTTTATTTGAGAATTGCAACAGAGCTTCATCTGAAGAGAATGTTGGTGAGCTTTTACTTAGTTCTTCATGAGACTACTTTCAATTATTTAGTTTTTCATGGAGATAAACGTAAAAGATTGAATAACTACTGGAACGATGATTAGTCCTATCTAATGTCATATCCTCGGTAAGCTCAAGCTACAATGTCCTATCTAATTACCTCTACCCTATACTTTTTTGGCCTACCTTACCTCTTAATAATGAACTTGCTAAATTTATTTGACTAGCATTACGATTGGTTCTGAGTTAGAGTTGAATTTTTTACTATTAAAGTCTCTATTTTGATTAGACAATAAGCAAGTAGCCCGAGATAAGAGGTTTTTGGGATTATGTTAGTTATTGAAGAAATAGTGAACCTGGTAAATTGATTTAACTAGCATTACCAATAGGAATATGTTGAGCCAGGAATAAACAGTTAGGAGGTCAAGTTTGTCTTGTTTTGTTTCCTTTTCTTTTGGTGTTATAAAATGAAATCATTAGTTTGAGGTACACGTATCTAGAATTGATCGGCATTGGATGATTAATAAGAAGGTTCAAAATGGTATTGTTTTTCTCCTCATCAGTGTTTTTTATGTGATACCTTATTATGAATCTCTTAAGAGTATAGTAGGGGGAGTTAAGAGCGTTATACTATTCACTTCTATTTGTGTTTGTTTTCCTTCTCAAATTCAAACTCCATGTAGATCCGAGTTGCTATGTATGATAAAACAGAATTCAAAGATGTTAGTGGAAGATGAGGAAACATCGTATATTAAAATAGTTTCTCATTTCTGGCATGGCATCATGGATGTGTATTTCATTCGTAGAAAGGAGCCTAGGGGGCATCAGGAAGATGAGTTTGTATTATTTATTAAGAAATTGGTACACCTCTTTCCATTTTATCCTTGTTATAGGGTTATAAGTTGCAACCTACTGAATCTGAATTACAGTTTAGTGGGAGTGAATTAATGCGAGGATATATTTTTGTGTAGCATTTGCAAAAACAAGGTTCAAATGAAGATGAATCTGCAAACTCTCTTTACTTTGTACGCAAGTGGTCTCCTAAAGTAAAAGCAGAATAAGTTTTCATTAAGATTTCTCTTACACTCATAAAGAAGTTATTTCCTTCATTTAAGGTGCTAATCTTTCAAATGTGTTATTTTATGTTGCCTCCTAATGTACTGGAGAATTCAGTTGCCTAACAAGAAGTAAAGTGTGGACTGTGATCAACACAAGGAATTTTGGCCTGAATATGCCTTGCTTAAGGGAGTAAAAAGCCACACTCTAACCTTATAGGATTTACCTCAAATTTCCACTAAACTCTATCAATTTAGGTTAAAATTCTATAATCGAAGGGGCTAACTCTAGCACATTTCTCCCATATTGAATTCTTGTTCCTTGATCCAAACGTTTAGTTGTAAACCCAATTCCTCAAGAAATCATTCTTGCACTTGGAATCTGCTTCGCATCAGTTGTCTCTAGTCGTCTGCAAAGGACCTGGTTGTTCTAATTCATGCATAGAACTTTTGCAACCTAGTTCCTCTGCTACACATTATAAGGAATTGGTTTTCTATAGCCATTTGTCAATTATAAACTCCACTAGTGACTTATTTGAGACATGTTAAGAGTATTATTCCTGTATAATATTTGTTATGTTTGTTAATCATCAAAACTTTGAATTCAACATAGCTCAACAGAATATTTGTTGCATTTTCACTAGAATGTTATGATCCATACGGGCGAATAAACTTGGAAATTTGAATAAATCATCAAGCTTAGTCTTTTTTACATGTAATTGGAGGAGCTTAGATTTCATAAATATTTTCTTCTTTATGTGCATTATCTTTTTAGTTTTAATTTGGATCTAAGCAAATTTTTGTAGCCCAAAAGTTAACTGGATTCTTTTGTCCTTCACTATACTTGCTTTAAGGTGTATGTTGATGCTATACATGTCAAATAAAAAAATCAACGTATTTCAAGCTTTTGAATACGCCTGAAATAAGACTCCAATAGAAGTAAATAGGATCTTGGGATCGCCTAATTTATTATCGTAAAGAGTATTCTTATACGTAATGGCTGAGATTGGAGAATAATTTTGTTCTTGATTGGAATCTAAAAGTTTCTGAAGATTAAAGGGTATGTATGTTCTTTAGCATTGTTTATTATTCTCGTTTATGTATTTACAAAAAAACTTTTGGCTTAAATCTATTTTAGTATTTTAATTGATTCATCTAAAGGTGATTTTAGGCAAATAAATAGAGCTAATTAGGAATTGGAAAGAAGTTAAGTTGGATTTAGTATTTCTTATAGATGTTTCATTTGTAAAGATTATATCTTTAATGTGTCTGATCAACTTTAAATGTTCTCATGGATGTTTTGTTCATTTGTATGTCTTGTTAATGAATATACCTGGTAGTATTTCCTAATAATTTTGCTATACTTGGAAGAATGGGTGGTTCCCTTACTCTTCTTCACTAAGAGCAGTTGTGAACTAGTATTTTCAATAAGGAGATTCAAAATATAAAGTAGATATATGAAGAATTCAAGGAGTTCAATATCACTTTTCATCATTAATGTATTTATTACAAAAGCTCCACCCGCACGGCCAATATGAAAAGTTTCTCTATTGCTAACATTTTCCCCATTAACATGAAGATAACTAATTGTAAGAACTAGCACTTAGAGCTTGAGGTGACTGATCATGGAGTTGACATACACATGTTTTGCCTTTGCCAGGTACCTGATAGGAAGTAAACTTACTGGGCGAATTCCGAATTGGATCAGAAGTCGTAATTCCAAACAGTAAGTTTATTACCTTAGATTATCATGGTTTTGCATATAAATTGACTCATGAATATATCAACAACATAAGATTCTATATGCATATCGACATAAATTTCAGTGTTGCAAGAACATACAATCCCTTAAAGAATTTCTTTTTATGCTACACTAGCTTTCTGATTTTGTTATACACTCGGCAACCTGTATTTGTTTGTTGAGATGCATTAGTGAACTTGTCAACTTGGTTATGTATTTACTAGACTAGATAGCAATTTGGTTTAACAAAAAGGTAAAGATTATTCTCCAAATTTAAAAGCTATAGAGGTGATAAAGGTTTGAGTTATCCTCCATACAATATGTTCTCCATACCCTATTTTTATCAGCATAGAGTTTAAGAGAGCTTAAATAGGCTTGTATCTATTTTATCTAGAAGAAAAGATTAATATATCCTTATAATTGTATTTAAAACACAAAATCTGGTCATTAGTAAAGATTTAAAAATGCTAGATTAAGATGAGATATGTAAGCATTACAAAGTCACTTCTGATAACTTTTTAATTTGATTACAGATGATGAACTCAGTTTTCTGTCTTTCTACTCTCACAATCAAGAAGTAAATAAGAGACATTAACTAAAAGATCTTGAAAACTTTAGACCTATTGATTTTGGGAAAATTGTTTTAATTTGGTTTATCAAAATGTTACAACCCACTGCTATTACTACTAGCATTTGTATCCTGCAATGGAAGCACAAGTATTCCAACTCCCTTCATTATCTTGATAGTACTGGGAAAACACTGACCATATCAAAAACCTTATTTGCAGCACGATAGACCTGTCTTACGACAACTTCAGCAAAGGTAGTGTGAGCTATGAGCCTGAACTGATCTAAGTGATTGCAGTCAAACGTAATGAATTTGTCCAAGGTAATTCCTTTTCATTTTTTGATAGACTACTCTCATTTTATTATCGTCTGACCATGACTTTTTTCTACAGGTCTTATCTTTAAGTCCATATTAAGCATTTAGGATTGATGAGTTTAATAAGGTGAAGTTTGAGTAGTCTTGAATGTATAAAGAAATGGAAGTCTATCTCCTTCCAATTTTTAATCCATAAGGTTAGTGTTCCAAGTAATGTTATTTGTCCTTTGTCATGTTGTTTTAGAAGTGTTCCCTTGAACTTCAAACTTGACTTTCATATCCTTAGATGTACTAAAAACTTTGCTTATTGACTACTAAGGAAAATCTATGTTGGCTGCTTTTGTAGTTAGCTGCTACTCTTTCTCTGATAACTCAGGAATCGCATTAAAAATCTGATGCACGAAGGTTCAGACAGGGATGAAGAACCTATTTTCGAAATTATTCAAGTGTGTCTAGTGCAGCAAGGATATATCATCCTAGAATCTTCCTAAATCATCGAAGAGGAATCCTCTTTGTGTTTTACGTCAAGCAATAGTTACTTCCACAATGACCTTGTGCAACTCAAGGTGGCCTCCTTACAGATTGGGTGTTTTATTACATCAGGGACCATACTAAGAAGCTAGAGATCCTGTCCATAGATTTTACATGGAATAGCGATCTTGGTGTCTGCTACATGCTATCTGATTGTGAAATTCCTTTATATGTTTGAGATCAGAGTTCCTCCTTCGACGACAAGGCTCTATTGGTCAATGCTGCAAGGATGGAGATAATGTGGTATTTTTTATGTCCTCTTGTTCAGTATGTTATGGCACACGTTGGCTGATAGCTCAAAAATTGCCAAGTATTAATTATGAACTTTCATTATGCTTGTGTGTGTGTAAATAGTTATTGTACAACATTTGGCATCATGTTCAATAACAAGTGTTATTATAAATCATCTTTCCTATTAATACATCAATTAATGGGAACTGATGAGTCCAGAGTAATGATGTGCTAAGAATATCACCTTCTAAAGGTTAATTCTTTTTTGATTTTGGATACTCTCATTTTCATCTATTTGCACTAATTCTCTCTCTCGATATATAGTCATTGTTGCAATAGGTGTCAAAAAGCATTGCAATAGGTAGCAAAAAAATTTTGCAATAGGTGTCAAAAAGCATTGCAATAGGTAGTAAAAAAATATTGTAATAGGTGTCAAAAGCATTGCAATAGGTGTCAAAAACCGTTGCAATAGATAGTTAAAAGTCATTGCAAAAGACCAAAAAGTATTGCAGTAGATATTCAAAAATTGTTGGAAATAGGGTTATTGCAACGGTTTTCTATCGTTGAAATATAGTCTATTGCAACAGTTCTTCACCGTTGCTATATACAATATGAATCATCCCCATAAGTGTTACAATGAAACGTTGCAATAGGTCTATCTATTACTACGGTTGTTAAAACCATCGCAAAAGTCGTTGTGGTAGCTCTATTGCAACTTTCACATATGCAACACCTGCCAAACCGTTGCGGTAGGTAGCTCTATCACAATGGTTTTTGTATCTATCACAATGATTTTTGAACAGTTGCCATAAGGCTAATTTCGAGTAGTAGTACCTACGGGGTATAGGTACCCATGTAGGTGTCCAAAATCTTGAGTTTTCACACCTGTTTTCTTGTTTAGCTCCAAAACCTGATTTCTTGCAAAACACAACACAAAATACATCATATCTAACAAAAATACCTAAATAACTTGCATATTTTAATCGTTTTAAGCATCAAAAGTGCTATGAAAGCATGGCTCGTCAAAAATCAAGAAGACCTCATCCCTTCTAGAAAAAAGAAAGTCACTAGAACCAACTCACCTAATTAGTCTCTCATGATGAACTTCATCATTTAGACTGTCAGAGGGGAAAATAATGCCAATTTTAGGAGATAATTTATGGTTAAGCTTTGAAATCCATGTATCCTAGTGTTGCTGGAAACCAAAATTATTAATCAAAAGATGATTATTGAAGCCCTAGGTTTGACCTTCAACTCCAATCTGAAGCAGTGGGTCATTCTGGTGGTATAGTAGTAATGTGGAAGGAAGATTTTTCAAGCTTGAGGATATATCTATCACCCTTAAGGAATCCATGCCATGGTGAAGGTATTCTCCACTACTCACTTTTGGTTCTTCTCTAGTATTTATGCTTGCAACTACTGTACCTCTAGGAGTAATCTATGAGACAAATTATTAGCATCTCCCAAAACTACAGTGTGGACTGGTTTATTGGTGGAGATTTCCATGAAATCCTCCATACTTGAGATAAATTAGGTAGTAATAGCATAAATAACAAAAGAGCAAACCTCTTTTGTAATACTTAATCAATGTAACATAATCGACTTGGGTTTTAAAGAGAGTAAGTATCTTGGAGTAATAAGAGGTACAAAAACAGGCAACATCTAATTTTTGAAAGGTTGGATAGATGTCTTGACAATACCTCTTGGAATCCACCTATCTAGAGACCAATATCACCCACCTCCTTAGAATAAAATCTGATCACTATCCTTTTTAAGTCAACATTTCCTCTAACAAGTCTAGAGATTCCAAGCCTTTCAGGATGGAACCCATATGGAGTGGCCACCCCTCCTTTAAAAGAATTGCCTAATCCTTATTCTCTCCTCCCACATACCTTCGTAATGCTATCTATAATTTTGAAACTAATGGAACTCAATGGAACCAAGACTTTTTTGGTAATATCTTTTTCAAAATAAAAAAAGTCTATCCAAGATTGAAGGAATACAAAACTCTCCTAACTACTCCACCATCACTTTCCTACAAAATTTGGAGGAAGAATTTATAAAAAAATTATGACTCTCTCTTTATGTTTGAGGAAGATTTATGTAAAACAAAATCCAAATTCAACTGGCTCAATGAGGGAGATTCAAATAAGTAATTTTTCATGCCTTAAACCTTAATAAAAGGAGAAATAAAATCAATACAATTGTAAATGATTCTGGAACCTGGATTACTAATCAAGAAAAGATCAAGGACCATATCACCACCTTCTTCTCTAATCTCTACACAATTGATCATTCCTGTTCTACCATTGATCTTCCTAACACTAACTATCCTTACCTAGGCCTTAGTCACTAAATCTAAACCAGCTAGACCTCTTCCTTGGAGAGGCAAAAATCATTAATACCATAAACACTTTCAAACTTCTTGAGGATCCAGGCCCAGATAGCCTTCATCCTATCCTCTCTTAGAAATACTAGCATATAGTGGATGAGAAACCATAACCTTCTACAAGAACACCCTTGATAGTTTCCAAATAGATCCTGAGATGAATAGAACCCTACTCTCTGATTCCCAAAACTGGTAATGATAACATTATTAGGAATTTTAGACATGTAGGACTCTATAATACTAGTTATAAACCACTACTAAAATCATTGTGAATAGGATCAAACCCCACATACACCATATCATAAGACCTAACCAAGCTAGATTTTTCTCTAATAGGAGAGCCTCTGATAATGCCATCATTTTCCAAGAGTTCATCTCCCATTTTAAGAAAACAAAAGAATTAAATAGCAATATAATTTTGAAGATTGACCTGGTAAAAGATTTTGATAGGTTATAATGGGTCTTCATTAGAGAAACTCCCTTATTCTTTAAGTTCCCTACTAAAATGATCACCCCCATTATGACTTGTATCTCTAACACTAACATTTCCATCCTAGTCAATGGAGATAAAATAACCCCTTTTTAACCCTCAAAGGGTATTAGACAAGGATATATTTTATCTCCTTACATATTCATACTTTGCATGAAAAATCTATCTAGTTCCATTGACAACAAAGTGAGAAGTAAAGCTTGGAACCCCATATCCATGTCTAATAATATTCTAAAGTATCTCACCTACTCATCATAGATGACCTCACTTTTATAGAGCTAGTAACGAAGACATTTAAACCCTACTTGATACTCTTAAGAGCTTTTATGATCATTCTGGCCAAAATCTAAACCTTGGTAAGTCCAATGAATCTTCTCTTCTAACTATAGTAGGGACATGGCCAATGCATGCTTGTAACACCCCAAAAATACAAGCTAGGATTAGAACCATGCTCCAAGTACATGGAAAATAAAATATCATGTTTTGGTGGTATGAGAAGTGATTTATACATATATTAAGGCCACAAGTAACTTCTAGCTCATAGCCAAGTCAAAACCTTCCTAACTAGTTGACTTTTTGTGAAGTATCTTGCTACAGTCAACTTCAAATAAGCATAACTCCTAAATTCTGAAGTAGTTTTGAGATCAAGACCTACCAAATATAGATAGTTGAATTATATTTCCAACACAACCAGTTTTGCCTTAATTCTATATCCGAATAAAAATTTATGGCTATTTTACTAAAGCAATGTCAAAGTTGTCAATGACGATGACACAAATAATGAGTCATCAGGTGATTCATGGTTAAGGAAGTCAAAATCTAAGATTGAGTCCCAGATGATGACTCAAACAATGACTTATCTCCCGACCCAACGAGTCATCATGAAGATCGTCAGCATTGATTCCAAAAAATTTCTATCTAATTTTAGAAGGACTGTTTGGTATTTTCCCACTCTTTCAATGCCAAAACTATACCCAACCACATCTAGCAAAAAATTGGATCTACATTTTTGTTTCATCTTCTAATCCCCACACAAGCAACATGTAATGTCATCTTCCCAACTGGATGTTCAATCTATTCATTTTTGCCTTTGTGAGTAACTTATTTTGGGAAGTTGTTAAGTCCATAGTTTTGACTCCTTCAATCCCAAAACTATGCCTTTTAAGCTACCCAATGGCTGAATAATAATTATAAAATACTCCTTAGTCCCCCCATTCCTCATAATTCACTCAACATTTAGAAAATTTAGAGAGAAAGGGGCAATTTTTCTCCTTCAAGCAAGGGCCACAATTCTCAAACTTCAGGCACAAAATTCAAAGTTTTCATTAAGATTTTCAACCTCAGGTATATGGAATTTTAATACATGGTTTCCCTTTTATTGATTCATAAAGTTAACTTAATTCCTCAAGTATCATCCATCCTTCAACCTAGGGTTTCCTTGAAAAGTGTGCATTCATTTAGCTTTTAATTTCTTGCTATGACTAAACCATGAATATATTTTTTCCCATAAATTTGAGAACTTTAACCCACCCATAACTATGAAATCTTTGTATATTGATAAATTCTTTATTCTAGGGCTTGAGTTATGAAATTTCTTATTACTTTTAATTTATAGAATTTATATGTGTTGAATTCCCTTAGATAGTGCATTTATTTTTAGTTTTCATAGTATTACTATTATTAAGCATTTTCAGTTATCAGTGTCATTCAGGTGGGGGTAGTACTTTGCACTGAGCGGATGCAGGAATAAAGGCTCACCCATCGGTTAGGATGAGTCCTTTATTAGAAGTCCCTAAGTACCAAAATATGGTTCCATAATAGGTCACCTATTAGATCAGGCTTAACACCTTAGTCCTTTTGGAAATTAGTTTAGTGGATCCAAGTCAGTTAATGTTTGTACCCTTGGCAAAGTACTAAATGCCCATCCAACTGGGCTTATAGGTTAGACCCCAGTTAGCTCAGATTGTAGTTTGTAAGTTAATGGTATCTCCCACGGTCTACTATTCATAGTACAGATTCAGATACTAGCATGACCTTTTATTTAGTTGTTCAACTTATCATACAACACATGATTATTACTTGGTCCTGTATCATCTTCAACCTATATACGATATTTCCCACCTCACATACTCAGTACATGCAAAGTACTAATAATATACTTTTTTTATGCTATATTACCTTATAATATAAGTTCTGACGTTCAGTATCCAGATCCTGCTTAGTATGATTCCACACCATATCAGCAACAGTGTTTGGTGAGTCCTCATTATTTGAGGTCTAGTTATTTGTATTTCTTCTTGTTAATATTCTAGTTTTAGATAGTTGGAGTTAACTATGGTCTTATCCCAATAACTCATATGATTTTGAGACTTTCATATAGATAATTATATTTTCAGCATATTGATTATGTCATACAGTTTTAATTTGACATCCAATATTAATTTTTCTTTTATTAAGATAATGTTATTTTAGTCTAGTTTTTGCACAGTATATCATCATTTTCTTCGGTATTCTTTGTATTTAGCCAGGCCATGGGTTAACTTGGGGTCACTTGTGACTCTGAGCACCATATTACGACTAGAGAATAGGCTTGAGTCATAACAAACTTAGTATTAGAGCATCAAGTTTAAAGTGTCCTAATGTGTCTAAAAGTCGCGTTAAGTAGAGTCTTATAATGGGTTTGAAGCACCACACTTATGAGTGAGAGGCTTTAAAATGTCTTAGAAAAAATTTCACTTATTTTTTGTTCATATTATGTGGCAGAGTGTGAACTCTCTTGATACCTTCTTCTAGCTCGTTCTCTATTTATTTACAAAATATGCCTCCCAAGACAACTAATAGAAGTAGAAATAGGAATGGCAATGGTATTAGGACAACAAGTACCTTCACCAACTCCAGCAAACCCTCTGAATGAATAATTCTCCCATACAGAATTTAGGGCTACTTTCACTATATTAGCCCAGTCCATGACCAACCAAAATAACCAACAGCCTATTACACCTTCCAACCAATAGTGAATACGGAAATAACTAGAGTCTAAGACTTTATTCAGATGAATTCTATGGTATTTTTTATGTCAAAGTTTGAAGAGGATCCAAAGGAGTTCTTTGATAGTATTCAGAAGTTTACTCTAACCATGGGTGTCACTCTAAAAGTGTTGACTTGGTTGCTTATCAGTTGCAAGGAGTGGCTCACATTGGGTACAAGTATCAAAATGATGATAGAGATCTAGATGCAAGATTTGTAGAGTGGCATGAGTTTATTGCTATATTTCTGGACCGATACTTCCCACTTAAGTTAAGAAAATGCAAGATGCAGGAATTCATAAATCTAAAATAGGTTAACATGAGTGTTAAGGATTATTCTCTTAAGTTTACTTAGTTGTCAAAATATACTATCTATGGTTGCTAACTCTAGGGCCTGAATGAGCAAGTTTGTGTTAGGTTTTTCTAAGGATATGGTCAAAGAGTGTAAAACTACTATGTTGGTTAAGGAAATGGATATCTCTAGATTCATGATTTATTCTCAACAAATCGAAGAGGAGAAAACCTAGGAGAAGGAAATGGTAAGTAAGACGGCAAGAATAGATAGCTTTTAATTTTTCTTACTATATTTCAGATGGTGGTAGTCATTCCTAGTTCTACCCAAAATCTTCAAACTCTAGCCCTATCTTTTGCTATTGATCCAGTGCCCAAGTTTACATTGGATAATTGAGATGGAGTGATAGGCTCTAAGTCCCAAGGTAGTGTGAATAGTATTTTTACTAACCTAATTTGCAAAAAATATAGTAGGAATAACAAGGGTGAGTGTATGGCGGGTCGTGATGATCGTTTGGGTATGGAAAGCTAGGACACAAATTGAGGAAATGTCTAGTAGCTTCACATATAGGTAGGGATGTTTTTCAACAGTCAGTCTAACTCTTTAATAGCTCAATAGGTTGCCAAACTTATCATTTTGTCTCATCTAGTACAACTAGGAAACAACAACAGAACAGGTTCTATGCCTTTTAGACTCGATAGGATCAGGAGGGTTCTCCTAATGTTGTCACTGGAATGTTGCAAGTTTTCGTATTCATGTTTATGCATTATTAAATGCCAGAGCCATACTTTTATTTTTGACTCCCTATATAGAATTAGACTTCGGTGTTAGTCCCAAAATCCTCTCAAAATCTTTCTCTGTCTTCACTCTAGTTGGTGATTCAGTTATAGCTAGACGAGTATAAAAAAATTGCCCAGTCATAGTTTCTCAAAAAGTCACCTTAGTTGATCTAATAAAGTTAGGCATAATATATTTTGATGTGACTCTTGGTTAGATTGGCTCACTCTTGAAATGCCTTAGTTGATTGTATAAACAAAGTATTCCAGTTTCAGTTTCCAAATTAGGCAGTCATAGATTGGAAGGGTAATACCTCAGTGCCTATGGGTCGATTCATTTCTTACCGTAAGGCAAGAAAAATAATTTCTAAAGGGTAAAACTATATCTTTTCTAGTTTAAGAATTCAAAGTCTAAAACACCAACTCTTGATTTGATTTTTGTGGTAAATGAACTTCCATAAGTATTTCATGAAGATCTGCTCGAAGTTCCTTCCAACCTAGAAATTGACTTTGGAGTAAATCTTCTTCCTGATACCCAAACTATTTTAATCCCACCCTACATAGTGGCTCCATTTGAACTTAAAGAGTTGAAGGAATAGTCGAAAGATTTCATATACAAGGGTTTTATTAGGCCTAGCATTTCACGGGGTGCCCCAGATTTTTTCATTTGCAAGAAAAATGGTTCTCTCAGAATATGCTTCGACTACCGTCAGTTGAACAAGGTCACAGTCCAGAATACGTATCCCATTCCCAGTATTGATGACTTGTTCGACAAACTTTAGGGTGCCAATTATTTATCTATTATAGACCTCAAATCCGACTATCATCAGCTCAGAGTCAGAGAATGTGATATTCTAAAAAGAATCTTCTAAATTAGATATGGTCACTTCAAATTTGTTGTGATGTCTTTTAGGCTAATGAATACTCCTGAAGCTTTTATGGACTTGATGAATAGTATGTTCAAGAAGTACTTGGACATGTTCATTATAGTCTTCATAGATGACATCCTCATTTATTCTTGGAGTGAGATAAAAATGTAGACCATTTAAGGATTGTCTTGTAGACTCTGAAAGATTCCCGGTTCTTCGCTAAGTTTAGCAATGTGAATTCTGGTTGAAATCATGTCATGATGTGATATCTGAACCATGATGGTACCTACTTTATCCAACTAGTAGGTAAGCCAAACCATAGCTCGGATTGAAAAGCAAAGGGCTAATTTGGTGGGAAAATGGCGTAAATGCTGGAAAATGTAAGTAAAATCGTACAATCAATAAAACATGGAATAATAATAAATATAATACAAAAAATAAACAAGAGAAATGGAAATATTCCATGACCTAGTAGTGTTGACCTAGTAGTGTCAGTACAAGAGCCACTAACAAAAAGAATATAAGTACTATAATAGTCAAGTGTACACCAGTCACGAAATGAAAAGACTAAGCAAAAATAGAATAAGGATAAAAGGTCAACTTCAACTACGAGAGATCACCCTAACTCTGAACTCTATTCATCACAATAACAACATCAATGACAACAACTAGTACTCAGATCTACACCAAAAAGGTACAAAAGTGCAGTATGAGTGCCAAAGTCGCGAGTAGGTAGGCATCATTGGCTGACTGAGCTAAATCATAATATAAATATAATAAAAGTGAAAGATAAATAAGCTAAGTCAAGATAAAATGGCAAACTTGGAACAATGCTCCAAATACTGTAAATAAATAAATAATCTAAAGCAATAACATTAAAGAACACATAACTATCACTACATAACCGGCAGTCGTAATACAGTAAATACAGAAAGTAAATAACCCAATACGGTCCTTCATAAGCCCAGAGGGTGCAATAAAAGAGGAGAATTAATAGAAATTATACTAATTAGCCATTTTTCGAAGGCATAAACATGAATCCTTTCATATCATAAACATTGGATTCAATTCAATTCCATAACCGTCATAGACACCCTCTCAATACCAGAGTTGAAATAGAACTCACATAATTAATTGGAGGACTTGAATCAGAACTCAAAATCATAAATCGCTGGACATGAATTGGATCTCAAATAATCAATTGTCGGATTCGAATCGAAACTCAAAATCATAAATTGCCGGACTTGAACCGGAACTAGCATCATCTCCCAAGTACCAATCTAGCATAAATATCATGTATCCAACTTATTTAAGCTTCAAAATAAACAATTTAAAGGGTATAACACACCTATAAAGTCTACAAGGGGCTAATGATAGTCTTAGACTGAGATGGGCTAGAGGGGCCCACTTCTAATCTCCAAAATCCTTTGAAAGACAAATTCTACCTCAGACTAGTCTAAGTTATCTAATTTTACTACTAGATATTAAATAGTCCACATTTAGTCTTAAGATGACATTTTTATCTAAAGCATGAGTAACTAAGTCAATTATGTCTAATTTACAGTTCTTTAATAGGCTAAATAATAAAAATTATACTAATTATTCTTCCAAGGCCTAATTTACAAACCATATCTAGCACAATATCATAAATATAATATAATTAAGCTCAATCTAAAATAAAGGTAAACCTAACAAACCTGGACACCGAAGAAAGCCCGGTGAAGTTTACTAAATTATTGATTTCTCCTTCTAAGAAGATTCCGCACGATGCCATTAAATTAAAGTGATAATCTACTCATCAATAAAAGAACAATGATATCCATACTGCATTTTCATTCTTTGGATCCAAAATTATGTAAAAATCCCATGCAGGGCTTGCTTGCAAAATTATATTTTTGAAATTTTCAACATGTTCCTGTATGCTCAAGGAATATTTACCCTCAAGTTTCAATAAATTTTAATATCAAATTGTTCTAAAATTAACTCAACCATAATTTAGGAATTTTGGAAAATAATAGGGAATTTAATCATGAATTTAATAGAAATTTACCTAGAATTCAAAGAAGAAACGAGAAATCCAAGCTCACAAAAAACCCCAAAATCACCTATTAATGTTTATCCCAAGTTTCCACACTTTCTAGGGTTTTCCACTCTTGAACTTATGTGAAAATCAGAGAGAAAATGGGGAAAATGGGGCATTTAATGCCACCCAGGTGCTTCTTAAGCGGACATTGGACTGCTAAACGGTCACCGCTTAAGCAGTTAAGTACCACCGTTCCATGTTTGCACACGTTACTTAAGTGGCCTAAATGAAGATTAAGTGACATTTGCTTAAGCAGAGATGCCTCACTTAATAAACTCTCAGTTGGTCAATCCAGGTCACTGAAGCCACCGGCTGGTTGCTTAAGCGGATGCACCAGCTGAGTGGTTCACCAGTTGGGGAATTAGAGAATTTCAAGTCTCCACCAAACCCATGGGATTCATCCAAAATTTTGTGAATAAAAACAAACTATGCTACCATAACAAATTTAACATTTTGGACTCAATGGCTGATGTGCCATGATTTCATGATACTTTCGATGCTTAAAATAGTGAAAATATGAAAATACATAGGCCTTTTTATCATATATGATATATGTTTTATATATGTTTCGGGTGAATTATGTTGGAAGTGGAAGGGATAAGAAATGGATGAAAAATCTCCCAAAGAAACTAATGTGGATTGGGTAATGAGTCGTTTAGTCACCTAATGACTCGTGACCCAAGTTGTTATGTGAACAGTGAGTGATGCTAACTTCAAGAGCAAAGTATAGGCTTAATACAACTCGTAATAAGTGACTAAGAGTCTTGGAATTGAATTGTTCTGAGCACATTAGTCAAAAGTTCTAAGAGCTGACAAGTGAGGTTCCAGTAAATACAAGTGAAACTCATAATTGTGACGACAGAAAATGACTTGTGATAGAGAGTCGTTTTGAGCATGGAGAAAAATACTGAAAGATAAAAGACATTATAGTCATCACAATTCCTAGCCAATGACTTGTTGCATCTCATAACGAGTCATGACCACTAAAGACAAAAGAGAGCTACAACAGCAGCTAATAAGTCATTACCAGGCATAACAACTCATTGTCAAAGACGTGACCACTGCCGACCTAGTTTTCCTATTATTATTTGGTTACGTTTACTTTGTTAGTTTGAGACTCTATTCATACCCTTTGGGTTCTTATGTAATAGTGTACGTACTTTGACATATTTTTACACACTTAATACTCTTGTTCATGGTTTTTGGGATTATTCAATTTGAGACTTTGGATTTTACTCTTTCTTTCTTATGAAATTAATTCTATGTTATCTTTATCAAATTCCATAGAGTTTTGCATAACCATGAGTAGATAACTTCCTTAACTAGGGTTGTGGGAACCCTGGTGGATGAACAAAGTAAGGAAAGAGTGAGATTTTGCTAGATCGATGTTTACATTCGTATTGTGATTTCTTCAAGTTAATTGTTTTCTTACTGATGGTAAACTCTAAGAACCAGCCTGAATTCGAGATCATCTTTGCAAGAGAGGTTGAGATTGGGAAAAGGTAATTAGGACAGTGATTTGAGGCTATCAAACCTCATCTAAAAACTTGAGACCTATAAGGTGAAAGTTAAAATGAGACATGGACAAGGGATAGTAGAGCGAAACCCTTAGACTCATAAGTTAAAGGGTTAGATTTACCTATGACTCTAAAAGAAAATTGGTAATACCTAGCCTGTCTGTTTCTTCATATAATATAGTGAGATACTATGTGAAGTACGATAACTTATGGAGTTTGGAATCTAGGGATAATATAGTCCTATTGTTCGTCTTCAATTGTTTACAACCAAAACCATTCTCAATTTGTTACTCTTTACTATTACGACAAACCCCTATTTACTTTCCCACACTTTTGGATAATTCAGTAAGTTTGAGATAGAATTTTGACCTATTCCTTGTGGGATCCACCCTAACCTAGTTAGGTTGCTGTATTTGACATTGATTGTATTATACTTCTTTGAATGTGTTGTTTTGGGAAACATCAAATTTTGGTGCTCTAGCTAGAGAATACGATTACGGAGTTATTGATTGAAGTTGTTGAAACTTGTAGTTTTATTTTTCCATTCTTTGTTGGGTGTATGTTGTATGACTAAAACTAGGATTCAAGGAAATCCCGTACTCTCACTAAATCCTAACCCATAGAGAATTCTACTGCCTAATCGTATGATGACAGAATACATGAAGGCCATCTTAAAGGGGCTAAAGATGATCCTAATGTAATGTCTCTCCCTCCACCTCCTAGAGTTTAGGACATTGTTTATCAATTAATAGAGCAATTACTAGTAGAAGATTCTAACCAGAGGAGGGAAGAAGATGCTTAATATATAGCTCGAGAGGCAGAGATAAGAGGCAGATCGTTGAGTAGCACTCGATGGTAATTGAGATAGAGTTAGAGGTGTTAGAGATTAAGTAATCCCAACCTATTAGTACATGTGACCATATAAATATCCAGAGAAGGAATTGGGGTATGTTGTTTCTACCGAGATAGGAGTTGTCATTCCTCTTGCATTGCCACTGAATGTGAAATTTGATATCACTTGTACTATGATCCAGGTGTTGAACTTGAAGGGTGTATTTGTGGGCTTACGACTGATGAAGAAAATATAAACTTCACAAATATTTTTGAGATACTCACTTCATATACTATATCAGGGTTCGATCAAGAGGCTCTCAGACTCAAGTTATTTCCTTTCTCTCTAATCGGTGAAGCTACATTGTTGTTAGGAATACTTCCTAGTGGGTCTATTTCTAATTGGATAGAGTTACAAAGGTAGTTTCTAGACCATTTTTTTCTCTAGCCAGGATGCTAAAATTGAAAGATGAGATGTATAACTTTAGGCAGTTGCATCCTAAGTCGATGTACAAGGCATGGTTTTGGCGTAAGAAGAAGCTGATGATGGTGCCTAACCATAAAATTTTGGGGTAGAATTTGTTAGAAATATTTTATAGATCCCTTAATACCAGCTCTAAAGTTATGGCAAACACTATTTCTTGTGGAGCATTCATGCACTTGTGCTAGGAGGTAGCATCAGGTATGCAAGATTAAATCTTTCTCACCATCAAAGGGTGACTATTTCTTGTGGAGCATTCATGCACTTGTGCTAGGAGGTAGCATCAGGTATGCAAGATTAAATCTTTCTCACCATCAAAGGGTGGCATACTCAGGAGGTAGAGAGGGGTGCTAACACTTATGCTATTGGTGCCTCCAATGAACACGAAGTTATTAATGACATAGTGGCACAATAGCTTGCTCAGCTAAGAACTAAGGCTAGGTTGTTGTCTAAGTAGTTTACAATAATGAATTCTGAGAAGGTAAATGCCATGGGTTCATCGAGAAAGGCCTCTAGATCATATGATTCAGATTTAGAAGAAGAGGAAAAATATCTATATAGAGAGTTGACAGGTTTTCGAGCCAAGGGGCAAGAAAACCAAGGTCAGAACTATTATGGGGATAAGTCCAGAGATTGAAGTAGAGAGTAGGACGGTGACTAGATCTGTAAAGATGACTACAAGTAGAAGGGGGATAGATGTGTTCCACCAGGTAGTCGAGATAGTAACTCAAGGATGGAGGCGATGTTGTCTAAGATGTTCAAGGGTCAAGAATGTCAGGAAACTTGCCTTATGGAGATTAAGTAAGACATTTTAGGTTTGACCTAGAAGTTAGAATTACATGCTAATGCGATCAAATTATTGAAGCTATAATTTGGTTAAATGTCAACAACCTTGAATCAGAGGAAACTAAGTACCCTTAAAAGTAATACAGTGCAAAATCCTAAGAACAACAGTCATTGTCTTTCCATCACCACTAAAAATGGTAAGAAAATAATTAACCCCCTAATGCCCATGGTTGATGTAGATGATGCACCTGAGGCAAATTCAGAGGAGGTGGTGACTAATGCTAAGTCATCACAACAGTCGACAGGTGTTGAGAAAGAAGTTTCTAAGGATAAAGATAAAGGAAAGGTATATGAGATGATATTGAAGACTATTCTACGTCCTTCCCCACCTTTTCTTCCGTGTTTGAAAAAAAGCAAGAGGAAGAGAAGTACCAAAAATTTTTGTCTATGCTGAAGAAGTTATCTGTTAGCATTCCTTTTATAGAAGCTTTAGAGCAGATGCCTGTCTATGCAAAGTGTATGAAGGACTTGGTCACGAAGAAGCGGACAGTGATCTTTGAGAGTGTAGATAATGTGCATCATTATAGTACTATGGCTATTCGATCATTAGTGGAGAAAAAGAAGGACCCCGGATCATTCACCATTCCATTTACTATTGGGTCCTTCAAGTTCTATTGAGCATTATTTGATTGGAAAGATAACATCAATCTTATGATGTTGGTGGTAAACATGTATTTGGGGTTAAGGGAACCCAAACCTACATCCATGAGACTGTTAATGGCCAGCTTGACTACTAAGAAACTAGTTGGTATTATGTGTGATATATTGGTGAAGGTTCTGTCCTTTACATTTTTGGTTGATTTCATGATCTTGGATAGTGAGGTGGACTTTAAAGTCCCTATTATCTTGGTAAGGCCTTTCATAGCTATTGGTAGGGCCTTAGTTGACATGGATATGGGGAAAATAAGTTCAGACTCAATGATGAGAAAGTCAATTTTAATATTTTTTAATCTATGCAACAGTTGAAGAATTGAGAGTGGTGTCCGTGATTGAGACTATTAATTATGATGAAGTCACTGTGCCCATTGAGGAAAGACTTGGGTTTGAGGCATTAGCAACAATCATCATGAATTTTGATATCAATGGAATAGATGGGTATGAAGATATGGTGAGTGCATTGAATGGTAGAGGTTCGTATAATTATGCTTCGAAGAAGCTTGATTTGGATCTGAAAAATAGAACCACTTCTCCCACTTGACCATCTATTGAGAAGCCACTGATCTTATAGTTAAAGGCCCTCCTATCACACTTAATCTATGCATTTTTGGGGGATGACAACACCTTATCAGTAATTATTATTGCTGACTTGATGGAGACACAGGTTGAGTCATTACTACTCAGTGTTACAGAGCTTTAAGAGGACCATTAGATGGACCATTGCAGATTTTATGGGGATCCCACCAGGTAGTTGTACACATAAAATACAACTTGAGCCTAATTTCATTCCCAGCATTGAGCATCAACATTAATTGAATCATCCTATACTAGAGGTTGTGAAGAAAGAAATTATTAAGTGGTTAGATGGTAGAGTGGTTTACCCCATTGTGGACAGCAAGTCGGTCGACCCAATTTTATTCGTTACTAGGAAATGTGGGATCATTGTGGTTTCAAATGAGAAGAATGAACTTATGCCCATGAGACTAGTTACTGGATGGAGAGTTTGCATGGATTGCAGAAAGATAAAAACTTGGACTCAAAAGGACCATTTTCCTATGCCTTTTATAGATTAGATGCTTGACAGGTTAGTATTCAGGGGTTGGTATTGTTTTCTTGATGTGTACTCGAGTTACAATCAGATTTCAACTGCTCTGAGGACTAGGAAAAGGTTACCTTTACCTACCCTTATGGGACTTTTGCATTCAATAGGATTCCATTTGGATTAAACAATTCTTCCTCCACCTTTAAGAGATGCGTGATGTGTATATTTTATGACATAGTGGAGGATATGATAGAGGTTTTCATGGATGATTTTTCAGTAGGTGGGGACTCTTTTGATGACTGTTTGGCCCATTTAGCCAATTCACTCTAGAGGTATAAGGAGTGCAACCTGGTGTTAAATTTGGAGAAGTGCAATTTAATGGTGAAAGGGGATATTTCCTTTGGGCACAAAATCTCAAAATGAGGTATTGAGGTGGATAGACCAAAGATTGAGGTGATTAAAAAATTGCCTCGTCCGGTCTTATTCAAAGGTATCCAAAGATTTTGGGGTCATGTTGGCTTCTATAGAGGGTTCATCAAGGACCTCTCTAAGATTGCTAATCCTACAAACTTTTAGAGAAAGAGATGAAATTTATGTTTGATGATGCATGTCTTAAGGCTTTTGAGTTCCTTAAGGAGCAGTTGATTTTGGCTCATATTATTATGTCCCCTGATTGGTATTTCTCATTTGAGGTGATATGCGATGTGAGTGGAGTGTACTTGGGTGTTGTCCTTAGCCATAGGCATGAAAAGATCCTTCACCCAATGTACTATTCCAGCAAGGGATAAAACCCTGCACAAAAGAACAAACAGTTACTAAGTAGGAGTTGTTTGTAGTGGTTTTTGCCTCTAAAAAGTTTTGATCTTACTTTATTAGGACAAAAGTAATTGTCAATATAGACCATGTAGCCTTGATCTATCTTATGTCGAAAAAGGATGTCGAGCCGAGATTGATATGTTGGGTCCTTTTGCTGTAAGAATTTAACTTTGAGGTAAAATATCGAAAGGGCACGGAGAACCAGGTGGTTGATTACTTGTATCACCTTAAGGAAGAGATAATGTGGAAACTAGGGAATGAGTTTGACATAGATAATACTTTTCCAGATGAGCAGGTCTTGGCAGCATCTCAAGACTTAATCCAGTGATTTGCTGATTTTCCCAACTATTTGACAAGTGATCTTGTTTCAGATGACCTATCATTCCAGCAGTGTAAGAGTTTTATGCATGAGGTGAGGAGGTTTTTCCAGGATGAACCTTATCTTTTCTGAATTTGTACGGATGGTGTTATTTGGGGATGATAATTGAGGTAAAGATGATGAGTATCCTTGAGACTTTTCATTCATCACCAGTTGGGGGTCATCATGGTGTAACCTGGACAATCCACAAGATTCTGCAATGTAGCTATTATTAGACTACGATCTTCAAGGTTCCTCATGACTATGTACAAGACTGTGACTAATGCTAGAGTCAAGGAAACATTTCACAATTCCATGAACTCCTCATGATCCCTATTTTGGAGTTAGAGTTATTTGATATATCGGGGATTGACTTCATGGGTCCATTTTTGATCTCATATAGAATGAAGTATATTTTGGTGGCGGTTGAATATGTATCAAATGGTTGAGGTAGTAGTGCTTCTCAATAATAAAGGTAGAAATATTGCCTCCTTTCTGAAGAACATATTTTATCAATTTGGCACTCAACATGCTATTATCAGTGAGTGTGGGTCTCACTTCTACACAAGGTCCTACTCCAAAAATATAGTGTAAAGCATAAGGTGGAAACACCTTACCATTGGGCAGATTGAGTTCTGCAATAGAGAGATGAAGTCCATATTGGCGAAGACTGTGAATGCCAATAGGACTGATTGGTCTAGGAAGTTAGATGATGCATTGTGGGCCTGCCGAACAACTTTTAAGGCTCCCATAGGTTCCTCTCCTTATCAACTTGTGTATGAAAAGGCATACCACTTGCCGGTCGCACTTGAGAATAAGGCACTATGGGCATTGACAAAGGAAAATTTGGAGTGGCATGATGCAACTACATTGGGGTTGAACAAGGTGAATAAGTTGGATGAATTCTAGCTCTGTGCTTATGAGAGTTCTGCTATATACAAAGATAGAATGAAGTTGTATCGTGATAAGAAAATTGAGAAAAGAGTGTTTAAGCCTGGTGATGTGGTCTTGTTGTATAATTCGAGACTTCACTTATTTCCTGGAAAGTTAAAGTATAGATAGTACAGATCATTCATTGTGGTTTGGGTTTTCCCACATGATGCTATTGAGATAGAGCATAATGGTGAAGCCCCATTTAAGTTGAATGGGCAGTGGGTGAAGCACTATATAGGAAACCCAAATGATATGCAATTATGTGATGCTATGGACATTGATGAAGTCTAAGTAACCAAGGAAATTGCGTCGTGCTACGATGTTAAATCAGGAACTGCATGGGATGCAACCCATGGGATGGTTGGTGAAGTCTGAGTATCCAACCTAGCCACGTCGTGCCATGATGTTAAATCTAGCACTGCGTGAGGGGTAACCCATGTTTTGTACTTATTTAATTATAGGGTAATTTGTGTGTTCAATGTGTAGGGTTGGAGATTGTAGAAAAAGACCTAAAAAAAATTTTGTTGCCAGTCCCCACGACTCACCTAACAAGTCGTTATTACTCCCATGACTCATTACAAGAGTCGCAGGGAGATGAAGCTCGGTCCACTCTCAAGTAATTGGTCTCTAGAATTGTAATGACTCACAGAATGAGTCATTGTCAGTTAAAATGACTCTCCATACTTAGTTATTATTATTGGAGACACAGGTAAGGTTCCAGTCGTAACTAGGGGAGTCAATGACTCATTGCCAATGTTAATGAGTCATTATGAGTGACTCATTATAGGCCGGACAGCATGCGCCTGTCGGGTTAACCTAATCTAAAACTAGTAATTTAAATGGGAAATTAACTCCCATTATTGATTCTATTCCTATTTAAAACATTGTGACCCCCTCCATTCTCCAAAACCACTCCAACTGCTTAAAATACACTCCAAGAATTATCACCAATCATCACAATCTTTAAAATTTTCCATCTCCCAACAAGTGTGTCTCTCAAGAACTAGGGCTACTCCAAATTATTGTTTCAAGGGATTCAAAGTACAAAATAAAGTAAGTATGATGTTTTAATATGTTTATCTCATGAATGAGTACTCAATATTGCGAAAACTACTTGATTCCCTTGATTAATTTGTGATCATTGAATATAAATTTAACTTATTCTTGAGTTACATGATATTTTTTTAATGAAAATGGGAGTAAATGGAATTTGGGCTAAATAATGGTTTGTGGGGATAGCTTAGGAGAATGATGACCTTTTTTAAAACCATGGGGAAGTCTGAGTACCCATTGTAAAATTATGAGTCGGGACCAACTCCTCTAAACATGCATGTTACAGTAGTTATGAGACTCATAACGACTCGTAGGGTCACCTAATAAGTCATTACGTGACTCGTAACCACTGGTAACATGGGAGTAAAGTAGAGTGTAGGTTCTGTTAACATAACGACTTATGCCATGAGACATTGTCACATTATATGACTCGTGGGTGAAGAGTTGTGATAACTAGGAGAGGTAAGACACAAAGAGAATAGTTTTAGTCAGACAAAGAGTGTTGGTAGCGAGTCATTGTCTAACATAACAACTCGTTAGCAGGACTCATTAACCGACCAGTCACTCTTTCTCATACATAGGCTCACCTAAAAAGTCTCATAATGACTCGTTACCAATAGTAACGAGTCTTACCTTGACTCGTAGGGTACCCATCCCTACAACACTTATGATATTTTTGTTATTTTTCTTTTTTTCTTAGATATTCTAACATTTGTGTTTCTCCTTGGTACCAATGGAACTGAAGAATGACTCCACAAAAAAGCAAACACCTAATAAGAAAGCCGTCATCCTCACTCATCATCTTAGAAATAAACCCATTAACGATAAAGAGGCAAATGGGCCAGTGGAGGAATACCCAATCAAAAGGGCGGTGGTTCCAATGAAGAAATTACATACAGGTGTTAAAGCTGGTGCAGAAGAAGTTACACCACCCCAGGCCAGGTCAAGGATGAAACATCCTAGCCAGTCACCACCCCACTCACCACCCTAGTCTAAAAAGGATGGTAAAAATGATGAAGATGAGGAGTCTGGCCCAAAGTAAGTGAATGAACAAGAAAATAATGAGTTTGAAAATAGAGAATTCGAGAATTAGGAGTCAGATGGTGAAGAAGAGGCTAAGAGTGAATCGAGTGATACCCAGTTGAAATCTAACCTACTCCACCAACTGCTGCACCACTTTAGATAGAACCTGCTACGATGCCTACCATTGAACAATGGGGGTACCCCAGAATGTAAAATTATATGACTAAGACAGTTCCCTAAAACCTTCAACGAGAAAACTAAAAAGAGGGATTTATTTGGAGCTCAATCTAAGAACTACAGGAATATTTGAGATTCCTGAATTTGACGCCTGGTTCAGACCATACCACTTTGAGTGGATGACCAGATCTTTGTCTAGTACATTCCTGCATTAGTATGAGAGTTTTATGCAACTTGTTAGATAGAGATCAAGATTTTGTATCCACAAGGGCGTTTGTGGAAGGGTGGTGACCCCTTGATGTAACCAATGATCAGGGGTGTTTGGGTAAACATCTCTATGAAGACCATTTTCATATTTCTACAAGGGCCAGAGTTCTAGTTAATGGTCAACACAGCTGAGATTGACTATTGCATGGAGGAGATATAGAGATAAAAGTAAAGCGAATTGGTACAGAGGACAAGTTTACTCACTTTTGTTGGATGGACAGAATTATCTCTATGGAGAAGGAGGAGGCTCCTTGAGTGGCTGATGGAGTTAACTCTTCATCTTAGATTACGAAGGGATCCTTAACTTCACAATGAAGCTTGGTGGATATTTGTACGTCATATGTTTGAGTCCCACATATTGGGATAATGTATCAAGTTTGAACCGAGAATCCCTAATTGTAGGCATTATGGAGGGCTACGAGTTTGATGTAGCTAAGTGCATAGCAATAGAGATCCCCGATTGGGCGGTGAGCCCCGACATAGTCCTAGCATTCCCTTGCTTGCTAACACAGATATGTTTAGATGAGGGAGTGCCAAAGATTCCTAGAGTTGTTCAGTTTATCTGGCCACACAGTACTACAAATTTAGGCCTTATTTAAGATATAGCTAACACCAAATCCAAGGTAGCTAAAGTGGGTGACAATTTACTTCGAGAGGTATTCCAGATCAAAGGGCATGAGATTGATACTCTAGGGTTTACCAATATTGTTAAAACCCCTACTGAGACTACAAAGTCTCAAGCTCAGGCCTCAGATGCGGCGGGCACCTCTCAAACACTGACTTCACCTCCTACACCCAGACCATTCACTTCTAGGTTGGCCTCTATTGGCTATGCATTAGTACCACAGACATTCTTGAATGAGATGCTAAAAAGATCAAGCACTGTTGAGAAGAAAGTGAAAAATAGAAAGTAGGGTTGATCCATGGGTGCAACAAGAGATTAGGAGTGATATGAAAGGCATATAGACCCTATTTAATAGATTTGAGTAACGGATCAAATGAAAGCTATAGGGTCTTAAGTCCCTTGATTTGGCGGGCATAAATGTAAAGCCGACCGCACTCCGAACTATGATTGATGAGATACATACAGTTTTTTCCCATAGATGCCCATTATTAAGGAGATCAATAAGTAGGATATGCCTGATATATAGGGAATTGTTAGGAAAGACACTGTTGCTGGAATTAAGGAAGTTAATAGGACAAAGAAAAAGAGAAAGAGAAGCAAGAAAGGTGAGAAAAATAATGTTAATGTTTCCAAGGCAGGTAGTATTAAGGATGAGTTGGACCATTAGATAAGGGTTGATGTGCTATAGAAATATAGAACTTTCAACACTTGAAGAAAGGAAAATATGTAAGTTTCTGAGGTTGTTTTGTTAGTATGATGCATTTCGGGTATGTTTAGTAGGAAATCATATTTTGGATGCTAATTTTGTGAAAGAAATAAAAAAGGTAATTTTTTCAACTTATGGGAGAAATTACGGATGTTCGGGACACTATACAAATTGTTCATGACCAAAGCATGTGCGGTAACTGAAGAAGAGATGAAAAAATATCTTTCGACACTTGCCAAGTCAACATGCAGATCGCATGTAGCATATGTGGATTGCATGAGGGCAAAGCATGTGTTAGAAGTCCAAAGTCCTGAGAGCTAAACCTGCAAGAAGTTTTGGTTTGGGTACATGAAATTGCTACATGTTCCCACACTGCAGGCCTCATGTACCCATGCACCTACCCTAAAAGGAACATGTAGCGACCATAAGTAGCCACCGACCTTTTTTCTCCTATTTCATTTGGGATTTGGTTTTAGGGTTTCCTCATGTACTATAAATATCCCTTATGTGTTTTTTAGTATAAGTAAGGCACTCTTGATACTTACAAATATATTTTGATTCTGAGATTCGATTTTAGTCTTGGAATACCTTACTTACTTTCCTTTTCCTTATATCAACAACTCAATCAAAATGCAATTATCTCCAAGAACAAAAAATTCACTTGTATTAATTTTGGTTGATTAATTCACTTGTGTGAATTCCGTTAACTTTTGGTTTCTTACTATGAATAAACCATGAATATACGTTTTCACATAGACTTTAGCATCTTTTGATACCCATAATTATGAAACCTCAGTATATTGATAAATTTTTTATTCTTGGGGTTGAGTTATGAAATTTCTTATTATATCTACTTAATAGAATTGTCATGTAGTTGCATTCTTCAGAGATGGTGGGTTATGAACACCCAATGACCTAGTATTACATGCATATCTTTATGAGTATAATATCCTTTAGTTTACATGTGTTGAATACCCTCAATATTAAATTTATTTTAAGTTTTCAAAATATTACTATTATTGAGAATTTTTAGTTATTAGTGTCATTCAGTTGGGAGTAGTGCTTAGCACCGAGCGGACGCAAGTATGAAGGCTCACCCATTAGTTAGGTTGAGACTTCAGTAGAAGTTCCTATTTCCCAAAACTACGATGCCACTATAGGTTCTAAAGAGTCACCCATCTATCAGGCTTGACACTTTAGTTTTTTCAGACATCAGTTTAGTAGATCCACGTTAGTTAGTGTTTGTACCCTTGGAAAGGTACCAAAAACCCATCAAACTGGGGTTACTGGTTGGATCACAATTAGCTCAAATTAGGGTATGTCAATTAATTGAAGCTCCCACAATCCATAGCTCATAGTTTAGATTTAGCTACTTGTATGACCTTGTACAGTTGTTTAACTTATCATACAGTACATGTTTATTACTTGGTCTTACATTAGTTTACCATGTCGCATGCATCATGTTTAGCCTATATCAATAATTTCTTATCTCATATACTCACTACATTAAAAGTACTGATCACATACTTTTGTATGCACTATATTGTTTTATCATATTGGTTCTAATGCTCAATATCCAGATATCAATTAGTATTATTCCACACTATTTAAGCAGATGTGTTTGGTGAGTCCTCATCATTCGTGGGTCAGTTTTTGTTATTTTTTTAGTCATATTCTAGTTTTAGACAGTTAAAGTCAGTCGGAGGCTTGTCCCAACAACTCATATATTTTGAGGCTTTCAAATAAACAATTATATTTTCTGCATGTTGATTATGTCAGACAGTCTTAGTTTGGACATCCGGAATTCATTTTGATTTTATTATGATTAGGTCATTTTAGTTTAGTTTCCATTCAATATCTCATCATTTGCTTCATTATTCTTAGTGTTTTGCTTGGCCATATGTTAGCTTGGGCCATTTATGACTTTGAGCACTGTGTGACAACTAGGGGGTAGTCTGAGACTGTGACATTACTATAACATCCTCAATATTGAACCTAGTACTTCCGTTGGGAAATAATTAGGCTTTCCTATTATCCAATCCAAGCCAACCCATAGGGACTTCCAGTTCATTATTGACAAAATGCAAGCCAACCTTGCTAGATGGAAAACCAAAATGCAAAATATTACTGGAAGGACAGTCCTCACGGAAACCACCCTTGGAAGCATCTCATCCCATGTTATGCAGTTCATAAAACTTCCCTAGAAAATCACTAAATTGATTGACCATCCAGAGGAATTTTTTCTAGGGCACCAATGCTAACAAGAAAAAGTTTCAGCTCATTGGTTGGGACACCTTAACCTTTGCTAGTGCTGGTGGTTTGGGCATCAAAACTGCCAGATCAAAAACAAGGCATTACATGCAGACCTATCTTGAAGGGTGTACACAACCCAAACTCCTTGTGGGCTAAAATCTTCTTCTATAAGTACTGTAGGGCCTACGATCAACAACCAAAAGCAAGAATCACCTCAAAACTTTGAATTACATTAGCACGGGTTGAAGTACTTGTATGAACAATCTTAGATGGACCACACATAAGGGTAACAGAATCAAATTCTTTAAGGATAAATGGATACAAAAACAAGACTACATTAAAAGCCTTATCCAGGGTCCCTTAAGAAAAGGAGAGGATCAAGTGAGAGTGGACAAAGTCTATAATAATGGCAGATGAGCAATCTATTTCCACCTTCCCCAATATCTATCCTATACCATCCAAAACTCTTTCATCCCTTTTAACAACAATAAAAGTAACAAACTATATTTGGACAAAACCAGTAATGGTGCCTTCTTCCTAAAAATAGCTTACCAAACCACAGTGGATGCCTTTCCTCATACCACCACCACTAGGAACACCAACTTTCAGTGGATTTGGAAACTAAAAGTTCCTAACAAAATCAAAACCTTCATTTGGATTTTCCATCATGACAGACTTTTGACTAGGAAGCATCTTTACCAAATTGGAATCAATAACACTACCCAATGCCACTTTTATGACATCCAAGAAGAAGACATCTATCATATCTTCTTCAGCTACCCAAATGCTACTACCTTTGAGATGGACATTGCTAGGAAAAGTTACACCATCAATACTTTTTGACTCCTCTACCATCAATACTTCCAACTGGTAAGCCACTTGGGATGCCATAAGGGAATACCCTTCAACAACTGGCTAGGTCGGGATGTTATTATTCCCTTTGAACTTTGGAACATTTGGTTAAAAAGCAATGACAACCTTTTCAATTATAAAAATAATACCATTGACACCCAAATTGTTATCCACCTAGCCATTGAGTTCCACTTTATGACTGATAAACTTAATAGACACCAGAGGATCTGTCTTGACCCGAACTAGGACCGATGGGTATTTCAAGTCCCACATGGACCGTAGATCACCCCTGCACCTTACTAATCAAAACGCAACACACCTCAAAGTCGAATGAATTCCAAACATATAATAGCTTAAGAAAATTTTAATGCATGTCCATGACCAACCATCGACGACCGGCCAAACGACCGACCGACACCGCCTAATAACGATAGTAGTCTAAAAAAATCCTTCTAACAAGAACCAAAACTAAATATCAATATAATGTCGGGACATCCCCCGACTATAGCCAAAACAAATCTGAACAGTCGAAGAAGCAAAAGAACAAAACATGAAATATAGACATACGGTGTATAGAAGCTCACCAGTTCAATGTCAACTCACGAGCTGATCCCAAATCCTAATCATTGAACAAGATGAGTAGAAGTATGACCAGTTCCTGCATTGTGTGAGGATATAGCATCCAAAGATGATTAGTGGGGTGAACGCTAGCATGTAACTCAGGCATAAGGATAACATAATGTCATGATCAAAAATTTAAAATCATTCAAACAAATGCACATAATCAAATGCATATACATATATGTACTTCACATGCTGGGATAGGGAACAAGGTTTAACATGCACTTAAAACTTTATCCTGGATTGTGTAGCTCAACCGTCATAAAATATACCCACGATCTATATGGGATCAAACACATACACATGGTCGAGCCTCAGTGCATATAGTCGCTCGAACCAGAGAATAATCTCTTAAATATGCCCATGCGAGACTCAAACCTCCAAACATATACTAAGGTGACTTAAGTACCCAATCATGTAATGATTTACGGGTGATTCGAACCTCCCTAATCAAGAAATAATAATGAGGGAGACTCAAACCTTGATGGAAATTTGACCCCTGCGTCGACAAATGCAGTTTTCAGTATCGGTCGCTCAGACCTTCACTTTCTTGACTCAACTACACAACCCTTATTAGAGCCTAATTAAAACAAGTATCACATGTTCTCATTCATTGAACCATATACCACATTAAGGCATATATTGTTGGTATCGTCATACCAACTTCACTTGCAAGGTAATAACATCATGCTAAAGCAATTTGCATAAACTCCGCGAGAACGACTCCCTTTGTTCATTAATACAAGGTGGGGGAACACCGGCTCCTTTTGTTCATTAAATCAAACCATTATGTTTGAAATACCTCTTGATATTATGCAATAGTTCACGACTAGTTCAATTTCACAAATTCCCACATTTGTTATAATTTAAGAACCAATTTCACATCATGGGTTTGAGGTCATAACCACTTTAAAAGTCACAAGTTTGGGAAATTCACAATTCCCTAGTCCATTCGCCATACCCAAGCATCCACAAGTCCAAAACCATTATTAAAGCATGAATAATCATATGTAAACAATGGAAAACATTGTTCAACAATAAGCATTTTCAAAACCATCATAAATCTTTCATGAACCATACTTTAAATCACATGTTTTTACAAAATTAATAATTAGGGAAGAGTAACATACTTTAAAAACCAATAAGTCTGCAGAGAATCCAACCCTTGAGCCCTTAGATGACCAATTTGATGATGCCATAGCTTAGCTTGCTTGAGTGAACTTAGAGAGCCTGTGGGGTGTTTGAGAAGTTACTTGGATTAGTTTTTGAGTGTTAATAACACACTAAAAGGGTTATAAGTAGTGGGTTTCAATTTTTATAAGAGGAGAAATATCCAAAATGCCCTTAACTTAAAAGCTAAAAAATGACGCCTTTAACTATGGGTCAACCCTTGACTCGTAGCAACTCCTTACGATTAATCACTATGAGTCATTACCAAGGCAGTACAACCAAGGCACCTCACATTGCTGACCTTATGACTAAGCCATTAGAATTATAATAGGACCCTACTACTCCTAGGGTCTAATCATAATCAACACAGAATCCAAATTGAGTCTTACACTGGACACCTTATGATTACACCTAACAACTCATAACATCCCCTTATGGCTCTTAGTGAGCCACTTATACTCAGAGCGGAATAATGCCACAAACTTATAAGATTTGGTTACGATTAATCCTAACGACTCAATGAGTCTTTAGGACCAATACCATCAAGTGGTACCTTACGAATAAAGTCACATGACCCATCAAGATGCCCTACAACTCGTTCAAGGCAGGGAACTCAAAAAAAGTTAAAGGACTAAACACCTGGAGCGTTACATACTCCTCACATAGGATCATTCGTCCTTTAATGACAGGACAAGGCATTTACTAACACGATTAGACCCCAAACATCATCACTTTTACGTTTATGACAGAAAACAAAGATACCAAGGAATTTACAATCTTCCTTTAACAAAGATAAAAAAAATGGTAAGGAAATACACATTCCCTAAGCACGATTTTCTGAATCAGGAAACAAGAATGGGTACTTGGACTTCATGTCTTCCTCGGCTTCTCAAATAGCTTCCTCAACCTTGTGGTTCCTCCAAAGGACCTTCACCAAAGCCACATCTTTGGTCCATAACCAATGGACTTATCGATCCATGATTTCCACTGGAACTTCCTCATAAGAAAGGAAATCCAAAATACCCACACTTTCCAAAGAAACAACCATGGAAGGATCACCCTTGTACTTCCTCAACATCGATACACGAAACACAGGGTGAACAAAGTCCAAATCAGAAGGAAACTCCAATTCATAAGAAACATTACCAACCTTCTTCAAAACCAAGTACAGGCCGATATAACGAGGGATGAGCTTCCATTTCTTCCCTAACTGCATCACTCCCTTCATGGAAGACACCTTTAGGAAAACCGAATCCCCCATCTCCAATTCTAATTCCTTTTGCATCACATCCACGTAGGACTTTTGGTGATATTGGGCAGCCCTAAGATTCTCCCGAATCACCTTCACCTTTTCCATCGCTCGGTGAACCATGTTTGGGCCAAATATCTCAACCTCACCAACATCAAACCACCCGATGAGAGATCTACATCTCCTACCATACAAGGCCTAAAAAGGAGCCATACAGATGCTAGAGTGATAACTATTATTGTAAGAAAAATCTATGAGTGGCAAGTGGCCAAACCAACTACCACCATAGTCAATTATACAAGCATATCTGTATCGTCCTTTTTGCTTACCCATCTATTTGTGGGTGGAAAACAGTGCTAAGGTTCACCTTAGTTCCCAAAATTCTCTAAAACAACCTCTAAAAGTATGATGAGAATTGAGTATCTTGATCAGATATGATGGAAATTGGACTACCATGAAACTTCACGATCTCCTTAATGAACAACTTAGCATGATTCTCAAAAGAGAAATTGGTCCTCACTAGCAAAAAGTGAGCAGACCTAGTCATCCTATCCATGATGGCCCAAATCGATTCAAATTTCCACCGATATCATGGGAGACTAACAACAAAATCCATATTAATTATCTCCCATTTTCATACTAGAAACTCAATCTCTTGAGACAACCCACTGGGCCTTAAGTTCTCTATTTTCACTTGTTGACATACCATGCACTTAGCCACAAAATTTTCCACATCTCGCTTCATATTATTCCATCAATAAATCTATGTAAGGTCATGATACATCTTTGTCAAACCAGGATGGATCGTATACCGCAACTCATGGTCCTCGGTCATAATTCTACCTCACAAAATATCAACATCGGGAATGGACAACCTCCCTTGATACCTCAAGGCACCATCACTACCAATCTCAAAGACAATCACTTTCTGCTTACCTACATCATTCTTGATTTGTATCAAGATGGGATCCATCACTTTCTTCTCTTTTTCCTCAGCTCTAAGACATGACTTCGCCACCTCTTGAACAATCACGCCACCCTTCTCAGAATCTAATAGATGAACTCCAAGATTTTCCAAATGATGAATATACTTAACCAAATCTTGCTTCTTCTCATCCACATGAGATAAGCTTCCCATAGACAACCTGTTAAGAGCATCAGCAACCACGTTAGCTTTACCTAGATGGTAATAAAGACTTATGTCATTAAGCAGCTCAAGACACCTTCCTCTTCCTAAGATTTAGCTATTTCTAAGTGCATACGTACTGTAGTCTCTTATGATCAGAATAAATATAAACATGAACTCCGTATAAATAATGCCTCCAGATCTTCAATACAAATACCATAACTAACAACTCTAAGTCATGAGTCAAAAATTCTTCTCATTAACTTTAAATTGTCTAAAAGCATATGTAATCCTCCTTCCATACTGCATTAACACAAAACCAATTCCCATCCAGGACACACATAATAGACCAAAAAACCATCCGTACTCTCGGGAAGGGTCAAGACTGGAGTCGAAGTCAACTTGTCCTTTAAATTTTTGAAACTGCCTTCACAAGCATTCGACCACAAAAACTTTGAGTTCTTCTGAGTCAACTTGATCAAAGCGACCATATCAAGTTTGAAAGGTTGTCTTAAGGATATTCGTCTCACTAATTTTCAACTGATGGTACCTGGACCGAAGATCAATCTTGGAGAAGAAGTTAGCACCTTGAAGCTGATCAAAGAAATCATTATTCCTTTAAAGTGGATACTTATTATGGTTACTTTATTCAATTACCGATAATCAAAATACATTAAAATGGAACCATCTTTTTTACGCACGAACAAAATAGGTGCACCCCACGGGGACATACTAGGATGGATAAAACCCTTGTCTAGAAGATCCTTTAACTGCTCCTTGAGTTCAACTCAGCTGGAGCTATTTTATATGGAGGGATAAAGAAAGGACGAGTGACCGATCCCAAAATCAATCTCCCTATCAGGAGGAATACCAGGAAGATCATCAGGAAACACCTCTAAAAATTCATAAAACACCGAGACAGTTTGCAAAGAAGGACGTTCGGATCTAGAAACCTTAATATGCACTAAATGATAGAGTCACCCTTTAGAAACCAATTTTTGAGCTCTAAAATACGAAATAAACCTTCCCTTAGGCACTACGGAACGATCTTCCCACTCAATAATCCATTCATTTGGGAATTTGAAGAGGACCTTACAGGTTCGATAATCTAAAGAAGCATAGCATTAATACAACCAATCCATCCCTAATATAATATCAAAATCCACAATGTCTAACTCTATCAGATCTACCAGAGTCTCTCTAATACTAACAGACACAACACAACCCCTATAGACTCTTCTAGAAACTATAGAGTCTCCTACCAAGGTTTAAATAAAAAAAAGGTCTAAAATACACTCAGGATTGAAACCAAAATACACAACCACAAATGGGGTCACATAAGAGAGAGCGGACCCCAGATCAATAAAAAAATATAAATCATGAGAAAAGGGTTTCAATATACCAGTGACAACATTAGGGAATGCCTCGAACCCCTAATAGGTAGTGAAGGCATAAAAATAGTTTTGACCAGTCCCGAAGCTAGAAGCAGATGCAGCACCCTTAGGTGCAGGAGCTAATGCAGTAGCAACAGGAATCTTATTTACCCCAGAAGCAACCCTAGAAGGATAATCTCTCTGCATATGACCAATCTGACCTTATTTGAAGCACTTGTTCATTCTTTTTTCACAGAACCCATGGTGTATCTAACCACAAAATCTACAAGAGAGATATGATAGAGTTGACTGAGCCTCACTGGCCTTAGAATGGGTACCCTATTCCCTAAAACCATCACCACTCTACAAATAACAATCACCTAATGACTTTGAGTACGGAGCACTGGCCGTATAGTAGGAACCAGAATTGCCCTACTTCTTCTTAGATCATTTTCCTCAATCTCTACCACCTTGTTATTGACCTCTACCCTGATCCAATAGTGAAACTTATTACTCCGTCCCTCCCCAAATTTAGCCTATCTCTTTTTCTCTTCTTCGACTTGCTGCACATAAACTACAAGCCAATAAATATCCATATCCTTCTTTAACAAGGCATGCTTACTTTCCAGAATCAAGTCTCGGGACAACCCAAAAGTAAACTTCCTCATTCTAGCCTTCATGATAGATACTAATTCTGGAGCATACCAAGACAATTAATAAAACTTCAAGGCATACTCCTTGACTGACATCTTGCCTTACTTCATATTATTAAAATATTCCGCCTTTGCCTCCCTCAACTCTCGAGAAAAGAAGTGGTTTAAAAAAGTACTAGAGAAATTATCCTATAAAGCAGACTCAGCATCATCACCCCTAGACTGGTCCCATTCCTCGTACCATTAATACACCATATCTTTCAACTGGCAGAAAACCAACTCCACGCCCTCCACACCAGTGGTATGGATCATATAAAAGATCTTTTCTCTCATCTATAAAATATTGAGGATATTCATCAACTTTAGAACCAATAAAAATAGGAGGACTCAATATCATGAATTGGCCAACTCTAGTGGCTTCGGAGGATACAGTAACAAAAGCAACCCACTAATTGAAAGTCTACCAACTAGGTAAGAAAGTGAATAAACTGGTGAAACTCAGCATTAGATATATCAACTCGAGGTACTTGAGGAGGAATAGGGGAACTGGTGTGGCTATATTAGGGAAATCAGAAGCAGTGACCCTAGACTGGCTCTGAATTTCTGGAGTAGAACGAGATCCGTCCATATTATCCTCAAAATGGATAGAAAAGTTTCCACGGTTATCAGATCTTCTTGGAGGCATGATCTGAAAGGCGAACAAACGGGGATTAGAGAGATCCAAGACCTTAGACTTTATCTTGAAAATAGAACAACAAGAAAGGGAAATATTCCTAAATGCCTCATAGATTCTCCCTTGTAAGTATGGTGCACTATACATCCATAAATCGGAATCTACTTGACACAGCTTTATTGGACACCCAAAGACACAAAACTTACGCTCTAATACCATTTTTGTCACGACCCGAACCAGGGCCTGGCCGTGATGGGTATCTCAAATCACACATGGATCAGAGATCACTCTCTGTACCTAACCAACCCAAACACAACACACCCCATAGTGTGCAATAGCTTAAGAAAATTTAATCCATGTCAATGACCAACCACCAATGATTGGTCAAATGATCGACTGACACCTCCTAAAAACCACAGTAGTCCAAACTAAGTCGTCTAACAAGAAATAAAATTGAATTTTAATAAAAAGTCAGGGCATGCCCCGACTATAGAAAAAACAAGTTTGTACAGTCTAAGAAGTAAAAGAATGAAACATGAAATGTAAATTTTTGATGTATGGAATCTCACCACTTTAATGTCAACTCACGAGATGATCCCGGATCCTAATCAGTGAGCAGGAGGAGTAGAAGTACGACCAATTCTATATTGCATGGGGATATAATTTCTGAAGATTGTTAATGGGGTGAACGCTAGTATATAACTCAGGGATAAGGATAACATAACGTCATGATCAACAGATTAAAATCATTCAAGCCAATGCACATAATCAAATGTATATACATGTATATACTTCACATGCCAGGATAGGGAACAAGGTTTAACATACACTTAAAATATTAGCCTGGATTGTATAGCTCAACTGTCATAACATGTACCTACGGGCAATATGGGCCCCTACTCTCAACCCCTTTTGGGAACAAGTTTATGTAGACGCATGAACCAGATAATAATCTCATATATATGTACATGGGGGAGTCGAACCTCCCTAGTCACTTTGATCCCTACATTGGCAAATGCAATTTCCAGTATTGATAGCTCGGAACTCCACTTTCATGACTTAGCTACACAACCCATACTAGAGCCCAATGAAAACAAGTATCACACATTCTCATTCATTGAATCATATTCCACATTATGGCATACATTATTGGTATCATCATACCAACTACACTTGCAAGGTAATAACATCATTCTAAAATAATTACCATTAACTTGGGAGATCAACTCCCTTTATTCATTAATACAAGGTGGGGGAATACAAACTCCCTTAGTTCATTAAATAAGAACATTGTGTTTCAAATACCTCTTGAAATCATGCAATAGTTCATGACTAGTTCAATTTCACAAATTCCTAAATTTCTCATAATTTAAGAACTAATTTCACATCATGGGGTTGGGGTCATAACCACTTCAAAAGTCACAAGTTTAGGAAATTCACAATTTCCTAGTTCATTCACCATACCCAACCACCCACAAGTTCAAAACCATTATTAAAGCGTGAATAATCATATGTAAACCATGGGAAAATATTGTTCAACAATAAGCATTCAAAACCCCTAACCCTTATTTCAAAAACATCATAAATATCTCATGAACGATACCTTAAATCACATGCTTTTATAAAATTAACAATGAGGGGAGAGTAACATACCCTAAACACCAAGAAATTTTAAGAGAATCCGACCCTTGATCTCTTAGATGACCAACTTGATGAAACCCTAGCTTGGCTTGATTGAGGGAACTTAGAGAGCCTTTGAAGTGTTAGAGAAGTTACTTGGTTTAGTTTTTGAGTGTTAATGACACCCTAAAGGGCTTATAAGTCATGGGTTTCAATTTGGATAAAAGGGAAAATATCCAGAATGCCCTTAACATAAAAGTTGAAAAGTGTCACCTTTCACTACGAGTCAACCCTTGACTCATAGCCACTTTTTACGACTCATCACCACAAGTCGTAACCAAGGCAATACCACCAAGGCACCTTACACTACTGACCTTACGACTCAGCTATAAGAATCGTCATGGGACTCTACGACTCATAGGATCCAATCATAATCAACACCAAACCTAAATTATGACTTACACTGGACACCCTATGATTACACCTAACGACTCATAAAATCTCCTTATGGATTTTAGTGTGACGCTCATACTCACAGCAGAATTATGCCACAAACTTACGTAATTCGATTATGACTTATCTCAATGACTCATCATGAGTTTTTATGACCAGTACTCTCAAGTCGTACCCAGTACAGTAACTTCAACACCATTTTTTGGACACCTTATGAATAGGGTCACATGACCCATCAAGATAACCTACGGCTCGTAGGGATAGCTGTAGTCAAGGTAGGGAGCTCAAAACTCTAAAAAATTTCAAGGACCAAAAACCCTGCCAATTATAGGATCACCGCTACCATTGAATTAAAATGGGACCCCCTCCATAAGGGACCTATAAGTTCAACACAGATAGTGCATTTAAATAATAACCAAGTAAAGAAGGAATGGGGGATGCATTTGGAAACTACCAAGGTACTTAGATGTTGGTCTACATAAAGTCCTATAACCATATTTTACCCCATCCATGATGAGCTTATAACTATCCTTGATGGCCTAAAAATTATTGTTGCTCATGATCTTAAAACACTATAGATTAACTCCGACTCCCAACAAGTTGTAAACATATTTGTGCAAGACCATCTAATCTATGGAAAAATTCACTTTGAATGTAGGTCCTTGATGATGCAGTTGAATTTTTCACCTCCCATTCACACATGGATGGAATAAAATAGAGGAGCTGACTCTTTATCCAAGGCATGAGAAAGCATAGAAGTAACCTGGAAATAATAAATTTTTCTAGTTCCTCCAATGTTTGCAGCAGAGGTTGTGGTGGCATATAGAGTAGGAACTATTTTTCATAGGAATGTTATGGTCTTTAATAATAATACCACTTTTGGGCAAACTACAATCGAAAATCCTTTTGAATAGCATATAACAAATACAGTTCCTTCTTCTTAAATAAGTTTAATTATCTAACCAGAAAAGTAAGATAACAGTACATAAAATCACCTAGGTGACCATGAATTTTTCATTTTCTCAGTTTTTATAAAAGTAACACAATGACAAGCATACAAAAATGAAGTAAGGAATACGTGAGGTTCTTTCTATTTCACCTTAAATTCCTATCAGTATTATTCCTTAACTACTCAGAAAGTATTTTTAGGAGAAATTATGTAATCATAAATGGAATCAAGTAAGGTACTACTATTTCTAGACTAACAACCATCTTGAAGCTTAGCATCTAATGTACAAATCACCTAGAGCATATTAAGAGGAAAAATAATCATACTAAAAGGGGTAGGTTTTTAGCTAAGTTAAACATACATTTCACTTTTCACTACTTTTGGAGAATCCAACATACACCTAGAGACATTTTTAAAGAGTCGAAGAAACATAGGTTTTTAAAGACACTACATTGTAAAGTGCAACTTCCTCCTTTTACATACAACCTTAAAGAGACAAAAAATATTTTTTAATCTCTTTTTCACATAACTACCATATTCCTAAAGTTACCATTTTTGTAAAAAATTATGATATTCCTGATATTCATAAAGAAATTAGCATCTGTGAGCTCCAGATCCACCAAATGATAGATATTTGAATTATCTTTCCAACGCAACTAGTTTTTCCTTAATCCAAAATCAGAGTAAGAAAATATGGCCTTTTTAGTGAAGAACCGCTCTATAGTGAGATACCATGAGCCAAACCACGACATAGGTTACATTGTATGAACGTACAATGGTCTTGTCTAATCAAGGAAATCCCAACATCTGTAGACAAGACAACCACAACATCTAAAAATTGATAAAATTTACCCTTATACCACAAGAGGGAACCACGATTGTGGAAAGGTCTCGTACGTCCTTCTCAGCAATTTCTAATTATGATGTTTAGAGGGTATATCAGTCTTTTTCCATGTTTTTAACACAAAAACCACTTCACTTTTAGTATATCAAGGGTCATTATTGGGGTTAATATTACCCTAAGACCTTATTACTTAGAAAAACATCTGACACTTTTCTTTGAAAAGAGAAAAAGGTGATTCTTTCCCCAAGACAGAGCTAGAGTCCATCTTCCTCAGGCATCCAATTCTAAAAAATTCTTAAGGGTTCGATATCCATGTATGTGGGATCTCATCAATGGGTACCCTTTTACCCATAGAGTCCTAAAGTTAACCCAATTCTTCATTTCATATCATTTTCACAATTTAAGATTTATAATTATTGGTAAATTTATTTATATCTTAATCCTTTTGTGTCATTGAGTTATAATCCTCATATGAACATATATTTCAGTAATATTACTTGACCATGATCACAAACCCTAGTTTGATTATAAGGATTCATCATTGTTGGACTTGAGTTATTGAATTATATAAATTCATTCAGTTTATAGAATTGACATAATAGTGGCATTCTTCAGAGATAGAGGGTTATGAACACCCGATGACCTAGGATTTCATGCATATGCTTTTGGATACTATATTCCCCAGTTTAAATGTTTTAAATACTACCAGATATTATATTTATTTTTATTGTTCGGATTATCATTAGACTTGAGCATTACAGTTATCAACGTTATTTAGTTGGGAGTAGTACTTAACATCGAGAAGATGTAGGGATGGAATCATTCACTAGTTAGGTTGAGACCTTTAGTAGAAGTCCATAAATACCAGAACTACGATACCACCATAGGTTCAAAGGGGTCTCCATCAAGCCACTCTTTAGCCCTTAGTACTTTTGGACATCAATTTAGTGGTCAAAGAATGTTGAACTACTATGTTGGTGAAGGATATGGACATTTCAAGGCTGATGGTTCATGCTCAACAGATATAAAAAGAGAAATCTAAGGAGAAAGAAAGAGAGAATAAGAGGTCCAAAATAGGTAGCTTTAATTTCTCTCAGTAGAGGCCATACGGTGGAAATCATTCTCAGTTCTTCCAGAAATCTCTAGCTCCAACCCTATATTTTGATAGTGCCCTCATCCTTAAGTTCTGACAAGATAATAAAGATAGGGCATTAGGCTCTAAGTCCCAGGATAGTGTGAGCAGTTTTTATACCAATTACTTATGCAAAAAAATATGTTAGGAAATAAAAGAATAAGTGTATGGGCAGTAGTAAAGGTCTCCTTAGGTGTGGCAAGCTAGGCCACATATTGAGGGAATGCCTAGTGGCTTCAAAGAGAGGTAGTGATGCCCATCAGCAAAGTCAGTCCAATTCTTTAGTGGCTCCAGCAAGTTTCCCAACTTAGAAGGGGTGCCTTATCTAGTGCAGCTAGCGGAAGTTAGAATAAGTTTTATGCCCTTCAGACTCTATAAGATTAGGAGATTCTCTTTATCTAGTCATGGGTATGTTACAAGTTTTTCATATTCATGTTTATGCATTATTAGATCCTGGACACACACTTTTTTTTGTGACTAACTCCTTATATAGCAGTAAACTTTGGTGTCAGTACTGAAATTCATTTAGAACCTTTTATAGTCTTTACTTAAGTTGTTGGCTTATTCATAGCTAGACGGTTACACAATAAATTTTGATGTCATTTGTGTTATGGATTGACATTATTCTTGGTATGGATTGTCTACACTCTTTATATGCCTCTATTGATTATAGAAAGAGAGCAGTACAATTCTAATTTCAAAATGAATCAGTTCTAGAGTAGAAGGGTAGTACCTCAGTGCCTATGGGTCGCTTTATCGCTTACCTTAAGGAGAGAAAGTTGATCTCCAAATGGTGTATCTATCATCTTATCCAAGTTAAGAATTCAAAATTCAAAGCCCAAACTTTTGGGTCAGTTCTAGTGGTAAATAAATTTCTTAAAGTGTTTCCTAAAGATCTACCTTGAGTTCCTCCTGAATGGGATATTGACTACAAAGTAGATCTCTTTATAGATTCCCAACCTATTTTAATTCCACTCTATAGGATAGATCAATCCAATCTTAAAAAGTTAATTGAAGGACCTCCTAGAAAAGGTTTTTATTCAATCCAACAACATCTCTCCATGGGGTGCTTTAGTTCTTTTCGTGTGCAAGAAGGATAAGTCTCTCAAAATATGCATTGAATGCTGTCAGTTAAACAAGGTCATAGTCAAAAATAAGTATCCCATTCCCATAATTAACAACTTATTTGACCAAATTTAGGGTGTAAATTTCTTCTCTAAGATAAACCTAAGATCAGGCTTTCATCAGCTGAAAGTTAGAGAACGTGAAATTCTGAAAACAACCTTTCAAACTTGGTATGCTCACTTTGAATTAGTTGTTATTATTTTGGACTAACTAATACTCTTGCAATTTTTATGGACTTTATGAATAGGCTATTCAAGCAGTACTTGTACATGTTCATCATTGTCTTCATAGATGACTTCCTCATTTATTCTCTGAGTGAGGATGAACATGCATATCATTTGAAGATTGTCTTAAGACTTTTAAAGTTCATCAGCTATTCACCAAATATAGCAAGAGTGAATTCTGGTTGAAATTAGTAACATTCCTTGGCCATATTATTTCTGAGAAAGGCATTCGAGTTGATCATCAAAATACCAAAGTAGTGAGAAATTAGCCTAAACCTATCTCTCTAAAAAATATCAGGAGTTTCTTTAGCCTATCTGATTACTATAGATAATTTATTGAGGGATTTTCCTCTATTGCTTATACCATATCCAAGATGACTTAAAAGAAAGTTAATTTTAGTGGTCCAATTCTTGTGACAATATCTTTTAGGAGTTGAAGACTCGAATCACCACCGCTCAAGTTTTAACTTATCCCGAGGACTCAGATACTTTTGTGGTTTCTTGTGATTCTTCTAGGGTTGGACTTGGCTTTGTAGTGATATAGTGGGGTAAGGTTATAACATATGCCTCTATATAGCTCAATCCGCATGAGAAGAACTAGTCAACTTATGATCTTAAGTTGAAAGCAGTTGTTTTTGTCTTAAAAATTTGGAGGCATTACCTCTATAAGGTTCATATTGGCGTGTTCATCAATCACAAGAGTCTTCAGTATGTGTTCAACTAGTGAGATTTAAATCTCCATCAAAAAAGATGTCTAGAGTTGCTAAAGGTTTATAATATGAGTGTTTTTTACCATCTGAGCAAGGACAATTTGGTGGCCTATGATCTTAGCAGATTATTTATGAGAAGTGTTGATTATGTAGAGGACGAGAAGAAAGAACTAGCTTGCGAGGTTCATAAATTATCTAGGCAAAGAGTTTGGTTGGTTGACTCACTCAAAGGTAGTATTTTGGTCCAAAATAGTTTGGAATCCTCCTTGGTAGCCAAGGTAAAAGAAAAGGAAGATAGAGATATTACTTTTCTAGAATTGAAAACAGCAATCCAAACTCAGAAGGTTGAGGTTTTCTCACAAGGGATTGATGGTGTTCTTCGCCATCAAGGCAGACTATGTGTTCTGGATATGGATTATTTAAGACAGTGAATACTAGTGAAAGCTCATATTTCTCAGTATTCTATCCACCCAAGAGACACTAGGATGTACTGTGATTTACGGGAAATCTATTAGTAAAATGGTATGAATAAGGATTCAGTAAAGTTTGTGGCTAAGTGCCCAAATTTATAATGGTTAAGGCTGAGCACCAGATACTGGGTGGCATGCTTTAGGAAATCCATAGTCATATGTGTCATCCTTTAGGACATAAATATTCCTACTTGGAAGTAAAAGGTAGTGAATATGGACTTTATTTTAGGGTTGCCTTATACTCATCGACAACAGGATTCTATTTGGATTATTACAGGCACATTGACTAAGTTGGCCCATTTCCTGCTAGTTAACATTTCAATCAGCTAAGAACCATGCTAAACTCTACCTGAAGAAGTTGGTGAAATTGGACGGAGTCCCCTTGACTACCATTTCAAATAGAGGTACTCGGTTTACCTCTAGGTTTTAGAAGGCATTTCAGAAGGGTCTTGGTACCCAAGTTTATCTCAGTACAAACTTTCAACTGCAGATAGATGGTTAGGTAGAAAGGATCATTCCGACATTAGAGGGAATGTTGAGAGCATACTTGATTTATTTCAAGGGTAGTTGGGATGATCACCTACCTTTGATTGATTTTGCGTGTGATAACACCTATCACTCTAGTATTCAGATGGCCCCATTTGAGGAACTTTATGATAGAAGTTATATGTCTCCTATTTCTTGGTTTGAAGTTGGTGAAGCTATATTGATAGGGACAAACTCAGTCCATAAGTCTATGGAGAATGTTCATCTAATTAAAGTGAGGCTTAGAACATCTCAAAGTCGTTAGAAGTCCTATACAGATATGCGAAGAAGGGAACATGAATTTTTTGTTGATGATTTTGTATACTTGTAAGTTTCACCTATGAAAGGGGTGAAGACGTTCTGAAACCAAGGAAATATTTTTCCCCACTTTTTGTTCCTTATGAGATTATTGGTCATTTTGGCAAAGTATCCTATAAGTTAGATTTTCCCGCTAACTTAGCAGTAATCCAAACTTTCTAAAAAAGTGCATTGGTGATCCTGTATCAGTTGTACCCTTAGAATATGTGGGCGTGAAACATAGTCTGTCTTATGAAGAGGTTCCTTTTGAAATCCTTGACCATTAAATTTGTAGGTTGAGGAATAAAGAGTTCAGATTGGTAAAGGTTCATTGGAGACATCAATCTGGTGAGGGAGCTACTTGAGAAGCAGAGGCAGATATGATGACCAAGTACCTCTATTTCTTCTTTTCGAAATTAGTACTAGCTTGAGGTAATAGTTTATCTTAAGTAATTAGTTCTTTATATTTCATGTCACCCAACTATTCTCATGTCATAACATGGATCCTTGAGTTTGACTCAGTCCATGTTCAATTACCTACTCATTAAACTCTGTGTAGGAATTTCATGTATAGATAGTGTAAAATAAGTTCCAATAATATAAAGAGTAGTGAATAAATATAGGAATTGCATCTCCTTTCCCCTAACCTTCCTTCTCGATCAGTTTCTATTTGGGGACGAATGACCCTAAGGGAATATTATAACACCCCGTAAAGTCCAAGACAAAGCTAGAACCATGCTTCAAGTACATGTAGGATTAATCTTCAAGTTTTAATAGTATGAGAGGGGATTTGGCCATGTACCAAGGCCCCAAGAACCCCCTAGTCCGTAATCGAGCCAAAACCCCTCTTACAAATAGATTCCTAAAAAAATAATCAGTTTGAAACGAGCATAACTTCTAGATTCTGATGTATTTTTTTTTGCTACAGGCCCACCAAATGATAGATATTTGAATTATATTTCTAGATCATAGAGTTTTACAATAATCCAACATCAGAGTAAAATGTTATGGCCTTTTTAGTAAAACACTGCTCTGCAGTGAGATACCACGAGCCAAACTAAGACCGCCGTTAAATTGTAAGATCATATAATGGTCTCATCTGATCGAGACAACCCCAACATTTGAAAGTTGACAAAGTATACGCCCATACCACTAGAAGGAACCACACTCATTATTTGAAACCATGATCCTAGTATCACGACCCAAACCATGGTTTGGTCGTGAAGGGTATCTCATGTATGCTAAGGACCGGAGACCACCCTTATTAACCTAGCCAACTAGAACACAATATAACTAGCAACATATAAGTTCTAAACATATAACAAGATAGAGCTGAGTTTCGAACATATAACAAGATAGATATCAACAACAAAAGGGATCTAGGAATCCATAAACAACCCACCCATACTTTGTTAACAAAAGCCTCTAAGAAACAAAATATCAACCTAGGTAAGTAAATTACCCCGACCATAACCAAAAACACACTTAAATAGCCTAAGATATAAGTAAAGACAAGAACATGAAATAAGGGCCTTATGGATAATGGAAGCTCACCGCTTCAAAGCTGACTCACGGATAATCTAGAAATCACCTACCACTGCACAAAGAATAGAAGTATCTTCAGACCCTGCATCGTGTAGGGATGCAACATCAGGGGATAGTTAGTGGGATAAGCTCTAGCATATAACTCAGGTAAGGTATAAAATAATGACATGATCAATAAGTCTAAAAATCATTCCAAAACCATATTCACACAATCATATATATATATATATATATATAATATGCCAAAATAAGGGGTCAAGGTTTTAACATGAAAGTTAAAACATTAACCTGGACTGTGTAGCTCAAAATGTCATCTATACCCACAGTCTATATGGGTCCAGCTTTTACCCTGCTGAAAGGGTCCCAGTGCATGTTAGTCGTACAAACCAGGATATTAAGAATGATCGAGGAATCCACGATCCTTTGCTTAATCCAGAATATAGATATATAAAGTCCATCACAAGCACATGGTTATCAAGACCAACCCTCATGCCGGCAATCATGGGTTTCTAATATCACCACCTCGGGACCTCCACCTTCACGGCTTAGCTACACAACCCCCTTTAAGCCTAATTAAAAAAATTACAATTTCCATTCATTAAACTAAGGACCATCCAGTAAGGCACATACCATTGGTATCGTCATACTAATTATACTTGCAAGCTAATCTCATTATGCCATTTCCATTTACCATCAACTTGGGGGAATCCACGACCCCTATGGTCCAATTATTCATTAACTTAGGGGAATCCAAGACCCCCAATGTGCAATTTAAAACCAATTCATGGCCATAAAGGCCTTTCAAAGCCATTTGTATCCCATTATCCTTTTATACAATGCAATAGATTCAATTTGGTTTCAATATGCATTTACCCATGTTTCAAAGCCAATTTCATAAGGTTGGGTTGAGGTCATTACCAATTCTATTACCAAAATCAATAAAGTTTGGGGGATCCACGACCCCCATAAGACTATCAAATAAATTTGGGGGAATCTATGACCACTTATTCCCATTTACCATGCCTATGTACCCAATTGGTTCAAAAGCCATCAATTCAAAACATAAATGATACACAAAATCCATGGGAAAAGTAGTTCAATCAATAGTACCCAAAAGCCCCCCTCAACCCAATTTCCAAATAACATTTAAATCACATGGATAATAATCTTAAACCCATCTTTCCTACGCACGAAAATAATGGAAGCACCCTACAAAGAGACACTAGGGAGGATGAAACCCTTATCAAGAAGATTCTTTGACTGCTTCTTATATTCTTTGAACTCAGTCGGAGTCATCCTATATGGAGAGTGAGAGATAGTATAGGTATCTGATCGAAGATCAATCCCAAAGTCTATTTCCCTATCTAGTGAAATACCACAAAGATTATCAGGAAATACTTTAGGATATTCGTTAACCACGGGGATAGATTGGAAAAAGAGACTTTCAGAACCAAAATCCTTAACCCAAACTTGATGTTATAGACATCCATTTGAAATTAACTTTCGGTCTCTAAGATATGGAATAAACCTCCCCTTAGGTACTAAGGAGCTTTCCTCTGAATTTATTATCGGTTTATTAGGGAGTTGGAAACTGACCTTCTGGGTCTGAAAATCTAGGGAAATGTAGCACGAATGGAGCCAATCAATCCCGAAGATAACACCAAAATCCACTATATCCAACTCTATCAGGTCCACTAATGTCTCCCTAAAAAATATAGACACCACACTACCCCTATAGACTTTTGTAGCCAAAATCCAATCATCCATCGAGGTAGACACAGAGAGGGGATTGGAAATGCACTCAAGATCGAAACAAAAATATCACAAACCAATTTCCTCAGGTCATGATGGCGCCTACCATAACCGACCAGTAGGTAGGCCAACCCGTAGTCTAGAACGGCTAGTAACAGACTAAATAATATAAGAAAAAAATATGAAATATATGAAATAAAGATCAATACATAGAAGAGTCCCAAAACCTGATAGTAGCAGTACAAGAGCTTCTAAACATAATAAGAGTACAAAAGTAAAATATCAAGAGACGTTGATACAACTTATCTCAGAATACAACTTAGAGACTAGTCTAATACATAAGAGAGAGATAAGTAATGCTAACATCAGGAGCTTACTCTAAGTCTCTGAACAGAGCTGATTCGCATGATGCACACATCAACAACGATAACCTATACTATGATTTGTAGGCTACAGGAGTATAGTATGAGTACTATCAAATATACTCAGTAGGCTACTGCTAACTGACCTCCAAAGATAAAGCAGATACATACAGTATATAAACAAAATGGAAACTACACCCAAGAGTCAAGAAATCATATGATAAGTCAATGAGATAATAAAGAACAACTATCTTGTTCATGTCCAAGTGTCTAACATAATAAAACTAAGGAAATATCAGGGTGAACTATCCTGTTCCAGCAACATTCAATATACGTCAATGCTATACCATATATCCCAGGTCAATATACTAATAAAAGCGAAAGAAAAATATATATAGCAATATACAAGGCGAAGAAATAACTATACAACATAAACAATGAAGAAAGGGATATACGGTAGTTTCATAGCTTCATATAGTTAGATATATATATATATATACATATAAACATGAGGTCATCTCAAAGCATAACCTATATCATTATATTCTCATTTTGAGACCTCATTATAATAGAATCGAGATTTAAATACTATTATACTTGGGGTTTCTAATCCACATGGCTAGACATGAAATAATCGTGCATAATAATGCAATTATAAGATAGGAGAGGTTGAAGACATACCTCAAATCCCCATACCAGATCAAAGATCAATCTGTCATAAGCTAGCCATAATAATGATAATAACAATGATAACAACAATATCAATAACAATATGAATAACCAGCTACTCAAGATAACCAAATACCTAGCCGAGCCTATTCGTACCCCCACTAGCCTAGGCTCAGAAGGTTCAATCAATATACAACACACAAGGAGTATTCTTTACCCATATCTATGCAACCATCCCATATCGTCTAACAGACATAGGTGAATATTGGTGATAGGCAATGCGCATGCAGGAATAAATACAAAGTACACAATCAATGTCACAAATCATCATAACTATCCTCATCAGGACCATCATCATCGTAATAAACCTCCAGCCTTGCCGGGTATGAATATATCATTAATATATCCTCCAACCTTGAAGGTTATCGACATCATCACAAAAGTATCCTTTGGTTTTGCTGGGTATCACTATCATCATAATAGTATCCTCCGGCCTTTTAGGGTATAAATATCATCACAATAGTATCGTCCGGCCTTGTTTGGTATCAATATCATCATAATAGTGTCCTCCAACCTTGCCGAGTATCAATATCATCACAATAGTATCCTCCAGCCTTGTCGAGTGTCAATATAATCATAATAGTATCCTTCAGCCTTGTCGTATATCAATATTATAATAATAGTATCCTCCGATCTTGCCGGGTATCAATATCATCATAATAGTATCCTCCGGCCTTGCTGGGTATCAATATCATTACAATTAACATTATCAAAGAAGATACACTAAGATAGTCATAAACATACACATATCACTAGAGAATATCTATCTAGTCAATACTTTCCAACTACTCATTATTGGTTAACCAACACTTATTATAATAGAATCACTAGTTCACTAGTCATCACATAACCTCTAGTTATTAGCCTAAATATTATCCTTCACATAATCCTTACTGACGGGATAGCAACTAACCACTAGTTATTAAATAGACAATATTTATCATCTAATCAAGGTTCATCACTAGACCAAAACCGTCATTTGTCAACCATTCATTATTATCAACTAATCATTCTATATCCGTTAATAATTACTAGACAACACAGTACTACTTGTCACCTAACCATCTTTTATTAACTGACACCATTCATTAAACAACCATCGTTAGCTACCATGTTTCAACTAAGCAAGATTCATTAACTATCCGTCAAGTGCTATAGTCCCCTAATAGACAAGTAGTTACTACATAGTTTAACTATATAACAAGAGCAGTCATAAGATCACATTTCAGCTATAATCATATCATTTATAATGGTAAATAATCATGAACATACCAAATCTATGCTTGCCATTACTAGTATTCAATTAGTGGAATAATAAGCATCATACCACATCTTCCTTCATCCTATACCGAAGAGATGTGTACAAAAACATATACATATTCATATTCATAAACTGTAATCACATTATTTATAATGATAAATAGTTTTCAACTATTCAATCAATATCATAACACGGCCCTTGCCCCATTAATTTATATGAGATAATCGCAACATCATAATCATGGCCTTAGTCCCATACACATATTCGTTACTCATATCAATAATCATATTTATAATCCGTAGTATATCTCTAATCATCTCACATATAGGAGGCATAATATCAATAAGTATGTAATCATCTATCACAAAAGAGGAATCGCACATCTAGGAGGCATAATATATAGACATGTAATCATCTCTCACATAAAAGGCATCTCACATCTAGGAGGCATAATATAGATGGATATGTAATCATCTCTCACACAAGAGACATCTCACATCTAGAAGGCTTAATATATATAGACAAGTAATCGTATATAAGATATCTTATATCAATAAGTCATACTTCATGACTATGGGAAATATCACTTCTCTAGGATAATGTACATATCAAAGAGAAACATCGTCTCTATAGGTCCAACAATCATGACAAAAAGAAATAGCAACTATATAAGCCAATCATCAACTCTAAGATGAAATAGCATCTCTATAGGCCATATAACGTATCTAGGAGGAATATCATCTCTAAATGCACAATATCACTTCCACAAAGAGTATCATAACCATAACTCAAAATCCACAATTCGGGAATATCAATACAAGTTACCAAGTTACAAAGTAACCTTATTCTAAGGTTTACTAGCCTCATCTATGTCTAACATCCTCACTAAGTCCACAAGACTTAAGTAAAGTTTAGGCCTAAGTGGGCCGAAGGATCCCACTTCTAATCCACAATTTCCATAATAAGTCATACTATGCCCCAAACTAGTTTAAGATATCTAGTTCATTTTGTAGATGTCAAGTAAGCCATATTCAAGCCTAAGATAATAACTTTGACTAGAAACAAGGGTACTCAAGTCAAATCTACCCAACTTATGATTTCAAGACTACCACACTAGCCCAATAAGGCTAAATATACAAATCATTTTTCAAATACTAAAACCATATTTGACACATAGCATTATATCGAATCCATGCTATAACTAGTCTAAACTAAAGAGGAAAGAAAATAGGATACAAAGGGGTTATAAACATGCTATCTTATTAGTCCAAAACCCTCATCTAATTCCCAAACATCAACAATCAAGGACAAGTTATTCTACTCGTAATCAATCCTAACATCCATATTCGCACATAACATATATCACACATCATCAATGAAGAAAAGTGGACAGAAGCCTACCTCAATGCCAAACCGCAAAACCTCACTTTATTCACCACATGCTCGTCTTCACTTTACAATCCTCAAAATGCCATCACACTATCAAAACCATAATCTACTCATCAATGTAAGTCTAATGATACTCATGTTTCACTATTGTGCTTCGGTTCCAAAAACGACACCAAAACCCCAAGTGGGTCCCACATATGAAAAAACAAATTTCCGAGACTAACCCAATGTTCACACATGAATAAGGAATCATAACCCTCAAAGAATGGATGAAAACGAAGCATACTTTGGGATAAAATCAAGCCTTAAGCTAAATTGGGGTTTTGGGGCCAAACTAAGAAATTCAAGCATGAATTCAAGAAATTCTTACCTTAATCTTGAAGATAATTGCGATACAAGATTATAATTAAGCTCCCAAGTCACCCCCCATGACCAATTTTGAGTTATTGCACTCATTTTAGGGTTTCTAGGTCTAAATGGTGAAGAGAAAATGCCCCAAACGCATCTTGGGGCCTTTATATAGCCCCTACAGGTACTCAGATGTCACAATAGTGGTCCTACGGGCATGATCATGCTACTCATAATCACACACTTTTGGTCACGATCGAGGTTGCACTAGATAACAACAAACTCAAAAAAAAGTTTTGACCCTTTGAACTCATTCGAAATCCAAAGAACATGATCCAATAGTGAATTTTAGTGTAAACCACATTTCAAATCCATTAGAATCATCAAAACTTTCATTGAAGATTGTTTAGGAAAAAAGTGGGGCCCACACCTATAGTTTCCTAACTTTTCATAAAATCTACTCAATAGCCTAAAATAAGTCTGGGAGCCTTTGGACCTGGACGAAGGGTCTCCCTAGCCTAAAATATATGTTTTGAATGTGATGGTGACGTGGGTTTTTAATCTGAGGTTATTTCGACTAAATGTGGATCCTACACCCATTCTTTATAATTTTCAACTTTCCTACTAATAGGTCAAAATGAGCTTATGTGCATTGGGACCTGAACCAAAGGTCTACCTAGACTAAAATTGATATTTTGGATCTGTTGGCACAGTTGGAATTTACTTACGAGATTGTTTCGCTGAAGCTTTCTCTCGGTGTCCATTTGGAACCAACGAAGACTTCAAAATAGAGAATTGGCTCTAAAAAACAAATGAATTGCTCGGTAACCAAATCGTTGGTCCCAGCAAATCATAAATGACTTGGGGAAGCTATGGATAGTGAAGGTAAGCATAAATATGGAAAATGACCTAAAGGGACATTACACAAAATGAATAGCCACATAAGGGGTCACATTAAAAAGGGTGGACCTCAAGTCAATAAGATAATATACATCTCCAGAGAAAAAATGTAACATACTAGTGGAAACATCAGGAGATGCATCAGATTCCTGATAAGTGGTACGAGCATAAAGGAAATTCCGACCATTATCAGTAACAGAAGTAGCATCCCTTTGGTGCAGAAGTTGATGAAGTAGCAAACAGAACTTATTATCTCTAGAAGTAACCTTAGCTGAAAAGTGTCACTAGAAATTACCTAGCTGACTACAATCATAACACTTATTTCTCCTCTTCTCACACTGGCCAGGATAAAGCTGTCCACAGAAATGACAAGAAGGATAAGAGGGGACTAACTGAGCTCTACTATCCTAAGAATAGGAACCTTGTGCCTTAAACCCACTATTATATGAAAGTGATGATCACTAGAGAACTTAGGATATGAAGCACTAGCCATAGAATATGAACCCGAGTTTTCCCAAGTCCCCTTCTTGACCCACTACCTACCATCTCTATGATGATAGGCGGATTTACACGCCTATATCAATATATTTTGCCCATATTTTAGCCTAGTTTTGAGAACAAATTATATATTTCATGCACTTTTAGTCCTTTTTCCCGTAAATGAGCTAACGAACATGACTAGGAAAGTTTCAGGTATAAATAATGCAAAATACAGTATTTTATGGCTAACTTGACGCAAAAGAAAGCTCACGAACGAAGGAGAAGGAAGTGAGACGCCTAAAGGACCAAAACTGCTGCATGGAAAAACTGTCCCGGGCTAAAACAGCAATTCTGAAGACTTTGGGAACTTACAGACACAAAGCTGGATTTTGACAATGATACATTAACCTAGTACAATTAGGTTATGTATTTCATTATTTTATGTGGATTATGATAATGTTACCTTAACCTAGTACATTTGGGTTAAGGATTTCATTAGTCTAGTAGGATTTGGTTATTTATTTCATTAGCTTAGTAGGAGTAGGACATGGGTATTATAAATACCCTATCATGCTAGAGATTTTTAAGGAATCTTACATTCATCATTCAACAATTAATTTTCTTCCATCCCTCTCATCTTCCACTACAAACACTTCTAATCTACTATTCTATTCTTAAACTCCACAACAAGAGAATCGTTACTTGCTAAGGAATCACGCCTCACGCCTATCACTTGATCTACACGCCATTACTCAATATCGTGATATAATAACAATGTCAATCGTGATTTCCTTCGCATTCATGGGTAACTAAACTTCTCTGTTGGGGTTATGGAAGCCGAATGAGTTACTATCTATTGTTGTGAGTTTGTGAGTTTGTGAGTTCGAGGCACGTATATTGCTTATATCATTATTCTCTTCATCTTAAATCTACATTCTTTGCGGTTGCAAACGCAAGAATACGCCAGTCTAATATTTAACTTGTTCGAGAGAAAAGTTATTTGTCTGGAAAAGAGATAATGTCAAGGTAGTAGGACACCCTTTCCTATTAAAAAGCTAGTGACGTAACTGGACTAACCCCTTGGAGAATTCGTACTGTTAGACACGCTTTAAGCTCGAGAGAGTTAAAGTGAAATAGTCCTTGTTTAGGTCGAGAGACGCTTGGAGTTACCATCGACTACAATCCTCTATAAGCAATTGCATGTCAGAATTCTACACACTCATAGACAATAGAGACGTATACCTCAGAAGGTGGACATAACCCCAACGCTTCAATTCTCATTGTTTACAACCAACGTAACAATCTCTCTTTTTTTACTTTATTATTTTCAGCTTTTGTTTACATTACTTGCAAAACAAGAATCCCCCCTTCTTACGAGACTTGCACCAAAAGTTTAGTAATTTTACTTACTTGTTGGCCAAGCTATTCCCTGTGGGATCGACACCCAACCCAGGTTGGGTTCTATATTTGCTAACGACCGCTTTACACTCAAACGAGAGCTGTAGATTGAGCGTTATCAAAAATTGGCGCCGCTGCCGGGGAATACAAGTGTCAATCAAGTTCGTGATAATTACTAGACCCTTTGGTCAAAGATTCTCGTACTTTTACGTTTAGTTTTTGTTTTTGTCTACTGTAGGTTTTTATTTTAGTGCATGCCCCATACTCGAAGTTCTGGTCAACCGTGATTACCAATCAATCCTGAACCACAACGCATTGGTAGAATGGAAGCACAAGCTGAAATCGCAAGGATGGCTTCTCAACAGGAACAAGCAAGATTGGCTGCCCTTGCCGCAGCCCAGGTTCAACAGCAGAACATTGATAACCCTGCACGAGCAACAAACCCTGACGATAAGGATTTAGGTGATGACGAGTTACTAAACCCAAGGCATGATGCTGAAATCACAACACCTGCCAACAGAAGAGGTCGACAAGCTCGGTATAGAAATGATCGCCAACCTATGCAGCCAGCTTTCGACGATGATGATGATGATCTTGATGGTGTCGGAGCCACTGGAGCTATAATTCCACCACCATTAGCGCCCGGAGCCAAGTTCAACATCACAAGCACCATGATTCAGTTATTGCAACTCAAGGGATTATTTGGTGGACTAGCAGGCGATGATCCGAATATGCATCTCATCAACTTTATTTTTACATGCAAGTATTTTGACAATCCTGGTGTTGGTCAGAATGCAATTCGATTACGGCTATTCCCATTGTCTCTGTCTGGGGAGGCAACACTATGGTTGAATGGTCTGACTCCTGATTCAATTACAAATTGGAGGCAATTGAGAGACGCTTTCCTAGAAAGATTCTTTTCGCCTTCCAAAAGGGCACAATTGAGAGATGAAATCAACAACTTTCGTCAGCTTCCAACTAAGCTCTTCATGAAACATGGGAGAGGTTCAAGACAAAGCTAGCGAGATGCCCAAACCATCACATGACTAATGTTCACCTCATGGAGATATTGTATAGAGCCTTGAATTCAATAACTAAGCCAGTGGTGGATAACGCAGCTGGAGGATCTTTTATGGACCTCACCTTTGGTCAAGCAAGCAATATGTTAGATCGTATGACGAAACAAAGTAGAGCTTGGCATACCAGGGATTCTGAGGTAGCAAGCCCCACTTTATCTATTGGCATGACTGCAGACCAAAGGAGAAGAGAAGAAGAACGTGATCAAGATATGGCCCACATGAAAACACAAATGGATCTTCTTACAAAGCATTTATTATCAGGGAAGACCAAAAAAGTGAAAGCTGTGGCGCTAAAAGGAAGAGACAAATCTGATTCGGAAGAGGAGGCCAACTACTTGAACAATCAGGGGGGTTTCCGTGGGAATACCCAAGGAAACCAAGGTCGGAACTATTATGATAAATATGGAAGCAAAGACCAAGGTAGTTGGAAGAAAAACAATGAAAAGAGTGGTTTGTACGTTCCCCCTGGTAGACGTGATACCACCACATCTAATTCTGGAAGTATGGAAGACATGATGGCTAAATTATTAAAAGGAGTGGAAGCAACAAGCGCGGGAGTTACTGAGGTAATTAATGATTTGTCCTCCATGAAACAACTAGTTGATTCTCATTCCACTTCAATCAAGCAAATAGAGCAGCAATTGAGCCAACTGTCAGCAGCACTCAATCAAAGAAAGGCTGGCACTCTACCTAGTGATACTGTGCAAAACCCAAGGAATGATGGGTCATGCATGGCCATCACTACCAGAAGCGGTAAGGTGCTGGAACCTTCAGCAAAAGGCAAGCAAGTGGTTGACGAAGTAGCAGACATGGATGATAACGCAAAAGAAGAAAATGCCGCAACAACCAGTCCTAACGTCAAGGACGTCACGCCCAGTGACGTGCAGCCTGAAAAATTGGAAAAATGGAAGAAAGAGGAGAAGAAAGCCATGGAGAGAACACTTCCATACCCACCACCACCTTTTCCCCAAAGATTGAAGAAGGTGGCAGATGACACAAAGTTCAGCAAATTCATGACCATGTTGAAGCAGCTGACCATTAATGTTTCGTTGGTAGAGGCGCTAGAAAAGATGTCTGGGTACGCTAAATTCATGAAGGACCTGTTGACAAAAAAGCGGGCAGTAAGCTATGAGCCGGCAGATAATATTCATCATTGCAGTGCAATTGCCACAAGGTCCTTAGTACAGAAGAAGGCAGACCCTGGTGCTTTCACTATTCCTTGCACGGTTGGATCTATGAATTTTGCTAAGGCATTGTGCGATCTGGGTGCTAGCATCAATTTGATGCCACTATCCGTCTACAAGAAGTTGGGGTTAGGCGATCCGACACCAACCAATATGAGGCCCGTGATGGCTGATAGGTCAGTAAAACAACCTGTGGGTATCTTGAATGATGTGTTGGTGAAGGTGTCTACCTTCATTTTTCCTGCAGACTTTGTGATTTTGGATTGCGAGGTGGATTCTGAAGTTCCCATAATCTTGGGACGTCCTTTCCTTGCAACAGGAAGTGTGCTTATTGACATGAGAGATAATGAGCTTTTATTTCGAATGAATAACGAAGTGATTCGTTTTGATTTGTGCAAAGTGATGAAGCAGCCAAAAGATATGGATGTGTTCTATGTAAATGATGTTCATTATGAAGATAAGAAAGCATTATCTGTAGAGAAACAGCTTACTGTTGAGCCATTGTCTGCTGCGCTGCTGAAGGTTGAGCATGAGGACGATGAAGATTATGAAGAACTTATGGGTGCTCTAACAGAAATAGAGTCCTATTCCCATACTCCTAAGCAACCATACCGTGATCTTAAGAATCAACCTTCACCTACAGCGAAGATTTCCCTTGAAGAGCCACCGATGCTAGAATCGAAAGAGCTCCCCGATTATCTAAGGTATGTGTTCTTGGAAAGTATAAAGATACTTCCGGTGAGTGCGGATGATTTTAGTAAACAGCACGTAGACACTCTCATCTCTACTCTGAAGAGATACATGAGAGCTATGGGTTGGACTATTGATGATATAATTGGTACCCCTCCTACAAGTAAGCCTCATTGTCATCTGAATCCATTCAGAAAACGATCCACCATCTATCCCGACGAAGACTGAGTACTCGAGGTAACCATGTCGTGCCACGACAATAAATAAGGCGTTAGATGGGAGGCAACCCATCGTTTATCATTTTTCATTTATCGTTTATCGTTTTCTTTCATTCTAGTACTTGATTTGATTTTGATAAATGAAAAATCCAAAAATAAGAGTCGTGCCACGACCAAAACTAAGGCGCTTGGTGGGAGGCAACCCATCGTACTAATAGTTTTCATTTGTTTGAGCGAATATAGGTGCAAGAAGTAATCAATGAGGAGATTGATTTCAATTGACGATTTGGACGCATTGTATGGTAAAGTTGGTAAGTTAGGAAGGGTGATGCATAAGGCTATGGATTGAGCCTTTCCCACGCCAAAATAGGCTTCGAGGAAGTCTAGGCCTTGGTAAAACTAGGCCACGAATGATGCATAACCTATCCTATAGCCTAAGGTCTCGGAATCTAGTGTGCTATACACTATGCGCCGCCTATTCCTAGGTATGCTTTTGACTATGCGCCGCCTATGCTATGGCATTTGGTCTCAGTATCTCATATGCCATAGACTATGCGGCGCATATGTCTACAAATGCCATAGACTATGCGGCGCATATGTCCCATTATGCCATAGACAATGCGCCGCATATGTCATTGATATGCCGAGTATTATGCGCCGCATATGTAGGATTTTTGTCTCCAAAACCGAGTGTAAATGGGTCATAACCCGACCCATACTCTTCCTATATAAAGGGGACTTAGTTTTATAACACAACCACAATAGAAAATACCCTAAAGGCGCCGCATACTCTTCCAAATCTTCTCAAAATTTTCTTCTTTTGCTCTTCCAATTCAAAAAACCATCTCCACAAGTTTCAAGCAAGTAAGTACTCTCTTATTCTTCATTTATTTCTCGTAAGTACTACGTTGCTATGGCTATTATGAATTGCTAAATTATATAAGATTGTTGGTGATGTTCATGTGTTTGGATTGTTGTTGCAAAATCATGTGAGTGAACATATACGTAGGAAAATCTTGACTTGTTTCCAACTTGAATTTGGTTTCAATAGCATTGTTATGATATTTGTGGAATTGCTATGGCTATGAATATTGCTTAAGATTGTTGTTTGGATACTTACATGTTAGACTATCCCGGCCATCGGGATAAGACTTATAGTGCCTACCGACTTAGGAGGTTGTGATTGTTGTAAGAATAACGATTCAATGTGGTAACCCCTATGTAGTAGTGTTGCTATATCTACCATGAAAGTAGTCCAATGGCTGCAAGTAAGTGATGCATTGCTGATTTTCTTGTCGGAATACAATCCTAAAACATATCTCGATGAAATCTGAGTAAATCGACTACTTTTACCTCACTGATTTGTGTTAACAAAACTAAGTGTGGGGTGGTACCCCTAATGCTTGCTTATAGATTGTATCAAGTGAGACTGTGCTGCAACTAACACTATTTCTAGTCTCAGGTACAATGGCACCTAAAGCGAGGCAAGGCAAGGAGAAGGCGACCACTTCCCAAAAGGGCAAGAAGAGAAGTCGAAAAGACCAAGGAGAATCATCCTCAGCACAACTACCACGCAGAATGTTCGAAATAAAATGGGTTCTTGAGGAAGAAGCCAAAGCATGGTACAGCAGCAACAAAGAAAGAAAATATGTGCACGTCGACTTGATCAACAAGGATACCTTAGCAAAGAAGGAGCCGCGTATGTTGGCAAAAATAATGTCTTTGAAGCTGGATTTCATCTTCCGCGATATGGGAGAATGTAATCTTGATTTGACAAGAGAGTTTTACGCCAACTGGTCACCGGAAACAACAGGCAACGAAGTCAAAATTTGGGGCCAAGTGTTACAGCTCAACGCGGACTGGATCAACTCTTTTCTTGGCTTACCTTCGGTCGACCCAGCACCATTCAAAGAGTTGTACAGCAGGCCTCCTTATAGAGCAATACGACACACGCTTTGTGGAAGCATATCGATGGCAAGGTGGGGCAGACATAAAGAAACCGGACGACACAACACCTTCCCCTATGCTTCACTGAATAGGGAAGCAAGAATCTGGATGCGTATTGTCAACTCATGCCTTATTCCTGGGACTCAATACACCAAGATATCAAGAGATAAAGTGTGTTTGGTCTATGCTTTGATGATGAATGTCCCTATCAACTTTGGGGCAATCATTCGCTCTACCATGAGGAAGGCCAGACTCCACAAAAGGTCCCACTTCACGTTTGGAAATCTGTTGACAGCAATCTTGTGGAAGGAGGATATCGAAGAGGAACCAGCTGACCACAAACTCCCACATAACCCAAAGAAGGTTGACCTTACTAAAGTCAAAGATGCTGAAACAACTCATGGTGTCAACCTTACTACTGCGGAAAGACATGCTCGTGATGAGAGTTTCTTCTGTCATCTTTATGGCATGACACGATTTACTATGATGAGTGGTGGACGTGTTCCAACTGTTGCAGAGCTCCAACAGCTGGACCACGACTATCCCATGAACATACATGCACGGGAGATGTGTGGAGTGGGCGTATACTTTGAGGAACCTCTAGATGATGATGTGCTGACTGATGACGATCGACGCTTGCCAGACTCTGACGAGGAGGAGAACTCTGACGACGACTCTTATGATGATTCCGACGAAGGGGGTATGACCCCCGACAATGAGGAAGAGTCCGACTAACCAGGTTCCTCGTATTTATTTTCCACTGAGGGAAGTGTCCTGTTTAAGTGTGGGGTGGCGGTATCATATGTTATACTTCTCTATCGCATCTATGTTTGTTTATTTTGTTGTTGTTTTTTGTTGATTTCTTTTCGTGTTTTTGTTGTTTTTTCTAGCTTCGCATGAAATTATTTTGATAGGCAGCATGAGATTATAACAAGAGTATGTGCTACAATTGTGACTATTGAGACGTTTAGGCTCTAGTTGTGACTCATTATGTGATATTATGTGGTTCAATTCCTTCACTTGTTGGGTCGAGAGTCTATATTACTTCCAAGCAAGTTGACCATGTGCCTTGTGTGTGTGAGATAATCGTATATTCTATGTGTGTGGCTGATGCTAGAACTTGCCTGGTATGTATGCAAAGCGAAAATAAGGAGTGTAAGTTTAGGATATGATTTAGGCATTTCTTTGGCAACCTATATTTGTTTACCTTCAGTTTTACCTACCCATGGACATCATCCTAGTTAAACCCTTTTGAGCCTTTAGCCTATTTTCTTTGACAACCTTGTATGTAAGCCTAATCCATTTTTTTCAAGACCGTAATTTGATCCAAACTCCTAAGTGCTTTAAAGTGAAAAAGTCATGTGACAACATAAGAGGAAATTGGGTGAGTATGATGCTATAAATTGTAATGGTTCTTGAATGTGTTATGAAAAAGAAAGTGTTATCATAAGAGGTATGTTGTGAAAAGAAAAAGGAAAAGAAAGCTGAAAAGCGAGTTGTGCTTAAAATTTAAAAACAAAAGAGGAGAACAAGGGTGGTAGAATAAAAGAAAGAAAGGTTGAAAGAAAAAAAAAGTGTCAATGATACAAAGTGATGTATTAAAGCGCTTAGGAACTTAGTCACTATTCCTGGCCAAAATAGTCCTACCCGTCCCTTAGCCTACATTACAACCATCAAAAGACCTACTTGATCCTAAGCTTAGCATTCTGACATTTAGTAGAGTATTACATTAAGGGAAAGCCTATGGTCATCAGTTGCTACATATGAATTCTTTGTGAGAGTGAGAGCAAGGACATTTTGATACCCATGTTTGAAAAATATGCTATACTTGTGAGTGATTATGGGTACTATAGTGTGAGACACACATGGTTGATGAGTTTTGGATAGTTGTATATGATTCTATGCACTTTAACGTTTGCATGCGAGTTGATCACCATCACGAGTCTATACTTGAGGTTAAATTGTTTCTACTTATAATCGAAAAGCTACTCTTGGTTGATAATCGTTGTGCTTGTCTTAATAAATGTTTTGTGTTGTTGCTGTAAAAACCTTAAGTTGATGCTTAGAAGGACATGATATGTTGTTCGAGGACGAACAAATCTCTAAGTGTGGGGTGTTGATGATAGGCGGATTTACACGCCTATATCAATATATTTTGCCCATATTTTAGCCTAGTTTTGAGAACAAATTATATATTTCATGCACTTTTAGTCCTTTTTCCCGTAAATGAGCTAACGAACATGACTAGGAAAGTTGCAGGTATAAATGATGCAAAATACAGCATTTTATGGCTAACTTGACGCAAAAGAAAGCTCACGAACGAAGGAGAAGGAAGTGGGACGCCTAAAGGACCAAAACTGCTGCATGGAAAAACTGTCCCGGGCTAAAACAGCAATTCTGAAGACTTTGGGGACTTACAGACACAAAGCTGGATTTTGACAATGATACATTAACCTAGTACAATTAGGTTATGTATTTCATTATTTTATGTGGATTATGATAATGTTACCTTAACCTAGTACATTTGGGTTAAGGATTTCATTAGTCTAGTGGGATTTGGTTATTTATTTCATTAGCTTAGTAGGAGTAGGATATGGGTATTATAAATACCCTATCATGCTAGAGATTTTTAAGGAATCTTACATTCATCATTCAACAATTAATTTTCTTCCATCCCTCTCATCTTCCACTACAAACACTTCTAATCTACTCTTCTATTCTTAAACTCCACAACAAGAGAATCGTTACTTGCTAAGGAATCACGCCTCACGCCTATCACTTGATCTACACGTCATTACTCAATATCGTGATATAATAACAATGTCAATCGTGATTTCCTTCGCATTCATGGGTAACTAAACTTCTCTGTTGGGGTTATGGAAGCCGAATGAGTTACTATCTATTGTTGTGAGTTTGTGAGTTCGAGGCACGTATATTGCTTATATCATTATTCTCTTCATCTTAAATCTACATTCTTTGCGGTTACAAATGCAAGAATACGCCAGTCTAACATTTAACTTGTTCGAGAGAAAAGTTATTTGTCTGGAAAAGAGATAATGTCAAGGTAGTAGGACACCCTTTCCTATTAAAAAGCTAGTACCGTAACTGGACTAACCTCTTGGAGAATTCGTACCATTAGACACGCTTTAAGCTCGAGAGAGTTAAAGTGAAATAGTCCTTGTTTAGGTCGAGAGACGCTTGGAGTTACCATCGACTACAATCCTCTATAAGCAATTGCATGTCAGAATTCTACACACTCATAGCCAATAGAGACGTATACCTCAGAAGGTGGACATAACCCCAACGCTTCAATTCTCATTGTTTACAACCAACGTAACAATCTCTCTTTTTTTACTTTATTATTTTCAGCTTTTGTTTACATTACTTGCAAAACAAGAATCCCCCCTTCTTACGAGACTTGCACCAAAAGTTTAGTAATTTTACTTACTTGTTGGCCAAGCTATTCCCTATGGGATCGACACCCAACCCAGGTTGGGTTCTATATTTGCTAACGACCGCTTTACACTCAAACGAGAGCTGTAGATTGAGCGTTATCACTCTACCACTATTTTTCTAGCCTCTACCCTGCTCTAAATATCTGAACTTTTTATTCTGCCTCTCTTCTATTTTTTATTGTTTCTTTGTTTTCATCATCAACCTATTGCATATACACTACAAGCCTAGAGATGTCCATGTTATTATTCAACATTGCAGCCTTACACTCTAGTACCAAGTATCGAGACAAATCCAAATCAAACTTTGTAATTCTCGCCCTCATACTAGACACAATCTTCGGGGCTTAACGAGACAACTGGTGGAATTGAAAATCATACTCCTTTACAGTCATCCTACCCTACTTCAACTTTAAAAACTCCTCAACTTTAGCCTTCCTTAACTCCTGAGGAAAGAAATGATCAAGAAAAGTACTAGAAAACTCCTCCAAAATAAATGGCTCGGTATCATCACCCCTCGACTGCTCCCACTCCTCATACCATTGATATGCCATATTTTTCAATTATTATCCATCAAACTCCACACCCTCCATATCAGTAGCATGCATCACCCTAAATATTTTCTCTATTTCATTAACAAAGCCTTGAGGATCCTTCTCAACCTTAGAGCCTTTAAAGGAAGGAGGATTCAATCTCATAAACTGGCCAACTCTAGTAACCTTAGAAGATGGAGTAACAAAACCAAAACGATCAGGCTGATGATACTGAGAAGTCACCAATTAAGTCAACAGATGAATAGATTGACGGAACTCGTCATTAGAAATATCTCATTGGGCCGCCGAGGCAGGAATATCATCAGCCGAAAAAGCCCAAGGAAGACTGGTCCACGAGGGAAAGTATAGAGCAGGGACCCTAGACTGAATCTAAACTCCATAAATAGGGCCCAGTTACATCCACATTATCCTTAAGTAGGATAGAAGATCTTCTACGAGCATTAGATCTTTAAGGAGGGATGATCTGAAATGCGAACTAACAGAAATTAGAGGAGTTTTAAAGACCTTAGACTCTATGGCCCAAAAATATATCGGAAGAAAAAAGAAACATTCCTAAATGCCTCGTAGTCTCTCCTTTATAAGTGTAGCGCACTAAAAACCCACAAAAAATATTCTACTTGACACGGCTTTGTGGACACCAATTGACCATGAGCCTAGGCTCTGATACCAAGCTTATCACGACCTGAGCTAGAGCCTAGTTGTGACGGGTATCTCAAGTCCACCAAGGATCGAAGACCACCCATATTAACCTAGACAACCAAAACACAATACAACTAATAGTTGATGAGTCCTGAACATATAACAAGATAGAGCTAAGCTCTAAACATATAACAAGATAGATAAATCAACAATAAGAGGATCTAAGAATCCACAACATAACCCACCCACACTTTGTCCACAAAAGCCTCTAAGAAACTAAACATCGACAAGAGTTGGGACATGTCATCGAATATTGCAAAAAACCCTCTAAAATAATCTAAGACAAAAGTAAGGACAACATCAGAAAATGAGGGCATTCCAGAGAATGGAAGCTTACCACTTCAAAGATGACTCACGAATAATCCAGATATCATCTACCACTCTATTTGGAAAAAGAAATATCACCAGACCCTGCATTGCATGGGAATACAGCATCCGAGAATGATTAGCGGGGCGAGCACTAGCATATAACTCAAGGAAGGGATAAAATAATGCCAGGATCAATCAGTTCAAAAATTATTCCAAAACCATATGCACACAATCATATACATACACTCACACATAAATATATATTTATATATAAAATATGCCAGGATAAGGGTTAATGTTTTAGCATGAGAGTTAAAATATTAACCTATATCATCTATATCTGTGGGATATATTAGTCCAACTCTCACCATGCTGAAAGGGTCCAAGTGCGTGCTAACTGAATGAATAGAGGTATTGAGGAAGGCCGGGGAATCCATGACCCTTCGCCAATCCAAGATATAAATATATAAAATCATAAGTACACGGTCATCAAGACCAACCCTCACACTGACAAACATGGGTTTCCAGTACCAGCCCCTCGGGATGTCCACCTTCACGGCTTAGCTACACAACCCCCTGTAAGCCCAATTAATACATTTACACATTTTTATTCATTAAACCAAGGACCATCCAGTAAGGCATATACCATTGGTATCGTCATACCGATTATGCATGGAAGATAATATCATTATGCCATATCCATTGACCATCAACTTAGGGGAATCCACGACTCCCATGGTCTAATTATCCATTAACTTAAGGGAATCCACGACCCTCATGGTCCAATTATTTATTAACTTGGGGAAATCCACGAACCCCAAAGTTCAATTTAAAATCAATTCATGGCCATAAAGGCCTTTCAAAGCGCCTTTTATGCAATGCAATATCTTTAATTTGGTTTCAATATGCATTTACCTATGTTTCAAAGGCAATTTCATAATGTTTGGTTGAGTTCATTACCAATTTAATTACCAAAATCCATAAAGTTGAGGGAATCCATGACCCTCATAAGTTTATCAAATCAATTTAGGGGAATCCAAAATCCCATATTCTTATTTACCATGCCCATGCACCCGGGTCAAAATCCATCAATTCAAAACATAAAGAATTCACAAAAGCCATGGGAAAAGTTGTTCAATCAATAGTACCCAAAAGCCCTCAACCCAGATTCTAAATCAATAATTAAATCACATGAATAATAATCTTAAGCATATGCTTTTAACAAAATAAGTTTTAAGAAAGAGATACATGCCTGAGAATATCAAGAATTTGGAGAATAAACCACACAAATTGACTCTTAGATACTCAATCCCCTAAGAACCCTAGTTGTTCTTGCTTGGAGAATTAGAGAGAATTTAAGAGTGTTTATAATTTTCTAAGTAATAAAAAAAAACTCTTTAGATGTTGTATGGTTGTGGGTTATGATCGGGGGAAGAGGGAAATGACAAAAGTACCCTCAATTAAAAGTATAGAAAATTGGTCACTAGTCGTTACAAGGAACGTCATGACTTATGATGACTGGGTATGAGTCATTTCCTAGACTCGTAGTTTGGGCAGTGACTCCGAGCAGCCTTCACTGGTTTGGTCACAAGTCACACCCTATGACTCATGATCAGACCTTACGTTTCACAGAGTCTTAGTCGTACTTAAGACAGAAACATTGGTTACTCTACTGGTTTGGTCACGAGTCACTCCCTACGACTCGTGACCACACCTTATGACTCGTGATGATCCAATCATATCTTGTGCAGTGAGCTCTAAAACATAGAAATTTTAGAGGCATGAATCTAGGGTGTTACACCTAGGCACGATCGTGAGTCCCATAAATGCTCCTGATGTAACCATTAAACCTACAAACTAAGGTACAACCGTAGGTAGATCCCATGATCATACTAAAGCTTTTGTCTGATCATATTCAGAGATCTCTCATACAACTCCCAACCATGAGTTTAACCTACGATCCTAGGTTGTTATAATGATTATGAAAAGGTCTCGTACGTCCCTCTTAGCAGGTTCTAGTTATAATTTTTCAATGGGTATATAAGTCTCTTACCACTTTTAACACTAGAACCATATCGTTTTAGGTATCTCAAGGGTGATTATTAAGGTTAATATTAATCTAAGCCCTCATTAATCAGAAATACATCAGACACTTAGTTTTAAAAACATAGAAGAGGTGATTTCATTATCCAAGGCAAAGCTAGGGTTCATCTTACTCAGGCATCCAATTCAAAAAAATTTACAAGGTTCTCATCTCTAGGTTTGTGGGTGAATAGATCCCCTTTCAACCATTGAGTACCAAAGTTAACCCAATTTCTAGTCTATTTTTTTTCACAATTTAGGGTTTATAGATATTGCTAAATTTATTGATATCTCGGTCCTTTGGTTTCATTAAGTTATAATCCCGGTATTAGCATGAATTTTCGTGCTATTACTTGACCATGATCACTAAACTAGTTAGATTGTAATGGTTCATGATTGTTGTACCTGAGTTGTTGAATTTTGTAAATTCATTCAGTTTATAAAATTGACATAATAGTTTCAATCTTTAGAGATGGCGAGTTATGAACACCCAATGACCTAGTATTTCATGCATATGCTTTTGGATACTATATTTTCTAGTTTACATGTTTTGAATGCTTTTATATTGTATTTATTTTTAGTCTTTAGATTATCATTAGCCTTGATCATTGCAGTTATCACTACTATTCAATTGGGAATAGTACTTAGCACCGAGCAGACGCAGGGATGACGGCTTATCCGCCAGTTAGGTTGAGACCTTTAGTAGAAGTTCTGAAGTTTCAGAACTATGATGCGATCGTAGGTTTAAAAGGGTCAGACAAGGCTTTGCACCTTAGTCCTTTTGTACATCAGTTTAGTGGATCAACGTTAGTCAGTGCTCATACCTTTGACAAGGTACTAAACACCCTTCCAGGTGGAGTTATAGGTTAGACCTCAGTTAGTTCGGATTGGGGTATGTTGGTTATTAGTAGCTCCCACAGTCCATAGTTTATAGTTCAGATCTAGATTATTGCATGACCTTGTATTCAATTATTCAGCTTATTATGCAACACATGTTCATTACATGGTCTTACATTAGTTTATCATGTTATATGTACCTACTTCATCTTACATTAGTTTATCATGTTATATGTACCATATTCAACTTATATTAGTTATTTTCTTGTCTTACATACTCATTACATTTAAAGTACAGATCGCATACTTTCTTTGTGCTATATTGTCTAATAATATAGGTTCTGACGCTTAGCATCCATATGGCGCCTACTAAGATCTTTTACCGTATCAACAATAATATTTTGGTGAGTGCTCGTCATGCAAGGACTAGACTCAACATTTCATTTCATTTGTCTTTGTCGTTCTCATTTTTCAGATAGTTGGAGTTAGTTGGCGGATTGTCCCAACATATCTTCTTAATAGAGGATTTCCACCTTTTTGGTTAGATGTTCATCTTGTGATCTTAGATTCGGTTATTGTTGATTGAATTTTTTTGAATATTTATTTCATTATTCAATTCAACTTCCGTATAAGTTTTTCTATCAGTTATTATCCACATTCTTAATGTTTTGCTAGGCCACGAGTTAGCTTGAGGTCACTTGTGATCCTAAAGTTTACTATTGGGGGATAGTTTCGGGTCCTAATGATAATAGAACTTCATGCGATCAAGATGATAGTAATAAACTTTGGATAATAAAAAGGATAATAAGATTAAAAAAAAAAAACAGTCAACAAAATATAGAGAATGTACTACACTCAAATGCAACCTTGCATAAGTTTTTATTTTTATAAAGATACGTTACTAAAGAGTGCAATCAATTAAGATACTATTATTTCTAGACTACAACCATTTTGAAGCTTAGCATATAATGTCAAAATCACCTAAAGCCTATAAATAGGCAAATTATTCAAAAGGGCTAGATTTTGAGCTAAGTTAGATCCACTTTTCACTTTCGATCCGCATCCGTATCCAATTTTTAAAATATACACTGCTTATGGAAAATCCGCCATACACCCACTGACATTTTTAAACAGTCAATGCAACATAGATTTTCAGAGCTACTACACTGTAAATTACAACCTCCTTCTTGTACGTACAACTTTAAAGAGCCATAAAAACATTAATTTTTCTTCTCTCATCTTCACATAACTGCCATATTCCTGAAGTTATCAGTTTTTTTAAAAAAACTATGATATTTCTGATATACACCAAGACATTAGCAATCACTATATGATGTCAAGAATTATACTTGGTACTGTAAAATAGAAGCCTACATCTATAGAAAATTGTGTTTAACTCATATAGTGTGGTGTTCATTAGTGAAAGGTCTCTATTTGCACTAAAATAAAATCAATTACAAATAGATTTGAAAGCCAAATGAGCCATACTATAAAATCTTAATAAATTAAATGCTAACCAATCATGAAACACTTGAAGAAACTCTCCAGACGCCTTGTTATTAATATTGAACAAGATACTTTTTAAGCAGTAATTTTTTTGCTTTCTTTCTCAAATTTTCTGGCAAATTTCGCCCATCTCACTAATTCATCACATCTCTATCCCATTGTCTACAAAAGAATAATTGAATTTGCAGCTGAAGAAAATCAAATAAAGAAAATATATCAAGGTTTCTGATACAAATCAATACATGTGGAATTTTTCAATAATTTCTATGAAAACATGATTTTGAAGGTTATCATCGCTAAATTTTATCTTAGTGTTTTTAAGCTGACATCTCTAGGTATAAGATATTTTATTGTATGCTTGATGTGAGTGTCCGTAAGCATACTCCAACTTGTTCTATTTGAATTATTTGTTAGTTCTTTATCTTTTTTCTATTGGTATAATTAACAAAGAACATAAATAAATTCATCATTTGAAAAATTAGTCACACAATGGAGTTGTAAAAATTCTTTCTTATCATAGTACGGAGTTTATTCATAACCTCCATCACCAAGTTGTCGAGAAAAAAGCAATTTGTTGATGGCTAATTCAAGGTCTGTGTAAGAGAATACTGAGATTTCCTAGGTATTAGCTATGTGACTCAAGTTTTTGATGAATCATCCAAATATTAGACCAACAATAGAATGAAGACACTAAATCCTGTGCCAGATACTTTCAAAGAGATGAGTGAGTTATGTTTATCCTGAAAATGTTCCTATAGATTTAAATAAGGTAATAACATGATCAACAAAGTTAGAGACTATGAACATCAAAAAGCAATCAAAATTTCACAATTGTTTAGGATATAATCAAATTGCATCTTAACTTTCTGATTTTGAGCAATTAATAGCAAAAAGTAGAGCAAAGAACTAACCATGAGAATATCAAAAAAAAAATGAATCACTACTGAAAAAATAGGAAAATCGACCACAAAACCGACCAAAATGCGTGGTCGGTAAAACTGTGGTAGTTTTTTTAAAATCAACCACATGTGGTCGGATTTTTTTTTTAAATATATATATATATATATATATATTTAAAATTCAATATTATTTTTTAAAAAGAAAAAAATTAAAAAAAAATCAAAATAAACCGACCACAAGTGATCAATTTTATTTTTAAATTAAATAATTAATTTAAAAAAAATCGACCACAAGTGATCGATTTTATTTTTAAATTAGTTAATTAGTTTTAATAAAATCGACCACTTGTGGTCGGTATTTTAATTTAAATTAATTATTTAATTTTTATAAAATCTACCACTTGTGGTCGGTTCTTTTATTTAATATAATTAATTAATTTAAAAAAAAAACCACCACAAGTAGTCATTTTTTAAAAAAATAATTAATTAATTATACTAAATCGACTAAAAGTGGTCGGTTTTCATAAAATTACTCGAAAAATCGACCTCATGTGGTTGGTTTTTGTAAAATTTTCCAGAAAACCGACCACATGTGGTCGGTTTTTCTGGTAATTTTTTGTAAAAAATAAAAGCTTATATATGCTACATTCCATCAACCAGCCAAACAAACGAGCATACAATATATATGCTACATTCTATTCAAACAACCAGCATACAATACAAGTCTAAAAACATATAAAAGTGTAAAAACTACAACTCGTTTCCAAATCCAAACTACAACACAAACAAAAGTCAAAAAACTACCACTCATTATCATCGTCTTCGTCATCTGCATCCTCAGTCGTACACACAGGATCTGATTCCTCATTTGTGCTGATATCATCCATTGGGCCTAAACCTTTTGCAGCCCAAACTATATCACCAGGACATAGAGGAAGAATCCCTGCAGATTGAATAAAAAAGCTGAACTGTTGCTGCAGCATCCTGATTTGTGATGATTTTTCCTTCTCCTTCTGCTTCGCCCTCACTCTCTATGCAGCAAGCTCTTCAGTAAGTTTAGAAACCATATTTATTAGTGATTCAATGGTTTCTCTATCAACTGATGAGGGGTAGGATGTAGGGCCGGGCGAAGACCTAACATTCTCGCTAAAACATTTTTTGTGGTATCCGTAGTATTGGCCTCTAACTGGAGGACCCGCAGTTTCTTTCCATAACTCCTCCTCTACATCTTCAGGTATTGTGTCACCCTGAATTTCAGGAGGCTGAGTACTACAATACTCATTAACGAGCTGCATATATTTTTCCTATATTCAAAGTAAAGTTAAAATTAATAGTAAAAAAATATTAAACTACTTGTACTTGAATAATATCAACTTTGAGAAAAATATTCATAAATACAAAATTTGATTCTCACATGGGTAGCTTTTGCACGAGGCTCAACCCAAACATCTTCATTAGTTGGGTTCTTTTTCTTCCTCATATACGTCTCCTCGAATACCTCATCTTATCTTACCTTCCTGCCCAATTTTTTTGCCAGCATATGAAAAAATTCTTAATCTTCAAATAATTAAAAATTCAAATAGAAACAAACAATTAAAACTGTAAAAGTTACATACCAGTTTTTGCTCCATAGTAATCTGACTAACTGCACCCACAGTATGTAGAGAGCCACCCTTGGATGATACCCTGGCTTTCTTTCCTTTCTCACTCAACAATTGATATTCTTTGCTATTCCAATAGTGAAGATAATCTTGCCACATGAGTTCGAGTATAAACCTTGGTCGTACCTTGTTAATTTTGGCATAATCCAATAGACCGTTCATTCTGGCTCTAGCTCTTCTATAAAAATTTCTCCATTTAGCACATTCATGCGCATCATCCCACCAGAAATATTTTTACAACAAAAAAAAATATGATATTCAATTTTTTATTCTAACAATGTGTTAAGTAGTCGATAAGTTAAATCCTTACATGATATTCTTTAAACATTTGTTCTCTGTCATATTTTGGAACCTTTTGCCAACTGGTCCAATAGCCGTGAAGTGCCGAGTAATGCATTTATTCATAATTTTTTCAACTCCATCATCGGGCATAAACCTATAACACAAGATCAATAGTAATTTCATAGAGCATAATAATATAGTAAATGAAAATGAATAATGTTGTTATATTTAGAAATCTTACCCTACTATATATGGAATAGTATACAGCCTCCAATAATCACCTCTATCTTTGGGTTGTGGAACAAGTACTGGTGGATGCACTGTCATGGGTGGATCTAAAGCACCAGATGGAGTGCCTCCAAGATGAAGATCCGCCAACCCAATATATCCAGCAGAACCACTGTGAGTGACTGCTAGTAGAGGGTACTGCAGACGATGGTAGATGTCTGGATGTGCCAACAGTCGTCTGATAGTACTCTGATGGCTGTGCAACAGGGATGGGAGCAGAATGAGTCATTGTAGACCCATGAAGTAGACCCACAAGCATAGGAGCAGGAACTGAATATTGCGATGACCTAGAATATAAGGGTCGTGCTAGCTCGTCAGCAAACCGACCCTCAGATATGTGAATACCTGTCGATCGTATATAAGGCAGAGGTTGTTTTTTCTTTTTTTATCTTTGTAGGATCAACTTTTTCCTTACCTTTATCACCTTTACTTTCCATATAAATTATGTAAAGTTAACAAGTAGTTAGTCCTTACAAAATGAATATATAAGAAAATATTTCAAGTAACTAATTTCAAGTTACTAATTCACATTTCAAATCGCTCCTACAACATGAGATAGACATTAATATTTCTATTACTACATAAATTATGAAAAAGTGAAAATAACAATCTTACACAGTAAATTACATAGCAATCTTAAACAAGAAACATAAAGGTAAATAGTACAAAGCATAAATACATCAATACATAATAAATACAACCTACACAAACTAATCCTCCTCTCTTGAAGATACTCCACTAAACCATTCACCCTTTTCGTAAGTTTTCTTATCTCCTTCCTACTTAGCCTCTTCTTCTGCAATATTAACTTCTTCAAATATATTTTTCGGGTGATTCAAACTATCCACTAAATCAATGTCCACACTGGTGATCAATATGCATTTCATTTTGATACGCAGTCTCCAACACATTCTCAACTTCCACTTGTCCTATAGGCTTTGTTTTTATTACAGTCCACCAATTAGACTTATCACTGCACAATGGATAAGGAGCATAATACACTTGTTTAATATTTTGTGCGAGAACAAAGGGATCATAAACAGGATACGGCCTGTTATGCTTCACTTCAATGATGTTATGATCCTTATGTATTCTTGTGCCTCTTTTGCTTGGATCAAATCACTTATATCAAAAGAGGACAATTTTTTTTATTGGAAAACCAACATACTCTAGTTATAAGATCTCTTGTATGATACCAAAGTAATCAACATCATCATCAACCTTAACCCAAATACCACTATTATTTGTTTTTCTTGTTCTGGAGTGTTATTTGGTGGAAAATTTAAACCCATTTACTGTGTAATGGGATATTGTATGAGCTTCAACTGGTCCCAAAAATATATCTTTAAAAAACTGATTGTATGCGGTTGCATTTGGTGACTGATGTACCTAAAATTATTATACATACGTATATATATATATACGTATATATATATATGTATATATATATATATGTTAGTTGAAGAATGTGTAAATGTTTAAAATTTATAGAAATATTAGTACACTTACGAACCTCATATGTAAATCATGTTGCAAAGGATGCATACACTTGATTTTTATGGAATTGAGTCTTAAATAAATTGAAGATCCAACATGCGAAACACAATTAGTTTCCTTAAAGGAATGAGTAAATAAATAAGATATGTTAATATTTAATCTCCTTACTTCAGAGAGGGCTCAACTTCCGAGCAATTCAACAAGACATACAAAGTTGCTGATTTGTGCTTCATGGTAGTGAGCCGGCGAAATATGGTCTTTTTAGCCTTACTACCAGATTGATTGAAATTTGATATCTGTTGCAAATGAGGCTCATTCTCATCATCCTGATGACCATTCATCCTGTTTCTTAAACAAGCAACTTCATCCCGAAAGTAGTATAAACAAAATTGAGATATTTCTCTTGCAAGATATGCCTCTACTATAGAGCCTTCCACCCTATGTTTATTTTTTAGACCCATTTTCAATTTTTCAATTGCCCTTCATAATCTTAAGATTAGTTATTCACTATATTAAAAAAGATATGTAAGAATTTAAATATGCTGCAATTGCTTACCGTTCGAATGAATACATCCACCTAGTTTGAATTGGATCACCTAGCCGAGCTTCGTGGACAATATGAATGGGAAGATGTTCCATCACATCGAAGGACCCTGGCAGAAAAATGTTATCCAACTTGGTGATAACAACAATTTACTTTTCATTCGCACCAGATCTTCTTCTTTTAATGTGGTGGCACATAAGTCTTTGAAGAACAAACTAATCTCTGCTATTGATTTCCATGTGTTTTCAGATAAACTAATAAAAGAAATTGAAAGTAATTATTCCATGAAAACATGACAATCATGACCTTTTATTCCATGTAAGATTCCTTGTGTCATATCAATCCTCTTTTCCAAATTTGAGGCATATCCATCGAACATCTTTAAACTTTGGACCCACTCATATATTTTTCACTTTTAGTCCAACTTGAATGTATAACTAGCCTTGGGCTTAAGAACATTGCCATTGGGCCCCTCCTGTAAGTGTAATTCTTTACGCTTGCAATATTCTGGTAAATCAAGTCTGGCCTTAGGATTATCCTTTGTCTTGCTGGTGACACCCATAATTGTATTGAACAAATTATCAAAATAGTTCTTCTCAGTATGCATGACATCAATATTTTTTCTAAGTAAATTATCTGGCCAACATTCTAACTCCCAAAATATACTTTGCTTAGTCCAGTTATGCGAAACGCCATATCCATCAAGCCTATACAATGGTTCCTCACTAATTTTAGGCAAATCATGAACTATCTCCCAGATGTCATGACCAGATAACCTTGGAGGTGGACCATCATATTTAGTTCTATTCTTTTAGAATGCATTCCTGAGTCTCTTAAACTCATGATCAGGTAGTAAGAAACAACAATGACAATCAAACCATGAATTTTTCCTGCCATGTCTCAATGTGCAAGATTTTGTTTTTCTATGCAATATGGACGAGCCAACTTTCCAGCTGTCATCCACCCAGACAACATTCTATAAGCAGAAAAATCATTAATAGTCTACATTAGATATGTACGCAGATTGAAATTCTGTTTAAGTGAAATATCCTAAGTTTCAACCCCCTCGTGCCATAAAATTTGAAGTTCATCAATCAAAGATTGCAAGTAGACATCTATTTCACTTTTTAGAATACTCAGGCCAGGAACAACACAATTCAGAAATATATATGGACTAGTCATCAATATTTCAGGAGGAAGATTATACGGGGTGATAAATACAGGACAAAATAAATATGGCATAGCACCAACAGAAAAAGGTGAGAAGTCATCCGCATATAATCCCAAACGAATATTTGTGGCTCAGCTGCAAAATCTAGATAAGCTGCATCAAAATGCTTCCAAGCCTCTCCATCAGATAGATGACACATAACACCAGTGGGCCTTCTATTTTCACTGTGTCATCTCATATGAGGAGCTGAGTTGTTTGAAGCATACAACCTCTTCAACCTTGGTATAAGAAGTAAATAATGCATCTCCTTAATAGCAATTTTATTTCCACTACAACCACACTTATATCGAGGGTTCTGACAAAACTTACATGACTCTAGGTTTGCATCTTACTTAAAGTATAACCTGCAGTCATTTTCACAACAATCAATTCTAACCGAGGAGAGACCTAACTTTGACACCAGTATTTTTGCCTTATAGAAAGAATCAGGAACCTCTAAGGCGGGGTCAACTAACTCTTTAATAAGGTCTATCATTCAGTCCATTCCTTATTCAGCAATATTCCAATCAAATTTAATACTTAATAATCTAACAGTAATAGACAAACGAGAATGCGAACACCCGTCAAATAAAGGATGACTAGCAGTATGCAGTTGTTCATAAAAATAGCCCGCTTCTCTATTGGGAACATCTTCGACATTTTCCCTAAAATCGCCCCTGTGTTATATCCCAAAAGCATTGTGAACCATTTCTGTCATCTAGTATCTTGATAGTTACTATGCCCTGCAGACCTACTACTTTCACCAACAACAAAGTTATTTTGCTCAACATCACCATGAATAGTATGCAATCTTAAAAATTCCTCGTGAAACTCCCTTCTATAAAGATGTTCCTTCACAACTTCTTCTTTTAAAAGATTTGTACCAACACATCTAACACAAGGACAACGAATAGCCCGAAAACGTAACCAAGCATCAAGTGTCTTAGCATGTTCAACAAATCATCTGCAACTTCAATAAATTCCACCCTAAGACCCATTTTATTATCATTATTCCGTTGATATATCCAGCTATAATCAGGTTCCATCAACACAATCAATAAAATTCAAGTAATTAGTTCAAGTCACAAAAGTTCACATTTCAAGTACCTAAATTCAAAATGAAAAAGTCATATTTCAAGTCACTAAGTCACGTCCCAAAAAAATATAACTAAACTACATTTAAAATGAAAAATTCACCTTTCAAGTACCTACAGTTAATCAATTTCAAGTCACTAAGTCATCTCCCAAAAAATTAAACTAAGCCACATTCAAAATGAAAAATTCACCTTTCAAGTCACTAAGTCATCTCACATGTTACCAAATTAAACCACATTCAAAATAATAAATTCATCTTTCAACTACCTACACTTAATCAATTTCAAGTGACTAAGTCATCTCACATGTTACCAAACTAAATCACATTCAAAATAAAAATTCACCTTTCAACTACCTACACTTAATCAATTTCAAGTCACTAAGTCACCTCACAAGTTACCAAACTAAACAACATTCAAAATGATAAATTCACATTTCAAGTACCTACACTTAATCAATTTCAAGTGACTAAGTCATCTCACATGTTACCAAACTAAACCACATTCAAAATAAAAATTCACTTTTCAACTACCTACACTTAATCAATTTCAAGTGACTAAGTCATCTCACATGTTACCAAACTAAACCACATTCAAAACAAAAATTCACCTTTCAACTACCTACACTTAATCAATTTCAAGTGACTTAGTCACCTCACAAATTACCAAACTAAACTACATTCAACACAAAAAATCTCATTCCATGTACCTACATTTAATCAATTTCAAGTCACTAAGTCACCTCACAAGTTACGAAACTAAACTACATTCAAAATAATAAATTAACATTTCAAGTACCTACACTTAATCAATTTCAAGTCACTAAGTCACCACCCAACTCACCAAACTAAAGTACATTCAAAACAAAAATTCACATTTCAAGTACCTACACTTAATCAATTTCAAGTGACTAAGTCACCTCACAAATTACCAAACTAAACCATATTCAAAACAAAAATTTACCTTTCAACTACGTACATTTAATCAATTTCAAGTGACTAAGTCATCTCACATGTTACCAATCATAGCAAAATTCAAAATAAAAAGTTCACATTTCAAGTATCTACGCTTCAACAAAATTCAATATAAAAGTTCACCTTCAGGTAACATATTCATTTATAGTATATGTCAAACAATTGAACAAGTTTATCAAAGAAAATAATTAGAGGCGTCGCATGTTCCTCTCACACCATATAATTATCACAAAATTCCTATGGCTTTCAAAGGCTTCTATAGAATCCCAAACTAAACTATATTTAAAGACTTCATTATAAGAAAATAGAGAGAAATCAACTTATCTTTGCTTGGCCTAAATTATAGAGAAAGAGATAAGAGGTCACCAAAAAAATAGCAAAGCAATCTTTTTCCCAAATTCGGATTCTGTCAAACAGTAACATCAAATTCCAAGCAACCCATTAGGCAACTAGAAGAAAAAAATCTTGACCATTTGGCAAAATAAGAAAAATCTTGACTATTAACTGCTATCAATTTTCACATTCCTAACCACATTCCAAGTTCTTATAATTATGTTTCAGCCACATCAACATTCTTATTTTCTCATATTCTTAGCTTAAAATCACCATAAAAAAACCACCAAAATACTAAAACTATAGTGGAGTATCAAGAAAAGTAAACCCTAATTTACTTGCAAGAACAAGGAAAGTAGACATGAAATATTGACAATCTTGTTAATGAGAGTGTACTGATAAAGAAGAATGAAAATTCTAGGCCACTAACACTGATAAAGACACCAAAGTGATGGAAATAGAAATTGATAAAATGGGTGTTGCTAAAAATGCTAAAAGTGAGTGGAAAAGGCAAGAATGGAAAAGACAGTTGATAAAATGGGTGTTGGTACCTGGCGACGGTGGAAGCTCGTCGACGGCGGCAGTCGGTGGATGGATTTGGTGGTGTGTATGTTGGAAGATAGTGTGTGTATGTGTGTATGTGTGTATAGTTGCCAATTTTTGTGTTTGTGTGTGTATATGTGTGATTCCAATTGGGAAATTACAATATTGGTTGGTTGGGGTCAGTCGGTGGGGTCGGGTAGGATTTAATTTATTTAATTAAATATTTTTTAATTAATTTTTAGAAAACCGACCACATGTGGTTGGTATTTAAAAATAATTTCATAAAACCGACCACATGTGATCGTTATTTAAAAATATTTCCAGAAAATCGACTACATGTGGTCGGTATTTTTGATAATTTTTTAAATACCGACCACATGTGGTCAGTTTTCTGGAAATTAATTAAAAAATTGACCACCTATGGTCGTTTTTTACAAAATTATTGACAAAATAAAATATAAGTGTTCGATTTACTTTTAAGAAGTTACTCTTGAAAAACAATCAATCACATGTGGTCAATTTTTTTTAAAAAGTTAAATCATATAATTAGTTATGTTATCATTATATTAACAGGAGTAGTATATTTCCTCAATCGCACAATACCAAAATAAGCAATTGATTTAATTTTAAAAAAAATTATCATTCGAAATTTGGACACTTGTGGTCAATTTTTATTAAAAATTAAAATTTTAATAAATTGTATAATATTTATAACTATATCCAAATAATTTAATGCAATGCGTATATATAAATCAGATAATTAGTTATTTTATCATCACATTAACACGAGTAGTATATTTTCTCAATTGCATAATAATATCAATGAATAGTATGATATTAACATATTATTCAAAATATTTTGATATAGAGATTCAGTTATCTAGCTTTCGATTACTGCATACGTCACTACACGAGATATACGTATATATAAATATATTCTTTTCTTTGGTGAAATATATAAATATATATAAATATATTCAATTGGCTATCAACTTTCAAATACGTATTATATATATCACATACACGATTTTACTATCCCGTAATAATATACAACGTATTTCACATATACTCAAATAAATTATTGGTTAGTTTATCATATATCATTACTATACCGTCACTATATAATATGTATATAATATATATATATATACCTATACATACACACACATCTACAAACTATTGACTATATCAAGTTCTAAATACGTACTATATACATCACATACGTACACGAATAAATTATTCAATAATATACTCTGATGAGTTATCGATTAATTTGATTAGTTTGCATTAATATAACTTCAACGTACAATATATTATTACTTCTATCCTTTCAAGTCAAGGTATTCAATAATATGTTTGGATAGATTCTACTAGTTTTTGACTATATCGTTCATCGATCGATCACTGCATCATATATATATATATATATATATAAAGATTTTTATATATATGAACTCTTGAATGTGTACTATATATATATCACATCCACAAGTATATTAACTTATATAATAGAACACATTCATTATATTCTGATGAATTATCGGTTATATATGTACGTTACATTATTATAACTGTAATAGTAGCATAATATCATTATCTCAACGGTATGATATATATACACATATTTATTATACAAATATTATGCATGTTTAACGTTATTTAACGTATATACACAGGAAAATATTTATTTTATATATTGAAACATAAGTAAAAGATAAAGATTATGTTTAACAAAATTTATTTATTTTATTCGATATATTTTTTAGTATAAAATATATATGTATTTTAAAAATATGTATTTTTTAAATAAAACTGACCACACGTGGTCGGTTTTATAATTATTTTATAAAATTCCAAAACCGACCACTTGTGGTCGGTTTTTAAAATATTTTAAATTTAATTTTTAAAAATAAAAATGACCACATGTGGTCGCTTTTTAAAATTACTTTTTAATTATATTTTTTTAATTAAACCAACCACAAGTGGTCAATTGTAGTGGGGTGCGAATAACTTGTGTAATAAATAGATCTATTATATGTATAATGGATCTATTTTTATTTATTCGTGGATATTTCTTAACTTCTCTAAATATTTTTTATTTTAAGTCTATTTATGTTAGTTTTATCGATATTCATATCTTGGGGGGTGATTATATGGTAATTGGTTAAATGCTTTACTATGGTATTCTTTATTTTTTTCCCTTAGTTTCTATAACTCTTCTATATTATTTTGAAGGTATTCTAAATATTCTATATCTTTTGTTTCAAAATATCCAATTAGATTATCTTTCATAAGTTTTTCTAATAATATTATTTCATCCATATTTTGTCTCCAATATTTTAAATATTCATAGTCTATCATTTTATCCTGTAGTAATTGCAGAGTTACAGATTTCTGTATAATAATTTATTCTAATTGTACTGTAATGTATATCTAATTCTAGATTTTCAATGCTATTTATTATCCTGTGTTGTAAATCTCGTAGCGAGTTTTTAAAATTATATAAACTATCACATGTACTTTTTCCTAAATTTTCTTGGGTTTCTTCTATCCATATTAATTTTTCTTTTAGATTCTCCATTATTTTTCTAATTCGGTTTCTATAATTAATTTATTCATTTAAATTATCTTGATTTTCTCTAGTTTTTCTAATATCTTCTAACATCTCTTAATCTGAATAATATTCATCTGGGTAATTATCCAGGTATAACTGTGCTATCCAATTTATAGTTTCAATTTCATAGTCTAATACTTTTTCTAATATTATTCTCTTAATATCTATAATTTCTATATCTCTAAGTATATATAAGATTAAGACTTTAAGATTATCTATCATTTAAAATTGGCCAAATATTTTATTATAATATTTTTTAGTTGTTTGTTTTAATCTCATTAACTCTTCTATATTTTCACTAAGAAATTGTATATATTTTATATCTATTTTCCAAAATTCTAAATATACATAATTTATCATAGTTAGTGTGTGGGTTTGGTATGTAAGTATTTATAAGAGTAGTTCGGTAGATGTGGTATATAATTAATTCTAGTCATAAAATATCTATCAAATATTTTTTCCAATATGATTTTTCTTATATCTACTATTTTTATATCCTTAAGTACATATAAAACGAGTATTTTAAATTTATCTACCATTTTATCAGATAAATAATTATCCATTTTTCATAAAATTGCTATTTTCAAAATATTTCCTTCAATCATGCACATAACAAAATATGTTCATTTTAGATTGCTATATACTAGATTATTCTTAAATAACATATTCTTCAGTTACTATTAGCATGGTAATCTGGATACTTTTCCCTTAAACAACGCCTCTACTTTGGTTACTCCCCTATCACGGCTTTCTTACCTCACTGGTTTCACCTTTAAGATGGCATAGTTCTTAGGGATTTTTCTCCTTTTCCACTTTGCTAATAAACTTCATAACATGCTATTTTTCGAATAATTCTACTATAAAGCAACTAACATGAACTTATTTTATCATATCATGATTGTTAGGAATTTATGAATTTAGCTATTCATAATAGTAAATGAATATACATGTTCTGGTAGTTTTGATAATTTTATGCTTTGTTCCTCCATAGATTTTTTCATTAAAATATACCTGTTTTTTAATAAATAAGCAAAATATTTGTTGTGGACAAGAGAGATTTTGTGCTTCAACGCATGAAGGCTTGCCTTCATCTGAGCAAGTGCTCGTTTATTTATATTATGAAAATGTACATTGTTTTTCTTTACATCTGTCAGCTACTTTACAAAAGTGAGAAAAACGTTTCTACAAAGTCGTAAAGCTAATGTCTAATCTAATAATGGCACTACTTGCCAAAAATCTAATAATGGCACTACTTGCCAAAAATCTAATAATGGCACTACTTGCCATAAAAGACTAAGAAAGGTCAAAAAAGCCTAAGGCTAGTTACATGATATTTACGTAAAGCTATCTAGCTCTTCTTCCATATTTCTTTTTCTCCTTGAATTACTTTCTTTGTCTTCTTTCTTTATCCGTAGTTATCTTCTTTTTATTGCTCTGTATCTCCATTATTGCTTCATATCTTGCATCTTCCAGCTGTCGTTTTTATCTTCTTCTATTCCAGTTGAACTTCTGGGACAATATTATCTTCTCCATTACATTTTGAACATTGATGATCTGGATATTTATGTCCAATTAACTTGCAATATCTGGTTAATAATTCTTCCGAAATAAATTTTTCTCTAATGGCTCTGGCGATAGTTTTTTTCTCTGGATTGAGTAAAGTCAAGATCCATTGCCTAACGTCTTCCATATCTGCTTCTCGTAGTTCCTTTGAATTTGAGTATACTATTACATTACCTCTTGAATAATAACTCCATATGAGATTTCTGTTGCGATAAGTATTTGCTAACTCTTGAAGAATTATGGATAGTCCAATAATTCTCTTATTTGCATAAAAATTTGGTATCTCAATTTTAGGTATTTCTGGTTGTGGAATAATATCTTCTGGTATAATCATATCTCGGGTCATTCCTATTTTTACAACTTGTATAGGTGATTTAACTTCATCATACAATATCTCTACTGGTGCCGTGTAAAATTTTATAAAAAAATAGGTTACCTTTGGTTATTCTTTTAAAAATGTTAAATGAATCATATATTTCTGGTATATTGGATATTTCATTTCCGTCTTGGGTATATATGGTACTAAGTAGTCCATATTCGTAACAGGTTTTAACTAGACTTGGTTTGGTTTTGGGCAAAGAAATTAGCTTATTGTATCCGGTTAGCTTCTGCGTTATATAATCCGTATGTGGTTCTTGGATGTTTATAGCTCTGGGGTTGGTATTTAAGAAGGCTTGTATTTTGTAAATATTTTCTATGTATGTTCGGGCTGTATAGTTGTAGGTCTTTTTGTCTTGGTTTAAACTTTCTCGGTATGTGGTAATTTGTGGGGGTATAAATATAGGATCTTTTGGTGTATTTGGAATAAATGGTTTATGAAATAGCCTATTTAGGTTCATTTTTTTGTTTTTCCTAACTCCTTTGCTTGTACCTGCAGAAGTAGATTGATAAACGTTATGGGTTTTATGGAGTATCCCAGCAATGCACAAAAAGAAGAAATAACAAATTTAGAATCAACAATAGATAGTCTAGAATATACATACCAACATGATCTATTAACAATTAAATAAAAATGAACAAAGAAGAATTTATAATAGATGAAAAAATATATGAAAACCATGAAGGATTAAAAATAAAAATAGTATTTTTTAATCTAGGAAGAAGGTATAAGAAAATAGGTGAACATTTATATTTAATGGTAGAAAAAGAAGAATTAAAATTAGAAGATAAATTGACAACTATGGTAAGAATAGAAAAAGAAAATGAAGAAATAGATAGAAAAAAGGAAATAGAAAAAATAAACACAACAAACTACAGAAGAAATACGAAAAATTGTAGAGGGGTGCGGATAACTTGTGTAATAAATAGATCTATTATATGTATAATGGATCTATTTTTATTTGTTCGTGGATATTTCTTAACTTCTAAAAATATTTTTATTTTAAGTCTATTTATGTTAGTTTTATCGATATTCATATCTTGGAGGGTAGTAAAGCATTTAACCTTCCTGTTATGTAATATTTGTTTAAATTAGTTGTTGAACTTGTTTCATAACTTGTTCTTTTTTATGAACTTAATGATTCTGGTTTTTCATAAGCTATTCTTTTTGTTGTGCTTATTCTATCATTTATTATTTCTAAGTTTTCTCCTATATCTATATCTCTATAACTATAATCATTATTATCAATTGTTTTTACAAATTGTTCGAAAGGACTTTCTATTTGTATTTGTATTGGTATCAAAGCCCATGCTGTTTAAAGTTACGGAAGTGGTATATATGAGTAGTATATATTTGGATTTACTAATTTATTATTTGATTAATTTATTAATTATGATTGACTTATTTGATAAAACTAAATTTAGATATTTCTCAAAATATTATTTAGATGAATAACGTACAAAAATTATAAAAATATAAAGAATTAAAGCAAATAATATCTGAAAAACGTAAAGAATTAAAAATAAGGATAGAAAGACTACAATATAACATAATTGCCGGAGTTAGTAAAAACTCAATAAATGCACAAAAAGAAGAAATATCAAATTTAGAATCAACAAAAGATAGTCTAGAATATACATACCAACATGATCTATTAACAATTAAATAAAAATGAACAAAGAAGAATTTATAATAGATGAAAAAAATATATGAAAACCATGAAGGATTAAAAATAAAAATAGTATTTTCTAATCTAGGAAGAAGGTATAAGAAAATAGGTGAACATTTATATTTAATGTTAGGAAAAAAAAAGAATTAAATTAGAAGATAAATTGACAGCTATGGTAAGAATAGAAAAAGAAAATGAAGAAATAGATAGAAAAAAGGAAATAGAAAAAATAAAACAACAAACTACAGAAGAAATACGAAAAAATAGAAGAAACTAAAAATAGTAGGATTGCTGAATTAGAAAAAGAACATAAATGCTAAAAGATTTGTATGAAAAAAGACAGAAAGAAAAAGAAGAAAAAGATATAGAACAAAAATTATTAAACAAAATAAATCAATTTAAAGAAAAATTAGAAATAAATACAATAGATATTGAAGAAACAGATAATTATGATTCAGAAGATAGTGAAACATATACAGAAATCTTAACAAATACAAAAAATTTAGAAATCAATGAAAAACAAGAAGTAATTAATGAAGAAAATTTAGAAAATAGAAACACAGAAATAAATACTCTTGATAAAAAAGAAGATGAAAATATAATACCTAGAACATCAGAAATAAGAAAACCTACATATTATAAAAATAAGTTTAAAAGATATAATCTAAAAGATGAATATGACAACTGGACACCAAAACAAATAGTTAATAAAAATTATAACTTCTTAGACTTAGATTGTGTAATAGATACAGAAAAAATAATACAATTATGGATAGGATATATGACAAAACAAATATTAGATAATAATATAAACATAACAGATGCACCAGAATATATAGAAAGAACACTAATAGGAATAGTGAAATTATGGTTTTCCAATTTAACTGAAAATAGCAAGAAGGTATTAAGAACTGATAAACCTACAGAAGGAACATCATCAACAACTACAACTAAATTAACACCTATAGAATTATTAAAAAAAATATGAAATAGCTATAAAAGACGAATTTAGCAGCATGACAACAACAGAAGAAGAACAAAATGAAGAGAAAGATACAAATAGAAATTTAATGTTAAAATTAGCAATATGTAATATGTGCTATATAGATGAGTATACTTGAGCATTTAAAGAATATTATTATAAAGGAACATATAATACAGAAGAAAGTAAAGAAATAAGAAAATTATATTTTAATAAATTACCTGAACCATTTAGTTCAAAAATAATAAAAAGTTGGGATGAAGCAAAAATAGTAGATACTTTAGGAGCAAGAATAAATTTTTTACAACAATGGTATAAAAACCTATGTGAAAAATATAGAGAAGAAATAAAAATGAAAAAAATATTAATAAGAAATTTAGCATGTTGCAAAGATAAAATGACACCTCAATTGGGATGCGAAGAAAGATATTATAAGAAAAGAAAAAGACATAAGAAATATAAGAAATACAAAAAATCAAAATATAAATATAAGAAACCAAGAAAAAGATATTATGTAAAAAAATTATAAACATAAAAGACCATATAGGAAAAAGAAATCTATAAAAGAATGTACTTGTTATAATTGCGGAAAATTAGGACATTTAGCTAGAGATTGTAAATTACCTAAAAACCCAAAAAATAAACAAATATCAGAAATAAAAATAGAAAATACAGAATATATGCAGATAGATTATATAGATTACGAATTAGAAAGTGAAGATAGTATATATGAAATTTCAGAGAATGAAACAGATAATGAAATAAATAGTGAATTAAATGAATTAAATGACTGAAGAAGATATAAGAATAAACCAAATAACTGAAGAAGATATAAAAATAATAACAAAAGAAGAATATTTAAATGAAGAAGGAACAGATCAAAAAATAATATTTCATAGTCATATATTTGATGAAATAAAAAAAAAGAATTAGATTTAAGTGTAGAAAAAATATTTAAAATACCAACAATAAAAAACATATTTAGTAGAAGAAAAGAAGAATACTACGTAGTAAGCCAAAAGGAACATATAATAGACTGTAGATATGCAAAAGGTAAAGCTAGTATACCACTAGTAACAAAAAGGATAATTAATAAAGAAATAAACAATATAAAAAGTAGAGACCCAATAAAATATGTACATCTTGGAGGTACTGAGATATTAATAAAAGCATATTTCAGAGAAGGAATAGATACACCAATAGAATTATACCTAGCAGATGATAGGATTATAAAACCTATAGAAAAAAGTATAATAACTGCCATAAAAGGAAATTTAAAATACCAAAAATTTAAATTTATAATAAGTGCGAATTATTCAGTAGCAATAACAGATAAAAAAATAGATAAATTATTAGTATTATATTGGAAAATATCAGGAATAAAACTAACCCCAGGAAGTAAAATATTTACAGCAAGATGTAAAAATCTATATGTATTAACAACAAAACATAAAATATCGGAAAAACATAAAATTAACAAAATACAAATAGAAAGTTCTTTCGAAAAATTTGTAAAAACAATTGATAATAATGATTATAGTTATAGAGACATAGATATAGGAGAAAATTTAGAAATAATAAATGATAGAATAAGCACAACAAAAAGAATAGCTTATGAAAAAACAGAATCATCAAGTTCATAAAAAAAAACAAGTTATGAAACAAGTTTAACAACTAATTTAAACCAATATTATATAACAGGAACAATAAATGAAAAAGAATATTTAATACTCTTAAATACAGGACAAGAAGAAAATTATATAGCAAGATATCTAATAAAAAATGAGGAAATAAAATCTGACAATAATATATGCCCAGATCTACCAAAGAGCTTAATAAACACTAAAAATATAGCAGAAAAAAGAAATAACAATAGGAGTTAGAAAAATAAAAATAGAATTTGAAATAAAGGAAGAAATGCAAAAGGCAGATATAATATTAGGAATAAAATGGCTAGAACAAGTAAAACCATATAATATAGAGCATACACAATTATCTAGAACATATAACAGAGAGAAATTATTCTTAAGAAGAGCTTTAACGTGATATGAAAATATATGTATTAATGAAGATAGTAGTAGAAGGGTATTACAGTAGATATTATACGCCTATGATAGATATAGGAGCAGAAGCTAATTTATGTAGATATAATTGTTTACCAAAAAGTAAATGGGATCAATTAAAGACACCAATAATAGTTAAAGGATTTAATAACGAAGGAAGCTTAATTACTTACAAAGCTAAGAATGTAAAAACACAAGTATGGGATAAAATATTAACAATAGAAGAAATCTATAATTATGAGCTAACATCAAAAGATATACTTTTAGGAATGCCGTTTTTAGATAAATTATACCCACATATAATAACTAGAACGGATTGGTAGTTTACAACACCATGTAAACAGAAAGCAAGAACAAAAAGAGTTACTAATAAAATAAGAAAGAAAACTGATTGGATAAAAGGAAGTGAAAAATTACGCAAAAATTAAAAAATATAAAAAATACTGAAGATACAATAGAATTGATCGTATTTTCAATAAATAAAAAGGAAATAACTATATTTTCAATAAGTAAGATAGAAATAATTAAGAAAAAATTAGAACAATTATATAGTGAAGATCCATTAAAAGGATGGGAAAAACATAAAACCACTATAAAAAATGAATTAATAGATAAAAATAGCATAATAACTCAAAAACCATTAACACATAATTTTGACGATTTAAAAGAATTTAAAATGCACATAGAAGAATTATTAGAAAAAAAATATATACAAAAAAATAATAGTAAACATAATAGTCCAGCATTTATAGTAAATAAACATAGTGAACAAAAAAGAGGAAAAAGTAGAATGGTTATTGATTATAGAAATTTAAATGCAAAAACTATGACATATAATTACCCAATACCAAATAAGATATTAAAAATAAGACAAATACAAGGATATAATTACTTTAGTAAATTTGATTGTAAATCAGGATTTTACCATTTAAAATTAGAAGAAGAATCTAAGGAATTAACCGCATTTACGGTACCACAAGGATTTTATGAATGAAAAGTACTACCATTTGGATATAAAAATGCACCAGGTAGATATCAACATTTTATGGATAGTTATTTTAAACAATTGTCTAATTGTATAGTATATATAGATGATATACTATTATATACAAAAACTCAAAGAAGAACATTTAAAATTATTAGAACAATTTACGGATATAATAGAAAAATTGGAAATAAGTTTAAGTGAAAAGAAAGCTGAAATTATGAAAAACCAGATAGAATTTTTAGAAATACAAATAGATAAAAGTGGAGTAAAAATGCAACAACATATAGTACAAAAAATAATAAATTCTAAAGAAGAATTAGATACAAAAAAGAAATTATAATCATTTTTGGGATTAGTAAACCAAGTAAGGGAATATATACCAAAATTAGCAGAAAATCTAAAGCCTTTACAAAAAAAATTAAAAAAGGATGTAGAATACAATTATAACAAAGAAGATAAAAAAATAAGTCCAGAAAATAAAAACACTTTGTAAGGAATTACCAAAATTACAATTCCCAGACGAAAATAGAAAATTTATATATATAGTAGAAGCAGATGCTAGTAAATGTAGTTATGGAGGAGTACTTAAATATAGATATGAAAATGAAAAAATAGAACATCATTGTAGATATTATTCAGGAACGTTTAATGAAACAGAAATAAAATGGGAAATAAATAGAAAAGAATTATGTTCATTATATAAATGTTTATTAGCATTTGAGCCATATATTGTATATAACAAGTTTATTGTACGAACAGATAATACACAGGTACGTTGGTGGCTAACAAAGAAAATACAAAATTCAGTTACAACAAAAGAAATTCGGAGACTAGTATTGAATATATTAAATTTTATATTTACAATTGAAGTAATTAGTACTAACAAAAATGTTATTACAGATTACATATCAAGACAAAGCTACACAGACTGATATAATAGAAGAGGATACTCTAGAAAAGATATTCAACACCCTAACTACACTTTCAATGAAAGTGGACAGTATGAGTAATGAAATAGAAAAGCTAAAGACTAATGAAGTTAAACTGAAGTCTGAAGCTACAAATCAGCTAACTCAGCAGTGTATAGAGCTATGTCGATCGGAAGACATTAAAATTCCAGAGCTAGAAGGAGACGTTGGGATACTCCATAAAACCCATAACGTTTATCAATCTACTTCTGCAGGTACAAGCAAATGAGTTAGGAAAAACACAAATATGAACCTAAACAGGCTATTTGATAAACCATTTATTCCAAATACACCAAAAGATCCTATATTTATACTCCCACAAATTACCACATACCGAGAAAGTTTAAACCAAGACAAAAAGACCTACAACTATACAGCCCGAACATACATAGAAAATATTTACAAAATACAAGCCTTCTTAAATACCAACCCCAGAGCTATAAACATCCAAGAACCACATACGGATTATATAACCCAGAAGCTAACCTGATACAATAAGCTAATTGCTTTGCCCAAAACCAAACCAAGTCTAGTTAAAACCTGTTACGAATATGGACTACATAGTACCATATATACCCAAGACGGAAATGAAATATCCAATATACTAGAAATATATGATTCATTTAACATTTTTAAAAGAATAACCAAAGGTAACCTATTTTTTTATAAAATTTTACACGGCACCAGTAAAGATATTGTATGATGAAGTTAAATCACCTATACAAGTTGTAAAAATAGGAATGACCCGAGATATGATTATACCAGAAGATATTATTCCACAACCAGAAATACCTAGAATTGAGATACCAAATTTTTATGCAAATAAGAGAATTATCGGACTATCCATAATTCTTCAAGAGTTAGCAAATACTTATCGCAACAGAAATCTCATATGGAGTTATTATTCAAGAGGTAATGTAATAGTATACTCAAATTCAAAGGAACTACGAGAAGCAGATATGGAAGACGTTAGGCAATGGATCTTGACTTTACTAAATTCAGAGAAAAAACCTATCGCCAGAGCCATTAGAGAAAAATTTATTTCGGAAGAATTATTAACCAGATATTGCAAGTTAATTGGACATAAATATCCAGATCATCAATGTTCAAAATATAATGGAGAAGATAATATTGTCCCAGAAGTTCAACTGGAATAGAAGAAGATAAAATCGACAGCTGGAAGATGCAAGATATGAAGCAATAATAGAGATACAGAGCAATAAAAAGAAGATAACTACGGATAAAGAAAGAAGACAAAGAAAGTAATTCAAGGAGAAAAAGAAATATGGAAGAAGAGCTAGATAGCTTTACGTAAATATCATGTAACTAGCCTTAGGCTTTTTTGACTTTTCTTAGTCTTTTATGGCAAGTAGTGCCATTATTAGATTTTTGGCAAGTAGTGTCATTATTAGATTAGACATTAGCTTTAAGACTTTGTAGAAATGTTTTTCTCACTTTTGTAAAGTAGCTGACAGATGTAAAGAAAAACAGTGCACATTTTCATAATATAAATAAACGAGCACTTGCTCAGATGAAGGCAAGACTTCATGAGTTGAAGCACAAATACTCTCTCTTGTCCACAATAAATATTTTGCTTAATTATTAAAAACAGGTATATTTCAATAGAAAAAGCTATGGAGGAACAAAGCTTAGAAATATCAAACCTACCCGAACAGGTATATTTATTTATGATTATGAATAGCTAAATTCATAATTTCCATCAATCATGGTATGATAAAATAAATTCATGTTAGTTACTTTATAGTAGAATTATTCGAAGAATAATATGTTAAGAAGTTTATTAGCAAAGTAGAAAAGGAAAAAAATTCCTAAGAACTATGTCATTCTAAAGGTGAAACCAATAAGGCAAGAAGCCGTGGTGGGGAGTAACCAGAGTAGAGGCGTTGTTTAAGGGAAAAGTATCCAGATTACGATGCTAATAGTGACCGAAGAACATGTTATTTAAGAATAATCTAGTATATAGTAATCTAAGATGACCATATTTTGTTATGTATATGATTGAAGGGAATATTTTGAAAATAGCAATTATATGAAAATGAATAATTATTTATCTGATGTAATGGTAGATAAATTTTAAATACTTATTTTGTATGTAATTAAGGATATGAGAATAATAGATATAAGGAAAATCATATTAGAAAAAATATTCGGTAAAAATTATATAGCTAGAATAAATTACATACCACACTTGCCTAATTACTCTTATAAATATCTACGTACACATCAACTAGGATAAATCACATATATCTAGAATTTTGGAAAAAAGATATGAAAAATATACAATTAGTAGAAAAACAAATGAAAACAAATTTAGACAAATACATGGAAACTAAAGATATAAAATATATAGAGTTTCTTAATGAAAATATGCAAGAATTACTTAGACTAAAACAAACAACTAGAAAATATTATGAAAAAGCATGACAGATGATATTAAAATACTTGTTTTATATATACTTAGAGATATAGAAATTATAGACATAAAGAAAATAATATGAGAAAAATTACAAGATTATGAAGAGGAAGAATTATTGAACAGTATAGAAAACTTACACATATATTATGAACATCAATATTACTTAGATTCAGATGGATATTATTCAGAATAAATAAATGTTAGAATATATAAAAAAAATTAGAGAAAGGCAAGATTGGATATATGAAGAAGTTAATTACAGAAATCAACTTGAAATAGAAAAAAGACAACTAGAAGAAAAATTACTTAAAATAAAATTAACCTTAGAAAAAGAAGATACAAATAATAATTTATTTAATACATACGAAAAATTATTTAATACAGATGGAAAATTACCTATACATGAACAACAAATACTAGTTAATCAGATAAAGAGCATAAACCTACGCATTGAATATAGCAAAGTTAGAATAAAATACTACACAGAAATTGCTAAAATTTTAATAGGATAAAATAATAAACTACACAAATTAATGAATATATCTTACGAAAAGAATAAATCATTAAAAGATATCGAAACTAAACTATATAGTTTATACCTAGAATACAAAAGATTACATAGTACTAACGAAGATCCTAAAACATTAGATAATTTAATTACGATAATATCTAATTTAGAATATGAATTAATAAAACATTTTAAGTCAAGAAGATAAAAATAAAAATTAAACCAACCAATAATATACACGAAATAATTTACTTAAAAATAAATACTTATTACTTAATAACTATTTATCATCTACTAAAGTTACCGCGCCTAATCCGCACCCCCCTGAATTATTTTCTCTTTTATTTTTTTTTAATTAGAAACCAACCACTTGTGGTCGCTTTTATAAAAAAATTTAAATTTAATTTTAAAATAATACCGACCACATGTGGTTGGTTCTTAAGTAAATATATTTTTTAAATAAAACTGACCACAAGTGGTCGGGGTTTTAAAATTATTTTCTTTTTACTTTATTTTTAAGTGGTTGGTTTTTTATAATTATCTTTTTTAAAAATAAATAATAATTCATAGAAAAATTATTGAAATTATTATTTTGAAGTTTTAAAATATAAAACCGACCACATTTAATTGTTTTTTTTTTTTAAAAATATTTTTTAAAAAAATTATTCTTTTTTAAAAAATAAAAACCGACCACCTGTGGTAGTTTTTTGCTACCACTATTTTTTTTAAGTAGTGGAATAAGCTCACGGAACTTTTTGAACTGATTTTTAGTGCGTGAGATCTCTACAGAGCGAGTAGAAGCATAGAGGCTCTCCGCACATTAGTCATTGTTCCCTTCAACATTAAAATTGTTGAAGGAAAATTTATGTAGATATAATTGTTATAAAAAATTTTAAAAAAATTGTAGGAAAATTTGAAAGTAAAACATACCTGAAATTCTGAAGATTTTGTGAAGATCTTGCATATATTTTTATTTAGAGCGCAAGGACTGAAGAAAATGGTTATAAAGCTATAAACAAAGTGTGTTTGTTATGAACAATGATGAAGAAAAATTAACTACACCAATTAGAGAAATCGAAAAAGGAACGAACAACATGCAAACAAAGCGGAAAAACTAATCCACAGGCGCACACCAATGTAGAGCCAAAAAAATACAATGAAGAAATTGGCTGAAGATGAAATTTGAAGCAATCAGATTGGATTAAAGTTAAAAATTAGTGCCACTCCGATCTATACGTCAAGATTATCTACTCCCAACTGTACTCATATATTTTTACACATAATATGTCTGTATACTCTATTCTTTTTCGAATTTTTTTCATCCCAAAAAATAAGTTGAGAACTTTAAAGAACATTATATACTAAAGTTTCATCAACAACCACAAAGTTGAGTTAAGAAATGGAAATTCTGAAGAAACCTTGAACAGGAAAAAAATTTAGAGTATGATGGAAAATAGAAATAGAATATTTAGACAAAAGAGTTAATAAGAGGGGAATACATGATCTTGTAAGAACCAGTTGAGAAGATGAATAGAAGGAAAATACTTCCTCCGTTCCATTTTTCTTGTCTCAATTTGACATTGTACATTAATTAAAAAAACAATTAATAACATGGTTACTTTATCATAGTTACTCTATTAAATGATGTTTACATTTTAATTTGAAGAAAAACAATTAATACGAAGGATAAAAAAGGAAAAAAGAAATTATCTTGTTTGATTAATAAAAAATGACAAGTAAAATGAAAAATTAAATTAAAAAATTTGAGACGAATAAAAATGAGACGGAGTTATTAATATTTTCTAAAGGTTTTTTAATGAGATATCATACTATGATATTCTGCGGTGCAATAAAAGCCAAGGGGCGGTTTCCAACTTCCATTGAATAAAAAGTACAGTAGAAAAATGTACAATTATAAATGCTTATAGTACAACTTTTACAACTACGGTCATCCCATTGCTCACATTTTTATATAGTAGAAATGTATTATTGAATATATTATACCTATATTTTATTAAGTAGTATATGTTATTGAATATATTGCGCGTATATTTTATTAAGTATTATATGTTATTGAATATATTGTATGTATATTTATTTATATATTTCTCAAATTTTAAGTAGTATATGTTGTTGAGTATCTAGTATGTATATTTTATAAAGTAGTATATGTTGTTGAATATATTGTATGCATATTTTTTTTTAAATTCAATTAACTTTTAAGTAATATATGATTTATGTTGTTGAACATATTATATGTATATTTTATTAAGTAGTATATGTTGTTGAATATATTCTTTCAACTTTTTAAGCAGCATATGTAGTTTTTTTGGGTAACATATAACTTGTAGAGTTTAAGTTCTGTGCACCATTAGTGCATAAAATTTTGTACACTATCAGCTAACTTGACCTGCTATTGCAGGTTACTCAATTATTTAGATAACAATTAAAAAAGAAAGAATTAGGTAACCTGCAATAGCAAGTCAAGTTCACCTCATAGTGTAGAATATTTTCTATACTGACGGTGCACAAAACTTAAATTCTAACTTTTATTTACGTAACAAAGAATTTACAGGGATAGGTGTGGCCTAGCCACTACAGTAGAAGCAGTAGGCAAACTAAGAACATTACTATGTACAACCTAACTATTATCAGTAATTCTAAAATGGTACACACTAGGGTGATTCTGGACTGATTTTACCCTCCTAGCCGTAAGATTTGTTCTTGTCCGCACGCAAAATGTCATTGAGTGACTGGGGAGATTCCCAAAATAATGTAGTAGTGGAAGCCGTAGTAGGTAAACTTGCTAATTGCCATTGCATCCGTTAGCCTATTCTGCCCGTTGTAAACGTGGTGTACTTGAGGATCACCCAGTGCATGAAGTAGGCACATGCAATTAGAGATCAAAAGTGAGTTAGAGAATGTTTCAGAGGTGAGAAGATGAACCAAATGCTGTAAATCTATGCCAATTTCAAGTGGGAGAAGGTTATGCTGATGGGCTAACACTAGGCCTAGTATATGGGCATGAACTTCACCCTCCAAGACATCTAATAGGTTACATGATCCCTGAAAACCTAATAGCCATTCCCCCTATTATTCCTGAATACCCGCTTGTGTGAAGAGACCTATCGAGGAAGCGTGATTAATACAATATGTATTTGGTATATATCGTATGTATATTTATTTGTATATTCTCTTAAATAATATATATTGAATGTATATATGTATGTATATTATTTTAAGTAGCATATGTTGAATGTATATATGTATATATATTCTTTAAAGTGGTATTTTAAGTATTTTTATTCAATGAATATAGGTGTGTGTATTTTTTGTATATTTTTTAAAGAAGTATATGTTGAAACGCATATATGTATACATATCATTTTTTATATTCTTTTAAGTGGTATATATTGAATTTATATATGTATGCATATTTTTTGTATATTCTTGTAAGTGGTATATATGTATGTATATTCTTTAGGAGTTATCATGCCCAAATTTTTGCATAAACTTGTTCTAAGGTACTTTATAAACACTGATTTTGGGTTGGAATGCCATAAATGGAATTTTTCGTCAAGAGACGCCATTGATGCACCTCTTGAGTGCTTGGGACAATAAAGGCTGCTAAAGCTGCCTCATGGGTCGCCATAGCGGAAAATTTCCTACTATAATAATTCCTTGATAGCGAGGTGTAGCCTGCTATGGCGGGAGGCTACAGTCAGTAGCCTTTTAGTCATATCCAAACTTTGCCTTTTTTCTGAAATTTGACTTCTTTGCTACTTTTGTGAGCTCTAACTTATTCCTTACAATGATTTGCAGATTTACTACCCCAATGGCTAGAAACCAAAAAGATACCCCTGCCTTCGAGAGATTCCTCGATGAAAACTGTCGGAAGAGATTTCTAGTGTATTGGAAGATGAGATTCTTCTTTGAGCGGGGTTTCATGATAAAATGGGTGGTAGCTAAGGCGCCTGAATTCTACACCAGGCTCTTGGAATTTGGATAGATACCACTGATGGAGGCTTCTTGTACTAGGTCTCGCGCTGGTTTACGGAGTTTTATGCCTTGCTCTCTATTATTCCTTGGGATTACCCCAACCCCACCATCTACATTAGAGGGTGAATGTCCCCGTGGATGCTTCCACAATAAATGAGTTTCTCGAGGTTCCAAATATCTCCAATGTCACATACATGACTAAGGCTTGAGAGATGGTTATGAAATGGTTGCAGACACTCTGATTGTGGAAGACGAGTGGGACCAGATCTAGTATCCCACTATTGAGGAAATCAGAGCATATATTTCACAGACGATGCTAAGAAGTGGCTGAACCCAGTGTCCTAAAGGATTTATCCATCGAGCAACACTTTTGATGTGATATAACCTTGGGCTTTGGTGTTGGCCTTGCTATATGGGGTATATTGCTGAACGTGGGGACACAAATAGTGACAGAGTAGAAGGATTTCTATTGGGGCAGCAAGAAGGTCCCCTACCTTCTTAGTTTTCTATGCTATGTAGGCACATCGAGGTACCCGAAGAGGATTGTCACGACCCAAAAATCAAGGGTCATAATGGCACTTATCTCGACAAGCCTTGACAAGTAACCCAATCACCCAAATCGATATAAAATGAGAAAATAATACTAAAACCAAGTCAAGCCCTTAGAACAGAGAGAAGTCATACATGTATATAGTAAAAGCAGGAATATAATCAAGATAAAAACCTAATCCCCAAACCAGGTGTCATAGTGTAAGAACTAACAAGTACAACTCGAGGTAAAAAATACATAAGATATCCAATAGGTGTAAAACTCTGTCTCTGAATACAAGTAAGACGTAGTCTAGATACAAAATGTTTAAGTCAACTCCGGATGCATAGATCAACCACTAACTTAAATGGGCTCTAAGTATCGCCTGAATCAGTTATCTGTGTGACGTACTCGTACTTGGATCTGCACCGAAAGGGCACAATAGATATGAGTATGGTCAACTTGTACTCAATAGGTATCATAGGCCGACTGAGTAAAGTAGCAAATAAAGCATATAAACACAAACTATGGGCATGTTACCTGTAATCAGAAAATGTCCCAAATAGTAGCCCTACACTATCTCCACTAACAGTTTTAATATACACAGATACAATGATACATGTAGAGAAAAGAAGAAAAAATACACACGTACACCAAATACAAGTATATGAAGATAAAACATATGGTAGATATCAAGTCAAAGACAAAAATACAATCACAACATACGAACAATATATGAAGTGTAATGAAGATGATGATAATGATGCATGAGGTCATCACACAACCTTCATATACACCTACGGAGCTAAAGCTTCCCAATGTTGGGGCCTATGAGGGGTTAGTCAACCCATACGCAATCAATATCTAATACCAACATCCATATCTCCTTTCCAGCACATACATCGGTAGAGTGATTTTTTTTTAGAAAAAGCTAGTGTTTTCAGTATTTCTTGTATTTCAACGGTGGTATCAATGTTTCAAAAATGAATATGATATGAGGATTTATTGCTCACAATAAACCAAAATAAGAATATCCAATATCCAACCTATATACCAACCATGTGAGCCAAAAATTCACTCAAATCAACTAACCATCTATGATCCAAATTAATCCAGAAAAACCATTAAGTGAAACATGCAAGAAAAGGGCCTTCATACCACATAAATCCAAAAATTTACTCTTTTTCCCACCAAAAAGAGTGTAATCAAACAATCACATATCAATACCTGGCCAACAATATCATATAAGACCCCACACGATCACATAAACAAATAATGTCACCAAACCATCAAATATTATCCTATTGTGGTCTATCACACACACATGTGTATATGATCGTACAAGTAATATAGTGACTCACAAGAATTGGATATCGAACCCACAAGGACTACTTGATTAGTAATTTACTTAATTTCAATTCCAACAATATTATATTAAAGTGTTTTAGAGTATCAAAATAGATGTAACAATTTAGTAAATAGTTAACTAATAAATAAATAGCAAAGTGTGACAATGGAAACATAAATAAGGCTGTAAACAATACGAGGGAGAATTCCATAGTTGAGACACTCTTAGCAATCATGTAAATCTCTATCCTTATAGTGATTGTGTTGGTTATCGGGTCATTGATTCACAAGGTTTAAATTACGATCCTGGCTTTCGAGCCTCAAATCTTCTACCTAAGAGGACATTGTAACTACATGTTGGGCGAGAATGCAATAATCCATTTATATATTTTTAGTTGTCATCCTGCATTTGAACCAAAAAAGGCTTCAAGGTATGTTCCTATCCAAGCCGCTACTTCAACTCCTTTATTTTAAAAAAGAATAAGAACTTGCTCCTTAAACTCTTCGATCTATCCTAATGATTCCCCTTCTGGATTCACAAAAGGTTTAAACATGTATTTTAATGGTTTCCATGCATTATAATAGTAAAAAAAAGAGAATAAGAACAACCCATGCGATAAACCAATGTTCAATCACTCTAAGAATATCAAAATACAATCAAGTCTTCGGCCTCAACCCCAGAACAAGGGTGTTTAGCCACTCATGTCCATAACTAACATCCAAGAAATATAATTGATCATACAAATTTAAAGTTGTAAGATAAAAAATAAAAGAACCCTAATAAAACTCTCGTTAATGTTTTTACCTTGCTTTTATGTATGCCAAAGATGTCCATAATTGTGTTTAAGTGTTCATTTTATAGTGGGCTCAACTTTACAAAATTAACCATTCACCATTCCATGGACTTTATCATGGTGACTAAGGCCCGTGAAAGGCCAGTATCGCGGATGAATACTTGAATGTCACATACAAAATTTACTAGCCTCGGTGTTACGGAGGCTATTGCGGAAACTAAGGTAAATGGTATGGGGCTATTGTGGACTTTCAGTAGATTGTGCCATTATCATTTAGCCCCTCAAAGTGCCATGAAGATTAACACGGAGGCTAAGGTCCATGGTACATTAGTATGTCATTTCTTCCTTTCCAGTTCTTTGTATATTTTCTTGATTCTGCGCTTTGTCCCATGCTTTCCGAACCTTTTCCCAGTGTCTTCATTCTAAGCATGTAACTCCAAATGCTTGCATTATCGAATAGCTTCATGTTAATGCATCGAAGAACATACAATTTTACCATAATCAAGCCCTGCAACACTAATCATGTCCATTAGCTCAAGAATATGGTTTTAACTCAAACACAATACATTTTACAAGTTTTAGCTCATAGAAAAAGTACACATATGGGTAAATATTTGCACTTGTATGTATAACCCAATATTACCACCCCACACTTTAAATCTTATTTAGCCTCGAATAATCCAGGCAATCATTATAACACAACTAGGCATCATACCTGAACAAGAAAATTTTGTTTGGCACACACAAGCTACTCATGACTCATCAATTTTCATCTGAAGTATGTCATATCACATATGAAAACACAAGATTACTAATTTTCAAACTTCCTAACCTCAAGAGTGGACTCTAGCATGTTGGCAAACTTATGCACATTATTCAACCAAGTAGTCATACAGGTCACCTAAATATCCTCCACATTCACCCTCACAAAAATATGGTTACCTATATTCACTCACAATCATACAATTTAATATTGATGTTGGGTATATTTATACATTCTAGCATTACTGTTCTAGCCTAATTAGGCTTTGTTTTGAGGATGATTCATGTGCTTAATGTGTTAATGATGATATAAATATAAGTGTCCATGTATGTGTTTACAATGTTTAATGGTGTTTCCAAGAAAGTTTTGATTCAAATTGATCATTTAGAGTTCAACAGAAAAAACTAGTGTGACTAGCTTGGGCTACGTGTTTGTCTAGTCTATCATTTTGGATTCTAACATGTTTAATGAGTACCTAAGGTTTTTATTATGTATTTATATGTGAAAAACTTATTGGTAATGTTCAAGGTTCAATTGGATCAAGACAAGAGTCAAAACATTAAGTTAGAAATCAAAGTGAATGAAGTCTATGTTTAGCTCGTGTTTCTAGTTCACCGTTTTGGATGTTGTGTTGTTTAGAGCTCTAAATTGTTGTATTTAATTCAATAGTATTCTTGTTAAATGGATTATGATGATACATGAAGGATATAAAAACTTTAAATCAAGTGGAAACAACTCAAAAAGGCTCAAAATAGATCAACGAAAGCACAATACATAACTTGGACTCAATTTGGAGTCGTGGAATGTCCAAGGCGCGTGTGCGCTTTAGGGAAGGAAAATTAGCACGTGATATGGACCAAAGGATTTAGAAGGGACCCAAAATAATGATCCGTTATGATGAGGCGCGTTGCGACCTCCACACACCTTTTTTAGCCTTACGATGGGACCTATATTCCTGTTTCCAACTTGTGCGACGCGGCTTCCACTGCCATTTCTATATTGCACTTTGTGAACCCCTCTAAACATGGCTAAAAGTTTCACTACATATCCTTTTTGTCTTGGGACAACTTGGATACTATAAATACATCTTTGTAAACATTAATATACACTTTTGGATGTCCTTGGAAGATATTGGAGGCTACCACAACTTCTTTTTTAGGTTTTATAATTATTTAATTTATTTTCTTTATGTTTTGTATCATAAATCCGAGGGATTTATTGATGAATATTTCCATTAAAGGCTAAACTCCCTTTTTGGGGTTAAGGCCAAGATCATGAATACTTTCATTTAAAATTAAGTTTGTTGATTCGCTTATCATTATGGATATTTATTAATCCTTGTTTAAAATATTTTAAGGATTATATACCCTTAGAATATATTCATTGTCGACCTTGTGATCTTTATAGGGGGAATAGAAAGATAGAACATGGGCATAAGCAAGGTAAGGTTTGTAGTCTTTTATAAAATAAGGATTTCAAATTAGCATCTAGGACAGGGATGTACCTAGAAGCCTTACTTGATTCAAACGTAGGATGATAACTTAAATAACTTAATTGAATTGTTACATCTCCTCTCAAAGATGTAGTTGTAAGGTTCAAATTCGGTAAATTATTAGAGGTCAGGAGACCATGATCATGCGATTAACCCTACGAATCAACAACCTAGATAAGCGAGTTAACGAATGAAATTCAATAATGTAGTATGATTGTTCGTAAGCCTTAACCCTGGGTCTCTATTATTTAATTGTCCAAAGTCGTTTACTTTTCTGCATTAGTTTAGTTTACTTTTAGTTTATAATTTGAAAACTTTATTTGTTACTCTCCCCAATTTGTTAAACTAGAATTGGATAGTTGTTTAACACAAGTCCCCGTCAGATCGATATTTGGCTTTCTTGAAGGACACTATATTACTTGGTAGGCCAGGTACACTTGCGTGTGCACTTGGGCGCTATTAAATTTTTGGCGCCGTTGTCGGGGACTTACAAATTGGCAACTATCTTATTTTTAGTTTAGATACAATGAGTTGTAAATAGTTTAGTTAGTTAGATTTTTTTTAGTTTCTTTTATTTCTCTTCTTATCACACTTCTTGACATGGTATCCTGGGATAGATGTTTTGCGAGTGTTGATGATTCTATATGGTGTATGGTTTGTGGAAATAGTGTTCATTCTGAAGATATGCGTGCTGTCAACCCCGATTCAATAATATTTGTAGGCTATGATCAAAGGCAATACTATGTGAACGCCTATAATGATCAACAACAGTTTCAACAGCCGCAGGTTTAGAATTAATAGGCCTCATTTTAAATGAGCAATTTGGAAGAGATGCTGAAACAAATTTTAGTTGATCAAGCACAGTTGCCAGTAGATATAAAGAGTTATGGGGCCAATTTAGAGCATCAACAAATTGTCATGAGAAAGTTGGTGATACAGATAGGGAAAGTGCAATAGGTACATAATACCAGACCTCAAGGTGATTTGCCAAGGGATAGTGAAAAAGTAATTACAATCACTTTGAGGAATGGTACAGAGCTCAATGAAGAACCTCCAAAGACAATTAAGGAGGTAGATGTAGAGTTGACTTCCCAACCTGTTGAAAACAAAGTTGCTAACAATTTGAGGAAGTCTGAGTACTCAGAAACTGAAATAGTTGAACAGGTTAAGAAGATACTACCATCATCATATGAATCACATTTATTTAGTTATCATCTTTCTATTGAGACTAAAATTGAGAAAGTAAATAAGAGTGAGGGTATAGTGGATAGTGTAAATTTGGAAGGAGGACTGGTTGGGCCTTATTCAAAACACTTTTATATATTATGTTTAGATGATATCTTGTATGTGGAATCATTTAAAATAGTGAAAGAGTGTGAAGATAAGGAACAAGAATCCTATATTCTTAATTTTACACCGGACAAGAAAAATAAAAACACACCTCACTTAAAGGCCGAGTGGTTTAATATGCACATTCCATTACTCGGTTCCTTAATGTTTGTATCACCTCCCTATGATTGAGGCAAAAATATGGATGCAATGTTGGGGGTGAAATTTATATCCTCAAGGTGGAGAAAAAAGTTGATTGATTCGTGCCGCGACACTAAGTTAGGCACTTGTTGGGAGGCAACCCAAGCTAAGGTATGTTTTATTTTTAGTTTTCAGTTTTATTTCACATACTTTTTGTTTTTGATTGAGTCATAGGTTGATAGAAAGTTTGAGTACCGGACACCTGAGCTAAGGAGAATGGCATAGACTGGGTGTGGGGTCCCCGAACCTTCTTGATATGTAAAGATGCTACTACCTAGGCCTATAGGTCTCAATGAGTATTTTTATCTCTTACTTTAGAAGTTCACTTAGGGGACAAAGTATATTTTTAAGTGTGGGGTGGGCAAATTCCTAATTTTGGGCTTAATTTAAAATTTTTTGTTTAGGAACAAATAAGATATTCTTGTTGGTGCTATTTTTGATTAAATGGTGTAAGTATTTTTTTTGATAAAAGCATGTTTAATGAGTGAATTGCTATTTTTGAGACTCTTAGGCTCATAGTTGTGACTCTTGTACTTGTTGGCTTAAATTTGAATTTGTGCTATTATTTGGTTGGGAGTCTATGATGATCCTATGTGAGTTGAGCATGTGCCATGTGCGTGTGAGGTATTTATAGATTCCTTGTTGCATGTGATGTCTAGAACTTTCCCGGTGTGTGTGTGAAGCGAAATAAAGAATGTGAGTTTAGGAGAAGATTTAGGAATTTCTTTGATAACCTAGTTTATATCTTCTTTTTGACCTACCCTTTGTGCATAATTCTAGTAAGCCCAATTGAGCCTTTAGCTTTTTCTTTGGCAACGACATAAGTTGCCTAATCCCTTCTTTGATAGTCGATAATTTGATCCAAAAAGCTCCTAAGTGCTTTAATGAAAAATTAATTGAGTAAGGAGTTTGAGAAATAAGAAGAAAAAAGGTGAAATTGAAGCCCCAAAAGAAATAGTTATTGGTGTTTAAAATTGATGTGTTGTGGTTTGGAGTCAATAATCAAAAGAATAAAAATTTATTCAAATTGGATAAGTTGTGCATAGTATGCTCCCACCGTAGTGTTTGTGAAAATGCTTAAATGAGATGGGGTGAAAGCAAAAGATGTGGGTAGACAAAAATGGTGTAAATTGGTTGTTTGAGAATGGTTTTAATTGATCATGTTTTGCATTAAAGCGCATAGGGAAGATAGTCACTATTCCTGATCAAAATAGTTCCAACCTGTTCTTTAGCCTATATTACAATCCAGAAAAGATCTATTTGATGTTAAGCTTCATCATTCCAATATTAGTGCAACAATACACTAAGGGCAAGATTATGGTTCATTATGTGTAACTTGTGAATTCCTTGTGAGAGTGAGCATAATTTGATTCTTGTACCCATCATGTTATAAATTTCTTAATTACGAGTGATTATGGGTAACTCTCTTGTTATGAGGGGCACATGTTTGATGAATGTGTGTGATTTGTATGATGTTCTTGATTGAGAAATGTGTATGAGTTTGCTACTTGTTGAGTCCATTCTTGAGGCTAAGATGTGTTGGAGTAGGATTCTTGAGCTTTTAATTGTGTATAACATGCGTAGTATTGTAAACTTGTATTCCGTGTAGTCAATGCAGTACTATCTTGAGTGTCTGTCATGTATTAGAAGTATGGAGTCTCTTCATATAATGATGCTTATAGTTAATAATTGTTTGAGGACGAACAAGGCTTTAAGTGTGGGGTGGTGATGTTGGGAGTATTTATGCATTCTAACATTACTATTCAAGCCTATTTAGCCTTGTTTTAAGGATGATCATGTGATTAATGTGTTAATTATGGGATAAATATGCATATAAGTGTCCATATATATGTTTACAATGTTTAATAGGATTTCCAAGCAAGTTTTGATTCAAATTGATCATTTATAGTTCAACCGAGAAAACTAGTGTGACTAGCTTGAGCTAGGTGTTTATCTAGTCTATCGTGTTGGGATCTAACATGTTTAATGAGTTCCTAAGGTTTTTATTGTGTATTTATAGGTGAAACAACTTGTTGGTAATGTTCAAGGGTCAATTGGATCAATACAAGAGTCAAAACAATAAGTTAGAAATCAAAGTGAATGAAGCCTATGCTTTCGTGTTTCTAGTTCACTATTTTGGATGTTGTATTTTTTTGAGCTCTAAATTGTTGTGTTTAATGCTATATTATGCTTTACGAATGGTTTATGATGATATATGAAGGATATAAAAGCTTCAAATCAAGTGGAAATAACTAAAAAAGGCTTGAAATGGATCAACGAAAGCACAATACACAGCTTGGATGCAATTTGGAGTCCTGGAATGTCCAGGGCCTGTATAGGCTGTAGGGAGGGACAATTAGTGTGTGCTATGGACTAAAGGCTTCATTAGGGACCCAAAATAGTGATCCCTTCTGATGAGGGAGCTTCGCCACCTCCACACACCCTTTGAAGCCTCGCAACAAGTCCTACGTTCTTGTTTCCAGTTTGTGCGACGCGACTTCCACTCCCGTTTCTAGATTGCGTGCCGTGACCGCTTCCAAACATGAAAAAAATTTACACTACAACTTCTATTTGTCTTGGGACTACTTGGATACTATAAATACATCTTTGTAAACATTATTATACACTTTTGGATGTCCTTGGAAGATATTAAAGGCTACCACAACTTCATTTTTAGGTTTTATCATTCTTTAATTTAGTTTATTTATGGTTTGTATCATCAATCCAAGGGATTGATTGATGAATATTTCCATTAAGGCTAAACTCCCTTTTTGGGGTTAAGACCAAGATCATGAATACTTTCGTTTTGAATTAAGTTTGTTGATTTGGTTATCATTATGGCTATTTGTTAATCCTTGTTTAAACTATTTTAAAGATTATCTTCCCTTAGAATATATTCATTGCCGACCTTATAATCTCGGGAGGGGGAATCGAAAGATAGAACATGGGGATAAGCAAGGTAAGGTTCGTAGTCTTTTATAAAATAAGAATTTCGAATTAGCATCTAGGATAGGGATGTACCTAAAAGCCTTACTTGATTCAAACGTAGGATGATAGATTAAATAACTTAATTATATTATTACATCCCCACTCAACTATGTAGTTACAAGGTCCAAATTAGGTAAAAAATTAGAGGTCGGAAGACCATGATCATGCGTTTAACCCTTCGAATCAATAACCAAGACAAACGAGTTAACGAATGAAATTCAATAATGTAGTATGATTGCTCGTAAGCCTTAACCCTGGGTCTCTATCCTTTGATTTTCCAAAGTCATTTACTTTTCTGCATTAGTTTAGTTTACTTTTAGTTTATAATTTGAAAACTTTATTTATTACTCTCCTCAATTTGTTAAACTAGAATTGGATAGTTGTTTAACACAAGTCCTTGTGGGATCGATATTTGTTTTTTTTGAAGTCTACTATATTAATTGGTAGACCATGTACACTTGTGTGTGCGCTATCTATTATTATAAAGGGTACACAGAGAACAAATTCTGCTCACTCTTGCAAAGAATTCACACATGATAAATGATGAACCATAGGCTTGCCCTTAGTGTATTACTCCACTAATTGTGGTGATTTCTCTCCACCATCTTTATAATATAAGGCATGTACTCTTCCCTCATTGTTAGTTCCAATTAAAGGCATGTTTTATAAAATATTTTTTTCATGGCATGATTATTGTATGGTTTTGGTGTTTTCAAATATATGTTGAGGTTTTGGTATTAAATGCTTGGTTATGGTTTTCCTATATTTTAATTATGTATTTACATGCTTTAATGGTAGTTCGGACAATTTGTAGTATAGGAATGGCTAATTGGTAATTGGGGTTGGTTTTGGAAATACTATGCCCCCAACATGTTTGATAAAATGCCTATGATAATGCTTTTACTATATTATTGGAATTTTAATGGAACTATTGCTTGGTATGGTTTGGTAATGGAACCCTAAATAGTATAAATGATTTAAATTATTTGGAATTATTAAATGGTAAGGTTTAGCGGTCATGGTTATAATTAATTAAACATCCTTATGTGGTACAAGGGAATCCCCCAAGTAAACATGGTAATGAATATCCTTGTGGGGTACATGGGATTCCCCCAAGTAAGCATAATAATGGAATACTTGTGGGATACACGTGATTCCACCAAGTTAACTTGATAATGTAATCTATGGGTACATATGAATCCCTTTACATAAAAAGGTTGGCTAAGGACATTGCTTGCAAGCTATAGTCGGTATGACGATACCACTACTTATAGTCTTGGTTAATAATAATTGATTAATGGTCTGGTTGGATGGTAAAGGTTTTAATTGGGCAATAATGGAGTGTTGTGATAGCTAACCGTGAAGGTATGAGTCTAATGGATGGAGATCAGAAACTCATGTTTGCTTACATGAGGATTGGTCATAGCGACCATATATGATACTATGAGGTACATAGGACTCCTCTAAGAACCCTGTACATATGTATAATGGAGAGCAAAGGGTACTTGGAAATCCCCTACTCTTATGGTATCTCCGATTCGTGTGGCTACTCGCACTAGGGCCTATTCAGGGGATTACACTAGACCCATGTAGAACGTGGGTGGTTCTAGGATGGTTAAGCTTTACATACCTAGGTTAATGGTTTTAAATGCCTGCTAAACCCGATTTTCTTTTCTGGCATGGCTATATAAATATATATTTATCGTTTGTATACATATGGTTAGTTTACTTAGTTTTACTGGAAGAAATTATTTTATCCTTATCTGAGTTCATGCTAGCATTCACCCTCTAACCTATATTTGGGTGGTTGTATCCCCACGTGATGCAGGAACCAACCATTCTACTCCTCCTGCTTAGTAATTAGATTCAGGATTAACTGTTGGATTAAAGTTGTGAGCTTCCATATTTTGGAAGGCTCCATTTCATATCATGGATATCTTTAGTACTTGCTTTATTTTATGGATATCAGTTTTGGCTATGGTTGGGGTCATGTACCAACCGGATATTATTTTTTTCATTAGAAGCCTGTGTGACTGATATGGGTTGGAATGGACGGGATCAATATTGGTGTCAGCCTTAGTATTGGTATTGGTATTGGTATTGGTATTGGTATTGGTATTGGTATTGAGGCTGATACCGTGGAACTGGATTTATAAATTTTCCATCCTTTTATGTTATATTATGAAAAGGAAATTGTTTTTTATATTAGTTAGGTTATAGTTATTAGTTGGGTTTCAGACAGTTGGACTTGTTTGGTTCGGTCACGGTCATAGACCTATCCCAGATCTGGGTTTGTGAAAATATTCTATCTTGTTATATGTTCCGAATTCATCCAACTCAGGGTATGCATTTGGATGGTTGGGTTGGGTATTAAGGGTGGTCCCTGATCTTGGTTGAACTTGGAATGCCCATTATGCAAAGGCCTCAAGTCGGGCCGTCTCACTCTCAAACCTCTTCTAATCCTTAGAAGACATAACTATACTCGCAAAAATAGGAGGCATAGTAAATCTAGCCAGATGAGAACCTATTTGAGGAGGTATAATAGAATAAGGATGAACTCTAGATCTCAGAACACCATACTCTGATATAGGTGCTGCAGGATGATGTGCATTAGAAATATAACACTTTCGATGCTTGAAACTAGGAAAATATGCAAGTTTCTGAGGTTGTTTTGTTAGATATGATGTGTTTTGGGTATATTTTGTCAAAAATCATGTTTTGGATGCTAAGTTTGTTAAAAATATGAGAAAGGTGATTTTGGATACTTATGGGAGCAATTATGGATGTTCAGGACACTTTTCGAATTGATCGTGACCAAAACATGTGTGGAAATCGAAGAAGAGCTGAAAAATAACTTTTGACACATCCCAAGTAAACATGTGGACCGAATTTAGCACATGTGGACCACATGTTGGAAAAGCATGTGTCAAAAGTCCAAAATCTCGAGAGCTGACCTGTAGGATTTTTTATAATGGCACATGCTGTCACCACATGCACTATCCCTACAGGCCGCATGTGCTACCTGCACCCAAGGACAGGGCGCCTGTAAGGACCACAAGTGGCCACCACCCCTTTTTACTCCTATTTTGTTTGGGGTTTAATTAAGGGTTTCCTCATATACTATAAATATCCCTTATATGTTTTTTTTAGTAAAAGTTACACACTCTTGATATTTACAAACATATTTTGATTTCAAGATTCATTTTGGTCTTAGAATTCTCTAATATTGATTTTGGTTGATTATTTTAGTTATGATTTTGGGTTTTTTACTTCTCCTTATTTCGATTTCATATTATGCTTTCAATCATGAATGTTGTTGGTTACTCCATAAGCATAAGTGGCTAAAAACCCTTACCCAGGGTTGTGGAAACCCTAGCAAATTAACAAAGTAGGGGAAGTGCTATCATTGCTATGAACCGATACTCATTCATACATTGATTTATCTTCAATATAATATTTTTCTTAATGGGTGCACACATTAGGATACCACCTATAATATTGCTACTAACTCCTAAAGAGGAGTAGTGACTAGGAAAAGATAATGACAACAGTAATTTGGGGTTTAACCGTCGATCGATTCTACTAGTTTTTATCTATGTAAGTTGGTTAGATTTAATCTAATAACTAAAGACTCAAAAGGTAATAGTTAACTAGGATCAAGAAACGGGTTAGTAAGGTGACATCCTAAGACTCAAAAGATAAAGGGTAAGATCCTTCTGCTCGTCCAAAAGACTGTACAAGGCACATAACTTTTCAATTCTTCATGAAAGGTATTGGGTTGGTTCAACAAAGAACGATAATCCTATAGAGTTGAGAATCCATGGTGCACACAATCGTAGAGCTCACTTATGATTGATTACAACCGAAGTTGGTATTTGCTCTTTGTTCGATATTGCTACTCAAAACCCCTATTTAGTTTTCCAGTTCCACCCAGTTATTACAACAGTTGATAGCCATGATTCCACATATTTCCTTGAGATTCTACCCTAGTTACTATATTTTGTAGTGACCGTATCATCTTCTGAGAGGAGGTATAGCTTGGACGCCACCAAATTTTGGCACCGTTATGGGGAATACATTATTGATTTGTGAATTAAAGTTATTGCAGTTTATGAGTTTTTCTTTTTGTGTTTGTCCTTAGTTGGGTATACACCGGTGTAGTTATAGCAAATAGAGTAGAGGCAATACCTTACTACCATCTAATCCAAATCCAGAGAGTATCCTACAAACACATAGTAGGATGGTTGAACAGAAAAAAGAAGATAATCCTAAAGGGGTTCATGATATTGTACCTCTCTTTCCTCTCGAAAAATTTCAAGATATTGTTGATTGATAGACAGGTGAACTTTTAGCTCAAGATGAAAACAAAAGGAGGGGAACTAAAGAAACTCAGTGGATAGATAGAGAGGTAGAGCTATCTGATCAAAGACAAGAAGTAGAGAGAGCAGCACTCAGTGAAAATCAGAACAGAGCTAAAGGTGCTCGTGTTTAAGTGATCCCGACATATTAGTATATCCAGCCATATGTGGATGGTGAAGAAGATTTGGGATACACTGAGCCGATAGAGGATGGATCCATTATTTCTTTTGTTTTACCCCCAGACATCAAATTTGACATAACGAGTGCAATGATCCAACTCTTAGATCTGAAGGGCGTGTTTGCAGGTCTGCCCACTGATGATGCAAATTTTCACCTTGCCAATTTCATCAGGATCTGCAATTCATAAAAAATCTAGGAGTGAATCAGGAAGAACTTAGATTGAGGTTGTTACCCTTCTCACTCATAGGAGAAACATCTTTATAGTTAGAGGAACTGCAAAGAGGATCTATCACTATATGGAATAAGTTACACATGCAATTCTTTAACCAGTTATTTCCTCTATCTAGGATGCTATAGCTCAAGGAATAGATTTATAATTTCAGGCATCTATAGTCAAAATCTATGTACGAGGCACGGTTAGGGTTCAAGAAGAAGATGAGTATGGTGCCCAGCCATTAGATGTCAGGAACGAGCTTATTTGAGATATCTTACAGAGCCTTGACCATAGTTCTAGAGCCATGGTAGACACCATTTATTGAGAAGATTTTATGAGACTACATTGGGAGGCATCTTCAGAGATTCTAGATCAGATATCGCTCACTAACCAAGGGTGTCAAAGTCGGGAGGCTAAGAGGGGATCTGACACATATGCTATTGGTGCCTCCTGCGACCAAAAAGTAGTTAATGATTCAGTTGTGCAAGAAATTACGCTGCTAAGAACTGATCTAGGGGTACTAGTAAAGTAGTTTACAGTAATGACTTCTGAGAAAGTGAACCCATTAGAAGCACGGGGTTTAGCTTCCAAAGCTTATGAATCAGAATTAGAAGAGCAAGCAAATTATCTGAATCACTAGTTGGAAGGTTTCCGTGCCCAAGGGAAAGAGAACCAAGGTCGAAACTACAATGACAGATGTTGAGACCATAGTAAAGATTTAGGTGGTGACTGGAGAAAGAAGGATAACTACAAAGATAAAAGAGTTAGGTATATTTTGCCTGCAAGACGAGATGTAGAATCAAGAATGAAAAAGTTGCTGACTAAGATGGTGAAGGGTCAAGAAAATTAGGAGATCAACCTTAAGGAGATTAAGGTCAACATTTCACGCTAACTCAAAAGGTCGAATATTATGCAACTGCTATCAATAAGTTGTAGCACCAGTTCGGGAAGATGTCAGCAACTCTGAACCAGAGGCAGCCAGGTACCATTCCGAGCAACACTGTGCAGAATCCAAACAATGACATTCATGTTCTATCCATTACCACGAGGAGTGGTATTACTACTATAGGTCACCCACTACCTGCTATGGAAGCTTTCATTAATGAGATGCTTATTATGGAGTCAGAAAAGGTAACAGGTGGTGATAATGCTATTGCTAAGGAAAGAGGTAAGGGTCAAGTTTTTGAGTAGAAAATAAGACAAATTCCAAGAACGCCCCTACCTTTTCCTTTTCCTCAGCGACTGAAGCAAAAAAAAGAGGAAGGAAAATTCAAGTTATTCATTAAGATGTTGAAAGAGTTAAGCTTGAATATTACTCTTCTCGAGGCATTGGAGTAGATGCCTGGATATGCCAGGTTTTGAAGAAATTTGTCACAAAGAATAAAGGAGCTACGATCGAGGATGTTGATGGCATGAACCACAGTAGTACATTCACTATGAGGTCTTCAACTTAGAAAAAAAGCGACCCTTGACCATTCACTATACCATGTACTATTAGGTCATCCTAATTTACAAGAGACTTATGTGACTTAGGAACCAACATAAATTAGATGCCACTATCCATATTCAAACAATTGGATTTGAACCCTCAAGAAGCGACTTCAATGTGGTTGTTGATGGCTGACTACACAGTGAAGACCTATAGGTATTTTATTTGATATGATTGTGAGAGTGGACCCATCTTTCTAGATGACTTTGTCATTCTGTATTGTGAGGTTGACACTGAGATGCCCATTATATTAGGAAGATCATTTATGGCCACAGGTAGAACGATGGTTGACATGGAGAAAGAAGAGTTAAAGTTCAGAGTCAACAGTGAGGAGGGCACATTTAACATCAGAAAATCAATGAAGCAACTTACCAACATGAGGGTGGTATCAGTGATTGATTGTATTGGTGACTATGAAGGATACTCCTATGGGTATCTTGATGAATTCTGAGTAATCAAGATTTCCTTATCGTGCTGCAAAGTTAAACCAAGCACTACATGGGAGGCAACCCATGGGATGGTTAGTGAAGTCTGAGTAACCAACATAGCCACGTCGTGCCGCGATGTTAAATCAAGCATTGTATGGGAGACAACCTACTATTTTAGTGTTCATATAGTTGTTGTTTTTCTTTTGTAGGTTTTTAGCTCTTGGACTTACTCAGATATGGTAAAATTGCTACATTTATCAATTTCCAGGTAAGAGAAATGTGTGACCAACCCATCATGGTTACAAGTCCCACACGGGCCAGGTAAGTTTAGAGATAATTGAAAAGATGAATTTTTGAGGATAAGAATTATAAGTTGTGGACTTTGGTACATATTCATACTTTTGGTACTGTTAATTCACATTGAAGAACCATGAGTAGCTGGAAAAATATCAAAATACAAAGTCCGGATTGAAGGAAATGGGCTAAAAATTTTGGCCCTACACATGCGCCCTTCATATGGAACATGCTTCATATGCTTGTCAACATATGGCAGGCGCATGTAGCTGTCGCGGCTAGGTCATAAGTGGGTCAAAATTTTGGTCCCACCAACACTTATATAAGACCTAAAATAGCCCTCCATCTATATTTAAACATACTTAATGTCATTCCAACCAATTCAAATCCTCAAAACTTTATCTTTTCTCTTTAAATTCAAACTTCCCTCTTAAAACATAAACTAACCCACTCTTAACTAAAGTCTAAATTGAAAATTATGTTAGATACCAACTTTTCCCAACACTCTAAAAACAAGTCAACTTTAATTTTTCTTGATTTCTTCTTTGTTCACTCCTGGATTTGCATAAAAGAGGTAACTTTCTCGGCTTTGAATGATTATGTATTGATTTATTTATTATATAGATAATTCTATATGTCTGTTCCCATGGAAAATATATAGAATCTATCATGCTTGTATGTAGGAGCCTTGAAGTAGCCTATAATATCAAAGTAGGGCCTTGTTTTGAATTAAATTATAAAATTATGCCCCAACTGGAAGTTGAACTTAAATAAATAGAGTAATATCACAAGTTGAGCATGTTTAGTTTACCTTGAAAATCATGATTATTGATAGGTGTGTGCACATTGGACGTGTTGAAATTTCAAATAGGTTACAGGGGTGTGAACATTGAGGAAAAATTCAAGCTTTTGGAATTTTGAGTTTTTCTTCAACTTTGGCTATCCCTTAGTTTTGTTGGAAACTAATGACTAGTTTTTCAGGTACATATGGCACCTAAAGATGCTAAGAAGAAGAAGGGAAATAAATTATAGAGACATTATGAGTACCCCAATCATAGTTGTTTGGTAGAGGAGTACCCAATTTAATAGAATAGAAAGGCGGCAGGTAGGGTGACAAGTAGAGTTTCTAGAGGAAAGACACTCCAGGCTACTCAGGCTGTTGCAACCTAACCAAGGATGATGTTAGCTTGAATTTAACCCCCACACACTCATCTACCAGATGATGATGATGAGAAAAAGGCAGATTCTGAGACTATTCCACAGGTGGCAGCTCAGGACCTCCAGTCTGAGAAGGGGTCCTAAGATTCATTCGAAGATGCAGAGTAGGAGGAGTCACAGTGGTACCCCATTCTGAGAAGGGTACCACAACTTATGTATGACATTCAAATATAACCCAGTGTATAGAGGGTAAAGAGAAAACTTCCCATGATGCATCAGTACAGTAGGAGTAGAGTCTCGCACCTACACATAGCTCAGAGGCATCTCCTGATAAGGAAACTCTAAGGTGGTGTGTAGAGAGGATGCTAGAGATATTTGATAGGGATAGTTATATTTTAGAGGGCGAACTTCCTAAGAGGCTTATTCATGATGAGTGTTGGATTGATCTCTCTGGGCTTAACAGAATACCATAATTATGGGCTGCCTTTGATCGTTACTAGTTTGAGTGGATAATGAGACCACTTGGTTATTATAGTACTACTATGGTAAGTGAGTTTTATGCATCGTACCAGGCTATAGTAGTTCTTTCTGCTCTCATATTTCTATCCCTGATGAGACACAAGGAGCAGCCACATCTTGATCATACACTTGTGAGAGAGGTTAGACTTTATCTTACACCAAAGACTATTCATCATGTTAATTTTGGTCCAAATTATATACTTCCCGCATCCACAACTGAGTATGACTAAAGATTGAGAGTTGTAGTGATTTACATATTATGTGGGAGGCTAATCATAGATAAGAGAGGGTTGAGATGGCTTGGTGGATAGCCAACTATATTTCACCTTTGGGTGATGCTACCCCATGGATCGAGGGTCATGGTATGATCAAGAAGGGCCCGTTGACGTTTGAGGCCAATTTTTAGTGGTTGCTCATTAGATACCAACTATTTTCTATAACTTCAGATAATACGTTGACTTAGGAGGAAGCAACCCTAGTTTCTAGTATGATGGCTAGATATACTACTGATTTTCCAGCCATCCTCCGACATGAGATCCATAACAGAGCATTTAGGAAGACGATTAATCTTCCATTCCCTTAAATAATTTAGAGACTTTATGATGACGTAGGTATACATAAGATACCAGGAGTAGATAACAAGGTAGTTACGACAGCTATTATACAAATAAAGAGTATGAAGGATCTGGCATGTCCAGGCCTTATCAGGTATCTAGAGAGCCTATCAAATACCTCAGGCCCAAACTGAGGGCCCATCAGTTTCCATAAAGCCTAGTGATGCACATGATGATGTGGGTGTTAGTGTTGATATATTGATAGGGGAATTGATAAAAGACTCAAATATGCGTACTCAGGGTGAGGGGACACAAGCCACTTCTTCATCAACCCTAGCTTCGACATCAGAGCCTGTTAGAATATTTTCAGTCCGTACTCACCCATCCACTACAACTTTTGCTAAAGGTATAAGTAATATATTGTATGTGTTTTTGCAGATCTTAATGGATAGCCAGAGGTCCATTGATGCTCGATTGAGTGTTGTTGAGACCAAGATGACTACCCTATATAAGTAGATGAGATTAGGGGTTTAGACTAGATTTGAGTAGGCAGAGTCCAGATGGGTGGCCGCACAGTGAGCTGCATTGTCTAAGCTATGTGTTGACTTCCAGTTATGTCTTGAAGAGTTTAATAGATGGGTTATAACCTAATTTATAGAGATAAAGGTGCTGAATCTAGCCCAGATGAGGGAGGAGGTCGATATATTATGAGTAGAGGTATGTTCTCTCACAAAAATCTATACAACAGTTAATCCCTCAGTTATACCCTCAGTGGTTTAGATATCACCTCCACATACCCAGGCAGTTTGATTTCTTCACAGAGGATGAGGAGGAGTCATGGTTGTTAGTGCTAAGAGAGGTCATATAGGATCCTGATATGCCATATGACCAGACCATTAAAGGGAAAGGCATGATTTGATGGAGACTGCAATCATTGATAGGCAGAGGTGTATAGAGATAGCAGCGGGTGCATCATCTAGTAGTGCACACCCACCACCACCGCCTCCGCCAGCTGATATGCCCTCATCTTGGGATGATCCTGACATGGATACCAGTGCGTCCCAGGTATGTTGTCACTTTCCTTTGCATTGTATTATTTTTGCATATTAAGGATAGTGCATAGTTTTTTTAGTTGGGGATGGGGTATACCATAGATTCCGCTATTTTTTATTACCGTGATTCTTTTCCTGTTAGTCACGGTATAGTTTTAGAACCAACATATCTAGGATAATTTGTATCGCTTTGTGATTTGCTTCGTATTGTGTGGTGTTTTTGTTTAATAAGAAGATTTTAAGTATTTAGAGTAGTAGTCATATTTTTATTGATGTTTGATAAAAATGATATCCCTTCAAATTTTGTGTTTTAGAACTATGTAAATATACAAGTTTGTTAACATTATGGATCTTGTTATGGCATTAGAATTAGGGATATGATAATCACTTTCTAACAATTGCATGAATAAGTGGTGGTTTGTAATATTGACTCTTTTCCATGTGTGTGTGAGATGCTACTTAGTTCCCTTTGTGTGTTGAATGCAGAACTTGCTCGGTTAGTCTTGCCTAGGGTGTAGGATAGTCGGTTAGGAAAGGATCATAGGCCATTTTTTTTATTTTAGTCCAATTTTAGCATAAATTACCTGCCATAGGTAAATTAGTATCCCTTGATCCCTGTTTTTTGCCTTGTAGCCTATTTCTTTGTTTTTACCATTCACCTTCCTATTATGTTGCAATGAACCTATTTTGGCCTTGGTCCTCCTTAGACATTGTGCACCTTAACTCAGGGAAAATGCCTAAGTTGAGGGTGGCTATCATAGGGGTGCATAGTGTAAAGTAGGTATGTAAAAGGATAAAATAAAAGAGAAAGAAAGTAAGGCTCGATGTGGTATCAAAAGAAAAGATTTTTTTTGTGCTAAGAATAAAAGAACATACCCAACTTGATAATGAATAAACAGGGAGAAATAAGGGTGGAATAAAAATAAAATTGGCTAGTAAGTGAGACACCAAGGTTAGTGTAGTGCTAAGGAGGCTTAGTCACTTTATATGTCCATGTGTACCGTACCATCCACCGAGCCTATATAACAAGCCGAGAAAAGTCCTATAGTGATCCTAACTTAACTGCCTGAATGCTAAGGTAAAGAAAATAATGGCAAGCCTAACTTATTTGATGCACATTGATTGGAACTTGTCTTCTAATGTGAGTATCTCCTGATCGTCCTTACATTGACATGCATTATTTCATATGAGTGATTGAGACATCATTGTTGTAAGGGCACATGAGTCATATTGCTAGCCATTTTCTTGTTTCGGGTAGTGTAACTTGTACATAAATATGGTTGTCGGTTGCAAATATAATGCCATACCTTGATCCCATTATTTCATATTGTTTTGCCTCATATTTTTACCCAGTTAGTTTAGAATGGTGAGATATGAGGGGGTGTTATGTGTTGATCTTAAAGTGTTGATTGATTAGCTTGAATAGTTTAGATTCTCCTTGTTAAGCATCATGGTTTAGTTTAGTTTAGTTTAGTTTTGTTGTGTTTTGTTGCCTGAGGACATGCAAACGTTCTAAGTTGAGGGTGTTGATATGCTATAGAAATATAGCACTTTTGATTCTTAAAACAAGGAAAATATGCAAGTTTCTGTGGTTGTCTTGTTAGATATGATGTATTTTGCGTATGTTTTTCAGGAAATCATGTTTTGGATGCTAAGTTTGCGAAAAAGATGAAAAAGGTGATTTTGGCTCCTTATGGGAGAAATTATAGATGTTTAGGAAACTTTTTGAATTGACCGTGACCAAAACATGTGTGGGAATTGAAGAAGATCTGAAAAAATAACTTCCGGCACATGCTAAGTCAACATGTGGACCGCATGTAGCATGTGTAGACCGTATATGGGTAAAACATGTGTCAGAAGTCCAAAATCCTGAGAACTGACCTACGGGATTTTTTGTCCTGGAACATGAGGTCAACACATGCGCCCTCTCTCCAGGCCGCATGTGCTACCTACGCCCAAGGACAGGCACATGTAGGGACCACAAGTGGCCACCACCCCATTTTTCTCCTATTTCATTCGGGCTTTGGTTTTAGGGTTTCATTATGTACTATAAATACCCCTTATGTGTTTTTTTAGTAGAAGATACACACTCTTTATATTTACAAACATATTTTGATTCCGAGATTCAATTTTGGACTTGGAATTCTCTTGTATTGACTTTGGTTGATTATTTCAGTTACGTTTTTGTGTTTTTACTTCTCCTTATTATGATTTCATCTTATTCTTTCAATCATGAATGTTGTTGGTTACTTCACAAGCATGAGCGGCTAAAAACCCTTACCAAGGGTTATGGAAACCCTAGCAGATTGACGAAGTAGGGGAAGTGCTATCATTGTTTTGAACTGATACCCATGCATGCATTGATTTATCTTCAATATAATAGTTTTCTTAACTGGTGTACGCATTAGGATCCCGCCTAGATTATTTATACTTTCTCCAAAAGAGGAGTAATGACTAGGAAAAAATAATGACAATAGTAATTTGGGGTTTAACTGTTGATCTACACTTCTAGGTTTTATCTACGTAAGATGGTTAGATTTCATCTAATAACTAGACACTCAAAAGGTAATAGTTAACTAGGATTATCGTAGAAGGGGGAAAAAGACCAAAATCCCCCCACCCCAAGTAAAATAAATGAAAATTGGGAGAAATTAAAAAATCAGCGAGGCACACCAATATCGCGGAGGTTAGCATCTATGCCATGATAATATTGTGTAGGTTAACATCCCTAACAGGCCTTATCGGGGAGGCTTACTACCTCGGGGTCCCAAAATGACCCCAAACCCCTTCCAAAAAATCCAAAACTTTCCCAAAACACCCTTTTAAAATCCCTAAACATAATTCAAGTAAAAAATTACATTACACACAAGGGAGGGTCAAAGATAATATTATCAATTTTATACGGGGTCTCATATTTTTCTCTCTTAGGATCATTCATCCCCGAATGATGAGTTAGGACATGTTTAGCACGAGAATAAAAAGAATACACAAGAATCAAATGACAAACTCAAAAAGTGATGAGAGGAAAATGAAACTCATACCTTAAGAACTTTCATCAAACACATGGAATAGGAACAGATACTTGACCTTCATATCTTCTTCAGCTTTCGTTGTAGCTTCTTCCACCTTTTTATTTTTCCAAAGGGCCTTCACCGAAGATACATCCTTTGTCCTCAATCTATGAACTTGCCTATCAAATATTTTGAATCAGGACTTCCTCATAAGACAAAAAGTCCGTAACACCAAAATCCTCAATAGGCACTATCAAAGAAGGATTACCCCCATACTTTTTCAGCATAGACACATGGAAAACAGGATGAATAGAAGCCAAACTAGCTGGCATATCTAACTCATATGCCACATTCCTACTATCTCTTATTTAGTACTCTCCAACATCACAGGGACCGAGCTTTCCCTTCTTCCCAAACTCATGACTCTTTTCATAAGAGACACCTTCAAGAATACCCAATCACTTACTTCAAATTCAAACTCCATTCGCCTCATATCCGCATAAGACTTTTGTGACTTTAAGCAGTCTAGGTCTTTTTCTAATTACGTTCACCTTCTCTATGGCTTGGTGAACCAAGTCAAGACCAAATAACCTAGTCTCACCTACCTCAAATCACCCAATAGGAGATCTGCACCTCCTACCATAAAGAGCCTCAAAAGAAGCCATTTAAATTCTAGAATTGTAGCTGTTATTATGAGTAAATTCAATATAAGGTAAATGGTCGACCCAACTACCCTTAAAATCAATCGTATAGGCCCTTAGCATACTCTCCAAAGTCTAAATAGTTTATTCCGCTTGTCCATCCATTTAAGGGTGGAAAGTGGTGCTAAGGTTCACCTGAGTACCCCAACCTGTCTAAACGAACGCCAGAAGTGAGAACAAAATTGTGTACCTCAGTCTGAAATTATGGACACTGGCGCACCATGTAACTTCACAATATCCTAAATGACCAACTTAGCTTAATCCTCACCTGAGTAGTTAGTCCTCATAGGCAAGAAGTGAGTAAACTTAGTCATTCTATCCATAATGAACCAAATAGAATCATACTAATTGCGAGACTATGGAAGACCCATAATGAAATCCATATTGATCTTCTCCCACTTCCATGTGGGAAACTCTATCTCTTGAGACATTCCACCAGGCCTCAAATACTCAATCTTGACTTACTGATAAACCATACACTTGGCAATTTTTTTTTCCATGTCTCTCTTCATATTGTCCCACTAGTAGATTTCCTTCAAGTAATGATACATCTTAGTTGATCCTAGATAAACTGTATATCTAGACTTATAAGCTTCTGTCAAAATCCTTTCCCACATCCCATCTACATTAGGAACACACAATCTTTCTCAATACCTCAAGATTCCATCTCTCCCAATCTCAAAAGCCATAATATTTTGCTGGACCACATCATCCTTAATTTGCATAACTATGAAATTTCTCCTTCACCTCAGCACCAAGAGATGATTTAAGCAATTCCTGAACAATCACTCCTCAATCTTCAGAGTCCAAAATATGAACTCCCAAGTTAGGTGACCTTTGAATGTTCTTCACCAATCCTTTTTTCTCCTCATCAATAAGGGATAAGCTCCTCATAGATAACCTACTATGACCTTTTTTTTGTTGAGATTTAATTCCTTCTATGTAAACACATATTGCAAGCTCTTAGGACCTGGATAGATATCTACATGCACTCTATAAAGAAAATGACAACCTCCAACTTTAAATCATGAGTCGGGTAATTTTTCTCCTAAACCTCAAGATGCCTGGAATCGTAGGCTATGACCTTACCATGCCGCATCAAAACACAACCCAGTTCTACACTGGATACATCATAAACTTAACAAAACCATCAGTATCCCTGGCCAAGATCAAAACTAGCACAAAAATCAACTTATCCTTCAACTTCTCAAAACTACCCTCACAAGTATCAGACCATATAAACATACCCTTTTCCTGAGTCAATTTCATTAGTGGGGCAACAATAGATAATAAAATCTCCATAAACCTTCTATAGTACCTGGCCAAGCCCAAGAAGCTCCTAATTTTGGTTGGAGTCATTGGTCTAGGACATTTCTTAACTGGTTCAACTTTCTGTGGACCTACCTTGATCCCTTCACTAGAAACAACATGCCCTAGAAAGGTCACAACACTTAGCCAAAGTTCACAATTAGAAAATTTTGCATACAATTTCTAGTCCTTAAGAGTCTACAACACCATACAGAGGAGATTGAAATAACCCCCCTCACTCTTAGAGTATACCAAGATGTTATCAATAAAGACTATAAAAAATAAATCTAGAGACTGCCCGAAAACCCGATTCATAAGATCCATGAAAGCAGTCAGAGTATTAGTCAACCCAAATAACATAACCAAAAACTCACAGTGACCATATCGAGTTTAAAATATAGTCTTGAGAACATCAACCTCCCTAATTTTCAACTTATTATAGCCCAAATGAAGATCGATCTTTGAGAAACACCTAGAATCCTAAAGCTAGTTGAAAAGATCATTAATCCTAGGAAGAGGATACTTATTCTTCACTGTCAACTTATTCAGATGGCGATAGTCTATACATATACGAATGGACTTATCTTTTTTTCTCACAAAAATTACAAGAGCTCCCCATGGAAAAACACTAGGAAGAGTTAAACACTTATCTAGGAGATCCTTGAACTATTTCTTGAGTTCGTTTAGTTCAGTCGGAGCCATTCTATAAGGAGGAATAGAAATAGGACGGGTATCTGGTAGAAGATAATTCCCGAAATCTATTTCTGTATCTGGAGGAATCCTAGAAATATCATTGGGAAACACTTCAAGAAATTCATTAACTATTGGGACAAATTGCAAATAAGGACTTCCTAGGTTAAAATATTTAACCCAAGCTAGATAATACAAACACCCTTTGGAAATCAACTATCGAGATCAAAGATAGGAAATAATCCTCTCTTTGTGTACTAAGAAACTCCTCTCCCATTCTAATACTAGTTCATTAGGAATGTGAAAACTGACCTTTTGGGTCCTATAATTCAGAGAAACATAACATGAATAAAACCAATCAATCCCCAAGATAACATCGAAATCCACTATATTCAATTCTATAAAATCCACCAATATCTCTCTTTGAAAGATAGACACCACACAACCCCTATAGATTTTTCTAGAAACTATAGAATTACACACCAGTGTAGACATAAAAAAAGGGTTGGAAATACTTTCAAGACCAAAACTAAAGTGCACAACCACATAAGGGGTCACATAAGATAGGGTAGAACCCAGATCAAGCAAATAATAAACATCATGGGAAAAGAGCTATAACATACCAGTAACAACATTTGGGGATGCCTCAGATTCTTGACGAGTAGCAAATAAATAGAGATGATTTTGGCTGGTACTGGTACCAGAAGTATCCTTCTTAGGGGAAGAAGCTGAAAAAGTGAAAATCAAACTTTATTAGCTCTAGTGGCAACCTTGGCTGAAGGATAATCTTTCTGTATATGACCAAGATGACCATAATTATAGCATCGATTTCTCCTCTACTCATAAAATCAATAGTAAAGGTGCCCACAAAAATGGAAAGAAGGATAAGGTGGGGTTGACTGAGCTCACTAACCTGAGACTTGTCACCCTATGCCTTAGGACCACTGTTAGCTTAAAAACGAAGATCACCTGAAGGCTTAGGATAAGGAAAGCAATCCATCAAATACGAATTTTCCTAATGCTTCTTCTTGGTCCACTATCTACCATCTCTCCTACTGTTCTATTGACCTGCACCCTACTCTGAGTACCTAAACTTCTTATGCTGCCTCTCTCCTATCTCTGCCTACTTTTTTTACTCATTCTCAACCTGCTGCATATAAACCACCAGCCTAGAGATGTCCATATCATTATTCAATATAGCAACCTTACATTCTAACATCAAATCATGGGATAAACCATAAGCAAACTTTCTCATTTTGGACCTTATATTAGACACCAACTCTTGAGCATAATGATCCAACTGCTAAAGCTTTAGAGCATACTCCTTAACACCCATATTACCCTACTTCAGATTAACAAACTCCTCATTCTTAGCTTCTTCAACTCCTAAGGAAAGAAGTGATAACGAAAACCACCTAAAAAGTTATCCTACACTGCTTGTTCAGCATCAACACCCCCCCATAGCTTTCCACTCCGTATAGAACTAATAAGCTACATCTTTTAATAGATATGCAACAAACTCTACACCCTCAGATCAGTAGTATGCATCACCCTAAAAATCTTCTCTATATCATTAAAAAACCCTTGAACATACTCCTCAAACTTTAAGCCTGTAAAGGTTGGGGGATTCAACCTCATAAACTGGCCAACTTGAGTGACCTCGGATGAATGAGCAATAGAACCAATATGATCAGACTGACACGACTGCGATGCCACTAACTGAGTAAGTATATGAATATACTGACAGAACTTTACATTAGAGATATCTCCCTGAGGTGACTGAGCATAAGTATCACTAGCTCGTGAAGGACTAGTAGGGACCAACAAAACTCCATGTGGGGTAGAATAGTCGGAAGCAGTAACCCAAGACTAGATCTATACTCTATAAATAAGGCCAGTCCCCTCCACATTCTCCTTAGGTGGAACAGAGGTTCTAACAAAGTTTTTATGAACATGAGTTCTTTAGGGAGGCATGATCTAAAATGCGAGAAATCTAGGGGTTTGAGAAGTTTCATAATAGAAGACTCTATAGCCTGATATAGAACACATGAAAGGGAAACATTCCTATATGCCTTGTAGCCTCCCCTTTATAAGTGCGGCAATCTACACACACATAAAAGGGACTCTACTCGATATGGCATTGTGGACACCCAACGACCACGAACTGTGCTCTGATACCAATCTTTTCATGACCTGAATCAGGTCTTGGTTGTGACGGGTGTCTCAAGCCCACCATAGACCGGAGATCACCCCTTAGCCTAACCCCAAAAACATAATAATAACAATAAAGCGGAAGCCAAGTAAAGATAGTAATAAAACATAAATAAGTCAACTGAAAATTCTAAGTGTCAAAACCAACAATCCATCCCATACTTGTCTATAATAGCCTTTAAAACTAGAATAGAAAAAAATTTAGGACATACCCCCGACTATGACCTAAAATAATCTAAAAGTACTATGACAATAAAGAAAGAATAATGAAATGACAAGGCCTTCCAAAGGATGAAGGCTCACCTCTTCACAGCAACTCAACAGACGTGCTCAACCACCTAATTCTACATAGGAGCAGTAAATGGACCCTACATCATAAAAGAATGTAGCATCCTAGGACGGTCAGTGGGATAAACACTGGCATGCAACTCAGAGAAAGTGATAAAATATGCCATGTCTAAAATCAGTCAAAATCACATACACATATTAATATATACATAAATAAGATGACGGGATAGGGTAAAGGGTCATGAACATGAAGGTTTAAAACTATTAACCTAGACTATATAGCTTTATCCATCCTAAGAAAACCCATGGGCTATATGGGTTCAGCTCCCCATGCTGAAAGGGCCCTAACATTTGGTAGCTACATGAACCGAGGATATCTAAAAGAGGGATAAAGACACCAAGGCTCTATCGATTCCAAAAATAAAATATGTGCACTAAGTACACGGTCATAAAGACCCCTACGCCAGCAAACGTGGTTTCCAGTATTGGTCCCTCTTGAACTTTCATCTTCATGGTGAGAAATACAACCCCCTTTAAGCCTAAATTAAAATCACTTTGCACATAATACATAAATCAAGGAGTCTCATATTAATGCATTTACCATTTGGTATCATTATACTATTATGCGTGCAAGCTCATATAATCATGTTAAACCAATCCATGTAACCATTAGACTTCAAATTCCTATTTTAAAATCCCAACCACGGCCACCAAGGGCTTTTAAATCCGTTTTAACCCATTATCCATCAATACAATGAAATTGGATTCATAAATAAGTTGAATTATGCAATTATCCACGTTCAAAAGCCAAATTCATAATGTAGGTTGGGGTTAATGCCATTACTAAGCCAAAAAATCATCTATTTGGGGAAACAATTGTTCCCCATTCCAATTCCCATACCAATACACCGATTCAGTCCAAAAACCATAAATTTAAAGCATTAATCATCAATTTAAAACATAGGAAAAGTAATTCAAGTGATACCAATCAAAACCCTTCAACCCAATTTCAAATTCATTAATTTAAAATATATGGCTAATGATTAAATAAGTGCCACAATGTGAAATTAAAGTTAGGAAATGAGATAAATGCCCGAAACACACAAAGAATTGAAAACAATTTGAAGTATTGAGCTCGGATGATGAATTCACTATAAGATAATTGAATGTTCTTAGGATTTGAGTTTGAGAGAGAAAGAGAATGATTTGATCTTTGAAATTTAAAGAGAATGAGGTTATTTTATCTTATAAGGTCATACAAGGGGTAAAAAGACAAAAAATCCCTCACCCCAAGTGAAAAAAACAAAAACTAGGCAAAATTAAAACATCAACGTGGTACGCCAATGTCATAGAGGTTAAACTCTGTGCCACGCCAATATCGCAGAGGTCAACCTTCGTGAAATTGTCTTATCGCAGAGGGTTAGTGCCTCAGGGTCCCAAAATTTCCTGAACCCCTTCCAAAAGATCTAAAACTTTCCCAAAACACCTTTTTAACATTCCTAAACATCATTTAAGTCAAAAATTAACATTACACACATGGGAGGTTCACAAATAAAATGACTTAAAATTTATGAGGTCTTACAGAGATCCATCCAAAATCTTGAGAATGCAAACGAACTATGCTAACCAATAAAAATGATGCTCCAAACTCAATGGCGATGACAAATTTTGTAAAAACATTTCATCTTCACAAAGTTGACCCCTAAAATCCAATTTCACAACTTTTTAGACCAAGGGTCAAAATAAGATATAAAAGCCATAAGACCAAACCAACCACATTACCACCCTAAAATCGATGTTTCGGACCTACTGATATAGTCCATTTTTCCATTTGAAACAAAGATCCATAAATGTTTGCCAAAGTCAACTTAGAGGCTTTTCAAGGAATAAAAAATCATAATTTCACGTATTTCACACTAAAATACATTGGGAACCATGCCAAACATCTCCACACCCCAAAAATACCACAAAGGAACTACAGACATAGGTAAAATAGTCAAATTATATGGAAATAAATATTTCACAAAATTCCTTAAAAATTAAATCTTTTAAAGGATGCTGACACGATGCTAGAGATAGACATCCCCTCAAGGTGAAGGTGGTCTAGTATAAGGGTAAGAAGAATAAAAAAATGGGTGAGGCTTAGAACATCCAGGATGTAGAAGAGGATGGCGATGATGAGGATAATGCTGGACCTGCCATCTAACCCTAGATTTCTAGCAGTCGCATGGAGGCAGACTTGGCTGTCATAAGGAGATATATGGAGCATGCTCACCTGCCTCCTAGGGTGCAACCCCTTCCATCTCCACAAACCCACCTCCTACTGCATAGGACTATATAGTGCTATCCAAAGAGCTCGACAAGGAGAAGAAGAGAAGTCACTCTTAGGACCGCATGCTTGCACGAATGTGTAATATCATAGATGTCATGTTTATGTGTACAGTACCTGACTAGGAGCTTCCTCAACTGGATTTGGAGAACATATAGGATTTTGCATTCTTGAGTTATATATAAAAAGAAGGCTTTTCCCCATCAACCATGATGATGACAGGATATCCAACTAGGCCCCTGGTGCATATTAACTCAGTTTTACCCCTCCCCTTTTTTATACATTGTAACTGATTTAGTTTGCCCTTTTTGGGGTATGTAACAAATGATATTTCTCCTTTCCTTTTTCTATTTTATTTTATTGTAAATGGATGCTAGTTTTAACATTTTATATACGTGTTTCTTACCTTTCTATATCTGATTTTTATAGATCACATGGTAAATGATAACTTAAACTAATGATCAATATATGGATGGAATCAAAAATAAAAAAGGTAAAATAGTTTAGGGATTCTTTTCTTGTCGATCTCGCTATAGCAGCTTGTATGCCACTATAGTGATGCAGCTGTAGTAGAAAAACTCCCGCTATAGTGGGCTCACAATAGTGGGTCTGTGCCGTTATGGCAGCCTAGTAATAGTAGTCAAATAATTTTATATTTTCAACAAATTCCCTCATTCCCCTTTTCTATTTCAGCAATTAAGTAGGGAATAACACTATGACCTTTAATGTAATCCCAATACCGAACCCAACAATTCATTAAACAACTTAGTATCACATTACATAAATTAGTTATGAATCACAACAAGTGAATTTTCGATCAATTCTCGCTATCATGCAATAATAGACCTTTTTCTATGGTACTTATTCACATACCAACTACATGAAATAGAAGTTTCCACAATCCTGAACCACTTTTTCCCTTACCATCTTTTCAATGATAAGGTCATGCTCGGCTTTTAGCATACAATTTTCATACAAACCACAACTACAACAAACAAACAAGTTATGACTTCTTACAATTCAAGCAATCCACAACCATTCAAACAGTCATAAGTCACATAAGTATAAAATCCATAGCTTATTTAGGCAACAAAACTTTTTTTTTTATTTTTTATTCACCTTATGGATAATTGCTAGCTGATTATTGAGAAATTTACACCACCCTTCCAGCTATATACAAATTAAAATTTTTTTTGTTCTAATTTACATTGGTTGTGTTATTAGAATGGATTCAATGACATCCAGTTGCATCATTGAGATAACAATTAGAATTAAGAGATATCAATTGCACTCAACTCATTCTACCAAGCATAAAAACCATACAAAAAATAGAAAAAAATGAAGTAATTTTCCTAGAATGCCTCATAGCTTCCTAAAGATTAGATATAGATGTCAACAAATAAATCCACAAGACTCTACTCGACATTTGCTCTTGTATTAGGACACTAGTAACCTGGATCTGATACCAACTTTTATGACCCAACTATTTAGACTGTGTAGGCATATACTCTAATCTACATAGAAAGGAGAAAGCTTATCGCCCATAGAAGATAAAATATGAATGTCAATAAGAAATAGTAAAGTCCCTTATTTATTACATCGATTTATCAAACTTGAAATACAAAACTCTGAATTTCCCAAGGACCTAGTCTAAACATGTACAAGACCTACTAAGAGAAGATACAAAACTGTATATATGACCCATCGTCCTCTGTAGGAACAATGACAAATGATATCTTTATCATGTAAAGAAACAAAACACCTATTGATCCAGCAACCAGAATATACCCTAAAAAAAGATATAGGAATAGTATCAATACAAATAATATGTACTAATAAGAATCATCAGTCGACCCAAATTAAATCACATAAAAATCTAAAAAGAAACACATAGCTCAAAAGTCTTCTATTTTTTAACCCTTTTTTAACATTTGCTAACCTTGCAAATTGCGAGTCAAGTTTCTTAACTAAATTCGACCCTAGTCACCAGCCTAGCCTAGTGGAATCAAGTCATACCTTATCTTTGTAATTAAATATAAATCCAGTCAACTAAGACCAAGGGTTCTTACCCTTTAACAACCCATTATTTTAGACTTTTGCATAACACTTAACCTTATTATGATATTTAAGGTTTGTGATGACACCTTTGTAAGTATGGATTCATTTAACTATAGGAAAATTAAATACCAACACAACAATACCCTGCCTACCCAGTATTAATATTACTAATAAATCCATGGACTGACCTTCTCACCAGCATAACTATGAAAACCGTTTGAGTAACTTATTCCCATTAAGAATACTTAGCCCTATTTAGCAATACCTTGTAATTCAATCATAAAAGTCAAGTTGGATAATAACTCAGGTCAAACCATATCTACCATTAGGACTCCAAGCCAGTCAACCATGACTCAATCATAAAATGTCAATAAAATTACATTTGAAGAGGATACCAATAATTTTTAATTTACTCTTGTATATTGATAATTTACTATTGTAACCATGAAATTAGTAGAATTAAGGTGAAATTATGTTAGAAAACCCTAGAGTGAGAGGGGTTGGTCGTAGGGTCTTGGATTATGTTACAATCCATGTTGTTGTAGTCCATTTGGTTGATTATATATTTTATTCATATTTTTTTTACCATAATCAAGTAGTGGTGGCATGAAAAGGGAAATATCAAGTTTGATAGAGTATTTTAGGCTTGGATTGAGGTAGGTAATAGTTTAATGTAGTTGAAATCTACTTGTTTTATGTGTGCATGATCTTATTCCTTTATATTGCTTGTTACAATGCATGTTCAAGAAAAGTGAATGACATTTTGATATCCTAAGCATTAATCAATGCAATATACTTCTACATAAATTTTATTAGTTTTTACAAGTGTTGTTCTATCATTATTATGATTGTGATTATTGTAATATCTATTATTATTATGAGATATACCAATATTTGTTCATCTTCATGGGGTTGGTAATATAAGATGGGTGAACACTTGATGTCTGGGATTTTGGTACATGAACAAGAGTTCAACCCTAGTAGGTCATGGCTAGTGGAAACCATAAGACCCTTAGCATGTATGTAAAAGGTACACGTAAGTGTGACAGTCCCTCGAGTCAATTGGAAATTATGTTTTTACTTGTTATATTGGTTTCTTGAGTAAACCATTCTTAAGTGTTCACCTATTTTATTGGTTCCTTGAGTGAACTAGATTAATGTGTTTACTTTTTGTATTTGATTTTTGTATCTAAATTGAGATTCATGATTGTTTCCATAACTATTATTGGAATGGATCCTTGAGTGGTCCAGGTGTAATTGCAAGATTGGCATAATTAATATTGTTCATTTACTTGTGTAATTGAGACATGGTTGACATAATTGTTTGAGTCATGGTTGTTTACAAAAGTCTTGTTGGTAGTCGTGATCTTGACTTGTTTTGTTACCCATGTTGACTTGTATTGACTTAACTCATAATGTTGTTGAATAAGGTTACCTGTTATGAAATATAATTAAGGTTACATGGTAGGTGTTCATGGTTGCCATTGATTTATTAAGTTATGGTTAAGTTTTCATATCTTTTATTTTGGGTTGGTTGATAACCCTACCAGTACATCGTTATTTCTTATGTATTGATACTCTATGTGATCTTCTTTTATTACGTTCAAAGCATCTTTTGGTGATTGTTTCAATTCTTTAATAATGATTCAAATAGTTTTCAAACTTAGGGGTGAGCTACATCTTCCATGTTGCCATGAGTTTATCATTTAGTCTCTGGTCCATTATTTCAAAATTAGAAATTTTCAATTATTTTGGGTTGAACCAGTTTAATGACACTGTAGTAGTTTTAGTACAATGACTTTAAGCTTTTAGGGGATTATTTAGGTGTTTGATTATTTTTTGCAGGATTATTATTAGATTTGTGATGATATTATCTTAATTTATACAAACAACTAGTTTGCTTTATTTTTGTCTAGGTGTTGGATTTGCATATTAGGGCTAGATAGTTCTCCCACCAAGAGTTAGTGTTGGTTCCACCCACGACAAGTTTGGATCATGGCAAAGTTGGTATCAGAGCCCTAGATTTATTAATCTCATTGTAACAAAATGAGACTAGTAGAGTCTTGCAAAAGGGTACAGAGATGTCTGTACTTTTCTTTAAGGGGCGATAAGACTTTAGAAAAGTATCATGTCTTTCTTCTTTTGTGATATAACTTGATTCTAATTTGTATATAATAATATAAATTGGTATTTGACCTTCTTCATTCTTTTGTATAGAGATGGTAAATAGTATATCCATTGGAGAAAGAGCCACAACCCTGTACCAGCATCTCCAACTGTTGAATCAACCATATAGGGACAAGGATACGAAAGTGGTAGGGTAGGGGAAGGGGAAGAGCAATACTCGCCAGGGGTGGATCTCAAGAAATAGTTGATCAGGTTTATCAAAGGTTAGTGACACCTATCCCACCTTAGATCATTGTGAGGATGTTAAAGAGATGAATGAGGATATTTTGTAGAAATAGAAGGAGGCACCAATTAGAGGTGCAACTCTTCCCCCTATAACTTCTGATATGATTCACCAGGTGTTTTTTTTTGAGTAGATTGTCCATTACTGAGGCCCCACCTGCTATTCTTGTTTCCCAATTTACAAGTGTTCAAATGACTACTATAGTTACTCCTAGAATGGGTAAGGCCTTGGGGCCCGAGATCTTTCCTCGCTAGGTGTTAGTTCCTATCATTATTGGGACTGAGCACGCCATACTGACTAAGTTCCTAAAGATGAAATCTACTACTTTTGTTAGCTCTAACATAGAAGATGCATTTCAGTTCGTTGTTGATTGTAATAAAGGGTTATATAAGATGGGTATTATTGAGAGGCATGATGTTGAGTTTGTTACTTTACAACTATAAGGTAATTCTAAGTAGTGGTGGAGGGAATATATGGAGTATTGGTTACCATATTTGCATCTTTTGATATGGGCTCAATTTTATACCTTATATTTGGATAAGTATTAGCACGTACTCTTTGTGATCACAAGAAAGATAAATTTTTTGCCCTTGAGTTGGGTCATATGTTTGTTGCGGCATATAATGCAAAGTTTCATGATTTTTACCATTATGCTACTCAGTTATTTGATACAAAAGAGGAGAGGATTCAATTGTTTAAAAGGTCCTGGACACTGACTTGTAGGTTCTGACTTTTGTTAAAAATACCTTTAATAATGTTGTTGATTATGTGAAAAAAATAGTTGGGGTAAAGCAATTTAGTCAGGAATAAGTGTTAGCAAATAACTCCTAGAATATAGGTAACTTTGGCGGTTCTTATTTTAGGGATCATATCCAATTGGCTTATTTATCTTTCTCTATTTAGTCAGCTCTACCATCTTTTACAGGTGGTCAGTCAGGGGCTATTCAGTAGCCCTCTATTGTTATAATTGTGGTGTTGTGGATCTCTTCAAAAGAGAGTGTCCTTAAATATAGTCTAGGTTACATGACCAAAAACAGTCTAAGGACTGTGGTTCCTACCGAAAGAGGTAATGGTAATGGTAATGGTAAGAGTCGTCCAAAAGGTGGGCGGAGTAGTAATAGGGGAGGTCATGGTGGAAACCATAGTAATGATAATTCAAGAAAGGGTGGAGTGTATCCTGTTAAGGAGGTTTCCTAGCTTGATGATAGAGCTCACCATTATTCCTTCCCAAGCAACATCGAGGTTGATTCATCTAATGTCGACATTATCGGTAATATTCTCATTTGTGATTAGATGACTACTAATTTGTTTGATCTGAGTTCCACTTATTCTTATGTGTCTATTAGATTTTTCTTGGGATTAGACTTAATTTGTGATATACTTGACTCTCTTATTTATGTGTCTACTCTAGTTGGAGACTCTGTGGTTGTGACCTATGTGTTATGCATATTTTATTTTGTTCATGGGTTCCCAAACATAGGTAGATTTGATTTTCTTGGTATTCTTTACTCTTACATTATCCTGGGTATGAGTTGGCTATTTTTATATCATGTTTGTTGGGAGACAGTGTTCAATATTTATAGTACATCTCTAGGATGTTAGTGAAGAGTCTCTTTCTTTTGAGTTAGTCCCCATGGTGTTAGAATTTTAAGAGGTGTTTCCCACAGATTGGGCTGGTATGCCTTTGGGTTAGGGAATTGACTTTTGTATTGATTTGAAGCCAGTTGCTTTCTCCATTTCTTTTCTCCCTATCGAATGGCTCTATCTAAGTTATGAAAACTAAATACTCAATTGCAGGAGTTTTTTGATAAAGGATTTATTCATCCTAGTGCTTCTTTTTGGGGTGCTCAAGTGTTGTTCGTTAATAAAAATGATGGTAGCATAAGAATCTACATTGACTACAAGCAGTTGAATAAATTTACCATTACGAATAAGTATTATTTGCTCTGGATAGATGATGTTTTTGACCAGTTACATGGTGCTTCCATTTTCTCAAAGATCGGTTTGAGATTGGGTTATCAGTTAAAAATTTGACCCGAGGATATACTAAAGACTTTCTTTAGGACTTGGTATGGGAATTATGAGTTATTGGTGATGTAATTTGGGTTAACTAATATGTTGACAACTTTTATGAGCTTGATGAATGGGTATCTTTAAGTCCTTTAATTCCTTTGTGATTGACTTTATTGATGACATTCTGGTTTATTCTAAGAGTAAGGAGAACCATGCAAGTCATATCTGCATTGTGTTGGGGATTTTAAAGAAGTAGTTATATGTTAAGTTTTCAAAATATGAATTTTTCTTGTCTTCTGTTGCCTTTTTAAGGCATGTGGTTTTGAAAAAAATGGTAATGGTAGATTCCCAAAAGATTGAGGCAATTAAGAGTTGGATTTGGCCTAGCTTTGTGACTGGGGTTAGAAGTTTTATGGGTCTTGCTAGTTACTATCACTGGTTTGTTAAGAATTTTGTATTTTTTATTGCTACGCACTTGACAAGGTTGACCCAGAAGGAGGTACCATTTTTTGGTTCGATAAGTCTGTGAAGAGCTTTTGAAAGCTCAAGACACTCCTGATTACAACTCGTGTCATTTTACTACCAATTGAATAAAGATTTTATTATAATTTGTGATGCTTCACTCTCAAGTTTTAAAGTTGTGTTAATGCAGGATAAGAATATAATTGCATATGCCTCAATGCAATTAAAGTATCATGAAAAAAATATTTAACTTATGACTTAGAGTTGGCGACAGTGATCTTTACCCTTAATATGTGGTGACATTATCTTTATGGTATTGAGTGTGAGGTATTCACAGACCATCACAATTTACAACATGTTTTTACTCAAAATATCTGAATTTGAGGTAGAGAAGGTAGATGGAATTATTGAAGGATTATGATGTGACCATCCAATGTGATGGCAGATGTATTAAGCTAAAAAATGGCAAGTATAGATAGTTTGGCCTATTTGAGAGTATTGAGGTGATCTCTAACTAGGGAATTCCAAACTCTAGCCTTTCTGTTCCTTCAGTACTGGCCAGTTTTACGGTAAGATTAACATTCCTTGATCAAATTAAGGCTAAATAATTTGAAGATGAAAAGTTGAACAAACTTCAAAATGCTGTACTATGTGGTGAAGTTTTTGATGCCACACTTGATGTGTGTAAGGTGTTGATAGTGAGAGGACACTTGTGCATACTCTAGGTTGATAATTTGATTTTTGGTTTACTTATAGAAGCTCATGGTTATTGATACTTTATTCATTCGATTGAAACAAAGATGTATCTTGAATTGAGATTACTATATTGGTACTTCGGGATGGAAAATGATATAGTGGAGTATGTGTATAAATTCATAATTATCACCAGGTGAAGCACGAGCATAAAAAACCTGTGAGTTTACATCAGAAAATGCCCATTCCTGAGGGGAAATAGGAAATTATAGATATGGATTTCGTGGTGGGCTTTCCTAAGACCTTGGGGCATCATGACTTCATTTAAGTCATAGTAGATAGGCAAAGCAAGTCAAATCACTTCATCCCAGTTAGGGTCGATTATAGTTCAAAATAGCTAGCCACCATTTATATAGAGAAGATATTAAGGCTACATGAGGTGCCAATTCCTTCATTTCTGATAGAGGTACATGATTCACTTCTAAGTTTTAGGATAGGCTACATGAAGAGTTGTGCATTACGCTCGAATTTAGTATTGCCTTTATTCTTCAAACTGATAGGCATCTAGAGAGGACTATCCAAGTGCCTGAGCATATATTAAGGGCCTGTTTAATTGACGTTGGTGGTTATTGGGATAAATATTTGCCATTGTGTGAGTTTTCATACAACAATAACTATCATTCTAACATGATATAGCTCCATTTGAAGAACTCCATGAGAGAAGTTATAGATCTCCTATAAAATAGTTTGAATTTGGCGATTTAAAGCCTTGAGGCTCAAATTTGGTAAAGAAAGATCAGGAAAAGGTGAGGTTTATTCAGGGTAATTTATTAGTAGAATGGAGTACACAAAAGAGTATGCAGACTGTAAGGTAAAGGATATGCCATTCAAGGTTGATGGACAAGTTTTGATGAATGTATCTCCTATGAAGAGAGTTATGAGGCTTGGAAAGAAGAGCAAGCTTAGCCCTCGATAGATCGATCTATTTGAGGTTTTTGAGGTGGGTTTGATAGCATAAGAGTTGGCATTGCCACTAAGCTTTTTAGGGGTCCATTCGGTGTTTCATGTATCCATGCTTAAGAGATATCATGGGGATGTGGATTACATTATCAATGGAGATTCGGTTTTGTTTGATAAAGACCTTTCTTATGAGGATGAGTCGGTTATTTTTCTTAATTGATACATCCAAAATATAAGGACAAAGGAGAATTAGTTGGTAAAAGGATAATAGAAGCATCATCCATTTGAGGAAGCTACTTGAAAAAATAAGAATGACATGCGGGATAAGTACCCTCACTTTTTAGGGACACAAGAATTCTTTTCTCTTTTGACTTGGCTCATTTTCCTTATTTTATTATTTGGAGATGAACAATAGATGAATTGGTATTTTTTGTAATGATTTTTTCCATCGTTAGTGGTAAGTCTAACATAAAGAATTTTGGTTAAGATTTTCCCCAAATTGAGAGTTAGAAATTTTAGGCTAGGCTAGTCTTGGACAAAATCCTAGCAAGGTATGGTCTAAAGAAATTTGAGAATGGATTTGGTAAAAGTGAAAATATTTAATAAGTTTTAATGTATCCATAGGATTTTTTAGAAGTGAATAAGGTTAAGTAAAACTCCTGATATCAAACTTGACATAAAGGGGTAAGTTTGGAATATCATGGTTTCAGGGTGCATTACAAAAAAAAACTGGGAGAAATTTTGAGTTTCTGCCTCACTAATCCCGCTATGATGGGTGTCAAGTCTCTATGAAGATGTTGTTATAACATACAAATTTGCATTGTAATAGAAGTCAAAGACAACCAATCCATCCATATTGGGCAAATTTTTCTATATCAGGGCTGCTATAGAGGAATATACATGGATATATACAGAAAATTACCCCAAAATAGTTTACTATTGCTAAATATATTTTAGGAAAGGCTAAGGTGATTTGGGTGATTTTCATTTTTTTCCATCATAATTCTTCATAAAGATAAGTTATTTCCTTTTGTTCACTCATAGTTTGATTATTAACTATTATAATTACTAGTTTTTGGGTATGGGGGAGGATTTGACTTAACCTTTCTAGTTTTCTGGTGCAATAGGGTGAGTTGGGTAGAAAACCTTTGATTTTTGATTAAAGATTGCTAATTTACTCTTGCACATCTATAATTCAATGTTGTAACCATAAAATTAATAGGATTAAGATGGAATTATGGTATAAAAACCCTAGAATGAAGGGAGATGATCATAAATTTTGCCTTGGGGGTATCAAGATTAGGTTATAATCCTTGTTTTTGGATGCCATTTGGTTAATTATGTGTTTTATTCATGTTTTTAGACCAAGCCAAGGTTATAAGAAAAGGAAAATCTTAAGTTTGCTCGAGCATTTCACGTTTGAATTAAGGTAGGTGATGATTTAACATAGTTGAAACCCAACTTATTTATGTGTGCATAATAATGATTCCTTTGTATTGATTGTTAAAATGCATGTTCAAGAAATGTGAATAACTGTTTGATATCCTAAGTGTTAATTAAATGCAATGAACTTATATAAAAAACTTGTTGGTTTTACAAATGTTGTTTCTGTTAATGTTGCGATTGTGATTGTTGTAATATTTGTCATTATTGTTGGATGTATCTATATTTTGACATCTTCATAAGGTTGGTGATACAAGGTTAACAGACACTTGATGTTTGAGATTTTGCTACATGAAAAAGAGCTTGTCCCCTATAGGTCACATCTAGTGGAAGATCATAAGAACCTTAGCATGTGTTTACAAGGTACATGTGAGTGTGAAGGTTCCTTGATTGAACTGGAGATTATGTGTTTACTTGCTAGATTGATTTCTTGAGTAAACTAGTTTAAGTGTTGTCTTGTTATATTGGTTCCTTAAGAGAATTGAGTTTATGTGTTTACTTGTTGTATTTGTTTTTTAATATAAATTGGGATTCATAATTGTTGCTATAATTATTGTTGAAATGAATTCTTGAGTGGTTCAGGTGTAAGTGCAAGATTGGCATAACTCTATATTATCTATTTACTTGTGTAATTGATACATGGTTGATGTAATTGTTTGAGTCATGATTATTGAGTTTGAGTTTTGTTGGCAGCCATGGTCTTGACTTGACTAGTTATTCGTGTTGACCTATATAGACTAAACTCATAATGTTGTTGAATAAGGTTTAAGTGTATTCGGATATTATTCAAATTCAGGTGTAAGGTACATCTTTGGTGCTGCCATGAGTTCTTCATTTAGTCTCTGGTCCATTATTTTAAAATTAGATATTGCGTTGAACTCATTTAATGATATTGTAGTAGTTTGGTATAGTGAATTTCAGATTCTATGAGATTATTTAGGTGTTTGATTATTTTTTGTAGGGTTATCATTAGATTTGGGATGAGATCATCTTAATTCTTGCAAAACAGCTACTTTGCCTTATTTTTGGATGACTGTTGACTTTTGCATATTGGGGTTAGATGGTTCTTCCATCGGGAATTAATGTGGTTCCACTCAAGACAAATTTGGATCATGACAATAGCATTTTTTTAAAACGAGCATGAAAAAAATTAAAGGGTTACAATGGATGGAAGGGAGTATTAATTTGTAAGGATGATCATTAAAGAAGAAATATGGTGGGTTGATTGCCACCTATCAAATCTTAATTTGTGTAGTATAATTAGAATGGATAATGCATAAGTTTTGTGAGTTATACATTTTTCAAAAAAGTTAACTAAGTTAACTTTGATTTGTTAAATTTTTTATATATAGCTATTTATATCACCAATTAAATTAGAATGGACGATGCTCTTTTTGTATGTTAAACCTATTTATGTCACCAATTAAAAATATGCCATATTTCGATCACTTTTTAAGTTTGATTACATATATACGTTCAGAACTCTTCTTTTGCTCTCTTTTTTTCTTCAATTTTCATTCTTCTACTATATTCTTCTTTCTTCTTCGTCTTCAATTAACCTCTGTTTTTTCTCTTCTTCTTCAGACTTCAGTTAACCTCTGATTTTTACTTGTTATTTTCATTTTATTTTTTTCAATTCGATCCTTTTTAAAAAAAATATCTAGTTCAATTATATTATAATTTACATACTTATTAATAAAGTAATTATGGGTTGTTAAGCCCTTCAAGTTCTAGACTTTTATATCTACTATCTATTTTTGATTTCTAAATTGAAATTTTTAGTAATATGTTAATGCTATAGATATTTTGATTATTTATATATGTAATTAATTATTTTAATAGTTTGATATTAATTGATGCCTCATTTAAAAAAGGTGAGCGTCTCATTGCTTATCTCGCCTCGTGGCGAGGAAGACCCTTGTCAATGTTTGCTGCTTTTATTGTCCAAAATACTAATCCTTTGTAGAGAGAGATAAATAAAATTAATTTTTTTAAAAAATAAAATATAATTGTTATGTGCCGACTAAAAAGTAGCTAGACTACATCAATTGCAATAACTCTGTTTCTCTGATAAAAGCATGAAAAATAAGTTTTATAAGTGATATTTCACTCCTCCCTACCACCTCCATAATCCTATCCCCACTCCCATCCCCGCCCCCCACCCCACCCCCATAGTTTTTTTAAATGAGAGGTTTATAATTTTTTGATACATATTTTTGAACTTATCAAATAAGCAAAGATTAAATGGATTATTCTGTAGGAATATATTTTCCTTCATATCTAATGCATCCTTTATGCTTTTTTGCTTTACATTTTTCTTCTTATCTAATGCATCCTTTATGCTTTCTTTCCTTTTCCGGATTTTTATTAGAATCAAAGCACTATGTAAAGAATATAAAGATGGGAGTACTTGCCTCTTTTTGGCATTTGAAATTCGGATTAAATACATAAATTATATCCTTTCTCTCGAAAGGGTTTTTCGTTGGTGTCATTTCACCCGCACATAGTATACATGATCAAATAAGTACTCCCTCTATTTTATTTTATTTGTTATTGTTTGACTTTTCACAAAGATCAATAGCCAAATAAAAATAGATATTTATAAAACTTGTGATCGTAAACATATCATAATAAAGAATATAAAATTTTTTGTCAAGAAATTATAAAAACATTAATATTATCAGGACAAAGTAATCTAATAAGAAAATAGTGTCAAATACAAATAAAATGAAAAAAGTATGACAAAGTGAGAAAGGTATTGTTCTTATGAGAAATTTTGATTAACTTTCTAATTAAATTAATCTAAACCTAAGTATCAATCTTGTAGCCTTTTGTACATTGCGGTAGATAAGGGTGTCAATTGCTACCTTTCGGATAGTTATTTTATCAAATTTATATCATACCATTCTGGTATTTTATTTTATATAACTAAATTATACTTTTCAAAATCGTCTCATCATCTCGATTTTTCTTTGTTATCCGTACAGTTAATTTTTGGTAATTTTTTCACAAAATATAAATTTAGAATATACCATATATACTTGTGTATAACTTTTACAAAAATTCTTTGAATTTTTTTTTTTGTTTAAAAGATGATAAATCAAGATAACATGAAAGAAAATAAGAATACGACTTCATCTCATATATTATTCTACAATAGTGTAAAATAAATATATAGCAAAGATAAAAAAAAAATAATTTAGATCACACAAGTGGGAAGAATTCAATCAACATGAAACTCAAGAAATGAGTCTACTTAAATTAATTATCCAATTAGAGAAATGTAAATCATAAGAGAGAAAAATATCTAATAACTTATAACTTGCTAGAATACCCCAAGATAACTAAAATACCTTATAGCTTGCAGTGACTACTCGAGAACAGAGATGCTAGAACTAATTTAGTTCTGATCGGAACAATATAATAATTTTCACGTTCGGAATATGAGATGCCTCCATCACCCTAGATCTAAAGTAAAAGGTTCAATATTTTATTATTTTTTAAACTTAATATATAAAATGTATTATACACATGTATTATTTAGTATGGTTCAATTATTTTTTGATTGATTTTTATAAATTAAAAAATATATAATTATTTTGTACAGTTATAAATGTATATAAAAATCTTCTATTTATTAAAAATAACCTAAAAATTAAGTTGATATAATACGATTCGATTGATTACATTGGTTTTTAAGGGGCAAAATCATTGTCACTTTAATGGCGGACATGTGATCCATTTATAGACCTTCAAGCTAGTAACACTAACTTACTTTTATAATTTTTTAAAAATATAATTATGAAGGAATATACTATGCATGATTTTTTGTAAACATTACTTTCCATTTGATATAGAGATTCATACTATGAATAATCATTTGCTTGTTATGTTTTATGACTTTTTATTTTTTTGGACTTCAAAAGCTTTTATGATTCCTAGCTTATTTTCTCACTTGATCATGGATTAATATTATCCACCAGTTAATACATTTTTTATCAGGTTAAAAATGGATGAATTGGATCTTTATCTATTTTTTATTTAGAAAAAATTATATGATTGCACTACTTAACATATCTACTTAAAATCTCTACTCTTCTTTATAATTACATCCATCCCATATTTTAAATTTCTCTCTTCACTATACTTGATACATCTTATTTTTATTTTATCTCCCCAAATCTCTCAAATTTCTGTCATTTTTCAACTACATCTTCACCTTTCTCTAACTTTCTATCATCGAAAAAGCATAGACGATGGCAGCGGAAAGCTTCCATCCTATGACTCCCAACGTCTAGCAACCACCAAACCCCTCGCCCTCTCCTTTTTCTCCATTTCATTCATCTACTCACATATTCTTCTCTACACCTCCATGTCTCCCGATCTCTGGTCATCTCAAATAAAAGAAATCACTGGCGAACCACCATCAAAATGAAAACCTCCCAAAGCTCTATCTTTTTCGGTTAATATCGGAGAATTCCGACAATAAAGGTGGAGATCCGACCAGATTTAGTCGAAAATATTTGTTTCCTCCATTCGAAGAATTTCACAAAATCTGTATATCTGACGGTGAACCACCCCTAAAGCAAAAGCCTCCCAGATCTTCATCTTTTCCAATAATGTCAAGAATTCTGATGATAAAGGTGGAGATCTGGTTAAAAACATCTGTTTTCTCCATTTGGAGAATTTCACAAAATCTATGTATTTGAAGAATTTTCATATTGCTGATATATAACATAATGTATCTGACTAAAGTTATTTATTAAACCTATGTTAATGTTACTGATACACAAACAAAACATGTTTTGTAATGACCCAAAATGTTATTAGATGAGAAACACCTAAATTTTTTTTTAGGATGAATAAAATGCTCTTAATAGACCTGGAGAAATTTATTTCATAGGAAAAAATGGGGCCCAACATAATTGACATGACCCAAACTAGGGTCTTACCGTAATGGGCACCCAAGTTCAACCGAGATCGGAGGCCACCCCCGAAACCCCAATCCAACCAACCAACGAGTACCCTGAGTTGGATAAACTCTGAACATATAACAAGATAGCTAATAAGAAGGTATAATGACTTTGGGATAGGTCTACTTACTAGACCAACCCAACCAAGTCAATCCATCCAATAACCAACCTACCAAATGTGAAACGATAATCCAATGTACATAATATATAAATAATAACCATTCCATACCCAAGTCCACAATTGTCCATACAAAGACTCCAAACTAAATGAAAGTATATCTAGTCGGGACTTACCCCCAATCATAGCCAAAAACTAAAGTCTAAGAGAAGACAATAATATGTAAAGTGATCCATAACATGAAATGGATGCCTTCCGAACTATCGAAGCTCAACACTTCAATCCAACACCGCTTGTTCTCGAATTTGATCAATGAGCAAGAGGAGTAGTATGGCCATTTTCTGCATCGCGTGGGGATATAGTCTTCCGAAGACGGGTTAGCTGGTAAACGCTAGCAAGTACTCAGGGTAAGGATAAAATAATGTAAACATTTAAAACCAAGTAAACCGACCATATGCAAACACAACCATACATACAATTATATATATATATATATATATATATATAACCATGCTGGGAAAAGAGAACCGGGTTTAGCATGCCTTTAAAATCTTTAACCTGAGTATGGGTATCTTAACCGTCATAATCCACCCACGAGCTATATGGATCCATTGTAACTCCCTTTAAAGGCCCAATGCATGTAGCCACACGAACTGGAGATACCATGGGAGAAGGGGATTCCATGTACCGTTCTCTCTCCATGATACATATATACAAGTGTTTGGGGATTACCGTGTACCCCTCAAGTATAGGGTCACCATTTTCAATCCTCATGTCGGCAAACATGAGTTTTCAGTGTCCGTCCTTTGGACTCACACCTTCACGATTAGCTATCACACCCCGCCATTATTTTCCAATTAAAACCATTACCAAACCACCAAATCACCATTCCGTTTATTATTAACCATGGATATTATTAGTGGCATAGTCATACCGTCCATAGCTTGCAAGCAATGTCTTTATCCAACCTTAGGGAATTCCCATAGATTACATCATTTAGTTTACTTGGGGGATTCCCATGTACCCCACAAATACATCTTTATTAAGCTTTGCCTGGGGGATTCCCTCATACCCAACAAGATGTTCATCTTTTAAACAATTTTAATTATGCATTCACTTGGGAGATTCCTGTGTACCCATCAAGGTTTTTATTCAAATCAATTTCATAGCCACCAAGGCCTTACCATTTAACATATCCAAACCATGCATACCGTTCAAAACCATTTTTACCATTCAAACTATTTATCCAATCAAAACTATTCAAACCAATACAAAACCATTTAAACCCATTCAAAAACCATTCAAACCAATTTAGGGTTCCATTACCAAACTATACCATGCAATAACTTCAATAAAAGTTCAACTATAGAGTAAAACATTCTCAATGGCATTTTATCAAAGATGTTGAGTGCATATCCTTACCAAGATCAAAACCAAAGCATAAAACATCAAATTTAGGATTACCCATGACCTATTTGTTAAACCATAACCAACAAGCACCCATATATGCAAACCACCACCAAAACATATGAAAACATAGTTTAAGCCAAGAGTAAAAAAGACCCATCAATGTGCATGAAAACCCTTAACATTGGTTTTCAAAACCACCATTCATGATCCACAATCAATGCTTAAAGCATATTAAAACATGATTTTAGTTGGAGCTAACAATGACGGAGGGGTAACTTTCCTAATACAAGAAGATTCACAGAAGGAAACTTGACACTTGAGCCCCTGGAAGAACACTTGTGAAAACATTAGCCTCCAATCTTCAAGAGTGAGTTTGAGAGGGTATTTGGAATATTTGATCCACCAAATAAGTGTCATGAAAGTCTACAATGAAATCTATAATGTTGGGACATAAGGGTTTGGGGTGGGAAATTTTTGATTAGCCATCAGCTTAAAAGCTGAAAACCAACTCCCAGGAAGGTACAACTCATCTATCTGAATCGTACCCTAGGGTATGAGTTGTACCCTAACTCATAACCTAGACCTCACATTGGTCCCCTATACTGACCATCATATAACCACCTAGGTCTAAGTCATACCTTACGGTACGAAAAGTACCACTAAATTGTACCTTGGACAGATTCGGTAAGACTATACCTAAGCCATCATATGACTTGGCATTATACACCTCGTATCTTACCATACAATTAGTATGATGCTTAGAGGTATCTTGGGAAGAACCTAACCAAAAACACACTGCCTGACATATGAGAGAGGCAACCCAAACCATATCACAGGATACTACTAGTATCCATGAGTCGTACCTTGCCCAGAAAGTCCAAAACCCAAGAAATTTTGAAAGGGCCAAGGTTTAGGGTGTTTCATTCCCCCCTACTTAGGATCATTCATCATTGAATGAAGGGTAAAGTCAAGCACAAGCATGTGATAACACATTAACACACATCAAACTTCCCTTAAACCAAATTAAAAGATCAAGACATAAATCAAGATGAGAATATCATCACATACTCTAAGGAAGATTTATACCCAACACCTTTATTTCGTCCTTTATATAAGTTAGAGAATAAAGACATAAGGAAATTCACCCTTTCTTTAACCAAGAGAGAAAACAAAGATGTGATAAAAACACATACCTTACGCTCGAGTTTCCGGAATGAAGAACCAACACGGGTACTTGGACCCCATGTCCTTCTCTGCATCCCAAATGGCTTTTTCAGACTTTTGGTTCCACCATAGAACCTTCACCAAAGCAACACCTTTTGTTCGTACTCAACGAACTTACCAACCCAAGATCCTTATCGAGACCTTCTTAGGACAAAGAGTCTGAGATACCAATACCACCCAAAGGAAACAATCGATGAAAGAACACCCACACCTTACCTCAACACCAACACATGAGATACCGAATGAATGGAACTCATGCTAGAGGAAAAGTCAAATTAATCTTAGAATCTCCCCGAGACATATCACTACGAGAGCTTGAGTCTAACTATACATTACCTCTATATCAAGAATGTCCAAAGCTAAAAGGAGATTAACTTAGGCCATCGGGCTCTACTTCTTACATCCACCCAAAACACTACTCCCTTTCTATTACTACAACCAACCATCATGCCCCATCAAGATTATCAAGTACCCAACATAGCGACTAGTACATTTATCAACCATAACATTCAATCCTACCTTTTCTATACCCACGGTATGATCTATTCTTCTAAAGGTTTAGAAACCTCTATCATCTATCACAAGGATTTCTCACCACTGACTCCTCTTCTAACCATTATTCATGAAAACAACCTTACCTCTCCCTCTAAAACCTTATCTCTAGAATTACCCTAGACTCTCTCCCACTTAGGTATTTCTACCTTTTCTCTATTTCAAAAAAATACTACATCTCCATAGCCACTACCACCCTAATATAAGAAGGGTCATTAAGGAACTAAAGTACAAGAATCACTCATGCCACCCAAGTAAGATCCTTAAAAAGAGACTCAACACCATAGGCATGAGGTACTTCATAGCAACCACCTAGGTCATAATGAAAAAGCATCTCGACACAACACACCATAATAGAAGTCCTTAGGACTAGACATCGAAAGATACACTACCGCATAAACTATAAGTAGTGCAATACAAAGTCAAGATTCATATCTAGGGAACAAGACAAATGCAGAATCGAACCTTAGGAATAAGTGCTATAAAAATGCATACAACACTAGTAGAGTATTCTCTTAATCGAAATAGGAGAGGATTGCTAGCATATGTACCCTGACTTTCTCTAGAGGTCAACAACTAGAAGAACATTCAAGATTAAACCTTGATCTTTACCTTACGATACCTATCAGAACAACACTTTGTTCTAAAGGGAATCATCAAATATGATCAATAGGACGATTGTTTCTCTTATAACTAAAGCCTCATTCATCCATATGCTACCGAAGGTCAAGATTAGTCAAGCAAACTCCACGATCTGACCCATCTAATTACTAGTCCCCCAATCCATACGTTTAACTTGAATCACTAGCCTATACACCACACCATGAGGATCATCGAGAAAGACCTCAGAAAAACCCATTCACCACTGAAATCGGATGCTAAAAAGTACCTTCTGAGTTAGAACCTTTAACTTGGACAAAGTGATAATAGAGATACCTCTTTGGAGATTAGTATCCAAGCTCTACAATATAATATAACTTTCCACTTAATAGCCAGGGGATCACGATTATTCTCCCATCCCATTACTGACTCACTAAGGATACTAAAGATGACCCTACGAGTTCGATAATCTAATGATGCATAGCATGAGTGCAAACCATCCATTCCCAAAATATCATAGAAATCCTCCATATACGTATCAAATAAATCCATTAGAGTTTCCTTACCACCAACATATACCACATACCCTCTATAGGTTCTTTGGAAATCACAGAGTCACCTATCGGGGTAAATATAGAAAGATGGTCTAAAACACACTCCAGACCAAAATAAAAATACATAACCACAAATGGGGTCACATAAGAAAGAGGGGACCCCAGACCAAGTAACTAATACACATAATGAGAAAAGAGTTTGTAACATACTAGTATCAGCATCAGAAGATGCCTCAGACTTCTTAGGGATAATAAGAGCATTGAGACAATCCCCACCAACGCCGGAGCTAGAAGTAACACCCCTCGGTGCAAGATCTAGAGAAGTGGAAACCGGTATCCTATTTTCCCAAGCGATAATCCTTATAGGACACTCCCATTGTATATAACCCAACTGACCATAATTAAAATAGCGATTCCGCCTTTTGTCATCACAACCACGGTGTAAATGAAAACAAAATGACAAGAAGGGTAGAATGATGTAGATTGGGCCTCATCGTCCTGAGATTAAGCACCTTGTGCCCTAGAAGCATTGCTAATCTGAAAATATTTATCTCCTAATAAATTTGAATAGGGAGCGCTTGACATAGAACAAAAGTTAGTACCCACCCAACTCTTTCTCTAGGACCACTTACTACTATACTGTTGGCCTTCACTTTGTTCACAAAATTGAGACCTCTTACTTTGCCTATTTTTTGACCTTGCCTTATTCTTACCCGTTCCAGTGGGAAATGGAAAGTTGTTACTATCTAAGTTAATAGATGAATATAATGTCAAAGCTCGGCATTGGTAACCTCTTCTTGAGGCAACTAAGCATGAGTGCTACCTTTCATAGTAGGGTTAATAGAGACCGGTGGAAATCTATGGGGAAAATCAAAAACTCCAACCCTTGACTGAGTCAGTGCCCTATGAGTTGGACTAGATTCATTCATGTTATCCTCGAGTGGGATAGGTGTATTTCCACAAACTTTAGAGCATTGAGAGGACATGATCTGAAAGGTGAACCAAAAGAAAATATAAGGAAGAGTTCAAGATCATAGATTCTATTTCCCAAAAGTAAAACAACAAAAAAGTGGAACATTCCTAAATGCCTTGTAGCTTTCTAATTATAAGTGTGGAGCAAAATACACCCATAAGTAACACACTATGAGACATGGCTTTGTGGACACCCCATGACACTGAAACCTAGGCTCTGATACCAAGTTGACATAACACGAATCGGGGCCTTTTCATAATGGTCACCTCAAGTCCAACTGGGGACAGAGGCCACCCCCAAAACCCCAATCCAACCAACCAATGAGTACCCTAAGTAGGATAAACTCTGAACATATAACAAGATAGCCAATTAGAAGGTATAATGACTTTGGGATAGGTCTACTTACTATACCAACCCAACCAAGTCAACCAATCCAATAACCAACCTACCAAACCACAAACGATAATCCATTGTACATAATATATAAATTATAACCATTTACTAACCAAGTCCACAATTGTCCATACAAAGCCTCTAAACCAAATCAAAGAGTATCTTGTCGGGACATACTCCGACCATAGCCAAAAACCAAAGTATAAGAGAACACAATAAAATATAAAAATATCCATAACATGAAATGGATGCCTTCCTAACTATGAAAGATCACTACTTCAATCCAAAACTTACAGTTCCAGAATCTTATCAATGAGTAAGAGGAGTAGTATGGCCGGTTCCTGCGTTGCGTGGGAATATAACCTCCTAAAAATGGGTTAGTGGATGAACACCAGCAAGCAAGTAAGGATAAATAATGCCAACCTTTAAAAACAAGTAAACCAACTATATGCATACAAAACCATACATACATAAACATATATATATATATATATATATGTATATATATATATATATATATATATATATAACCATGCTGGAAAAATGGAACTGGGTTTAGCATGTCTTTAAGACCTTTAACTTGGGTATGTGTAGTTTAACCACCATAATACCCATGGGCTATATAGGTCCAGTGTAATCCCCTGAACGGGCCTCGATGCATCTATCCACACGAACCAGATATACCATATGAGTAGGGGATTCCCATGTACTATTCATTTTCCATGATACATGTACACAAGTGTTATGGGATTCCCATGTACCCCTCAAGTATAGGGTCACCATGCCCAATCCTCATATGGGCAAACATGAGTTTCCAGTGTCCGTTCTTTGGACTCACACCTTTACGGTTAGATATCACACCCCACCATTATTTTGTATTTAAAATACTTATCACACAACCAAACCATCATTTCATTTATTATTAACCAAAGCTATCATTAGTGGTATCATCATACCGACTATAGCTTGCAAGAAATGTCTTTATCATTTTAAGGGTATTCCAATATACCCTGCAAGTACATCATTATTAAGCTTTGCTTGGGGAATTCCCTCATACACCATAAGACGTTCATCATTAAAACCATTTCACTATGAATTCACTTGGGGTTTTCCCATGTACACCGCAAGTATTTCATTCAAATTAATTTCATAGACACCAAGGCCTTACCATATAAACATTCCAGACCATGCATACCGTTCAAAACCATTTTAACCATTCAAACTATTTTAGCCATTCAAAACTATTAAAACCAATACAGAACCATTTAAACCCATGTAAAAATAATCCAAACCAATTTAGGGTTCCATTACCAAACTATACCATGCAATAGCTTCAATAAAATTTCAATAATAGAGTAAAACATTCTCATAGGTATTTTATCAAACATGTTGAGGGCATACCTTTACCAAGACCAAAACAAAAGAATAAACCATCAAATTTAGGGTTATCCATGACCCATTTGTTAAACCATAACCAAAAATCACCCACATATTCAAAGCACCACCAAAATATGTGAAAACATAGTTTAAGCCAAGAGTAAACAATACCCATCAATATGCATCAAAACCGTCAACATTGGTTTTCAAAACCACCATTCATGATCCATAACCAATGTGTAAAACACATTAAAACATTCCTTTAGTTGGAACTAACAATGAGGGAGGAGTAACTTTTCTAATACAAGAAGATTCACAAAAATAAACTTGACTCTTGAAACCTTGGAAGAACACTTGTGGAAACCCTGGCCTTTAATCGTCAAAAGTGAGTTTGAGAGTGTATTTGAAATGTTTAATCCACAAAATAAGTGATATGAGAGGTTACAATAAGCTATATAACATGTGGACATACGGTTTTGGAGTGGGAAATGTAAAAAAAAGCCCTTCGCTTAAAAGCTAAAAGCCAACTCCTAAGAGGGTATGATGCACCTATCTAAACCATACCCTAGGGTACGAGTGGTACCCTAACTTATACCCTATACCTCACCATGGTCACCTATACTGACCATCATACAACCACCTAGGTCTAAGTCATACCTTAGGGTATGAAAAGTACCCCTAAATTGTACCTTAGACGGATTCATTGAGACCATACCAAAGACATTATAGGACTTGGCATCATAAACCTCGTATCCTACCATATGACTATTATGATGCTTGTTCATATCTTGGGAAGAACCTAACCAAAAAGAACACTGCCTAACATATAAGAGGGCAACTCAAACCGTATTCTAGGGTACTACTAGTACCCATGAGTCGTACCTTTCTTAGAGAGTCCAAAACGCAAGAAATTTTCCAAGGGCCAAGGTTTAGGGTGTTTCAATAATTGGGGAAAAAATTAAAGAAAATAATTAGGTCTGTCTCTTTCCTACCACTACAGTGGTAATCCAACGGTAGCCAGCCCAAGGTTACTTTTAAAAATCCTTTTTATTTTATCCCCCTGGGTTGTCTCCCCCCTCCCGGTACACCCTGAGAAAACACCACCTCTATAGATATGTGATTCCAATGGCCAAGCTACATGAGGGCAAACTCGATGCACGCCTGTCTAGAACCTGACATGGGGACATGCTTAACACTTATGGGACAACTCTCTCTTCTCAATAGAAACATGTTTTGTCTATGGGGTAGGTTATGGTTTATTGTAAAGATTAAACTTGGGTTAGGTTCATATAACTTTGATAGTGATTTTGAGTTTTCTCATGTATTGGGTCTTCGGACACAGTGTTTGGGAGGATAAAAATGATAAAAATTCAGTTAGGCTTTAATAATGTGGTTAATTTTTATCGTACCCTATTTATGTGATAGTCATAGTGTAGAATGGGTTGAATCATATGAGAATCTGGACTAATTGATTGAATATTGTGGTTCATACATATGGGGTGAGTTAAGTATGGTGAAATGGGGGAGTAAGTAGTGAGCTAGGGTTGATAGAGGGAGTTCTTGGTATTCCAGATAGTTATGTCTTGCATTGAGGAAGTGTTACCACCAAAACGGTCATGATTGGCAACCACCAAAACTTATGGTGGGAGAACTATTCTTTTCCCAACCCTCTATTATCAAATCTAATAATTATAACTCCAATAATTAACATTCACCTCCTATTTTATTATCATTTAACATTTCTAAAGTCCCATATTTGAATAAATCAGAATAATATCAAACCAACATAATTATTAATAAAAAAATAAAGTGAAGAATCCTCTACTTATAACATCCCTAGGACCAAACGTCATCGTATAAGAACATCCAAAGAAATCAATTCTTAAAGATAAATAATTATCTAGAATAGGAATAAATAAAAGAATGTTTTAGTCCTTAAACAAGGGACATAAAAAACGATAAAAAGATCTAAAGGTTTCTCAATCATGTTACTCACCCTTAAAACTGAGTTTGGAATTTCTAGATAAAGTCGAGGTCTTGTCTCAAATATCGAAATAGGCTCTCACTTAATAAAAAAAAAGCACAGGTAGCATTGGTACATCGACAAGTAATCATAGGTATCATAGGTCGACTCAACCCGACACCATACAAATAAGTAAATCAAGTATATGGAAGGGGATCATGATAGAAAATATAACCAATGACAAATTAAAAATTAGGACATTTCACTTTAGAAGTAATACAAACTCATACTCATGTATGTTTACGATTAGTAAAATTCAACAAAAAATTGCATCTAACATAAGATTATAACTGAACATTCAATGCACATGAATGAATATCTGAATGTGAGATGTTCACATCACCTCTTACTTTCCTCATTCTCATCAACATCATCATCACCTCCACAGTATTACAATTATCATCAACATTCTGAGTTGTATATCATCATCATAATCATCATCTCAACAATATCAATATGTATGAAAATGCAATACAAAAAATAATAATAAGTATTGCTCAAAAGCCATCTCAATATTCAATCCACATATAAGAATTATTCAAGCAAGCCTATCACGATAATAAGTCATAGTCTACCTCGATTCCTTGCTCAAAATTACTTCTAGGCCACAAACTTGCAATTCCTTACTTTTTAAACTTCCTCTTTATCTATAACAACAATATTATACATTTATTTTAATGAATTCATCCCACTTTAAACACTAGGGAATAGTAACTAACCAATTTAATCACAATATTGTCGTAAATCATCATCTTAGGTTTTCCCCCCTCCTTAAAAATCATGAATACTATATTATTTATCATGAATAACTAAGATTCTACTCCCACTAGTATTTTCAAACACCCTAGGTTCATTATCTACTGATTTTGTACTTATTCCCACTAGTTTACATCAACTCCACGTACTAGGGATAAACCCTCAAATCCTACCATGAATGAGTTTTCTAATAATTTCTATAGATTCTAAGAAGTAATTTAAGTTTAGAATGTAAGAAACTTTCCTCCAAAAATGAAAACCTCAAGAATTCTATAGAAGTTGCCCCTTACTAAGCCTTTTACTCATTTTTTGAAAAAAATGGGAATAAAAAATATTTTTGAGTTTTTAAAACTGTCAAAATACTGTATGTTACTGCTGCAACAGTTAAGTTACCATTGCAGTGGTTCATAACTTAACACTAGATACTACTGCAGTAGTGGCTTTTTCTGCTTTAGAGGTCCCTTTTTTTGTCGCAGCGGTCCTGAGGCAAAATCTTAAGGCCACTCATCATTTATGCTATTATAAAATACATTCTTTGAAATATGACATTGTGAACCAACCCTACTCTATAATCAGAGTTCTTCAACTCTATTTTAGGTGTCGAAAGTTGTTGTTGCTTCCTAAAGACGTTATCTATCTAAAATTCAATTCAAAACACACCACCAATACTTATATCAGTACAAGATTTCACTATACTAGAACACCTTAGAAATTTCCAACACTAGACTAATCCTATATTTCTCAAAAATTGCTTAAGGCAAGACAAGGTGAAAATTTTACCTCTTAATTTAGCGTAATAATGATTTGATTTGTTACATTAGATACCAATTTACAACTTATTCATCAACGAATGATAATCAGTCTAAACTGACATAGCTAAGTGTAAAACCCCATAAATTTCTCTCATAGTCTGAGCCTTAGAGCGTGTCAAATGAAGCATAAATCCGGTCTAAAAATGTTAAGAAGTGTCTTCCTAAGTGAGAAATATTTTGAACCGTATAGAATTTCCCTAATATCAATTTTTTTAATGTAGATCATTGAATAAGATTTCCATTGATACCAATTTAAGCATAATCTGGCATTGGACGAGGAAACTATTTTACAAAAAGCAATCAAAATCGCCTAGATGCGACAGTCGGGCTGATGAACCATCGAGCTTGCGATGGACCGTCGCCCACCCTATCACAACCAAGGTAGTGACTCCATTTTTAGGCCCAAGTACGACGGCCAGGACGATGGACCATCGAGGCTGTGACGGACCATCGCTGGGACCGTCGCGCTAAGGCAATGTGAACTCATCTTAGCCAACGTGCGATGAATGGTCCGACGTACCATTGGGTTTGTGACGGAACATCGCTAAGACCATCGCATTGAGGCAGTGTGTATTTTTTCTGACTGATGCGCGATGAACGATTTGACGGACCGTCAGACTGAGCGACGGACCGTCACTTCGACCATTGCAGACCCCGTTTAGTATTTTTAACTCAATTTTAAAAAGGCTTTTTGGCCTTTTTCCCACTCTTTTCAGCCTCTATTTATATCTGATCAAGGCTCATAACTTTATTTCTCATCTTTAAAATGAAAAACTAGGGTTTCTACAAAATCAAAACCCTTCCTTCTTCTTTAAGAAGAATCAAGAGAAATCCAGAAATCAAGAATCTCTCCAAAAGCTTTCAAGAAATAGTTTCTCTAAGGTATGTATATGTTGATTCTTAGGTACCTTTCATCCAAAAATCTCAAGAACTCTTTTCTAAAATTCAAAGATCTTATGTTTGTGGGTTTTTATGATTCATGTGAGTTGAAATTGATGTTCATGCTATTATTGAGTTTTGATTCATGTTTGTTTGCAAGGTTTTCAAGCTTTGACCCTAATATGTGATATTAATGTGATGTTCATGCCAAACCCTTTTCAAGTTTCTTTTTTAAGTGATGTGTTCATGTTAATTAAGTGAAGAAAATTATTGAATAAGGAAAGCATGCTCCCCATATGTTTAACAAAATACTTATGTGAAGGAACTAGAGCCATTATAGCATGTTGACTAGAAATCCCCAATTGTGTACAAGCCCATGCATGTCAAGTGTTTGTTGAAAATCCTTAGTGAATGAATTGTGACATGATAGCATGAAATTCCCCAATTATGTTCTCTTTGATACATGCTAAGACTTTAATACATGCCAAGTGTTTGATGCAAGACCTTTTTCAATGGAGTATGATCCAATAGCATGTCCCCCTATGTTATTACATGTTTAGGATTCCTAAATGCTTGAAGTGAGGCCTTAGTGATTGTGATGGTGAATGATTATCCATGTTCTTAATTATTCAAGAATGGTTATGTTATACTTTTATGTTATCGAGTCCCGGGGGGTACTTATACCTGATAATTTAGCTGCTGTCTAGAGCCCGTGTTAGTTTTCACAATAATTCTAATAGAGCCATGATTCTCAAAACTCAGCAAGTTATAGAACTCTGTATTCTCAGATAGATATAAAACTTAAGAAATTTCAGTAATCTCTGTAATAACCGTAATCTCAGTATCACTAGTAATCTAGCCTCAGTTCTGTACCTATCTCAAATCTAGTAGTATTCAAGTGTTCAGTTCTGACCTCTATAGTAATCGAGTACTCTATTCAAAGATCATTGTCGTTCAGTCAGATAATGAGATTCAGTAGTATTCCATCAGATCGGAACCAAGTGAATTCAACTTAACTCAGTCTAACCATTCAAGAAACATAATCAGTATTAGATTAAGCTTAGTTTATATTTAGTTAAGAATCAGTTCAAAGTCTTTCAGTGGAGTGAATGGATGACGGCTCCCTGTCAGAGAAGAAGAGTCGTTAGGAGCAATCCATGAACTCAAGAACTACGTAGCCACCGCAGGATATAGGAGTCACCTGTCAGGAAAGGCTAGTCACCCGTTAGATAGTCTTGCCTATTATATTCCTTAGGCTTGACTTCCTGCGAGGGTCACCCATCATATTGGCTTGACCAAAGAGGTCTTTACCCATGGCACGGTATTAATACCCTTCCAGCTGGGATTACAAGTTGGACCCTACTAGTTAAGATTAGGGGCATGTCGATTAAGTAAGCACTTCCCACAATTACAGTTTCAGTATCAATATTCAGAAATCAAGACTGTCAGATATAATCATCTATATCAGTGAGAAACTCAGATAGTTCCATTGATTCATGGACCACCCGTCAGATAGGCTTGGTCTTATATAAATTATTTAGTATTAGATTTGGAGATCACCTATAAGATGGGCTTAATCTCAGTGTCAGATTCAGTTGAGTATTCTTGTTATCAGATCTAGAGATCACCCATCAAATAGGCTTGATCTTAGTTTCATATTCAATTGAGTATTCTTGTTATAAGATCTAGAGATCATCCATCAGATAGGCTTGATCTCAGTTTTATATTTAGTTGAGTATTTTAGTTATCAAATCTAGAAATCACCCACCAGTTAGGGTTAATTTCAGTCTTAGATTCAGTTGAGTATTCTTGTTGTCAGATTCAGACATAATCTTTTCTTATCATTAATAGTAGATTCCGAAACCATCCGTTAGAGAGGTTTGATCTCTGATGCAGTATGTCTAGAGTAGAAAGTTCAAATTTCAGTAAATGACGTGAGTATATTTAGTCAATCAGCTTCAGTATCCTTAGATTCCGAGATCACTCGCTAGATAAGACTGAACTCAACTCCAGTACTCAGCTATAGGTATCAGATGATTCAGTTTTTTAGTATCTCAGTATTAGTAGTGAGTTCTGATGACAGTAATGCAGTATCCGAGTTTTAATATTCAGAGTCGTGATGGTTGTAGTTATGGTTTGTGCATTCATGTATGTGTTCTCATTCAGTAATCTCATGATTATTCAGTTAAGTAGTTGTTCATGCATAAGCCTTTATATTTAGAATTAGCTCATATGCATACTTAATAAATTTCCATACTGATGCATTTGCGCTATGGTGTTTTATTTGACACCATAGGTTCAGAGGCACAAGATCCAGAGTACCCTTAGAAGCTCAGTCCCAGTCAGCAGCAGTAGATATAACAGTGAGTCCTCTTCATTCGAGGATAATCCATTTATCATTATAGTATCAGATTTTATTTATTTTCAGTAGACGGAGTTAGTTGGGGATATGACGCATCAACTCCACAGCTCAGATAGTTTATAGGCTTTTCGAACAGATATATTAGTATTCAGTTTTAAATTTTGAGTATTTTTAGATGTTTTAAACCTTATGGGCAATTTCCATATTTATTATCTATATTATGCAGTGTCCAGGTATAGATATTAGTTGAGGGTTAGCTTATGGTCCTTTAGGATCATAAGCACCGTGTGACTTTCCGGTTCTAGAAAATTAGGTCGTTACAAACTTGGTATCAGAGCCTAAGGTTCAATAGTATCCTAGGGAGTCTGAAAAAACGCATCTAGTAGAGTCTTGTGCATGGGTGTGTTGCGCTCCACATTTATGTACAGAGGCTATAAGATGTTTTTAGGAGCAGTTTCCCTTCTTTTAGTATTCATGTCGTGCAAGTAATCATGATCTCGAGTTGATCCTTAGTCTAATACACCTCTTTCTCCCATTTACAGAGTATTCTTCTTCACAGAGATTATTTCTATAGGGTTGATGACCAGCCCCGTCCGCCAGTAGATCCTAAGAACGAGAGTGTGTCACATGCCAAGTTTCCGATAGCTTTTTAGGCGCTAGCCGAAGCTGTGACTAATGTTATGGGTAACTATCAGGCTATGGCCCAACCTCAGCAAGATGGGGGTTTAGCCGTAGCCAAAATTCGAGATTTCATGAGAATGAGCCCGCCAAAATTATTTGGGTCAGTAGCAGGTGAGGACCTACAGCTTTATCTAGAGGAGGTATGGAAGATTACCTAAATTATACATGTTTCTGAGGAGGACAGTGTAGAGTTAACATCCTATAGGCTTAAGGATTTTGGTCATGATTGGGTAGTGATGTGGAAGAAAGGTAGAGGGAAGGATGCAGCTCCCGTGACTTGGCAAGAGTTTCAGGGTACCTTCTTTGATAAGTATTTCCTGCTAGAGATGAGAAAGGATAAGGTAGAGGAGTTCATGAACCTAAGAAAAGGATCCATGATAGTGAAAGAGTATTTTCCTAAGATTAACCAGTTAGCTAAGTATGCTCCTGACTTGATAGCTGACCCTAGAGCGAGTACGAGTAAGTTTATGACTGGTGTGTTTGGGTTAGTGTTAAAAGAGTGTAGAACTACTATGCTTCACAGAGATATGGACCTTCCTAAGCTGATGATACATATATAGTAGATTGAGGCTGATAAGATGAAAGAAAGAGAAAGAGTGAGTAAGAGCCAGGAAAGGTAGTCATGGTTTCTCTCAGGCAGGGTCCCAGGGTGGTAGTCGTTCTAAGTATAGTCAGAGATTTTAAGTCCCATATCGATAATCAGATAGTGTACCCACACTGAAGTTTGGGGATGTAAGTTATAATAGGTCTCCGAGATCCAAATCCCTGAGTAGTGCTAGTGATGTTCGTACCAATCCACTTTGTGAAGAGTCTGGCAAGAGCCACCTAAGTGTGTGTAGAGCCTGTAGTGATGTGTGCTTTGGGTATGGTGAGTTAGACCATAGGATATGAGAATGTAAAGTGCTAGATCAGAGGGTTAGAGAGTTTCTTCAGTAGAGTGCCCCTTCCGGTGCCAATAGTGGTCAGCGTCAGAACAATCTCTATGCGTTTTAGGCTCTCCATGATAAGGAAAGGTTCCCTGATATAGACTCGGGTATGTTATAAGTCCTTCATCTTTGTGATATGCATTGCTATATCCTTTGCTTCCATTTTGAGCTTATATATCAGCATAGTTCATGTTTGAGTTTCAGATCTAAGTCGGTCAATCATGACCTAGTTCGTAGGTGCCCCGTGCACCGCCCCAGTATTTTAGCGAAGTGTGTTTAGATGGACATAGAGTCCCAAGGGGGAGATACCCCATGATATTGTGATGATTTCATGTCCTTAGACTCATTCAGTTGCATGTTCAGACTCTTCTTATGATGTTAACATCAGTGATCATTACATAGCCAGTCATGCTTTCGAGAGTCAGTTTAGTCAGAAATTCATGCATTAGATATGCAAGTTCAGTAGAAAGAGTTTAACTTTTCAGTGTGTTTAGTCATGCATTCCTGAGTTCAGCCTAGTTATGCATCCATGCATCATATATGCATGTCCATTATGAGAATTCAAAGTATGAGTAGCTTTATTCAAGTTTTCCATGCGTAAGGTATGCATGTCCAGTATAAGAACTCAGAGTATCAGTGGTTCCAATTGCATAGTCATGTTTCAGATGTTCTTATTCCTTGAGTAAGTTTAGTAGATCAGTATTATTAGCAAAATTGACATTCGAGGATGAATTTTTCCAAGGGGGAGATAATGTAAGACCCCACAAATTTCTCTCATAGTCTGAGCTTTAGAGCATGTCAAGTGAAGCATAAATCCAGTCCAAAAAGGTTGAGAAGTGTCTTCCCAAGTGAGAAATATTTTGAATCGTCAATAATTTCCCTAATATCAACTCTTTGTCATGTAGATCATTGAATAAACTTTCCATCAATAAAAATTTAATCAAAATCTGGCATCAGACAAGGAAGTTATGGCCATTTTACAGAAAGTAGTCGAAACAGCCCAGGTGCGATGGCCGAGCTGACGGACCGTCAATCTTGCGAAGGACCTTCGCCCAGACTATCGCAACTAAGTCAGTGACTCTCTTTTCAATCCCAATTGCGATGTCTAGGATGATGGAACGTTGAGGCTGCGACTGACCTCGCTGGGACCGTCGCGCTGAGGCAGTGTGACTTCATTCTGGCCAACGTGTGACGGACGGTCCGATGGACCGTTGGGTTTGAGATGGATCATCATTGAGACCATTGTATCGAGGTAGTGTGTCCTTTATCTGACTGATATGCGATGGATGATCCGACGGATCGTCAGACATAGCGACGGACCGTCACTTCGACCGTCGCTGACCCCGTTCAGCATTTTAAACTCGATTTTAAAAGGTATTTTTGGTCCTTTTCCCACTCTTTTTAGCCCCTATTTATATCCGATCAAGGATAACAACTTTATTTCTCATCTTCTATATAAAAAATTAGGGTTTCTACAAAATCAAAACCCTTCCTTCTTCTTTAAGAAGAATCAAGAGAAATTAAGAAATCAAGAATCTCTCCAAGAGCTTTCAAGAAAGATTTTCTCTAATGTATGTAGATATTGATTCTTGGGTCCATTTCATCCAAGAAGGTCAAGTACCCTTTTCTAAAATTCAAATCTTATATTTGTGGGTTTTCATGATTCTTGTGAGTTGAAATTGATGTTCATGCTATTATTGAGTTTTGATTCATATTTGTTTGCAAGGTTTTCAAGCTTTGACCCTAGTAGGTGATATTAATTTGATGTTCATGATAAACCCTCTTCAAGTTGCTTGTTCAGTGATGTGTTCATGTCAATTAAGTGAAGAAAATTGTTGAATAAGCAAAGCATGCTGCCCATATGTTTGATAAAATGCTTATGTGAAGGAATTAGAGCCATTATAGAATATTGACTAGAAATCCCCAATTGTGTTCAAGCCCATGCATGTCATGTGTTTGTTGAAAAGCCTTAGTGAATGAATTGAGACATGATATCATGAAATTCCCCAGTTATGTGCTCTTTGATACATGTTAAGACTTTAATACATGCCAAGTGTTTGATGAAAGACCTTGTTGAATGGAGTATGATCCAATAGCATGTCCCCCTATGTTATTAGATGTTTAGGATTCTTACATGCTTGAAGTGATGCCTTAGTGATTGTGATGGGGAATGATTGTCTATGGTCTTGATTATTCAAGAATGGTTATGTTTTACTTTTATGTTATAAAATCCTGGGAGTACTTATACCCAATAATTTAGATGTTGTCTAGAACTCGTGTTAGTTTTTGTGATAATTCCAATCGAGCCATGATTCTCAGAACTCAGTGATTTATAGAACTCTATATTATCAGAGAGATATATAACTTAAGAAATCTCAATAATCTCTATAATCGTTGTAATCTCAGTATCTCTAGTAATCTAGCCTCAGTTTTGTACCCAGCTCAGATCTAGTAGTATTCAAGTGTTCAGTTCTGACCTCTGTAGTAATCGAGTATTCTATTCAAAACTCAGTGTCGTTCAATCAAATAATGAGATTCAGTAGTAGTCCATCAGATACGAAACAAAGTAAATTCAGCTTAACTCGGTCAGATCATTTGAGAAACATGATCAGTATCAGATTCAGCTTAGTTTATGTTCAGTTAAGAATCAGTTCAGAGTCTTTCAGTTGGGAGTAGGAGCTAGCACCGAGCGAGGGAAGGGATGAAGGCTCCCCGTTAGAATGGAAGAGTAGTTAGGAGCAATCCCTGAACTCCAGAACTGCGTAGCTAGTGCAGGATGTAGTAGTCACCTATCAGCAAAGATAGATAGGCTTAACTATTATATGCCTTAGGCTTGACTTCCTATGCGGGTCACCCGTCAGATAGGCTTGATTCGAGAGGTCTTTAGCCGTGGCATGGTATTGACACCCTTCCAGCTGGGGTTATAGGTTAGACCCCACCAGTTAAGTGAGCTTTTCCCAAAGTTACAGTTTCAGCATCAATCTACAGAAATCAAGACTGTTAGATACAGTCATCTATCTTAGTGAGGAACTCAAATAGTTCCCTTGATTCATGGACCACCCGTCAGATAGGCTTGGTCTCATATAAAGTTATTCAGTATCGGATTTGGAGATTACCTGTCAGATAGGCTTGATCTCAGTCTAAGATTCAGTTGAGTATTCTTGTTATTAGATGTAGATATTACTCATCAGATTGGCTTGATCTCAGTCTTATATTCAATTGAGTATTCTTGTTATCAGATCTAGAGATCACCCATTAGATAGGCTTGATCTCAGTCTTATATTCAGTTGAGTATTCTTGTTATCATATCTAGAGATCACCCGTCAGATAGGGTTGATCTCAGTCTCAGATTCAGTTGAGTATTCTTATTGTCATATTCGGACATGATCTTTTCTTATCATTGATAGTAGATTCCAAAATCATCCATTAGAGAGGTTTGATCTCCGATTCAGTCAGTCGAGAGTAGAAATCTCAAAATTTAGTCAATGACGTAAGTATATTTAGTCAATCAGCTTCAGTATCCTCAGATTCTGAGATCACTTGCTAGATAAGACTGATCTGAACTCCAGTACTCAGTTATCGATATCAAGTGATTCAGTTATTCAGTATCTCAGTATTAGTAGTAACTTCAGATGATAGTAATGTAGTATCCAAGTTTCAGTATTCAGAGTCGTGATTGTTGTAGTTATGGCTTGTGCATTCATGCATGTATTCTCATTCAGTAATCTCATGATTATTCAGTTTAATAATTGTTCATGCATAATCCCTTACATTTAGACTTACCTCATCTTCATACTCGGTATATTTCTGTACTGACATATTTGTGCTATGGTTTTTTATTTAACACCATAGGTTCAGAGGCACGATATCTAGAGTACCCTTCGAAGCTCAGTCCCAGTCAACATCAGTAGACATAGTAGTGAGTCCTCTTTATTCGGGGATGATCCTTTTTTCATTGTTGCATCAAATTTTTTTATTTTCAGTAGACGGAGTCAGTTGGGGACATGTCCCATCAACTCCATAGCTTAGATAGTTTAGAGGCTTTTTGGACAGATGTATCAGTATTCAGTTTTAAATTTTGAGTATTTTTAGATGTTTTGAACCTTATGGATAGTTTCCACATTTATTAGATATATTATGCAGTGTCACGGTATAGATATTAGTAGAGAGTTAGCTTATAGTCCTTCAGGATCATAAGCACCGTGTGACATTCCGGTTCCATAAAATCGTGTCGTTATAAACTTGGTATCAGAGCCTAAAGTTCAATAGTGTCCTAGGATGTCTAAAAAGCCACATCTAGCAGTCTGAAAAGCCACATCTAGCAGAGTCTTGTGCATGGGTCTGTTGTACACCAAATTTATGTACAAGAGGCTATAAGATATTTTTAGGAGCAGTTTCCCTTCTTTCAGTATTCACGTCGTGCGAGTGAGCATGAGCTCGAGTTGATCCTTAGTCTAATACTCCTCTTTCTTCTATTTACATAGTATGCCTCCTCACAGAGATTATGTCCGTAGGGTTGATGACCATCCTCCTCTGCCAGTAGATCCTAAGAACGAGAGTATGTCACATGCTGAGTTTTGGGCAGCTTTTCAGGCGCTATCCCAAGCTGTGACTAATGTTCAGGGTAACCATTAGGCTTTGGCCCTACCTCAGCAAGATGGGGGTTCCACCGCAACCAGAATTAGAGATTTCATGAGAATGAGCCTGCCAGAATTTGTTTGGTTAGTAGCAGGTGAGGACCCACAACTTTATCTAGAGGAGGTAGGGAAGATTACCCAGATTATACATGTTTATAAGGAGGAGAATGTAGATTTAGCATCCTATAGGCTGAAGGATATTGCTCATGATTGGGTAGTAATGTGGAAGAAGGGTAGAGGGAAGGATGCAACTCCCGTGACTTGGCAAGAGTTTCAGGGTTCCTTCTTAGAAAAATTTTTCCGGCTAGAGATGAGAGAGGCTAAGGTAGAGGAGTTCATGAACCAAAGGCAAGTATATATGACAATGAAAGAGTATTTTCTTAAGTTTAACCAGTTAGCTAAGTATGCTCCTGGCTTGATAGCTGACCCTAGAGAGAGTCCGAGTAAGTTTGTGACTGGTGTGTCCGGGTTAGTATTCAAAGAGTGTAGAACTGCTATGCTTCACAGAGATATGGACCTTGCTACGTTGATGATGCATGAGTAGTAGATTGAGGCATATAAGACGAAAGAAAAAGAGAGTGCGCAAGAGAGCTAGGACAGGTAGTCATGGTTTCTCTTAGGTAGGGTCCCAGGGTGGTAGTCGTTCTCAGCATAGTTAGAGATTTTCAGTCCCAGCTCTATCCTTAGATAGTGTACCCACATCGAAGTTCAGGGATGTAAGTTATATTAGGGTGCCAGGCTCTAAATCCCTGAGTAGTGCTAGTGGTGTTCGCACCAATCCGCTTTGTGGAGAGTGTGGTTAAGCCACCTAGGTGTGTGTGGAGCCTGTAGTGATGTGTGCTTTAGGTGTGGGTGTGCCAGGACACAGGATGCAAGAATGTAGGGCATTATATCAGAGGGTTAGAGTATTTCTTCAGTAGAGTGCCCCTTCTGGTGCCAATAGTGGTCAGCATCAGAACAGTCTCTATGTATTTCAGACTCTTCATGATCAGGAAAGGTTCACTGATATAGACTTGGGTATGTTATGAGTCCTTCATCTTTGTGATATGCATTGCTAGATCCTTTGCTTCCATTTTAATCTTATTTTTCAGCATGGGTCATGCATGAGTTTCAGATCTAAGTCAGTCAATCATGACCCAGTTCGTAGGTGCTGCGTGCACCGCCCTAGTATTTTAGCGAAGTGTGTTTAGAGAGATATAAAGTCCCAAGGGGGAGATACTCCATGATATTCGATGATTTCATGTCCTTAGACTCATTCAGTTGTATGTTTAGACTCTCCTTATGATGTTAACATCAGTGATCATTGCATATCCAGTCATGCTTTTGATAGTCAGTTCAGTCAGACATTTATGCATTAGATATGCACGTTCAGTAGAAAGAGTTCAGCTTTTCAGTGTGTTCAGTCATGCATTCATGAGATCAACCCAGTTATGCATCTATGCATCAAATATGCATGTCCATTATGAGAATTAAGATTATGAGTAGCTTCATTCAAGTATTCCATGCGTAAGGTATGCATGTCCAGTATGAGAACTCAGAGTATCAGTGGTTCCAATTGCATAGTCATGTTTCAGATGTTATTGTTCCTTGAGTAAGTTTAGTTGATCAGTATTCTTAGCCTATCAAGAAAAATTTGAGGATGAATGTTTCCAAGGGGGAGATAATGTAAGACCCTACATATTTCTCTCATAGTCTGAGCCTTAGAGCGTGTCAAGTGAAGCGTAAATCCGGTCCAGAAAGGTTGAGAAGTGTCTTACCAAGTGAGATATATTTTGAACAGTGTTTAACTTCTATAATATCAACATTTTTTCACGTAGATCATTGAATAATCTTTCTATCGATACCAATTTAGTCAAAATCCGACATCAGACGAGGAAGTTATGGCCGTTTTACAGAAAACAGTCGAAACCACCCAGGTGCGACTGCCGGGATGATGGACCGTCGAGCTTGCGACAGACCATCACCCAACCCATGGAAACCAAGGCAGTGACTCCCTTTTGAGGCCCAAGTGCGGCAGCCAGGATTACGGACCATCGAGGCTGCGATGGACCATCTGGCTAAGGCAGTGTGACCTCATCCTGGCCAACGTGCGACGGATGGTCCGATGGATCTTCGGGTTTGCGATGGACCATCGCATCGAGGCAGTGCATCCTTTATCTGACTGATGTGCGATTGATAATCCGACAAACCATCAGACTGAGCGATGGACCGTCACTTCAACCGTCACAGACCCCATTCAATATTTTTAACTCGATTTTAAAAGGTCTTTTTGGTCCTTTTCCACTCTTTTCATCCCCTATTTATATCCGATAAAGGCTCACAACTTCATTTCTCATCTTCAACATCATAAACTAGGGTTTTTACGAAATCAAAACCATTCCTTCTTCTTCAAGAAGAATCAAGAGAAATCAAGAAATCAAGAATCTCTCCAAGAGCTTTCAAGAAAGAGTTTCTCTAAGGTATGTAGATGTTGATTCATGGGTCCCTTTCATCCAAGAAGCTTAAGAACCCTTTTCTAAAATTCAAAGATCTTATGTTTGTGGGTTTTCATGATTTATGTGAGTTGAAATTTATGTTCATGTTGTTATTGAGTTTTGATTCATGTTTGTTTGCAAGGTTTTCAAGCTTTGACCCTAGTATGTGATATTCATGATAAATCCTCTTCAAGTTTCTTGTTAAGTGATGTGTTCATGTCAATTAAGTGAAGAAAATTGTTGAATAAGCAAAGCACGCTCCCCATATGTTTGATAAAATGCTTATGTGAAGAAACTAGAGCCATTATAACATGTTGACTAGAAATTCCCAATTGTGTGCAAGCCCATGCATGTCAAGTGTTTGTTGAAAAGCCTTAGTGAATGAATTGTGACATGATAGCATGAAATTCCCCAATTATGTGCTCTTTGATACATGCTAAGACTTTAATACATGCCAAGTGTTTGATGCAAGAGCTTGTTGAATTAAGTATGATCCAATAGCATATTCCCCTATGTTATTACATGTTTAGGATTCCTAAATGATTGAAGTGATTCCTTAGTGATTGTGATAGTGAATGATTGTCCATGGTATGATTATTCAAGAATGGTTATGTTTTACTTTTATGTTATCGAGTCCTGGGGTTAATTATACCCGATAATTTAGCTGCTGTCTAGAGCCCATGTTAGTTTTCACGATAATTCCAGTCGAGCCATGATTCTCAGAACTCAGCGAGTTATAGAACTCTATATTCTCAGGCAGATATAGAACTTAAAAAATCTCAGTGATTTCTGTAATCACCGTAATCTCAGTATCGCTAGTAATCTAGCCTCAGTTCAATACCAACCTCAGATCTAGTAGAATTCAAATGTTCAGTTCTGACCTCTGTAGTAATCGAGTACTCTATTCAAAGCTTAGTGTCGTTCAGTTAGATAACGAGATTCAATAGTCTTCCATAAGATACGAAACCAAGTGAATTCAGCTTAACTCAGTCAGACCATTCGAGAAACATGATCAGTATCAGATTCAACTTAGTTTATGTTCAGTTAAGATTTAGTTCAGAGTCTTTCAGTTAGGAGTAGGAGCTAGCACCGAGCGAGTATAGGGATGACGGCTCCCCTTCAGAGAGATAGAGTCGTTAGGAGCAATCCCTAGACTCCAGAACTGTGTATCCAGCACAGAATGTAGGAGTCACCCATCAGGAAAGGCTGGTCACCCGTCAGATAGGGTTGACTATTATATGCCTTAGGATTGACTTCCTGCGAGGGTCATTCGTCAGATAGGCTTGACCAGAGAGGTCTTTACCTGTGGCACGGTATTGATACCCTTCCAGCTGGGGTTACAGGTTGGACCCCACTAGTAAAGATTCGAGGTATGTCGGTTAAGTGAGCACTTCCCATAGTTACAGTTTCAGTATCAATCTTCAGAAATCAGGACTATCAGATACAGTCATCTATCTCAGTGAGGAACTCAGATAGTTCCATTGATTCATGGACCACCCTTCAGATAGGCTTGGTCTAATATAAAGTTATTCAGTATCAAATTTAGAGATCACACGTCAGATAGGCTTGATCTCATCTTAGATTCAGTTGAGCATTCTTGGTATCTGATCTAGAGATCACCCGTCAAATAGGCTTGATCTCAGTCTCAGATTCCGTTAAGTATTCTTTTTATTAGATCTAGATATCACCCGTCAGATAGGCTTGATCTTAATCTCAGATTCAGTTGAGTATTCTTGTTATCAAATCTAGAGATCACTCGTCAGATAGGCTTGATCTCAGTTTCAGATTTAGTTGAGTATTCTTGTTGTCAGATTCAGACATGATCTTTTTTTGTCATTGATAGTAGATTTTGAAATCATCCATTAGAGAGGTTTGATCTCTGATGCAGTCAATCGAGAGTAGAAATCTTAAAATTCAGTCAATGACGTGAGTATATTTAGTCAATCAGCTTCAGTATCCTTAGATTTTGAGATCTCTCGCTAGATAAGATTGATCTCAACTCCAATACTCAATTATCGGTATTAGATGATTCAGTTGTTTAGTATCTCAGTCTTAGTTGTGAGTTCAGATAATAGTAATGCAGTATCTGAGTTTTAGTATTCAGAGTCGTGATGGTTGTAGTTATGGTTTGTGCATTCATGCATGTGTTCTCATTCAGTACTCTTATGATTATTCAGTTAAGTAATTGTTCATGCATAAGCCCTTCCACTTAGCCTTACCTCGTCTGTATACTCAGTACATTCCCGTACTGACGCATTGGCGCTATGGTGTTTTATTTGACACCATAGGTTTAGAGGCACGAGATCCAGAGTACCCTTAGCAGCTCAGTCCCAATCAGCAACAGTAGACATAGCAGTAAGTTCTATTCATTTGAGGATGATCTTTTTATCATTATTGCATCAGATTTTGTTTATTTTTAGTAGATGGAGTTAGTTGGGGACATGTCCCATCAACCTCATAGCTCAGACAGTTTAGAGGCTTTTCGGATAGATGTATCAGTCTTCAGTTTATATTTTGAGTATTTTTAGATGTTTTGAACCTTATGGCCAGTTTCCGCATTTATTATCTATATTATGCAGTGTCCAGGTACATATATTAGTAGAGGGTTAGCTTATGGTCCTTTGGGATCATGAGCACAGTGTGACGTTTTGATTCTAGAAAATCGGGTCGTTACACTAAGCAATGGAATGTACCTAGTCTTAGAACAATTGTGAATATCTCTTGCGCATGTCAGCCTCTATCTCCCAAGTAGCTTCCTTTTAATATGATTCCTCCATTGAACCTTCACACATGCAATAATTCTAGTTCTCAATTTTCTCACATATTTACCCAACATCATACCTAGTTCCACTTTGTATGATAACTCATTCTCAAATAACTCAGGGTCCCAACGAATAATGTAGTTCCTATTTCCATGGAATTTCTTTAGCATAGGAACATGGAATATCGAGTGAATTCCGAACATACTAATAGGAAAGGCAAACTTGTATACTACTATCCTTACTCTCTTGAAAACCTTAAAGGGTATAGTGTATCTTAAACTCAATTTCCCTTCTTACCAAAATACATGACATCCTTCATGGATTCCACTTTTAAGAGTACCTTCTTCCCTGTAAGAGTACATTCTCCCCCATTTCAAATTTCATCTCTTATATTGTTGAATGCATATTTTTTTTACTGACTTTGAGATGCTATGAGTTTTTTTCATACGAATCTTACCTTTTCCATTGAATTCTTAAGCATACCAGTGCCCTAAGGACTCTCTTCAAATGCATCAAACCACCCATTTGGAGACTTACACTTTCTACTATATAAATCCTCAAAAAGACCATATCAATACTAGAGTGTAGGTATCAATGTAGGCAAATTCACACAATGGTAAGTTGTAACAACCTGATTTATGAGTCATGAGGGCACCTATTCTATCCTGCTTATATGTAAGATAAACTTTAGCCTGAAACTAGGTGCAATGGGCTAACTCAGTGGGAAAATGGCCTAAAAGTTTAAAATCAACAATTTAAGACTTAAGTTGCAATAAAACAGTCATAATAGTCTAATAAATAAATAAAAATCAACAACCATCCTAAGATTCATCAATGTCTATACAAGAGCTAATACAAATGGACTATAAGTACTAAATAGTCAAATACAATTCGTCTCAGAGATGAAAGACTATACATAGAAAATAAAAGGAAAAATGGTAACTCCAACCCTAAGAGCTTACCCAATCTCTGAAATCAACCTCGTACGAGCGTCAAATCAGCAACGACAACTAGTACTCGGATCTACAACAAAAAAGGTATAAAAGTATAGTATGAGTACCAAAACCATAGGTACTCAGTAGGCATCAATATCCTACTGAGCTAAATCATGATATAAATATGATAAGATACCAGATAAAATAAGTTAGGTCAAAGTAAAAAGGGTAAACCTAGCAATAAGCTCTAACATCATTGTATAAATAATTAAATACATAAAAAATGGTAGCAGAAAGATCATACAATTATAACTACAATATTGGCCTCCATAAACCAATAAGTGCAAAAAAAAATAACCCAATGTAGGACTTAAAAGCCTGGAGGGTGCAATCAAGGGAACTATGTGATTGAATAGCCATAAGTTACCAATTATAATTCCATAACCAATATCTGTCCAAACCATATTTTATCATAATAACTCCAAATGCAGGACTTGAATCGAAACTCAATAGAATCATCAGCATTATCATGATTAGCCAAATTTGAACCGAAACTCAAATTATCAATATCATAAGTTGTTGGACTTGAATCAAAACCCATATATATATATATAAGTAGTATCAACGAACAATATCAATAAGCCATATAGATAAACTAACTCACTAAACTATACCAAGGAACTATAACTATAGACCATCCGTCTTACTCATATCTATACATTAGACAAAGAATCACAACCATAAGTCAAATCGGTACCCACAACCATTAACCATACAAATTCCATATCTATTAAGTCATGCCAATAACTATGCCCATACACCATGTCAATAGTCATTTCTACAAATTACTCCAATGATCCTGTCCATAAGCCATTAATAATATTTACAAGCCATATCATTAATCACATCAATAACTATATCATTAAGCATATTGATATGATATATCATTAATCATATTCGAAAGCAATATCAATAATCATATATATAAGCCATATCATTAGTCATATCTATAAATCATATCATTAATCATATTTGGAAGCCATATCAATAAACATATATATATATATAAGCAATATCATTAGTTATAGCTATAAATCATATTCAAAAGAAATATCAATAATCATATATATGTAACCCATATCATTAGCATAACTATAAACCATATCATTAATTATATTTGAAAGCCATATCAATAATCATATATATGTAACCGATCTCATTAGTCATATCTATAAATCATATCTAGTCATATCCAGAGGCTATATCAATAATCATATATATGTAATCCATATCATTAGTCATATCTATAAATCATATCCAGAAGCCATATTAATAAACATACATATAAAAGCCATATCATCAATCAATACATCGAATTAGCATTAATCTTTCAATATCCAACTAACATACTCATTAAATATATTTAATCTCCTCAAGACCCAAACCAAACATTAATAGATGTATATCATAGATAAATAAGTATGGAACGCTAACACAAGTCCTAGCCTAAGGTGTCCAGGGAAACCCACTTCTAATCTCCAAAATCCATTTTAGGAAACTTCTACCCCAAACTAGGCATAGGTATCTAAGTCCATCTCTAGATGTTAAATTAGCCATAAATAGCCCTAAGATAGTAATTCTTCCCAAACATGAACAACTAAATCTATCCTATGTAAAATAATAGCAACTAATGCAATTTCCCTAACTTAAGTAACTAAGACCAATTCCACACAAAACATGAATGACTAAGGAAATTTCACCTATCTTAAGCAAACAAGGCATTTCCATTGTAAACATAATCCAAGAAGACAAATTCACCTAATACATAAGTAACAGAGCAATTTATGATTTCAAGATAGCCAAAACGGTTCAACTCATCCAAATATCCGTATTCATAATTACAACACCTAAATCCCACCCTATATCTAGAATAATATCCTAATCATACTACGAGATAGATCAATCTATAAAAAAGGTAAACCTAGCTTATCTGGATGCTAAAGAAGAGATCGAAGAATCAACTAAACCACCAATTTTTCTTTCTGAGAAGCTTCTGCCAGGTGCCACGCTATCAAAATCACAATATACTAGTCAAAATTAGAACAATAATACCCCCATTGCACTATTGTGCTTCGTCTCTAAAATAACATAAAAATATCATGTGGGGCCCATTTATGGAGTCTCACTTTCAAAACCAACATAACGTACCTCTATGCTCAAGGAACCTTTACCCTTAAAATTAGGTGAATTCCAAGCTCTAATAGTGATACAATCAAGCCACCAAGATTCTAGGGATTTTAGATAAGAATGGGTAATTTAAGAATAAGATTAATGGAAGATTATGACAAATTCGATGAAGAATCATGTAAATAAACTTTAACCAAGCTCCAAAACCACCCACAATTGTTTCTCCAAGAGTTCCCACTTTTTAGGGTTCAATATTTTAAAGAATGAGAGAAGAATGGTTAAAATCGAGCTAATTAGAGGTATTTATACCCTTCCCAAGCACGTGGATGCCGCTAAAGAAGATACTAGGTTTCTTTAGAGGTCACTACTAAAGCTCCTGGGTACTGCTAAAGCAGTATTCATCCCCATGAGCTAGGCCGGTAAAACGGATCATGGGCTGCTTTATGGTAGCCGCTAAAGCACTTAGGTGCTGCTAAAGCGGTACCTTTCTGATAACCTAGGGCCGCTAAAGTTCTCAAAGGGATGCTTTATTGGTCACACCAGATATCAAACACCAACTAGAGACTTCGAACTTTTTGAGTCCCCACTAGCCCCTCAGGATTTATTTAGAATCTCGTATGCTTAAACAAACTATGTTACACTATCAAATCCAATATTTTAAACTCTATGGCACAGTCAAATTTTCCATACGAGGTCATTTCAATGAAAAGTGGGTCCCACACTCATTTGTCATTTTTCTTAGCTTCTGACCAATAGCCCAAAATGACTCCAGGAGCCTTGGGACCTAAACTAAGGATCTATCTAATCTAAAGTTGGCATTATAGAGCTGTTAAAACTGCCAAAATTGGCATACAAGGTCGTTTAAGAAAAGCTTTTTATTGGTAGCTAAATTAAACTAATGAAGGCTTCAAACCAGGGAATTGACTTTAAAAATTGAATGAACTGCCAGTAATCGAATTGTTTATTCTAGCAAGTCCTAAATGACTTAGGGCAGCTATAGGAAAGCTCTAAATAATGAAAATAAGAAAAATACAAAAAATGACCTAGAGGATCATTACAATATCTTTTACTAAAAGAACTTTCATCCGCAAAAGTAAAGGATTAGGATGTATCTAGAGCCTTATACAAATGAGGATATTAGGTTTGTATCTCCCTCTCTTTCTCTTAAGTAGCCTCTTCTAATGGGCGGTGCCTCTACTTAACCTTAACTAAAGGAACCTCTCTAGTGCGTAACCGCTTGACATCACTAGCCAAAATAAGCACCGACTCCTCCACAAAGGTCAACCGCTCATCCAACTAAACTAATTCCCATATAGGTACTTGAGATGGGTCAGGAATATATTGTTTTTACATAAAAACATGGAAACCCAGTGGACAACAATGAAATCTAGGGGTAAGGCTAACTAATAAGCCACCTCACCAACTATGCAAAGAATCTCAAAGGGTCTAATATATCTGGGGTTGAGCTTACCTTTCCTCCCGAACTTCATCACACCCTTCATAGGTGATGCACAAAGTAATACCCAATCACCAACTCCAAATCTCAAGGCACAAAATATATGATCTGCATAAGCCACCTATCTACTATGAGTTTCCCTCAACTGGTCCTGAATTACCCCAACTCTATCTAATGAATACTGAAGAAAGTTGGTACCACGGGGTCTAAACTTGGAAGTATCAAACCATTCAATCGGAGAACAACATCGCCTACCACACAAAGCCTCAAAAGGCATCATCTAAATACTCGAATGATTACTCTATTATATATGAACTCCGCCAAGGCTAAGTATTTCTCCCAATGACCTCCAAAATCTGTAACTCAAGATCGTAGCATATCCTCAAGAACCTGAATAGTCTTCTCTGACTGCCCATAGGTCTGAGGATTAACGGTTGTACTAAGATCCACCTGAGTACCTAATTCCTCTTGAAAAGTTCTCCAAAAGATAGAAGTGAACATTGAACCCTAGTCTGATATAATAACCATATCCACACCATGAAAATAGACTATCTCACTAACATAGATACTGATGTCACCCAAAACTATCCTTTAAAAGAAGTAGGCTGCGATCAATGCCAAATATAGTAACCCAACTAGGTTGGAGTCGAACCTACATAGAAGATACTGAATAGTTTCTCAACTTGATGTAATTCACGAATAGTGTAGAAATGTAAATAATGGATTTTGTAAGTAATCAGTAAGTAATAACCAAACTTGAGTTCTTTGAGTTGTAAATAATAAAAGACAAACACTAGGACTATATTCCCCTAGCTTCTTAACTCCGTATGTTTTCTCATATTCAACCTACCTTTTCTGCTGTTCTGTATGTAAAGTTGATAGGCTATGTATTATCAATAGTCTTTTAAATAAGTTGATAATATCACCCTTCACCTTGTGAGTCTCAGGGCGTTGCCTTATTTCTCCTTGTCTATGACTTCAATTACCTCTTACCTCTTGAGTCTCGAGTTGATTAGATGAGATGGTGGAATAATAAGATGAAAATAAATCTCAAATTATTTTCTTAATCATATTTTCCCTATCACAAACTCCTTTGTTAGGATGTTTAAAAATACATACTATCCTCAAGCTTCTACAGTAGCTTCGAGTTCAATTTATGTGAAGATTAAGGTACATGTAGTTTACTTTAGAATGGATGAATATCCTACTTTCTTTATGTAGTTAATCCACCAATGTTTCCATAACCCTAGTCAAGGAAGTTAGCCACTCATGTTCATGCAACAATCCATGATAATTAATAAATAAATCATGTAATTAATTGCCAAATAATGTGAAGACTAAAATTTGGAATCTACTATTGAATAAAAACCCAAAGTCTCAAGAACAAAGAAAAAGTATCTAGTAGAGTATATAAGAATGTAAAAAGGTGTTAAAGAATTCCAAAGAATGTAACCTAATAAAAGATAAACCCTATGGTATTTATAGTATCTCAAAAATACTCATAAATCCTAATAAAATGGGAAAGGTAAAGTTATGTCGACATATGGTGAGACTCGCCAATCCACTCATATGCTCATCATATGAGTCATACCATGTATCTTATATCCATTCCAGTGTCTATTTTCAAAAGGCTTCAACTTTTTGTTCTTTATACGACTTCTACTCACGAGTCGTACCTTGATCATACGACTCATGGCCTTTACTCGTGTCTACCTGGTACTTCTTCGTTTATAGCTTTGGTCACTGGTTTTCATATGGTTTCCCTATATGAGTCATACTTTGACTTCCGACTTATATACTTCTAAGACTTTAACTTTGGATGGTAGCTTTAGGTTCTATTATGTTTATGATTCCTTCATACGAATCGTATCCTTGTTTGTGACTAGGATACTCTAGTCATATCTTCTAAACATTTTGTTTTTCTTCAGCTTCTTGGTTTTTGTTGTTCAATATTTAGTTACTTGGAAAGACCTATGACGAGGTCCCTAGGGAGGTTCTTTGGAGATGCTTGGAGGTGAGGGGGAGGGGGTCTCGATAGAGTACATTAGAGCGATTAAAGACATGTATGAGGGAGCAAAGATTCGGGTAAGGACAGTGGAAGAAACTTCAGAGCATTTCTTGGTCTTGACAGGGTTGCATCAGGGATCAAATCATAGTCCATTTTTATTCACTTTGGTGATGGATGTGCTGACGCGGAATATACAAGGCGAGGTGCCTTGGTGTATCCTTTTCTCGGATGATCTTGTTTTGCTTGATGAGTCGTGATAAGGGGTTAATGATAAGCTGGAGGTTTGGACACAAACCCTGGATACTAAAGGTTTTAGGTTGAGTAGGACCAAGATAAAGTACTTGAAGTTCAAGTTTAGTGACTCAAGGCAAGAGGAGAAGGTGGTAGTGAAGTTGGATTCTCAGGCGGTTTGCAAGATGGTGAGTTTTAAGTATCTTGGGTCTACGATTCAGGAAAATAGGAAGATAGATGAGGATGTCTCTCACCGTATTGGGGAAGGTTGGATAAAATGAAGGCTCGCTTTGGGAATTTTATACGATAAGAAGGTGTCCCCCAAGCTGAAAGGCAAATTCTGTAGAGTGCAATCTGTCCTACTATGTTGTATGGAGTGGAGTGTTGGCCGGTTAAGAATTCTCATATCCAAAAATTGAAGGTGGCAGAAATGAGGATGTTGCATTGGATATGTGGATTCACAAGCACTGACAGGGTTAGGAATGAAATTATTTGGGAGAAGGTTGGAGTGGTGTCAGTGGAGGATAAAATGCAGGAAGTGAGGTTAAGATGGTTTGGTCATGTGATGAGGAGGGGCACGGATGCCCCAGTTCGTAGGTGTGAGAGGTTGGCCTTGGATGGTTTCAAGCGGGGTAGGGGTAGACTGAAGAAATACTAGAGAGAAGTGATTAAAAGTGACATGGAGCAGTTACAACTGACTGAGGACATGACCCTGGATAGGAAGATATGGAGAAAAAACATTAGGATAGAGGGCTAAGGGTATGGATGAGTAGTAGTCAGTAATTAGGTGAACTTCGGTGTCCTTTTTTTGGAAATGTAATTCTTTTATGGATGTCGTACCCATGTTATTTTATCATGTTCTATGCTTTGGATGCTTCTGTATACTGCCTTTTATCTTAAGCCAGGGTTCTATCGGAAATAGCCTCTCTATCTCTTTTGAGGTAGTGGTATGTACTGCGTATACTATACCCTCCCCAGACCCTACTATGTGGGAATATAATGGGTTGGTTGTTGTTGTTGTTGTTGTATACAAGTCAGACTTCGAATCGTATGATGTGTTGACGACTCGTGAGGAAACTCGTATCTTGCTGAAACTTGGTCTTTTAAGGTTATTTTCTTTCATTTTTTTCCAAACAATCTTGTAGACCTATTTTTCCTGGAATTAACACAAAGATGAGTCATATCAACTAAAAAAACCCAAGTACATGCATAAATTCATGGTTTTAAGCATCGAAAGTGTCGTGTTTTCACAACACATCAACACCCTCGACTTAGACTTTTGCGTGTCCACAGCCAAACAAAACCAAAAACTATCTGAGAATATAGAAACGATGCTTAAATTGGAAGACCCTAATCTACCCATGGCAGTGATTTTGAACTTAATTTTCAAACATGTTAATCCTCTCCTAGTTTTAACTTTTCAAGACTCAAACTGTCAATAACAATTTAGCATACAAAGAAACACGAGGCAATCCGATGATGACATTATATTAGTAAAATACAACTAGGAATAGACATAAATTACACTCACCAAAAAATTTAGCAACCTAGCAACATAACCCATGTGCGCTCATAGTCAAAGAAATCACATTCACTCTCAGTGTGATTCAGGCAATTTATTCAGGGATATCACAAATGACTCTCTCTCTCACAAAGAAGTATCACCGGTGTATACAAAATACCATAGGATTTCCCTTATGCACTCTTCCTATGTTTTCATATAGTCGAGATAGGATCTTATAACATACGCTTGGAGCTGGTATGATATCATTTTGGGATTTATTAGGTGACTACGCCTCCTTCATACTACACTTTTTTTGGGGTCCACTTATTCTTCCACTTATTCTTTAATTTTATTTCCGCCTTTATATCTCCCTTTTTATTCCAAGCACATTCAGATTGGGCCAGGTATGGTTTTCTCACTTTATTTTTCTTTTCTTTTTCTTTTCATTACAAATTTTGTTTTTCATTTTCACTGGACCTATCCAAATTTCAAAATTTTCTTCTACATGACTTTTCTTCATATCCGTTTTCTCCTACGCACCCCTATAATAGCCACTCTCAACTTAGGTGATTTGCCTGAGTTGGGGTGCACAATATCTAATCGGGAGTATGTCCAAAATGGGTTCATTGTAAGGAAAATGGAAAGGTGAAATTGGTGTAAACAATAAAATTTGATCAATTAAGGCTCAAATATTTGGATCAAAGGGATTCATTCTTATTTGGTTGGGCATTTAGCCTCAAGTTGACTTACAATAAAAAGGTCCTATGATAATCTCTTACATGACTATCCTCCACCTAGGCAAAAGATACCAGGCAAGTTCCAGATTTCTTTTCACCGGGAACTTAGTAATACCTCACACGCACTAGCATAAGGTTACATTGCTAAGTACTACTTATCCAGTCATGCAACTCTTTGCCCCTTATTGTTTTATCCTTAATCCTAATGCCATTATCAGAATCACAACAATCTTACAACCTATACATATCATACAGTTACCAAAAAATTAGGAGGGCTCTCAACTTTTCGACACAAGTCAATTTATCAAAAATACTTTCATCATCATTATTTCAAATCCACAATTGTTTCCAAACTCATAAATCAATTTCAAAACCACAATTCATTGCAAATCAATTTCCAAATCAATTCAAAATCAATAAAAATTTATATCTGACATAGGTGAAAATTTTCTCCTATCTCAGCTATTTTTCAGCACCAAACATTCAAGTCATAATAGACATTCAGCTACTTAAATTTCCAGCTACTTCCACACATTCAAAATCAAATATACGCCACACCCTTATTTTAAAAATCTTGCACCGTCCACTGTGCTAAAAAATTTAAAGCAAGGAGGAAAGGTCATACTGGGGGATCAAGGCACCAACTCAACAACATTATCATATTGGCCCTCATAACAGGTTACACTATCATCGACATGCATCCCATCAGCTACAGGTACTGAATTAGCAACAATGATACTAGGTGGGTCTGTAACATCGCCTCCTTCAATATCATCAACTAGTGGTCTAGAACCATCGAGTCCAACAACCATATCATGGAACCATGTCTCCAAGTCCTACTTATCCTTAGGACTAATTGGATTAACCTTCTTCTCTGCCTCCTTTTCTTCATGCTTTCTCCTCTTTCTCTCCCTTCTCTCTTCTCGGGTCTCCTCTACCGAGTCTGTAATAGACCAAATATTAGGAACATTAACTACAGACACAACTATCTAAATCAAAAACTCTGGGATCACCGATCTATTATACATCTCTGATACCATCTTCTTAATCTGAACAACTTTGGCTTTGATCCCAGTAATATCAGGCATCTGCCCGCTACCCAACTATTGACTAATCCTTGACTCATCCACATCAACTCAGTGTTGTAGTCATTTTTCCTGGCTCACCATCTGCATGTCCATCCAAGGCTTCGTGCCTCCTTCCATGTTATGTACCATGGCCTCTAATGTACTCAGCCTGGTCATGTCCATGGTCCACATGGCCTGGGAAATCATAAAATATTAGAATAAATACCTCGTGTCCTAGGTAGTACAAAATATACCAAAGGAGAAGCATTAAAAGTAGCACCTACATCAATCTGTGTAGTCTTTATCTGTCCACTTATCTTAGCAACCTCAACAGTCTTATCCTGTTCGCTCCGTCAGAACATATCAGATAGCATATCCGCTGCTCCCCTTGCTTGTATGGCCATCGGGTTTACTCTATTTCGAATCAGTCCAAGGTTGGTAATTTTGGTATCTTCAATTATCTCCTTAACCCCAGGATCTCCAGTACCCCTGTAGCCAAACAAAGCTATGTAATCATACACGGGTACGCCATTAGTGAATTCTCACCCCTACTACTCAATGTATCATCTCTCAAGCTAAAAACTCCCCAATATCAAAATCATATCTAACTATGAGGCCTGCTATCAAAGCAGCCTGAACCAGGCTCAAAATATTATCTCCTGTTCTCGGACAAAGCCTATTTTGGGGTAACGTCCACCATGCCTTGGACTTGAATATAAAAGTGTTTTTTTCTATATTTTGGGAGACCACTCTGTGGCCTCTTACAACCCATACTTTATTCTCACCATTGGATTCTATACGCCCTGCAATCTACTGAAAATAGACTATCTGGTCCTCCAACCCCATCTGTTACTGAGTGACTTCTTTTATCTCTTCTAGACGATATTCTATTTCCCCAGTGTTGACTAGAGGTTGATACTTTGATCCGTATAAGAACCTGCCAATAGTGCATGGGGAAATGTATGCCCGTACTCCTCGAATCATCAGTAAAGGAACAAGATCACCACCTTTACAAAATTGACCTTATGGATACTGTCTCTTTGTTTCGACCTTGTATGTAACATAAAATTATCTTACTAGCACATTATTGTACTTTTTTGTCACTCTCGTTATCCACTCAAAACCATATTATTTGAATCACTTCTCAAACCTGGGTAACTTTATCATCTCAGTAGTCGTCAACCTCCTTCCAGATATAAGACCCATTTGTTCTTCCTATTATGAAGTCTACTCAGGCTATCATCATATGTCTCAAGCATATCGGGGTACCCCCATCATTCAAAGATGGGTACCAGAGCATTGGTGATGGATAGTTGGGGTTCCATATGGCATTTGGAGGAATGTCAACTTCTTCCTATACAACTCGCTCTGAGCTTTCGTCCTCAAAACTAGTTTTAGCATCATTCTCGGTATCTAAAGGTAGAGGTGTATGAGGAGGGGAGATAGTCACATGTTTTCTTCTTTAAACCCATCGAGGTGTTTCCACTAGAGTTACTATCTTTTTTACCTTTTCAACCTTTGGTGCCTTTGGGTCAACCTTGCCCTTCTGTGGGTAGTCGTATAATTCACCGCTATTGGTGAAAGACTCAGTAGCCTTAAAACTAGAATATTGTGTCTTCTTGTTTCCCCTTTTAGGTACTTGTTTGGAAGAGGATGCATTTTCCAAAGGTACTGTACCTGAACACACACATTCATTAGTAAGAAAATAAAGAAAAAATGCAAAAAAAGGAAGTAAGTTGTCAGTGTGCATCTACAATGTAGGGTATAAGTAGAGGGTACTAGTAGTATGGACTAGTACGACTCGTATGACCCAGTCATAAGATGTTCAGTGTAATGATGATTATTCACTGGTCTGCTTACGAGTCCTTCTAACGAGTCATATCGACAAGGTACGACTCATTACCAGTAGTTGTAAGCAAATCAGAAACAATTTATAACATTTAATTTCTCCTAGGTTAGTACGACTACAATGTACTAGTCATATGGTATGGAAACAACTGTTTTAGGTAAGTTGTACCCATACCAAAATATACACTCATTTAGACTTTCATGTTGTCGATGGTTATGAGTCATGTCACGACTCGTTACTTATGAGAATGAGTCGTAATATTTCTCGTATCAACTATAACATAGATGTTAAACTTTAGAGTTGACTCCAAATCAAATTTCCCAATCTAACCTCAACTTTATGCAGAAATATCACACAAATTTTAGAAAAAATAACACACAATATCAACACCCGACACAAGTGTAACTCCCAATTTCCATTATCAACTAAAATATCAGAACTAGGGTTCTAAATTACAACATATACAAAAATTCAACTCAAACCAAGTTCAAGGTATCTCTATAATGCCCCAAAATCTAATCCCGAGTTTTCACACGGTGCTCAAGGAAATGAGTACCCCCAAGCTAACACTTTGAGCCTGCTACTGGATCTGAACCTTACTTTAAGATAATCAAATTAAGAAATAATGTTGTATTATACCAAAAATTGAACTGAATAAACTGTAGATACTTTCTGAATAACAAATACTGAAAGTCTGTAATTAAACTCGTAGTCCAATAAGCCTCTACTACTAAAGAACTAGAGAGCCATTGGGACAGACCCCCAACTGACTCGGGCTAAACTAAAAATGATAACTCAATTACTATGAAAGATGGAGATCTGAAGAAGTAGGCCCTTGAATCATGAGGACTCACCAACTATGGGAGCGTAGATAGAGATGTTAAAACTACACACGCTGCTGATACTGAGCACCTGAACCTTCATTATAATATTATGTAGCACATAGACATATATATGGATTAGCACTTTGAGGATACACTGAGTATATGAGGGTGTAATGCATAAGTAAACATCACCATAATTAGAAAGTAAATGCATGTGGATGTATTTGACTCACTTAAGCTTCATTATCTAAATTATCGAAATATAAAATCATGTATAAAAAATCATACCTGTAAATCTAGTGAGTCATAATACTTAGTCTTATAAAAGCTTTTCTATCATTCTTTTCTTTTGAAACACAGAAGCTTTGGGAGCTTTGGAAATCTTGGAACTTTTGGACTTAAGGACTTTGGGACTCATGGAGTTTCTTCTAACCGACATAAACCATGTGAGATGGCATGCGAAACGGAAACCATGACTTAATTGATTACAATTGCATGAAATATCTAATGAATGGCTATATAAAGTGGAAACTTATACTAAAAAGAGATGATCTGAGGAAACTTGTTACCTTAAACTGAATCTGAATCTGCAGCAAAAAGATGAGGGTACTTGGTTCGCATATCTTCTTATGCTTCCCAAGTGGCACCCTCAGTAGATTGATTTCTCAAAAGAACCTTGACTAGAGGGACTTCTTTGTTTCTTAGTCTACGAGTCTGATGGTCAAGGATCTCAACTGGAATTTCTTCATAAGAGAGGCTATCATGAACCTTTGTAATTTCTAAGGGTACTAAAACTACTGGATCACTAATACACTTCTTCAACAAAGACACATAGAACACAGGATTTAGGGATGATAAATCTATAGGCAACTCAAGCTCATATTCCACCTTCCCAGCACGACTCAAAATTTGGAAGGGACCTATATAATGAGGACTAAGTTTCCTTCTCTTGCCAAATCTCTTTACCCCTTTTATGGTGAAACTTTTAAATAGACTAAATCATCAACTTCAAACTCAAGATCTCTCCTTCTTACATCCGCATATGACTTCTAACAACTTTGAGCTGTTTTCAACCTTTCTTGAATCAACTGTACTTTCTCCATAGATTCTAACACCATATCTGGCCCTAACAATGCGACCTCACCCACTTTAAACCATCCGATAGGTGATCTATATATCCTTTCATAAAGTGCTTAAAACGAGGTCATCTGAATGCTAGCATGATAGCTGTTGTTGTAGGCAAACTCAATCAACGACAAATGCTCTTCCCAACTACCCCTGAAATCAAGTACACACACTCTCAACATATCTTCTAGAGTTTGAATGGTCATGTCTGCCCGACCATCAGTCTGAGGATGGAAAGTGGAACTAAGATGAACTTGGGTACCAAGACCTTTCTGAAAAGCTTTCCAAAACTGAGAGGTGAACTAAGTACCCATATTTGAGATAATGGACAAGGGCACTCCATGCAATCTGACTAACTCTCGGATATACAACTTAGCATAATCTTTAGATGTATAGGATGTATGAACTGGAAAGAAATGCACTGACTTGGTCAATCTATCCACACTAAACCAAATCAAATCATGATGACGACGCAAATGGGGTAACCCTATTATAAAATCCATATTCACCTCTTTCCACTTCCAAGTAGGAATACTGAACTTTTGCAAAACACCACTAGGCCTTTGGTGTTCAACCTTAACCTGTTGACAAGTTATACACTTGGCTATAAACTCCGCTATATGTCTCTTCATTCCATTCCACCAATAGATTTCTCACAAATCTCTGTACATTTTAGTAGCACCAGGATGAATAGAGTAACGCGTACCATGAGTCTTAACCATAATCTACAGTCTCAACTCATCTACACATGGTACACACAGTTTACTCTGGTAACTCAGTACACCATCTCCCCCTTGGGAGAAAACCTCAGACTTTTGGTCTTTAATAGACTCCTTCCACTTAACCAAGATGGAATCCTGATATTGGTTGTCCTTCACCTCAGACACTAAGGAAGATTCTACACTACTCTGTACCCAAAGGCTACCCTTAGCTGAATAAACCAATCTAACACCCAACCTAGCCAAACGGTGCACTTCCCAAGCTAACTCTTTCTTATCATTCTCCACACGAGCAAAACTGCCCATAGACAATCGACTAAGGGCCCTGCCACTACATTGGCCTTGCCCGGATGATACAACACACTCAAGTTATAATCTTTTAGTAGTTCTAACCACCTTCTCTAATGGAGATTTAACTCTGTCTATGTAAACACATATTGGAAGCATTTATGGTCCGTGCATACATTAACATGCACACCATACAGGTAGTGTCTCCATATTTTCAAAGCAAACACCACAACAGCTAATTTAAGATCATAGGTTGGGTAATTCTTTTCATGAGGCTTAAGATTCCTAGAGGTATAGGCTATGGCCTTACCTCTCTACATAAAAACACAACCCAAACCAACTCTAGAGGTATCACAATACACAACAAAACCATCCATACCATCAGGTAATGCTAAGACTGGGGCTAAAGTGAGTCGAGTCTTCAACTCCTGAAAACTCTTGTCGTAAGAATCCGACCACTAAAACTTAACCTTCTTCTGAGTCAATCGGGTCATAGGAGACGTAATAGATAAAAAACCTTCAAAAAAACATCTGTAATAGCCAACTAAACCCAAGAAACTCCTAATATCTGATAGAGAGATAGGTCTAAGCCAATTTCTTATGGCTTTTGTCTTCTGGGGATCAAATTTAATACCCTCCATGGAAATAACATAACCGAGGAAAGTAAATGACCTTAGACAAAATTCACATTTGCTAAATTTGGTGAAAAACTGGTGATCTCTAAGAGTTTGCAAGACAATCCAGAGGTGGTCTGCATGATCATCCTCATTACGAGAGTAGACAAAAATATCATCGATAAAGACTATAATAAATATGTCCAGATACTTCTTAAACACTCAGTTCATCAAGTTCATGAAAGCTGTTGGGGAATTGGTTAGCCCGAAGGACATGACTAGAAACTCAAAATAACCATAACGGGTCCTAAAGGCTGTCTTCAGAATATCGTATTCCCTTATTTGAGTTGATGATGGCCAGATCTAAGGTCTATATTTGAGAAATAACTTGAACCTTGGAGCTGGTCAAATAAGTCATCAATTCTAGGAAGAGGATATTTTTTCCTTACTGTGACTTTATTCAAATAACGATAGTCAATGCACATATGCAAAGAACCATCTTTCTTTAGAATGAATAGGATGGGAATGCCCCAAGGAGAAAAACTAGGTCTTATAAAGACTTTTTCTAGAAGATCTTTATGTTACTCTTTAAACTTCTTAAGTTCGCCTATAGCCATACGATATGGAAGAATGAAAATAGGCCGAGTATCAGGAAGAAGATCAATTTCAAATTCTATTTCCCGATCGGGAGGTACCCCTGGAAAATCTTTAGGAAAGACATCAGGAAACTCATTAACTATACTGACTGACTGGACTATTGGAGTCTCAAACTTAATGTCTTTGACTCAAACTAGATGATAGATGCACCCTTTAGAGATCAGTTTTTTGGCTTTAAGATAGGATATAAAATGACTCTTGGGAGACACTGAATTACCTGAGCACTCAAAGGTTGGATCATCAGAAAATTAAAACTTCACCACTCGGGTGTGACAATCTATGGATGCATAACAAGAATGGAGCCAATCCATACCAATAATAAGGTCGAAGTCAACAATGTCTAATTCTATCAAATATGCTAACATGATCTTATAAAGGATAGTAATGGGACACTTTCTATAAATCCTTTTAGCAACAACTGATTCCCCTACTGGTGTAGAAACCAAGAAAGGCTTAGGGATCTTTTTAGAACTAATCTCAAAATTCACAGTAACCAACGGGTCACATAAGAAAAAATCGACCCAGGGTATAGCAATACATAAACATCAAAATAGAAGACACAAAACATACCGGTAACAATATCTAGGGAGCTCTCCTGCTTTTGGCAGGATGGTAAAACATAGAACTGATTCTGGTGCTGGCCGCCATTGGTACTGGATGATGTACCTTGAGGAGTGGCTGGGCGAGCTACAAGAGCTGGTGCACTGGTAGCCCCTGTCTCAGGATGAACATCTCTGTTTCCCTGCTTAGCATACGAGCACTCTCTAATTCTATGACCTAATTTGCCATAAGTAAAACAACCCTTTTGTCAAGCCAAGCACTCACCAGGATGATTTCTACCATACTTAGCACTTGGAGGATAATTGGGCTTATCGCTCACACTATTTTGGGACCTGGACATAGAAAACTTACACTAATTATCTTGTCTACCTCTGGGAGCGGGAACACTATATGAAGATGATGCTGGTAATAGAGAATGACTCTGAAACTACGAGTGATTTCCCCATGCAGACCTTGACTGACCATACTTAAACTGTCCTGTTCTAGACTTCTTATTTACTCTCTGTCTTTCTTTTCCTTTTTCTTCCTCAATTTGCTGAGTGTGCATCATCAATCTAGGAAAATCCATGTCTCTGATAAGCATAGCAGTCCTACACTCCTTAACTACCAATCCTGACACTCTAGTAACGAACTTACTCATACTAGATCTGGTGTCAGTTATCAACTCGGGAGCATAATTAGATAACTAGTTGAACTTAAAGAAGTACTCTTTTACAGTCACTGAGCCCTGCCTCAGGTTCATGAACTCCTCAACCTTGGCTTCCCACAACTCACGTAGAAAGAACTCGTCTAGAAAAGCATCTTGGAATACCTTTAAACTCATGGGAGCTGCATTCTCACCCCTACCTTTCTTCCACATGACAACCCAATCATAAAAAACATCTTTAAACCTATAATAAACTAATTCTACACTCTTCTCTATAGTGACATGCATAACTTAGGTGATTTTTTTCACCTTATCAAGATAAAGCTATGGGTTCTTACCTACTTATGACCCAAACATTTTAGGCAGATTCATCCTCATAAAGTCACAAAGTCTGGATATAGATAAAACACCTCTTGTTGATGCAGAACTGTAGCCTAATTATTGGCTTGAACATTAGCGGTCACAGCTTGGGCTAATGCCTAAAAGGCAGCCTAAAATTTGGCATGTGACAAATTCTCATTCAGAGGATCAATAGGCTGGGGTGGCTGGTTATCATTCCTATGGGTATTTACTCTATGAGGAGGTATATTCTATCATGAAAGAGCATGAGTTAATAGTAGGAAGATATAGATGTAAGCACCCTAGATTATGAAAGAAAGAGAGGATTTTCCTAAAATGCTCCATAGCCTCTTTCTCATAGATGTGCTGCACTTCACACCCATGATCAAGACTCTACGTAACGCGGCTTGTCTAAATCCCTAGGACTCTTTAAATCTTAGGCTCTGATACCAAGTTTGTAATGCCCCAAAATCTAATCTCGTGACGTCACACGGTGCTCAAGGCTACGAGTAGCCCCAAGCTAACCCTTTGATCCTGCTATTAGACCTGAACCTTACTTTAAGATAATATAATAATGAAATAATATTGTATTATACCAAAAACTGAACTGAATAAACTGTAGATACTATCTAAATAATAAATACTGAAAGTCTATAATTAAACTCATAGTCCGACAAGCCACTACTAGTAAAGAACTAGAGAGCCATTGGGATAGACCCCCAACTGACTTGGGCTAAACTAAAAATGATAACTTAATTACTATGAAATGTGGAAATCTGAAGAAGTAGGCCCTCAAATCATGAGGACTCACCAACTGTGGGAGCATAGATAGAGATTCTTGAACTACTCACGCTGCTGATACTGAGCACCTGAACCTATATTATAAGACAATGTAGCACATAAACATATATGTGGATCAGAACTTTGACGATGTACTAAGTATATAGAGGTGTAATGCATAAGTAAACATCATCATTATTAGAAAGTAAATGCATATGGATATATATGACTCACATAAGCTTGATTATCTAAAATATCAATATATAAAATCATGTATAACAAATCATACTTGTAAATCTAGTGAGTCAAAACACTTAGTCTTATAAAAGCTTTTCTATCATTCTTTTCTTTTGAAACACAGAAGCTTTGGGAGCTTTGGAAATCTTTGAACTTTGGGACTTAAGGACTTTGGTACTCAGGGATTTTCTTCTAACCGACATAAACCATATGAGCTGACATAGATTCCAATGTCTTGCCTATATTGGGGAGAGCTATTCTACCCTTGCCATCAGAATAGAACTTTAACTTTAGTGATCACTATCTTATCCCATTATGGACGTTTAGAACTTATGCTGGCTCGTAGTTCTAGGGATGAGACCTTAGAATCATACCAACTCGGTGCTAAATACTACTCCCAGATTTATTGCTTAGGACTTTTAGGAAATCCACCTTAAAATAGCACAAGGGCTTATAATGAAAACCAATTATACTTTTCTTTTCTTTAAATCATAAATAATGTCGATTCCTTTCTTAGTTTAGGTTCAGAAGATCAATCTTTCTTTAAAATCTGAATGCTTTCTTGTTAAAGCATCCTAATAAAGTAATCTTCATGATATATCAAAATTCATACTTGGGTTTAAAGAATATTTACTTAAATGATAGATATGTGAGCAGATGTTAACACATTTGAGGCTTTTAACTGAGAATAATTGTAAAGTCTTAAGCAACTTTTGTAATTTTTGATTATTTTCTCTTTGATACTGTAGTAAATGTCAAGATGCAAGAGAACCAGTAATAATGGAAGTAGTTAATTTCTGAGCAAGTAGAGAGGGAAGTATAGCTGATGACTTGTCTAACAAGTCGTCATCCTTGTGATAAGCTGTCAGAGTCATCGTCAGCTGTAGATAGTGTAAGGAAGTTGGAGCAAAAGTATGATGAAATCTCTGATAAGTCATCACAATTCTGATAAGCCGTCGAGAATGTCGTCAGCCTAAGGCAGTACATGACATATGAAGTGAAGAAGTGACGACATTGTCTGATATGTCGTCAAAGCCCTGATAAGCCATCAGGAGTTTTTGTCATCCTAAGGAAGAAATCATCAAACTTGGAGGACGAGCTGACGACATCCCCTGATAAGCTATCAGGTGTTGGATAAGCCATCAAGCATGTCGTCACACATAAGATGAAGGCAAGAAATGGGAATCATGTCTGACGACATGGTCTGATAAGCTATCAGATCTCTGATAAGCCATCAGACATGTCATCAGCTAAGGAGAAAAATATGAATTTTTAATTTTGAATTTTTCTTAAGTTACGAATATAAATGACAACTTTTAGGGTTTCATAAAAGGGGTCTAAACATCAGGAACTTATTCCAAGGGAGTTTACTTTTCTTTTTGGCTCTATTAACTTAGAATTCAATATTCAACTCTTTGATTGGGTTCTGAGATTTTTCTCTTAAACTTGGAAGAGAATCAACTTTAGACTTTATCTTTTGTAAGTTTAATTACTTTAAATGATGAATATAATTGTTGCTATCTCTTTCTTTCTCATATGAAACTAAAACCCACAACTAGGGTTGTGGGATCTATGATTATTCCTCTATGGATTTAATAGTTGTCTAGGGTTTGAGTGATTGTAGAGATATCTTGATAATTCCTTTGTTATGATTGTTATTTATTGGTTGCAAACAATAGATCCCACCTTATGTTGATTTTCTCGAACTGAGAAATAAACTAAAGGTAGAAAATTATCAATGAGGATTTGGGAAGGTTAACTTGTCATCTAATGACTAATGCTGTAACAAGATTGATCAACTTGAGATAAAATCAGTATGAATAGATTTATTTCCTAAGTTCGAGAGAATTAGGGTGTTCAACATCTAAGTAGGTTGAGAAACACTTAGATGAACTATCAAAACTGATAATTTAGTGTTTCCCATAAGTCATGAGAACCCAATATTAAAGTTATTATTTAATGGGGATTAATAATCATACTGATCACAACCCTAGTTCCTCTCTATCACTGATTTGAACCATTGAAATTTTAGTTTTGAGGTCTGAAGCAAGTTAAAACTTTAACATTAGTTTGATCATTAAAAAACCCCATTTTATATTTTCGTATCATTTGTTTGAATTTAACTTGTAGCTATAGTTTCAAATTAGTTTAATCACCTCTCACATTATTCCTCGTAGATTCGATCCCGACTCCAAAGTTGGGTAAATAAAATGACGATGACTGCCTTGCACTAAATTAACATGTAAGTTGAGCCTTATCAATGATCACAATTTAATAATGAAGCTTAATTCTCAAAGATTATCTCGAAAACACTTGAAAATATCAATTCATAATAGGAATGTACAATTCATGATATAAATCCTTAATTCAAAGCATAAATAGATGGGATAAACATGTAATTCAAGTCTTAAATCACTTATATCTTTATAAACATAAAACAAGATGCTTTGGGAATAAACCCCAACTAGTAAATCATGTAATCTTTAATAAAATTCAAGTTTTTGGGAACAAGAACGAAAGATTTGTCCTTGTTCAAACCTCACATACCTTGGATGATGAACTATATGAACAACCTTGCTTTTGAGACTTTATTTGTGCTCTTGAATGATGGTTCTTGGAATTCTTATGTTGGGAATCTTGAATTAATTTAGAAAAAGAAACGTGGAATCTTGGGATTCTTGAGGTTGATTGTTGGAACTTAGGGTTTTTAGTTGATAGAAATCTTGATAAATATATCATAAGATGCTTGTAATAGCCCTAAATCTTGTGTTTAGATGGACTTGGGGGCTGGAAAAAAGTCAAAAATACCCCTTTTAACTTTTAAATAAAACTGAGAAAAATGTAACTTGGTCCCGATTTAATGGGACACCGCGACGCACCACTATCGCGGTGGCTCACTGGAAATTGACGAATGGGAAATTGGGGTCCTTCGTAACACAGAGTTATCACGTTGTCCCACTGGATTTTGAAAATTGGGACCTGGAACTTTAACACGATGCGCCACCATCGTGGTTCCCTATAGGAATTCCATTTTAGCCTTCGGCACAATGTGCCCGTATCGCGTTGGGCTACTGGAATTCGACAATTGGGAAAATGGACCTCTCTGCAACGCGACAATATTGCAGAGGTCCACTAAAAATTGAAGAATGGGAATTTGGATCTCGCCGCGATGCACCAACATTGCAGTGGTCTACTGAAAAGTGACAATTATGAAATTGTCCTTCACCACGGCTACCCAGTTGGCACACTATCAACTTAAAAATGCTCTAAATTCTTCACCGAGTGTCGGATTTGGGCGAATTTCGTATCGATGGAGAACTTATTTAATTTCCTACATAATGAAAAGTTGAAATCTAGAAAATTATACGCAAAAAAAATATTAATCATTTTGGAAGGAATCCCTTAACATTCTATGAATGAATTTAAGCTAGAAAAAGTTTGGGGTATTACAATCTCACATTTACCATTCAAACTTGATATGTGAAGAGATTGATTTTGAAACTTACTTGAAAGAGTGAGCGGCTACGTTGTTCAATTCAATTTCAACCTTTCTTTCCCCAAATTTGTGCTAAACTTATGCAATGTGAGGAATCCGAGCATGTTACTAGCTAATTCTAAGTGTTTTCGAATGATTTTATACATTGGAATCTTGAAATATAGACAAAAATGGTGGTGGGTGTGTGTTTCGGATATGGGGTACCCGATGAGTACCTTATTTCTTTTTAAATCATTTGAACTAGGTCGCGTTAACCCGCGACCCCGATCTGGTAAGCTTGGGGTATGAGTCATGTGTACGAGTTGTACCCAGGCTTACGGGTCACTTCTTAAACTCATATAGACCAAGAACCTTACATGGGTTATGAAGTGGATACGAATCAATATGATGAGTCGTACCTTGAGGGTACGACTCATTCTGAGAATAGTATCCATTCCAGAAACTTTTACATGTTTCTGAATTTTCTTCCATGTCCTTACGACTCTTAATCACTAGTTTTACCATTAAGATACAACTCGTAAAGAGTCTGTATGACTAAACTTTTTGTAAATTTCTGCAATTTTTAGTCCTTCACACGGAACAAACATATTACCCTATAAATAAGTACAAAAAATATGGGTTTCGTCCCAGGCAACGCTTGATTTAATGTCACAGCATGATGTGGATAAGTTGGGTACTAGATTTCACCAACTAGCCTCATAGGTTACCTCAAATGTAATACTTGATTTAACGTTACGACACATTGCAACTACCTTTTTTACTTAGCATTCACCAAGGTCCATCTCGAAAATCATAATGATTTCCTTAGTGTTACCCATAATAGTTCTTGACACTTTTCTCATTCACCATAAATGGGACTTCACCATCCCGCTTCAATTCCAATGCACCATATGGAAACACTCTTAGCATAGTAAAAGGACCATACCATTAGACCTCAACTTATCTGGAAACATGCAAAGCCTTGAATTGTAGAGCAATACCTAGTCACCTTTTGAAGATTCTTTTCTTAATTTTGCAATCACGGTGCAACATAATCTTTTCCTTGTAAAGTGTAGAACATCCTTACACCTGGAGTCGGAATTCATCCAACTCATTCATACTATTCATCCTTGTTTGGCTGCATCTTGCGACTCAAAATTCAGCTTCTTCAAATCGCATAGTGCTTTATGTTAAAGTTCAACAGGTATGTAATAAGCCTTTCCAAACACTAGATGATAAGGTGGAGCACCAATTGGGGTCTTGAATTCTATTCGGTAAGCCCATAATGCATCATCTAACTTTTGTGACCAATCGGTCCTATTGGTATTCACTGTCTTCACCAAGATGGACTTGATTTCCCTGTTGGACACCTCAACTTGTCCACTAGTCTTCGGATGATAAGGTGTTGCCACCTTGTGTTTCACACCATAATTATCAAGCAGATTATTTAGTAGACGATTACAAAAATATGACCCTCAGTCACTAATGATAGCACGTGGTGTGCCAAATCAAGAAAAAATAAGCTTTTTCAAGAATGTAGTGATAGTAAGCGCTGCATTGTTGGGGAGCAATTGCTTCCACCCATTCAGAAACATAATCCATAGACACAAGCATAAAGTCATTCCAAATGAACTCACAAAAATACCCATGAAGTGTATACCCCATACATCAAACAATTCTAATTCAAAGATAGGGGTCATAGGAAATTCACAGCGTCTAGTGATTTTACTTTGTCATTGACATTTATCACAAGTAGAAGCAAAATCATGTGCATCTTTGTAGATTGTTGGCCAATAATACCCACATTGCAAGATTTTGTGGGCCATGCGGGTTCCTCCATGATGACCCCCAACTAGAGAATAATGACAAGCCTTAAGTATACTCTTCATCTCTACCTCAATTATGCATCTACGAATAATATCATCTATACAAATTCCGAATAAATAAGGCTCATCCCAGAAAAATTTCCTTACCTCATGCAAAATCTTCTTTCTTTACTGAAAGGAAATATTTTCTAGAGTTAGATCACTTTCTAGATAATTTGCATAGTCTGCAAATCATGAGATTAGATCTTTGGAAGCTGCTAATATATGCTCATCTAGAAAACTGTCATCCATCTCATGTCCATCTATAACATTCTGCATAGCTTCCTCCTCAGGTCTAGACTCTGCAACTTGATTCTTAGTTCCTTCTCTGTCCTTGACCTCGAAATCAAATTCTTGTAGCAATAACACCCAATTAATAAGTCTACGATTTACATTTTTTTCACCATCAAGTACTGTAATATTGCATGATCAGTGCTTACAATCACCTTTGTCCCAATCAAATAACACCTAAACTTCTCAAAGGCAAAAACCACTACCAACAACTCTTGTTCCATCACGATGTAGTTCTTTTGAGTAGGATTTAGTGCCTTGCTAGCATAGTAGATGGGATGAAGGATCTTTTCTTTTTGTTGACCTAGTACAACCCCTAAGTCCAAACCACTCGCGTCACACATAATCTCAAATAGCATGGACCAGTCTGGAGATACAATGATAGGAACAGTAACCAACTTCTCTTTAAAACACTCAAAAGCCATTAAGCATGCTTCAGTAAACTCAAATTTCACCTCTTTCTTAAGAAGCCTACAAAGAGGGTTGACAATCTGAGATAAATCCTTGATAAACTACCTATAAAACCCAGTATGACCTAAAAAGCTATGAATGCCCTTCATAGAAATTGGCGGAGGTAATTTCTCAATCACTTCAATCTTTGCTCTATCTACCTCAATACTCCTTTTTTAAAATTTTGTGTCCAAGCACTATACATTCTTTGACTATAAAATGTCACTTTCCCAATTAAGTACCAAATTAAATTCTTCACACCTACTAAGAGCATTCACCAAGTGTACTAAGAAGTTGTCAAAAGAATGACCAACAACTAAAAAACGTCCATAAACACTTTGATGGTGTATTCTACCATGTCAGAGAAGATTGACATCATACATCTCTAAAATATGATTGGAGCATTACATAATCTAAATGGCATACGTTTGAATGCAAAGGTACCATAAAGACAAGTGAAGGTTATCTTCCCTTGGTCTTCAGGTGCAACAGTAATTTGGTTGTAACCGAAATACCCATCAAGAAAATAGTACCATCCTCGACCTGCTAACCTGTCTAAAATATGGTACATGAATGGAATGGGAAAATGATCTTTTTGAGTCCATGCATTTAATTTTTTGTAGTCCATGCATACTCTCCATCCTGTGACTGGCCTTATTATCACTAGCTCATACTTCTCATCAGGTACAACAGTGATTTCGCCTTTATTCATCTCACATTGTACTGGACTGAACTACTTACTATCAGCAATAGAATACACTACACTAGCATCCAACCACTTGATTATCTTTTTCTTCATCACCTTTTTCATAGGAGGATTAAGTCGACACTGATGCTCTATACTTTGAATGTCATCTAGTTAAAGTTGAATTTTATGAGTACAAACACCAGATGGTGTACCCACAATATCTGCAATGGACCAACTGATGGCCCTCTTGAATCCTTGTAGCACTAATAACAAAGCTTCTACTTCTATTTCACCCAAGTCAGCTGCAATGATTACCAATAAAGTATTATTGGCTCTGAAAAATTCATATCATATATGGGAAGGGAGAGCCTTCAACTCTAAGATGGGTGACTCCTCAATAGATGGACGAGCAGGTGGAGTAGTTCTATTCTTCAGATCCAAATCTAGTTTTTTTGGTGCATAAGTGTAAGAACCTCTACCATAAAGTGCACATACCATCTTATCATAATCTTTAATGCCATCATTATCAAAGTTCATGATCACTGCTGCTAGCGCTTCAATACCCAACTTTCTTCAATAGGAACAACAACATCAGAACAAACATCCCAAAGAGTAATATAATCAACATCATGGACAAAGCCAATCTTTTCATCATACACATCAATCACTGATATACATCTTAACTCATTACGCTGCTTCATGGCTTTGCATACATTAAGTATCACATCTTCATCATTGAGTCTCTGTATAAGATATCCCAGATCCAAATCAATAAATGTCCTACCTGTAGGTAAGAAAGGTCTTTCTAAGATACTTAGGACTTGGAAATCCACTTCACAGGCTGATATCACAAAATCAGTAGGAAAGATAAAAGAAGCCATTTTAACCAGTACATCATATAGAATACCAACTAGCTTTTTCATCATCCTATCTGCCATTACTAGACTCATAATAGTTAGAGTAGGAACCCCCAACCCCAACTGCTTAAATATAGCTAATGGCATGAGGTTGATACTAGCCCTAAATCACACAGAGCACGAACGAAGTCAAAGATCCAATAGTCCAAGGTATAGTGAAAGCACCATGATCCTCTTTCTTTTCCACCAAAGATCTATTTTCCATAGTTCTACAATGATGAATATTGTCAACTATCTCATAACTGACTGACCTCTTCTTGGTGATTAGATCCTTCATGAATTTTGGATATCCTAGCATTTTATCCAATGCTTCTATAAGTGGGATGTTGGATAATAGTTCTTTTTAAATAGACAAAAAAATTTGATACTTACCATATTTTTGTTTCTTTTTCAGCCTTTGAGGAAAAGATGGGCGAGGTCTCAGATTTGTCTTTAAAATAGGCTCCTCGGTATCATATTTTCGTGTGTCTTTCTTGCTACTACTCTCCACATAAGCAATATCATCATCATTCTTTTTCTCATCAACAGTGGGTACAGGTAGGTCCATGGTGGTTTTACCACTCCGAGTGGTAATGGCATGGTAGTGACCATCATTCTTTGGATTTGCAATCGTGTTATAAGGAAGAGTGTCAGGTTGCTTCTAATTTAATATTGCTGATATCTCACCATAATGATATTCTAGTTGTTTAATTGCGATAGCATGTCACTCAACTTTTTTGACTCAACTATGATAGGTATGCCTTAATCTCCTTAAGACAATTCTTTTGACTTTTTTGCCTTTTGACCAGTTTTGAAAACATTGCCTCCATTTTAGATTTTGAATTAGGGTTGCCTGGTTGCATATATTTGTTGCTCTTCTCCTTGTAGTAATCTTTCTGTTACTAATTACTATCTCTCTCTCTACCTCTATCTTTGTATCTATCAATATAATAGTTCTGACCTTGATTCTCTTGTCCCTAGGCTAAAAAATCCTACAACCTACGATCAAGATACTTCATTTTCTCTTAATATTTGATCTCAAAAGTTCTGGAAGTAGAGCCCTATGATGCAACTGCATTCACTTTCTCAGCTCTCATTGTTGTGAACTATTTTGTAAAAAGCCCAATATCTGTCCGAAGCTGTGCAACCTCTTGTGCTACCAAATAATGACTAGTTGTATATGCATTATATGCTCTAATATCATATGCACCAACACTACGCTCAACATCTCTAGTATGCCAACCTCTATTCGTCACAAAAATATCATCATGCATATCATGTGTAGCATCCCACCAAAGACACATAAATGCACCTCCAAAAATTAGATCTGCTATTTCTCTCGAACTGACATTCAATGATCTATATAAGATTTCCATGAAATTTGATCCTCTGATTCATTGATTAGGTATGATGCTCAGCTTCTTCTTGAATCTAAACTCTGCTTTATACAAGGATTCTATAGGTAACTTTTTGAAGTTATAAATCTCATCTTTCAGTTGGAGCATCTTTGCAGGAGGGAAAACTCTTTCCAAAAACTGTATACACAACTCATGCCAAGTAGTTATTGAGCCTCTTAGAAGTTCCCCTAACCATAGTGATACTTTTCCAGTCAATGAAAATAGAAACAACCATAGTCTTAAATCTTCCTGATCTACCCCCGGAATAGCATATAATGAACAAATCCCAGTGAAGTTAGAAAGGTTCATGTTTGCATCCTCAGTTCCAACACCCTTCATATTTAGCAATTAGATCATAGCACTTGTAATGTCAAATTTAACATTGGGGGGTAATGCAGGAGGAGCGATGGCTCCTATTTCAGAAGGTTCAACAAATCCTATTTCTTTATCTTTGTCATATGGTGGAAGATACTTATAAGCAAGAATCATTGGAGATATGGCTCTTTACATTCTTTCTTGTTGTGCAAAAACTTATCTTGGCCTGACTAGCGCTGTATTCTCAGCTTAGACCTACTCTTCCGCTACTCTAGCTTCTTTAGTTGTTGCTGCTAATAATTGTTCTCTCTATCAATTAGCATCATTTTGTGGATCATCTAGTGGTGGATAACGAGGCACATTATGAGGGCCTTGAACCCTTGCTGAAACACCATCACAAACTTGTTCTGCCATCTTTCGTGGTGTTTGAAGAATTCTTTCTGGATATTGATCAAAAAGGAGAAAGGGATTTCCTCTTCTCCTAGTGTTTGACATACATTGGGATATACCAAAACAAAAACAAAAAATAAAACCCACAAATTTCACCAAATTCAATCAACAAATTACATTGTCTTCCTTGGCAACGGCACCAAAATTTTATGTCGCCCAATACTAACCTCCAAAAGAAGTATGCCTCATTCGATGCCAAATATAGTAACCCAATTAGGTTGGGGTTGAACCCCCTGGGAAGATGCTGAATTGTTGCTTAACTTGATGTAATTCACGAGTAGTGCGGAAAAGTAAATGGGGGATTTTGTAAGTAATCACTAAGTAAAAAAAACAAACTTGATTTCTTTGAGATGTATGCAATAGAAGACGAACGCTAGGACTGTGTTCCCCCTGGCTTCTTAACTCCATAATTTTCTCGTATTCAACCCACCTATTCTGTTGTTTTGAATGTAAAGTTGACAAGTTATGTATTTTCAACAGTCTTGTGAACGTGTTGATAAATATTACCCTTCACCTTGTGAGTCTCAGGGCGTCTCCTTCTTTCTCTTTGTCTATGACTTTAGTTCAACTCTCACCTTTTGAGTATCGAGTTGATTAGATTCGATGGCGGAATAATAAGACTGAAGTGAATCTCAAATTACTTTCTTAGTCCTTTTTTCCTAATCACAAACTCCCTTGTGAGGATATTTATTAATACAGGCTATCCTCAAGCTTCTACAGTAGCTTTGAGGTTAATTTGTATGAAGAAGATTAAAATACCTGCAGTTTACTTTAGAATAGATTAATCTCCCACTTCCCTTATGTAGTTATCCACCAAGGTTGCCACAACCCTAGTCAGGGAAGTTAGCTGCTCATGTTCATGCAATAATCTATGATAATCACTAAGGAATGCATGTAATTAAATGCACAATAATGAGAAGAATAAAATCTGGAATCTACTATTGAATAAAAACCCAAAATCTCAAGAACAAAGAAAAAATATGTAGTAGAGTATATAGAAATGTAAAAAGGTGTTAAAGAATATCATAGAATGTAATCTAATCAAAGATAAACCCTAGGATATTTATAGTATCTCAAAAATACTCAAAAATCCTAATAAAAATAGGAAAGGTAAAGTTATATCGGCACATGGTACGACTTGTTCATCCCTTCGCATGCTCATCATACGAGTCATACCATGTCTTTCGTATCCATTCTAGTGTCTGATCTCCCAAGGCTTCAACTTTCTATTCATCATACGACTTATTCTTATGAGTCGTACCTTGATCATGCAACTCATGGCCTTCACTCTAATCCACCTGGTACTTTTTCCTTTATATCTTTGGACACTGGTTTGCTTACGGTTTCCCTATACGAGTCATACTCAAACTTCCGACTCTTATACTTCTGAGACTTCAACTTTGGATGGTAGATTTAGATTCTTTTATGTTTACAATTTAGATTCTCTAGTTGTATCTTCTCAACACTTTGTTTTTTCCTTAGCCTCTTACTTTCGGTTGTTCATATGAGTCAACCTCCAAGTTGTATGATATGTTGACGACTCGTAAGGAAACTTGTATCTTGCTACAAATTTGGTCTTTTTAGGTCTTTTTATACCAACACGCTTATAGACCTGTTTTACCTGCAATAAACACAAAGGTTCATCATATCCACTAAAACAACCTAAGTACATGTATAAATTCATGGTTTTAAGCATCAAAAGTGTTGTGTTTCCACGACACATCAGATACGAGCTAACCTCTCAACGCTGAAGGACAAAAGTATAGGAATGAAGTGTGCCGACTTGGTTAATCGATCCACAATGACCCAAATACCATTGAAACCACAAGAAGTATGAGCAAACCACTAACAAAGTCCATATTAATCCGTTCCTTTTTCTACTCGAGAATGGGAAACTGTTAAGTGGAGATAACAAATATCTGATGCTTGACCTTCACCTATTGACAACATAGGCAATGAGATACAAAGTCAACCGCAACTTTTTCATACCACTCCACCGATAATGCTATCTCAAATCTTAATACATCATAGTTCTACTTGGGTGAATAAAATATCTTGAGCTGTGAGCCTTATGCAAAATTGACTAAATCAAGTCATCAACCCTTGAAACACAAATACGACTATCAAATCTCAAGACACCCTCAAAATCTATGGTAGCCCTCTTGGACTCACCACTCAACACCTGATCATAGATGAGGCAAAGTCGTTTATCCTCAAACTAGTGATCCCAAATTTGCTCAAATAGTGAATAACTCACCTCAACACTAGCAAGAATCCTCCTAGGGTCTGAAATATCATGTTGCACCATCAAGGTGGCTAACGAATGAATGCCGATGCCAATGGACATTAAGAAACTGAAATACAAGCTAGCTACCCACATCCATCGCCTTTTGGCTCAAGGTGTCCACTACCACATTCGTTTTGCCCAGATGATTTAAGATAGAAATAACATAAACCTTATGCAACACCATCTATTTATCATTCCTAGAATTAAACTCTCTCTAGGTTATAAGATACTCACTATGATGATCTGTGAAGATCTCACAATGTACACCATAAAAATAATGTCTCCAAATCTGAAGAACAAAAACTATCGCCTCCAACTCTAAATCATGAGTGAGGTAGTTTTTCTCGTACACCTTCAACTGCCTCAATGAATAAGCAATAACAGAACCCTGTTGCATCAATACACAACCCAAACCAATATCGAAAGCATGACAATACATGGTGAATCCCTCAACCTCAAAAGACAAAGCCAAAATAGGAGCTGAAGCAGGAAATCCCTTGTTCTTTCAAAAACTTGACTCACACTCCTTGGACATTGGAAAAGAACATCCTTCTGAGTCAGTCCAGTCATCGGCATTGCAATAGTAGCAAGACTCTCAATGATTCATCTATAATAATTGGCCAAACTAATGAAGCTACAAACCTTAGTCGGAGATGTCAGTCTGTCCCAATCATGAATAGCCTCAATGTTCGCTAGGCCTACCATAATCTATCTTTAGACACCAAATTCCCAAGGAATGTAACCAACTCAAGCCAAAACTTACACTTAGAGAACTTGGCGAAAAACATATGATCTCTCAAAGTCTAGAGCACAATCCTCAAATTCTACATATGCTCTTCTCTTCCCATTGAATATATAAGGATATCATCGATGAACACAATCACAAAGGACCCAAATAAGGCCTGAACACGTAGTTCTTCAAATCAATAAATGCAACTGGGCATTTTTCAACACAAAAGACATCACTAGGAACTCATTATGACCATAACGGGTCCTAAAGGTTATGTTTAGGACATCCTCAACTGATGGTAACCAGACCTTATGTCAAACTTTGAGAACACTGCTTCTCTCTGAAGCTGGTCAAATAAATCATCAGCGCTAGGATAATGGTTCTGCACTGTCACCTTTTTAAGCTACTTATAATCAATACACATATGCATGGATCCATTCTTCTTCTTCAAAAAAAACATAAGAGCTCCCCTACAAGATACACTCAGTCTAATGAAACCCTTATAAAAAAGATCTTGAAGTTGAGAATTCAGCTCCTTAATCTCGATTAGAGCAATATAGTAAGGTTCCATAGAAATAGTTTGGGTTCCAAGATCAATAACAAACTCAATGCTATGTCCATGAGGAAGGACAGGTAGATCGGTAAGGAAAATATTAGGAAACTTACGAACTGTAGGAACAAAGTCAGGCGTCAGACTCTACAAACTAACATCATGAATATAAATGAGATAAGACTTACAAACCCTTGAAATAAGCCTCATAGAAAGAATATATAAAATAATCCTCATCGGCTCACAACTAACAACTCTTTGCCACATGATTGGGGGTACGCCAAGCATGAAGAAGGTAATAGTCTTTTAAAAATAATCTAGGACCATATGATAGTGGGATAATCACCTACGGGAGTAGATATACATAATGGCACATATAATGAATCCCAAGACAACTCTAATCGTAAGGCATAATAAGGAAATACATAAGTATAACTGGATCATAGATCAAATAAATCAAAAGCCGACTGATGGCACAATAAGATCGTACTTGTGATAACAACATTCGAAGACTCAACCTCGAGTCCAGCTACAAGCTGACTGGGTTTTAAATCAAAATCCTATCCTACCTTCTTGAGAACCACTAAAACCACTATGGGGACCATCCCTATGACCATGAATACCGCCTCTAACTAGGGGCAAAATTACACGAATTGATGGAATATTCTAAACTAAAGAAATAATCGCTCCACGACCAGGGAACTCTCTCGAGAAATGAATAAAGCTCCATAACCATAGCGTGCCCCAGTCATTGAGACAAAATTAGAATATTTGGTTGACCTAGAAAAACCAGCATAACTAGAATAGTAAGAAGACAAACACCTCGAGCCAGACTGTCTTCTATCGGTAATCTAAAGTATGGACTTAATGGGTCTACTAGACTAACCCTGATGCTTATACGGAAGACGCAGAGTGTACCTACCCTGAGAATCAGTACCTCTGAACTATGAGCTATAATTGATCCCACTAAACCTATCCTAGTATTGCAGCCTCTTATCATTAACCCCTCGAGCCTCACAATGCATATCCTTCATAAGATGAACATGATCAAAAACCACCGCAAAAGATCTACCCACAATAACAAAACTCTAAGTTTACATATGAAGAAGAAGTCTCAATCCTAAGACAAAGTAATGAACCCTCTCATACTTAATAGTCAAAATAGAAGTAGAATGCCTCGCTAAATCATGAAATTGAGCCTCATACTCCACAATAGTCATGGATCCCTATTCCAATCTCAAGAAATTATCCCTCAAACGCTCTCTAAGACTACAAGACATGTACTTCTCTATGAAGATCTTAGAGAACTGAGTGCATGTCAAAAGGGGAGATCCAGCTGGATGGAATAAAAATGACCTCTCCACCAATGTTGAGCTACCAGGTCCAATTAAAAAGTTGTATAATATACACCATGAGTCGCAACTAGGCCTAAATTCTAGAGCCTATCCTTACAAGCAATAAAGAACTCATATGCATCCTCACTTGGTACACTAAAAAACCTAGTCAAAGTCAATCTCAAGAATCTATCCAACATCTTTTACTCCTCTATAGACATTGTAGGATAGAAAACTACTGATTGAGAAACTACTGAGACAAGAGGGACCTGATCTCTGGGAATTGTAGCTACAAATTATGCCCCTACCTCGGTTCCACTTAAACCCATAGATTATGCACCATTAGATGATGCACCCCCAACCAATACCAAAAGCAAACCAGAGAATCTTTAAGCACTAAATATAAAATAAATCTTGGTGGATCATGGGCTAGTCCTTGGCCTACTGCTGGCTGAGGTAGAAGAATCTCCAACTTGAGAGCAGGAATAGGGTTTGGTGAAGGCCCCCTATCCTAGACCTTAGCTGGGGACACATCTTAAGATTGTCCATGACCTCTAGGTTATCCAAACATATTAGTAGAATCCTTAGGATCGGTATCAAGATCCACGTCTCATGTAGAGGTAGCACGTGTCGTAGCCATTTTAAAAAAAGTGAAACCAAGGGAATGATTAAGAAACCAACTCAGATTCTTAGCCCAAAATGAGTGAAAGAAGTTAAAAACTCTTAAGAATGTCCTATATCCTCCCAAAGATAAGAAACATATGTCATCGTTCTGATTTGCGGAACTCTACTAGACACTTGATCTTGTACAAATGATACTAGTGAAACCTAGGCTCTAATACAAATTTTTCAACCAAATTTATAAGTCATGATGGAACCTACCCTATCCTGCCAGTAAGTAAGCCAAATCATAGTCTAGAGCTTAACACAAAGGTATAACTTGATGTAAAATGGCCTAAAAGCTGAAAATAGACAATTTAAGACTTAAGTAGCAGTAAAACAATCATAATAGTCTAATAGATAGATAGAAAACGAACAACTATCTCAAGTGTCGGTAATGTCGGTATAAGATCTACTACAAATGAACTATCAGTAGTAAATAATCAAATACTATCCATCTCAAAGATGAAAGACTAAACTTAGATAAATAGAAGTAAAAAGGGTAATTCTAACTTCAAGAGATTACCCAATTTTGAAATCAACCTTGCACTAGCATCAAATCAACGATGGCAACTAGAACTTGGATTTGCACCAAAAAGGTATAGAAGTATAGCATGAGTATAAAAACCATGGTTACTCAGTAGGAATCATCGGCCGACTGAGCTAAATTATGATATAAATATGATAAGATATCAGAAAAAATAAGCTAAGTCAAAGTAAAAGGGGCAAACCTAGAAATAAGCTCAAACAACATTATACATAATTAATTGAATATATGCAAAATGGTAGCACAAAGATCACACAACTATAACTACAAGACTGTCCCCCAAAAGCCAATAAGGACAGAAAAGTAAATAATCCAACACAGGCCCCCATAAGCCTGGAGGGTACAATTAAGGAAACTGAGTAACCAAATAGCCATAAGTTACCAATTATCATGCCATAACCAAGAATCCATATGAACTATTTCTTATCATACTAACTTCCAATGCAAGACTTGAATTGGAACTTAATAGAATCGTGGTAATGATCATCATATTATCAATATCATCATCATTATTATCAATTGCTGGACTTGAACTGAAACTCATATATATAAGCTGTATCAACAAACCATATCAATAAGACATATTCATAAAGTAACTCACTAAACTATACTAAGAAACTATAACTATAGACCGTCCCTCTTACTCATATATATACACCGAACCAAGAATCACAACCATAAGTCATATCTTACCCACACCCATGAGCCATACCAATACTACATCTATTAAGTTATGATAATAACCACGCCCATAAGCCATGTGAATAGTCATTACTATAAATTATACCAATGATCATGTCTATAATTCATTAATCATATTTATAATACATATCATTAATCACATCTATACCAATATCATTAATCATGTTGATAGGTCATATCATCAATCATATCTGGAAGTCGTATCAATAATCATATATATGAGCCATATCATTAATAATATAATTAATCATATATGAAAGTCATATAAAAATTCTTTCTCTCTATATATATTTATATATATAAGCTATATAATTAGTCATATCTATAAATCATATCATTAATCATATCTGGAAGATATATAAACCATATCATTAGTCATGTCTATAAATCATATAATTAATCATATCCAGGAGCCATATTAATAATTATATATATGTAAGTCATGTTATTAATCATATATCCAGAAGCCATATCAATAACTATATGTATATATGCCATATCATTAGTCATATCTTTAAATCATATCGTTAATCATATCTTGAAGCCATATAAATAATCATGTATATGTAAGCCATATAATTAGTCATATACATAAATCATATCATTAATCATATCTGTATGCCATATCAATAATCATATACATATATATAAGCCATAACATTCATCAATACTCAGAATTAGCATTAATTTTTCATTATCCAACTAACATACTCATTAAATATATTTAATCTCCTTAAGATTGATCTAAGACAAACATTAATAGGGGTATATCATAGGTAAATAAGTCTACAACTCTAACACAAGTCTTCGCTTATGGTGGCCAGAGGAACCCACTTTTAATCCCCAAAATCCATTATAGGCAACTTCTACCCAAACTAGGCTAAGGTATCTAAGTCTTTCTCTAGATGCTAAATAATCCATAAATAGCCCTATTATAGTAATTCTTACCAAACATGAACAACTTAGTCAATCCCACCTAAATAATAGCAACTAAGGCAATTTCCCCTAACTTAAGCAACTAAGGCCAATTCCACCCTAAAAATGAACGACTAAGGAAATTTAACCTAGATTAAGAGACTAAGGCATTTCTATTCTAAACATAATCCCCGAATCCAAATTCACCTAATACATTAGTAACTAAGCTAATCACCCCTATTTTTCGGTTTCCAGATATCCTAAACAATTCAGCTAATCAAAATATTTTCATTCATAACTCGAACACCTAAATCCCACCCTATCTCTAGCATAATAACATAATCATACTATGAAATATCTCAATTTATGAACGAGAAAAACCTAGCCTATTTGGATGCTGAAGAAAGGCTCGATGAATCTACTAAACCGACAATTTTTCTTTTCAAGAAGCATTCTCAAGGTGCTACGCAATCGAAATCATAATCTACTAGTCAAAATGAGAACAATGATATCCATATGAACTATTATACTTCGAGTCCTAAATTATGTAAAAATCTCATGTGGGGCTAGTTTGTGGAATCACACTTTGAAAATCAACACAACATATCTCTATGCTCACAGAACCTTTATCCTTAAAAAATAGGTGAATTTTGAGCTCTAATGGTGCTATAATCAATCCAACAAGATTCTATGGATTTTAGATAAGAATGGAGAATTTATACCTAAAATAAATAGAAGCTTAACAAAATTTGAGTAAGAATCACATAAATAAACTTTACCCAAGCTCCAAAACCACCAACAATATTTCTCCCTAGAGTTCTCGCTTTTTAGGGTTTAATATTGAAAGAAATGGGAGAATAATTATGAAAATCGGGCTAAGTGGGGTATTTATACCCTTCATAGGTACGAAAATACTGCGAAAGCAGACATTGGGCCGCTTGAGCACCGGTTGAGCAATCACTGCTAAAGTGCCTAGGTTCCACTAATGCGATCCCCATCCTCACAAGACAGAATGCAAAAGAAGAATATGGGCCTCTTTAGTGCTAGCTGCTAAAGCACCCAGGTGTCACTAAAGTTGTATCTATTGGTTGAACGAGGGTTGCTAAAGTGCCCAATGGGAAGCTAAAGCGCCCAATGGGAAGATAAAGCACCCAAAGGACCGCTAAAGCGCCCAAAGAGATGCAAAAGTTCCCAAAGGGCCACAAAAGCACCCTATACTAAAGTGCCCAAATGGTCGCTTTAGCGGTCACACCAGATATTAGACACCAGTTGGAGGCTTAGAATTTTTCGAGTCTCTGACAACCCTTTGGGATTTATTTAGAATACCATATGGATAAACGAACTATGCTACCCTATCAAATTTGATTTTCCAAACTCAATAGTGTAGTAAAAATTTCCATCCAAGGCCTTTTTGATGAAAATTGGGTCCCACATATACTTGCCATATTTCTTAGCTTCCAGCCAATAGCCCAAAACGAGTTTGGTAGCCTCAAAACCCAAAACCAAGGGTCCATATAACCTAAAATTAATGTTTGGAGTTGTTGGAATTATTTAAATAGGAATACGAGGTTGGTTGGCTGAAGTTTTTGCCCGATAGCTAATTGAACCATTGAAGGCTTTAAAATAGGGAATTAGCTGTTAAAACTAAATAAACTCTCTAGTAACTAAAATGATAGTTCCCGCAAGTCATAAATGACTTGGGGAAGCTATGGGAAATATCTAAACAGTGAAAATGAGTGGAAATAAAAAAAATAATCGGGAGGGTCATTACATAGGTATTGGTTCCACTAACCTCTAAAATCCACAACACAAGATTAAATCATATCCTCAAGTATTTGTATAGTTTACTCCAACCGAATGTCGGTCTGTGGATAGAAAGTTGTACTTAGTATCAATTCAAACCCTAACTTCAACTGAATTTCTCCCAAAAATTAAAGCTGAATTGACTACCTTTGTCTGACACAATCGAATTTGGTACCCATGAAACTTTATAATCTCCTTCACATAAATATTGGCCAACTTAGACATATTATAAAATACTCTTACTAGAATAAAAGTGAGATGACTTGGTCAATTAGTCCATAATGACCCATTTAGAGTCGCACTTGGTCAATATCTTTGAATGGAAAACCATAAAATCCATGGTTATCCATTTCCATTTATATTTTAGAGTGGGAATTATTTAAAATGTTTCATCAGATTTTTGGTGTTTATATTAGACATGTTGTCAGTCGTGCCACTTGGTCACAAAATCCACAATGCCACACTTCATTCTTCACCACCACTTATGTTTCCTCAAGTCTCTATACATCTTTTTGGAACCCAGATATATAGAGTACTTAGAGTTCTGAGCCTCTGCTAGTAAAGTTGAAATCAAATTGCCTACACGGGGTATGCACAAGCGCCCTCAAATCCTTAATGTTCCCTCATCATACATAATGGCCTCTCTTACCTTACCATATGACACCTTTTCACTAAGACTGCTTAGCTTCAATTGTTTGCTTTTGATTTAATTATAGAATATGTACCTAACTTCCACATGTTCTAACACTCTTTCTCTGCTAATCTTCTGTATTCTCAAAAACCATTCACCTAACTTGTACCTCTCTTGCTAATGGGTGACTAAATAAATCCAGCCATGATAAACTTCCCATAGTCACTAGTTTTTGCTTAGTGCATCGCCACCATATTTCCCTTTCTTGGATGATATAAAATGGAGATGTCATAGTCTTTGATCAACTCCATCCACCTTATTTGTCTTAGATTTAAATCTTTCTGAGTGAACACATGCTAGAAGGTATGTTGTTCTGTGAACACTTTACATTTCACACTATAGAAGTCATGTCCTAAATCTCCAAAGTAAACACCATGGCTGCCTATTCTAAATCATGTGTGGGTTAGATTTTCTTATAAGGATTTATTTGTCTCGAAGCAAAAGAAATCATATTCTGATCCTTCATCAAAACAACACCTAAACCGAACTTTGAGACATCACAATATATAATGAAATTCTTACCCTCAATATGCAATATGAGAATTAAGGTTGAGGTCAACAAAGTTTTGAGCTTTTGGAAGCTCTCTTTACACTTGCCATCCCATACAAATGGGACTTACTTCTTAATAAGGTAGGTACTTTTTGATGCTATAGCAGTAAACCCCTTACCAAATCGACAATAATAATTGGCCAACCCTATGAAACTCTGAATTTCCATCATAGTTATTAGCCTAGCCTAATTTTTAACAGCTTTTACCTTCTGCGGGTCTACTATATCCCATTCCTTGCAAACTATGTTCCCTATGAAAGAAAACCAAAACTCATGCTCAGAATATTTAGCATATAGTTGATTCTTCTTAAGTAACCCTAATATCATACGCAAGTTATCTTCATGTTCAATTTTAGAGTATACTAATATGTCATCAATGAATGCAATCATGAAAAAATTGAAGAACAACTTAAGAACCCTATTCACTAGACTCATGAAAGAAATTGGGGAATTGGTCAAGCCAAATGCCATAACTAGAAACTCATGGTGCCTATAACAAATTTGAAAAGTAGTCTTTCGGATCCCTTATCTTGAGTTGGGGTAGCTCAATCTCAAATTTATTTTGGAGAATACTGTAGTTCCCAGCAACTGCTCAAACATGTCATCTATCCAAGGCATGGTATTTATCATGTGAATGGTCACCTTATTCAACTGTTGGTAGTCTATGCACATCCTCATGCTACCATGCTTTTTTTTTTTACAAATAACACCAGTACGCCTCAAGAAAATGCACTTGGGCAAATAAATCCCTTTTCTAACAATTCTTGTAACTGTGGTTTCAACTCCCTAAATTTTTTTTGTGACATACGATAAGGAGGGATATAGATTGGTTGAGTTCCAGGCTCTAAATCTATACAACAATTAACCTCTCAATCTCGAGGCATACCTAGAGGGTCATTAGGAAATACTTCTAAGAATTCACACATTACTAAGACTGACGTTATAGAAGGAACTACAAATTTATATTCCCAAAGATAGGCCAAAAATGCCCTACACCTTTTGTTTACGAACTTCTAGGCATGAACAGTTAACACTATCCTCATAGGAGTAGGCTTAAAAGTACCCTCCTACTCTAATTTCTTCATCCCGAGCATCACTATAGTGATGGTTTTACCATAACAATCTAGAAAGGAATTTTAAGAAGACAACCAACACATCCCAAAATGGTGTTAAATTCCTTCATATTTGGAATCACTAAGTTTGCCAAGGTCTTAAACCCCATAAACATCATAGGGAATGCAATATACTCCTAATCATCATATACAAACACCCCAATTAGCATGGACACATACATAGGGATATAGAGATATTAGCAGTCTAAGTCCCTACCTAGAGCAAATCTTACAGACACATATAAGAAAGTGGAAATCAGTTCAACACTACAGAAGTCATACGATTACAGATAGTAAGGACGAGATGGAACAACATAATGATAAGCCTTATCACCACCCTGGATGCCACCTTTACCAACCTAAGCACCATTTTTACCAACCTATTCTCTACCATGGTTAGCTTGGTTTTCACCCCTTCCTATAGCCTGGCCACCATGCGCACCTTGTGGATATGACACGACCCAAACTAGGGCCTAGTCGTGTCAGGTATCTCGAGTCCAACCAGGACAAGAGACCACCCCAATACCAAAACCATTAACTACCCTACACACCAAGTTGAATGAATTCTAAACATATAATAATATAAAATAATATTAAATTAAAGGCATGACAATGTCTAAAATCAAAACTGAAATCCACAACCGTTTAACCATCCAATCCCAATCCCAATCCCAATGCAAATACCAATACCAATGCTAACACAAATACCAACACTGCCCATGCCTATAGTAGTCCGACAAAGCCTCTAACCAGAATTAAAGGATATCCAGGCGGTACATGCCCTCGACCATAGCCAAAACCAAAACCAAAGAAATAAAAATTATTTAAGGAAGTCCATAGCATAAAATAGGGTCTTATGGAGTATGAAAGCTCACCACTTCCGTTTGTCTCAAAAGTTATCCCCAAATCGCCAAATCACTAAGCAGGAGTAGTGAAAGTATGGCCGGTTCCAGCATCGCGTAGGGATACAATGCACGAAGAAAGTTGGAGGGGTGAACGCTAGTATGTAACTCAAGGATAAAGATAAAGTAATGCCATTAGTTCAAACCAAATCAAATAACCATATGCAATGGCATATATACATATATATTGTGCCGGGATAGGGAACAAGGCTTAGCTTGCATTTAAAACCTTAACCTAGATTGTGTAGTTGTACCATCATAAATCCACCCATGGGAAATATGGGTCCAGTGTTACCCCTTGAGCTGGCCCCAATGCATGTAGCTGCACGAACCAAAAATATCAAAGATGGCTGAGGATTCTTGTGTACCCATCACCTCCATGATACATACATATAAGTATATACTTAGGGGATTCCTGTGTACCCCATAAGCATATGTTCACCAAGAACAACCTCATGTCGACAAACATGAATTTCTAGTGTCTGTCCTTCGGACTCACACCTTCATGGCTAGCTATCACAACACCCATTATTGCCCAATTAAAACATTTAGCACACAACCAAACCACCAATTCCAGGTTCAATTATTAGGACATTATTAAGTGGTATCGTCATACTGACTATAGCTTGCAAACAATATCATTAGCCACCACTTCGGGGATTCCCATGTACCTCATAGACTCCAATATTAAAATCACTATGAGGATTCCCTGTATCCCGCAAGATTTTCAAAACCATTATTAACCATTTTGCCATTTATGCAATGTATAAGTTAAACTAATAAATCAAACCAAACATTTTAGGGATTCCATTATACCCCAAATTTTAATTCCCACCTTTCTCATAGCTACTAACTAATTTTACTTTATAGGGTTGGGTTCATAATGACTTCAAAAGTCATAAGTTTAGAGAAATTTACCATTATCAAATTCCACCACCATACTCATGCACCCATATGTTCAAAACCATATTTAAAACATTGAAAACCATAATTAAACCATGGAAAAACATTATTCAACAATAAGCATTCAAAGCCCCAAATCTTTATTTCAAAACCATAACAATACCATGGAAACCATACATTAAAACATGTACTTTAAGTAAAATAACAATGAGGGAGAAGTTACATGCCTGAAATATCAAAAAATTTGGAAGAAATTACACCCTTAGAACCCTAGATAACCAATTTCATTGAAACCCTAGCCTTAGCTTGAACAGATAGTTTTGGAGAGAATTTAAGAGTGTTTATTGGGAATGATGTGTTAAAGAAGTCTCAAAGGAGGTCTTAAGTGATTGTATCAAAGAGACTTAAAGTGGGAAATATCTTGAATACCACCAACTTAAAATCGTAAAAAGACATCCTTGGTTAGGAGTCGATCCATTGACTCGTCACCACATCGCACGACTCATAGACTTGAATAGCATCTTAGATAGTGAGTTGAATACCCATACACTGTCCATTATATGACTCCATGATACCACTCTTAACTCGAACCTACGACCCATAGGGTCTAGTCATGACCAACACTGTACACAAATAGGTCAGACATTGGACAACCTACGACTTCACCTTACAACTCGTAACGTATCCTTACGGCTCTTAGTGAGACACTCGTACTTAGAGCCAAGTTAAGCCACTAACTTACTGATTTGGTTAAGGTTTGTACTAATGACTTGCCACTAACTTTAATGACTCATCACCAACAAGTTGCAACCAAGATAGAAAACCCAACCACCATCCACAGGACATCCTATGACTAGGGTCATCTGACTCGTCAAGACACCATATGACTAGTATGGTCAAGTCATCATCAGGGCAGTGCACTAAAAGCTCAGGAAATTTCCAAGGGAAAAATCAGGGGTGTTTTAATTCTCCTCCACTTGGATCATTTGTCCTCGAATATTGGGAAAATAAAGTGACTAGCACAATTAAGCCCAAAATATCTCTACTCTTACCTTTAAGATAGAAAATAGATTACCAAGGAATTTACAACTCTTCTTTAACAAATAGAAAACAAAAATACTAAGAACAACACATACCTTAAGAAAAATTTTCCAGAATGGGGAATAAAAATGCATACTTGGACTTCATGTTCTCTTCAGCTTCTCAAATAACCTCTTCGACCTTGTGGTTCCTCCATCGAACCTTTACCGGAGGTACGTCCTTGGTCTGTAACCGACGAACTAGAAAATCCAAGATTTCAATCAGTACTTCCTTATAAGACAAGTAATCTTAAATACCAATATCCTTGATAAGCACAATTTGTGATGGATCACGCATAAAATTTCTCAACATAGATATGTGGAACACCGGGTGAATGTAGCGCAATCTAGAGGGCAACTACAATTCATATGAAACATTACCAACCCTCTTTAAAACTCAATAAGGACTAATATACCAAGGATTGAGCTTTCCTTTCTTACCAAACTGCATCACTCCTTTCATAGGAGACACCTTCAAGAACACCCCATTTATAACCTCAAACTCTATCTTTCTATGCCTCACATCCACATAAGACTTTTGGTGGTTTTAATTCTATCCTGAATCACCATCACCTTCTCCATAGCTTGGTAAACCAAATCAAGACCAAATATCTCCGTCTAACCAACTTCGAACCACCCAATAGGAGACCTACACCTCCTACCATACAAGGCTTCAAATGGAGCCATCCTAATGCTAGAGTGGTAGCTATTATTATATGCAAAATCTATAAGAGAAAAATGGTTAACCCAACTGCCACCATAGTTAAATAGGTAAGGTCAAAGCATATCTTCCAATGTTTGAATAGTTCTTTCTGCTTTCCCATCCGACTGCAGGTGGAAAGGCGTACTAAGACTCACTTTAGTCCTTAAACCTCTCTGAAATAACCGTAAAAAGTATGATGAGAACTGAGCACCAAGATCCAATATGATAAAAATAGGTACCCCATGCTACATCACAATCTCTTTGAGGTAAAACCTTGCATAATTTTCTACCGATAAAGTAGTCCTTACTAGCAAGAAGTGAGCAAACTTTGTCATCCTATCCATAATGACTGAAATCAAATTAAACTAATTCCTAGACCGAGGTAGTCCTGTAATAAAATCCATATTGATAACTTCCTACTTTCACAAAGGCAACTAAATTTCTTAATACAATCCTTTGGGCCTCAAGTGCTAAACTTTCACTTGATGACACGCCATGAATTTAACCACAAAATTGGCCATATCTCAATTTATATTGTTCCAACAATAAATCTCCTAAAGATCATGATACATCTTCATCAATCCAGGATGAATGACATAGCACGACTCATGTGCGTTAGCCAAGATCCTCTCTCTCAACCCATCCACATCAGCAATGCACAATCTCCTTTGGTACCGCAAGGTACCATCACCACTAACCTCAAATTTCATTACTTTCTACCCACCTACATCACCCTTGATTTGCATTAGGATAGGATCTAACTATTACTTCTCTTTCACCTCTGCACCAATAGATGACTTCTCCCTCTTGAACAAACACACTATAATCTTCTTAGTCCAAGAGCCAAAATCTAAGGTTAGCCAAATGATGGATGTCCTTCACTAATTCTCGCTTGTCCTCATCCACATGAGTTAGAATATCCTTGGATAACCTCCTAAGAACATCAACAACCACGCTAAATTTACCTGGATGGTAGTGAAGACTCATGTCGTAATCCTTGAGCAGCTCAAGCCATATTTTTTGCTTGAGATTAAGCTCTTTCTGAGTCAACACATACTGCAGGCTCTTATGATCCGAAAATATATCCACATTCACTCTATACAATTAGTGATGTAAAATTTTCAATGCAAACACTATGGCCCATAACTCTAAGTCATGAGTCGGATAATTCTTCTCTTTTACCTTCAACTATCTAGAGGCATAAGCTACCACATTGCTATGTTGTATCAAAATGCAACCAATCCCCATACAAGACGTGTCACAATAAACCATAAATTCGCCAGTGCCTTCAGACAAGGTCAATATCGCAGCCGAATCAGCTTATCCTTCAGCTTTTCAATGCTACCCTTACAAGAATCAGACTACAAGAACTTTACCTTCTTATTGAGTTAACATAGTCAACGAGGAAAATATATTTGAGAAACTTTCCACAAATCTCCTTTAGTAACAGGCTAAACCCAAGAAGCTCTAAATATCGATTGCAGTCGTGGGTTTAGGCCACTTCTTAACCACTACAACATTCTACGAATCCATCATGATCCCTTCACTAGATATGACATGACTCAAAAAAGTGACAACGTTCAACCAGAATTAAAATTTCAAAAATTTGTCATACAACTGTTGATCTTTCAGAGTGTGCAACGCAATGCAGATGTGATCGACATGATCCACCTCTCTCTTAGAGTACACCAGAATGTCGTCAATGAATACAATAATGAACAAATCTAGAAACTTACAAAGGACCATGTACATCAAGCCCATGAATGTCGTTGGGGCATTAGTCAACCCAAAAGACATAACTAGGAACACCAAATGGCCATATTAGATACGAAATGCAGTCTTAAGGATATCTGCCTCCCTAATCTTTAACTAATGATACCTGGATCAAAGATAGATCTTGGTGAAAAACTTAGCACTCTTAAGCTGATCAAACAAATCATATATCCTCGGAAGAGGGTATTTATTATTTATCATCACCTTATTCAATAATCGGTAATCAATACACAAACAAAAGGAACTATTATTCTTATGCATGAAAAAAATTGGTGCATCCTACAGAGACATACTAGGACAAATAAATCGTTTGTATTAAAGATCCTTTAATTGCTCCTAAAGCTCCTTTAACTTAGATGGAGCCATTCTATACCGGGAATAGAGATAGGATGAGTGTTTAGAACAAGATCAATCCAAAAATCAATCTCCCTACCAGGAGGGACACCAGGATGGTCATCAAGGAAGATCTTATAAAATTTATTCACCACCAGGACGGAATATAAAGAAGTACCTTCCGAGTTAGAATCTTCAACTCAAACCAGATTATAGGGACACCCCTTATAGATTAATCTATGGGCTCTAAGATATGATAGGAACCTTCCAGTAAATGCTAGAGAACCACCCTCCTATTCAATAACCGGCTCATTGGGGAATTTAACGATGAACTTATAGGTCCAATAGTCTAGACATGCATAGCACGAGTGCAACTATTCCATCCATAATATGACATCAAAATCAACCATGTCTAATTCAAAAAGATCCACCAATGTCTCCCAACCACTCACAGATACCATACAACCCTTATAGACTCTTTTGGAAACCACACTGAAGCCCACCAGGGTAGAAAAAAAGAATTTCAAAATATACTAAAGACCAAAACAAAAAGGAACAACTATAAATGAGATCACATATGAAAGAGTGGGCCCTAGGTTAAGTAAATAATAGACTTTACGAGGAAAGAGTTTCAACATACCAGTAATGACATTAGGGGATGCCTTAAACTCCTGACGTGTAGTGAGAGCATAGAGTCAGTTTCGACCAATGTTAGAGCTAGATGGTGTACCCTTTTGTGTTGGAGATGAAGAAGATGCAACTAGAACCTTGTTTTTCCTAGAAACAACCTTAGCCAGTAGATAGTTTCTAAGCATGTGCCCTGGCTGACGATAGTTGAAGAACTTGTCCTTTCCTTTATCACAGAAACCCTGATGCAATTGACTGATAACACTCAACTTACATTTCAATTTAGTGCAAGGAGGCCGTTGTCAATATATTTACCCAACAAGAGTCGGGGTCAAACCCACGAGGAATAATGTGAGGGGCGATTGAGTTAATTTAAAATAGAGTGCTTGCCTATTTCAAGCCAAATGTGCCAAATGGTTTGGGGGGTTTTCAATCGTGTCGGATGTGAAAGTAATTCTTAGGATTCTTAGGGACTAATTTGAGACTAAGAACAATTAGAGTATAATCAATCAAAATGAATCTTGGGATTATCCTTTCCTAGGCTCAAAATATGCGTGTGAACATGATAATTCAATGCAAATTCTAATCATTGATGATATGGTAGGCTAGGTCTAATGTCCTTGAGGTTAGTTTTTCAACAAAACCACAAACATTTCACCTATTGGCTCTTTCGAGCATCTAATAAATGTATCAATCAAAATCACCCAATACCTCAATCAAGGCCTTCCTATTTCTAGGATGATACCTATTGTATAGTTAACTCCATAACCACCCTTATGTCTAAGATAATGATAGATTAGAAAACTACACACATAATTGTCTATCATTACTTTGTTCTCCATATCCCTCTTTGGAGGATGACATAGATTCCTAAACTTCACCTAAAATCCTTCTTTCGAAGATGGTCTTAAGCTTTCTAGAGTTTGGAGCTTTCACCCATCAAACCATTTGGGTATTTGGGGCTTTCACCCATCAAATCCTAATCAATTTAATCAAGTAATTATAGAACCCATGATCAACAAACTTAAATCTACACATAAATTATGACAACCCACACACAATTGCACCCTAATTAAGCATATCCCCAAGAGGTACATCTAGTAACTCATAATGATAATAAATACAAATAAGCTAATATTTCCATCAAAGTTATTCATAAGAAAATAAAGAGAGTACAAACCACACTTTAGAATCTAATGAATCTTCAATGGGTGAAACCAAATCTACACTTAGAAGTCACTCAAATGTCTTCTTAGCTCCAAATTAGTACAAGTCTAGCTCCGAGCTCCAAGAAATTACAAGAACCCTAGACTAAAGATGGGAGGTAGAGTTGTAGAATGATGGGTGAAAATGAGCTACAAGACTCCTTAAATAAGCCCCACTTGCACATTTGACAAAGTTACAAAATTGCCACTTGCTCTTGATCTTCTTGAGCGGATCCAAAGCGGATGGATAGCAGATGGAAAACAGCTCCTAAGCAGCTGCAAAGAGAATCCAAAGCAGATCCAAAGAGAATAACTCTTTTTCTTCACATTTGGCCTCTTGTTGACTTGAATGACTTGTGTATCTTCCCTTTTAACTTTTACCTACACAAATGATCATTAAGTAAGAGATTACCATCAAATCAATGGAAAAACATGATAATTTAGGCCTAGAAGGTTCTAGTAAGTCGTCAAATCGACAACTTATCAATCTCCCAAGCATAAACTATTACTGTCCTCTAGCAACCAAGAATAGTTTAATGAGATAGGGTATTCAACTCAAATCCACCCAAACGAATGCTATACTAACGGAACAAGCTAACAAAGCTCTACAAAGACTTTTAAAACACGTCATGGCAATAAATAAATAAATTTTTTTCAATAAGCTCAGATTTAAAATGTAAGGATGTAATTTTGTATCAAATGAACCATCCAAATCAACAAAGCATCTTAAGAGGAAACACAAAATTTTTAAAAATTGTCTCATTCTTCACAATGCAACTTACTTCACCCATTTACCCAAATAGTGAGTAAAGCTTCACCCTCTACCCTAAAGTATCGATGCTTCTCGCAAGCAAGAGTTAGCTCTATAAAAACAATACATGAAATTATTTAAAGGAGCTCAAATAATGAAAGAATTCACTCTCACTCTCGCAAAGAAATTAAAGTACAATGAATAGAACCATACGCTTACCCTTTGTGTTTTTTGTCACTAATGTAGACTTACCTAGTTTGGAATAGCCAAGGTCTTGTGGGTCAAGATAAAGACTTAAGGTGTAGAAGGGAATATATATGGATCAAGTGACTAAAATACCTCCTTCAATACAATTTCTCAACCCTTTCTACCCCAAAATTTTCAAACTATCCACCTTATTCTCCTTTAAATCATTTCCCATTTTTCCCAACCTTTTTTATTAACATTTACCAAACTATTCAAAGCCACTATTTTCTTTCTTTCTTTCTTTCTTTCTTTCTTTGACTTTTTCAAGAGACATTCTAACCTTGAGCTATTCTAAGCCCCCCATTTGTTTCATTTTTCTTCACATTCTATGGGCTAGGCTATACAACTTTATCATTAAGTATGTCTCTTTCCTATTAAGCACATAAATTGACCACATTACATACACTTTTTTTTGGCTCATCTTATCATATCACATTAATCCTCGCAAACATGGAGTATGAACCACCCTTACATTACTCTCCCAACTACACAACTCCCCCAAACATAGGCTTTTACCTATATTTCACTACCTTGAATCATTCGATGCATCAAAGGAGGTTGAGTGCCAAATGTAAGATTTTAAAAGGGGTTAGGTGTTGTAGCAAGGTTATCATAACAAAATGAAAGAAAAATAGGCAAAAAGGCTCAAAGAGTTTAACTAGGGAACGATGTTAAGGTGGGAATTTTGTCATGTGATGGGTCAAAAATGGACTCGGGTCATTCTCCAAACCAAGCTTGTGTAGGATTACTCATTGAACACACTCGGGGCAAGTTCTAGACTTCACATATGTATAAAAATTATTCATACATCTCACCACACATAGCATCGTACTCATAGAGAAAAAAGTTAATCTCCCAACCAATTTGAGAAATTTGAGCTTAATAAGTTACTCCGGTTCAAAGACTCATCCTTTTAAGGAGAGGCAAAAATTGAATTTAATGGTATCACTCAAAAGAAATCTCACAAACATCCTTAATCTTTTCAACAAAGAAAACTATATTTTTGTCTTTACTCAAAATAATGCTATTTCTTGCCAATGACATTGGGAAAGCCTTTTTGAACTTTTGATCCTTCCTAAATATTTAAAGAAAAAACTAGGTGAAAGTAAGGAAATATTCTCATTATGCTTCATGGGTTCTTTCCTCACAATTCCACATATTGACCATTTAGCTCATAAAATATTCATGGCACCAATAGGAACACATTCGACCCTATACCCTTAAGAAAGGTGTCACCCACTCTATCATAGGGCAAGGGAAGTATTCATGTCTCTTGGGTTACTCAGACTTCACCCGTGAATGCTATGATAAACATATTTATCGATCAAACAATGGACTCAACATTCATCAACAATATCAACACAAAAACCTTTGGTTATCTCAATTTTAAGACCAATTGGACTCAAAGATATGCTAAAAAAATGATCACACAATGCCCCAAGAAAGTTCGCATAAACCTTTTCAAGCATATAAGGCATTTCTCTCTTATTGACATTTTAACAAACTTGTGATGGGCATAAAAAGAGCTTGAGTAGATAACATAGCATCACATGTGAACAAACCCAATGCTTCAATTCATCACCAATTACACCACTTTTAATCATACTAACCCAATTAAATCACCCACTACTCAATTAAGTAAATAAACTACAAGTGGGTGTTTCATCAAACACGTGGGGTGTATTAGCGTATAGAAGAAAAAATTGTAATTGGACAAAAGGCATATGTTCGAAAATGTCCATCCCAACAACCACATTTTATCAACTAGAGCTTAAATAAAATAAGTTTAAACCAGAAGAATTCATGAAATGTGATCACCATTTGCATTGTAAAGATCATACCTTGTAAGCTTACTTAAGAGAGGATAGTGATGAAAACGGAGTCCAAGATACTTATCCGGGGTTCCATTCTTGAATTAGGAATTTTAGTGCTTGAATTGAGGTTGAAGACAAGTGAAATGCTCAATAATTTCATCTCCAAAGGCACCCCATTTGCATGTGAATTTAGGTGCAATGTTCAGCAATTTTAGCTCAAAAGATTATCCATTTGTGTGTACCGTAGCTGGAATAGCGTTTTGACTGCTCAAGCACCTTGAACATAGGCCAAACCAACTTGTTCCCAACTGTATTGAGCCTCTCTATGTCCAGGATATGGCTGACCTACGCCTGGTCAACTGAAGAAGGTCCAGCTCAGGTCCAGACAGCCTTACAGTAAGCCATATGCGCCCCATATGTTGCTGGTTTGCGCCTGGAATGCTCAAGTATGTCCAGAGTAGGTCCAACCCATATATTTGTGGTCCATCTGCGGCCAGGTTACTCTTGTCCTACACATGTACTTCTCAAGCAAGTCCAATGCAGGTCCCAACTGTTATGATCCATTTCGGTATGAAATATCGAGTTAACTTTGGCTCGGGATGTAGTTCTGAGCCCCCAAACTTTACTTTATCCCTTCCATCTTCCTCTATAACCTATAAACAATAAAAAACAATCTTAAAATTTAATTAAAAAATATTAGAAACTACCAAGAAAACTTCTTTGGGTTGCCTCCCAAGAAGTAACTTAGTTAAAGTCGCAGCACGACATCTTTTGTCTATCAAATTTATGTTTCCATTTGGAAGACTTGAAACGAAGGACCAACTTTAGGTCAATGCATCTTTGAGTCATTTTGGGCAAAGGTAAGGACACAATGAAATATTTTCTATCTCTCTAATTTGAAGATTTAAACCTTTTACCCAACTTCACATCAAACTTTCTAATAGGCTCGTTGGGTATTGGTGAAAGAATTAAAAATTCACTTGTTACACACTGAATTTTGCATTTATTTTCCTTCAACTGAGGGGCTTCATTTTTCCCTCTTGGAATGACAAACACCAAAATGTAGGGATTTTCCTCCCCATATCCAAAATTCATCATTTGCTTGGGTGGTTCGACTTTTATCATATCCGCCAAGAATAATGTTGAAAAGTGGTTCGAGTGAGGTCTTCTCCCTAATTTTGGAGTTGCATCCTTCTCAACATCTTTACCCAAAATTGTTCTAGAGTCTTCATAAGATATTTTCTTAGTTTCTTCTTTTGAATCAAGAACCATTTCCTCAATATTGGCATTATCCCTCATGGTTGGTTCGGTTGGTTAGGAAATCTCTGAGGGTTCCTCAATATAAAGCTCATTTAGAAGAGTGGGCATAGTTATGGTGTTTGAATGATTGACCTCCATATCCATATCTTCTATCCCTTTTCTTTCCTTATTATATACCCCCATGTCTTGATGCATATCACGTATATGTAATACCCTGAAGTTTCCTAACTAATTTTTGTCTTAAGAATGTCAAGTATTATCTTCTAAATTGGATGATGTTTACTCCATGGGGAATTTTCAAGATTTTTACTTTTTATAATATGGTAAATTCAATAATCTTTTCATCGATATAAGATTCGCCCAAATCCGATAATCGGGTAAGAAGTAAAGACTATTTCAAGTTTCCATCGTAAAACAACGCAATATTAGTCAGTGGTGCGCCGCACCACAGGAGAAAATAGAAATTTTGAAATTCCAGTAAGGGTATGCAATAGTGGCATGTCGCGCCAAACTTATAGGTCATAAATGAAGTGGCAGTGCGATGGCTCCCCGACGCGCCATCCCTTAATTTGCCAGTTGTCAAATTTCTGTGACACAGCGTGATAGCGCTACATCGCGCCAGGGTTCAATTCAAAAAAATTTCACTAAAATTAAAAGACGTATCCAGGATTAAAAGAGTTAATTTCCCACCCCTATTTAAGCCCTTTAACACGAGATTCAACTATTTGGAACCTAAAATATACTAGTTTCTCTTAATTTTCTCTCAAGAACAAGATAGGGTTTCAATTTCAAGAAAGTCTCTCCATAAATCATCACTAAATCAAGAACTAAGGTATGTCATGTGATGATTCATGGGTCTCTTTCACCTATGAAGCTCAATAATCTCTTTTAAAAATCCAATATTTGTATATTTATGAATGTTCATGATTTGATTGAATTGAAAAGTGATTTTCATGTTGTTGGTTAGTTTCGTTCCATGTTATAGACTATTTATTTACAAGAATTGATTCTAATATGTGATGATTTACGCAATATTATTGATAAACCCCCTTCAATTTATAAGTTGATTGATGTATCCTTGATTATTGCATGTGTTGATGATTGTATAACCAAAGCATGCTCCCCATATGTTTGATTAAATGCCTATGAGAAGGAAAAATGTCATACTAGAATGATATTATGAAATCCCTATTCATTTATAAGTTATGTATGTCAAGTGCTTGATGAAATTCCTTAGTCAATGGATTATATATTGTTGATGTTAGTCATGTATTCAAGAATGTCATGCCTTGTCAGTTTCCTTCCATCGAGTCCTGGGGGTACTTATACCCAAAAAAATATGGCTATGTGCCTAGCTTTAGTATCATGTTTTTAGGATATCCTCAGTCAAGCCATGATCCATAGAACTCAGTCCGTTATGTGACTTAGGAAAACTCAGTAATACAGTAATCTCAGTACTATTCCATCAGTCAACGGAACTCAGTAATTCAGTCCAGTTTAGTTAAGTAATCCATGTTCAATGTCTATTCAGATGGGAGTAGAAATGAGCACCGAGTGAACCCAAGGATGGGAGCACACACTATCAGATAAGGGTGTAACTCTTAGAAGTCATCCTTGTATTCCAGAACTATGTAGTCAGCATAGGTTGAGACATAAATACTGTCAGATGAGGGTTGATGAGGTGGATAAGCACTGTCAGATAAGGCCCCCACCATTCTCTTGTGGGGACACTATCAGATGAGGGTCATTCACAGCTTGTCCTTACCAGTGGCGCTGTATTGACACCCTTCCAATTGGGGTTACAAATTAGACCCTACCTTATCAATAATGGTGTATTAGGGGAATATCGGTTAGATAACTACTTCTCACAGTTTCAGTTATAGATTCAGGACTATCAGATACAGTCATTCAGTCTTAGTAATAGAACTCAGATAGTTCTACAGAATTCAGGACTATTAGATATAGTCAACTCAAATACAATACGGAATTCAGCTAGTTCCATCATATTCAGGACTATTAGATATAGTCACTCATGTCATCATTTATATTAGTCATCAGAATTCTATTATCAGTCATGTTAGTTATTAGTAAATTCATGTTAACATAATCTCAGATATAGTTACTATATATTTATGTATGTATTCTCATGTTCATATTAGTCAGTTAGCCAGTATTATTCATGCATATGAAACCTATGCATTCAGCCTACCTTTCATGCATACCAGTACATTCAAAGTGCTGATGTATTTGCGCTAGGGTGTCTTATACCATAGGTTCAGAAGCACGAGCTCCAGAGCATCAGTAGCATTCCAGTTTCAGTAGTCAGAGTTAGTAGTGAGCCTTCATCTCTCGAGGACATGATCATTTATTTATTATATCATTAAGTAATTTATTAGTTGGAGTTAGTTGGGAACATGCCCCATCAACTCTTTATTTCAGCCAACCTAGTGGCCAATTCAGCTGCAGCTAAGCTTCGGAACTTTACCCGAATGAATCCTCCATCCTTTCTCGGGTCTAAGTCAGATGAGGACCCTCAGGAATTCATCGATCAGGTTCAAAAAGTTACAAAAGTTATGGGGGTGTCAGCTATTGAGTGTGCAGAGCTAGATGCATATCAGTTACAGGATGTTTCTCATACTTGGTACAAACAGTGGAAGTCAGAAAGGTCAGTTGATGCAGGATCTATAGAGTGGGAGGAGTTTGTCATCGCATATTTAGAGAGGTTCTTTACCCTAGAGCTAAGATAAGCCTAGGTGTTAGAATTTATCAACCTCAAGTTGGGCAACATGATGGTGAAAGAGTATTCTCTTAAGTTTACTCAATTGGCCAGATATGACCCTCATGTGGTTGTAGATAGCAGGGCCAAGATGAGTAAGTTTGTTTCTGGGGTGAATGATAGTATGGTCAATGAGTGTAGGTCTATGATGTTAAATAGTGACATGACTTTAGCCAGGCTTATGACTCATGCTCAGCAGATAGAAGATCAAAAGATAAAGATCAGGGAGAAGCAAAATAAGATAGCAAAGATAGGTAGTTTCAACTTTGCTCAGCCTAAATCAGAAGGAGGAAACCTATCTCAGTTTCATCCTAAACCGTCGGTTCGAGCTACTTCATCAACTAGTGCTCCAACTTTTATGTTTAGGGATAGTAATAAAGATAGGGCACCAGGCTCTAAGTCTCAGGGCAGTGTCAGCAATGCCCCAACTAATTCTATTTGTCACACTTATGGTAAGAACCACAAGGGTGCTTGCAGAGATGGTAGCGATTTCTATTTCTGATGTGGTAAGCTAGTCCACAGAGTTAGATATTGTCCCTATTTAGATTATCAGGGTCAGCAGAACCATTCCTCAGCTCAGTCTGGTCGCCCAAATCAGCAGGGTGCCACTTCCAGTGCTACTAGTGGGCAACGCCCAAATAGACTATGCTCTCCAGTCCCAGCAAGATCAGGGAAATTCTCCTGATGTGGTTACTGGTACATTACAGATCTTTTATGTGAATGTTTATTCTTTGCTAGATCCAGGTGCTTCCTTGTCTTTTGTTACTCCCTATATTGCAGTTGATTTCGAAGTCAGTCCTAAAATTCTAGCAGAGCCCTTTTCAGTTTCTACCCCTATGGCTAAAATTATCATAGGGGTATACAGGAACTGCCTAGTTAGAATATTTCCGAAAGTCACCTCAGCAGATTTAGTCAAATTAGAGATGATGGATTTTGATGTCATTATAGGCATAGATTGGCTTTATTCCTGCTATGCCACAGTCGACTGCAGACACAGAATAGTCCAGTTCCAATTTCTGAATGAACCCATCCTAGAGTGGAAGGATAGTGTATCCGCTTTCAGGTCATCTTGTTTCCTACCTTCGGGCAAAGAAAATGATATCTAAGGGATGTATTTATAATCTTGTTCTAGTTAAGGACTCTAGTTTCAAAACTCCCAGTCTTGAATCAGTCCCAGTCGTGATTGAATAATTAGATGTCTTTCTCGAAGATCTTCCAGGGATTCCTCCAGAAAGAGAAATAGACTTCGACATTGATCTTCTACCAGACACTCATCCTATATCTATTCCTCCATATAGAATGGCACTAGCAGAACTCAGAAAGCTAAAAGAACAGTTGAAGGATCTCTTAGATAAGGGATTCATCAGACCCAGTGTGTCCCCGTGGGGTGCACCAGTATTATTCGTACGAAAGAAAGACGGTTCTCTCAGAATGTGCATAGACTACCGTCAACTCAATAAAGTCACGGTCAAGAACAAGTATCTATTTCCCAGAATCGATGATTTGTTTGACCAACTTCAGGGTGCCAGTTATTTCTCTAAGATAGAACACAGATCCGACTATCATCAGCTTAGAGTTAGAGAATATGACATTCCAAAAATAGCCTTCCATACTCGGTACGGACACTTCAAATTTCTAGTCATGTCCTTTTGTATTACTAATGACCCAACAACTTTCATGTACTTGATGAACCGTGTGCTCAAGCAGTACTTGGACATATTCATCATAGTCTTTATAGATGATATTATGGTCTATTCCCGCAGTGAGCGTGATCATGCAGACCATCTCTGAATTATACTTCAGACTCTTAGAAATCATTAGTTGTTCACCAAATTCAGTAAGTGCAAATTTTGGCTAAGGTCAATAGCATTCCTTGGCCATATCATTTTCGATGATGGCATTAGAATAGATCCTTAAAAGACCGAAGTGGTAAGAAACTGACCCAGACCTATCTCTCCATCAGACATCAGGAGTTTCTTGGGTTTGGCTGGCTATTATAGGCGGTTTGTTGAGGGATTTTCTTCTATTGCATCCCCTATGTACAGATTGACTCAGAAGAAAGTCAAGTTTCAGTGGTTAGATCCTTATGAGAAGATTTTTCAGTAGTTGAATACTCGACTCACCTCAGCTCAAGTCCTAGCTCTTCCAAATGGTTCAGATAGTTTAGTAGTGTATTGTGATATATCCAGAGAAGGTTTGGGTTGTGTCCTCATGTAGCATGGTAAGTTCATAGCCTACACCTCCAGACAGCTTAAACCCTATGAGAAGAATTATACTACTCATGATCTTGAGTTAGAAGCCGTAAATTTGCCTTAAAGATTGGGAGGCATTATCTATATGGAGTTCATGTAAATGTGTTCACCAATAATAAGAGCCTTCAGTATGTCTTTTCTCAGAAAGATCTCAATCTTAATCAGAGAAGGTGGTTAGAGCTCTTGAAAGATTACGACATGGGTGTCCTTTATCATCCGACCAAGGATAATATAGTGTCCGATGATCTCAGTAGACTATCTATGGGTAGTGTTACTCATGTCGAGGATAGTAAGAATAATTTAGCTTAGGAAGTCCATTAGCTTGTCAGACTAGGCTTTCTCTCAGTCGATTCATAGGAGAGTGACAAATGGGTTCAGAGTAGTTCAGAATTATCTCTAGTTTTTGTGGTGAAAGAAAAGTAAGATAGAGACCCCAGTTTAGTCAAGTTGAATAAGTCAGTTAAGAAACAAAAAGTAGAGGTTTTCTCCTAAGGGGGAGATGGGTTATTATGTTGTTAGGGTCATCTCTGTGTTCCAGGTATAGATGACTTAAGGCAGCAAGTTCTTGAAGAAGCGCATGGTGCGCCCTACTCTATTCATCCAGGGGAAACAAATATGTACCATGACTTGTGGGAGATCTATTAGTGGAGTGGGATAAAGCGAGATGTTGCAGAGTTTGTGGCTAAGTGCTCTACATGTCAGCAGGTTAAGATAGACCATCAAAAGCCTAGTGGGTCCATGCAAAAGTTCAATATTCCTTGTTGGAAGTGGGAAGAAGTGAACATGGACTTTGTGATGGGTTTGCCTAGAACTCGTCATCAACATAATTCAGTCTGGGTCATTGTAGATAGGATGACCAAGTCATCTTATTTCCTCCAAGTTCAAACCTCTTATTCAGCTGAGGATTACGCCAAACTCTACATCAGAGAGTTGGTCAGATTGTTCGGTGTTACATTATCTATTATCTCAGACAGAGGTACCCAGTTCTCCTGTTATTTCTTGAAAGCATTCCAAAAGGGTCTTGGTACCCAAATTCATCTTTGTACAGCCTTTCATCCTCAGATAGATGGTCAAGTAGAAAGGACCATTCAGACCCTAGAAGATATTCTAAGGGCATGTACAATTGATTTCAAGGGTAGTTGGGATGACCACTTTCCTTTGATTGAGTTTGCATATAACAATAGCTATCATTCTAGTATTTGGATGGCTCCATTCAAAGCTCTCTACGGTAAGAGATACATATCTCCATTCGGTTTGTTCGAAGTTAGTGAGGCCTCGCTGATAGGACCTAACCTGGTATTCGATACCTTAGAGAAAGTCCAGTTGATCAGATAAAGACTCCAGGCTGCTCAGAGCCGACAAAAGTCTTATGCAGATATGCGTAGAAAGGATCTCGATTTCGAGATTGGTGACTATGTCTATCTAAAGATATCTCCTATGAAAGGAGTGAAGAGGTTTGGCAAGAAGGTAAAGCTCAGTCCCCGATATGTCAGTCCCTTCAAAATTCTCAGTCGCTTAGGCAAGGTAGCTTATGAGCTCAAATTGCCTTCAGATCTAGCCTCAGTTCATCCAGTCTTCCATATCTCTTTGCTCAAGAAGTGCATAGGTGACTCAGATGTTGTAGTCCTTATTCAGAGCATAGATATTTAGAATAGCCTCTCTTATGAAGAGATTCCAGTCGAAATTCTAAGCTATTAGACTCGTAGACTGAGGAACAAAGAAGTCCCTTTAGTAAAGTTCTTTCGCGAAATCAGTCCATGGAGGGATCTACTTGGGAAGCAGAAGCAGACATACATACCAAGTATCTTCACCTCTTCTCCACTAACTAAGATCTAGCTCAAGGTAATAGTTCTCCTTAAGCTTTTCAATTTTCATCTCCAGATTTCAGTTACAACTTGGTATCAGCCTCATGTTCAGGATTCCATTTTTTAAACTTGGTACTAAGTACCATTTCATATTCAATTATATGTTCATGCATCAGATTAGTCATGTATTTATGCAACAAATTTGGATTCTCCGTGTGAGAAGAATCAGTTATTAAAAATCTCAGCTATGTAATCAGTTTTGTTAGGTATTCACGTATCAGATATGTGTGATCATCTTATCAGTACTCTCAGTCATAAATTCATGTATCAGCTCAGTCATGAAATCATGCATCAGATATGCATGCTCTGTATGAATCTCTGAAATGTTAGTTATGTCAGTTATGTTTCATTTTTCATGTTCAGTGTGTACTTTGGATTATTTTTTCTCCCCTCTAATTTAGTCTCATTCGAGGAAAAATGTTCTCAAGGGGGAGATATTATAATACCCCAAAGTTTCCTAACTAATTTTTGTCTCAAAAATGTCAAGTTTTAGCTTCTAAATTTAATGATGTTTATTCCATAGGGAATTTTCAAGATTTTCACTTTTTGTAATATGGGAAATTCAATAAGATTATCATCAATATAAGATTCACTCGAATTTGATAAATGGGAAAGAAGTTATGACTATTTCAAGTTCCCATCATAAAACTATGCCATATTAGTCAGTGGCACACCGCGACATACGAGAAAATGGCAATTGTCAAATTCCAGTAGGGTTCCGCGATTGTGGTGCATCACGCTAAACTTACAGGTCGTAAATGAAGTGGCAACGCGATGGCTCCGCGTCGCACCATCCCTTAATTTCCTAGTTGTCAAATTCCAGTGACACGACACGATAGCACCGCGTCGCGCCAGGGGTCCAATTCGGGAAAATTTCACTGAAATTAAAAGACATTCCAGGGTTAAAAGGGTAAATTTACCACCTCTATTTAATCTCTTTAACACGAGATTCAGCTATTTGGAACCTAAAATACACTAGTTTCTCTTAATTTTCTCTCAAGAACAAGCTAGGGTTTCAATTGGGTATTCAATTTCAAGAAGGTCTCTCCGTCAATCTTCGCTAAATCAAGAACTAAGGTATGTCATGGTTGATTCATGGGTCTCTTTCACCCATGAACCTCAAGAATCTCTTTTAAAAATCCAAGATTTGTATATTTTTGAATGTTCATGATTTGATTGAATTGAAAAGTGATGTTCATATTGTTGGTTGGTTTCATTCCATGCTATAGACTATTTATTTGCAAGAATTGATTCTAATATGTGATGATTTACGTGATATTCAGACAAACCCCCTTCAATTTACAATTTGATTGATGTATCCTTGATTATTACATGTTTTGATGATTGTATAACCAAAGCATCCTCCCTACATGTTTGATTAAAAGCCTATGTGAAGGAAAAATGCCATACTAGTATGATATTATGAAATCCCCATTCATGTATAAGTTATGTATGTTAAGTGTTTGATGAAATGTCTTAGTCAATATATTATATATTGTTGATATTAGTCATGTATTCAAGAATATCATGCCTTGTCAGTTTCCTTCCATCGACTCCTGAGGGTACTTTTACCCGAAAAAATATAGTTGTGTACCTAGATTTAGTGTCATGTTTTCACGATATCCTTAGTCAAGCCATGATCCGTAGAACCCAGTAAGTCATGTGACTCATGAAAACTCAGTAATACAATAATCTAGTACTATTCCGTCAGTTAGTTCAGTAATCTATGTTTAGTATCTATTCAGATGGGAGTAGATATTAGCACCGAGTGAATCCAAGGATTGGAACACACACTGTTAGATGAGGGTGTGAATCTTAGAAGTCATCCTTGCATTCCAGAACTATGTAGCTAGCATACGTTGAGAAATCAACACTATCAGTTGAGGGTTGATGAGGTGGATAAGCACTGTCAGATGAGGGCCCCACCATTCTCATTTATTGGACACTATCAGATGAGAGTCACTCACAACTTTTCCTTACCAGTGGCACAATATTGACACCCTCCCAATTGGGGTTACAGATTAGACCTTAACTCATCTATAATGGAGTATTAGGGGCATGTTGGTTAGATAACTACTTCCCACAGGTTCATTTATAGTATCAGGACTGTCAGATACAGTCTTTCAGTCTCAATAATAGAACTTAGATAGTTCTACAGAATTCAGAACTGTCAGATACAGTACGGATCTCAGCTAGTTCTATCAAATTCAGAACTATCAGATGCAGTCACTAATGTCATCAATTATATCAGTCATTAAAATTCAGTTATAAGTCATGTTAGTTATCAATAAATTCATGTTATCATGATCTCAGATATATTTACTTTGTATTCATGCATATATTCTCACATTCATATTAGTCAGTTATCCAGTATTGTTTATGCATATGAACCCCATGCATTCAGCCTACCTTCCATGCATACCAGTACATTCAAAGTACTGACGCATTTGGCTATAGTGCCTTATACCATAGGTTCAGAACCACAAGCTCCAGAACATCAGTAGCATTCCAGTCTCAGCAGTCAGAGTTAGCAGTGAGTCCTCATCTCTTAAGGAAATGATCATTTATTTATTTTCTCATTAAGTAATTTATTAGTTGGAGTTAGTTGGGGACATGTCCCATCAACTTCTCATTCATAAAGTTCAGTCAGTTAGAGGCTTTCCAGACTATCATGTTCAGACTATCATGTTATTTCAGTTTTGTTTTGGGTATTTCATACCCTATTTAGATGTTATATCCTTATCAGTTATGTTACAGTCTTGAACCTTATGGCCTTTCAGTTCATGTTTCGGCAATGATATAGTATATTATGAAGTATATAGGTACATATATCAATCATGGGTTAGCTTGTGGTCCTTCGGGGTCATGATCACCGTGTAGCACTTCAGATACCAGATCCAAGGCGTTACAATATGTTATCCCTTATTGGTTCCAAACGATCCAAGATTAGTTGAAGCATAGATTCCACATCACTCTTTCTGGTGCTTCGTTCTTTCTTTTTTGACCATAAGACCTATCAAAATCATAGGAAGAACTAGCAACTGAGTTAGCATAATGGGGGTAAGTGGTATTTGGACAATCACTCCAATGTCCATCTCGACCACCACATAGAGAACAACCATAACAACCATACTTGCTATAAAATCGAGATGGTGCACACATTTCTCTCCAAGGAGCATATCTATATTCTTTCCAAAAGTGGGGTCCATTATAATATGGACAAGGACCATCAAGATAGAATTTCCAACCACCAAAATCATAGTAGTCCTGAGATGCCATAGTAACAAGTAAACAAGAAATAAAAGAGTATAAATAAAAAAAATCTAACTAACACAAGAAGAAAAAGAAAATCACAAGAAAATATTTACAAGTTTGAATTAAAGCAAGTAAGCTAAAATTCCAAATTAACTCAATACGCCACATTTTTCCCCGGCAACGGTGCCATTTTTGATAACACTCAACTTACACGTCAATTTAGTACAAGGTGGTCATTGTCAATATATTTACCCAACAAGATTCGGGGTCGAACCCACGATGAACAATGTGAGTGAAGATTGAGTTAACTCGAAATAGGAGTGCTTGCCCAATTCAAGCTGAAGCTGCAAAATGGTTTGGGGGGTTTTCAATCGTGCCGAATGTGAAAGTAACTCTTGGGATTCTTTGGGACTAATTCGAGACTAAGAACAATTAGAGTGTAATCAATCAAAATAGATCTTGGGATTATGCTTTCCGAGGCGCAAAATGTGCGTGGGAACATGATAATTTGATGCAAATTCTAATAATTGATGATATGGTAGGTTACGTCTAATGTCTGTGAGGCTAGTTTTTCAACAAAACCATAAAGATTTCAACTATTGGCTCTTTCGAGCACCTAACAAATGTATCAATCAAAATCACTCAATACCTCAATAAAGGCCTTCCTATTTCTAAGATGATACACATGATATAGTTAATTCCACAACCACCCTTATGTCTAATATAGTGATAGATTAGCAAACTACACACATAATTTTCTACCATTACTTTGATCTCCACCTCCTTCTTTCGAGGATAACAAGGATTCCTAAACTTCACCCAAAATCCTTCTTTCAAAAATAGTCTTAAGCATTGTAGAGTTTGGAGCTTTCACCCATCAACCTATTTGGGTATTTGGGGCTTTCACCCATTAATCCCAATCAATTTAATCAAACAAAGATAGAACCCATCATCAACAAACTCAAATCTACACAAAAATTATGACAACCCATATACAATTACATCCTAATCAAGCATAACCCCAAGAGGTAGATCTAGCAACTCATAATGATAATAAACCAATATTTCCATCAAAGTTATTCATAATAAAATAAAGAGAGTGCAAACCACACTTTAGAATCTAATGAATCTTCAATGGATGAAACCAAATCTACACTTAGAAGTCTCTCTAATGTCTTCTTAGCTAAAAATTAGTACAAGTCTTTCTCCAAACTCCAAGAAATTACAAAAACCCTGGACTAAATATGGGAGGTAGAGTTGTAGAATGATGGGTGGAAATGATCTATAAGTCCCCTTAAATAAGACCCACTAGAACATTTGACAAAATTACAAAATTGCCACCTTGCTCTTGATCTCCTTGAGCGGATCCAAAGTGGATGGAGAGCAGATGGAAATTAGCTCCTAAGCAGATGCAAAGCGGATCCAAAGAAGATGCAAAGTGAATGGCTCTTTTCCTTCACATTTGGCCTCTTGTTGACTTGAATGACTTTCTTATCTTCCCTTTTTAACTTTTACCTACACAAATGAGCATTAAGTAAGAGATTACCATCAAATCAACGGAAAAGAATGATAATTTAGGACCAAAAGGTGCTAGCAAATTGTCAAATTAACGACTTATCATTGACCACAAAACCTATAGAGAGGATATGATGGAGCTGACTCGACCCTACTAGCCCGAGATTGGGACCTCGTGCCCTATAATTGTGGCCACCCTAAAAACATATGTCACTAGATAGCTTTATTCAATGAGCACTAGCCATTGAGTAGGACCTAGAACTCCCCCACTTCTTTTTGGATCACTTTCCACCATCCCTTTAGCTCTGTTGTTGACCTTTCTCTTGATCTGAAATTCAAAATTTCTTACTCTGCCTTTCCGCAATTTCAACCTTCTTCCTTTTCTCTTTATCCACTTGTTGCATATACACAACCAGCCTAAATATGTTTATGTCCTTGTTCAACAAGGCAGACTGACTCTCCATAATCAAGTCTTGGGACAACCCTGATGCAAACATTCTCATTCTAGCCCTCATGTTAGAAATCAATTCTTGAGCATACCGAGATAACTGGTGAAACTTCAAGGCATACTCCTTGATTTACATCCTACCTTGCTTCAGGTTAACAAACTCTTTTGCCTTTGACTCCCTCAACTTTTGAGGAAATAAGCGGTTAAGAAAAACTCTAGAAAAGTCCTACCGCAAGGTGGACTCAACATCCATACCTCTGAGATTCTCCCACTCTTCAGACCACTAATGAGCTACATTCTTTAATTGGTAGGTTAAAAAATCCACACCTTTCACCTCAGTTACATGCATCACCCAGATTTTTTTTATTCTATTTATGAAGCCCTATGGATCCTTCTCAACTTTTGCATTGGTAAACATAAGAGGATTCAACCTCATAGGTCAACTCTAGTTTCCTAGGGTGATGGAGAAACAAATCCACAAGCTCAGTCTGAGAGGCGACCAATTAAGTGAGCAAATAGATCGACTAGCAAAACTCAGCATCAAATCCACAAGCTCAGTCTGAGAGGCGACTAATTAAGTGAGCAAATAGATCGACTAGCGAAACTCAGCATTAGACACGTCAGCTTGAGATATCTACAGAAGGGATAAAAGAAACTGGTGGGGCTCCATCAGGACCATTAGAGATAGTGGCCCTTGACCTAGTCTAAACCACTGGAGTAGGTTGGGATCCATTTCCATTCTCCTTAGTTAGGAAAGAAGGGTTCCCAAAGACATTAGATCTTCTCGGAGGCATGATCTAAAAGGTGAACAACAGTAATTATTAAGATCCATAACCTTAGACTCTACAACCCAAAAATAGAACACAAAAAAGAGAAACATTCCTAAATGCCTTATAGCCTCTTACTTATGAGTGTGGCATGCTACACACCCTTAAAAGTGACTCGGCTCAGCACGACTTTGTGGATACCCAATTCACCATGAACCTAGTCTCTAATACCATCTGAAATTACCCAAACCAGGGCCTAGTCATGTTTGGTATCTCGAGTCTAACTTGGATCGAAGACCACCCCAATACCAAAACTATTAACCACCCTACACCCAATGCCAAGTGAATTCCGAACATAAAACAAGATAAGATAATATTAATTTAAAGACATGATAATAAGTCAAAAATAAAAAAGAAAAACCACAACCATTTAACCATTTAATAACAATACCAGTGCCAGTAGCAATACCGATGCTAACACTAATACTGACACCACCTATGACCATATTAGTTCAATAAAGCCTCTAACCAGAATCAGAGGATATCCAGTTGGGACATGACCCCGACCATAGCCAAAACCAAAACCAAAGAAATAAAAATAATATAAGTAAGTCCTTAGCATGAAATAGGTTCTTCTAAGATATGGAAGATTACTACTTTAGTCTGACTCAAAAGTTATCCCCGAATTGCCAAGTCACTAAGTAGGAGGAGTGAAAGTATGGTTGATTCCTACATTGCAAGGGGATACAGTACCCAAAGACGATTAGAGGGGTGAACACTAGCATATAACTCTGGGATAAAGATAAAGTAATGCCATTAATTCAAATAAAATCAAATAGCCATATGCAATCACATACATACATATATATCATCCTGGGATAGGGAATAGAATTTAGCATACATTTAAAACCTTAACCTAGATTATGTAGCTGTACCATCATAAATCCATCCATGAGCTATATGGGTTAAGTATTACCCCCTGAATAGGAATAGTGCATGTAGCTGCACGAATCGAAGATATCATAGATGGCCGAGGATTCTTGTGTACCCTTTGACCTCCATGATACATATGTACAAGTATAGACTTGGAGGATTGCCGTTTACACCACAAGCATATGGTCACCAAGACCAACCCTCATGTCGACAAACATGAGTTTTCAATGTCCATCCTTCAGACTCACATATTCACGGTAAGCTATCACAACCCATATTATTGCCTAATTAAAATATTTAGCATACAACTAAACCACCAATTCTAGGAGTCAATTATTAAGGCATTATTAAGTTGTATCGCCATACCAACTATAGCTTTCAACCAATGTCATTAGCCAATACTTATGGGATTCCCATGTACCCCACAGACTCTATTATTAAAAATACTAGGGGGATTCCTATGTACCCCGCAAGGTTTTCAAAACAATCATTAACCCTTTTTTTCATTTATGCAAAGCATTAGTTAAATTAATAAATCAAACAAGACATTTTGGGGATTCCACTGTACCCCAAATTCGAATTCCCACCATTCTCGTAACTACTTACCAATTTTAAAATATAGGGATGGGATCACAACCTCTTCAAAAGTCACAAGTTTAGAGAAAGTTACCATTATCAAATCCACCACCATACCCATGCACCCACATGTTCAAAATCATATTTAAAAAATAGAAAACCATAATTAAATCATTGGAAAACATTATTCAACCATAAATATTCAAAAACCCCAACCTTTATTTCAAAAGCATAATAATATCAAGGAAGCTATGCATTAGAACGTATGCTTTAAGTAAAATAACAATTATGGAGGAGTGACATGCCTAAAATACCAAGGAATTTGGAAGAAATTGCACCCTTAGACAACTAGATGACTATTTTTCTTGAAACCCTAGCCTTAGCTTGAACATAAAGTTTGAGAGAGAATCTGAGAGTGTTTTACTAGGAATGATGTGCTAATAAAATCTCAAAGGAAGTTTTAAGTCATGGTATCAAAGAGACTTGAAGTGGGAAATATCCAGAATTCCCCCAACATAAAATTGTAAAAAGTCATCCTTGGTTACGAGTCGACACATTAACTCATCACCACATCACATGATTCTTAGCCTTGAGTCATATCCTAGATATTGAGTTGGACACCCATACACTGTCCAACTTACGACTCCATGATCTCACTCGTAACCTAACCCTATGACCTGTAGGGTCTAGTCGTGACCAACAAAGTACCTAAATAGTTCAGACATTGGATAACTTACAACTTCACCTAATAACTTATAATCTGTGCTCATGGCTCTTAGTGAGCCACTTATACTTAGAGCCAAGTCAAGACACTAAGTTACTAATTTGGTTAAGGTTTTTCCTAACAACTCATCACCACCCTTAACAACTCATCACCACTAAGTCGTAACCAAGATAGAAAACCCAACCACCATCAACTAGACATCCTACGACTAGGGTTACTAACCTATCAAGACATCATATGACTCATATGGTCAAGTAGTAATCACGACAGTAATCTCAAAGATCAGGAAATTTGTAAAGGCTAAAATCTGAGGTGTTTTAGGATGGCCCCTATTATTTCATCTACCACCATGACCTATAAAAATTAGAGCAGTAGAAGCTAGTTGTTATGTTAATTTACCTACAGAGGAGAAATTTTTAAAATTCCTTATTATATGGACTAAACCCCTATTCTCATGGAACATAATTCTCCCAAAGCAAGCTTCTAAACTGCAAAAGATAAAAGTGTATCAATACGTGTGTGGGAAGGTAGATAATTGACCCTAAATGGGCCTTGTGGGCATAGGCGTGGCTGAATTATAAGGCGAGATGAACCATGACCCTTTGAGAAATTATCGCTAAACTGGTTTGAGGTCTAGGCCTTCATCTTTTTTGCTTTTACTTCTCCCTATTTTTCATGTGACTCAGCCTTCTTAGAAAACTCAACTATATCCTAGTAGGACTTACTGGATACTTCCATAAATAAGGTTACCAATTAAATCCTAGAGTTCAGACCTTTCACAAAGTACATAGTCTGCTCCTCCTCTAATGTGATCAATTGTAGTGCATATCGAGACAAGGCATGAAATTTGTCATGTTAGGACTCCATAGACTGTTACGCTGCTCAACCTCAAGAACTCATACTTCGTCTAATCATGATAAGTACAAGGAACATATTTCATAAGAAATACATTTTGAAGTTGTTCCCAAGTAAGTGGAGGTAAGGCAGCCCTGCACTCTACAAATTACCTTCACCATTTCTTGTCTTCAACCTACAGCTAAAAAGAAAAAAGATCCATACCCTACATTTTAATAATACCTATCTTGTGTAGACATTTATGACAAACTATCAAGAATTCATATGAATACTCAAACTATGCACCTTTGAATACTAGGGGCATTATCTTTATGAACTTACAGAATAGTCCATGTCTATCATCAATCATCATTGGACGAAGTACCTATTAGGGATACGCCTTTGTTTCAGAGCCTCCATCTATCTTTAGTGTTATAGTAGCGATGTGTTATAAGACTAGGGAGGGAAAATCAAAACAACTGGAGTATGTTCAATGCCAGCCAAGCTACTCACAAATCCCAATACTTACTGAATTACTTTTGTAGACAGAGGCACTAGGGATGCACCAATCGGTGATGGCACCATATTCTTTAGAGCTATAGTTTCCTCCTTCTCAACTGCCACTTCTTTATTCTTAGCAAGGTTTGAGGCATTTTACCATAGGATAGGGAATAGTGATCTTTGTCTTACCTATCCTTTGACTACTTAGGCCCTAACCTTAATAGGTGTTGACCTCTATCATCTTCTTCTAGACTTTACCCTAACTCGAGGTCTATCCCAGACTGTGGCCTCATCAGTCAATGCAGGTGCTGCTGCTGGTGTTATTATGGGTGTCGCTGATGTGGTTGTTATTGCTCTAGTAGAATGAATATTTACCATCTACAAACAAGCGTGAATGAGTTAGATACTGATTTAGATCACAAGATACAAATTGAAATCATGTGATGGAAAGAAAGAAAGGAATAATTTTGTTAAAGCCTTGTATCCTCCTAAAGAAAAGTATAGATGTCTCTTAACGTTCCTAATATCCAGTACGACTGCATTAGATTTGTTCTTGTATGATGATATCTATGAACCAGTGCTCTGACTTATATTTTTCATGATCCAAATGGTCATGATTGGCACCCACCCTAACCTATGTCGAGAGAAACATTCTTACACCAACCCTCTTTAATCAAATCTAATAATTAACATTCACTTCCTATTTTATTATTATTTAAAAATTCTAAATTCCTATATTTAAATAAATCAAAATAATGTCAAACCAACATAATCATTAATGAACTAATATAGTGTGAAATCCTCTACTTATTGTATCCTCGAGACCTAAAGTCACTTTAATAGAACATCTAAAGAAATCAAGTCTTAAAGATAAATAAATATCCAAAATAGGAATCAATAAATGAATGTCTTAGTCCCTAAACAAGGGACATAAAAAGTGATAAAAAGATCAAAGATTAATCGTTCATGGTACTCACCCTTGAACCTGAGTTTGAAACTTCTAGCTAAAGTCAAGGTCATGTCTCAAATGTCGGAACACACTCTGTACTTAATAAAAAAAGTGCACAATAGCATCGGTACATCAACAAGTACTGGTAGGCATCAAAGGTCAACTCAACCCGACACCATGCAAATAGGTAAATTTAATAAATGCAAGGAAATCATGGAAGAACGTATAATAAAAACAAATAAATAATTATGATCTTTCACTTTAGATGGAATGCAAACTTATACTCATGTATGTTTACACTTAATCAAAGTCAAATTCAACAACAAGTTGCATCACAACATAAAATTATTTTAGTTAAAATGAATGAATATATTAATGCAAGATGTACAAATCATCTCTTTCTTTTCTCATTCTCATCAACATCATCATTATCTCCACAATATCACAATCATCATCCACCTCATGAACACCATGAGTTGTATACCATCATCATCATAATCATCAACTCAACAATATCGATATGCATGAAAATGCAATGTAGTAAGTAATCTCAGGTAGTGCTCGAAAGCCATCACAACTTTTAATCCCCATATAAACACGTAGTCAACCAAGTCTATTTGCTACAATAAGTCGTAACCTACCTATATTCCTTTCTCTAAAACACTTCTATGCTACAAACATTCTTTTTTAATTTCAACTTTCTCTTGATCTATAACAACAAAATTATACACCCATTTTAATAAATTCATCCCTCTTTAACAGCTAGGGATCAATAACTAACAATTTTAATCACAATATATAATTAAATCATTATCTTATGGTTTTCTTCCTCCTTAAACCTCATTAACCCTACATTATTTAGCTTGAACAACTAAGAATCTACTCCAAATTACATTAATTCCATGTAATAGGGCTAAACCCCAAATCCCACCATGAATAAGCTTTCTAATGATTTCTATGGATTCAAAGTAATTCAAGTTTAAAGTACTGTAAGACATTTACATCCAAAGATGAAAATCTCAAGAATTTTGCAAAAATTGCCCATTGCTAAGACTTTACTTATTTTTTGGAAAAAGTGGAATGAAAATTATTTATTAGTTTTTAAAAATTATCAAAATACAACGTGTAATCACTGTAGTAGTTCATGACTTAACTCTGGCTACTGCTGCGATAGTGGCTTTTACCATTGCACCGGTCCTTTTTTTACTATAGTTGTCTGAGACAGAATATTGGGGACTCTCTTTAGTTATACCTATTTTATGATAAATTATTTGAAATATGACATCATAAGCTAATTCCACCATGGAAAACTGTATAACTAGAGTTCTAACACTCTATTTCAAATGTCAAAAGTTGCTTAAGCTTCCTAAACTCATTATCTATCTAAAAATCAAGTCAAACCTCACAACCAATACTCACATTAGTACTAGATTTCTTTAGACTAGAACACCCTTGAAAAATCATCCAACACTAGACTAGTCCCAAATTTTTTGAATATTACTTATGGCAAGACTAGGTGAAACTTTTACCTCTTAACTCAATGTAATCTTGATTTGGGTCATTACAAGAAGGTTAATGAAATATAAGTGAGTAGTAAAGAGTTAATAGTATCATAAGAGAGTTTTATGTGATCTATGGTCATAATCAAGAGTATAACACACTTTAGGAGATAATCTAGTGACAGGGTACATGGTAGAGTAGGTTTATTGATAAGAGTCATAGAATAACCAAAGTAATGTTATTAAGTATAAGTATGAGAATTCTGAGAAAAGTATTTAGAAATAAATTTAAGAGCGATGTCGGAAGCAGGAATGTGAGTGATCGATAGAGAGGGTTAGTCATAATATCTAGGCAGGTCTACTCAAATCTTACAGGAGGTATGGTGTGCTCTATTATGTAAATATATATACCTAAGGATATATATGGAACTAAGATTGATGTCTTTATGATTATATTTAAACCAGTGGTTGTGATTCCTTTTAGACACTGCTTGCAATTATTGACTGAAATGTATATTCTTATATATTAATATTGTATGGGTGATATGATGAAGATATTAGTAATGTTATTGATATTATGATGTTCATGTAACAATCCATTTTATAATTACTAAAAGTATCTCTAGCAATGGTATATGAATCTCATTTATCATAGGTTTTATAATCAATTCTATGATATGGGGGTACATTAGTTATGAACAAAGGTCATACATACCCCTAGCACAAAGTTAAGTTAAAAGTGTCCTTACTGATTTAGTTTTGGACTATGTTTAAACTCTGGTCAACTTCAAATGAGCTCTTCTTCTAGAATAAGAAATTAGGTGGTACAATACCCACTAAATTAAATCTCTGGGTCTTATTTATAATGCAATTGATCATTTGTTAATATGCTTCCTGAGTAAAAAAAATGACTATTTTACTAAAAATTGTCCATGCTAAGAAACTGAGGCTACCGAAGCGGGATTAGGTTGTTATAGTGAGGCTGCTATAATGAGACAACAACAACATATATGCTTATTTTTATGTTTTCCAGCCCATAAACTCTAAAATATTATTCCTAAGACCTAAAGGGGCAATTTGTTCATGGTTGAGGTGGAAATCGTTCATTAAGGTAAGATTTTTACTCTTTTTTAGCATTGATTAAATGTGTTCAGCTTTTAAAATCATTAGAATGGGAGTTATGGTGAATTTTTTGTGATTTAAAACCCTAGATTCATGAAATTATGGTAAAAGCCTATGGATCTCTCTCTCTATATATGTATATATTCACTAGAATTGATTTTATATTATAAATTAACTCTTTCTAGTTTGAAAGTATTGTTCAAAAACATGAATTTCACTGATTGGAGACCTTAAATTTTATAAAAATAAGACCTTTAGCTTTAAAACTCCATTATTGGAGATGGGTTAAGTGTGATAGAGAAATTTGGTGGTTAATTAACCCTTGGCTATTGTTATACACCAAAAATGAGGGTAGAATGAGTGGGTTTGAATTCCCAAAATTTTTATTTACTAATTGATTAGTTACTCTTATTCTTGTTTATTACATAATTTAGACTTTGGAAACATGAAGAACAATGATGATCATCCATGGTATAGGTTACTTGTTTCAACAGCTTGGCATTCAAGTAGGTTAGGTTTATTTCATAGTAAATCTTGGTTAAATTACATGACTATACTATAATTTTATGGGATATTTCATGCTTAGTCCTGTGGGCATAGTGGATGGTTGGTAATAATTTAAACGTGAACAAAATCTAAATTAATTTAATTATTATTTTAGGGCAAATATTAATGATTTGCTTACATTTCTTAGTTGTGCTAATTCATGAGAATACTTGAATGTTTGTTTCTGGTTATGGGACTATGGGTTGTGAAAACTAGTAATAATGATGTTTTTCAAAATTGGAAGGTGTTGATAAACTGATTATAATGAGGCAAGATAAGTAGTGAATAGGTTGGGAAAATTTAATTGAATTGGTGGATGGTAATACAAGCTGAGCCATTGGGTGATGAATAAGTATATGCAAAAGCCTTGCCATAATCTTATAATTATTAAGGATTGAATTATTGTGAACAGGTTATAAATCACTAGATTTATATAAATGTTTGGTTAATATTTGTACTACATGCTTGTAAATATGAGTATTTAACTTTTATTGGAAAGATAATAAACTGGCCAAATAATTTATCGTAAATGTTATTAAATAATAAAATCATTGTATTTAAGGATAAAGACTGTGTTGTGGTGAAAGTGGTGATATGTGTAACCTTACTTGATGATTGAACTTAAAACACTAGGGTTGGTTTAATATAGATGAAAACCAACTTGTTTTACATGTGTATGATAACCGTTCCTTTGTCTTACTTGTTATAATGCAGGCTTAAGGAAAGTGAATGACTATTTGATATCCTAAGTATAATTTAATGCAATGAACTTATATGAAAAGTTTGTTAGTTTTACCTGTGTTATCCCTATATCATTGTGGTGGTGATTGTTGGGATATTTGTTACTTATTGAGGGATGTACCGATATTTGGACTTCTTCTCAAGATTTATATTATTATTGTGGAATGTATTGGTATTTAGACATATTCATGGGATTTATACTTATTACTATAGGATGTATCAATATTTGGACATATTCATGGGATTTATACTTATTATTATGGGATGTACCAGTATTCAAACATCTTTATGAGAAATATACTTTTTATTGTGAGATGAGTTGATAATGGACATCGTCACAGAATTGGTTGGCTCGAGTACCATTCTAGTATAGTATATATGATTCAGTGGTTCCTTGAGTGGATAGATCTTAGCTATTTTCTTGTTATATAAGTTAGTTCCTTGAAGTATATCGAGTTTATCGATTTACTTATTATAAATGATGGTTACTTGAGTGGACTGGGCTTATCTGTTTACTTGTTATATTTATTGATTCCTTGAATAGACCGGGCTTATCTATTCACTTGTTAAATATGTTGGTTTCTTGAGTAGATCGGGCTTATTTATTTACTTGTTATATATGTTGATTCCTTGAATGGACCAGACTTATTTGCTTACTTGTTATATTTAGTGGTTCCTTGAGATAGATCGGGTTTATCTATTCAATTGAGAATATATATATATATATATATATATATATATAGATGACTTCTTGAAAGAATGAGGGTATGCTTACAGCCTTGTTGAGTTTATTGGGTCCTTTCATGGTCTGGGATAAATTGCAAATGAACGACGTGGTTTATCAATACCTTAAGCATTTGGGACAGGGTTAGTGTATTATTATGGAGTCATGGTTTGTTGACTTGGTTTATACCGGTAGTCAAAATATTAACTTAAAGTTGTTGCCTAATTGACTTGTATTTGATTAAGCTTTGTGGTTATTAAAAATGATAAGTGTTCCTAATGGATATAAGTTACTTGAAATGTGTTTATGGGCATTGATCTACCAGTCTATATTGTTGAAGATTAGGTAGACGAGTGTTGTTGTTTTGCTACTTAATTTCCCATGACATATAATTAATCCCTAAATAACCGGGTGCTATTTCATAACTAGAATATCGAAACAAGGTTAAGAAAATATTGGGAAGTTAATCCTTATAGTTCTATCTCGACTATGAAGTTGTGTGCACTCATATTTAGCCTAGGCCAGAGATCTAAAGGTTGGTGTATTGAGTGGGAAATAGAAGTTACTTACATTAACTGATGGCATGACCTGTAGACTAGGGGATTTAAACTGTCACATTATGTGTACATGATTTATCTTGAATTTATATATTATATGATATATTCTTTAACATTGTTTGGCCAATGATACCTACTAATACGTGTTGTTTATACCGATGTTACACTTGCTATACCATTTTTGGAGTTTAGATTGGTTGTAAGATCACTTGATATTTCTCATTTGACATAGATAGTGATCACTAGAAGCTTCTACTCCTTTAATTCCAACAGTTGGGGTTGTGTCTTCTATTTGTCTTTTTCTATCATAGAAGCTCATGTAAATGTTTAGATCAGCTCGTCAAGAAAGGTGTTTTTATTATCCTCTGTAATTTGAGCAAGATTGTATATTTATCAGATTTTTAAGACTTTAATTAAAATTATTTATAACTTCCACATGTATTTTGAAATGAGTGGTAAGGGTTCTCTAATCTAGGTGGATTAGAGTATGTGCCCTTACGATCCAATTAGTTTGATCATAACTGTTGGTATTAAAATGTAGGTTACTGGTCTCCCAATACAAGAGCAAATGTTGAGTGGATTCCGACGAATTGGTGTGTTGACATCCACATCTAATCTTCAATGAGCTATGAGGCATTTTAGGAAATTATGTCATTTATTTCTCTCCTTCCATGCAAAGTGTATTCTTGTTTGTATAAGTTGAGTCCAATTGGTATCGCCAGATTCTAATTTGAATCTTAACAAGGTAAATCAATGTTGTTTGACTATATTTGAAATGACACAAGCAAGAGAAATTAGAACTGAAAAGGTTTAAATCTGTATCTAGTCATTGAGGTAGTGTAAACTTATGGATAATCGACTAATGGTAATCCATGGGGATAATAAAAGATAATAAAAAAAGAATGTTCAATTATGAAACTTCAGTGATTGAGGAACATTGAGTTAGTAATTTAAGTAGTTGTAACCTAGTTGTGAGGCTAAATAAGTATATCTCATCCTTGGGTAATAACTAAAAAGTTGGTTGTTTATAAACAACTGATTGTTCTAGGTCGAAGAGGCTAATGTGAGTTATGATTGAGAATTTATATGTTAATAACACCATAATGGTATATTGATTGTTATTTTTTCAATGAATCTTTCCATTTTCATAGGTAAGTCTAACGCACAAAGAATTTAGTATAAGATTTTCCCTAAATTGGGAGTCAAAATTTTTAGGCTAGGCTAGGCTAGTCTTGGATGAACTCCAAGAGAGGTATGGTCTAGGAAAACCGAGAAATGGATTTTAAGATTTTCCCTAAACATGTTTTTATGTTTTTATGTTGATAAGGAATTCCTAGGATTTTTCAAAAGTGAATTCGGGTAAGTAGAACTCTGATATCAAACTTGACGTAAAGAGGTTATTCTGAAATGTCATGGTTTGAGGGTGCATTGTGAAAAGGTAAAATTGGGAGAAATCCTAAGTTTCTTCCTTTCCACACCCACTATAGTATGTGGAAGGCCTCTATGATGATGTTGCTATAGCAGAATAATTCCTGCTATAGTGGGAGTCAAACTCGGGCAATCCACCATAGAGGGTGAGTTTCACTATACTGAGGTTTCTATAGTGGTATATACAAGGTCTTGATGTTGAAATTAATCATTTTTCTCCATGTGTAGATGTTTCTAATAATGAATTCCCAATATTTCATTCTTATACCAATAAGTAAAATAACTAATTCGTGTGTGAATGTTTGGTTCTACATTTTCTTATCATGAAAAACCTCGATAGAGAGGCTTAGCGTAAATATGATTTAGTTGATAAACAATAGTTATTTGGTAAACAAATTGAAATTCAAGAAACTCTAAAAGTAGTGTCCTTCTAATTCCAACCTTGTGTTTCTCATCACTCAATGCCCATTACAACGATGAATGAATGGTAAATTTGTATCAAATGTAATAACTCATTGCATCATTACTGAAAATATCTCCAGGAAGGTTATTAATCATAGGTTTTAGGATACATTCTTTGTTATCAAGTACATTAGTTATGAATAAAGGTCCTATAATACCCCTACCACAAAGTTAACTTGGACGTGTCCTTACTGATTTATTTTTGGGTTATGTTTAAAGTAGGGTCAACTTTAAACAATCGCTCCTAAAATATAAGTAGGTATGGGGCCTAATATCCACTAAATTAAAAATATCTAAATCTTTTTTCCAATCTAATTGATTAATTGTTAATCCACTTTCTATGTAAAAAGTTATGATTGTTTTTACTGAAGACTGTCCATTTTGAAAAGTAGAGGCCATCATAGTAGGATTAGGACACTATAACGGGGATGCTGGGAATTTTCTACCATAGTGGGACAATAACAGTTTATAAGTTTATTTTGATGGGTTTCCGACCAAAAACTCTAAAATATCATTATGAAGCCCTAGAGGGGCGATTTGCTCATGGCTGTGGTGGAAATTCTTCATTGTGGTAAGATTTTAATCCCTTTTAACTTTGATTAATTTGTCCATCTTCTAGAATTATTAGAATGGGAAGTTATGATGAAATTCTTGTGGTTTAGAATCCTAGGTTCATGAAATTATGGGGAAAACCTATGGATATATGTATTTAACCTAGAATTAATTTTTGATTATAAATTAACTCTTCCTCGTATGAAATTATGGTTTAGAAATATGAATTTTGATGGTTGAGGACCTTAAATTCTATAAAGATAGGGCCTTTAACTTTAAAACTCGATTAATGGAGATGGATTGAGTTTGATAGAGTAAGCTTGTGGTTAATTTTCCCTTGGATATTGTTATGAACCATAAATGAGGGTATAATGAGTGAGTTTGAATTTCTAATATATTTATTTGAAGAGTAATTGATTAATTACTATTATATGTGTTCTTTATTAGATGATTTTGCCTTCAAAATCGTGAAGAAGAAGGAAGATCATCCATGATATATCTTACTTGTTGCAACAGCTGGATCCCAGGTATGCTAGGATTAATGTGCAGTAAATCTTGGTTAAATTGGACAACAATAATGTAGTTTGATGAGAGATTTAGGCTTGTGGACATGATGAATGGTTGGTAATAATTGAAATATGAACATGAATGGAATCTATATTGGTTTATTTATTATTTTGGGGAAAATCTTAATGATTTGAGGATTATTTGTTAATCATGCTAATTCATGAGAATACATGTATGTTTTGTCCAGTTATGCGTTTCAAAAACTAGTAACTAGTAATTATGGTACTTTGTGAAATTAGAAGTTATTTGTAATAACCTAAATTTGTGAATTTCTATATTTATGTGTTTTGACCATTTTGCCCTTTCCTGTAGTTTCTATATGTTGATTTTTGGTTTGGGATGATTGGAAAAATTCTCAATGTGATTGGGAACGATCTATATGAGTTTGTGGTTTTTAGAGGCTTGAGAAGCCCTATGTTGATTTCGGTCAACATTAGTGGTTCTGAGTGTCAAATGGTAATTTGAACTGCACAAACAGATTTGGAATATCAAATTTGGGTTAGTAGCATGGTAGGTTTGGGTTTGGGACCTTTATATATCTTCTTGAACCATTGTTTGGAAAATAGTGAAAAGGGTCTTGAGGTTCAATTCATTGAAACAGCCTTTTTTTTTCAAAAATCCAAAGTCACCATTGAGTTAGGAACGTCGAAATTAGCCTACTTGCATAGTTTGTTGTCATTCTCAAAATTTCAAATGAATCCTATGGGGTCAACCGCCAACTTTTAAACTTAGCAAAGTTGCTAATGCAACCGCTTTAGAAGCCAAATACAACTTTAGTGATGGTCGCTTAAGACGAAAAACACCACTTTACAGGTCAAGCATGATTGTCGCCTACCACTAAACTGAACACTTTATCACTTTAGCGAGTGCTGCTTTGGTGGGCCTAGCCATGTAGACTTAAACACTTTAGTGATCACCCATCACTTTAGTGGTGCCGAATTAAACGACCACTTGACCGCTTAATTATCAAGAGCTAGGACGATATGAAACCCATTTTCATATTTTTTCCTCTATTTTTGACCTTCGAGGTTTTGGTATGGATGATTCTTGAGGAATTCTTCACCATTTGATATTGGGTAAGATCAAAACCTTATTTTCATTACCTTATATCAATTATATCATCGAAAATACCTTTTAATCATGATTTCATAATGGAAATTTTAGGGTTTTACTGGTAAAGCTTAAAAAGGATTTTTCATTAATTTGGACCCTATTTTTAACATATTTCTGAATGGGTTTTAACATGTAGACTCCTATAACCTTAGGAAAGGTATTTCTAAAAATAAAATTCTAGTTTTATCCTTTTTATTTTCAAACTTACTTTTCAAACCCATTTTGGACCCGATTCAAATATTGCCAATATGGATATCGTTAGCTTTGTTTTAATGTGTAGATGTTATATTTACATGTTGTAGTTGATTTTTAAGCCATTCATAAAGGGAAGGCTCTATGTTGAAGCACTTTAAGCCGGGATTTCATAGTTTTCAGGTAAGTTATTGCTTAACTTCTTTCAGGTTAAGCTGCGTAGTTAATAAATTGGTAAAGCATGCTATGGGTTGGGGAAAATAATTATGGGGATTATATTTTGATATTCTTACTAGTGTTGTGTCTTTGTGTAGGGGCACATACTCTATTGTTATTGACTTATGATATTTGATATCTTGTGATGCCTATATAGGGGCTTTATTTAATGTCATTGGCCATTTATATGCATTTAAATGCCTTCATTCTAGATATAATGCCTGTGCCTAACTAGAGTTGATAATCTTGAATTATGGACATGTATTGAGTTGATTTCTAAGCTCACTTATATATATACATATTTATATATATATATATTCATGTTGGATGTATTAATTATCATCTTATTGATTTGATTGTGTGCACTACATCCTCATTCCATATATATACATTCATGAGATACTGGTACCACTGAGAAATACTATTTTTGAAAGAAATGAGACACTTTTATGAAAAACCGTCTTTGTGAACATGAGCTGGAGAGGTGAGTTATGATTGAGATATGAGATATAGTATATGGGTTGTGAACTCCCCATGAGTCCTACCAAGTAGCTATGAGCTCGGTGGGTATATACATAAAGTTATGTGATGATGTTCATCATTTATCCCATCAATATTGCATTGCATTTATTTTCATACACATTCTTTTTTGATTTGTTTAGCTTCTTTGACTTGTTCTTGGTTTCAGTGTATTTTTATGAATATATATGTAGTTCCCATTTTTTGTGTGTATATATATATATATATATTGATGTGACATACCATTTAAGACTTTTTAACTTGTAGGCGACGTGCTCATAGTATTATTATACTTATCTTATTTTCTGCTTTGTTCAGTTGGCCTATGATACCTACTGAGTCCATGTGGACCATACTCATCCCTACTATGTCCTTATGTTGTAAATACTATTAAGAGCACTTCATATTGTGGTTTACCTTGTTTGGAGATTCCAAATTTTAATGTACTGATTCACTCTAATGTTGAGGCTAATTTGGACCTTATCTATCCTTATATGTCTTTATTTTAGTTTTTAGAGATGTGTATTTTCAGTTTGTGAAGATTGTATTAAATACTCTTATATTATGACACTGGGTTTTGGGTGACTTATGTTATTTATTTCAGACTTCTGCTATTATAATATTTGTATGGGTTTGACTTTATTCCAAAAGTTTCTTCTTGGGTTTTATTGTTTTATTTTTTATTTTACTTTATCAGTTTGGATGATTTCCTTACTTATCAAGGTTGAGCCGCACTAAGTGTCATCTTGACTAATTTATGGATCATGACAAATTAGTATCAGAGCAGCTAGGTTCACCAGTCTTATAAGTTTAAGAGTAGGATGTCTAGTAGGTTCTCATGAATTGGTACGTCGACATCCGTATTTATCTTCAAGAAGCTATAATATGACTTTAGGAAAAACATATCTATTTTGATTCCTAATTGTTCTAAGTTGTGTTCCACTCTTTTCTGTGAGATGATGAGGGCTAGATCTTGAAAAGCTAGGGAAGTTGAGAAATCACTCGAGGATAGAGCTCAGACTAGAAGGAGAGGCAAGGGTCATAGATAGCCTAGAGGTAAGGTTCGAGCATGAGAAGTTGCCCTATTTGAAAATGTGCTAGGTAGACCTCTTTCAAGATTGAAGTTAAGTATGCTTAAGATGGTTGTAATATAGGGGATGCAGGGCCAGCTTATGTCCCACAGGGTTTAATTGATACCTTAGTGCTTCAGGATCTTTTGGTTCGTCTCTTGAGTCATTTGGAGGGTGTTTCGTTGAGTGTACCTGGAGTTTCTCAAGCTTTAAGTGATGTTACACCATTAGAGCTATATTATGCTTATGATATTCCTACTTCTGGGGTACAACCATCATCTATGGTACCTCCACATTTGGAATCTTCTTCTAGTAGACTTACTATCCATTTGATTATTTTAGATACAGTTATGTCTTCTGATGATCAGAAGATATATAAGAGGTTTATTCGGTTGGGTACGTCTAAGTATAGTAGAGATATTAGCGAGGATGCCTATGAGGTCTTGATTGATTTCCAGGAGAAGTTTCCTAATCTTAGATCCCTTCAGTCTCATGGAGTTGTGTATGCTACCTATCAGTTGTTGGAGGTTTCTAGGATTGATGGAGGTCATTTTCTAGTTATAGTTTTTGGATATTCCTACTATGACTTGGACTCAGTTTTCTAAGGCCTTCTTAAAGAGATTTGTGCCATATGGCTTGAGAGATCGATTTCATGATGAGTTTGGTAACATGGAGAAGGGATCTATGACTATGGTTGAGTTTGAGGCTTATTTTTACACTTTATCCAAATATTCAGCCGCTAGAATCTCTACTAAGTCTAAGAGCATTCAGAAGTGTATGAAGGGGTAAGATGGTACTTATTAGTAGGCTACAACCCAGATGGTAGTTTAAGGGGCCTTTTTTCAAAGTATTACTAAGCATGCGAAGATGACCAAGTCTATTGTTCAGGCTACTCAGGGAGGCACCAAGAAGGTGCATCGTCGGGACATTCCTCCAAATGTATAGATTTATCTAATATAGGTTCTCTTGGGTATCATGTAGAGCAGTTTAGGCTGCATTGTAAGGATTAGGTTGGTATACCCGTAAGGTTTGCACCTTCTGGTAGTCGGGCATCATTTCAAGTGGGTGGAGGTTCTAGGATTGGTTTGTTCATCTAGGGTAGTCATCTAGTTCATCCAAACCTTTACAAATCACTTCAGGGTATATAGGATGTTTTTTTTGTGATGACTTTAGACACATGGCCAAGGATTACCTTCAACGTGTGTATTCATGAGAACCCTCAAAGTTTTGGGGCCTTGAAAATGACTAAGTCCCCTACACTTAGTGAAAATTTCATGCCTTGGATCCCCTTAACATGCAACTAAGAAATGTAGAAAAAAGGTACTCGGGAATTACTGATGAGGCTGGGACTGAGCACCTGAACCTATATTATAAGACAATGTAGCACATAAATGTATATGTGGATCAGCACTTGGCAATGCACTGACTATATGGGGGTGTATGCATTTACATAAAACAATATCAATACTCTTTAATCAAATCATGCATGCAAATAGGAATGACTAACATGGCTTGAATAAGTCTAAAATGTAAAGCTCATAAATCATGAAGAATGAAGCATGTAACACAAATCTCGTAAGTCATTATATTTTGGCTTTAAAATCTGTACTCTCCTCTTATTCTCATTACTCATAGGCTGAAGGAAACTTTAAACAATACATTCAACTCATGCATATATCTCATGGGGCGTAAAACTTCTTAAATGCTCAAGAACTTATAACTCATTTGAACTCAAACACTTGAAACTCAAAATCATATAACTTTTGTTTGAAAATCGGTGATCAACTCGTATTAGTAGAGAAAAATACTTCCTTCTTTGGAAAATACTCAAAGCAGTTCATTCTTTTTTTAAAATATCTCATCCCAAAGATTTAGGGAAAATATTCTATCTCAATGGAAAATACTTTTGTTTAGGGAGGTTCTCTTAACCGACATAAACCATACGAGCTACATGGAGTCCAATGTCTTGTCCTCCTAATATCACGTGGTAGAGTGGATTTCAAAACTCTATGACCATTAGGTCAAAAAATTTCTCAATAATCACAAAATACTCAAATCATGGGTGCTTATACCACAATAGTTCATAAAATTGCAAGTCTCAAGTAGGGCTTAGTGACCCATAATTCCATCTCAAGTTAAACTCATCATAATGCATATTTGATAGCATATAGATTCATAAATCATATAGAAATCTGTAATTTATAGAAATTTAGCTCATAATCTCAACATACTCATATACTTCAATTGCTCAAGCATTTCAACTATTAACTTCTCAAGGATTAAAATCATGGGGTATAGACCCAGCTGCAATTTCTCCAGAAAACATGTAAAAATCATGCCATTAGACTCTCAATTCATGGGGAAACATCATAAGCTTGCAACCAATAACAATGGGTGAAAACCCCCAATTCAATTTAATGTAAAATCTCATAAATTGCAGAGAATTGTAGTTTAAATAAGAATTTGGGCACAAGGGTGAAAGGATTACCCTTGTTCAAAACCCCACATACCTTGAATTAGAAGCTTTGGATGAAATCTTGCTTTTGGGACTCTATTCGTACTCTTGAATGAGGTTTCTTGAAGCCCTTGACTTGGGAACCTTGAATCTTGACTCAATTTAGAAAATCTATGGTGGATTCTTGAGATTCTTGGAAGTGGTTTTGGATACTTAGGGTTTTTGTTGAGAGAAAACTTGAGAAAAACTTCATAGAATGCTTGTAAATGACCTTAATTTGGTGTTTGTATGGTATAAGAGGCTTGGAAAAAGTCCAAAGTGCCCCTTTTAACTTTTGTACGAAGCTGGAAAAGTTGAACAAGGAACCTAATTTTATGGGCCACCGCCACGCATCACTATTGCGGTGGCTCACTAGAAATTGACAAATGGAAATCTGGGAGTCACCGCGACGCAGAGCCATCGCGTTGTCCCACTAGTTAGGACCTGGTACTTCAGCGCGACGCGTCACAATCGTTCTACGACATTGGAAATTCATTATTGAGAAATTAGGGTCCTCTGTGATGTGCCACTATAGAGAAATTCCACTGGAATTTGACAATTGTCAAATAGACCCTCTCTGCGACGCGCCTAGCACTAAAATGACGTTTTTTTACGACTAGGACTTAAATTATCCATAACTTCTTACCCAGGTATCAGATTTGGGCGAATATTATATCGACAGAAAGCTTATCAAATTTCCTATGTGATAAAAAGTTAAAATTAGGGAAATTCTATATGGTTAACACAACACTGACTTAGGAAGTCACTTCTCAATCTTTTAGGGCCGAAATTACGCCTCACCTGACACACCCTAAGGCTCATTCTACGAGAGAATTTTGCAGGGTCTTACAATATCTCCCCCTTGGAAACATTCGACCTCGAATGTCGCTAGTTAGACTAAGAACACAGGAAAAACTGAGTATACATAGCTGAAATAATTTGCTAAACGGGCTCAAAATCTTCCTAAACTCTTAAATGCCTCAAAAATTGCAAGAACTCATGTAAGAATAGATACATAGCTGCACTTTAGATTAGAAGGGATGAATTAAGGAAGAATAATACCTTCGGCTTGATCTGAACTCACGGAGAAGACGTGCAGGTACTTGGCTCGCATGTCTGCTTCTGCCTCCCCAGTAGCGCCCTCAACTGACTCGTTCCTCCACAAAACTTTGACAAAGGGAACCTCTTTGTTCCTCAGTCTACGGATCTGAAAGTCTAGAATCTCAACAAGAATCTCATCGAATGAAAGACTATTCGGGATATTAACACTCTCTGAAGGATCTACTACCACGGAATCACCAATGTACTTCTTGAGCATGGATACATGAAAGATAGGATGAACAACTGACAATTCTGCGGGCAACTCAACTTCATAGGCTACTTTACCAACATGGCTCAAGATTCTATAGGGGAAAACATAACGGGGGCTAAGTTTCCCCTTTCTACCAAACCTCTTCACCCCTTTCGTGGGTGAAATCTTTAGGTACACCAAGTCACCCACCTCAAACTCAAGATCCCTTCTCCTCACATCGGTATATTACTTTTGATGACTCTGAGCTATCTTCAACCTTTCTCTAATCAACTTCACCTTTTCCATAGCCTCAAATACTGCATCAGGTCCAACTAAAGTAGCTTCACCCACTTCAAACCAACCTATGGGTGATCTACATCTCCTACCATACAATGCCTCAAATGGTTCCATCTCGATGCTAGCATGGTAGCTATTCTTTTATGCAAACTCGATCAGTGGAAAATGCTCATCCCAACTACCTTTGAAATCTAGAGTACATTCCCTCAACATATCTTTCAAAGTTTGGATGGTCCTCTCAGCCTGACCATCAGTCTGTGGATGAAACACGGAACTTAAATGAACTTGGGTACCAAGACCCCTGTGGAAAGCTCTCCTAAACTCAGAAGTGAACTAAGTACCCCAGTCATAAAATCCATATTCACCTCTTCCCACTTCCAAGTGGGAATACCAAACTCTTGCATCACACCACCAGGTCTTTGGTTCTCTATCTTAACCTGTTGGCATATTGGACACTTTGCTACAAACCCAGCTATATCCTTCTTCATATCACTCAACCAATAGATTTCCCATAAGATGCAGTATATCTTGGTAGCGCCAGGATGAATAGAATATCGTACGACATGTACTTCAGCCATAATTCTCTTCCTTAAATCATCAACACAAGGAACACACAATCTTCCCTACAATCTCAGCACGCCATCTCCCCCTTGGGATAAAACCTCTACCTTTTTGTCCTTAACTTACTCCTTCAGTCTGACCAAATGAGGATCTCTATCTTGCTTCTCCTTCACTTCCGAAACTAAAGAAGATTCAGAACTGCTTTGCACCAAAGTACTTCCCTCACTGAATCAAGCAACCTAACACCCAATCTAGCTAAACAATGCACATCATGAGCTAACTCTTTTTTACTTTCCTCTACATGAGTAACACTACCCATAGACAATCTGCTAAGGGTATTCGCCACTACATTGGCGGCCTTGCCTGGGTGATACAATACACTTATATCATAGTCTTTTAACAACTCTAACCACCTCCTCTGCCTAAGATTCAACTCTTTCTGAGTAAACACATACCGCAGGCTATTATAATTAGTAAACATATCAACATGAACACCATAAAGATAGTGTCTCCAAATTTTCAAAGAAAAGACCACAACAGCTAACTCAAGATCATGGGTTGGGTAATTCTTCTCGTACGACTTTAACTGTCTAGAAGTATAGTCTATAACCTTACCTCTTTACATTAACAGACAACCCAAACCAATTGTAGAGGCATCACAATACATCATAAAACCATCTGTACCATCAGACAAAATCAACACAGGGGCTAAAGTAAGTCGAGTCTTCTACTCCTAAAAACTCTTCTCACAGGAATCTGACCATTGGAACTTAACTTTCTTTTGGGTCAACCGGGTCATAAGAGACACAATAGAGGAGAAAGCTTTACCAAAACGGTGGTAGTAGCCCACTAGACCTAAGAAACTTTTAATATCATACAGAGAGATAAGTCTAGGCCAATTTCTTACAGCTTCTGTCTTTTGGGGATCAACTCTAATACCTTCGGCTGAAACAACATGACCCAGAAAGGCTATAGACCTTAGCCAAAATTCACACTTACTGAATTTGGCGAACAACTGGTAACCTCTATGAGTTTACAAGACAATTCTAAGGTGATATGCATGATCATGCTAATTGCGGGAGTAGACAAAGATGTCATCTATGAACACTATGATAAATATATCAAGATATTATTTGAACACTCGATTCATGACGTCTATAAAAGCTATTGTGGTATTGGTTAGCCCGAAAGACATGACTAGAAACTCAAAGTGACCATAGCGGGTTCGGAAGGCTATCTTTGGAATATCACATTCCCTCACTTTAAGTTGATGATAGCCGGACTAAGGTCTATCTTGGAGAAATAACTTACACCTTACAACTGATCAAACAGGTCATCAATTCTCAGAAGAGGATACTTATTTTTTACTGTGACCTTGTTAAGCTGACGATAGTCAATGCACATACGCAAAGAACCATCTTTCTTCCGCACGAATAGAACAGGTGCGCCCCCAGGAGAAATACTGGGCCTTATGAAACCTTTGTCTAAAAGATCTTTGAGTTTCTCTTTCAACTCCTTAAGCTCAGTAGGTATCACATGGTATGGCAGAATAGAAATGGGATGAGTGTCGGGAAGAAGGTCAATCCCGAACTCTATCTCTCTATTGGGAGGTACCCGTGGGAGATCTTCCAAAAAAACATCTAGAAACTCATTAACAATATCAACTGACTAAATAGTTGGAGCCTCGAACTTAGTATCTTTGACTCAAACTAGGTAGTAGATGCAACCCTTGGATATTAGCTTTTTGGCTTTGATATAGAAGATAAAATGACTCTTGGGAAATACCGCACTCTTGAACCACTCAAAAACTGGCTCATCAGGGAACTAAAACTTGACCACACAAGTACGAAAATCTATAGATGAATAACAAGAGTGAAGCCAATCCATACCCAAAATAAGGTCAAAATCCACCATGTCTAATTCTATCAAATTAGAAAGTATGACTCTATGAAGAACAATAACAGGACAATATCTATACACTTGTTTAGCAACAACAGACTCCCCTACTAGTGTGGAGACTAGGAAAGGCTCAGGAATCCTTTTGGGAATTATTTTGAAATTCACAGCCACAAGTGGGGTCATATAGGAGAGACTTGAACCGGGGTCTAACAACGCATAAACATTAAAACAAAAGATGCAGAGCATACCAGTAACAATATCGAGAGAGTTCTCCTACTCTTGATGGGATGGTAAGGCATAGAATCTGTTCTGGCACTGACCGCCAGTAGTGCTAGATAAAGCGCCCTGAACTGGGGTGGGACGAGGGACAGGAGCTGGTGTACTAGTAGTCTGTGCCTAAGGTCGTTCATCTCTGGTCCCCTACCTAGCATACAGACAATATATAAGTATGTGGACCTACTTTCCACAACCAAAATAACCCCTCAAATCTATGAAACATTCACCGGGATTATCCCTACCACACTTAGCACAAAGAGGATAACGGGGCCTATTACTAACATTGTTCTGCGACTAAGACATAAAAGACCTGCTCCTTTTCTCCTTCCTGCCTCTACATGTAGGAGAACTATCTGATAAAGGCATTGGAATAGATGGGCATCTCTAAAACTGAGGGCGGTTTCCTCCATAAAACCTAGGCTGACTATAGTTATCCTGCTCAGATCTAGCCCTCTTGTTACCCATCACTCTGTCTCTTTCTCTAATATTATCTGTCTTTATCTACTATGCATGCATCATCAACCTAGACATATCCATATCCCTATGCAGCATCGCAATCCTATACTCTTTCATTACCAAACCAGAAACACCTGTCATGAACTTGCTCATACTAGCTCAGGTGTCAGAAATCAAATCAGGAGCATACTTGGCCAACTGGTTGAACTTCAAGCAGTACTCCTTAACATTCATGGAGCCCTACCTCAAGTCCATAAAATCCTCAATCTTTGCTTCCCTCATCTAAAGCCGAAAGAATTTGTCCAAGAATGCATCATGGAACACCTGCCAAGTCATAAGAGCAACATCTCTACCTCTACCCTTCCTCCATGATACCACCCAGTCATAAGCTATGTCCGTCAACCTGTAAGATGCCAACTCAACACTTTCTTCCTCAGAAATATGCATCACTTGAGTGATCTTTCTCACGTCCTCAAGGTACAACTGTGGGTACTTACCTGCCTTGGACCCATAAAACTTTGGCAGATTCATCTGCATAAAATCATAGATCCTAGAAGCAGCTACATTACCTCCCTAGTGATTTGCAACTGTAGCCTAGTTATTGGCCTGAACATTACCGGTGATTGCTTGGGCTAATGCCTGAAAGGCCGCCCGAAACTCAGTATGAGACAGTCTAATTCAAGGGATCAACGGGCTGGGGTTGCTCATTATTATTTTTGCGGGCATCCGCTCTTTGAAGAGGCATTTTTTGAAATAGGAGAGTATGAATTATAAGATGAGAGGGACAACTACAGGCATGATGGAATCTGAAAGAAAGAAATAACTTTTTTCTAAAACGTCATGTAGCCTCTTGCTCATAGATGTGGTGCGCTACAGACCGATGATCAAAACTCTACTCAACGCGGCTTGTCAGACTCCCTAGGATTCCTTTAAAACCCTAGGCTTTGATACCAAGTTTGTAACGACCCAAAATCACCTCCCGAGACATCACAAGGTGCTTAGGGCTACAAGTAGCCCCAAGCTAACCCTTTAAGCCTATCACTTCTTATAATAACTCATTCAATAAGAAATATACAAAACACTGGCACTGTCATATCAAATAAAAGGAAATACGAAGGTAATACTCGGTCCAAATGACCAAAACACTGGAAATCAAAACACAACCACAGTCTGATAATTAGTCTGACAAAGCCTCTACTACTCCGTGAACTAGAGAGCCATTGGGATAGGTCCTCAACTGACTTAAAATGAACTGAAAGTAATGGCATAAACACTCAAGTATTGAAATATCTGAAAATAGGCCCTCGAACCATGAGGACTCACCACTGGAGAAATATAGAAAAAAGGTACTAGGGAATCACTGACGTGGTTGGGATTGAGCACATGAAATTACGTTATAAGACAATGTAGAACATAGATGTCTATGTGGATCAACACTTAGGAATGTACTGAGTATATGAGAGTGTATGCAATTACATAAAACAATATCAATACTCTTTAATCAAATCATGCATGCAAATAGGAATGACTCACATGACTTGAATAAGTCCAAAATGTAAAGATCATAAATCATGTAGAGTGAAGTATGTAAGACAAATCTCATGAGTCATTATACTTTGGATTTAAAATCTGTACTCTTCTCTTATTCTCGTTACTGATAGGCTGAAAGGAAATTTAAACAATACTTTCAACCCATTCATATATCTCATGGGTAGTAAAACTTCTTAAATTCTCAAGAACTTATAACTCTTTTGAACTCAAACACTTGGAACTCGAAATCATATGACTTTGGTTTGAAAATCGGTGATCAACTCGTATTAGTAGAGAAAACTACTTCTTTCTTTGGAAAATACTCAAAGCAGTTCATTCAGTTTAGAAAATATCTTATCCCAAAGCTTTAGGAAAAATATTTTATCTCAATGGAAAATACTTTAGTTTAGGGAGGTTCTCTTAACCGACATAAACTATGAGAGCTACATGGAGTGCAACGTCTTGTCCTCCTAAGGAAGAAACCTTATTTTTGGGAGAGGCATCATACTCTTGCCAAGGAGTATAACCTTAACTCAGTTATCACTTATCTCAGCCTCAGGCCCAATCATCTCGGCCTCAGGCCCAAAATCTCAACCCACGGTGGCACATAGTTCTAGGGTAAGAAATCATAGTAACTTACCCAACTCAGTGCTAAATACTACTCCCTTTAGTTTATCTCTCCCATCTCATGAAAATCCACTTTCAAAATAATCTTATGGTTTATAAGAACCCAATAATCAAATCTATAATCTCATGTGGTAGAGTGAATTTTAAAACTCTATGACCATTACGTCAAAACAGTTATCAATAATCTCAAAATACTCATATCATAGGTGTTTATAGAATAATAGTTCATAAAATTGCAAGTCTCAGATAGGGATTAATGACCCATAATTCCATATCAAGTTAAAACTCATCATAATGCATAATAGACAACATATAGATTCAAAAATCAAATAGAAATCTAGAATTTACAGCAATTTAGCTCATATACTCAACATACTCATATACTTCAATATATTAAATATTTCAACTATTAACTTCTCAAGGATTAAAATCATAGGGTATAGACCCAACTGTAATTTCTCCAGAAAACATGTAAAAATCATGCCATTAGACTCTCAATTCATGGGAAAACATCAAAATCTTGCAACCAATAATAATGGGTGAAAAACCCCAATTCAATTTCATGTAAAATCTCATAAATTGTAGAGAATTGTAGTTTAAATAAGCCTTTGAGAACAAGGGTAAAAGGATTACCATTGTTTGAAACCCCAAATACCTTGAATTAGAAGCTTTGGATGAACTCTCGCTTTTGGGACTCTATTCGTACTCTTGAATGAGGGTTCTTGAAGCCCTTGACTTGGGAACCTTGAATATTGACTCAATTTAGAAAATTCATGGTGGATTCTTGAGATTCTTGGAAGAGGTTTTGGATACTTAGGGATTTTGTTGAGAGAAAACTTGAGAAAAACTTCATAGAATGCTTGTAAATGACCCTAATTTGGTGTTTGTACGGTTTAAGAGTCTTGGAAAAAGTCCAAAGTTCCCTTTTTAACTTCTATATGATGCTGAAAAAATTGAACTAGGAACCTGATTTTATGGGCCACCGCATGTAAAACCCCGCAAAATCTTACAGTTAAATTCAGCTCGTTTAGCTCCTTAAAGCTCTTTAAAGATCCAACACTTAGAAAATTTTGATAAGTGTTCAATACTTAGTCTCATTTTAAGCCTCCGAACTTTGGAGAATTATTTGACGACCTTCCTGACATCTGTTTTAAGACTTTGAAGTTTCGTTGCGATGGGGCAAGGTAAGAGTACATTCCGAGTGAGTTTTGGAATTTTCGGAATCCGTTTAGGGTTCGTTTGGATTTTGTACCATTAGCCAAAGGATATGAAGGGGCTCCGCCCATGGTATATCCTTTGTGGGAAATTCAACACCAAAGGTCCCGCCCAAGTTCCACAAGGCACTACCAAAGGCGCCGCCCAAGTATAAAAGGCTCTACCAAAGGCGCCGCCCTTTGTGTAGACTTTGTAACCAGTTTTTAGCATTACACTTTCATGTCTTAAGGGAAATTTGGTCAATTTATCCACCCTATATAAGCCTAATAACATGATATTTGGCCATAATTCAGCAACTTATACTCAATTTCTCTCAAAACTCTTAAGAACAAGCACTAGGGTTTTCATAGGAGGTTCAATTCCAAGGGAATTCACCGTCAATTTTCAAGGATGTTTTCGTCAATCTTCGTACAATCACAAGATAAGGTATGCATAGAGTTTATTTATGGATTCCTTTCATCCATGAAGCCCAACAACCTTCTTTTAAATTCTATATCATTATATTTATGTGGTGAATGGATTATGTTCATGTTATTGATGTTGAATGATTCCCAAGTTGGAATCTTTATGTGTTTTTATGAATCTATGATATCATATGATTTGGAAACATGTAAATTTGTTTTTTCATGATGAATAATTTATTGATTACACCTATGCCTAATTTCTGCATGTAAGGTGTTTGATAAAATGCCTAAAAGACTAGAAATCATGTATTATAGTTAAATTGTGACCTAAATGACAAATGCATTCTACACCCTTATGAAAACAATGACTTCAATGATATTGTTATGCATTATGATTTTTGATGGAATGTTCATGAAACTCGATTGATGGACTTATGGCATGTTGTTATATGCATTCCCTTCCATGTATAAGACTTTGAGAATCATGTATAGTATAAAATCCCCCAACTTATGTTATTATGAATTATGAATATTGGTCATGTGTTCAAGAAGAGTCAAGTCATGTTGTGTCAGTTTCCTTCTATCGAGTCATGGGGGTACTGTACTCGAAAAATATCATTGTGTGCCTAGAGCCAGAGTCATGTTTTCATGATATCCCTAGTCAAGCCATAATCCATAGAACTCATTCAGTCATGTGAATTAGGATAGCTCAGCAACCCAGATATCTCAGAAACCCAGAAATCTTAGAAATCTGTGTAATCCTAGTAGTTCAATAATCATAATGATCTCAGTACTCAGTAATCTTGAAAACTTCAGAATTCCCGATAATCTTAGTAACTTCAGTACTATCAATCAGTCTTCAGATCTCAGTAGTATTTGATATTAACGAAACTCAGTAAACTCAATTCAGCTCAGCTGAATCGTACTATCAGTATTAGCTCCTCCCAGTAAATCAGTTTAGTGTCTATTTAGTTTGGAGTAGGATTCAACACCGAGTGAACCCAAAGATGAGGATACACACTGTCATCCAGTAGAGGGTACGATCCTTATTAGTAACTCCTACATTCTAGAAATACGTAGCTAGAGTAGGTAGAGATGCACCCTACATGTTTAGGTATTTATACATCTCATTAGAATTTCCTATCAGGAGGGGTTTACAGAAGAACTCCCTGTCAGCGAGGGTATACTCACAACTTGTCTTTACCCGTGACATGGTACTGACACCCTTCTAGATGGGGTTCTAGATCGGACCCCACCAGTTCAGTTTTGGGGCATGTCGAGTAGATGACTATCTCCCACATTCTCAATTTTAGTCTTATTCTCAGTCTCAGTAATAAAACTCAGATAGTTTATTAGACTATAGACTATTAGATACAGTCAACTCAGATACAGTACAAAACTCAGTTAGTTCTATCAGATTTAGTATAGAAAGATATAGTCATTTATGTTATAAGTTATATCAGTTATCATACCTCATATTATCACTATTCGGCTTTAGGACTATCAGATAAAGTCAACCAGACTAGTTCTTCATAATTAGAACTCTTAGAAATGGTCACTCATGTATCAGTAATATAGTTTCATTCCATCAGTTCTCAGTAATATAGTATCAGTTCTTCACTTATCAGTGACTCAGCTATCAGGATCAGAAAACTTAGTGATTTAGTATCCCAGTATTCGTAATCTCAAATGTCAGGGTATCCATGTTATCAGTAGACTCAGTAGTTTGAACCTAGTATTCAACCCCATCATGATCTCAGTATCAGTTATGTATTCATGCATGTATTTGCACGTTCATATCATTCAGTCAGTTAGTATTGTTCATGCATATGAACCATTTGTATTAAGCCAACCTCACCTGTATACCAGTACATTCCAACATACTGATGTATTTGCGCTATGGTGTTTTATTTTATTCCGTAGGTTTTGGAGGACGAGATCCAGAGCGTCAGTAGTATTCCATATTTTAGCAGACAGAGTTAGCAGTGAGTCCTCATCATTCAAGGATGATATTATTTGATTATGTAATTCTTTCAGTACTTATCTATTTCAGTAGATGGAGTTAGTTGGGGACATATCCCATCAACTACTTATTCAGACAGTTAAAGGCTTTCAGACTATAGAATGTCAGACAGTTACTTCAGATTTGTTTTGGTATTGATTGTACCATTTTTCATACATTATTTTATCAGATGTCTTATTAAGTTTTGAACCTTATGTCCTTACAACTTCTATTCTACATTTACAGTGTATGTATACATATATTTTATAGTGTACAGGTATAAATATCAGTCATGGGTTAGCTTGTGGTCCTTCGGGGTCATAAGCACCGTGTAGCATTCTGGGTTTCAGATTCGGGGCGTTACAAACTTGGTATCAGAGCCTAAGGTTCAATAGTATCCTAGGAAGTCTGAAAGATGCATCTAGTAGAGTCTTGTACATGGGAGTGTTATGCACCATGCTTATGTGTAGGATGATATAAGACGTTTTAGGAACAGTTTCCCTTCTTTCAGTATTCATGTCGTGCCAGTGAGCATAAGCTCCAGTTAAACTCTCATTCTAATTCGCTTCTTTCTTTTATTTATAGAACATGCCTCCTAAAAGGACTAACAAAAGGGAAATTGAAAATCAATTAGCTCTTCAACCCATCCAACCAGATTCTCTGGATGAGCATGTATCTCATGAAATATTTAGGACTACATTTACTACTCTAGCCAGTTCAATCGCAGCTCAGAATGAACGGCTAGCTTCTGTTCTAGCCAACCCAGTGGCCAATGTTGCTGCAGTCAGTATTTGGGACTTCATCCAAATGAATCCTCCTTTATTCACCGGTTCTAAGACCGATGAGGATCAACAGAAGTTCCTTGACCAGGTTTAGAAAGTCACAGACATCATGGGAGTGACTTCCAGTGAGAGCGTAGAGTTAGACACTTATTAGCTACAAGATGTAACCCATATGTAGTATAAATAGTAGAAGGTAGACAGGGGTTCAGAGACAGAGCCCATAGAGTGGGAAGAGTGCTACAACCTTTTTTAAGTAGATTCTTTCCCCTAGAACAGAAAGAAGCCAAAGTGTTAGAGTTCATCAATCTCAGACAAGGTACCATGAGCATAAACGAATAATTCCTTAAGTTTATTCAATTAGCCAGGTACGCTCCCCATGTAGTAGCAGACATTAGATCTAGAATGAGTAAGTTTGTGGTAGGGGTATCAAATAGAGTCGTTAAGGAGTGCAGGAATGCGATGTTGATTGGTGAAATGGACATATTTTGGCTTATGGTCTATGCCCAGCAGATCAAAGAGCAGAAGCTTAAAAAGAAGGAGAGAGAAAACAAAAGAGCCAAACCAGGTAGTTATAGTTTTGCTCAGCATGGGTCACTGGGTGGTAGCCGTTCTCAGTTATTTCAGAAATGTTCAACCCCAGTTTACTCTTCAACTAGTGCACTAATACCAAAGTTCAAAAATGACCATAGGAATGAGGCATCAGGATCCAATGCCTAGAGTAGTGAGAGCAGTATTCTTACTCATCCGCTTTGCGAAGAGTGTGGTAAGCATCATAAGGGGGGGTGCAGAGCTGGCAGTAATGTCTATTTCGGTTCTGGTAAGCTAGGCCATAGAGTCAGAGATTGCACCCAGTCAGGTTATCAGAGTCATCTCCGCTCCTCAGCTCAGTCCAGTCCCATGAATCAGCAGGGTTCACTTTCAGTGCTATCAGTGAGCAATGCCCAAACAGACTTCATTCCCTTCAGTCCCTGCAGGATCAGGAAAGTCCTCCAAATATAGTCACTGGTATGTTATAGACCTCCCATTTACATGATTGTTTTATCTTGTCTTATCATATTCATGGGTTTCTTTACTGTTGTAGCCTTTCATAGCAGCTTAACTTTAAGGTCAGAAAGTCAGGCCTTCAGATCCTAGTTATAGTTCCAGTATGTGTAAAAAATCACTTAGGGAAGATGATTCCTGACCTATTCTTATCTCAGTGCAATTGTTTTGTACCCCAGTCATCACCTTACCTATGCATGTTTCACACACCTCCCATAGGATCGTGTGCATGACGAATTCTAGTATGACGAGTTCCAATACCCTCAGTAGTATGAGTCATGCTCCTTGAACACAGAAATTTTAGACTTAGGTTATGCAGCTTATGACTCAGGCACTCATGTCATATTTTACCATATGTTCAGTCTACATTACTCATGCTCTACTCCTAGTGTTTAGTCAAGCTCATATTATATCATGTATACCCTCAGTTTAAATCTCTTCATAAATCCATAATGTTGGTATTCTGTTCCTCAGGCCTTAGTCAAGTGTTGAGTTTGATATAGTATTTGTTTGAGCATCAGATCCTTGCATATGTCAATCTTCCCCAAGTAGTTATCATTATCCAGTCTCTGTACTTCAATATCAGTCTAAACCTCATTTATCATAAACCAATATTCATTTCCTATATGAGTCCCAATTACAGACTAAGTTACAGTTTTTACTACAGTCTTAGACATAGTATAAGTCTCAGCCTCAGCTCAGAAGTCAGATCAGTACCATAGTCCAACTTCAGGTATGGCTTGACCAAATCATGTAGTTATTAATGCTTCATGTCATCGGTGTTTTAGTACCTCAGCTTACAAAATATTTCCAGACCATGTTATCGTCTGGCCTTGCGTCCTTGGGTAAGTCAGTATTTCACGAATTCACGCTTAGCTATCTCACATTACTTAGTTAGTCCTTTTCTCATGTTCATAACAAAAACTCCATATCCTTAGCCCAGTTATTCAGATTAAGTACCATTTAATCTCGCATGCTATTTACCTAACCATTAATCAGTCAGCAGATCAGATGAGTCAGTTGGTAGGGAAGTAGTTTAAATAGACAATACTTCGGTCTAGCAGTCAGTCAGACAAGTTCGTATAGTTTGGTTTCCCATCTTTCCTTCTATTTGTGCTATCCAGAATCTCATAAATGAAACCATTCTGAGATGAATCAACCTGGTAGATGCGGGCTCAACTTGGTTCATGTGTTATGCCTTAGTTTCAGATCTCAGATAATCAGTCACGATTATGTTCCTAGGTGACTTTTGCATCACCTCAGTTTTTCTCAATATCTCAAAAAATTCAACCCAACATTCTTCAAGGGACATAGTGTCCCAAGGGGGAGATACACTATAATTCCCCAAAACCTTTATAACATAAACATTACAATCTCTCTACTAATGTAATGAATCTAGTTTGGAGTAGGGGATACTTATAAGTTGACCCTTAAGCTCCAAGCTCAGTTACATGCCATGTATTCAAGACTCAGTTCAGCTCACGGGATTCAGTTCATGCATCACGTTCCAGTATCAGTCATGTACTCATATGCTCGCACATGCATACTTCTAGCATAACATGGGTTTATCATTACTTTTTAGTTTTCATAACAATTTTCTTGAACCTACTGAGTTCCATGTTCAAACTACCATTATGAACCTGATATCAGATTCCCATTGCAAACTTAGAGTCAATGACCATTGCACATTCAGTCATGCATTCATTTGTCCGATCAGTCATGTAATCATGCATCTAACATGCATTCTCATTGTGAGAAATTCAGTTTGTCAGAACATTCAGTCATGTATCCATGAGTCAATTATCCATGCATCAGATATGCATGAATTCAGATTATCAGCCATGCATCAGATATGCATGTTCCATATGTTATATTCAGCTCTTCAGTTATGTCAGTCATGATCTCATGTTTTTAGTTGTGTAAGTTCTATACGTGCTTCAGTTGATCTATTCTCCCATCTCAGTTAGTCTCATTCGAGGATAAATGTTTTCAGGGGGGAAATATTGTAAGACCCCGTAAAATCTTGCTATTAAATTCAGCTCGTTTAGCTCCTTGAAGCTCTTTAAAACACCAACACTTAGAAAATTTGGATAAGTTTTCAACATTTAGTCTCATTTTAAGCCTCCGGACTTCAGGGAATTATTTGATGGCCTTCCCGACATCTGTTTTATGATTTTCAAGTGTTGTTGCGATGGGGAAAGGCATGAGTACATTTCAGGTGAGTTTCAGACTTTATGGAATCCGTTTAGAGATCATTTGGATTTCGAACCAGTATCCAAGAGCTATAAAGGGGCTCCGCCCATGGTATAGCCTTTGTGGGCAATTCAAGACTAAAGGCACCACCCAGGTTTAACAAGGCGCTACCATAGGTGCCTCCCAGGTACAAAAGGCTTTACCAGAGGCACCGCCCTTTGTGTAGCCTTTGTACCCAGTTTTTCAGCTTTACACTTCCGTGTATTAAGGGCAATTTGGTCAATTTCTCCACCCTATAAAAGCCTAATAATACAAGATTTGTCCATAATTCAGCAACTTATACTCAATTTCTCTAAAAAACTCTCAAGAACTAGCCCTAGGGTTTTCATATGAGGTTTAATTCCAAGGGAATTCACTGCCAAATTTCAAGAATCTTTTCGTCAATCTTCGTAGAATCACAATCTAAGGTATGCATAGTATTTATTCATGGATTCCTTTCATCCATGAATCCCAAGAACCCTCTTTTAAATTCTATATCATGATATAAATATCATGATATTTATGAGGTAAATTCTATATCTATATCATGATACTGAGCTTGTGTACCAAGAGTTGGTAGATGGGTGAGACTAATTTTAGAGGAGATGCATTTTTTAGATAGAATGGGTGTGACCAAGTTGTGTCATGAGTAGAAGTATAATTATTGGTATGGTGGTATGAAAGAGGATGTGGCATATTTTGTAGCTCGTTGCTTATATTGTCAGTTAGTGAAGTTCGAGCATCAGATATTAGGTGGTTTACTTCAGAGATTACCCATTCCTAAGTGGAAGTGGGCGCGGATCACTATGGACTTTGTGTGTTGGTTCACTCATACTTCTCATAGTTCCGACAATATTTAGGTTATTCTGGATCTATTGACCAAATCAGCTTATTTTGTACTTATTCATATTTCCTTTAATTTTGAGAGTTAGCCTCTATATATGTTCGTGACATAGTTTGTCTTCATGGGGTACCCATGTATATTATTTTAGATAGATGCTTAGTGTTCACTTCTAGCTTCTAGCAGACTTTTTAGGAGGATTTGGGTACTAAGATTGATCTTTGCACAACTTTTCACCCCCAGAATGACGGTCACTTAGAACAACTATTCACATTTTAGAGAATATACTCTGCGCATTTGTTATAGACTTTAGAGGTCAGTATGAGCAACACTTGGCCTTAGTGGAGTTTTCTTATAATAATAACTATCATTTGAGTATTGAGATGGCTTCTTTTGATGCATATATAGTAGGCATTGTTAATCTTCTATTAGTTGGTCTAAGACATTAGAGGTTACACCTTGTGATACCAACTTTCTTTGCGAGTCATTAGACTTTGTTTAGATGATTTAAGATAGGCTTCAGTTATCCTAGTGTAGGCAAAAGAGTTATGCAGACCATATGCTTCATACCTTAAAGTTTGGGATTGATGATCGAGTTGTTCTTCATGTGTAGCCCATGAAGGGTGTGACGAGGTTTGGGAAGAGGGGTAACCTTAACCCATGGTACGCTAGAACTTTTAAGATTCATTGGATACTTTGGGAGGTTGGGTGAGTTGGCCTTACCCCTAGATTTTTCAGTAGTCCATCTAATTTTTCATATAACTATGCTTTGATTCTATATTTCGATGAGTTTCGTGTTCTTCGTGGGATTTGATTTAGTTGATGAGAGGTTGACCTTTGCTGAAGAGTCAGTCTCTATTTTAGCTAGGGATGTTAGATGATTGTGTTTTAGAGATAATCTTATGGTTAAGGTTCAGTGAAGATGACATCCTATTAAGGAGGCTACTTGGGATGCCTAGTCTAGCATGCATAGCGGTTTTCCTCAACTCTTTACCAATTTATGTATTTTCTTTCCTTTTATTGTGAGAATAAATAGGAATATTATGGGTGGATGTTGTAATGTCCTGAATTTGCAAAATTCTATTTTTATGTGTTTTGACCAGTTTTCCCCTCCCGCAGTTTTTATGGGTTGATTTTGAGATTTAGGGGTGGTTGGCATAATTCCCACTATGATAGGAATGATTTTTGTGATTTTGTGGTTTTTAGATGATTGAGAAGTCATATAGTTGACTTCGGTCAACATTCACTATTATGAGTATCATATGGGAACTGAGTATCAGTTTGGGTTCAAGACCTTTATATCTTTTTTTGACCCATTATCTAGAAAATAGTGAAAAGAGATCCTGAGGGTCAACATCGTCAGTGAGTTTGAAAATTCAAAATTAACCTAGTAACATAATTTATTTTCCTTCTATCACCTATTGCTAAAAGGGATATTTTACCACTTTAGTAGGTGACACATTAGCGGGTCTAGCCACGTAAGATAGAGCGTTGTAGCGGCCACCCATCACTTTAGTGATGACTACTTAAGCAGTCATTTGACCACTTTAGCATGCATAGTTTGGATGATATAAAAACCCTTTTTCACATTTTTTTCTCCATATTTTGACCTTTGAGCTTTGGATTTTGGTGATTCTTGAGGAACTCTTCACCATTTCATCTTGAGTTAGCTCCAAAACTTTACTCTTGTTACTTTATATTGATTATATCATCAAAAACACCTTTTAATCATAATATTAGAATAAAAATATGGGAGTTTTACTGGTAAAGCTTAAAAGGGATTTTTCTTCGATTTGTACCTCATTTCTAACCCATTTTCGCATGGATTTTTTCCTGTAGACTCTTTTAACCTTGGGGAAGTTATTTCTAAAATAAAATTTCAGCTTTACCCCTTTCATTTTCAAACTTATGTTTCGAACCCATTTTGTACCTAGCTTAAGTATGGGTAATATGAGTATCGTTAGCTTTCCTTTAACGAGTAGATGCTACATTTGAGTGTTGTAGTTTATTTTGAGGTCATTCATAAGGGGAAAGTTTCATATTGAAGCACTTTAGGATTGGATTTCATCATTTTAATGTAGGTTATGACTTAACTTCTTTCAGATTGAGTTGGCTAGTTAATAAATAGGTAAAGCATGCTATGGGTTGTGGGAAAATAACTATAGGGATTATATTTTGAGATTATTATTATTGTTGTATGATTGTTTTGGGGGATTATACTCTATTGTAGTTGACTTATGATATCAAATATTATGTGTTGCCCGTGTATGCGCTTTATTTGACATCATTAGTCTTAATAGCACATTTAAGTGTGTTTATTCTAGATAAATAGTTGTGTTGTGGCTCATTTGGATAATATAGACCTTATTTGAGAATTGGCTACCTTTATCATAATAGACATACCCAAGTAAGATTTGATATGAAATTAATGATGTCTTACATACATATTTATTCCGATGGTGATAATCATGAATTGTGGACAAGTTGAATTGATTTATAGGCTCACTTATGTATATAAATTTGTTGGATGGATTGTATATTAATATAAGTTGTTTGTGAGCATTACATCCTTATTCTATAGATATACATTCATGAGATATTTCTAATATTGAGAAATACTATTTTTAAAAGAAAATGAGATACATTTATGAAAACCCTTATCATGAACATGATTGGAGAGGTGATATTGAAATATGAGACTAATTATATGAGTTAAGAACCACCATAGGTCCTACCTGGGAGGGGAAAACTCGATAGGCATATACAGAAAGTCATGGGATCACTTCCATCATTCATCCTATCTATATTGCATTGCAAAGTATTTGCACACACATTCTTTCTTGACTTCTTCAATTTTCTTGAATTGTTCTTATTTTTAATGTATGATCATGTATATTTGTGTTGTTTCTATTTTTTTGTGTATGTATATATATGTGTGTATGTGTGTGTGTATTAGAACTGTTAGTATGAGCTATCATATGGGACTTTTCTACTTGGAGGTGACATGCTCATAGTATTATTCTACTTATCTTATTTTCTACTTTTCTTAGTCAGCCTATAATACCTACTGAGTACTAGGATCGTACTTACACTGATTGTGCCCTTTCAGTGTAGATCCTAGTACGAGCACTTCATGTGGTGACTAACCTTATGCAGTAATTCCATATTCTAAGGTACTGATTTGATCTTGTGTTCGAGGTTGATTAAGATCACATCTATTCTTATTTTTCTTTATTTTAGTTTTTAGAGATAGGTGTGTATTTATAATTTCCAAATATTATATTAGATGCTCTTATATAATGACACCAGGTTTTAGGAGACTTAAGATATTTATTTTAGACTTTCGCGATTAGTATACTTATATAACTTTGAATTCATTCTAAAAGTCTTTCCTAGGGTGTTATTTCTTTTATTTTTAGTTTATCTTTATCAGTTTGGGAAATTGGCTTACTTATCAAGGCTGAGCTATTATAAGTTCCATCTTGAACCTTTTTTGGGTTGCGACAGTATTGATGTAAATTGATTATAATGAGGCAGGGTCAGCTGTGAATGGATTGGGAAAGTTTTATTAAATTGGTGGATGGTAATCCTAGCTTAGCCATTAGGTGATAAATAAGTGTATGCTAAAGCGTTGTCATAATCGTTTTGTTATTAATGAATAAATTAAGGCTAATTTGTTATAAGTGACAAGATTTAACTAAATGCTAGGTCAATTGTTGTACTGTAGGTAAATATGAGTACTTGACTTTGCTTAGAAAGCTAATGAACAAGCTAAATAATTTCTCATGAATGTTATTGAATAATGAAATCATTATATTTTGGGATAAGGCCTGTGTTGTGGTGCAAGTGGTAATATTTACAAACTTACTTAATTATTGCACTTGAAATAGCATAGATGATTTAATGTAGTCAAAAACCAACTTGATTTATGTGTGCATGATAAATGCTCCTTTGTATTGGTTATTACAAGGCATGTTCAAGAAAAGTGAATGACTATTTGATATAAGTGTAATCACATGTAACAAACTTAGATGAAAATCTTGTTAGTTTTACAAGTGTTATTCCCACATCATTGTGATGGTAATTGTTGTGATATTTGTTTCTTATTGTGAGATGTACTGGTATTTGGATATCTTTATAGGATTTATACTTATTATTGTGGAATGTATTAGTATTTGGAAATCTTTATGGGATTTACACTTATTAATGTGAGATGAATCGCTAATGGACATCGTCATGGAATTGGTTGGATCGAGTACCATGTTGTACATTATCTATGATTCAGTAGTTCCTTAAGTGAACCAGGCTTATTTTTTTACTCATTCTATATACTAGTTCCTTGAAGTTGATTGGGTTTATCTGTTTACTAGTTATACATGTTGGTTCCTTGAGTGGACCAAGCTTATCAGTTTACTTTCCATATAAGTTGGTTCCTTTAGTGGACTAAGCTTATCTATTTACTTGTTATATATGGTTGTTCTTTGAATGTGCCGGGCTTATTTATTTACTTATTATATCTGTTGGTTACTCAAGGGGACCAAGCTTATCTGTTACTTGGTATATATATTGGTCCTTGACTACACTGGGCTTATCTGTTACTTGGTATATATATTGGTCCTTGACTACACTGGGCTTATCTTCTTACTTGTTATATATGTTAGATCCTTGAGTTGGGTTTGGTTAATATATACATATAATAGATACACACACATACACTTACTGATTTGTTGTGTTAACCAGATCCTTGGGTGGTCTGGGCTAAATTGCAAATGAATGGCATACATCATATAATGTATCAACTTATGTATTTGAGATAAGGTCAGTCTATTATTGTTGATTCAAGGTTTGTTGACTTGGTTGATGTTGGTAGTCAGTATCTTAGTTGTTGTCTGATTGACTTGTATTTGATTAAGCTTTGTGGTTGTTGAAAAGGTTGTGTTCCTAATAAATATAAGTTCCTTGAAAGGTGTTTATGATCTTTGATCTATCGATTGCTATTTTTAAAGATGTGGCAGGCAGGTGTTGCAATTTTGCCACTCAATTTCTCATGATCGTAAATGAGTCCCTAACTTCTAGAGTACTAATGCATAACTAGAATATTGACACAAGGTTAAAGAAATATTAGAAAGTTAGTCCTTGTAGTTCTAGCTCGGCTGTGAAGTTGTGTGCACTCATATTTAATCTAGGCCAGAGATTTGAAGGTTGGTGTATTGAGTTGAAAATGGAAGTTACTTATATTAAGTGATTGCATGAACTATAGATTGAGGGGAGTTAAAAAATCACATTATATGTACATGATTTATCTTGAATTTCTATATTATATATTATGTGCTTTAACCATGGTCGGCCGATAATTCCTACCATTACGTGTTGTTTATACTAAAGCTATACTTGTTATACCTTTTGGGGGTATATTCAGGTTGCAGAATCAATTGGTATTTCTCGAGTGATGTGGATAGTGATCTCCAATATTTCTACTCATTTCATTCCTACATTGAGAGTTATGTCTTCTGTTTGTCCTTTTCTATCTTAGAAGTTTTTGTACCTGCTTAGACCAAGTCGATAGGAAAGGTTTTTTTATCCTTTGTAGTTTGAGAAAGGTTGTATATTTTTCTGATTTTGAAGGCTTTCATTAAAAAAAATTATGACTATCACATATATTTTAAAATATGTGGTAAGGGTTCTCCTATCTAGGTAGATTAATATAGGTTCCCTCACAATTTGATTAGTTGGATCGTGATAGTTCATGATGAAGTTGGTGATGAGATTGATGCGATCGAGGAGAGAAAGATATGATGTGTGCATCATTCATACATGCATTCATTCATATGCCTTAGATATTTAATTATATTTATACATATTGTTGTCGGTTTCTTTAGTGGAATGGCTCTTTTATAATGGTAGTTGTGCATTGTAGTGAAGTGTAAATTCGTGGTTTTTCTTATGTTATGAATATACTTTTCCTTAATGTATATAGTTGTATAGGCGAGGTATACTGTAGTGTCTCTCCCTGTTGGGTTGCCAATGTCATAAGTGTCTTGGTGGTTGTAAATCTTGTGGTGTATTATGTTAGTTGAGTACCAAGGAGCTTTGTTCTAGTCAGGGGATGCCCTAATGTCCTATTTTAGTAAAGTTTGTAGGATGTTCTATAGTGGGTTAGAAATTGCGAAAATTAGGATAAGGAGTTAGGGAAGGTCTAAAGGAAGAGGATAAAGTCGATTGTCAAAAGACAAAGATATATGAAAATTTTAAATGGCAGGAAGGTCACCAAGATGCTAAAAGTGTTTTGTTAATAATTTCATAATTACCAAAAAATTACTTGGTGCTATGATTTCATCCCAATTACTATTAATGTTATTTGTTTCTGATACTGGTTGACCAATAATGCCTTCAAGTATGTATGGTTGTAATGATGCTACACGTACTATATCTCCGATAGAGGATATAGCCATAGTGCAGGTAAGTTGGGGTTTCTATAACATCAATGACGATCACTCTATAGCAGCTCCTGCCCTCTCTATTCTACATGGATGTTATGTGATGGACAACTTGTTCCTTGTGTAGTGTTCGTGTATCATCTTAGGCTAGTTTTTGGGGATTCACTATTGTTTATTTTCACATTTATTTTATGTATCAATTGTATTAAACTAGAACTAAATATATATATATATATATATATATGAGTTAACTAAATTATGTTCTTGAAAATGAATTGTTTTGACTTCTGCATTAAATAAATGATTGGGTAGTAAGTGTTCTCCTATCTGAGGTAGGTGTACATGGCTTAGGTCATGAAAAGATTGTATTAGAGACTGTGTTACCGGTCTTCTAGTACAAGAGAAAATGCCGAGTAGAGTCTCACAGATTGGTGAGTTAATGTTCACCTCAAATCTATATGCGGCTATAATACATTTAGGAAAATGTTTTACTTTCTTATCTCCTACCGTGCCATCTTAGTGTTGCTTTACCAAGTTGATTCTAATTTGTATCTAGCAAATTCTAATTGGTATCTCAACCATCACCATTAGGACTAGTTGGTATGATATGATATCTCACTAATGTTTGAAAGGTTAGAACAGGGTATTGCAACTAGTAAAGGTCAATAAGAAGTATGGGTGTTGAATTGTTATGTTATGAAATACTCTTGATATTGTGTTAAAACACTAGTCCTTTAAATATTTTGTTATGGTATGATATAATGTGATGCATAATTATTAACATAGATGGTTATTGTTTGATCATATTGTTACATATTTTTGGATTGTCAAACTTCTTGTAGCCCTCCAGATTTTTGCCTCTGAAATTTCTTGACTTTCGTGTTCACTGCCCAGGTAACGACTCACCTAACAAGTAATGAAGACTCATTATGATTCATAGGGATTAATTCATAGGAAAACCAGAGAGGAATCCCTAAGTATCTATTGATGTCACTACAAGCACCTCAAGAGTCGTACGGTGTGTCCACAAGTCGCAGGGAGGGACTCGTGACCAAACCATTGGAGTAGCCAATGTTTTTGTCCCAAATACAACTAGGAACACTATAAACCGTAAGGTCTAGTCATGAGTCGTAGGGTATGACTCGTGACCAAACCAATAAAAGTTGCCCTGAGTCACTGCCCATATGCAATGACTCGTACCCAGTCTTCATACATAACCCGTAACAACTAGCGACTAATTTTCTGCACTTTTAATTTAGGGTATTTTGGTTATTTTCCTCTTTACCAAATCATAACTCATGACCATAAAACATCTAAAGGGGGGGTTATTTTCATCACTTAGACAATAATCACAAACTACTCTTAAACTCTCTAATTCTCGAAGCAACAACAACTAGGGTATTAAAGGGATTGAGCATATAAAGGTCAATTTGTGTGGTTTTTCTCCAAATTCTTAATGTTCTCAGGCATGTATGTCTCCTAAAACTTGTATTTTCATTATGGCATGCATATGTCTTGATATTTCCATGGTTTTAATGTTTAGTTTTAAATAAAATGTTGAGGGTTTTGGATGGTAATTATTTAAATGTTTTTTTATGATTATTATGAATGATTCATGCTTTAAATTGATGGTTTGTGAACTCATTAGGGTGCATGGACATTGATAATGGGATGGAGGTCGTGGCTTCCCCCAGATAAATGGATTTTTGTAATGGAATTGGTAATAACCTCAACCCACTTGCATAATTATCTTGAAATATGGTTTTGCCCATTTTTTCTAAACAAATGCATTTCATAAAAGGTAAAGGACTATAAATGGATTTAAAAGGCCCTAGTGTCCATGATATGATCTTAAATTGGATCTTAGGTGTCTTCGAATCCCCCAAGTTGGTGGATAATTGGAATGAAATGGTGTAATTGACTTGTAGGTTCATTTGGTATGACGGTACCATTTGATAAATGCCTAAATAGATAACTTTTGGGTTATATGCTAAATTTGAACGGGGTTGTGTAGCTCGCCGTTAAAGGTGGAGGTCCCAGGGATCGATACTAGAAACTACAATTGTCGGTGTTAGGGCCTTGGTGGCCGTATACATAGTTCACACTTAATATATCTATATGTTTTGAATGTTTGGAGCCTCAGTGGCTCTGGCACTTCTATAGATTTCTTCAATTTGTGCGGCTAACACGTACTAGGGCCCTTTCGGTGGGAGAGCCATACCCATATAGCTCGTGGATGTTTTTAGGACGGTTAGATCTACACAGTCTGGATTAATGGTTTTAAAGTTTATGCTTAAACCTTGTTCCCTATCCCATCACTATGTATATATGTATATTTGCATTTATGTGAACATGTACATTGAATTTGGATTGATTTTGAAATGGCATTATATTATCTTTTATCCCGAGTTACATGCTAGTGCTAACCCCACTAACCGTCTTAGGATGCTACATTGTTTCATAATGTAGGGTTTGAAGATGTTTCTTTACCACTATCCATCCTTCAGAAAGCGTGGTCATTCCATTGGTTTGATTCCATATTTTAGAATTGAAGAGCTCACATTAACATTTTCAGTGTCCTTGTCATTGTCACGTTTGATGGCATGTCCCGAAATAGGTTGATGTTTAGGCTTTCTTAAAGACTTTTGTGGACAACAAAGTGTGGGTGAATTGTGTTATGGATTCTTAGATCCCTCTTAACATTTTATTTATCTATCTTGTTATATGTTCGGAACTCAGTTCGATCTTGTTATATGTTCGAAACTCAATTCTATCTTGTTATATGTTCAAAATTTAGTTCTATCTGGTTATATGTTTGAAACTCATCCGCTGGTAGTTATATTATGTTCTGGTTGGCTAGGCTAAATGGAGTGGTCTCCGGTCCTTGACGGACTTAAGATACCCGTCACAACTAGGCCCTGGTTTGTGTCGTGACACTTCTTAAATAAAAAAGTTTTTTGGGTATGTTAATTGTATAATGTGTGGCCCAAGGACTTGTGATCTTGGGGTGTTGTCACACCCAATTTTCTCGCAAAAATGAAATTCAACAAGACAACTCTTTTTTTCATGGTTTAAAGAGAAGAGTCTCCACCTAATGAATTAAGGTGAGTTAGGACACCATTTTAGACTAATTTATAAATTTATTTAATTAGTCTACATCATCAGAAATTAGGATAAGGAATCAAATTACCTTAAAAGAAGGGTGTTAAGCACCTCTTGAGGTCCACAAATATGGGTCCCGACCAAATCCATATATTACATGAAAAATTCTATGTGATAAGCAAAATACAACTATTTTTATTAACATAACATTAACAAAGTGTTTAAACATGATAAATGAAAAAACATGCAACTCGGTTATTATAAGATGCACAAAATAAGAGAAAGTGAATCGGATAAGCGAGAAGAGAGAAGGGACACAATTTATATAGTGAAAGGATTTACTTAAATAATAACACCCAGTTTATTAACGGATGACAATGTCGTATGTAGCATTGTTGTATGCTGCTTGGGTCAACTTCCATTATTTTCATCTATCTACCCAACTAGTTTTATTATTAAGTTGTTATTAAGCCTAGAAGTGCACTAAAAAGGTGATAAAACTAGAAGTCGAGACTTAACAAGTAACACATAATGGTTTCGAATAGGCCTCTTAATTAATTAAAGGTGACTAACATGCTTTAAAAACAAACAATTCATTTTTACATGATTGAAACCTATAGACAAAATATCTAGATGACACATAATTGATCAGCATGATGAAAATTAATTAAATAAGTCCTATAAACATGATATCTAGTGTTGTAGGTTAGTTAGCATGTTAAAAGTTGTTAATTTTATAGATATGATTTCGAGGCCAAGAATATTAATGAATTCCAAAAATTAAATTAAAGAGCTAGAAATTAAATTAAATATTCTGTAAATTAATTTAAGTGTGCTGAAAATTAGTTTAGATATGCAGGAAAATAATTTATATACGCTGGAAATTAGTTAAAAGTGCTGAAAAATAAATTTAAATGTTGGATAATAAATTAAAAGTGCTTAAAATTAACTTAAATGCTGGAAGTAACTTAGATAAGCTGAAAAATAATTTATATATGCTGGAAAAGTGTTGAAAAATAAATTTTAATGCTGGAAATTAGATTAAAAGGTATGAAAAAAATTTAAATGATGGGAAGAAATTTAGATATGCTGGAAAATAATTTATATGTTCTAGAAATTAGTTAAAAAGTGCAAGAAGATAAATTTAAATGCTGCAAATTAATTTACGAGTCCCGAAAAGCTGAAAATCCAATTAAATATGTTGAAAATTGATTAAAAAAATACTGAAAATTGATTACACATGCTAAAAATTAATTAAACAAGCTATGAATTAAATTACTATGTCAGAAATCAATTAAATATGCCAAAACTTAAATTGATATGCTAAAACTTAGTTTAATTGTGCAGAAATTAATTAATAACCCTAAAACATGATTTCTAGGTGTTGAATCAATTACTTAATTCGCTGAATTTAATTAATAATCGAGTGAAGCATTTAATACCCCCTAGACTATGACCAAATTTTCTACGACATACTCTAACTTTAGGGGGAGTCCTATTACCCTCCTGAACTCATTTTTAGTGTATTTTTGTCACCCTTTTATGTTGATGTGACACCTTTTGCCAACTTTTTTAGCTGACGTGGTACTTTTGATGTCGGTCCCATTTTTTGTAATAGAGGTTCCACGTCAACACAAAAGGGTGTCAAAATATGCAAAAATTGAGTTCAGAGGAGTAATAGGACCCCTATGAAGTTGGAGTGTATCGTAGCAACTTTTGCCATAGTGCGAGAGGGCACTAGATATTTATCTTTTAATAATCCGAGGATGTATTGCCTAAGTGATAATGTATTCAAGTCATAGAATCTCCACCCCACATCAGCAGTCCCCATAATATTTTATTATTTAGCCATAGAGTTGGTACAACAAATTATTACAAACCAATAACTAATGAGGGAAAAAGAAAACAAAAAGGGTCAAGTCCTTTGATAAATTCCCAAACCCCGGTAGCTCTTCGTCTAACTTCTCGCCTTCAACCTGTTGAACATGCAACAAAGACACCAAAACACTCCAAAATCCAAAAAATACCTTTGGCAGCCATATCCAACCCTTGGCACTATCAAAATTCTAATAATCTTAAGGATCCCAAGTAGGCTCACACCATGACATGCGGAAAAGTCATTTCAAATTCATAAACAACAACACTCCGGTGGAGGGAAACACTTAATTACAACTAGATGAGGGAAATATCTCCTCTTATGTCAAACCAACAAACAAAGATAGTATAAACACCTCAATAGGTCACGAAAGTACACAGAGGGGCAGGAGTCTATGACATCAAGCATTTAAAGTATGCAAATAAAAAACAAGATCATAATCTCATAGGATTAATATGAAAATAATCAAATGCATTGTTAGAGTAAAATAACCGATTAGCAGTGAGAATAATAAAACAAAAATAAGAAAATCATACTTCCAAAGTAAAAACACAGTGATAATAGTTAGTAGCCGAAGAGTCTGTAATACCCCGTCTCATCCTTGGCTTGATTCAGCTTTTTGTTGCATGCATAAGGGGTCCAAGGCTTGAAAATTTCACTGAGTGTTGAGGATTTAGTCATTTTCAAGACTCCTGAACTTTGAGGATTTTTATTTTGGTCTTCTCGACCCCGAGATGTTAGTTTTTGAGTTAATTCATGTTTAGAGGTGTAAAAAATATTGTCTCGGAGGAGTTTGGGATTTTTTGGACAAGGGTTGGGGCATGTTTGAATCACAAAACTAGTGGGTAACCGTGATAAGCTTGCATGCATCATTAGTCCCGACCTCATGTTGACCGTATCACAGAGAGGGATTCCTTCAAACTGTGATAAGACCACATCGAGGTGAGGATGCTACATCCAGTTCTTGATTTAAATGATTCAAGGGAAATTAGGTATTTTCCTCACTCTCAAGAAAACCCTCCTCCTTCCCAAGAACAAATTCAATTCTTTTTCCCAAGTAATCAAGAATTCAAGCTCCCCAAGTTTTAAGAACCTTCAAGAAAACATCAATAATTGGGTTTCTTTTTCAAGTTAAGAAGCTTAAGGTATATAGGGTGTTCATCCATGGGTCCCTTTTACCAATGGAGCCCAAAAACCATCTTTTCAAATAAAGAGTGAATTTTTCTCTTATTATGGAATTTTGTAAGTTCAAAATGGATTAAATTTATATGTTTTCGTTGAAGTTTGACTCAACTTTTGTTCAAGAATGATTTCATGAAAAATTAGGTTAACCCATGCTTTAAGTTTCAATCTCCGATGTTATATTTAAATGAATTTCATGTTATATTATCAAGTTATGATCTTAGTCATGTAACCATGCTATTTTCCTATGTTTTAAGACATTACCATGTCAAGTTTATGATTCTCACATGTTTGATGAAATGTCTATGTTGTGGAATTTTTGAACTATGATTTAATACTACAATTCTAAGCCTTAGTACTGTATTTTGATCATTCTGTGCTGGCGGGTTATGAATACCCGATACCTATGTATTTTACATGACTTCAGATCTTTCAAGTAATAATTTAGTAAAATGATACTCAAATATGTATGATCATGATGAGCACTATCAATTATGTAATAATGTTCAGTTAAATTTATTTCAGTTTAGTACCAGTGTTAGTTCAGTTGTGAGTAGGATTTAGCACCGTGCGAATGCAGGGATGGCAATTTCCTCGTCAGTTAGGCAGGGTCTTTAGCAGCAGTCCCTGTATTCCAGAACTATATAGCCAACATAGTATATGAGGGGTCACTAATTAGTTTAGGCTTGACTTCCTCTCAGGGGTCACCCTTCAGTTTAGGCTTGACACCCTAGTCTTTTAGGACACTAGTTTAGTGGATCCACACAGCCAGTGTAAGTACCCGTGGCACGGTACTGACACCCTTCTAACTAGGTTATAAGTTGGAACTTGAATAACTCAGATTGGGGTATGTTGGTAACATGATACCTTCCACAGTTTCAATCAGTATTATAATATATCACAGTTCAGGTTTGCTTGTCCAAGTGTACAGATTTTCTATCATTCAGTTATATAGATTTTAGGCATTCAGATTATAGAATATTCCAGTAACATGTTTATACATGGGCTTATATTCTCAGATATTATATGTTCATGCATTCATGCTCAGTCATTTCATGCATTTTAGCTAGTCCTTATCTTATATAATAGTACATTAAAAGTACTAACAAGATACTTTTATTTGCACTATGTTATCTTATAACATAGGTTCGGATACTCAATTTCTCGATCGTTCTTAGACAGCTCAGCGTTACTCAGCAGTAACAGTGTTGAGTCCTCATCCATCGAGGACATAATATGTTTATCTCAGTTATTTTAATACTTCTTTATGTTCAGTCAGTCAAATTTATTTGGGGGTTTGTCCCATTAACTCCTTGTGATATTTTGAGGCTTTCAGCTAATCATTTAGACAGTCAATCAGTTATTTTAGTAGTAACAGTTGTTTTAGATAGAAAATTGGTTTCTAGTAGCATATCAGATATTTGATACATGTTTTAATGCGTATTATAGTATTTAGTTTTATAGTACTTTATTAGTGTATCTTGTGCTCGTGTATTATATTACTATTTTACTTAGTGCTCACAGCAGGTACCAGTTCATGGGTTAGCTTGTAGTCACCTGTGATTGTAAACACCATTGTTACGACTAGGGGGTAGCCTCGGGTCATGAAAAAACATTATATCAAAGACTAAGTTTATAAAGTGTCCTAGGGAGTCTTAAATCCACGTTGAGTAGAGTATTGTACATGCATGTGAAGTGCGCCACACTTATGGATAAGAGGCTATGAGACATTTTTAGAAAAGTTTTCCTTTTTTATGTGTTCATGTCGTTGAAAGAGCATGAGATCAATATAATTCCTCTTTCTAACTCATCCTTCATATTGTTTATAGAAAATGCCTCTTAGAACAAAACAACAAACAAAGAAATGTGGTTCAACCTACACCCCCACTTGTTCAGAAAGATCCCTTGAATGAACATGTCTTCCACACCGAATTCGGGGTTGCTTTCACTACCTTAGCCCACTCTGTAACTATACAAAAAAAACTGTTGGTTGTTGTACTAGCCAATCTAATGGAAAATACAGCTGTAGTGAGGATTTAGAATTTTACTCAGATGAATCCCCCCTTATTTTAGGGATCCAAGTCTGAGAAGGATCCGCAGAAGTTTCTGGATATAGTATAGAAGGTGACTGATATCATGGATGTCACTTTAAGTAAGAGTGCAAGGTTGACTATATATCACTTATAGGATATTTCTCACACCTAGTTTAAGCAGTGGAAGGAGGACCAAAGTATTGAGGTAGGGCCTATAGAGTGGGAGGAGTTTGCCATAACTTTCTTAGACAGGTTCTTTCCCCTAGATTTGAGGGAAGCAAAGGTTTAGGATTTTATCAATTTAAAGCAGCGTAATGAGAGCATAAAGATTACTCACTTAAGTTCACCCAATTAGCGAGGTATGCTTCCACTACGGTAGAAGATAATAGGTCTAGAATGAGTAAGTTTTTATCTGGTGTAGCTGATAGTGTGGTTAAAGAGTGTAGGACCGCCATATTGATTAAGAAGATAGAACTATCTAGACTTATGGTTCATGCTCAACAGGTTAAGGAGGAAAAGTGTAAGGAGAAAGAGAGAGAATAAGTGGGATAAAATAGGTAGTTTTAACTTTTCTTAGCCAAGATCAAAAGGTGGTAACTGTTCTCAGTTTTGTTAGAAGTTTTTATCCCTATCTCCATATTCAACAAGTGTGCCAGTTCCTATGTTCAGGAATGACAGTTGGGAAAGAGTGCCATGCTCTAAGTCCTAGGGTAGTTTAAACAGTAGTTGGACTAATCTGCTCTATAGAAAATATGGTAGGCATCATCAAGGAGAGTGTAAGTCTAGTAATGATGTGTTTTTTAGATTTGGTAAGCAAGAACACATGGTTCAACAGTATGTAGTGGTCACTCATAGAAGCAGAAGTGAACGGCAACAAGGCCAATCCAATTTCTCATTAGCTCCGGCAGGTTGCCCAGCTTAGCAAGGTGCCACTTGTAGTGGATCATGTGTGTATCTCCAGAATAGATTTTACGATCTCTAGACTCGACATGATCAGGAATGTTCTCTTGATATGGTTACGGGTACGTTATAAGTTTTCTATCTTTATGTTTATGTTTTATTAGACCCCAGAGATTCACTTAGTTTTGTGACTCTTTATATAGCCGTTAATTTTGATATCAGTCCCAAAATATTAGCAAAGCCTTTCTCAGTGTCTATCGTGGTGGGTAAATTTATTATATCCAGACCGGTATACAGAAATTGCCCAGTCTCAATTTCTCATAAAACCACCTTAATTGATCTGGTGGAGTTAGAGATGACTAATTTCACTGTCATTCTCAGCATGGATTATCTCTACTCATGCTATGCCTCAGTTGATTGTAGAAATAGATTCGTTCAATTTTGGTTTCCCAATGAACCAATCATTGAATTGAGGGATAATGCTTCAGTGCTTAGGGGTCATATTATTTTATATCTTAAAGCTATAATGATGATATATAAGGGGTGTTTTACCATCTTTTCCAAGTCAAGGACTCAAATTTTTAGTAGTAGAGAATTTCCAGATGTGTTCCTTGATGATCTTCCCGCAGTTCCTCCCGAAAGGGAAATTGACTTCGGAATGGATCTTTTTCCAGATACCCAGCCTATCTCTATTCCACCCTAAATAATAGATACAACTAAGCTTAAAGAATTGAAAAAAAAAAGTTAAAGGATCTCTTAGATGAAGGTTTCATTAGGCCTAGTGTTTCTCCACACGGCGCTCCAGTTTTGTTCGTACATAAGAAAAACGGTTCTATCAAAATGTGCATTGACTACCATCAGTTGAAAAAAGTTACAATAAAGAATAAGTATCCACTCCCCAGAATTGATGACTTTTTTGGCCAACTTTAGAGTGCTAGTTATTTCTTGAAGATAGACCTCATATCCGGCTATCATCAACTTAGAGTTAGAAAATGTGACATTCCAAAAATAGCCTTCAGAACTCATTATGGTCACTTTGAATTCCTATTTATATATTTTGGACTAACGAATACCCCTGCAGCTTTCATGGACTTGATGAACAGGGTGTTCAAACAGTACTTGGACCTGTTTGTCATACTCTTCATTAATAATATCCTTGTCTATTCCCATAGTGAGAATGACCATGCAAATCATTTGAGAATTATGTTGCAGACCCTTAGAGCTCATCAGTTGTTTATTAAGTTCAATAAGTGCAAATTTTTGATAATATCAATATATTTTCTTAGCCATATTATTTCTAGAGATGACATCTGAGTTGATCCTTGAAACACTAAAGTAGTGAGAAAATGGCGTAGACCCATCTCTCCATCAAATATTTGGAGTTTCTTGGGTTTGGCTGGCTATTAAAGATATTTTTTGAAGGGTTTTCTTCTATTTCATATCCTATCTCGATTGACTTAGAAGAAGGTCAAGTTTCAATGGTCAGATTCCTGCAAGTAGAGTTTTCAAGATTTGAAGACTCGACTCACTTCCACCCCAGTCTTGACTTTTCTAAAAGGTTCAGATGGATTTGTAGTTTACTATGATTCTTCCAGAGTTGGTCTTGATTTTGTTTTGATGCAGAGAGGCAAGGTCATAGCCTATGCCTCTAGGCAGCCTAAAGCCCACGAAAAAAATTATCCTACCATGATCTGGAGTTGGCAGCAGTTGTTTTTTCCTAAAAAATTTGGAGGCTCTATCTTTAAGGGGTTGATGTTGATGTGTTCAGTGACCTTAAGACTTTATAGTATGTATTCACACAAAAATATCTAAATCTTCATCAGAAAAGATAGCTTGAGTTGTTAAAAGATTATGATATAAGTGTGTTGTATCATCCGAGCAAGGCCAATGTAGTGGCATATGCCCTTAATAGGTTGTCTATGAGTAATGTTTCTCATGTTGAGGAGGATAAAAAGAAGTTAGTCCATGAGGTTCATCATTTTTCTAGATTTGGTGTTTGATTAGTTTATTCAGCTAAACGCAGTAAATGGGTTCAGAATGGTTCAAAATCTTCATTGGTTGCCAAAGTAAAAGAAAAGCAAGATATGGATCCTAGTTTTGTTAAGTTGAAGGAGGCAGTTAGTGATCCAAAAGTAGGAGTTTTCTCCCAAAGTGGAGACCGTGTGCTTCATTGTCAGGACATGTTATGTGTTTTGTGTGCTGATGGCTTGAGACAACACATACTTGAAAAATCGTATGGTGCTCGATACTCTATCCACCTAGGAGACACTAAGATGTATCGTGATTTACGGGAAATCTATTGGTGGAGTGGTATGAAGAAGGCTATTGCAGAGTTTGTGGCTAAGTGTCCAAATTGTCAGCAGGTTAAGGTTGAGCAACAAAGTCCTAGTGGTACATTGTAGGATTTTAGTATCCCCACTTGGAAATGGAAAGTGGTGAACATGGATTTTGTGATAGGGTTGCCTCGTACACATCGTTAGAATGATTCGATTTTGGTGTTTGTTGATAGAATGACCAAGTCAGCCCATTTTTTTCTAGTTCATACTTCATACTCAATTGAGGATTATACCAGGCTTTATATGTTGCACGGGATTCCGTTGTCTATTATTTCAAATAGAGGTACTCAGTTTACCTCTCACTTTTGGAAAGCCTTTTAGAAGGGTCTTGGTACCCAAGTTCATCTCATTACAACTTTTCATCCTCAAATAGATGGTCAGGTAGAGAGGACCATTCAGACCTTAGAAGACATGTTGAGGGCATGTGCTATTGACTTTCAAGGTAGATGGGATGGCCAGTTACCTTTGATTGAGTTTTCTTACAATAACAGTTATCACTCTATTATTCAAATGTATCTATTTGAGGATCTCTATGGAAGGATATGTAGATATCCTATTGTTTGGTTTGAAGTAGGTGAGGCTGCTGTGATAGGGAAAAATTTAGTATTTGAGGTGATGGAGAAAGTTCAATTAATTCGGGAGAAGCTAAAAATAGCCCAAAGCCGTCAGAAATCTTATGCAGATATAAAGAGAAGAGACCTTGAGTTTAAGATTGGTGATTTAGATTATTTGAAGATTTCACCTATGAAGGAAGTGAGGAGATTTGTCAAGATGAGAAAACTCAGTCCCCAATTTGTTATCCTATGTAGAATCTTGAATCATTTTGGGAAGGTAGCCTATGAACTAGAGTTGCCTGCAGATTTAGCCTCGGTACATCCAGTGTTACATGTTTCGTTATTATAGAAATGTATTGGTGATTCAACTGAAGTTGTTCCATTAGAAGATATGGAATTTAAGGTTTTCCTTCCCTACGAGGAAGTCACAGTTGAGATCTTTGATCGTAATATTCGTAGGCTAAGGAATAACGAAGTTTCCTTGGTTAAAGTCCTTTTGCGGAATCATTCTGTTGAGGGAGCTTCATGGGATGTAGAAGCAGATATGCAAATCAAGTACCTCATCTTTTCTCCGCAAACTCAAATTCATCTTGAGGTAACAGTTTTTCTATATATTGATGTTTTTCCATTCTCTATTCCAGTTATGTGACCATTCTCATGTCATTCATGTTCAGTATATGATCTCAGTTGCCTTAGTACAGTACTCTCTTTCTAACCAATCTCATTTGAGGACGAATACTCCCAAGGGGGAGATATTGTAATACCCCGTATTATCCTTATCTTAATTTAGCTTTTAGTTGCATGTTTAAGGGGTACAAGGCTTGAAAATTTCACTAAGTGTTGGGGACTTAGTCATTTTCAAGACCCCTAAACTTTAAGGATTTTTATTTTGGTCTTCCCGATCCCGAGACGTTAGTTTTTGAGTTAATTCATGTTCTGGAGTGTAAAAAATATGCCCCAGAGAAGTTTAAGATTTTTTGGATAAGGTTTGGAGTATGTTTGGATCACAAAACAAGTGGTTCATCGTGATAAGTCCGCGTCGCGGCATTAGCCCCGACCTCATGTTGACCGCCTCATTGTGAGGGGTTCTTTTGACCACGATAAGACCATGTCGCAATTAGGATGTTGCGTCTAGTTCTTGATTTAAATGATTGAGGGCTATTAGGTATTTCCCCCCTCAACCCAAATCGTCCATAACAAACCTTGGGGAATCTTTTAGGGCATTACTTTTCCTGTTTCTCAAAATCATTCTCAAGAAAACCCTCCTCCTTCCCCAAGAACAAATTCAATTACTTTCCCCAAGTAATCAAGAATTCAAGCTCCCCAAGTTCAAGAACCTTCATGAAAGCATCAAGAATAGGGTTTCTTTCCCGAGTTAAGAAGTTTAAGACATGTGGGTTGTTCATCCATGGATTCCTTTCACCCATGGAGACCAAAAATCATCTTTCCAACTAAATAATCGATTTTTCTCTTATTATGGAGTTTTGTAAGTTCAAGTTGTATTAAATTTATTTGTTTTCTTATAAGTTTGACTCAATTCATTTTCAAGAATGATTTCATGAAAAATTAGGTTAACCCATGCTTTAAGTTTCAATCTCCTATGTTATATTCAAGTGAATTTCATGTTATATTATCAAGTTATGATCTTAGTCCCGTAACCAATTACATTCGCATGCTCAAGTTCATGATTCTCACATGTTTTATGAAATGTCTATGTTTTGGGATTTTTGAACCATGATTTCATACTACAGTTCTAAGCCTTAATAGTGTATTTTGATCATTCAGTGTTGGCGGGTTATGAACACCTGATACCTATGTGTTTTACATGACTTCAGATCTTTTAAGTAATAACTTAGTGAAACCATGAGTCTTGTTATTTACTCAGATATTTATGATCCTGATGAGCACTATCAGTTAATGTAATAATGTTCAGTTAAACTTAGTTAAGTTCAATGCTAATGTTAGTTCTGTTGGGAGTAAGATTTAGCAGTGAGCGAATATAGGGATGGCGGCTATCCCTTCAGTTAGGTAGAGTCGTTAGTAGCAGCCTGTATTCCATACCTACGTAGCCAGTGTAGGATATGAGGTGTAGGATATGAGGGGGCACTCATTAGTTTAGGCTTGAATTCCTCTCAGGGGTCACCCGTCAGTTTAGGATTGACACACTGGTCATTCGGGACACCAGTTTAGGGGATCCACACAGTCAGTGTTAGTAACCGTGACACGATACTGACACCCTTCCAACCCGGGTTACAGGTTGGACCCTAATTAGCTCAGATTGGGGCATAACAATTAAATGAGACCTTCCATAGTTTAAGTCAGTATTACAGTATATCCCAATTCAGTTTTTCTTGACCAAGTGTACAAATTTTCAGTCATTCAGTTATACAGATTTCAATTTTTTAGATTTCAAAATATTTCATAACATGTTTATGCTTGGTCTTGCATTCGTTGATATTGCATGTTTATGCATTCAGGCTCAGTTATTTCATGCACTTAAGACAATCCATATCTCATATACCAGTACATTCAAAGTACTGACTTCATGCTTTTCTTTGCTCTATGTTGTTTTATAACAGAGGTTCAGACGCTATGTTTTCCAACCGTTCTTAGACAACTCAGCGTTACTCAGCAGCAGTAGTGGTGAGTCCTCATCCATCGAGGACATGATATATTTGTCTCAGTTATTTTAGTACTTCTTTATGTTCAGTCAATCGGAGTTAGTTCGGGGTTTGTCCCATCTACTCCTCATAATGTTTAGAGGCTTTCAGAGTTAAAGTTAGTCAGTTAGTCAGTTATTTTAGTATTAATAGTTGTTTTTGATAGATAGTTGGTTTCTAGTAGTATATCAGATATTTTAGACATGCTTTGATGTGTATTCCAGTATTAAATTTTACAGTACCTTATCAGTGTATCTTACTCTCATGTATTATATTATTGTATTACTCAATGCTCACAATAGGTACCGGTTCATAGATTCGCTTATGGTCACTTGTGATCGTAAGCACCGTTGTCGCGACTAGGGGATAGCCTTGGGTCGTAACACAATCTCAAGTCCAAAAGTAGAGAAATATTTTTTAGTGTGGAGGAGAGCAATGTTGTCAAGTGTCCCAAAATAAAAGAAGAGGAATTTCATATATAGTAAGGAGTAGTACAAAATTAAAGAAACAAAGAATATTTATAATTCAATTAGTAGAAGTTAAGAAGGAAATAAAATATTCACCAGAATCAATTAGTGAAAATTTCTTTTTCTTAAAGAGATACTTAGCATCAAATGAATCTAACTTTACCATAAATAAACAAGTAATGGGGTTGTCACATAATTTCAAAATACGTCGTAATATTCACCAATGTAATACTCCTTCCAAAGCCAAGAGATTAGCTAGTTATGTCAAAACTCTCCATATGTAAATAAGTACTAAAGCTATCACATATCCAACAAAGAAAGAAAAATCAATCAAAGAAGAACCTACCAAACTTAACTAAGTACCAAGTTATTCCAATTTATATAAAGAGAGTAAATCAATTAAGAGGGTGCAAATATTAGAGTGAATCACTTATAAAACTTTTTACCAAAAATCAAATAATCAACATTTAATAAAATTAGATAACATCCTGCTAATTTTATACCAATAATCAATCTAGAACCAAATTTAAATGAAGGGGCAAGCATAATAAAAAATCTTAGCGTAAAGCATGACTTGTTGCTATTAGTGTTGTCAAAATAATTCAACAACAACTTCAATTGATAGCCAAGAGCATAGAGATGGAAAAATCAGTACCCAATTTGAAATTTAGGATTAGCCAAGGTAGATAGAAATTGGAGAATTTAACATATGATAGTCTAAGAAAATCAATAACCACAAATCACAAAGAATTGACCAAAAAATCTCAACCAATCTTTATTAATTTTAAATATAAAAATCTATCAAAAATAGAAAAGAAGGGGGAGAAGAGAACTACAATATAACATAAAAATTAAACGTGAAATCAAACCCGGGGATGAATTCTTAAGAACTCAACATTTATCAACAAAAACTTAGCCAGAAACTGGGTTAGCAGCATGGTGGTATGGTATTGATTGACGGACGGTTTCATTGGTGATGATGGAAGAAAGGGTAGTGGCTTGAGGTGGTATTGTTGGAGTGTTATCATTGACAGAGTTGTAGGTTCATAAAATTTGGAGCCTTTGTTTGTAATTCCATTGGAGAATTATTGTTTTGTGACTCATCGGGGTAATAAGAGAGAGAGAAACGTAGTTGGTTGATGGAACCTCATTAGTTATTACTTTTGATGAGGCAGTGGTGATAGATGACGGTAGTTATGATTTTCATTACTTCATGGAGGGATAAAAAAGGAAATCAAACAGAGAAGTAGTCAATAAACTAGTGGTTGTTTGGAGAAGACTCGTTGGTGATGAAGCAGCAAAGAAGAGAGAGATGTCTACGAGAGAGAAAAAAATGGGTGGGGTTGATTGTGTGATTTAGGGGTTATTGGGTATGAGGTATAAGTTATAATAGTCTTAAAATAAAATATAGTATTATTTTATCTCATGTTTGGTTGAGGTATTAGTTAGTAAAGGATTATTTATCCCACTTTTTATGCCTTAGCGAGGGGATAAGTTATCCCATATATATGGTGGGATAACTAAGCCTGAGATTAATTATCCCGGGATAACTTGTTCCCAAACTAAATGACCTTTTAAGGTTTTGGGATTTGGTATTGAAGGTAATTAAAAGTGAATAATGGTAGAATAATTTGGGTGGATTAGATATTTTGGTATATGGTTGTGATACAAAATTGAGATGGGTCGGGTGATGAGTCAAAATTGGATCATAGAATTGGGATTAACTGGATTGTAAAATTGACCCACATTGTAATCAATTTAGGCTAAAATTGATTGTGTAAAAAATGGCTAGAAATTAAATAAATTGGGAAAATTGAGTTGAATTGGATTGTTATTTAATATATGTAATAATGACTCAATAATAATAATGAGAAAATTGTAAAATGTCATAAAAACTTATTCTTAAAAATCAATTATGTATATAAAATTAACATTAAATAGAATATTATATAAAATTGACGAAAATAAATTTGAAATAAAATAGGTATAAATTTTAAATAATACTATAATAATAATAATAATAATAATAATAGAAGACTAGTTCTTCGTAAATTATGAATATGCATATTTGCAAAAGTAATTTAGTAAATATTAACAAAATTATGTAAAAAAAAATTATATTTAAATTAACAAATAATTTATGCTATATAAAAGTATAAAATTAAATACTAAATAAATAGCATACTTCAAAATCATGAATGCGAAACGTCAAGGTTTATCAGATACTAAAATAATAACTGAAAAAAAATAATTCCCAAAACTAATATTTTTTTGTAAAATAGCAGCTTGGGAGGAATATCGGGAGGTCAAAATTAGGTATCAACAGGTGTATCTTCATTTCTGCGACTTAAGCAACGCCTCGTCTCTCAGTGATATGGGGTATTCCTTAATTTCTATATGAATCCTCACAAACTACCCAGGTGCCTTACCATTTTGTGATAAATATCGTATGGGATGTGGTGCTTGAGAGCAAAGAAAGGTAGAAATATGCTAGAATTAATCAAGTTGAAGACTTAGTAGTATTTGCGATAGTGTAGGTCGCAATCTAATCACTCTAGACCTTAAAAACCATGGGATGTAAGAGTTAAGAACTATAATACTGTTCAAGGAATGACGTAGTATAAGAAAAGACCTCCAAATAGTTAGCAAAAAGGGACAAGCAGAGCCATAGGTGGTTACCACTGCAACAGTGAGATTAATCGTTGCAGCGGCCCCAAGCAGTGAGTTGCCAGGGATTTCCCCTATTTTTGTGATTTTGCAACCAATGCAAAGTAACCTTGTAATCATGACAACCAAAGATAAAAATCAATTTCGATGTGCAATATAAGCTAAAAAAGTTGTTATTAAAGGTGCAGGAATGATAAATATCCTAAAATATAAAGAAAAATAATTAGTTGTTACATGTCTAAAATGGGGGAAACCCAAATACATCAATAATATAAGTAAAAAGAGAGGGGAGACATCTAATTAGTGGCGTCACCTCCGAGGCTTAAGGCATTCTAACCCTCCTCATCTATTTTGCTAATGAAAGAGAACTCTTCGGCGTCCTTCCTTGTCAGCTACGGGAGCTTCTTGGTGGAGAGGCTCACTTGAACATCACCTACACAACCTTCTACCACATTCTCACCAACATGTGATCCTACGAGCATCGCTTTTCTTCTTATCCTCATCGAGCTCCCCTCAGACCTCGAGAAAGCTTAGGCCGAGTTAATAGAGGCAGTCCATCTTGAGGAAGCCGATCCTGGTAAGACGACTGGGTTTTCTCCAAATATCACTACAAAACTATAAACTCAACCTCCCAACCCCTATGATATTTGGATCCATAGAGAAAGGAATGCAAAATCCTCACCCCCATAAGCTTGACTACTCTTACATTGTTCTCTCATATTTTTTATTCCTCTTCCCCTCCATGGTTTGAATGTCACATCACATTCCTCCATAGTGTCATGATCCTTCTTGGGTATGTCCACCCGCCAGCACATCTCAATAATAAAGGAAGGGAAGGAAAGATCCCTCGCCTACCTCTCTTGGGCTTAAAAATGCCAAAATTTATCCACAATATCTGCCCCCAAAATCATCTCAATCCATACTAGATCACAAGCCACCATCCTAGCATGGTGGAAAACCATATCCATCATATTTCCTAAAGGACAAATTCTCAGGGACAACAGTTCCATTCATACCTTAGCCTCTGCTGAAAAGTAAGCACTCTTAGTTCCTTTGAGTCCAAACCACTTTACTTTATTTGCCTGACCCTCCAACGCCAAGGCCCCGGCTTCCCATTTTGGATCCACTTCCCGTACTTTAGCTTCAGAGGTAAAATTTGAGAGGTTATGGATCCCCAAAGTTTCATTGAGAGTTTCAGCATCCACTAGGAATTATTTTGTCGAATGTGAATAGTAGGAGAGGCACTAACCACTTAACAATAGGAAGAATAGCATAAAACTCCCAAACTAAGTCCAGGTTACACTCAAAGATGGGCTCCATTAGTATCTACCATTTGAAGGTTTTTAATTGGTTGTAGACGTCCGGGGCCTCATCTTCCATATCCCTCCTTACAAAACCACTCTCATAGAGAAAACCTTATTATACCTTCCTCCATATAGTGATCGCGGCTGGCAGTGTCCAATAATCTTTGATAGAGTAGAAAATTTACCATTACATCGATCCCATAGTACACAACTCATTAACCTCTCCTCTCATGGAAGATTTTTTACTTTTATCCGTATTTGTAAGAATTAAGGGTGTATCAGTCTTAGTGAAGGTTGTATGAACCTTTTTACACTAAAGTGGGAGTGTATGAAACTCAAATTCACCCTCAAATCACCCAAATCCATTAGGAAAGATAACTCTTCACCTTTTACCCCTCATTACGATTGAATTTTTGAGTCATGATGACACTTACTTTAACCCATCAATAAGTAAGCCAAGTCGTAGCCCAGAGTAATAAGCAATGGACTAATTTGGCGGAAAATTACTTAAATGCAAAAAAAGTACAAGTAAAGGAATTACAAGCCACAAATCATAGAATAATAGATAAATAAGAGAGAAATAAAGAGAAATAACAAACTCCCACAACCTAGCAATGTCGGTACAAGAGAATCTAATCCAAAAAATACAAGTACTATTAACCTAATATACAATAGGCTAAAAAATGGAAAGACTAGAAAAAGAAGAAGAAGGAGAAAAGGTCAACACCAGATCCTAAAGCTCACGCTGTCTCCAAACTCTAACCACCAAAAATCTCGACGTTAATGGTGACAACTAGTACTCGGATCTACACCAAAAAGGTAAAGAAGGGTACTATGAGCACCAAATCCATGAGTACTCGGTAAGAATCATCGGTTGACTGAGCTAAATCATACTATTAACATAAGCTAAGTCAAGGGAAAAGGGAAAACCTAGAATATCACTCAAAAGACTGAAAATAAACAATCCTGATAATGACATTAAAGAAAATCATAATTATTTCTACATAACTATCCCCATAAGCCAGAAGGTGTGAATAAAGTAAGTAACCTAAAACGGTCCCCCATAAGCTCAGAGGGTGCAATCAAGGAGAATTAGTAATAGGAGTTACGCTAATTAATCATGTCCTAAAATCATAATCGTAGATTCTTCCTCACTTTAAAACACCAGACTCGAACCGGATTTCATAATCATCATACATAGACTCTCAATATCGCACTTGAATCAGAACTCTTATCATCATTTGGAGGACTTTAACCAAAACTCAAATCATCATTTGTCGGACTTGAATTGGAACACATATTACGAATAATGCTGGAATGAAACTAGTCTTATCATAAAAAATTTCCTGAATCAAACCAAAACTAATACCATCTCCCAAGTACAAATGTAGAGCAAATATTCATATATCTAAACCTTCTCGAGTCCAAGAATATAATTTAAGTAATTCTCAAGCCTATTGAGTCTATAAGAAACTAATAACATTTTTTTCCTAAGATGGGCCAGAAGGGCCCACTTCTAACCCTGAAATCCATTCTAAGTCAAATATACCTCGAACAAGGCTAAGTTATCTAATTTCACTACTACATGTTAATTAAGACACTTGAGTCCTAAGATGTCAATTCTATCTAAAGAATGAGTAGTTAAGTCAATTATGCCTAATTATGGTTCATTAATTAGCTAAAGATCCAAATCATACTAAATGCACTTCCAAGACCTAAATCCCATCCCAAAACTAGCATAATATCATATTCATACTATAATAAAGTTCAATCTAGGAGAAAGGCAAACCTAGCCTACATGGATGCTGAGAAATTCTGGTGAAGTCCGCTAATTATCATTTTCCCCTTCCAAGAAGCTTCCTCTCGATGCCACACTATAAATATGATATTCTAAACATCAATGCGAGAAAAATGGTACCCATATTATATTTTTATGCTTTAGTTCCAAAATCACGTTAAAATCACATGTGGGGCCCGTTTGCAAAATCACACTTTTGAAATCGTCAATGCATCCCTCGATGCTCAAGGGTTAATTACCCTCATGCATGGGTAAATTTTGAGCTTAAATGACACTAAAATCAACCCAATAATAATCTAGGGATTTTCGGAATAAATTGAAAAATTAACCAAGAATGTAACAGAAACTTACCAAGATTTTGACGAGAAAATGATAAATCCAAACTCACAATTTCCTCATTATATCCCAATAATTACCCTAGTAATTTCCCATATTTTTTAGGGTTTTAAATCTTGAAACCTATGAAAAAATGGGAGAAAATAGGGGAAGACGGGCATTTAATGGCCTCCCAGGTGCCACTTGAAAGGCCACTTAACAGCCTGAGAAGTCACCTCTAAAATGGCTAAATACCATTCCAACGGTATCCACTGGGACACTTCTATTAAAGAAGACAAAAAAATACTTAAGAAGTCTCCTTTAGCATCCCATATGGAAATCCTGGTTGCTTAAGCGATCAACTGGCTGCTTTAGCGGATACACCAATTGAAACTTTGAAAAATTCTAAGTTTCCATCGACCCCTCGAGATTCATTCAATATTCTGTGAATGTAAACAAACAATGCTACCCTATCAAATTCGACATTCTAAACTCAATGGTGTTGCCAAAATTTTCATCTAAGGTTGTTTCGATGAAATATGGGCCTCACACCCATGGTCCATTTTTATCAAATTTTGTCCAATACCCAAAATGAATCTAGAAGCCTCAAGACCCAAACTAAAGATCCCCTTAGCCTAAAATCGATCTTCCAAAGCTTATGGAATGTCATAATTAGTATACGTGGTAGTTAAATAAAGTTTTTACCCGATAGACAATCCTTACTAGCGAAGACTTCAAAATAAGGAATTGGCTCTAAAAATCAAATGAGCAGCTCGATAAATAAACTACCATCTCCAATTAGTTATAAATGACTCGAGGCAGCTATAGGAAAGCTCTAGACTATGAAAATGCGTTAAAATGTAGAAAATGATGTGGTGGGTCATTACAATATCCACTACTAAAAGAACTTTTATCCGTAAAAGTAATGGGTTAGGATTTACCTGAAAGCTTGAACAAGTAAGGATAATGGCCCCACATCTCATTCTCGATCTCCCAAGTAGCCTCCTTTACTAGGCGATGCCTCCACTAAACGTTAACCATTGGAATCTCTCGAGAGCATAATCGCCTGACATCTCTAGCTAATATGAATGTTGAATCCTCTATGAAGGTCAATCTATCATCCAACTGAATGTAGTCCTACTGGAGCACATGAGATTCATCGAGAATGTGCCACCACAGCATAGAAACATGGAAAATAGGATGAACAATAACAAAATTTGGGGGTAAGGATAACTCATAAGACATCTCTTCAACTGTACAAATGATTTCAAAAGGTCCAATATAGCTGGGGTTGAGATTGACTTTCCTCCCGAACCTCACCCTTGATGGGCGATACTTAGAGGAATACTCGATCTTGCATTCCAAATCTCAAGGTACGAAGTCTACAATCTGCAAAAGACTTTTTCCTACTTTGAGATTCTGTCAGCCTATCCTGAATCATCTTTACTCTATCCAACAACTCCCGAAGCAAGACAATACCATGGGGTCTCATCTTAGAGGTCTCAAACCATCCAATCAGAGATTGAAAACATCTATCATATGATGCCTCAAATGGTGCCATTTGAATACTCAAATGATAGCTATTATTATATGCAATCTTTGCCAAAGCTAATTGTTGTTCCCACTAACCTCCAAAATTCATAACACAGGCTCACAACATATCCTCGAGAACTTGAATAGGTTACTCTAACTGCCATTAGTCTGAGGGTAAAAAGTTGTGCTAAGATCCACCTGATTACCAACTCCTCCTGAAAAGCTCTTCCGAAGCTAGAAGTGAACACTCAGCCTTAGGTTGAGATGATAGATATAGGCATTCCATATAGGTGAACTATCTTATAAACATAGATACAGGATAACCTCTCAGCACTAAAGGACATCAGAATATGAATGAAATATGCTGATTCAGACAATCGATCTACAGTAACCCAAATGCCTTCGAAACCACGGAAGGTGCAAGGCAATCAACTAATAAAGTCCATGGTGATACGCTCCCACTTCCACTTGTGAATGGGTAATATCTGAATCAAGCCACCAGTCCTAAGCTGCTCTAAAGTCACCTACTAAAAACATAGGCAACAAGCTACAAAATTAGTCACATCTCTCTTCATGCCACTCCACTAATAGTGCTGCCTCAAATCTCAATACATCTTAGTTGTACTCGGGTGAATAGAATACCTAGAGCTATACAACTCATGCAATATCAACAAAATGAAGTCACCAACTCTCGAAAGATAAATGTGGCTATCATACCTTAGAATACCCTTATAGTCTATGGTATTCCCTCCTGGACTCACCACTCAACACACGATCACGGATGATAAAAAGCCTTATTTCCTCGAACTGATGACTCTAAATCAACGTAAGTAAGGTGGGCCTCACCTCATCACTATCAAGAGTCCCGCTGGTCTAAAATGTCGAAGCATCGTAAGGTTGGTTAAAGAATGCTAAAATAAAATCCAAGATATCCATACTAACTGTCTTTCATATCAAGGCATCTGCTACGACGTTTGCCTTAGCCTGATGGTATAGAATATAGATGTAATAATCCTTAAGCAACATCACCTATATATGATGCTTAGAATTAAGGTCTCTAAGGGCCATAAGATGCTGAAGACTATGATGATTGGTGTAGATATCATAATGTGTGCCATAAAGATAATTCCTTCAAATCTTAAACGGGAAAACTACCGCTGCCAACTCCAAATCATGAGTGGGGTAGTTGCGCTTGTGCACCATCAACTACCTCAATGAACAAGAAATAATTCAACTCTTTTGCATTAACACAAAACCCAAACCAACACTGAAATCATCACAATATATGGTGAATATCTCACCCTCAACAGAAAGATCCAATATAGGAGCCGAAGTGAAAAAACCCTTGAGCTTCCAAAAGCTCAACTAAAAATCCTAAGACCATTGGAAAGGAACATCATTTCTGGTAAATATGGTCATCGACATTGCAATAGTAGAAAAACCAAAAATGAAATGCCTGTAGAAACCATCCAGGCCAATGAAGCTAGTAAATTCGGATGGAGATGTAGGCCTAGTCTACTCACGAATAGCCATAATCTTTGCTGGTTCTACCATAATACCATCCTTAGACACCATATGTACTAGGAATGTCACCAACTCAAGCCAGAATTTTCATTTTGAGAATTTGGCAAAAGACTATGATCTCTTAAAGTCAGGAGCACAATCCTCAAATGATGCATATGCTCTTCCCTACTCCTCGAATACACAAGAATTTCATCAATGAACATAATAACGAAATAATCCAAGTAATTCTTGAACACGTGATTCATCAAATCCATGAACATTGTTGGGGCATTAGTCAACCCAAAAGACATCACCAGAACTCTTAATGGCCATAGTGAATCCTGAAGGCTGTCATTGGGATGTCCTTATCCTGAATCCTAAACTGATGATAGTCAAACCTCAAGTAAATCTTAGAGAACACCGCTGCTCCTTGAAGCTGGGTAAATAAATCATCAGTGCGAGCCATATGATATCTATTCTTCACTATCGCCTTATTAAGCTGCTTGTAGTCAATATAGATATGCAAGAGAACCGTCTTTCTTCTTCATAAACAAGACAGAATAACCCCAAGAAGACATACTTAATCTAATGAAACCCTTACCTAGAATATCTTGAAGGTTAGAATTCAACTCCTTAAGCTCAAAAAGAGCCATATGTTAAGGTTCCATAGAAAAAGGTCAGGTTCCAGACTCAAGATCAATAATAAAATCAATATCGCGCTCAAGATAAAGACATGTAGATTGGTATAAAACATCAAGAAACTCATGAACTGTAGGAATAGATTCAAGAGAGGGACTCTCTACACTAACATCACAAATATAAGAGAGTTAGGACTCGAAACCCCTCGTATAAGTCTCCTAGCACAAACATAAGAGATAATTCCCACCGGCCCATAGCTAATAGATCTTTATCATACAACTGAGGGTTTGCTAGGCATGGCTAAGGATAGTCTTAGCAAAATAATCCAAGACCGCAAATAAGGGGATAACTAATCCATGCCCATAATTACATCAAAATCCACCATGTCTAACATAATTAGATCATCCTGAGTATCAAACTCTCAGATAGTCATAATGTGTAATCTATAAACTCTATCTAATATGAATGAATCACCCACGGGAGTAGATACACATGATGATACAGATAAAAAATCCCAAGATATCTCTAACCGCGCAGAATAATAAGTAGACACATAAGAATAAATGGATCCTGGATCAAATAAATTAAAAGTCAACTAATGGCATACTAAAATTATAATTGTAATAATAGCATTGGAAATCTCTTCCTCGAGTCTACCAGGTATAACATACAGCTGACCTCGCCTACCACTTGGCTAGGTACAACATACAACTGACCTCGCCTGCCACTTGGCTAGGTACTTGACTGATTTCCTATCCTACCTGCCCGAGGACATCCACGACCATCTTGGAGACCACCCCAAAGATCCTACATACAACCTTTAGCTGGAGGCAGTACTTCCCTAATTAGTAGAAAACTCAGCGCTACCAGAAAAATTATCCTATACTTGGGATACTCTCTAGAGAAATGATCAAATGCCCCATAATAATAACATGCCCTAGGCAATGTAATGAACCCAAAAGATCTAGTTACTATGGAATAAATACCTCATCTAGAATACCCAAAAGATGAACCTCTCAGAGGTTGACCATTACTCTAACATAGACGATTGATGTATCTAGACTGGCCTTCATTGGTAATCTAAAGTAAAGTAGGAATAGGCGTACTAGATTGGCCTTAATATTGATAAGTCTACCCCAAAGGGTACCTACCCTGAGAACTACTACCTGTAAATTATGATCCACTCTAGCTCCTACTAAAATTGCATTGATATTGCGACTTATTATTGCAATCCCTACAAGCCTTGCGATGTATCTCCTATATAATCTAAGGATAATAAAAAAACTCCATAAATTATCTACCAAGAGAAACCAAACTCTACAAAGCCTTATGGAGAAGAAGTTTCAATCACTAAAAAACACCAAACCTTCTTATAGTCGGTTGGCAAGATAGATGTAGCAGGCCTATCCAACTTATAGAATCTAAACTCATTCTCCACAACATCCATGTAGCCCTACTACAATCTTAAGAATTGGTTTCAAATGATCTCTAAGTCTATGAGGAATATACATCTCCAATAGAACCTCAGAGAACCGAGTCTATGTTAAAGGGAGAGATCCAGCTATCCTGGAATCAAGATAGCCTCTCTACTAATGTTCAGATTCTCGATCCAACTTAAAAGTAGTGTAGTACACACCATGTGTCTTAACTAGGCCAAAATTATGGAGCTTACATAAGAAACTAAGAACTTATAAACATCCTTGCTTGGTGCCCTGAAAAACCTGGGAGAATTCAATCTCAAGAATATACCCACCATCTTATACTTCTCAACAAATATAGTAGGTTTGGTGACTACCAACTGAGCAACTACCAATACTGGAGGGAACTTAAGTCTAGAAGTCACAACTATAGGTTGTGCTCCTACCTCAGTACCACTCTAGTCCGCAGACTGAGCACCATCAGACGATGCACTGCCAACTAAACCCAAGAGCTAAAATAATGTTTCCCTGAGAAGTGACAAAGAAATAAACCCTAGTAGAGCTTGGACTAGCCTCTAGCCCACCATTGACTAGGGTGAAGAAATCTCTAGTATGGGAGAAATAATAGGGTTTGGTGAGGTCTACCTATCTTGATCTCTTGATAGGGATAAATCTCTTGGCTATCCTCGACCAATAATTCATCCACATACTCTGGTACAATACCTAGTTGGAAACTTGAGGTCATCATCTCATGTAGCAGCAGCACACATCCTAGTCGTATATAAAAGAGTGAAACCAAATGAATCTTAGAAACCTAGGTAGACTTTTAGCACAAAAGGGATGAAACAATTAAAGACCTCCTACGAATGTCCTATAGCCTCCTAAAGATAAGAAATTGACATCATCATTTTGGTCTAAAGGACTCAACTAGACACTTGCTCTTATACCAATAATACTTGTGAACCTAACACTCTGATACTAATTTGTCATAAATTGATTTTTAAGTCATAATGGCACCTACTTTACCCCACTAGTAGGTAAGCCAAATCATAGCCTAGAGCTATAAGAAATGGGCTAATTTGGTGGAAAATGGCATAAATGCCAAAAACTACAATTGTAAGGGAATTACAAGCCACAAATCATAGAATGATAGATAAACAAGAGACAAATAAAGAAAAACAACAGCATCCCATGACCTAATAATGTCAGTACTAAATCCTCTAATCCAAAAGAATACAAGTATTATCAAGTTTATATACAATAGTCTTAGAAATAGAAAGATAGCAAAAGTAGAAGAAGGAGAAAAGGTCAACTCTGGCTTTGAGAGCTCACACTATCTCTGAAATTTGACCAACACAAATCTCAATGGCAATAGCTATTACTCGAATCTACACCAAAAAGGTATAGAAGTGTAGGATGAATACCAAAGCCATGGGTACTCAGGAGGCATCATTGGCCAACTGAGCTAAATCATAGTATCAACATAATAAAATGTGAGACAAGTAAGCTAAATCAAGGAAAGAGAAAAAACCTGGAATATCATTCCAAATACTGAAAATAAACAATCATGATAATGACATTAAAGAAAACCATAAGTATCTCTACATTACTGGACCCCATAAGCCAAAAAGTGTGAATAATATAAATAACCCAATGTGGGCCCCCATAATCTCAGAGGGTGAAATTAAGTAGAAATAGTAATAAAAATTATGCTAATTAACCATATCCCAAATTCACAACCATAGACCCTATCATACCATAAAACACAAGACTCAAACTGGTTCCATAACCGTCATACATAACCTCTAAATGTTAGACCTAAATCAAAATACATATTATCATTTTTCGGACTTAAATTAGAACTCATATCATCATTTTTGGGACTTGAACTTAAACGCCGTATTATGAATAATGTTAGAATCAAACTAGTCTTAAAATCATAAATCACCAAACTCAAACCGAAACTAATAGAATCTCCCAAGTACAAATCTAGAACAAATCTTCATATATCTAAACCTCCTTGGGTCCAAGAATATAATTTAAGTAATGCACAAGGCCTATTGAGTCTACAAGGAATAAATAACAACCTTTTCCTAAAGTGGGTCGGAAGGGCCTAATTCTAACCCTGAAAACCATTCTAAGGAAAATTCTACTCCAAGCTATGATAAGTTATTTAATTTCACTACTAGAAATTTACCAAGCCACTTGAATCCAAATATAGCAATTCTATCTAAAGAACGAGCAGTTAATCAATTATGCTTAATTACAGTTCCTTAATCGGCTAAAGATCCAAATCATACTAAATGAACCTCCAAGACCTAAATACATTTCCAAAACTATGTAATACCATATTCATACAATAATTAAGCTCAATCTAGAAAAAAGGTAACCTAGTCGAGTTGGACACCGAAGAAACGTGGTAAAGTCTGCTAAATTATTGATTTCTTCTTCCTAGAAGCTTTTTCTCGATGTCATGCTATCAAAATAGTAATTTACTCATTATTACGAGAACAACGGTACCCATATTATACTTTTACACTTCAGGTCCAAAATCACATCAAAATCCCATGTTGGGCCAACTTGCGAAATCATACTTTCAAAACCGCCAATACATCCCTTAATGCTCGAGGATTATTTATCCTCAATAATAGGTAAACTCTTCGATCAAATGACACTGATATCACCCAATAGTAATCTATCAATTTTGGAAAATTAACCAAGAATTTAATGAAAATATACAATGATTTTGACAAGGAAATGATATATTTGAGCCTACAAATACCACCACAATCTCCCAATAATTACTCTCCTAATTTCCCATACTCTCTAGGGTTCTAGCTCTTAAGTGTGATAAAAATTAGAGAAAATTGAGTAAGAGGGGAACTTAATGGTTTTCTAGGTGTCTCTTAAGTAGTCACTACTAAAAAAGCTAAGTACCACCTAAGTGGTGCCCGCAGGGGCCTAACCCTTCCGCTAAAGTTAAAAAATAGGTTCTTAAGTGGCATCCACTTTAGAGTATTATGATCATCTTTAGTAGCCCAACTGGAAATCCTAGACATTTAAGTGACTGATTGTCCGCTTAAGGGGCCTCTACTAGAGCAACCCAAGTGCCACTTTAGCGGATGCACCAACTGAGTGAACTAGCTAAAACTTGGAAAAATTATAAGTTTCATTGACCCCTCAGGATTCATAAAAAATCCTTAAATGCAAACAAACTATGCTACCCTAAAAAATTTGATATTTCAAACTCAATGGAGCTGTCAAAATTTCCATCTGAGGTTGTTTTGACAAAATATGGGCTCCACACCTAAAATCGATGTCACAGAGATGTCACAGAGATGATGGGACTATCAACATTGTCATACAAGTTTGTTAAACTAATGTTTTTGGCGATAGCCAATCCCTACCAGCAAAAACTTTAAAATGGGAAAGTAGATCTAAAAAACAAACAAATTGCTCGACAATTGAACTTTCAGCTCTCACAAGTCATAAATGACTTGGGGAAGTTATAGGAAAGATCGAAATGGGAAAAATGTATAAAAATACAGAAAAATAACCTAGAGGGTATTACATTCACCATGGCCTACATTAATCTTATGCCCAGAATACTGTAGATGTAAGAGAACCTAACATGCTAATCATTTCATACAAGAACTCCATTAAAATTTAAGTTCCAAAATTTGCACAAAACCCAACCAAAAATTCCCTATTCTAATGGAATTTCTATGATTTTACAACAATGAATATGCAAATAAAGTAGTAGAGATGAAGAAATTACCTTAAAATTGAAGATGGGAGGATATGGCTCAAAGAGAATTGAGAGATTTTGCAGTGATCCATGAAAATGGGGAAATATTCCATGAACCATTATTGCAGTTAATTTACCATTGCAACGGCAATCAACCATTGTCGCAGAAAAACCTCGGATGTCAGTTTCCATCCCGACTTTTCGTATGTTGTGGTATTGTGCAACAATCTAGACATTTTAAAATAATTTTCACATGAATATTTTTGCAATTAAATTCCATAGTCCTCGTGATTAGATAAGTAAAAATTAAACGTGTGCAAAGTCCTACTAAAGTTTCAAAATAATCAATATGTGGTTTTGTTATTAAATAAAATAAAGATAGACCAATACAAACTATTGAAAAAAAATTAAGGTTGTCTCCCCTTCAACGTATCATAGGCCAAATTTCATTTTATAATTATGTCAGGTACTCCTTAGTCCTTATCAGTGGCTAATCTTAGGCGTATTTATACACCTAGGTTTCATTATCTACATGCATTTAGATTAGTTTTGACGATAACTTAGCATACTTATAAGAATAATTAGTGATAATGATGTATTTGTTTGCTAATACTCATGTTTAAGTGGTTTAAGGTGCATTAGATCAATTCAAGAGTAAAAAAAACAAAAGCAAAGCTATACAAGTTAACTAACAAAACCAGGCTTGAGTTTTGCTTATTCTCAAGTGATTTTGATGAGTTTACATCATTGTGTACTCTAATGGTTGTTATGAGAATGTGAAGAAGTTTAATGGAGGTGAATTGGGTTGCATTTGCAGCTGAAAGTGAGCTATAATTGATGATGGAACAAGAAAAAAGTTCGACGGGCAATAAGGGACATAACCAAGAGAACTTGTGCCTAGTTAATGACCCTTCCTCTCCACGCATCCCAGAAGTAACTCCAAGCCATGAACTTACCCTCTATATTAATTTATATAATGGAACTACTTTTCTTTCACCTCCACAGAATTCCACCCAATCAATCCTACAAGCTCCATGACAACCTACAAAAGTGGGATAAGTAGATCTAGGAGACCTAGTTTGTGTAGAAAACGTACGGTACTTGTACTCAATACTTATGATACTTGACTTGGATGAATTGTAGGACATATAAACATCTGACAAATATGTAAAGGAGAGGTTAACACATGGAAGCATTCCAAAACATGAAATTAAAACGCTCACACTCCAAACCCGACTAGGATTTAGTTTCCTACTTATTTTAAGTTTAGGGCAAAGGGGTCAATCTGTATATTTCATGTGGGGATGCTTAAGGATGAAAATTTAGGCAATAAAAGAAATAATTAGCCACATTTACTCATATATTTTTAGTCTATATGAATTGGAGAGGAGAAACAGGCATAAAGAAGCTCAAACTAGGGTTCTTTCTTATTTTACTTTTCTTGCTTCTAGTTTGAATTTATGAATTCATATATGCATATTCTTTGTATGAATATGAGTGGCTAAACACCCTATTTATAGGGTTGAGGATACAACATGATTGTTTTTTATGGTTTATTAGTTGGTGCATATATTTATCAAGAAATGTTATTATTCTTGCATTCTTGTTTTAGTATTATAAAGAGTCATGCACATTGAAATAAACCCAAGACCCAAAAACAATTGACCATAGGAGTGGAGGGATAGAATAAAGAACATAAGGAGTGTGGATCGTATCTTTAATAGATTTAATATTAATTGTTAAAGGGTGATTTACTGTTAGGATATCGATATACCTAAATGCCCCACTTGGTTAATAAAGTGGGAAGATAACTTAGTGCATCCAAATTAGAGATCACATCCCCACTCAATGATGTAGTTGTGAGACTAATTTGGATAGATGAATTAGAGGGTGACCATACCTGAGTTATATTATCAACCTATTAAACCAATAATCATGATAAACACCAAACAAACAGCGGCTAGAAACCATAGTTATGCATGAATGTGAAGAAGATGCATCAACCCTTCAATTATCCATATATTGTTTAAAATCAAAGTTCATATTGTTGTTAATTCAATTATTTAGTTTATAAGAAGACAAAACTAAAACTATTTCTTGTTGCAAATCACATTTGGTTAACTTAAATATTAATACTTGAATTGGATCGTCTGCTAAACACCAAGTCTCTTTGGAATCGATATTTTACTCATAAGAGTCACTTTACTACTTGGTTGACCACTTACACTTGCATGTGTGCAACATCTTTTTGGCGTTATTGCCGGGGATTTTAAAAAATAGCTACCTTTTAATGTTTAGTTTTACTATTTTGTTTGATAAGTGTTGACAACTTGGTATTAGCTACTAAATTTGTAGGTCCAAGTTTGAATCTTAGGTAAGTTGGAAAAGGAAAGGTATTTGGTTGAACCATATCTCAAACTTATGCAACGCTTGTAGCATTTGAGGAGAGAAACAACACTTCTCTACCCAATCCCATAATTTTAGTAGGATGAGACTATTCATACAATAATAGGTGATGAACAATCATCCCACAAGATAGTGCATGAAGTGGCAATCCCACTCATAACCAATTTGACCTCTATTATCCAAAAACAAGATGCAGGAGGTCAATTTGAGATTAAGAAGAAAATGGTGCAATTGTTGCATAGTAGCGGACAATTTATCATCCTATCACATTAGGATCTACAGGTCCCTCTATATAACTTCTTGGATATAAGTGACACAGTTATTCTTGTTGTAGTCTCTACAAATTATGTGAGGATCACACTCTTCCTATTATTACTATTGGGGGAAGCAAAGAAATGGTTGAAGGCAGAAATTTAAAATTCAATCACAACTTGGGATGATTTGGCAAAAACATTCCTCATCTATTTCTTTCCTTCTAGGAAAACTGCAAGGATAAAGAGTGAGATCCTAAGTTTCAAGCAAAAGCTAGACAAAAATCTCTATCATGCATGGCAAAGATTCAAGTCTATTCTCAAAGATTGCCTATATCACCAATATAAAAATAAGGTATTATCTCAAACTTTTGTTGAAGAACTTGAACTTAAAACAAATATTTGGCTAGATTCAATTATAGATGGTCAGTATTTGGAGAAAACCTATGATGAACTTTATACTCCCCTTAACCAAATCACACACTGTAATAAAAAATAGTAGAGGGATGTATCCATAAGAGTGATTAAGAAATATGAGGTATGATCTAGGTCGATAGTATCACAGCATTGATTGCACAGTTAGCCTCCTTTCAGAATTAGATGATAAATCTTTTCAATATATTGGGTGTGAATCAACCTCAAACCTAGGTTAATGCAATTCAGTAGGGTTAGAATTGGTGTGAAATTTATGGTGGTAGTGGTCACTCTACATATTTTTGTGGAACAAATCCAAAATTGATAAACTTTTTAGGAAGCACACAAAAAGGGCATTAGAACTATGGTATTGCCAACAACTACAATTGGCAGAGTCATCCCAACTACTCATGTGCAATAATTAGGCTCAATATCAGCAGTTTCGGTAGCATCAAGGTATTCTAAACAACACTCAAGACAGCAATAGAGAAGAGACATTGAAAAATATTATGGACAACCAAGAACAAATGGTTGCAGAAATAAAAAATTAGCAACTAGCTCATAAGAATTTGAAGATATAAATGGGATAGTTATATCAAGAATAGAACTTAAGACCTCAATGGGTTTTTCCTAAAGATACTAAAAATCCAAAGCAAGTGATGGTAATCACCTTAGGGAATAGTATAGATTTGGCAGATATGCCTCCAAAAAGAAATCAAAAGGTGGAAGCAGAACAGAGCACACCCAAGTATCTGGAAAAGTAAGTTGAATCTTAATATATTGATAATAAATGGAAGTCTGAGTACCTAAATAAAATTTTGGTTGAACAATCTCAAGAAAGATCACCACCATTGTTCCCTCAAAAAGTTAAGGAAGAAAAACAGGATGGTTGTTGTAAAAAGTTCTTTGAGATATTCAAAGAGCCTCACTTTCACCTTTTTTTTGTTAGATTTTCTGTGGGGAATTCTTAAGTATGCTAAGTACTTAAAGGATATGATGACAAGCAAAATGAGGTTGGGTGACATTGGGATTATAACACTTACTAAAGAGTGTACTTTTATGGTTATGAGAAAGATGCCCCAAATGATCAAGGACCCTGGGAATTTCACCCTTCCCATTCAAACTAGAAAAAGTAATGTTTTACATGCTTTGATTTATTTTGGGGAAAGCATCAATTTGATGCCCCTTTCTATTTTTTAAAACATTGGGTTTGGGAAAGCTAAGGCCCTATTCAGTTTTGCTCTAGATGGAGGACAGAACTAGAGTGGGACCTGAAGGAATTATAGAGTGTGTCCTCATTAAGATTGGTAATTCTATTATTCCTACTAACTTTATTATTCTTGACTATGATGTGGATGACAGGGTACCAATCATACTAGGATGTCCATTCTGAATACTAGTGGAGTATTGGTAGATATATAAGAGAGGGTATGCTCAAGATGAAATTGAATAATAAAGAGTTGGTTTTTAGAGTCTACAAATCACTCAACACATCCTCACAGTATAGAGATTTAGGAATGATCACTCCTATAGAATTAGATACGTGTAGGGTAGAAGAATGCAAGATTTCAATTACCTCTTCAGACTCTCTCATGGAGCTGTCTGTGTTGAAAAATAAGCCTAAACCTATAAAACTTAAAGAGAATCCTGAAAATATGAGTGTATAAAAAGTTGTAGAACTTGAGTATAAGCATTTGAAAGATCAGAAAAGAAAGAGAGCATGGACTTAGAGATGGAGGAAAAGGATGAGAATGTGGAAGATAGTGATGTTATGAGTCGTGTCACGATAATAAATTAGACAGTTCTTGGGAATAAAACAAAGTTAAGGTAGTTATTTTTATTTTTAGTGTTTCGTTAGTATCACCTTTGGTATTATTTTGTTTTGTATTGACAAGTTGAAGGAAAGTTTGAGTACCTAAGATCTAAGCTAAAGAGCTTGGCAAAAACATAGTATGGGGTCTTTCGGACCTCCTTAATGGATATGATTCTACTATCTAGTCCTAGATACCTTAGAGAGTATTCCTATTCTTTATTTTTTAATTTATTCTTTGGAGAGAAAGAATGATTTTTACGTGTAGAGTGGGGAGTCTTCTGATTTGTTTTGGGCGAAGTACTCTCTAGGGTTTTCATTTTGACATATTTGTAAGTTTTTGAATAAAACCTAAAAAATTACAAAAAGTGTTTATTTTTCAATTTTTGCTAGTGTTTGTTTAGTAGAAACACACTTCACCCACACCTTGATTTTTCATTTTGGTTCTTTTCCTAGTGGAATCCCTTTGAACCTAGTATCTTTTTTAATTTTTAAGAGTAATTTTAAAGGATGTGTCACTAGGAACAAATAGATATGTCTTAGTTAGATACTACACGTGGTTACTTATTGCAAGTGGTGTTAAACTATAAGGCATAAGGTGAATAGTGAATGACTTTTGTGAGACACCTAAGATATTTTATCTGACTCTTATTTGATTTGGCTTAAATTTTTTTGTGCAATTGTTTAGTTAAGAGTATATAGGGATCCTTCTTGAGTTGAGTATGTTCCATGTGAGTTGAAATTTTTGTATATTCCATGTTGTATATTGATGTCTAGAACTTTTCAGGTGTGTATGCAAAGGGAAATAAAGAATGTTGATTTTAGGAGATAATATAGGCTTTACTTTGACAATATTATTTTATACATATTTTATCTACCTTCTTAGTAATCCCTATCGATCCTTGAGCCTATTATTTGGTAGCCTTATATGTAGCTTATTTTTTTCCTTTGATTGACCATAATTTGATCCAAGACTCCTAAAAACTTTAGTTGAAATATTAAGATATTAATGAGTGCATAACTAAAGAATGAAAAAGTGAAAGTGGTATTCCAAGGAAATAGATTTTGGTGTATTAATAATTTTATGCATTGTTGTTAGAAGTAATGTAATAAAAATAAAATTGATCAAAAGAAGTGAAGCATGTGTTTAGAGAAAATACTCCCTTCTAATGATTTGTGAGCTAGCTTAAAGAGATGGGGAAAAACAATGAGATATGTGAAGATAAAATTAGTGGGAAATAGATTGGTTGGAGAGGAGTTTTAATACAAAGTGTAGTGTATTAAAACTCTGAGAAAAGATAGTAATTATTACTGGCTAGAATAGTTCCTACCCATTATTAGCTTACATTACAATCCTTTTAAGTCCTACTTGATCTTGAGCTTTGATATTTTAACATTAGTGGAGCCCTATACTAAGGTAAAGTTTGTGTTCATCTCATATGGCATGTGAATTCTTTGTCAGAGTGAGCTGAATTTTATTCTTGCACCCATTTTTGTGATACTTGCATATTTATGAGTGACTATGGGTGATTATTTTATGGTGAGGATGCATTCTTAAAGATGGATAGGTGACCTGTATAATTTCTTTTGTTAGGTAATGTGCATGATTTTGCCAACTTTGTAGAGTCAATTCTTGAGACTAGGAAGTCTTGGAGTAGTATTCATATGTTTTTAATTGGAATACGACATGCCTAATATTTAACATGATATTCATCCAGTCATTGTAGTTCTATATTAAGTGTGTTATGTCGAGTAGTTATGATAGATTCTTCCTTGATGTTATTATGGTAAAGAGTTGTTCGAGGACGAATAAGGCTTTAAGTGTAGGATGGTGATCTTAGACATATTTATACACCCAAGTGTCATTATCTGTGCACCTTTAGCTTAATTTTGAGGATAACTTAGCATGATTATGTGAATAATATGTGACATTTGTGTATTTATGTTCTAATACTCATGTTTAAGTTGTTTAAGGTTCATTTGAATCACTTCAAGAGTAAATACAACAAAGGCAAGGCTTGTCGATTTAACTAGTCCAACCAAGCTTAAGTTGTGCTTATTCTCAAGTAATTTTTATTATCTTAAACCATTGTGTACTCGAATGGATTTTATTAAAATCTTCAAGAGATTAATGGAGATGCATTGGGTGACATTTGAAGCTGCAAATGAGCTACAATGAATGATGGAACAAAGAGCAAGTTCAATAATCCTTGTGCCTAGTTGATGCCCCCTCGCGTCGCATAGACCAGCCATGCGCCACCCCTCTACCTTGATTGATCTACTGGAATTTCTCTACTTTTATCTCTATGTTTCACCACCCGATCAATCCCATAAGCTCCATGGGACACAAACCATAGAAGCAGGCTAAGTTGGTCTAGTAGTCTTAGTTTGTGTAGAAAACATGTGGTAATTGTACGCAATCCTTATGGGACTTGGATTGGATGAATTGGAGGTCATATAAACATATTAAAATAGTGAAAAGAGTGGTGAAAACATGGGAGCATTCCAAAACACGAAATTAAAAACACACTCCTAAAGCTACTAAGATATAGTTTTCTACTTATTTTAAGTTGACGGCAAAGGGTTCAATGTGTATATGTCGTGTGGGGATGCTTATGGACGACATTTTTGGGCTATAAAAAGGAGTACTTAGATAAATTTATACACAACTTTGGAGTCTTCATAAAGAGGAGAGGAGAAGTAGACATGAAGGAGCTCAAAATAGGATTATTTCTCTTCTTACTTCTCTTTCTTGTAGTTAGAATTTATGAATTCGTCTATGGAGATTCTTTGTATGAATATGAGTGTCTAAACATCCTTTTTCTAGATGAGGCTACAACATGATTGTTTAATTATAGTTTATTAGTTGGTGCATATGTGATTACTTTTACATTTTTGTTTTACTATTCAAAAGATTTGTAACTTTGAAATAATCCAAGTCCAAAAACAAATTGACCATAGGAATAGAGGGATGGGATGAATAACATGGGGAGTAAGTACCATATCTGTAATTGATTTAATAGTAATTGTTAAAGGATGGTTTGTGATTAAGATATCGATAGACTTAAACATCTCACTTGGTTAATAAAATGGGAAGATAACATAGTGCATCCAAATTAGTGACTCACATCCCCGCTCAAAAATATAGATGCGATACTAATTTGGGTAGATTACTTAAAGGGGGATCATCCCCAAGTTATATTATCGACCTCATAAGTCAATAATCATGATAAACACCAACACCGGCTATGCATAAATGTAGAAGTAGATGCCTCAAACATTGAATTCTTCGTATATTAATTACAATCCAAGTTTCATACATTGTTAATTCTATTATTTAGTTTATAAGAAAACAAAACTCAAACTCTTTTGGTTGCAAATCCCATTTGTTTAACTTAATCAGTAATATTATAATTAGATCATCTGCTAAGCACTCGTATGGGATTGATATTCATTTTGCAAGTCACTTTAATGCTTAGTTGACCATGTATACTTACGTGTGTTCTTGGGAGCAACAGTGGCCATTTGGGGCTGAATGATGTGTAAATTGGTATCAAATGCAATGATTCAAAATGTTTTTATGTGATAAACACCTTAGAAATTTTTTACAATGAATAAAATTCTCTTAATGGACCTGGGAGAATTTATTTCATCAGAAAGGAGGCCCAACGTAATTGGGCTAAAAATAAATAAAAAAATTTAGGCCATCTATTGGATACAACTATAACGGAAAGTTAACTACTACAGTAGCGGTAAATAAACTGCTGAAGCGATAACTCGATAGTAGAAAGCTGATGTAAATTTTAAAACCCTCTTTATTTTATCCCCCTAGGTCATATTTTCCCTTAGAAATACCTTGAGAAAACCCCACCTTCATAGCTATGATATTCTAAAGTCCAAGCTTCATGAAGGTGGTTTTGAGACACACTCAATAGGGAGATGCTTAGCACTTGCGGGACAACACTCTTCTCTCAAAAGCAATATGTTTTGTGTATAAGGTAGGTTATAGTTTATTGTAGCGATTAGACTTGGGGTTAGATTTTATATAATTTTGATAGTAATATTAGAAGTTCTCATGCATTAGTCCTTTAGATATGGTATTTAGAAAGATAAAAATAACAAAAATCCAGTTAGGCTTTAATAATGTGGTTAATTATTATTTTACCCTATCGATGTGATATTCGTGGCATGGAATGAGTTGAATCCTTAGAGAATTAGGATTAATTGATTCAATATTGTGGTTCATAAGTATGAGGTTAGTTAAGCATGGTAAAATAGGGGAGTAAGTAGTGAGCTAGGATTGATAAAAAGTTTTCTTAGTATTCTAGCTAGTTGCATCTTGCACTGAGGAAGGTTAACAAAATATAAGTGAGGAGTAAGGGTTATTAGTAACCTAAGATAGTTTTAGGTGACCTGTGGGCATAATCAAGGGTATAGGATAGTTCAAAGACAATCTAGTGGAAGGATACGTGGCAGAGTAAGTTGATAAGTGTCATAGAAAAACCAGGGTAAGGTTACTAAGGTTAAGTGTGAGAATTCTGAGAGAAGCATTTAGAAAGGAATTTAAGAGCGATGTCAGAAGAAGGAATATGAGTGACAGATATAGAAGGCTAGTAGCGATATCTAGGTAGGACCACTGTGGTCCTTCAAGAGGTGTGGTGTGAACTATTACATAAATTTATGCACCTAAGGATATGTACAAAACCAATATTAATGACTCTATGATTAAATACGAACTAGTGGTTGTGATTTCTTTTGGGCACTACTTGCGATTATGGACTGCATTACGTATTTATATACATTGATGTTGTAGATGTAATATAATGAGGATTTTTAAGATGTTATTAATATCATTATATTTATTATGTTATTGCCGATGAGATTATGAGATCGGGAAGAGAAAGAGATGATGTGCAATCATAATCAGAATATTATGATTAAAAACACTTTTTTAATCAAAATATTAAAATAAAAATATGGGAGTTTTATTGGTAAAGCTTAAAAAAGGTTTTTCTTTGATTTAAACTTTGTTTTTAACCTATTTTCACATGGGTTTTTCCATCTAGACTCCTTTAACCTTGGGGAAGTTATTTCTATAGTAAAATTTTAGATTTACCCCTTTCATTTTCAAACATATGTTTCAAACTCATTTTGGACCTAGCTCAAATATGGGTAATATGAGTATCGTTATCTTTCTTTAAATGCGTAGATGCTATATTTGAGTGTTGCAGTTGATTTTGAGGCCATTCATAAGGGGAAGGCTTCATATTGAAGCACTTTAGGCTGGGATTTCATCATTTCAGGGTAGGTTACGACTTAACTTCTTTCAGATTGAGTTGGGTAGTTAATAAATAGGTAAAACATGATATGAGTTGGGGAAAATAACTATAGGGATTATATTTTGAAATTATTATTGTTGTGTGTTTATGTTGGGGGCTTATACTCTGTTGTAGTTGACTTGTGATATCTAATATTATGTGTTGCCCGTGTATGGGCTTTATTTGACATCATTGGTCTTATTTGCGTATTTATGTATCTTCATTCTAGATAAATGGTTGTATTGTGGCTCATTTGGCTAATATAGACCTTATTTGAGTATTGGTTGCCTTTATCATAATAAAAATACCCAAGTAGGATTTGATATGATATTAAGAATGGCTTACTTACATATTTATTCTAATGGTGATAATCATGAATTGGGACAATTTGAATTGATTTTTGGGCACACTTATGTATATAATTATGTTGGATGGATTGGATATCATTATGAGTTAATTGTCAGTATTACATCCATATTCTATAGATATACATTCATGAGATACTGGTAATATTAAGAAACACTATTTTTGAAAGAAAATGAAATACTTTTATGAAAACCTTTATTATGAACATGATCAAAGAGGTGAGATTGAGAAATAAGACATATTATATAAGTTGCGAACCTCCATGGCTTCTACCTGAGAGTTGCAAGCTCGATAGGCATATACAGAAAGTCATGGAACCACTTTCCTCATTCATTCCATCAACATTGCATTGTATTGTATTTGCACATGGATTCTTTCTTGATTTCATTAGTTTTCTTGAATCATTCTTAGTCTTAATGTATGATCGTGTATAATTGAGTTGTTTCTATTTTTTGTGTATGTACATATATGTTTTTATGTGTGTGTGTTTATTAGAACTGTTAGTGTGAGCTATCATTTGGGACTTTTCTACTTGTAGTTGACGTACTCATAGTATTATTTTACTTGCAGGTGATGTGCTCATGACCTTTTTTTTGGGTTGTGACAGTATTGATGTAAATTGGTTATAATGAGCCAAGGTTAGCTGTGAATGGATGGATTGGGAAAGTTTTATTAAATTAGTGGATGTTAATCCTAGATGAGCCATTAGGTGATAAATAAGTCTACTCTAAAGCCTTATCATAATCATATTCTTATTAAGGAATGAATTAAGGCTAATTAGTTATAAATGACCAGATTTAACTAAATGTTAGGTTGATTGTTTTATTGTAAGTAAATATGAGTACTTGACTTTTCTTGGGAAGCTAACGAACAAGATAAATAAGTTGTCATGAATGTTATTGAATAATTAAATCATTATATTTTGGGATAAGGTTTGTATTGTGGTGCAAGTGGTAATATTTATAAACACACTTAATTATTGCACTTGAAATAACAGGTATGATTTAATGTAGTAAAAAACCAACTTGACTTATGTATGCATGATAAATGCTCCTTCGTATTGGTTGTTACAAGGCATGTTCAAGAAAAATGAATGACTATTTGATATAAGTGTAATCACATGTAACGAACTTAGATGAAAAACTTATTAGTTTTATAAGTGTTATCCCCACATCATTGTGATGGTAATTGTTGTGATATTCATTTATTATCATGGGATATATTGGTATTTGGATATCTTTATGGGATTTATACTTATTATTGTGGAATGTGTCAATATTTGGAAATCTTCATGAGATTTATACTTATTATTGTGAGATAAATTTTGTAATGGACATCATCATGGAATTGGTTGGCTCGGGTACCACACAGGTAAAGTATCTATGATTTAGTGGTTCCTTTAGTGACCGGGTTTATTTGTTTACTTGTTATATATGTTGGTTCCTTGAAGTGGATTGGGTTTATTTGTTTACTAGTTATACATGTTGGTTTCTTGAGTGGACTGGGCTTATCTATTTACTAGTTATATAAGTTGGTCCTTTAGTGGACTAAGCTTATCTATTTACTTGTTATATATGTTGGTTTCTTGAGTAGACCGGGCTAGTCTCTTGACTTGTTATATATGTTTGTTCTTTGAGTGGAACGGACTTATTTGTTTACTTGTTATATCTATTGGTTACTCCAGCGGACCGGGCTAATTTTGTTACTTGATATTTATGTTGGTCCTTGAGTAGACTAGGCTTATATGCTTACTTGCTATATATGTTGGGTCCTTGAGTTGGGTCAGTTAATATATACATATAATATATACACACACACTTACTAAGTTTTTTTGTTAACTGGATCCTTGCGTGGTCTGGGTTAAATTGCAAATGAATGACATGCTTCTTATAATGTATCAACTTATGTATTTGAGATCACTTTAGTATATTATTGTTGATTCAAGGTTTGTTGACTTGGTTGATGTTGGAAGTCAGTATCTTAAGTTGTTGACTAATTGATTTGTATTTGATTAAGCTTTGTGGTTGCTGAAAAGGTTGTGTTTTCCTAATAAATATGTTACTTAAAAGGTATTTATGATCTTTGATCTATTAATCACTATTGTTAAAGATTTGACAGGCAGGTGTTGCAGTTTTTCCACTCAATTTCTCATGACCGTAAATGAGATCCTAACTTCTAGGGTGCTAATGCATAACAAGAATATCAGAACAAGGTTAAAGAAATATTAAAAAGTTAGTCCTTGTAGTTCTAGTTTGACTGTGAAGTTGTGTCCACTCACATTTAACCTAGGCCAGAGATTTGAGGTTTGGTGTATTCAGTGGAAAATGGAAGTTACTTATATTATGTAATGGCATGAACTATAGATTGAGGGCAATTAAACTATCACATTATATGTACATGATTTATATTGAATTTCTATATTATATATTATGTGATTTAACCATTGTCGGCTGATGATTCCTACTGTTATGTGTTGTTAGTTCTAATGCTACACTTGTTATACCCTTTTGGGGGTATAGTCTGGTTGCACAATTAGTTGATGTTTCTCAAGTGATGTGATAGTGATCACCAGTAGCTCTAGTCCTTTCATTCGTACGTTGAGAGTTATGTCTTCTATTTGTCCTTTTTCTTTCTTAGAAGTTTTTGTACGTGTTTAGACCAAGTCGTCAGGAAAGGTTTTTTTGTTATCCTTTGTAGTTTGAGAAAGTTTGTATATTTGTCAGATTTTGAAGACTTTCATTAAAAAAATTTATGACTATCACATATAGTTTGAAATGGGTGGTAAGGTTTCTCCTATCTAGGTGGATTAATATAGGTGCCCTCACAATTTGATTAGTTGGATCATGATAGTTGATGATGTTGTTGGTGATTATATTAATATGATCGAGGAGAGAGAGATGGTGTGCATATCATGCATACATACATTAATTTATATGCCTTAAATATTCAATTATGTTTAAATATATTATTGTGGGTCCCTTGAGTGGAAACACTCTTTTATAATGGTGGTTGTGCATGGTAGTGAAGCATTAATGCTAGGTATATCTTGTGTTATGAATAATACTTTTCCCTAAGGTAAATAGTTGTATAGGCGAGGTATTCTGTATTGTCTTTCCCTATTGGGTTGTCAATGTCATAAGTGTCTTGGTGGTTGTAAATCCTGTAGTGTATTGTGTTAGTTGAGTACCAAGGAGCTTCATTCTAGTCGCGGGATGCCCTAATGTCCTATTTTAGTAAAGTCTGTAGGATTTTGTATAGTGGGTTAGAAATTATGAAAATTAGAATAAGGAGTAGGGAAGGTCTAAAGGATGTATGATAGAGTGTATTGTCAAAGGACAAAGATAAATGAAAATTTTAAATGGCAGAAAGGTCACCAAGATGCTAAAAGTGCTTTGTTAATAATTTTGTAATTTGAGAATTAGAACAGAAACTTTACATGGTGCTATAATTTCATCCTAATTACTATTAATGTTATTTGTTTATGATACTAGTTGACAGATGATGCTTACCATTATGTGTGGTTGTAATGATGCTACATGTACTATATCTCCAATCAAGGATGTAGCCATAGTGTAGGTCAGTTGGGGTTTCTATAATAGCGATGACGATCACTCAACAACAAATCTTACCCTTTCTATTTTGTATGGATGTTATGTGATGGAAAACATGTTCCTTGTCTAGTGCTCGTGTATCGGCTTAGGCTAGTTTCTGTGGATTCACTATTACTTTTTTTTCATTTATTTTATGTATCAATTATATTAAACTAGAACTATATATATATATATGAGTTAAATAGATTATGCTCTTGAAAATGAATTCTTTTGACTTCTGCATTAAATAAATGATAGGGTAGTAAGTGTTGTCCTATCTGAGGTAGGTGTAAAATCCTTGGTTCATGACAAGATGGCATTAGAGCCTATGTTACCGGTTTTCTAGTACAAGAGAAAATGTCGAGTAGAGTCCCACAGATTGGTGTTTTAACGTTCATATCATATCTATATGCGGCTATAATACATCTAGGAAAATGTTTCATTTTCTTCACTCCTATCGTGCAATCTTAGTGTTGCCTTCCTGAGTTGATTCTAATTTGTATATGGTAGATTTTAGTTGGTATCTCAACCATCATCATTAGGACTAATTGGTCCCATATGATATCTCGCTAATGTTTGAAAGGTTGGAACAGGGTATTCCAACCAGTAAAGGTCAATAAGAAGTGTAGTTGTTGAATTGCTATGTTGTGAGATACGCTTGATATTATGTTAAAATGCTAGTGCTTTAAATATTTTGTTATGGTATAATAGAATACAATGCGTAATTACTAATATAGATGGTCATTGTTTGACCGTATTGTTACTTTATTTGGATTGTCAAACTTGTAATACCCCAGATTTTTGCCTCTAAAATTTCTTGACTTTTGTGCCCACTGCCAAGGTAACAACTCACCTAAAGAATTATGAAAACTCATTATGAGTCGTAGGGCTCAAGTCATAGGCAAAAAAGATAAGAATGCCTAAGTTTCTATTGATGTCACGACTAGCACCTCACAATTCGTACGGTGTGGCCATAAGTCGCAGGGAGTGACTCGTGACCAAACCATTGAGTAGCCAATGTTTTTATCCCGAGTACGACTAGGACCGTACGAACCATAACATTTGGTCACGACTCATAGGGTGTGACTCATGAAAAAACTAGAGATGGTTTCACTAAGTCACTACCCATACTACGAGCATAGGCAACGACTCGTACCCAGTTGTTAAACGTGACCCATAACGACTGGAGACCAATTTCATGCGCTTTTAATTGAGGGTACTTTGGGTTTATACCCCTCTTTCCCCAATAATAACACATGACCATAATACATCTAAAGGGGGTTATTTTCATCACTTAGACAATAATCATAAACTACTCTTAAACTCTCTAAATCATGAAGAAAGAACAACTTGGGTTTTCAAGGGATTGAGCATCTAAGGGTCAATTTGTGTGGATTTTCTCCAAATTCTTAATATTCTCAGGCATGTATCTCTCCCTATACTTGTATTTTCATTATGTCATGTAATGGTTTTATATTTCCATGGTTTTAATGTTTGGTTATAAATAAAGGGTTGAGGTTTTTGGATGGTAATTGTTTAAATATTTTTCCCATGATTATTACAGATGATTCATGCTTTGAATTGATAGTTTGTGAACTCATTTGGGTACATGGGCATGGATAATGGGATGGGGGTCGTGGATTCCCCCAGATAAATGGATTTTGGTATTGGAATTGGTAATAACCTCAACCAACTTGCATAATTATCTTGAAATATGGTTTTTTTCCACTTTTTCTAAACTAAAGCATTGCATAAAAGGCTAAAGGACAATAAATGGATTTGAAAGGCCCTAACGGCTATGATATGATCTTAAATTGGATCCTGGGGTCGTGGATTCCCCCAAGTTGGTGGATAATTGTAATGGCATGGTGGAATTGACTTATCGGTTCATTTGGTATGAAGATACCATTGGATAAATGCCTAAATGGATAACGTTGGGTTATGTGCTAAATTTAAAGGGGATTGTGTAGCTCGCTGTGGAAGGTGGAGGTACCGAGGGACCAATACTGGAACCTAAATTTTCCGGTGTGGGTGACATGGTGGCCATTTACATAGTTCAAACTTAATATATCTATATTTTTTTAATGGTTGGAGCCTCGGTGGCTCTGGACCTTCCACATATTTCTTCGATTTATACGGCTAACATGCACTAGAGCCCTTTCGATGGGGAGAGCTAGGTCCATATAGACCATGGATGTTTTTTGGATGGTTAGGGCTATATATTTCCGTATTAATGGTTTTAAAGTTCATGCTTAAACTTATTCCCTATCCCAGCACTATGTATATATGTATATTTGTATGTATGGGAACATGTACATTGAACTTGGATTGATTTTGAAATGACATTATTTTATCCTTTATCCTGAGTTAAATGATAGTGCTAACCCCGCTAACTGTCCTAAGACGCTACATTGTTTCATAATGTAGGGTATGAAGATACTTCTTTTACCCCTGTGCAGTGTTGGGTGATCTGGTTGGTACGCGGTGAAATGGTGAGCTTCCATCTTTAGGAAAGCTTAGTCGTTCCATTAGTTTCATTCCATATTTTAGAAACTGAAGAGTTCATATTAACAGTGTCATTGTCATTGTCATTGCCATTTTCACATTTGAAGGCATGTCCCAACTTAGGTAGGTGTTTAGGCTTTCTTAAAGTCTTTTCTGGACAACAAAGTGTGGGTGGATTGTGTTATGGATTCTTAGATCCCTCTTGACATTTGATTTATCTATCTTATTATATGTTAGGAACTAAATTCTATCTTGTTATATTTTCGAAACTCAATTCTATATTGTTATATGTTTGAAATTCAGTTCTATCTTGTTATATGTTTGAAACTCATTCGCTGCTAGTTATATTGTGTTCTGGTTGGCTAGGTGACCCGACCCGACCTGGGACTTAACATAATGGGCGTCCCAAGTCTGACCGGGACTGGACACCACCCCCATTACCCAACCCAACCTCCAGCCGTCTGTCTTGAGTTGTCTGAATTTCGAGCATATAACAAGATAGCTAACTATCCAATTTACAAACTCTAGGATAGGTCTATTACCGAGACCGACCCAACTGAGGTCAACATCCAAACCCAACTAATTGACAAACCAATCAAACCATAACTATATGAGTTCCATAACAATTATATATCATCCCTGGATAAAATAGGATGGAACAGTGAAAAGTTTAGCCCTACGGTATCAGCCCCAATACCAATGCCAATGCTAAGGCTGACACCAATATCGATCCCGCCCACACCGACCCATAGTAGTTCCATAAAATCCTCTAACCAAAAGAATACCAAATTACGGTTGGGACATTCCCCCAACCATATCCAAAACCAATATCTATAAATAAACCAAAGTATAAAATAACATCCGTGAAATGGAAGCTTACGGAAAGATGGAAGCTCACTACTTCAATACAGTAGCTGATCTCTAATGTCTGATAGTTAAGCTGGAGGAGTAGAACGATCGATTCTTGCATTGCGTAGGTATACAGCCGCTCGAAAATGGGTTAGCTGGTGAATTCTAGCATGAACTCAGGATAAGGATAAAATAATGCCAACTAGTAAAACCAAGTAAACCAGCCATATGCATACAAACCATACATATAGATATAACCATGCCGGGAAAGGGAATCGGGTTTAGCATGCATTTAAAACCATTAACCTGGATATGTGAAGCTTAAACCTCCTTAACCACCCACGGGCTAATGGGTCGACTGTAACTCACTGAACATGCCCCCGATGCGTGTAGCCACACGAACCGGAGATACCATAAGAGTAAGGGATTCCCAAGTACCCTCACCCTCCATGATACAAATGTACAATAAACTTAGAGGATTCCCACATACCTTATAGTATCATAAAAGGATTAAGGTTCCCTTACCCTCATGTCGGCAAACATGAGTTTCCAGTGTTTTTTCATTGAACTCTCACTTTCACGGTTAGCTATCGACCCCAATATTATTGCCCAATTAAAACCATTTCCAACCAACTAATTCATTATTCCATTTATCATTTACCAAGGCTATTAATAGTGGTATCATAATACCGACTATAACTTACTAGTATGGTCCTTAGCCAAACCTTTTTAGGTAAAAGGATTCCCGTGTACCCATTTAACAAGTTAAATTGGGGGAGTCCCATACACCCCATAAGTGTTTCATTATTGTGTTTGCTTGGGGGAGTCCCATGTACCTCACAAGCTGTTCATTAACATGTTTACTTGGGAGATTCCATTGTTCCCCACAAAGAGTTCAATTAACTATAACCATGACCCCCCAAACCATTCCATTTAAACCATTCCAAACCATTTAGCCATTTAGGGTTCCATTACTAAGTTTAAACAATGCAATAGTTCCATGAAAATCCAACAATGTAGTGAAAACATTCCCATAGGAATTTTATCAAACATATTGGGGGCATAGTATTTCAAAAACCAAAGCCAATTACCAAATAACCATTCCCATGCAACCAATTATCCAAAACTACCATTAAAGCATATAAAAACATAATTAAATCATGGGAAAACCATAACCAAGCATTTTAACAAAAAAATCCCAAATTATATTTGAAAATCCGAAACCACACATTAATCAAACCATGAAAGCATAGTATAAAACCATGCCTTTAGTTGAAACTAACAATGAAGGAAGAGAACATGACTTAAACCAAGAAGTTGATGGAGAGAAATCACCAACACAAGCCCCAAAGTAATCCTTAAGATGAAACCCTAGACTTCCTTTACCTAAAATCTTTAGAAAGACTTGTAAAGTATTTAAGAGAATTTTCTAAGTGTTAATGAATAGAATAATTGGGGAAATAACCTCCCATAGGAATATAAGTCATGGGGACTTTAACAAACTCAGAAAATAAAGATGTTTTTAAGAAGTCAAACTTTCCACATGAATCCAAGGAGTAGAAAAAAGATACGGATACTTGGACTTTATGTCCTCCTCCCCTTCCTATGTATCCTCTTCCACCTTATTGTTCTTCCATAGAACCTTAATCGAGGCTAGATCATTGGTCCTCAACCGATGAACCTGCCTATCCAAGATCTTAATAGAAACCTCTTCATAAGACAGAGAATCTAAGATACCTAAGCTCTCTAAGGGAACCACCGAAGAAGGATCACCAAGAAACTTCCTTAACATAGAGGCATGAAATACCGGATGAATAAAGCTCAAGCTAGAAGGCAACTCCAATTCATAAGAACCATTACATAACCTCCGCAAAATATCATAAGGACTAATAAACCAGGGATTAAGAATCCCCTTCTCACCAAACCGCATTACTCCCTTCATTGGAGATACCTTTAGGAACACCTTATCCCTAACCTAAAACTCAAAATCTCTACGCCTTATATTTGCATAGGACTTTTGGCAACTTTGGGCATCCTTAAGCCTATCCTGAATAACCTTTGCCTTTTCCATAGCTTGATAAACCAAATCCTGACCGAACATATTCGCCTCACCAAGATCGAACCAACTAATAGGAGATCTACACCTCCTACCACATAGTTCCTCAAAAGGGGCAATCCTAAAACTAGAATGATAGCTATTGTTGTAAGAAAACTGTACCAAAGGTAGATGCTTAACCCAATTTCCACAATAATCAATCACATATGCCCGAAACATATCCTCCAATGTCAGAATAGTCCTTTCCACTTGCCTATCCATCTGAGGATGAAAAACAGTACTCTGACTCACTTTAGTACCCAAACCTTTCTAAAAAGACCACCAGAAATGAGATGAAAATTGTATACCCTGAACAGAGATAATCAAAATAGGTACCCCTTACAGCTTCACAATCTCCTCAAGATGCAACTTCGCATAATCCTCCATAAAAAAGGTAGTCCTCACTGGCTAGAAGTGAGAAGACTTCGTCATCCTATCCATGATGACCCAAATCGAATCAAATTTGTTCCATGAATGAGAATGACCGTAACAAAATCCATATTGATCACCTCTCATTTCTACACAGTCAAATCAATTTCTTAATACAACCCTCTAGGCGTTATGTTCTAAACTTTAACTTGCTGACACACCATGCACTTGGCTACAAAATCAGCCAAGTTCCTTTTCATACCATTCCACCAATATGTCTCTTTGAGATCATGATACATCATCATAAAACTAGGATGAACAACATAGCATGATTCAAGCACCTCAACCAAGATCCCTTATCGTAACCCAACAACGTCAAGAACACACAACCTTTCTTGGTACCGTAAAGTACCTTTACCACTAATATCGAATACCATTACCTTTTGCCCACCTATATCACTCTTGATTTTCATCAAGATAGGATCTAGCACTTTCTTCTCCTTAATCTATGCACCGAGATACGATCTAACTGCTTCCTGTACCAACATACCAACATCCTCAAAGTTCAAGAGATAAACTACAAGATTAGCCAAGTGGTGAACATCTTTCACCAATACCAGCTTCTCCTTATCCACATAAGCTAAACTCCCCATGGATAACCTGCTAAGAGTATCAGCAACCACGTTAGCTTTACTTGGGTGGTAGTGAAGAATAGTATCATAGTCTTTGAGAAACTCCAATAATATCCTCTGCCTGAGATTTAGCTCCTTCTGAGTGAAAACATACTATACACTCTTATGATCAAAAAAGATGTCTACGTGCACTCCACACAAATAATGTTGCCATAGTTTCAAAGAAAAAACCACCACCAACAGCTCCTAATCATGAGTAGGATAATTCCTCTCATACACCTTCAACTGCCTGGAAGCATAGGCAATCACCTTCCCATGCTGCATCAAAACACAACCAATTCCCCCCTTAGATACATCACAATAAACCATGAACCCCTCATTACCTTCAGGCAATGTCAAAACTGGAGTCGAAGTTAGCTTATCCTTAAGCTTCTCAAAACACCCTTCATATACTTCCGAATAAAAAAATCTTGCCTTTTTTTGAGTTAACTTAGTCAAATAAGCAGCTATCGAAGAAAAGGTTGACACAAATGGCCTAAATACCAGCCAAACCCAAGAAGCTCCGAATATTGGTTAGGCCACCTTTTCACCACCGTAACCTTTTGAGGATCCACTATTATCCCCTTACTAGAAATAATATGACCAAGAAAAGTTACAACATTCAATCAAAACTCACACTTGGAGAACTTGGCATACAATTGTTGTTCCTTCAAGGTCTGAATACCACACAAAGGTAATTGGCATGATCCACCTCACTTTTAGAATACACCAAGATCTCATCAATGAACACAATGACAAAAAAAACCAAGAAATGCCTAAAAACCCTATGCATCAAATCCATAAATGTCGTCGGGGCATTAGTCAAGTCAATTGACATAACCAAGAATTCAAAGTACCTATACCAAGTATGAAAATCCGTCTTAGGAATATACTCCTCCCTAATCTTAAGCTGATGATACTCAGACCAAAGGTCTATCTTAGAAAAGTACTTGGCAATTAGCAACTGATCAAACAAATCATCTATCCTTGGAAAAGGATACTTGTTCTTAACCGTTACCTTATTCAGTTGCCGATAGTCAATGCACATCTGAAGGGAACTATCCTTTTGCACATGAATAAAACCGATGCACTCCACGGGGATACACTAAAATGAATAAACCTCTTATCCAGAAGATCCTTAAGTTGCTCTTGAGTTCCCTCAACTCAGCCGAAGACATTCTATAAGGAGGAATAGATATTGGACGAGTGTCCAAAACAAAATCAATACCAAACTTGATTTCCCTATCTAGAGGAACACCAAGAAGATGGTACGATAAACCTCAGAAAACTCACTTGCCACCAAAACTAAGTGAAAAAAGGACCTCTGAGTTAGAATCTTTAACCCAAACTAGGTGATAAAGACACCCTTAAGAGATTAATCTCTGAGCTCTAAGATAATAAATAAACATACCCCTAGGAGCTAGGGAATCACCCACCAACTTTATAACTGGTTCACCAGGGAACCTAAAGACAACCTTACGGCTCCGACAATCTAACGATGTGTAACAAAAGCATAACTAATCCATCCCTAAAATAATGTCAAAATCCACCAAGACCAACTCAAATAGATCTACCAAGGTCTGCTTGCTACCAACAGATACCACCACCCCCTACAGACTCTTTTCATAATAACCTAGTCACCTACTAAGGTAGAAAAGGAAAAATAATCTAAAACAACCTTAGGATCAAAACTAAAACACACAGCCATATATAGGGCCATATAGGAAAGAGAGGACCCCAGATTAAGAAAATACACATCACAAGAAAAGAGTTGTAACATACCAGTCATGATATCAGGTGATACCTTGAATTCCTACCAATATTCAAGAGCATACAACCTATTCCGACATGTGATGGTACTAGAAGCAGGATCATACACAGAAGAAGCACCACTAGGTGCAAGAGTAGAAGATGAAGCAATCGGAGCTTTGACCACTCCTAAAGCACCCTTACCAATTGAATAGTTTTTTAGCATATAGCTTGGCTAGCCAAATTTAAAACATTTTCACTACCTTTATCACAAAATATCCAATGAAGACGATCATAGAATCGGCAAGTAGGACACGAATAAGCCGACTGTGCCCCACTTGCCTTAGATTAGGCACCCTATGCCCAGAAATTATAACTACCTTGCTGACGCCTGTCACTCGACTACTTCGAGTAAGAAGCGCTAGCAGTAGAGAAGGAACTAGAATTCCCCCACTTATTCTTCAACCATTTGTCGCCCTCTCGACCACCCTAATGCTGACACCACCCTGCTAAAAAAACTTGCTCTTCTTACCCTTTCTTTTCCTAAACTCTGCTTATTTTCTCTTATTATCCTCCACTTATTTCATATGGATAACCAACCTCAAAATATCCATATTCTTAATCAGTAAAGAAGTCTTGCTTTCATGGATTAAATCCCGAGATATCCCAGAAGTGAAATTTCTCATCCTCACCCTTATATCAGCTACTAAATCAGTAGCATACCTTAACAACTGATGAAATTTCAAGGCGTACTCCTTGACAGACATTTTTCCCTGCTTAAGATTCAAAAACTCCTCCAACTTCACTTTCCTTAGCTCTTGAGAAAAGAAGCTATACAAGAAGGCATTTGAAAAAGCCTTCTACAAAGAAAATTTCTCAATATCACCTCTATCTCTATCCCACTCCTCATACCATTGGTACGTAATATCTTTGATCTAATAAGCTATAAAATTCACCCCTTCCATATTAGTGGGCTACATCACTCTAAATATCTTCTCCATTTCATCTAAGAAACCCTAAGGTTCCTCCTTCACCTTCATACTAATAAAAGTAGGAGGAGTCATTTTTATGAACAGGAAAACCCTTTTTGCCTCAGTAGATAGAACAACAAATGCATCCCACTGAGCTTGAGCAGCAACCAACTGAGTAATAGTATGAATCGACTAACGAAATTCTGCATTAGTCACCCCACCTTCAGGAGGACTAGTAGCAATTGGAGGAACTCTAAGACAATCAGGGATAAGACCCTGAGATCGAGTGCGAACTCCAGGTGTAGGTCATACTCCATCAACATCGTTCTAGATGAGACAACAGGATTTCCTTATGTTCCAGATCAATAAGGTATGATCTAAAAAGCGAACAAACAAGGATTAGAGAAAATTCTAGGACTTAAACTCCAAGCTTTAAAATAGAATACCAAGAAAGTGAGACATTCCTAAATACCCTGTACCCTCTTTCTTATAAGTGTGGCTCGCTAAACACCTCTAAAAGAGACTCTACTAGACACGGTTTGTTGGACTCCCAATTGACCATGAACCTATTGCTATGATACCAACTGGACATGACATGACCCGACCCGAGGCCTTATCATAATGGTCGTCCCAAGTTCGATCGAGACCGAAAACCACCTCCATTACCCAACCAAACCTCCATTCGTCTTCCCTGAGTTGGCTAAATTTCAAGCATATAGCAAGATAGAATAACTATCCAATTTAGAAACTTTGGGATAGGTCTAATACCGAGATCGACCCAACCAAGTCCAACCATCCAAACCCAACCAATAGCCAAACCAAAAACACCATAACCATATGAGTTCCATAAAAATTATATATAATGCCAAGATGAAAGAGGATAGAATAGTGAGAAATTTATCTCTACGGTGTCAGCACCAATACTAATACCAATGCTAAGGCTGACACCATTATCGATCCCGCCCATACTAGCCCATAGTAATTCCATAAAAAAGTCTAACAAAAATAATACCAAAATTCGGTTGGAATATGCCCTTAACCAAAGACAAAATAAATATCCATAAATAAACCAAAGTATAAAATAACATCTATGAAATGGAGCCTTCCGAAAAGAAGGAAGCCACCACTTCAATTCAATAACTGATCTTGAATGTCTGATAGCTAAGAAAAAGAAGTAGAACAACCATTTCCTACATCGCGAGGTGATACAACCGCTCGAAGATGAGTTAGTGGGCGAATGCTAGCATGAACTCAGGATAAGGATAAAATAATGCCAACTAGTAAAACCAAGTAAACTAACCATATGCATAAAAACAATATTTATATATAACCATCTTGGGAAAGATAATTGGGTTTAGCATTCCTTTAAAACCATTAACCTTCGTATGTGAAGATTAACCATCCTTAACTACCTATGGGCTATATAGGTCCAGTGTAACCCCCTAAACAGGCCTCAATGCGTGTAATTGCACAAGCTGGAGATACCATAAGAGTAAGGAATTCCAAAGTACCCTCACCCTCCATGATACATATGTACAATATACTTAGAGGATTCCTGCATACCTCATAGTATCATAAAAAAGTTGTTGTGCCCTACCCCTCATGTCGGTAAACATGAGTTTCCAGTGTTCGTTCATAAAAGTACCACTTTCACGATTAGCTATCACACCCTTTCATTATTCCCTAATGAAAACCATTTCCAACCAACCAATCTATTATTCCATTTATAATTTACCAAGGCTATAAATAGTGGTATCGTCATACCGACTATAACTTGCAAGTATTGTCCTTATCCAAACCTTTTAAGGTAAAAGAATTCCCATGTACCCATTTACAAAGTTAACTTGGGGGAGTCCCATGTACCCCATAAGTGTTTAATTATGTTTGCTTGGGGGAGTCCCATGTACCCCTCAAGCTGTTCATTAATATTTTTGATTCGGGGATTCCATTGTACCCCACAGGGAGTTCAATTAACCATAACCATGACCCTCAAACCATTACATACCATTTAGCCATTTAAGGTTCCAATACCTACCAAGTTTAAAAAATGTAATAGTTCCATTAAAATCCAAAAATGTAGTGAAAACATTCCCATAGGCATTTTATCAAATATATTGGGGGCATAGTATTTCGAAAACCAAAGCCAATTACCAAATTACTATTTCCATGCAACCAAATATCCAAAACTAGCATTAAAGAATAGAAAAGAATAATTAAAACTTGGGATAACCATAACCAAGCATTTATAACCAAAACCCCAAAATTATATTTGAAAATCCAAAACAACACAATAATCAAACCAAGAAAACATTCTATAAAACCATGAATTTAGTTGAAACTAACAATAAGGGAAGAAAACATGCCTTAAACCATGAAGATGATGGAGAGAAATCACCAACACAGGCCCAAAAGTAATCCTTAAGATGAAACCTTAGCCTTCCTTTACCCAAAAGCTTTAGAGAGAATTGTAGAGTTTTTAAGAGAAGTTTCTAAGTGTTGATGAATAGAATAATAGGGAAAACAACCTCCCAATAGGAATATAAGTCATGAGTCCTTATTATATTTAGTGGAGAAATATCCAGATTAACCTTACTTAAACTCCAAAAAATCCCATCAGGGGGTTACGATTATCCATACCAGTCACACCCTCCAATACGAGTTGTACCCACCACTCGTACCTAAGGCCATCTCTCTTGGACCCGACACTATCCAAGGTACGACTCACCCCAAACCATGTCTTTTCCAAGTATACGACTAGTACTCATGATCAGTACCCTTGGAAGAATAGAATCCCAAGAGGATTGAACACTGACCACCCTACGAGTCCATGGTACAACTCATACCCTAGCTTACGGATCATGGTGAGCCACTCGTACTCATATCTAACTTAAGTTACTAAGTCGAAGACTAAGTGAAGTAACTAAACAACCCATATCCACCAATACGACTTGTACCACCCAAGTTGTACCCATTTCAAAGACCAAATCTGACCCACCAACCAACACTGGTCAGTATACGACTAACCGATACCACTCATATCCCAGTGTAAGAGTCATTTCTCCTAGTCTTATCCTGTTTAGATACCAGGAATACAGGAAATTTCCAAGGTCCAGAAACCCTAGGTATTTCACTAGGCTAACTGGGATGGTCTCTGGTCCTTGGCGAACTTGAGATACTCATCACGACTAGGCCCTAGTTAGGGTCATGACACTTCTTAAGTAAAAAAAATTTTGGGTATGTTAATTGTATAATGTGTGGCCCAAGGACTCGTGATCTTGGGGTATTGTCGCGCCTGTTTTTCTTGCGAAAAATAAAATTTAACATGACAACTCTTTTTGGCATGGTTTAAAGAGAAAAGTATCCACCTAACGAACTAAGGTGAGTTAGGACACCATTTTAGACTAATTTATGAATTTATTTTATTAGTCTATGTCATCAGAAATTAGGATAAGGGTTCAAATTACCTCGAAAAAAAGGTGTAATTTACCTCTGAGGTCCACAAATATGGGTCCCCATCAAATTCATATATTACATGGAAAATTCTATGTGATAAGCAAAAGACAGTTATTTTTATTAACTTAACATTAACTAAGTGTTTAAACATGATAAATAATAAAACATGCAACTCAGTTATTATAAGATGCACAAAATAAGAAAAAGTGAATCAGATAAGCGAGAAGAGAGAAGAGACAATTTATATAGTGAAAGGATTTACTTAAATAATACCAAATCTAAACTACCCCAAATATTTAAACACTCAAAATAAGAAAATAGAAAAGTTGATTCGGGAGATTTAGACAAGGGGTTGATTTTATCCTACTCGGATCAACACCCAGTTTATTAACGGATGACAAAGTCGTATGTAGCATTATTGTATGTTGCTTGGGTCAATTTTCATCATTTTCATCTATCTACCCGCCTAGTTTGATTATTAAGTTGTTATTAAGCCTAGAAGTGCACTAAAAAGTGATAAAACTAGAAGTTGAGACTTAACAAGTAACACAAAATGGCTTTGAATAGGCCTCTTAATTAATTAAAGGTGCCTAAAGGTGATTAACATGCTTAAAAAACAAACAATTCATTTTTACGTTACTGAAACCTATAGACAAAACATCTTGATGACACATTATTGATCAGTATGATGAAAATTGATTAAATAAGTTCTATAAACATGATATCTAGTGTTTTAGCTTAGTTAGCATGTGAAAAGTTATTAATTTTATAGATTTGATTTCTAGGCAAAGAATATTAATCAATGCCGAAAATTAAATTAAAACCCTAGAAATTAAATTAAATATGTTGTAAATTAATTTAAGTGTGCAGATTAGTTTAGATATACAGGAAAATAATTTATATGCACTGGAAATTAGTTAAAAGTGATGAAAAATAAATTTTAATGTTGGATAATAAATTAAAAGTGCTTAAAATTAAATGCTGGAAGTAACTCAGATTAGCTGAAAATACTTTATATATGTTGGAAAAGTGTTGGAAAATAAATTTTAATGCTGGAAATTAAATTAAAAGATATGAAAAAAGTTTAAATGTTGGAAAATGAATTTAAATGATGGGAAGAAATTTACATATGCCGGAAAATAATTTATATGTGTTGGAAATTAGTTAAGAAGTGATAGAAGATAAATTTAAATGCTGCAAATTAATTTACAAGTGACGAAAAGCTTAAATTCCAATTAAATATGTTGAAAATTGATTAAAAATGCTCAAAATTGATTACACGTGCTAAAATTTAATTAAACAAGCTATGAATTAAATTACTATGTCAGAAATTAATTAAATATGCAAAAACTTAAATTGATATACTAAAACTTAGTTTAAATATGCAGAAATTAATTAATAACTCTACAATAGGATTTCTAGGTGATGAACCAATTACTTAATTCGCTGAATTTTATTAATAGTCAAGTGAAGCATTTAATACCCCTCTAGACTATGACCAAATTTACTACGACATACTCCAACTTTAGGGGGGGGGGGGTGTCCTATTACCCGTGAACTCATTTTAGCATATTTTTGTCACCCTTTTATGTTGACGTGGCACCTTTTGTCAACTTTTTTAGCTGATGTGGCACCTTTGATGTCGTCCCCCTTTTATGTAATAGAGGTGTCATGTCAGCACAAAAGGATGTGAAAATATGAAAAAATTGAGTTCAGGGTGTAATAGAACCCCTGTGAAGTTGGAGTGTGTCGTAGAATTTTGGCCATAGTTCGAGAAGGTACTAGATGTTTATCACTTAATAATCCAAGGATGTGTTGCCTAATTAATAAAATATTCAAGTCATAGAATCCCCGCCCCTCATCAACAGTCCCCATAATCTTTTATTATTTAGCCATAGAGTTTGTACAATAAATTATTACAAGCCAATAAATAACGAGGGAAAAATAAAACAAAAAGGGTCAAGCCTTTTCATAAATTCCCAAACCCCAGCAGCTCTTCGTCTAGCTTTTCCCCTTCAACCTGTTGAACATGCAACAAAGACACCAAAACACTCTAGAATCCAAAAAATACCTTTGGAAGCCATATCCAACCCTTGGCGCTATCGAAATCCTAAGAATCTCAAGGATTCCAAGAAGGCTCGCACCATGAGATGTGCAAAGATCATTTCAAATTTAGATACAACAACACTCCGATGGAGGGAAACACTTAATTGCAACTAGATGAGGAAAAAATCTCCTCTTATGTCAAACCAACAAAACCAGATTATATAAATACCTCAATAGGTTAGGAAAGTACACAGAGGGGAAGGGGGTTATGGAATCAAGCATTTAAAATATGCAAATCAAAAATAAAATCATAATCACAAAGGATTAATATGAAATAAGAAAATGCATTGTTAGAGTAAAATAACCGATTAGCAGTGAGAATAATAAAATACAAATAAGAAAACTATACTTCCAAAGTATAATAAACAGTGATAACAATTAGTAACCGAAGTAGTCTCAAGTCCAAAAACAGAGAAATATTTTTTAATGTGGAAGAGAGCAATGTTGTTAAGTGCCCCAGAATAATAGAAGAAGGATTATTTATATAATAAGGAGTAGTATAAAATTAAAGAAATAAAGAATATTTATAAGATCAATTAGTAGAAGTTAAGAAAGAAATAAAATATTCACTAGAATCAATTAATGAAAATTTCTTTTTCTTAAAGAGATACATAGCATCAAATGAATCTAACTTTACAGTAAATAAACAAGCAATGGGGTTTTCACATAATTTCAAAATATGCCGTAATATTCACCGATGTAATATTCCTTCCAAAGCCAAGTGATTAGCTAATATGTGAAATTTCTCCCCAGGTAATTAAGTACTAAAGCTATCACATATCCAACAAAGAGAGAAAAATCAATAAAAGTAGAACCTACCAAACTTAACTAAGTATCAAGTTATTCCAATTTATATAAAGAGAGTGAGTCAATTAAAAGGGTGTAAATATTAAAGTGAATCAACTATATCAAACTTTTTACCAAAAATCAAATAATCAACATTTAATAAAATCAAATAACATCATACTAATTTTATATCAAAAATCAATCTAGAACCACATTTAAATGAAGGGGAAAGCATAATAAAAAATCTTGGTGTAAAGCATGACTCTTTGCTATTATTTTTGTCAAATTAATTCAACAACAACTTCAATTGATAATAGCCAAAAACATAGTGATGGAAAAATCAGTACCCAATTTGAAAATTGGGATTAGCCAAGGTTGATAGAAATTGAATAATTTAACATATGAAGGTCTAAGAAAATCAATAACTACAAATCACAAAGAATTGAACAAAAAATCTCAATCAATCTTCATTAATTTTATATCTAAAATCTATCAAAAAACAAAAAAGAAGGGGGAGAAGAGAATTAAAATTAAACACAATAACTAAACACGAAATCAAATCTGGGTATGAATTCTTAAGAACTCATAATTTATCGACAAAAATTTGGCCAGAAACTAGGTTAGTGGCGTGGTATTGATTGACAGATGATTTCAATGGTGATGATGGAAGAAAGGGTAGCGGCTTGAGGTGGTATAGTCAGAGTGTTATCATTGCCGGAGTTGTGGGTTCATCGAATCTAGAGCCTTTGTTTGTGATTTCATTAGAGCATTGTGGTTTTGTGACTCATCATGGGTAATAAGTGAGAGAGAACGATGTAATTGGTTGATGGTACCTCATCGCTTATTACTTCTGATAAGGCAACAGTGATAGATGATGGTAGTTATGGTTTTCATTGCTGCATGAAAGGAGAAAAAAAGAAATCAAAGGGATAGTGAGGCAACAAGCTAGTGGTTATCTGAGAAGACTGGCCACAATGGAGTAGCAAAGAATAGAGAGAGATGGAAGTAAGAGAGAAAAAAAATGGGAGTGGCTGATTGTGTAATTTAGAGGTCATTTGGTATGAGGTATAAATTATAATAGTCTCAGGATAAAATGTAGGATTATTTCATATCATGTTTGGTTAAGGTATTAATTAGTAAGGGATTATTTATCCCACTTTTTATGCATTAGCTATGGATAAGTTATTGAATCGACCCAACCCGACCCAGGTCCTTATCGTAATGGGTGTCCTAAGTCTGACCGGGACCGTAGACCACCCCCATTACTCAACCCAACCTCCATCTTCCTTCCCCGAGTTGGCTGAATTTTGAAAATATAAAAAGATAACAATCCAAGTTACAAACTTTGAGATAGGTCTATTATCGAGACTGACCCAACCGAGTCCAACCATCTAAAACCAACCAATAGCCAAATAAACCAAAACATAACCATATGAGTTCGATCATAATTATATATAATACCAAAATAAAAGAGGATAGAACAGTGAGAAATTTAGTCCTACGATATTAACCCCAATAACAATACCGATGCTAAGGCTGAAACCAATAATGATCCCACCCATACCAACCCATCGCAATTCCACAAAAGTCTTTAACCAAAAGAATATCAAAATCTGGTTGGAACATGCCCCCAACCATAGCAAAACTCAATATCCATAAATGAACCAAAGTATGAAATAACATCCATGAAATGGAGCCTTTCAAAAAGATAAAATCTCACTACTTCAATCCAAGAGCTGATCCCGAATATCTGATAGTTAAGTAGGAGGGGTTGAACAGATAGTTCCTACATCGCGTGGGGATATAACCACCCAAAGATGGGTTAGTGGGTGAACACTAGCATGAACTCAGGATAAGGATAAAATAATGTCAACTAGTAAAACCAAGTAAACCAACCATATGTCTAAAAAACATACATATATATAACCATGATGGAAAAGAAAACCGGGTTTAGAATGCATTTAAAACCATTTACCCGGGTATATGAAGCTTAACCATCCTTAACTACCCATGGGCTATATGGTTCTAGTGTAACCCCCTAAATGGGCCCCGATATGTGTAGCTGCATAGACCAGAGATACCATTAGAGTAAGGGATTCCCAAGTACCCTTACCCTCCATGAGACATATGTATAGTGTACTTATGGGATTCCTATGTTCCTCATAGTATCCTCAGAGTATTATATAAGATCTCCGTGGCCTACCCCTAATGTCGACAAACATGAGTTTCCAATATTCATTCATTAAATTCCCACCTTCACAATAGCTATCACACCCCACCATTATTTCTCAATTAAAACCATTTCCAACCAACCAATACATTATTCCATTTATTACATACCAAGGCTATAAGTAGTGGTATCGTCATACCAGCTATAACTTGAAAGTTTTGTCCTTAGCCAAACCTTTTAAGGTAAAGGGATTACTGTGTACCCATTTACCAAGTTAACTTGGGGGAGTCCCATATACCCCACAAGTGTTCCATTATTAAGTTGCTTGGCAAAGTCTCATGTGGCCCGCAAGTTGTTCATTAACATGTTTACTTGGGGGATTCCATTGTACCCCACAAGAAGTTCAATTAACCATATCCATGACTACCAAACTATTCCATTTAAACCATTCCAAACTATTTAGACATTTAGGGTTTTATTACCAAGTTTAATCAATGCAATAACTCCTTTAATATCCAACAATGTAGTAAAAATATTCCCATAGGAATTTATCAAACACATTGGGGGCATAGTATTTCCAAAACCAAAGCCAATTACCAAATAACCATTTCCATGCAACCATTTACCCAAACCACCATTAAAGTATATAAAAGCATAATTAAAACATGGAAAAACCATAACCAAGCATTTATAACCAACACCCCCAAATTATATTTGAAAACCCAAAACCATACAATAATCAAATCATGAAAACATTGTATAAAACCATGCCTTTAGAAACTAACAATTAGGAAATAGAAAATGCATTAAACCAAGAAGATGATGGTGAGAAATCACCAACACTATCCCCAAAGAAATCCATAAGATCAAACCCTAGCCTTCTTTAACCCAAAAGCTTTAGAGATAATTATAGAGTGTTTAAGAGAAGTTTCTAAGTTTTAATGAATAGAACAATAGGGCAACCTCCCAATAGGAATATAAGTCGTGGGGCCTTATTAGGTTAAATGGGGAAATATCTAGATTTTTCTCACTTAAACACCCAGAAATCCCATTAGGTGGGTACGATTATCCATACTAGTTGTACCATCCAATACTACCCAAGGCCATCTCCCTTGGACCCAACACTAACAAAGGTATGCCTCATACCAAACTATGTCGTATCCTAGTATACAACTAGTACCCATGATCCATATCCATGGTAGAATAGAATCCCAAGAGAATTGAACACTAGCCACCATATGAGTCCTTGGTACGATTCGTACCCATGATTACAGCTTATGGTGAGCCACTCGTACTCAGATCAAACTTAAGTTACCAAGCCTAAGTCTAAGTAAAGTAACCAAACAACTCGTATCCACCATTACAACTCATACCATCCAAGTCGTATCTATTCTAGAAACCAAATCCAACCCACCAACCAACGCTGGTAAGCATACGACTAACCCATTACACTCGTATCCCATTGTACGATTCATTTCCCTAGTTGTATCCTATCAAGAGACCAAAAATCTAGGAAAGTTCCAGGAAAATAGGGTGTTTAAGTATCCCCCACTAGGATCATTCATCCCCAAATGATGGAAAAGGTAGGGTAACCATAAGCATAATTCATTTGCATTATAAAATATCAATCTAACCTTAACCAAGTTATGAAACATAGATGCAAAGTTATTAATATTTCCTTTAACAAACTCAGAATATAAAGATGTGTTCAAGAAGACTTACCTTTTGCTAAAATCCTAAGAGCAGAAAATTGATGTGGATACTTAGACTTCATGTCATCCTCCGCTTCCCATGTAGCCTCTTATACCTTGTGACTTTTTCATAGATCCTTAACCGAGGCGACATCCTTGGTTTGAAATCGATGAACACGCCTATCCAAGATCTCAGCTAGAATCTCTTCATAAGATAGAGAATTTGAGATACACAAGCCCTCCAAGGGAACCACCGAAGAAGGATCACCAAGAAACTTTCTCAACATGGAGACATAAAATACTAGATGAATGAAGCTCAATCTAGAAGGAAACTCCAATTCATAAGCAACCTTACCGACCCTCTGCAAAATAGCATAAGGACTAATAAATTGGGGACTAAGAATTTCTTTTTTCCAAAACTGCAATACTCTCTTCATGGGAGATACCTTTAGGAACACCTTATCCCTAACTTCAAACTCCAAATATCTATGCCTTAAATCTGCATAGGACTTTTGGCAACATTGGGTAGCCTTAAACCTATCCTGAATCACCTTCACTTTTTTCATAGACTGATTATAATACCCCATAATATCTAAGCTTGATTAATTTCTTAGTTGAAAGCTTAAGGGGTCCAGGGCTTGAAAATTTCACTATGTGCTAAGGACTTAGTCATTTTTAAGACCCCTAAGCATTATGGATTTTTAGTTTGGCCTTCCTGACCTTAAAATATTGGATTTTAAGTTGATTCATGGTTAGGGAGGTTAAAAGTTTATCTCGGATGAGTTTTAAGATTTTTGACAAGGTTTGGGCCGTGTTTGGATATCCAAAATAGTAAGGCTATGCGATTTTTCAGTGATATGTTGCTTTCTTCCATGGTGAAGAGCTCTGTGGCACATTGCTCTTCCCACTGGAGTAATGTCCACGATGCATTGCTCTCTCAACTAGAGTAAGCTCTATGGTGTGTTTCTCTCTCTACTGGAGTAAGCTACGCGACACGTTTCTCTCCCTACAAAGTGTCATTGTTTAAGTGCCCAAGGGGAATTTGGGTTATTTTCCCTCATCCTATTTCATCCATAACATGAATTGGGGTTTCCAAAAGGGAATTATTTTCCTCTTTCACACTAAATTGCTCTAAAGAAACCCTCCTTCTTCACCAAGAATAAATTCAAGCTTCATTCTCAAGAAATTAAGAGTTCAAGCTTCCAATCCAAGAAATCTTCAATAATTCAGTTGTTAAGGTATGTGGGAGGTTCATCCATGGGTCCCTTTCACTCATGAAGACAAAAGACTTTCTTCTCAATTAAAGTATATATTTTTCTATTGTTATGGAGCTTTATATGTTCAAGATGAGACTTAGTTCATATTTCTCCTTAGTAGTTTTACTTAATCATGCCCAAGAATGATATATGACAGGTTAGGTTATCTCATGCTTTAAGCTTCAATACTTATGTTATAATCTAATGAATTTCATATTATACTATCAAGTTATGATCTTATTTACATAACTATGTTGTTTTCCTATGTTTTAAGACATTCTCATGTTCAAGTTGATTATTCTTACATGTTTGATGAAATTTCTACTTTTGGGTCTTTAACCATGATTTAATCCTAAAGTTTTAAGCTTTAATTTTGTATTTTATGATCTCTAAGTATTTGTGGGTTATGAATACCTGATACCTATGTGTTCACATAATTTTAGAATTTCAAGTGCTAAGTCAGTTAAGCCAGGAATCTTATTGATATACTTTAATATTTATGATCATGGTAAGCTCTATTGAAAATAATATTCAGTTAAACCTAGTTCAGTTAAGTACCAATGTCAGTTCAGTTGGGAGTAGAATTTAATACAGAGTGAACCTAGGGATGGGGGCTCACCTACCAGTTAACACTGGGTCCTTAGTAATAGTCCTTAAGTTCTAGAACTACGTAGCAAGCATAGGGTTATGAGATGTCACCTGCCAGTTTATGACTAACACTCTCTTAGGGGTCACCCACTAGTATAGGACTGACTCCCTAGTCCTTTGGAACATCAGATTAGTGGATCCACATAGCTAGTGTTAGTACCTATGGCACGGTACTGACATCTTTCCAACTAGGGTTACAGGTTAGACCCCAATTAGCTTAGATTGAGGCATGTCGGTTATATGATACCTCCCACAATTTTAGTCAGTATTTCAGTATATTTTAGTTCGAATTTGCTTGATTTTAATCATTCCATTATTCAAACTTCATATTTAATTCAGAAATATACTTATGTTTGGTCTTGCATTCTCAGATAATTACATGCTCATGCATTCATACTCAGTTACCTTATGTATTTTAGCCAGTCCTCATCTCATATACCAGTATATTCAAAGTATTGACTGCATATTTTCTTTTGTGCTATGTTGTCTTATAACATAGGTTCGGATGTTCAGTTTCCTAACCGTTCTTAAATAGCTCAGTGTTACTCAGTAGTAGTAGTGGTGAGTTCTCATTCATTGAGGACATGATATATTTATTTTAGTTATTTTAGTATTTTCTTATGTCCAGTCTATCAGAGTTGTTTGGGGGTTTGTCCTATCAGCTCGTCATGATGTTTAGAGGCTTTAAGACACTCAGCTAGATAGTCAGTTAGTCATTTTAGCAGTATCAGTTGTTCTCAGATATTTCAGCTATGTTTTTATTCATATTTCAGTATCCATATTTTCAGTATCTTATCACTTTACCTTCCGCATATTTGATGTTTTACTATTTTATCCAATGGTCACAACAGGTACCAGCTCGTGGGTTAGCTTGTGGTCACTTGTGGTCGTAAGAACTATTGTCGCGGCTAGACGATAGCCTTGGTTCATGACAAAACTTAGTCTCATAGCCAAAGATTTCAGAGTGTCCTAGGGAGTTCATGTCATGCAAAAGAGCACGAGCTCTATTGAAAATCTCTTTCTAACTCATCCTTTATTCTATTTACAGATAATGCCACCTATAACAAATAACGGAAGAAGGAACCGGTATTAGCCTGCACCATCACCTATTTAGGAAAATCTCCTAAATGAGAATGTCTCTCACGCTTAGTTTAGGGTCATTTTCACGACTTTAGCACATTTATTAAATTCTCAGAAAAACCAGAAGGCTATTTCCCTAGCTAACCAAATGGCAAATACAACTGTAGTTAGGATTCATGATTTTACTCGGATGAATCCCCTTTTGTTTTTGGGATCCATGGATGAGGAGGATTCGCAAGAGTTTTTGGACATGGTACAAAAGGTGACTGATATCATGGGTATTACTTTGAGTTGGAGTGTAGAGTTGTCTATGTATTAGTTGCAGGATATAGCTCATACCTAGTTTAAGCAGTGGAAGGAGGACCGAGGTGTGGAGGCAGGGCCTATTGAGTGGGAGAAGTTTGCCAAGATTTCTTAGACAAATTCATTCCATTAGAGTTGAGGGAAGATAAGGTATAGGAGTTCATTAATTTAAATCAATGTAGTATGAGTGTGAAGGATTACTCGCTTAAATTCACTTAGTTGGCATGATATGCTCCTATTATGGTGGTAGACAATAGGTCTAGAATGAGTAAGTTTGTATCTAGTATGGTTGATAGTGTGGTTAAGGAGTGTAGGACTGCCATGTTGATTAAGGATATGGACCTATCTAGACTTATGGTTCATGCTTAGTAGATTGATAAGGAGAATCTTAAGTAGAAAGAGAGACAGAGAGAATAAGAGGGCCAAAACAAGGAGTTTCAACTTTTCTCAGCTGAGGTCTGAAGTTGGTAGCCATTCTCAGTTCCTTCAAACATTTTCACCCCAATCTCTATCTTTAGCTAGTGCGCTACTACCTATGTTTAGGCAAGACAGTCGGGATAAAGCGCCAAGTTCTAAGTCCAAGGGTAGCGTGAACAGTGGTTGCACTAATTTACTCTACGAAAAATGCGGTAGGAATCATCAAGGTATGTGTAAGGCTAGTAGTGATGTGTGTTTTGAATGTGGCAAGCTGGGTCACAGGATCTGTAAGTTTCCAGTGTTAACTCATAGGGAAAAGGATCCGCGCCAATCGGGCGAGTCTAATTTTTCATCAGCTTCAGCAAGTCACCCAACTCAGTAGGTGCCACCTCCAGTACAACTAGTGGTCAATGCCAAAATAGATTGTATTCTCTCTAGACTCGACATGATAAGTAAAGTTCGTTTGATATGATTACGAATACGTTACAGGTTTTTTATGTTCATGTGTATGTTTTATTAGACCCTGGAGCTTCACTTTCTATTGTAACTCCTTATTTAGCTATGAATTTTGGTTTTAGTCCCAAAATATTAGTAGAGCCTTTCTTGGTGTCTACCCCAGTAGGTAAATTTATTATTGCTAGATAGGTATATAGAAATTGGTAGATCACATTACCTTAGAAAATCACCTTGGTTGATCTTGCGTAATTAGAGATGACTGATTTTGATATCATTCTCAGCATGGATTGGCTCCACTCATGCTATGCCTTAGTTGACTATAGAAATAGGGTCATTTAATTTTTGTTTCCCAATGAACCAGTTATTGAATAAAGGGGTAGTACCTTTATGCTCAGGGGTCAGATTATTTCTTTTCTTAAGGCAAGAAGGATGATATCTAAGGGGTGTATGTACCATTTTTTTGAGTCAAGGACTCTAGTTCTGAGACTTTGATTCTTGAGTTAGTTTCATTAGTAAGGGAAATTGTAGGTACGTTCCTTGAATATCTTCCCGAAGTTCCTCCTGCAAGGAAAATTGACTTTGCAATAGATCTCCTTTAAGACACCCAGCCTATCTCTATTCTATCTTATTGAATAGATCCAACTAAGCTTAAAGAGTTGAAAGAATAGTTAAAAGATCTCTTAGATAAGGGTTAGATTAGGCCCAATATTCTTTCAGGGGTGCTCTAGTCTTATTCGTACGTAAGAAAGATAATTCTCTCAAAATGTTCATCGACTATCATCAGTTGAACAAAGTCACAATCAAGAATAAGTATCCACTCCCCACAATTGATGACTTTTTCAACCAACTTCAAGGTGATAGTTATTTCTATAAGATAGACCTCAGATCCATCTATCATCAACTCAGACTCAGAGAATATGACATTCGAAAGATAGCCATCAAAACTCGGTATGGTCACTTTGAATTCGTAGTTATGTACTTTGTACTAACGAATGCCCTTGCAACTTTCATGGAAATGATGAATAGAGTGTTCAAACAGTATTTAGATATGTTCATCATAGTCTTCATTGATGACATCCTTGTCTATTCCCATAGTGATAATGATCATCCAGACCATTTGAGAATTGTGTTATAGACTCTTATATCTCATCAATTTTTCACTAAATTCAGTAGGTGTGTATTTTGGCTAAGATCATTATCTTTCCTTGTTCATATAGTTTCCATTGATGGCATACAAGTTGACCCTCAAAAAACCAAAGCCGTGAGAAACTAGCCTAGACCTATATCTCCATTAGATATCAAGAGTTTCTTGGGTTTGGCTAGATATTATAGATGGTTCATTGAAGGGTTTTCTTCTATTTCCTCCCCCATGTCCTAATTGATTCAGAAGAAAGTCAAATTTCAGTGGTCAAATTCATGCTAGGAGAGTTTTAAAAAGTTTAAAACTCGACTCACTTCTGCTCCAGTCTTGACTTTGCCAGATGGTTTAGATGGATTTGTAGTTTATTGTGATACTTCTAGAGTTAGTCTTGGTTGTGTTTTGATACAGAGGGGCAAGGTTATCACCTACCCCTCTAGACAGCTTAAACCCCATGAAAAGAATTATCCTATCCATGATTTTTTGTTGGTGGCTGTTATTTTTGCCTTGAAAATTTGGAGGTACAATCCTTATGGGGTTCATGTTAATATGTTCACTGATCAGAAGAGTTTGCAGTACGTGTTTTCATAAAAAGATCTGAACCTTCCTCAGAGAAGGTGGCTGGAACTGTTAAAGGATTATGATATGAGTGTGTTTTATCATTTGAGTAAGGCCAATGTAGTGGTAGATTCCCTTAGCAGGTTTTCTATAGGTTGTTTTACCCATGTAGAGGGTGATAAATAGAAGCTAATTCAGGAGGTTCATCAGCTTGCTAGATTGGGTGTTCGGTTGGTTGGTCTGGCTGAAGGTAGTAGATGGGTTAAGAATGATTAGGAATCTTCTTTGGTTGCCAAAGTGAAAGAGAGACAAGATAGGGATCCCAGTTTGGTTAAGTTAAAGGAGGTCAGTAAAGATCAGAAGGTGGAGGTTTTCACCCAAGGGTGAGATGGTGTACTTCGTTGTCAAGGTAGGTTGTGTGTCCCTTGTATTGATGATATTAAACAAAAAATTCTTGTAGAAGCACATGGGGCACGATATTCCATCCATCCAGGAGAAAATAAGATGTACCATAATTTGCAGGAAATTTATTGGTGGAATAGTATGAAGAAGGATGTTGTAGAGTTTGTGGCTAAGTGTTCTAATTTTAAGCAGGTCAAAGTTGAGCACCAAAGGCCTAGTGGTATATTGTAGGAGTTTAGCATTCCCACTTGGAAGTGGAAAGTGGTGAACTTGAATTTTATGACAGGATTACCTCTCACGCATTGTTAGCATGATTCGATGTCGGTCATTGTGCATAGAATGACCAAATTATCTCATTTCTTGCCAGTTCATAGTTCATATTCTGCTAAGGATTATTCTAGCCTTTATCTTAAGAAGTTTGTTAAATTGCATTAGATTCCATTATATCATATCATATAGAGGTACTCAGTTTACCTCTCACTTTTGGAAGGCTTTTCAGAAGGGTCTTGGTACCCAAGTTTATCTTAGTACAACCTTTTATATCAGATAGATGGTAAGGAAGAGAGGACCGTTTAGACACTAAAGGACATGTTGAGGTAATGTGTTATTGACTTTATAGGTAGATGGGATGACCACTTACCTTTGATTGAGTTTTCCTTTAACAATAGTTATCACTCCAGTATTTAGATGGCTCCATTTGAAGCTCTCTATGAAAGGAGATGTACATCTCCTATTGGCTGGTTTGAGGTAGATGAAGCTGCTTTGATAGGGAAAGACTCAGTTTTTGACCCAATGGAGAAACTTTAATTAATTTGTGAAAGGATGAAGACGGACCAAAGTCATTAGAAATCTTATGCAGATGTGAGAAGAAGAGATCTTGAGTTTGAGGTTGATGATTTGGTCTATTTGAAAATTTTGCCTTTGAGGGGAGTAAAGAGATTTGGGAAGAAGGGAGACTTAGTCCCCACTATGTTGGCCCATATAGAATCTTGAGTCATTTTGGGAAAGTAGATTATGTGCTAGAGTTTCCTGCAGATTTGGCGTCACTACAGCCGGTATTTCATGTTTCCTTATTAAATAAATGTATTGGTGACTCAGCTATAGTTATTCCTTTAGAAGATATGGACGTTAAGGATAGCCTTCCTAAGAAAAATTTCCATTTGATAGTCTTGATCGTTAGATTAATAGACTAAGGAACAAAGAAGTTCCCGTGGTTAAAGTTCTTTGGAGGAATCAGTCTGTTGAGAGAGCTACTTAGGAAGAAGAAGTAGATATCTGAACCAAGTAGCCTCATCTCTACTCCGCAAACCTAGATTCAGCTTGAGGTAGAGATTTTTCTTAGATTGACTCTTTTCCATTCTCAATTTCAGATATGTAACCAATCTCATGTCATTGAATATATTCACGAAATTGATTCAGTCCACGTACAATGTTTCAGACTCAATTATGTAATCATGTCTCAAGTCATGCATGTTATCTCAGTTTCCTTAGTATTTCTCAGCTAAACTAGTATGATTCAAGGATGAATATTCCTAAGAGGGAGATATTGTAATACCCCGTAATATTCTAAGTTTGATTCAGCCCTTAGTTGCATGCTTAAGGGTCCAATTCTTGAAAATATCTCTAAGACCTGAGGACTTAGTCATTTTCAAGATCCCTAAACTTTGTAGATTTTAAGTCTGACCTTCCCGACCCCGAAATGTTGGTTTTAAAGTTGATTCATGGTAAAGGTGGTTAAAAGTATGTCTCGGGTGAGTTTTGGGATTTTGAACAAGGTTTGAGTCATGTTTGGATATCCAAAATAGCGAGGCTACGCGATTTGGCCGCGACGCATTGCTCCCTCCCATGGTGAGGAGCTCTGCATTGTGTTTCTCTCTCCACTGAAGTAAGCTCGGTGGCATGTTGCTCTCTCCACTGGATAAAGCTATGCAGCGTGTTGCTGTCCCCCACACAGTGTCATTATTTAAGTGCAAAAGGGGCATTTGGGTCATTTTTCCTCATCCTATTTCATCCATAACACGAATTGGGGATTCCAAAAGGGCATTATTTGCCTCTTCAACCCAAATTGCTCTCAAGAAACCTACCTTCTTCCCCAAGAATTAATTCAACCTTCATTCTTAAGAAATAAAGAGTTCAATATTATAATCCAAGAAATCTTCAAGAATTCAGTTGATAAGGTATGTGGGATATTCATCCATGGGTCCCTTTCACCCATGGAGACCAAAAACCTTCTTCTCAATTAAAGTATGGATTTTTCTCTTATTATGGAGCTTTATATGTTCAAGATGAGTCGTAATTTATGTTTCTCCTTAGTATTTTGACTTAATTCATGCTCAAGAATGATACGATGAAAAATTAGGTTATCTCATGCTTTAAGTTTCAATATCTCTTGTTATATTCAAATGAATTTCATGGTATACTATCAAGTTATGATCTTAGTCATGTAACCATGTTGTTTTTCCATGTTTTAAGGCATTCTCATGTTCAAATTGATGATTCTCACATGTTTGATGAAATGTCTACTTTTGGATCTTTGAACCATGATTCAATCCTAAAGTTTTAAGCTTTAATTTTGTATTTTATGATCTTTAAGTGTTGGTGGATGATGAACACCCGATACCTATGTGTTCACATGATTTCAGAATTTCAAGTACTAAGTCAGTTAATCCAGGAATTTTAACAGTATACTAAGAAATTTATGATCATGATGAACACTATCATAAATAATGTTCAGTTAAACATAGTTCACTTCAGTACAAGTGTCAGTTCAGTTGGGAGTAGGATTTAGAACCGAATGAACCTAGGGATGGGGTCTTACCCTCCAGTTAGGACTGGGTCCTTAGTAGCAGTCCCTAAGTTCCATAACTATTTAGCTAGCGTAGGGTTATGAATTATAACCCGCTAGTTTAGGACTAACACTTTCTTAGGGGTCACCCGCCAGTGTAGGACTAACTCCCTAGTCCTTCGGGACATCAAATTAGGGGATCACACAACCTATGTTAGTAGCCATGGCATGGTACTGACACCCTTCCAACTAGGATACAGGTTGGACTCCAATTAGCTCAGATTGGGGAATATCTGTTATATGATACCTCCCACAGTTTCAGTCAGTATATAAGTATATCTCAGTTCGGGTTTGCTTGATCCAGTGTGCAGATTTTCATTCATTCAGTTATACAGACTTCAGTCTTTCAAATTTTAGATTTATTTTAGAAACATATTTATGCTTGGTTTTGCATTCTCATATTATTACATGTTCATACATTCATGCTCAGTTACCTGATGCATTTCAGCCAGTCCTCATCTCATATACCAATACATTTAATGTACTTACTGCATACTTTTCTTTTGCGCTATGTACTTTTATAAGATAGTTTTGGACGCTCAATATCCCAATCGTTCTTAGACAGCTCAGCGTTACTCAGCAGCATTAGTGGTGAGTCCTTATCCATCAAGGATATGATATATTTATTTCAGTTATTTCTGCATTTTCCTAAGTCCAGTCAATCGAAGTTAGCTGGGGGTTTGTCCTATCAAATTTTCATGATGTTTAGAGTCTATCAGACACACAGTTAGACAACCATTCAGTCATTTCAATATTATCAGTTGTTGTCAGATATCTTAGACCTATTTTGATTCGTATTTCAGTATCCAAATTTATAGTATCTTATCAGCTTACCTTCTTTATATGTGATGTATTACTATTTTTTCCAATGCTCACAGCAGGTACAAGCTCATGCGTTAACTTGTGGTAACTTATGGCTGTAAGCACCGTTGTCGTGACTAGGGGGTAGCCTCGAGTCATGACATTGATAGACTAAATTTGGTCCAAACATATCAACCTCACCAAGCTCGATTCAACCAATAGGATATCTATACCTCCTACCATATAGTGCCTCAAAAGGGATTATACCAATACTAGAATGATAGCTATTGTTTTAAGCAAACTCTACCAAAGGTAGATGCTCAACCCAATTTCCACCATAATCAATCATACATACTCGAAGCATATCCTCCAATGTCTAAATATTCCTCTATGTATCCCCATCCATTTGAGGATGAAAGGAAGTACTCAGACTCACCTTAGTACCTAATGCCTTCTGAAAAGACTGCCAGAAATGAAATAAAATCTGCATACCACGATCAGAGATAAATGAAATAGGTATCCCATGCAGCTTCACAATCTCCTGAAGATATAACTTCACATAATTCTCCGCCAAAAAAGTAGTCCTCGTTAAAAAGAAGTGAGCATACTTTGTCATCCTATCGACGATGACCCAAATTGGATCGAATTTGTTCTGTGATCAAGGAAGATCGGTAACGAAATCCATATTTATCATCTCCTATTTCCACTTGGGAAAATAAATTTCTTGATACAACTCTCCAGGCCTCATGTGCTCAACTTTAACTAGTTGACACACCATGCATTTGGCAACAAAATCAACCACGCCCCTTTTCATACTATTCCACCAATATATCTCTTTGAGATCATGATACGTCTTCGTGGAATTGGGACAAACAACATAGCGCAATTCATGTGCCACAGCCAAGATCCTTTGTCGCAACCCATCGGTGTCAGGAACACATAACCTCCTTTGGTACCTTAAAGTACCCTCACCACTAATCTAGAATACTATTACCTTTTGCCCACCTACATCACTCTTGATTTTCATCAATATAGGATATAGAAGTTGTTTCTCCTTAATATTTGCACCTAGAGACGATCTAACCACTTCCTATACCAACACACTACCATCTTCGGTGTCCAAGAGATGAACGCCAAGATTAGCCAAGCGGTTAATATCCTTCACTAATTCCCTCTTATCCTAATCTGCATGAGCTAAAATCCCCATGGATAACCTGTTAAGAGCATCAGCAACAACATTAGCCTTACCTAGATAATTGTGAATACTCATACCATAGTCCTTGAGAAGCTCCAATCATCTCCTTTGCCTGATATTTAGCTCTTTTTGAGTGAACACATACTGCAGAGTCTTATGATCAGAAAAGATGTCTACGTGCACTCTATACAAATAATGCCACCAAATTTTCATAAAAAAAACAACCGCCAACAACTCCAAATCATGAGTAGGATAATTCCTCTCATGAACCTACAATTTCCTGGAAACATATGCAATTACCTTCCTATACTATATCAAAACACTGTCAATTCCCACCTTAGATACTTCACAATAAACCATGACCCCTCATTACCTTCAGGCAATGTCAAAACTGGAGCTGAAGTTAGCTTATGCTTAAGCTTCTCAAAACACCCTTCATATGCTTTTGAACAAGAAAATCTTACCTTCTTCTAAGTTAACTTATTCAAATAAGCATCTATCGAAGAAAAGCTTTCCATAAAAGGCCTAAATACCTAGCCAAACCCAAGAAGATCCGAATGTCAGTTGGAGTCGTGGGTATAGGACACATTTTCACCACCGTAACCTTTTGAGGATCCACCATGATCCTCTCACTAGATATAATATGACCTAAGAAAGTTGTAGCATTCTACCAAAACTCACACTTAGAGAACGTGGCATATAATTGTTGTTCCTTCAAGGTCTGCAACACCACACGGAGGTGATTAGCAAGATCCACCTCACTTTTAGGATACACAAATATGTCATCAATGAATACAATAACAAAAATATCTAAGAACTACCTGAAAACCCTGTTCATCAAATCCATAAATGCCTCAGGAGCATTAGTCAAGCCAAATGACATAACCAACAATTCAAAGTGCCCATATCGAACACAAAAAGCCGTATTTGGGATATCCTCCACCATAATCTTAAGTTGATGATATCCTAGATGAAGGTCTATCTTAGAAAAAAACTTAGCACCTTGTAACTGATCAAACAAGTCATCTATCCTTAGAAGAGGATACTTTCTCTTGACCGTTACCTTATTCAACGGCCAATAGTCGATGCACATCCGAAGTGAACCATCCTTCTTGTGCATGAACAACACTGGTGCACCCCACGGGGATACACTAGGATAGATAAACCCCTATTCCAGAATATCCTTAAGTTGTTGCTTAAGTTCTCTCAACTCAGCCGGAGCCATTCTATAAGGAGGAATAGATATTGGACGAGTGAACAAAACCAAACAATACCAAAATCGATTTCTCTATCCGAGGGAACACCAGGTAGATCATTTAGAAAAAACACAGGATACTCATTTACCACTCGAACCGAGTAAAAAAGGGACCCTTCGAGTTAGAATTTTTGACCCAAACTAAGTTATAAAGACACTCTTTGGAGATTAATCACCGAGCTCTAAGATAAGAAACAAACCTCCCCCTAGGATCTAGGGAACCACCCTCCCACTCTATAACCGGTTTACCAGGGAACCTAAAGGCAACCTTACAGGTTCGATAATATAACGACGCATTACAAGAGTGTAACCAATCCATTCCCAGAATAATGTCAAAATCCACCAAGTCCAGCTCAAATAGGTCTACCAATTTTGCTTGCTACCAACAAATACCACATACCTCCTCTAGACTCTTTTAGCAATAATCGAGTCATCTATCAGTTAGAAATAAAAAAAATTCAAAACAACCTCAGGATCAAAACCAAAACACACAACCACATGTGGGGTCATATAGGAAAGAATGGACCTAGGATCAAACAGACAATAGATGTCACGAGAAAAGAGTTGTAATGTACCAGTCATGACATCAAGTGATGCCTCAGATTCCTACCGAGATACAAAAGTATACAACCTATTACTGCCAGTGTAGGCACCAAAGAAGGAGAAGACACAGAGCAGCACCACTATGTGTAGGAGTAGAAAATGAAACAACGAAATCTCTGACCGCTCCCGAAGAACCATTACCAATCAGACAGTTTCTGAGCATATGGCCTGGCTAGCCATATTTAAAATATTTTTCCCTCCCTTCATCACAAAAGCACCGATGAAGATGACAAAAGAACCAGGAAGGAGGACATGCCGAAGATGATTGTGCTCTACTCGCCTAAAATTAGGCACCCTGTGCTCAAAAATTATCACCACCTTGCTAACTCCTGTCACTCGACTGCTTTAGGTAAGAAGCGCTAACAGTAGAGAAGGAACCAGAACTCTCCCACTTCTTCTTCGACCTTTTTCCTCCATCCCAAACACCCCTCTGCTTAGCTTCACCCTACTTAGAGAACCTGGTCCTTTTACCCTGCCTTTTCTCAACTCTGCTTATTTCCTCTTTTTATCCTCCACCTTCTGCTTGTGAACAACAAACCTCAATATCCATATCCTTAATCAGCAAAGCACTCTTACTTTCATGGATCAAATCCTAAGACAACCCAGAAGTGAACTTTCGCATCCTCTCTCTCATATCAGCCCCCAAATTCTGAGCATACCTTTTAAACTGATGAAAACTTTCAAGGCGTATTCCTTGACATACATTTTTCCCTACTTAAGATTCACAAACTCCTCCATCTTTGCTTCTCTCATCTCTTGAAGAAAGAAGCAATCCAAGAAGGCATTAGAAAAGGCCTCCCACCAAGATAGCTCCTCCACATCACCTCTATCCCTATCCTACTCCTCGTACAATTAGTAAGCAATATCTTTGATCTGATAAGCTACAAAATTTACCCCTTCCAAACTAGTGGCCTGCATCACGCTAAATATATTCTCTATTTCATCCAAGAGACCCTGAGGATCCTCCTCCACCTTCACACCAGTAAAAGTAGTAGGATTTATTTTCATGAACTAGCCAATCCTTGTGGCCTCAGCAGATTGAACACCAGATGCATCTCGCTCAACATGAGCCTCACCTTGAGAAAGAATAGTAGCAATCAGAGGAACTCCAAAACAATCAAGGATAGGATCCTGAGATCGCGTGCAAACTCTAGGTATAGGGCGTACTCCATTAATATCATCCCCAGATGAAACAGAAGGATTTCCTTGTATTTTAGATTAACGAGGCATGATCTGAAAAATGAACAAATAAGGATTAGAGGAAATTCCAGGACATAGATTACAAGCTTGAAAACAGAATACTTAAAATGTGAAACATTTCTAAATATCTTATAGCCTCTCTCTTATATGTGTTGCGCGCTATGCACCCCTAAAAAAGAATCTACTAGACACGACTTTGTGAACTCCCAATTGACCATGAACAAAAAACTCTGATACCATCTTGACATGACTCGACTCGGGGCCTTGTCGTAATGGGCATCCCATGTTCGACCGGGATCGGAGACCACCCCCATTACCCAACCTAACCTCCAGTTTCCTGCCCTGAGTTGACTAAATTTTGAGTATATAATAAGATAGCGTAACTATCCTATTTATAAACTCTGGGATAGGTCTATTACCAAGACCGACCCAATCGAGTCCAACCATCTAAACCCAACCAATAGCCAAACTAACCAAACCATAACCATATGAGTTCCATAAAAATTATATATAATTCCAAAATAAAAAGGGATGGAATAGTGATAAATTTAGCCATACGATATCAGTCCCAATATCAATACCAATGCTAAAGCTGACATATGATCCCACCCATACCAACCTATAATAGTTCCACAAAATCGTCTAACCAAAAGAATAACAAAATATGGTTGAGACATGCATCCAACCATAGTCAAAACCAATATCCATAAATGAACCAAAGTATGAAATAACATCCATGAAATGGAGCCTTCCAGAAAGATGGAAGCTCACCTTCAATCCAATAGTTGATCGTAAATATTCGATAGCTAAACATGAGGATTTGAACAACCGATTCCTGCATTGTGTGGGGATACAACTACCCAAATGTAGATTAGTGGATGAACGATAGCATAACTCAGGATAAGGATAAAATACTTCCAACCAGCGAAACCAAGTTAACCAACCATTTGCAGACAAACCATACATATATATATAACCATGTAGAGAAAGGGAATTGAGTTTAGCATGCATTTAAAACCATTTACCTGGATATGTGAAGCTTAACCATCCTAAACTACCCATAGGATATATGGGTCCAGCGTAACCCCCTGAACGTGCCCGGATACGTGTAGCCGCACAGATCGGAGATACCGTGAGACTAGGGGATTCCTAAGTACCCTTACCTTTCATGATATATATGTATAGTGTACTTAGATGATTCTCATGTACCTTATAGTATCATATAAGGTCGCCATGACCTACTCCTCATATCGGCAAACATGAGTTTCTAGTGTGTTTTCATTGAATTCCCACCTTCACGGTTAGCTATCACACCCCACCATTATTGACCAATTAAAACCATTTCCAACAAGTCAATCAATTATTCCATTTATTACTTACCAAGGTTGTGAGTAGTGGTATCGTCATACTGACTATAACTTGCAAGAATTTTCCTTAGCCAAACCTTTTAATGTAAAGGGATTTCCGTGTAACCATTTACCAAATAAACTTGGGGGAATCCCATGTGCCCCACAAGTGTTCCATTATTAAGTTTCTCTGAGAAGTCCCATATACCCCAAAAAATTTTCATTAACATGTTTACTTGGGGGATTCCATTGTACACCACAAGGAGTTCAATTAACCATAGCCATGACCACCAAACCATTCCATTTAAACCATTCCAAACTATTTAGCCATTTAGGGTTCCATTACAAAGTTTTAAAATGCAATAGTTCCATTAATATCCAACAATGCAGTGAAAACATTCCCATAAGCATTTTATCAAACACATTGGGGGCATAGTATTTCAAAAACCAAAGCCAATTACAACATAACAATTCTCATGCAACCAATTATCCAAAACCTCTATTAAAGAATATAAAAGCATAATTAAAACATGGGAAAACCATAACCAAGCATTTATAACCAAAACCCCCAAATTATATTTGAAAGCCCAAAACCATAAAATAATCAAACCATGAAAACATTGTGGAACTAACAATAAGGAAGAGAATATTCCTTAAACCAAGAAGATGATGGAGAGAAATCACCAATATAAGCCCCAAAGTAATCCTTAAGATGTAACCCTAGCCTTTCTTAACCCAAAAGCTTTAGAGTGAATTGTAGAGTGTTTAAGAGAAGTTTCTAAGTGTTAATGAATAGAATAAAAGGGAAAATAACCTCCCAATAGGAATATAAGTCATCGGTACTTATTAGGTTAAGTAGAGAAATGTCCAAATTTCCCTCACTTTATCTTCCAGAAATCCTATCGGATGGGTACGACTATCTATACCACTGGTTCCCTCCATTACAAGTGGTACCCACCACTCATACCCAAGGCCATCTCCCTTGGATCCAACACTATCCAAGGTATGACTCACCCCAAAGCCTGTCGTATCCAAGTATATGACTAGAAACCATGATTTGTACCCCTGGCAGAATAGAATCCCAAAAGAATTAAACACTGGCCACTATACGATTCCATGGTATGACTCGTACCCTGCCTTATGGATCTTTGTGAGCCACTAATACTCAGATCCAACTTAAGTTACCAAGCCTATGACTAAGTAAAGTAACCAAACAACCTATATCCACCGATACAACTCGTACCGCCCAATTTGTATCTATTCCAGAAATAAAATCCAACCTACCAACCAACATTGGTCAGCATACGAATAACCCATACAACTCGTATCCCAGTGTATGAGTCATTTCCCTTAGTCGTATCTTGTCTAGGGACTAGAAATACAGGAAATTTTCCAAGGCCAGGAACCTAGGGTGTTTCAGTTATCCCATATATATGGTGGGATAACTAATCTTTAGATTAATTGTCCCGAGATAACTTGTTCCCAGCTAAACGATCCTTTAGGTGTTGGGATTTGGTGTTAAAATAAATTAAAAAGGGAATAATAGTAGAATAATTTGGGTCCATTAGATATTTTGATGGATAGTTGTGATCAGAAATTGAGATGGGTCGGATGATGAGTAAAAATTATATCATGGAACTAGGGTTAATTGGAATTGATTTGTAATTTAAAATTGATCCAAATTGGAATCAATTTAGGCTAAAATTGATTGTGTAAAAATGGCTAGAAATTAAATAACTAGGGAAATTGAGTTGAATTGGACAAATGTAATAATGACTCAATAATAATTATAAGACAATTGTAAAATGTCACAAAACATTATTCTTAAAAATAAATTATGTATATAAAATTAATGTTACATAGAATATTATATAAAATTGATAGTAATAAATTTGAAATAAGATAGGTATAAATTTTAAGCAACGCTATATTATTATTATTATTACTATTAATAATAATAATAATAATAATAATAATAATAATAAACTAGTTCTTCGTAAATTATGAGTATGCATATTTGCAAAGTAATGTAATAAATATTAACAAAATTGTTTACAAAAAATATTATATTTAAATTAACAAATCATTTATACTATATAAAAAGTATAAAATTAAATAATAAGTAAATAGAAAACTTCAAAATCATGAATGTGACACGTCAAGCTTTATCTGATAATAAAATAATAAGTAAAAAATATTAATACCCAAAACTAATTTTGATTTTGTAAATAGCAGTTTGGGAGGAATATCGGGAGGTTAAAATTAGGTGTCAATAGGTGTATCTTTATTTCCGTTGCTTGAGCCACACCTCATCTCTATATGATTTGGGGTATTCCTTAATTTCTATCTGAATCCTCCAAACTACCCAGGTGCCTTACCATTTTATGATAAATATCGTGTGGGGTATGGTGGTTGAGAGGAAAGAAAAGTAGACATATGCGAGAATTAATCAAGTTTAAGAGTTAGTGGTATTTATGATAGTGCTGGTTGCAATCTAATAACTCTAGACCTTAAAAACCATGGGACGTCAGAGTTAAAAACTGCAATACTGTTCAAGGATTGATGTAGTATCAGAAAAGACCTCGAAACAGTTAGCAAAAAGGAAAAAGAAAAACCATAGGAGGTTACCACTGCAACGGTAATATTAATCGTTATAGTCGGCCCAAGCAGTGAGTTGCTAGGGATTTTCTCTGTTTTTGTGATTTTGCAACCGATGCAAAGTAATCTTGTAATCATGATAATCAAAGATAAAAAACAATTTCAACATGCAATATAAGCTAAAATAATTGTTATTAAAGGTGCAAGAATGATAAATGACATAAAATGTAAATAAAATAAAGAAAAGTAATTGTTTGTTACATACCTCAAATGGGGGAAACCTAAATACATCAACAATATAAGTATAAGGAAGGGGGGACATCTAACTAGTGGCGTCATATCCTAGGCTTGAGGCATTCTAACCTTCCTCCTCTAATTTTCTAAGGAAGGAGAACTCTTCGCCATCCTTCCTTATCATCTTTGGAACTTCTTGGTGGGGAGGCGCACTTGAACATCACCTAAATAACCTTCTACCATATTCTCACCGACATATAGTCCCAGGAGCATCGTTTTTCTTCTTATTCTCATCTAGCTCCCTTCGGAGCTAGACGTAGGCTTAGGCCAGGTCCACGGAGGTGATCCAGCTTGAGGAAGTCAATCTTGGTAAAGCCAACTGGGTCATCTCCAAATATCCCTACATAGATATAAGATTAACTTCCCAACCCCTAAGAAATGTGGGATCCATAGAAAAAGGGATGCAAAATCCTCACCCCCATAATCCCGACTACTCATACTTTCTTCTCCCATATTTTTTGTGCCTCTTCCCATCCATGGTTTGAATGCCACCTCACATTCCTCCATAGTGTCATGATCCTTCTTGGGTATGTCTACCCACCTACACCTCTCAATAATCAAGGAAGGGAAGGAAAGATCCCTTCCTAACCTCTCTTAGGCATAAAAATGCAGCCACGTATCCACAATATCTTCCCCCAAAATCATCTCAATTCATACTAGATCACAAGACACCACCCTTACGTGGTGGAAAACCATATTTGTTGCATTTCCTAAAAGAAGAATTCTCTAGGACACCAGTTGTATTCAAACCTTATCCTCTGCTGAAAAGTAAGCACTCTTCGTTCTTTTGAGGACAAACCACTTCACTTTATTTGCCTGACCCTCCCGTGCCAAGACCCTGGCTTCCCATTTTAAGTCCACCTCCCAGACTTTAGCTTCAAAGGTAACATTTAAGGGGTTATATAGCCCCAGAGTTTCATTGATGGTTGCAGCATCCACTGGGATATTCTTTCTTCGAATGTGAATAGTAGGAGAAACACTTACCACTCCACGGTAGGAAGAATAGCATAAAACTCCCAAACTAATGCCAGGTTACACTTAGAAACAGGCTCCATTAGCATCTACCATTTGAAGGTTTTCAATTGGTTTTAGATGTCTGGGGCCTCATCTTCCACATCCCTTCTTACAAAATCCCTCTCATAGAGGAAACCCTATAATACTTGCCTCCCTATAGCGATCGCGGATGGCAGTGTTGAATAATCTCCGATAGAGTAGAAAAGTTACCATTACATTGTCCCATAGTACCCAACTCAACAAACTCTTCTCTCATGGAAGATTTTTGACTTCTATCCATATTTTTAATAATTAAGGGTACATCAGTCTTAGTGAAGGTTGTATGAACCTTTTACACTAAAATGGGAGTGTAAGAAACACAAATTCATCTTCAAATCACCCAAATCCATTAGGAAAGATAATACTTCACCTTTTACCCCTCATCACGATTCAATTTTTGAGTCATGATGGCACCAACTTTACCACATTAATAGGTAAGCCAAGTCGTAGCCCATAGCAATAAGTAATCGACTAATTTGGCGAAAAATGACTTAAATGCCAAAAAAGTGCAAGTAAATGAATTACAAGCCACAAATCATAGAATAATAGACAAATGGAAGAGAAACAAAGAGAAATAACAAAATCCACAACCTAGCAATGTCGGTACAAAAGCCTCTAATTCAAATAATACAAGTACTATCAAGTTAATATACAATAGGCTCAAAAATAGAAAGACTAGCAAAGGTAGAAGAACAAAAGGTCAACACTAGATCCTAAAGCTCATGTGGTCTCCAAACTCTAACCAACATAAATATCAACGTTAATGGAGGCAACTAGTACTCAAATCTACACAAAAAGGTACAGTAGTGTAGCATGAGCACCAATGCCTGGAGTACTCAGTAGGCATCATCAGTTGACTGAGTTAAATCATAGTATAAACATAATCTAAGTCAAGGGAAAAGAGCAAACATGGAATATCTCTCCAAATACTGAAAATAAATAATCGTGATAATGATATTAAAGAAAAGTGCAATTATTTCGATATAACTAGCCCCATAAGCCAGAAGGTATGAATAAAGTAAGTAACCCAACACGGGCCCCCATAAGTTCGGAGGGTGCAATTAAGGAGAAATAGTAACAGGAATTATGCTAATTAACCATGTCCTAAATCATAATGTAGATCCTGCCATAGTTTAAAACACCAAACTCGAACCAAATTTTGTAATCATCATACATAAACTCTCAATGTCGAACGTGAACTAGAACTATTATCATCATTTGCCAGAATCAAACCAAAACTCAAATCATCATTTGTCGGACTTGAATTGGAACTCATATTACGGATAATCCCGAAATCAAACTGGTCTTAACATGGTAAATTGCCAGACTCAGACTGAAACTAATACCATCTCCTAAGTACCAATATAAAACAAAGTTTCATATGTCTAAACCTCCTCGGGTCCAAGAATATAATTTAAGCAATTCCTAAGCCTATTGAGTCTATAAGAAATTAAAAGCAATATTTTCCTAAAGTGGGCCAGAAGTGCCCACTGCTTACCCTGAAATCCATTCTAAGTAAAATCTGCCCTGAACAATGATAAGGTATCTAATTTCACTACTAGATGATAATTAAGCCACTTGAGTCCTAAGAAGCAATTGTATCTAAAGAACGAGTAGTAAAGTCAATTATGCCTAATTATGATTCATTAATTGGCTGAAGATCCAAATCATACTAAATGAACTTCCAAGACCTAAATCCCATCGTAAAACTAGAATAATATCATATTCATACTATAATTAACCTCAATCTAGGAGAAAGGCAAAACTAGCTTACCTAAATGCCAAAGAAAGTTTGGTGAAGTCCGCTAATTGTTGTTTTTCCCTTCCAAGAAAGTTCCTCTTGATGCCGCACTGTTAAACTGATAATCTACTCATCAATACGATAAAAATGGTACCTATATTATATTTTTACGCTTAAGTTCCAAAATCACATTAAAATCCCACGTGGGGCCCACTTGCAGAATCACACTTTCTAAATCGTCAATGCATCCCTCAATGCTCAAGGATTATTTACCCTCATGCATGGGTAAATTTTGAGTTCAAATGACACTAAAATCAACCCAATAATAATCTAGGAATTTTGGGGATAAATTGAAAAATTAACTGAGAATATAATAGAAACTTACTATGATTTTAATGAGAAAACAATAAATGTTTGCCTCATAATATCCCAATAATTACTCTAGTAATTTCCCATATTTTGTAGGGTTCTAACTCTTGAGACTTGTGAAAAAAGGGAGAAAATAATGTAAGAGAGGCATTTAATGGCCTCCCAGGTTCCACTTAAACGACCACTTGACCGCCTAAGTTGTCACCTCTAAAACGGCTAAATACCATTTCAGAGGTAGTCGCTAGGGCCTGACGTTTCTATTAAAGTAGACAAACAACCACTTAAGCAGTCTTCTTTAACGTCCCAAATTGAAAGCCTGGTCACTTAAGCGATTGGCTGGTCACTTTAGCAGATGCACCAGTTGACACTTGAAAAAATTCTAAGTTTCTATCGACCCTTCGGTATTCGTTCAAAATTCTGTGAATGCAAATGAACAATGCTACCCTATCAAATTCGACATTCTAAACTCAATGGTGCTACTAAAATTTTCATTCGGGGTTGTTTCGATGAAATATGGGCCTCATACCCAAGGGCCATTTTTATCAAATTCTGGCCAATAGCCAAAATGAATCTGGAAGACTCATGACCCAAACTAAAGATACCCCTAGCCTAAAATCAATGTTCCAGAGCTTATGGCAATGTCAGAATTAGCATATGAGGTCATTCAATAGAAGTTTTTTCCTGATAGAGAATTCTTACCAATGAAGACTTCAAAATAAAGAATTGGCTCTAAAAATAAATGAGCAGCTCGATAATTAAACTGCCAGCTCCAACAAGTTATAAATGACTTAGGGAAGCTAAAGGAAAGCTTTAGACTATGAAAATGCGTGAAAATATAGAAAATGTTATGGTGGGTCATTACAATATCCACTACTAAACAAACTTTTGTCCGTAAAAGTAACGGGTTAGGGTTTACCTGAAAGCTCAAAAAAATGAGGATAATAGTCCCACATCTTATTCTCGATATTCCAAGTAGCCTCCTCTACTAGGCGATGCCTTTACTATACCTAAACCACTGGAATCTCTCTACAGCACAATCGTCTGACATCCCTTGTTAATATAAATGTTGGCTTCTCCATGAAGGTCAATCTATCATCTAATTGAACCGAGTCCTACTGAAGCACATGAGATTCATCGAGAATGTACCACCACAACATAGAAACATCAAAAATTGGATGAATAACAACAAAATATGGGGGTAAGGCTAACTCATAAGACATCTATTCAACTGTACTAATGATCTAAAAAGGTCTAAAATAGCTAGGGTTTAGCTTGACTTTCCTTCCGAACCTCACCCTTCATGGGTGATTCTCGGAGGAATAGTCAGTCTTCTATTCCAAATCTCAAGGTACGAAGTCTACGATCTGCATAAGCCTTCTACCTTCTTTGAGATGCTATTAGCCTATCCTAAACTATCTTGACTCTATCTAACGACTTACGAAGCAAGACAATACCAAAGGGTTTCATCTTAGAGTTATCAAACGATCCAATCATAGATAGACAACATCTATCATATAATGCCTCAAATGGTACTATCTGAATAATCAAATAGTAGCAATTATTATACGCAAAATCCATCGAAGCTAATTATTTCTCCCACTGACCTCTAAAATTCATACCATAGGCTTAGAGCATATCCTCGAGAACTTGAATAGTCCACTCTAACTTCCCATTAGTCTGAGGGTGAAAAGTTGTGCCAAGATCCACCTATATACCAACTCCTCCTAAAATGCTCTTCAGAACCTAGAAGTGAACACTTAGCACCGGGTTGAGATGATATATATCGGCACTCCATGTAGGTGAACTATCTTACGAACATAGATACAGGCTAACCTCCCGACAGTAAGGGAGATCAGAATAGGAATGAAATGTGTTGATTTGTTCAACCGATCTACAGTAACCCAAATTCCCTCAAAACCACAAGAGGTGACAGGAAATCCACTAACTAAGTCCACGGTGATACGCTCCCACTTCCACTTGTGAATGGACAATCTCTTAATCAATCCACCAGGCCTAAGATGCTCGACTTTCACCTACTAAAAACATAGGCAACGAGCTATAAAATTTTCTACATCTCTCTTCATACCACTCACCTAATAGTGCTACCTTAAATCTCTATACATCTTAGTTGTACCTGGGTGAATAGAATATATAGAGTTATGCAACTCATTCAATATCAAAAAAATAAAGTCACCAACCCTCGAAAGACAAATACGGTCATTATACTTCAGAATACCCTCACAGTCTATGGTATCCCCTCCTAGACTCACCACTCAACACATGATCACGGATGATAAAAAAGCCTTATTTACTCAAATTGATGACTCTAAATCTACCCAAGTAAGGTAGGCCTTATGTCATCACTAACAAAATTCCTCGGGGGTCTAAAATGTTGAGTTGTAGTATCAAGTTGGCTAAGTACTGGCAAAATAGAAGCCAAGATACCCATACTCACCGTTTTTCATATCAAGGCATCCACTACTACGTTGCCCTTGCTTGGATAGTATAGAATAGAGATGTAATAATCCTTAAACAACTCCACCTAAATATGATGCCTAGAAATGTTGAGCACTACGATGATCAGTATAGATATCATAATGCGCGCCATACAGATAATGCCTTCAAATCTTAAGCAGGAAAACTACCGCTGCCAACTCCAAATCATGAGTGGGGTAGTTGCGCTCGTGCACCTTCAACTGCCTCAATGCATAAGCAATAACTCGACCATATTGCATCAACACAACCAAAACAAACACCGAAAGTATCATAATATATGGTGAATCTCTCACCCTCAATAGATAGATCTAATATAGGATCCGAAGTGAAAAAATCTTTGAGCTTCCAAAAAATCAACTCAAAATCCTAAGACCATTGGAAAGAAACCTCCTTTTGGGTCAATCTGGTCATCGACGCTGCAATAGTAGCAAAACCCAAAATAAATTCTTGTAGAAATCAGCCAAGACAATGAAGCTAGGAAAGTTAGATAGAGATGCAGGCGTTGTCTAATCACGAATAGCCATAATCATTGTTGGGTCTACCATAATCCGATCCTTAGACACCGCATGTACTAGGAATATCGTAGACTCGAGCCAGAAATTTCATTTTGAGAATTTGGCAAAAGATTATGATCTCTTAAAGTCTAGAGCACAATCCTTAAATGATGCATAGGCTCTTCCCTACTCCATGAATACATAAGAATGACATCAATGAACATAATCACAAAAGAATCCAAGTACGTCTTGAACACACAGTTCATCAAATTCATGAATGTTGTTGGGACATTGGTCAACCCAAAAGACATCACCAGAACTCATAATGGCCATAGTGAGTCCTGAAGGTTGTCATTAGGATGTCCTCATCCTGAATCCTTAACTAATTATAGTCAAACCTCAAGTCGATCTTAGAGAACATTATTTCTCCCTGAAGCTGGATAAATAAATCATCAATGCAAGGCATATGATACCTATTCTTTATTATCAACTTATTAAGTTGGCCGTAGTCAATATAGATATGCAAGGTAACCATCTTTCTTCTTCACGAACAAGACAGGATAACCTCAAGGCCAGACACTAAATCTAATGAAACTCTTACCCAGATGATCCTGAAGCTAAGAATTCAACTCCTTAACCACAAAAGGAGCTATATATTAAGGTTCCATAGAAATAGGTCTAGTTCAAGACTCAAGATCAATAATAAACTCAATATCGTGCTCAAGAAGAACATGGGTAGATTACTATAAAACATAAAAAACTCACGGACTAAAGCAACAGAGTCAAGAGAGGGACTTTCCACACTAACATCACGAATATAGGCGAGTTAAGACTCGCAACCTCTCGTATAAGTCTCCTAATCCAAACATAAGAGACAATCCCCACTGACTCATGGCTAATAGATCTCTGCCACACAACTGAGGGTATGCTAGGCATGGCTAAGGTAACAGTCTTAGCAAAATAATCCAACACTATATATAAGGGGATATCCAATCCATGACCAAAATCACATCAAAATCTACCATGTCTAACATAACAATATCATCCTTTATATCAAACTCTCGAATAGTCATAACACATAATCTATAAACTCAATCCAATACTAAAGAATCACCCATGGGAGTAGATACACATGATGGTACAGATAAAGAATCCCAATATAACTCTAACCATATAGAATAATAAGTAGACATATAAGAACAAATGGATCTTGGATCAAATAAATTAAATGTCGACTAATGGTATGCTAAAATAGTACTTGTAATAACAAAATCGAAAAACTCTTCCGCAGGTCTACTAGGTACGACATACAACTAGCCTCGCTTGTCACTTGGCTGGGAATTTGAATGATTTCGTGTCCTACCTGTTGGAGGACCTCTACAATTATCCTGAGGACCACCCCAATGACCCTGTATACAATCTCTAGTTGGAGGTGGTACTGCCTTAATCAGCAAAAAACTCAGGATCAGAACAATTATCCCATGCCTGGGACACTCTCTAGAGAAATGGTCGAAGGCCCCAGAATAATGACACACCCAGGCAATGTAATGAACCCAAAAGATCTAGTTTATCCAGAATAACTACCTCATCTAGAATACCCAGAAGATGAATCTTTTAGAGGTTGACCATTACTCTAGTATAGACGATCGATGTATCTAGACTTGCCTCTATTAGTGATCTAAATAGAATGAATAAAACTACTATACTAGCCCTAATTCTGATAAGGCTAGCCCGGAGGGTACCTACCCTGAGAACTACTGCTAAATCATGAACCACTCCAGCTCCCACTGAAATTGCCTTGATATCGCGACTTATTAGTGCTACCCCTATAGGCCTTGTAATACATCTCCTACATAATATAAGGATAATTAAAAATCTCCATAAAATATCTACCAAAATCAACCAAACTCTACACAGCCATATGGAGAAGAAGTCTCAATCACTGAAAAAAGACCAAACTCACTCATAATCAATTGGCAACATAGATGTAGCATGCTTGTCCAACTCATGGAATTGAGACATGCTCCACAAGTCATTGAGACCTATTCCAATCTTTAGAACTAGTCTCTCAGAAGATATCTAAGGATATGAGGTATATACATCTCCAATAGAATCATAGAGAATTGAGTCTATGTCAAAGGAAAGATCTAGCTAACTTGGAATCAAGTAATTATCCATATTTACACATATATTTGTAGTCTATACGAATTGGAGAGGAGAAGCAGACATAAAGAAGCTCAAACTAGGGTTCTTTCTTATTTTACTTTTCTTAATTTTAGTTTGAATTTATGAATTCATCTGTGGAGATTCTTTGTATGAATATGAGTAGCTAAACACCTTCTTTATAGGTTTGAGTCTACAACATGAATGTTTTTTATAGTTTATTAGTTGGTGCATATGTTTATCAAGAAAAGTGATTATTCTTGTGTTCTTGTTTTACTATTCTAAAGAGTCATGCACGTTGAAATAAACCCAAGTCCCAAAATGAATTGATCATAGGAGTGGAGGGATAGAATAAAAAAAATAGGGAGTGTGGATCATATCTCAAACTTAAGTGATGTTTACCACAGTTGAGGGGAGAAACAACACTTCTCTACCTAATCCCACAATTTTAGTAGGACGAGACTATTCATACAACAATAGGAGATGAACAACTAGCCTACAGGACAGTGTATGAAGTGTTAATCCCACTCACAACCAATATGACCTCTAGTATCCAAAACTATGCGCAGGAGGTCAATATGAGCTTAAGAAGAACATGGTGCAATTATTGCACAGTAGTGGACAATTTATCAGACTATCACATGAGGATCAATAGGTCCATCTACAAAACTTGTTGGATATCAGTAATACAGTTATTCTCATTGTAGTCTCTACAGATTATGTTAGACTCACACTCTTCCCATTCTCACTATTAGAGAAAGCAAAGAAATGGTTGAAGGAAGAAATTTCAAATTCATTCACAACTTGTAATGATTTGGCAAAGTAGTTCCTTATTTAATTCTTTCCTTTTAGCAAAACTACAATGTTAAGGAGGGAGATACTATATTTCAAGCAAAATCTAGACAAAATTCTCTATTATGCATGGAAGAGATTCAAGTCTATTCTCAAAGATTTCCCATATCACCAATATACAAATAAGGTACTATCTCATACTTTTGTTGAAGGACTTGAACTTAACACAACTATTTTTCTAGATTCAACTTTAAGTGATCAATATTTGGAGAAAACCTATGATGAGATGTATACTCTTCTTAACCAAATCACACATTATAATACAAAATAGTAGGGGGATGTATTCAGAAGTGTGATTAAGAAGCATGTAGGTATGATCGAGGTAGAGAGTCTCACAACATTGATTGAACATTGGCCTCCTTTCAGAATCAAATAATGAATTTGTTCAATATGTTGGGTGTGACTCAACCTCAACCCTAGGTTAATGCAATTCAATAGGGTCAGACTTAGGGTGAAATTTATAGTGGTAGTGGTCACTCTATAGATTTTTGTGGAACAAATGCAAAATTGATAAATTTTTCAGGAAGCACACAAAAAAAGAATTAGAACTATGGTAATGCCTACAACTACAATTGTCATTGTCAGCCCAACTACTCATGGGGCAATAATTAAGCTCAACCTCAAAAGTTTTAGTAGCATCAAGGTATTTTAAATAACACTCAGGCCAGCAATATTGAAGTGACTTTGAAAAGTATCATGGTCAACCAAGAACAAATGGTTGTAGAAATAAAAAATTGGCAACTAGATCATAAGAATCTGAAAATACAGATGGTCCAGTTAGCTCAAGCATAGAACTCAAGACCTAAAGGGGGTTTTCCTAAAGATATAGAAAATCCTAAGCAAAAGATGGAAATTACCTTAGGGAATGGTAGTGATTTGGATGATATTCCTCCAAAGAGAAATCATAAGGTGCAAGCAGAATTGAGCACACGAATCCAAATAAGTTGATAATAAATTGGAGTCTGAGTACCCAAATAAAAAGTAGGTTGAACAATCTCAAGAATGACCAACACCACTGTTCTCTCAAAAGCTTAAAAAGTCAAAGAGGATGTTTTTTAAGAATTTCTTTGACATATGTAGAGAGCCTCACTTTACCTTTCTTTGTTAGATGTTTTGTAAGGAATGCCTAAGTATGCTAAGTACTTAAAGAATGTGGTGACAAGCAAAGCGAGGTTGGGTGATATTGATATTGTAGCACTTACTAAAGAGTGTAATTTTGTGGTTATGAGAAAGATGCCCAAAATAATCAAGAACCCTGGGAATTTCACCCCTCCCATACAAATTAGAGAAATTATTTTTTCACAAGATTTGAATTATTTAGGGGAAAGCATCAATTTGATGCCCCTTTCTGTCTTTTAAAACATTGGGTATGAAAAATCCAAGGCCCTATTCAGTTTTTCTTCAGTTGTTGGACAGAAGTAGAGTGGACCCCAAAGGAATTATAGAGGGTGTCTTCATTAAGGTTGGTAAGTTCATTATTCCTACTTACTATATTATGCTTGACTATGATGGAGATGACACGAACCAATCATACTTGGATGTCCATTCTGGATACTAGTGGAGTATTGATAGATTTGGGAGAGGGCATGCTCAAGATTAAATTGAATAATAAAGAGTTGGATTTTAGATTCTACAAAGAACTCAACAGATCCTCACACTATAAAGATTTAGGCATTATCACAACTATAGAAGTAGATACGTGTAGGGTAGAAGAGTGAAAGCTTTCAATTACCTCTTCAGACTCTCTTATGGAGTTGTCCAAGTTAACAAATAAGCCTGAACCTACAAAACATGAAGAGAATCTTGAAAATGTGAGTGTATAAAAAGCTATAGACCTCGAGTATAAGCATTTAAAAGATTAAACAAAAAAGAATATGGACCTTGAGATAGAGAAAAAAGATGAGAGTATGTGGATGATAGTGATGTTGTAAGTCATTTCATGATAATAAATCAGACGGTTCTTGGGAAGAAACCTAATTTAAGGTAGTTATTTATATTTTTAGTGTTTTCTTAGTATCACCTTTGGTATTGTTTTTGTTTTGTATTGACAAGTTAAAGAATAGTCTGAGTACCTAAGATTTAAGCTAAAAAACATGGCAAAAACAAATTGTGGGGTATTTCGGACCTCCTTAATGGATATGATGCTACTAGCTAGGCCTATAGTCCTCAAAGAGTATTCCTATTCTTTATTCTTTAATTTATTCTTTGGGGACAAAGCATGATTTTTATGTGTATAGTGGGGAATCTTCTGATTTGTTTAGGGTGAAGTGTGCTATAGGGTTTTCATTTTGATATATTTGAAAGTTTTTGACTAAATTCTAAAAATCACAAAAAAAAAATATTTTTGTTTATTTTCATTTTCTGCTGGTATCTGTTTAGTAGAAGCATACTTCACCCACTCCTTGATTTTTCTTTTCAATTTTTTTCCTAGTGGAAGCCCTTTGAACCAAATATCTTTTTTAATTTATAAGAGTAATTTTAAAGGATGTTTCACTAGAAATAAATAGATATGGCTTTTCTAGATACTACACATGATTACTTGTTGCAAGTGGTGTTAAAATCTAAGGCATAAGATGAATAGTGAATGACTTTTGTGAGACACCTAGGCTCTTTCATCTGATTCTAATTTGATTTGGCTTAAATTTGTTTGTGCAATTACTTAGTTAAGAGTATATAGGGATCCTTCTTGAGTTGAGCATGTGTCATGTTAGTTGAGGTTTTTGTATATTTCATGTTATATATTGATATTTAGAACTTGCCCGGTAAGTGTGTAAAGCGGAATAAAGAATGTTGAGTTCAGGAGATAATATAGGCGTTTCTTTGACAACCTTATTTTATACCTTTTCTATCTACCTTTTTAGTAATCCCCATTGATCTTTGAAGCTATTCTTTGATAGCCTTATATGTAGCTTATTTCTTTTCTTTAATTGACAACAATTTGGTCCAAGACTTCTAAACACTTTAGTTGAAATATTAAAATATTAAGGAGTAAATAACTGAAGAAGGAAAAAGTGAAAGTGGTGCCCCAAGAAAATAGATTTTGGGGTATTAAAAATATATTCATTGTTGGTAGGAGGTAATGTAATAAAAATAAAATTGATCAAAAGAAGTGAAGCGTGTGTTGAGAGAAAATACTCTCTTCTAATGATTTATGAGCTAGCTTAAAGAGATGGGGGAAACAAAGAGATATGTGAAAATAAAATTATTGGTACATGGATTGGTTGGACAGGAGTTTCTATATAAAGTGTAGTATATTAAAGCTTTGAGAAAAGATAGTAACTATTACTGGCTAGAATAGTTCCTATCCGTTATTAGCTTACATTATAATCCTTTTAAGTCCTACTTGATCTTGAGATTTGATATTTTTACATTAGTGGATCCCTATACTAAGGGAAAATCTATGGTTCATCTTATATGGCATGTGAATTCATTGTCAGAGTGAGCCAAATTTGATTTTTGCATCCATTTTTTTGATACTTTCATATTTATGAGCAACTATGAGTGATTATTTTTTGGTGAGGATGCATTCTTAGTGATGGATAGGTGACATTATAATTTCTTTTTTATGTAATGTGCTTGATTTTTCCAACTTTGTAGCATCAATTTTTGAGACTAGGAAGTCTTACAGTAGTATTCATATGTTTTTAATTGGAAAGTGACATGCCTAAAATTGAACATGATTTTGTGCAGTCATTGTAGTTCTAGCTTGAGTTTCTTATGTCGAGTAGTTATGATAGATTCTTCCTTGCTGGTGTTAATGTAAAGAGTTGTTCGAGGATGAACAAGACTTTAAGTATGGGGTGGTAATCTTAGGCATATTTATACACCTAAGTGTCATTTTCTACACGCCATTAGCTTAGTTTTGAGGATAAATTAGCATGATTGTATGAATAATAAGTGATATTGGTGTATTTATGATCTAATCCTCATATTTAAGCTTTTTAAGGCTTATTTTAATCAATTAAAGAGTAAAAACAACAAAGGCAAGGCTTGTTGAGTTAACTAGTCAAACCAAGCTTGAGTTGTGCTTATTCTCAAGGATTTTGATGAGCTTAAACCATTGTGTACTCTAATGGATGTTATGAACATCTTCAGGAGATTAATTTAGATTAATTGGGTGACATTTGAAGTTTTAAATGAGCTACAATGAATGATGGAACAAGGAGCAAGTTCAATAATCTTTGTGCCTAGTTGATGCCCCCTCCGCGTCTCATAGACCAGCCATGCGCCACCCCTCTATCTTGATTAAGCTACTGAAATTTCTCTACTTGTATCCCTATGGTACTCCACCCAAGCAATCACATAAGCTCCACGACATAAAAGCGGGCTAAGTCAGTCTAGGATTCTTAGTTTATGTAGAAAACATGTGGTACTTGTATGCAATTCTTATGGGGCTTGGATTGGAAGAATTGGAGGCCATATAAACATATTAAAATGCTGGAAAGGAGTGGGGAACACATGGGAGAATTTGAAAATATGAAATTTAAAACACAGACTCAGAAAGCAACTAGGATATGGTTTTCTACTTATTTCAAGTTGAGGGAAAAGGGGTCAATGTGTATATATCGTGCGGGGATGCTTATAGATGAAATTTTGGATTATTAAAAGGAGTACTTAGCTACATTTATAAATATCTTTGGAGTCTACATGAAGTGTAGAGGAGAAGTAGATATCAAGGAGCTCGAAATAGGGTTTTTTCTCTTTTTACTTCTCTTTCTTGTAGTTTGAATTTATGAATTCATCTATGGAGATTCTTTATATCAATATGAGTGCCTAAATACCCTATTTATAGGTGAGGCTACAATAGGATTATTTAATTATAATTTATTAGTTGGTGCATATGTTCATCAAGTAATGTTATTATTCTTACGTTTTTGTTTTACTATTCGAAAGAGTCGTGAACGTTGAAATAAATCCAAGTCCAAAAATGAATTGACCATAGAAGTGGATGGATGGGATGAATAACATGGGAAGTATATATCATATCTTTAATTGATTTAATACTAATTTTTAAAGAATCATTTGTGATTAGGATATTGATATACCTAAACATCTTATTTGGTTAATGAAATGGGAAGATAACATAGTGCATCCAAATTAGAGACTCACATTCATGCCCAACAATATAGATGCGAGACTAATTTGGATAGATGACATAAGGGTTACTATCCCCAGGTTATATTATCAACCTCATAAGTCAATAATCATGATAAACACCAACATCGACTAGAAATCATAGCTATGCATGAATGCAGAAGTAGATGCCTCAACCCTTGAATTCTTCATAAATTATTTAAAATCCAAGTTTCATATCATTATTGATTCTATTATTTATTTTATTTGAAAACAAAATTCAAACTCTTTTTGGTTGTAAATTCTATTTTTTTAACTTAAATAGTAATACTATAATTAGATCGTCTACTAAACACTCATGTAGGATTGATATTAAGTTCGTAAGTTACTTTACTACTTAGCTGGCCATGTATACTTATGTGTGCACATGGGAGAAACAGTGGCCTTTCAGGGATGAATGATGGATAAATTGGTATCTAATGTAATGATTTAAAATGTTGTTATATGATAAACACCTTAGAAAATTTTTACGATGAATAAAATGCTCTTA